>OX454416.1:1942345-4342345 GCA_949715475.1 Microchrysa polita
ATATGCATTAGCGCCGATGAAACGGGGGACATAGTTTCTTTTGTTTTTTTTTTGTTCGTGACAGTTCATAGTAAAAACAAAAAATTATACTGGATGTACATATGTATATCGAACAATATCGACTTGTACAACGTGATTTGCAGTGATTAGAATCAAGACTGTTGTTTGAAACCAATGTTTTTCCTTCAATGAATGTTGTTTTGTTGCAGTGCAATTCGCGAATTGAAAACCCGAAATTATGTAATACATACATCCAGTTTAATGTTTTTTTATACCATTCGCTCGTAGAGTCAACCGAAGGGTATAATTATTTTGGCATGATGTTTGTAACACATTGAAGGAGACATCTGCGACAATATAAATATATGATGAGCATGACGAGCTGAGTCGATTGGGCGATGTCAGTCTGTCCGTTTGTTGCGACGCGCTTTACTGGGCCGTCTTAAAAGCTATGAAGCTGAAATTTTGCACACATGCTTCTTTTTGCTGCAGCCAGTTTGTATGTTTGAATCGATAAAATCGGATGATGGGGTCGTGGAGCTTCCATACAAACCCAAAGCCCAAAATTAAGCCCTTCTAAAAAAAAAACTTTTTATTTGTCCACCAATTTTGACCAAATTTGGCACAAATGTGTTCCTATAGATAACACAAAAAAATGAGGTCATGAGGCTGCCACACAAACCCAAACCACCAAATTAAGCTCTTCTAAGAATTGTTTTTTTTTTATTTGTGCGCTAATTCAAACCAAAACTAACTGAAATGTGTTTTTCTGGAAGCTACAAAATATATGTCAAAGTCGATAGAATCGGACCATTATGCGCCAACCACCCATAACCCCTAAAATTAGGTTCCCCTAAAATTTGTTTAGCTAAATTCCAATCAAACCTTATATTAGTGTGTCTTTATCGAAACTACAAAAAATATGTACAAACAAATATATTCGCACTAAAGGGGGATATTGGCCGCGCCCAAAATTAGCCTCGTTTTAATTACTAACTGACTCGCGAGCTGTTACTGCTTTGAATAGCAGCAGCAGCGGCAACATTTCATAGCTTACACATATGCTGGTAATGTTCGCAATTTTTTCACTGCATTGTTCTTGCTTTTAATGACGTCATATGATTGTTTTTGTTGTATGTTCACACTTTAGTAGGCAGCTTTGAAGTAATTGATCAGCTATTGGGCGGCATACGGATAATATCATTGTGATCATAACCTCTGTTTATATCCATCTCTTTAGTGTTCAGTTTGGGAACAAACATAGACAAGATCACAACGTTCAGATAGACGCGAATATGCAAGACCTGACGAGTGCATCTATCTGGATGGACCACGCTAGGAGCAGATATTCAGGTTTACTCCACATCATTTCTATTCCAAAAAATGTCGTAGATAACTTTACAGACATGCATACATTCATATTTCCTTATTTAATTTCTTTCAGCATCAGATATATTATCATTAGTGTCGATGGCCCGACGTCGGGCTTTGACCACCTAATGCAAATTAATCACACATTTTAAATTTCCCGCCAAGCCCCCCTCATAAAGAACTCAGATTTATACGGCGCCTATGCATAATTTCCCCTGCACTAACACTAACCAAACTCTTCAGCAAAATTGCTTCAATTCTCTCGCACAATATTACTTCCTTTATTCTCTTTTTTCTGAGAGCAGAAGACTGGGCATTCAGCATATTTGTCAGCTATGAAATTCTGCCGATGCTGCTGCTGATGCGCGTAATCTATTTCAAACATGACATACCGTGAGATAGAGGCATCCTTGGGCACTTCTCCTGCGGCCATACATTCGACGCTGCATGAACACTTGGCCGTAAAAAAGGTTTGTTCGCGTTGGATCCCGCATAATTACACAATAGCTCAAAAACAGGTTCGTGTCGATTGGTGCAGAAAAAACGATAAAAAAATACCATAACCGTGCATCAAATGACGTGAATAAACGGCGACGGATCATGGATGAGCAGTGTTTCCAACTTATTTATTCGATGAGTAAGTAGTTTTTTTCGGAAAAGCAAGTAGAAAGGTATAATAGTAAGTAGATTGAAAAACACGCATTAATGTAAGGTAATCAGACTCCCGAAGGCCTAATGTACACATTGCAGGTTCGGTTTACCCCCCCCCCCTCTCACCCCTTTCACGCCGATTTCGAGAAAGCATAATATATCACGTGACTACCACCAAAGCATGTCATAAAACGACCACATACTGTCCTTCCTTTCACAAGTGATATCTTCGTAAACAGGATTGAGGAAGAATAGTATTCTAGGAAATACGTGATGTACCTTGGGAAGTTTTCCCAAATGTTCTATATTGATACTAAACAGGACCCATAAAGAAGCCCAAAGGTTCACAGTGTCCTCATTGATAAAACTTCATCAGCATGTGAAGAGCAAATATGTATGTTTTAACACACAGCTATAACAAGCAAGGGAGTAAGCGTAGCCAGGATCTTGTTAAGAAGGGGCAAGACCAAAATCTGTTCAAAACCATTAGCTCGGAATTGCCCCATTTTGTTAGAGAATGGGCCATTTTTTCGTACATTTTATAGGCTGGTTAGTCTTATTGCCTAGAGAAGACACAAACAATATTTAGAAAGCTTTTCCATTGTACTGAATGACATTTTTGTTTATTTTGCATAGTTATGTTATCTTTTGCTTATTTACGCTGTTGCATGATACCGTGCAATGATTTTTCTAATCTAAGATGATGGTGTAACCATCAAAATATGGCAGAACTATGCAAAATAAACAAAAATTTAATTCGATAAAATGGAAAAGCTTTCTAAATATTGTGTGTGTCTTCTCTAGGCAATAAGACTAACCAGCCTATAAGATGTACGAAAAAATGGCCCAATATGTTATAAATTTCAAAACCTTATTTTAAGAAAGGACAATTGAGAATGACTTTTGATACTGAGTGCTTTTTGAAATTTTGGATTACAGTGTTTGAGACTGTAGTCTCAGCAGCATTGTGCGGGTGATGATGACTTTTTCGCTGTCTCTGCCAATCCGAGACCCTCAGACAGGAATCATGTATGTAGTTGTTTATTTGATGTACGGAAATGTTTGTGCCGTGCTAGGAGTCGAACCCATATTTTCACGATCATAGTGCAGAGATTTTTTTTATAGATGGTACAGCAAATAAAAAAAATGTCCTGATCAACGGCGAGGGGAGGGGAGTGTGTAGAAGTCGGTGCCTGTTTATTTAAAAGCTGCGTTTTGTTTCGTTCATTGCAATAGGTGAACTGATATTTCGTTGGGCAGACAACTCTTAAGCGGTTGGCGGCTGCCTAATATAGGCAGTGCAGTGTTCTATACAAATCTGCTAAATTTCAAAATTTTCCGCTCCGAGTTATGGACAATTTTCGATTAGAAAACAAAAAAGTGCGGATAGGTAGGACCTTGAAATTTGTAGGAAATGTGAGCGCCAGTAGCTCTACAAACTACAATATGCCAATTCGGAAAGATCGGTCAAAGTCTTCCCGAGTTATAGAGAATGAATGATTGCCAAACAAAAAAGCGCGACTATCTTGCTAAATATCGATCGTACAGGTCTAGTCAGCTAGATCATTGAAATTTTCGCCAAATATGGGCATTGCGGTGCTCAACAAGTTTGCCAAGTTTTTTGGACAATTCTCGATTAGAAAATATGGAGGAAATGTGAGCAGCAAGTAGCTGTACAAGTGCGGTAAATTTAAGAAAGATCGACCACCTGAGTTATCGAAAATGAACGTTTGCCAGATGATGCCAGATCTTGACTGATCACAGGCCTTACCGATGAGCTTATTAGATTTCTTTGCGTGGCATTGGGAATGCTGTACTAATGCTATGTACGAAAGGTCAAAACGCTATGCTGTACAGCAAAATGCTGTACGTCTGGTCAGCTTAAGCCGGCCCCACACCGATCGGAGTGTGGCAAACACCGCGCAAAAGATTGATACGAAAGATCGTGCAGCGGCAGTGCAGCAGTTTGGTTGGACGACTCCAAGATATCATTTATATTAATGGAATCTACTAAAGCAACTATTGCGCTGCAACGTTTCATTTAAAAAAGAAAGTTACAAAATTGCAGGAAAAGGAAAACCATACTACCAAACCCAACTAACAATTTTAACACTTTAAGACTTCATAGAATATACTCCACAATAGTAATTGGAGGACAATCCTTGCTATAAAAGCGAAATAATTATCGAATAAGTGCATTTAGCGCCGATTTTTTTAAATTTGCAAAACCATCTACATACAAAGCCAGGAAGTAGAAAATCTGCATTGCCAGCGGGTCGGGTATTGCGCTTCCTACTAGTGGGAAGATTGTATAAATTTGCTATTTCATTCAAACCAATAAAATTCGTAATATCGTTGGCAGCCGAATAATAATGGAGATTTTCTACTTGAGGGCTTAATTTTGGTAATGGAATCGTATTTACATTGAAAGAAGGCAATACAAATATCGGTCAGTGGCGCCGGAACGAATTTTTTATTGGGGGGCAAGATTTTTTTCTCAAATTCATATTGAATTAAGCGGTCACCATATACCGGACTTCTAGCTCTAGCACTTTAATATCCTGTGAAACGATACCAAAAAGTAATTATGAAAAAAAATAGAGGACAACAGCGATCAGAAACCACCTAGAATAGTCTTCAATATGAGACTAACCTTTAAGTTTGTTTTTGTTCCCCATTTCGATTAAAAACATATTCTTTATTTTATATAGTTTTATAAAATTTAAGATCAAACGATTATCCCAAAGGTTATTTTCCGGTTTCCTTGGGAGCCGAATTCTTTCATGATTTTTGTGGGATCTATATTCCCTGTTCGATCTCTGTGAATATGGAGAAGGATTAGATGTGTCAAACGTTTTTGTGTCATTGTTGAATGTAGCCTTGTTTAAGGACGTCGTTAAGCACTGAACGACCTTTCTGATGCTGGAACCGTCAGGAGTAATGTTACTAGCCGTATTACATCGAAAGTGATCAGTAATTTCGGCGCAACATGTAGGTGAAGCTCCTGATGGCATACTCAAAAATATCGAAATCGAGCATAGCATACTGTGAGGCTCTCTACCATCGGCACAGTTTTCTGACAAGGAGAATGCAAAACTTCCTCTTTTTTGTTGATCAAGGGTCAATAGTTTCACTATCGTTAGCCTTGTGGTTAATTTGAGGTACTCTTGTTAATAAAGAAGAAATGAAAATGAAATGATTATGTACATACTCGTAGTATACAAGCACGTATGTAATTTTCTACGAACCAAATATTCCACCATGGAAAAAATATCTACTAGAACAGGGGTTTCAAACTCAAAACGTGGCCGGGCCAAATATCAGTTTTTTCCGGATTGAGCGGGCCGCAGCATAAAAATTTCGAAAACCTTGATGGAAAATTATTTCAAAAATGCATCACAGAATATTACTTTTTAAAAATGAATAACAACCTCGGGAGATGGAAAATTTGGCTACCTAAAATAGAGAAACTAGAAATATTTTGAAAATGTTCTTCAGACAATTTTACACTCCTTAGAAAATTTCAAAACAACAAGATTTTGTAAATTAATCATTAACCACTCTCTGAGAATTTATTTCGGACAGCTGATCAAAACACTATAGCACAGTAAATACCTGTAGGTAGGCCAACACACCCTTGGGAGCGTAAATTGATCGCTACCATACACAAATTTCGGATGTTAAGGTGGCTAAAAACAGACAAACATTAATTGTTATGTGGTGGAACAAATGTTTCCTATGGTAAAGCTGAACAGGCTGCACCAATTCACCTTAAATAACTGTCAGCTAATTATTTGCAGAATAGAGGAGAAGATTTCAAATTCAAGCCACCGGCTTCTTCACGAGTTATAGTATATTTCTTAGACTTTAGTTCAACACCAATATTTAATTATAGCGCTTTTGTGCCAATACAGTGTGTCTCTTCGACCTGGCCGCGGGCCGCACAAAACTACGTGATGCGCCGCATGCGGCCTGCGGTCTGCGAGTTTTACATGACTGCACAAGAATAATAAATTGAATATGTACATTGTATATACCTATATAAAAATATAAAATAAATTATTCTAAATTTTTAATATAGTGCAATATATGTAGTACTAATTGCCCCTTTAGCCAAAATATTGAGGGTGCAGTTGCCCCCGCTGCCCCCCCCCTGTTCCGGCGCCATTGCTATCGGTTCACAGTTTTTATCAGAAGTAAGTAGAATTAAGTGACCAGTAAGTAGGTAAGTAGATCTAGATCTACTTACTTTCAGCTAGAGTTGGCAAGCCTGCCCATGAGCCTAAGCAGCAGTCGACCATGCGGTTGTTCCAAAACGAGCCCAATCCAACAATAGTTGTTCGCGCAAGAAGCACTGTGAGGCAAATGGTGTCGTGTTTCTTAGGCCGAATGGGTCCTGTGGCCATTGTTCCACTTGAGGAACGTAGTACTGTCAATTCCGAGTGGGACAGGACCATTTGCTTGCCCGATGTTTTCGGGGAAATTTTCAAAACGAGCAAGAGAAGACGATAATCAATCTTCATCATGACAATGCGAGCCCTCACACATCAGTTCAAACTAGCGCCTATTTAACCGGTTGAAACATTGAATTCATCCGCCTTACAGCCCTGACTTGGCATCGAATGATTTTGTTCTGTTCCCATTTATTAAAAATATATTACGTGCAGAACGGGTTTCTTCGCCCCAAGCAGCCGTTGAAGCATGAAGCAGTCAGAGGCCATGTTTTAGAGGTGTTTCTATTGGAGTGAAAAAAAAAAATGCTTCGAAAATTAGTTTGAGCCCATGGAAAAGTGTAGACTATAAAATTATTTTTGAAAAACAAAAAAATCGTTTTCATATGTTTTCTAGAAACTTTTTTAGTAACCCTTGTACAAGTCAATTTGTGTAATAAACACGTATTAGCCAAATATTGTCGTGCTCTGTGGCCGTGATCGTTCGGTCGCCACTCTGTGAAATAGACACTCATAGAGAAACGAGTTTCCAAACTCGGCACGACTCGTCGCAAGTTTATTATTCAGAAGAAGATGATAAGAAATATTCTTATCATAGAATAATAAACTAACAATGCGACTAGGAAGTGGTATGGCTGACAACCGTATCACACTCCGAATTGAATTGTCTTTGTAACGTTGATCGACTACACACGGTAGTCATCAACGCACCATGCTCCACTAGGAGTTACGGTAATCGAGAGAGAGAGAGCCAAATATTAATTTTTATTTTTATTATTGTTGGCAAAAAGGCGGGAACTTTTTTTGCCATAATTTCCCATATATTACCGTATTGTAACGAAAAGTTTTGACCTTCAATGAACGGATCCTAACTCCTTCTCTCAGGGGTCAGTTTCAATACTGAACGGGATCAAACCGAAATTACTGCTTCTGTAACGCCTAGTGAAATTGGTGTCAATTGAAAGTTCTTACTAGCAGCTGGTTTTTTATTAAATTATCATTTGAAATAAAGCAGAACCCCATGCTTTATATGGAACACACATTCATTTTAGGTCTAACTTGATTAATTTTATTATTTTTTTAACCACCTCTCAATATGAATAAATAATAAATATCCAATACGAAAACAAAACAAATTCTTTTTCTTTTTCTACTAAAAGGACAACTATGAAATGGTGCCTAGCTGTTCTCACTGAATCTTTCATACAATCTAGCAACTAGATTTCACTATAACCTACTTTTGTTCTTAGTTCAATATAAATTATTTATTATTATTTTCAAGAATCAGAGACGTGCTATTCTATTCTATTCTATTCTGAATACAATAATACCATTAACATTTGGGTGGTAGATCATATTACGAATTGCTTTTGCAGCACAACATTTTAATCGATAGAATATTAAAATGTCTACACTAAACCTAAATGGGATGCAATAAGAATCCGATTTATATGCAAAACACTTCAATATTCTTATTTTATAATATTGAAAGGAAGTTTAGAGAAAATAAATTATTTTAAATGACACACTATTCGTGTTTAATAAAAGTAGTTGGAGAGCGTGCGGTGGCTTAATGCGTCAAATGCATCTTAGCATGTATGACCCGTTGCGCAATAATTTGCAAAGTAAAGCAATTAATGCTCAAATGCTATTTCTGGGTGATCATTGGCTATATAACTTATACTTTTTGTGAATGTATAAAATCTAATCAGTAGGGTTATGACTTCCGGAAATTATCAGTTTTTTTTACGATACTTATATTTATTAGCAAAGTAATAAATATATCATTTTTTATCTTACAATTAAATTTTGTACATAACTAAACTCTAAACTGCCGTTAGGAACATGTCATATCAACTAGGCTCGAACCATATGTGCATATGGCGCCAATGGTAAGGCAACGAACTGTACGAAAATTATTAATATTCAGAGAATATTATTAATTCCTTAAATGATGCAGTCCTTTTTAATTACTTTTTTACTGACTTCCTTCATGCTAATGCGATGATGGCATAGTTCGAGTGGAATACGTTTGGTTGAACGCATATGATTGTAGTGGCTACTGTACAAGTGTGACTATGAAACGCCACCGACTTCATACTTAATCATAATCATCATTTGGGGTTTTGCAACCTTTTTTTTTTATCGAAATTGTATTTTTGGTGAATTTTTGACCAATTTATAATTACAGATGTTTAATACAGGCTATTAAGTTCATATCGGTTAGCTTTTAAATAGCCTGCTATAAAAATTACAACAACGTCACCCACCCAAAATGTATTGCGTTCTACTTTCGTCTCGTCGCTGTTAGGCAACACACACACACAGCCTATTCATGGATTTCACATGGATTTTAATGGACTAAAATCCAAATCGTCTATGGGCTCATTTAACAGAATGAAAATCCATTTCATGGATTCGAATCCATGAATTGACCATGGATGTGCGACCCCTTGTGCTGCTTTTATTCTTATTCGAGCATAAGTTTACCCGTTGAAGTCTTTTGTTTTAATAACCCTCCATTTGTCGGTTTATTTACTCATATGGAGAACTCTTTGGAACTGGGTTTTCAAGGCAAATTCATCGTTTTCTCGACACAAATTACCTATGCATCAAACGAAATTAACGATTTCGCAAATGAAATTAAAGGTAAGTACGATATTCACCGAACGATAAACTTGCATTTATATCATCATCATCAATGTGGCACGATAGCCCGACGTCGGGCTTTGGCCGCCTGAATCATTAAGCTTGTTCTCCAGTTTCGGAAGCCCAGCAGCTGGTTGGCGTCTTCACCTACGGAGTTCTCCCAGCGAGCTCTCGGTCGTCCCCGCAACCCCGTGACAAATGTGCCGTGGAGACTTGCCTTTTATTCAATTAATTTAAGAGAAATATGCGCTGGCAGACTGATTGATTGCGCTTTCGATTTCACGACCATCAAAAATTTGATAGTATTTGTATGGATTTCACGTAAAATGGCGTTGTTAGTACCAGTGTTGCCAATTTAGCCGTTTTCCGGCCAAATTTAGCCGGAAACCGTGCTGTTTAGCCGGAAGAAATTTATAATTCCGGCCGGCCGGATTTTAGCCGGAGTTGATTTACTTCGACCGTTTTTCCGGCAAAAATTATTTTATGTATTTTTTTTTAAACTAGAATCAATTTTTCAATATTCACAAACAAAATAATCGCCGTGAAATTATGTCTACATACACTTATTGTCGTGTATTAGGGTAAGTACCTACTATGTCCACCTAGAGGAAATCTTGCATTTATGTCTCCTGGGAAAAATTGCCGCGGAGACTTGCCTTTTTTCAATAAATTTAGGGTAATGGGTTTCACGTAAACTGACGATATTAGTACCTAGTCTATAAGCATGTAATTTACATACCACCAATATGCTGAATTATTTGCAAAATGGAAGACAGTTTCTTAGTTAAACTTATTTACTGAGCAATTCTTGGATCATGCGGGTGGGTACCTGGAACAGATAACGTTATCATGCCAGATTAAGTACAAGGGTGAAAACCTTTTAGCGCGATTCATAGATATGATTAGACCTGTTCCAAAAACCGGGATCCCGGTACAAAACCGGTGTTCACTTGGTACCGGACCCGATATTCTAAAGTACCGATATCCCGGTTTTTTGGTACCTAGTTAAAAAAAAAACCGACCGACGAGTCGGTTTTTTGTACCGAGTTAACAAGAACGATTCATTTCAACCATGAGCCGTTTTTTTTAACCCGGTACTCAAAAAACCGGTTTATGGTTAAAAAAAACCGTCGGTACTGAAAAAAAAACCTGAGTCGGTTTTTAACCCGGTACTAAAAAAACGGCTGATGGTTAAAAAAAACCGTCGGTACTGAAAAAAAACCTGAGTCAGGGAAACCGCTTGTGGTACCGGGTATTGAAAAAAACCGAAACCCGGTACTGAAATCTCGGTACCGAATAGGCCTAGATATGATAATATCGCCGGAACTTTGTAGTGTTCTACACTAACGTTGTGCAAGTAGTTTGCCCAGTAAACTACAAAAATTAGATTTAAGTGTGTATATATTTCGGGGGCAACTTACCCCCTTTTTTTAACACAAAAGCTAAGTGGTGAAGAAAGAGGTAAGTTACCCCCCCCCCCCCCCCCCCCCCCCCAATTATATACTCACTTAAATCAAATTTTTGTAGTTTACTGGTCAAGCTATTTGCACAACGTCTGACGATTCGTAGAAACTACACATTTTCGTAGATGCATTACATTTTGTTGTGGGATTTGAAGCAACAAATTTATCAAAAATCTATACCATTTTCCGGCCACGCTCATAATTTTAAAACATCAATTTCGTATCTTTGGAGCATCAAATTCGCGATTGCGGAATATCAACAATGGAACAATGGAACATAAATTTCGTAACTATGGACAATAAAATAAAATTTGGAGGGTTCAAATTCGAAAATGAATAACAAGCTTGACACACATATTTTCGAATGACGCAAATTTATCATCATTAGCTTAGCACGAGTTCCAAACTACGCATTTGGACTAGAGATGTAACGGATGTTGTTTAGCGGATGAGGATGCGGATGCGGATGCAAAATAGTATAAGATTGAGGATGCGGTTGCGGATGCGGATATTCATGGAGACATTTTTGAGGATGCGGATGAGGATAAGATCGAATATGTAAAAAAAAATTGTAGGTTTCATACTTTTCATGAAGATGGAAAAAAATTAAATTCCACTTTTTAGTGTGGTTAAAAATAAAAGAGTTGCATAAGTCCTTACTTCGATAAAAAAAATAGCACTTCACCCCCCTCAGCCCAATTCATTCAAAACAAAACCACTCAAACACTAGTCACAAAACTGCGAACTGCTGTGCTGGCCGACAAACTGACAATTTGTCTCAATGCATGTCTTTATAGTTATGTTTGAAATACATATTACGCAGCAGCAGCATCGCGAAATGCCAGCGCAATGCATTCTATTCTACATTGCTAACAAAAATGCTGGGCAGAAAGATGCTGCTTCTGCGCGATATTTATTTCAAGCATTACAATGTAACGTGCACGTGAGACGCAAATATCCGCTAATTGTCTGCATACCAAAATGAGGATTGCGGATGAGGATGCGGATGTAAATATTGGTAAGATGAGGATGAGAATGCGGATGCGGAGTTTAATTTTTATGCGAATAATCCGCGATTGCGGATGCGGATGCGGGCATCCTTTACATCTCTAATTTGGACCATCATTTGGTCAATAATGACTTTACACATTTATATTCACATTCTTTAAGAAAAGTTTGCCCTCAAATTATTATTATTGAACTGAATATATTCATTAAAATATCGCAATTGTGATATTTTCGCCATTTACACAAACGTGAAAAGTAAATGACGAGTTCTAATGACGAATTTCGAGATTTCATCATCATGATGGATTATTCGTCATGATGATTTGGATATGTGTCTTGGGCCTAAAATGGTTAAATTTTAATCAAAATATAAAATTATTCAGGTGCAATGATGGTAAGATATCCATACATAAATGAGGTTGCCCTTGTCCATAGTTACGCATTGGACGTTCCTTTTACGAATTGTATGTTCCACAATTTCGAACCTAATGTGGTTATGGACTTGACCGAGTAATTGTACCTGAATACAAAAATTTTGACTAGTTGATCTATCTAACTCCGAACAAAAGTAAATTTTGACTGTAATGCCAGCAATTGGAACATATATATGTAATATGTAAAACTAAGAAATCTGCCTAAAGCATAGTTTACGGGTAGTACTCCAGAAAAGAAATAAAATCAGTTTTTTACTATATTTTTCCGTAATGTTACTGTTTTGTATGATTTAGCCGATTTTTTGGCCGTTTTTCTGGCTGAAATTTATTTAGCCGGATTTTTAACCGTTTTTAAACAAAATAGTTTTCCGGCTAAATTTGGTTAGTGCCTACTCTAACGCTTTAAAAAGTGAAATTAAGGATTTGAGTAGGTAATGGTTCATTACCTACTGATTTGACAATGAGAAGCGATTTGCTGAATGACTTACAGTTTATTATATTTGCGAAATCGTTAATTTGACTTATTAAAGCTTTAATTTTATTTGGGAAATCGTTTATTTCATTTGATGTATAGTTAATTTGTGTTGAGAAAAAAGTGAATTTGTCTTGAAAATGGTATAGTAGTTTCGTTAAGAGAAACTTTAACAAATGCCAAATAAAGTGTAGAGCCCTTTTAAAAAAGTTAAAGTTATGAAGTGTTAATTTTAAAAGTAGTATATCATACGAGCAGTGGCGAAACCAGGATGAGAAGGAGGCGGGGGTGTTTTTCAAAATTTCGGCTGCTGAAAATTAATTGTAAGATGATTATAAAAAAATCGTTTTGCCAATTTTCATTTAACCAAAAGTTAATACGATCCGCCATTTTCACCAATCAATCGACACAAAACGCTTCTGAATTTTTGCGTGCAATTTTAAAGGTTGAGTTTCAAATTTTCTGTTAAATAATGGAATCTGAGTCGGAGTTTCTGGATGTCCACCAAGGAGAAGCAGGAGAAAACAAAAAAAATCATAAAGATTATATATTTAAGAACAAACGGAATACAGAAGCCACGATCCCGAAAAAAACACCATCGTGCAGTTAGAACCAATCAAAACTAACGCCATAAGTTATAGTCTAAGAAAAATGGCATATTTGGTCGGCAAAAATTCTACATCGGTTTTTTTTTGGATTATATGGTTGGGGATGGTCCCCAGATTATGGCATTAAAAGTTCCAACCGATTGGGGATCCTTAAAAAGGGGGGGGGGGGGGTATTTTTTTCAGTTATTTTGCGATTATTTAAAAAACGGTAAGAGATACAGAAAAATGGTCTGAGGACGAAAAAAAACATATAAAACTATCTTTGCAATGATATATAACACATTAGAGTTTAATTCAATATGTCGGCGTTAGACTAGAAAATAAATTAGAATATGGACCCTTTTTAAAAGCTCCATAACTTTTGAAAGAATGCTAGTTCAGCCGTAAAATTTTGCATAAGTAGTTCAATATCATTTGGGGGGAAACATTAAGTAACTCTGGTCTTCAGACCATTTTTCTGTATCTCGTACCGTTTTTTAAATAATCGCAACCCCCCCTTTTTTTAAGGTTTCGGACCCCCAATCGGTTGGGTCTTTTAATGCCATAATCTGGGGACCATCCCCAACCATAATCCTAAAAAATTTACAATGTAGGATTTTTGTCGTTCGATGGCCATATTTTGGCCCAGTTTTCTTACACTATTAAACATACTGATAGCCGTGAGAAATGTACATATTTCAAAGACGTTATGGCAGCGCTCTAAAAACTTTGTTTACAAACAGATTGTAAGTCGTCTTAAAAAACAAATCAATGCTGAAATCTTAGTAATTAGGAACCTAAACTGGGACAGCAAATTAAAAGCCTCAAGTAAGGGTTATAAGGCCTTTTGGAATGCATCTGAAGATCCCTCTAGATTAGGCGCCAAATGGCTGCGCGTCCAAAAACTGGCATCGCGTGCAGCTATTTGGCTGCTACTTAGCATCCACACTAGCAGCCAAATATAGACAGAAAATGACATAACCAATATTTCATTTTGGTGATTTTTTTTAAATTCAATTATCAAAATCGGACTCTGCGCGTTTGTATTATTACACGGCCATTCAAGAATTATTCATTTTCACACAAAAAAACGAACAAAAGTTGGAAAATTGTCACTTTGAATTTGACAAGCGGTTGTCAAAGCGGTTGGTTGAGTTGCCATATTGAATATCAAAACTGGACGCACAGCCAAATGGCGACATGTTTGGATGGAATGATAACAGCCGTTTGGCTGCACTTGTCGCCATTTGGCGACTAATCTAGATAGACCTTAAAGTGCTTAAAAAGCCACGCTCTAGAATTGCATCAATTACTCAAGGAGGGAAAACCCTCATAACAGATACAGAAAAATGTGAAGCTTTTTAGAGCATTTTCGTAGTCAGCATCTTATACTATTAATTCTTCCGACCAAGAAACAGAAAATGAAGTAGCTGAAACAATAATAAGCATAGTCGATAATGCGGAAAATTTTAATTTCCCTTACTTTTCATTATCTGCAATAAGAAATGTAATTAAAGCATGCAAACAAAGCATATCAGGCCCAGACGGCATTCCTATGGTTCTTAACAAGAACATGCATAAAAAACAAATAATAGGTGTGTTTTTTTGGTTATCCCGTGCAGGTTTGGGTAACGAAACTCCATATAAAAAAAATGACAGCTGACGCACCTGTCATTTTTTTTATATGAAGTTTCGTTACCCAAACCTGCACGGGATAACCAAAAAAACACACCTATTGTATTTATCTTGGTAAAATTATTATCAATGCTTGCGTAAAGATTTCATACTTCTCAAATGCATGGCAAAACGCTTTAGTCATTTGTATTCTCAAGCCAAACAAACCAATAGCTTCGACTAATAGCTATCGTCCTATAAGTTTGATTAGTAATGTTATGGTTATGAACAACAACAATGGGTGAGGTTATAAAACACAACGTTGCGCAACGTTTCGCGCAACGTTTCAAATCAACCGGCCGTTACGGATCAGAAACTTCTCCCTACAAACAGATCCTCTAAGCGCCCCCTTGCGAGGCATACCTTTATTGATTGGCAGAAATTTACAATCTGCCGTCGAATCGTGCATTTCCGCCCTCATTTATTTATTAAACTATTTATAATCAAAATAAAATGTATCTGCATCTCGTTTAAAACTGGAAATTTTAATTTTCGAGCAAAACGTATCAGCTGTGATGTGTCAATTGTCACATTTGTCACTTTCCGAGAGATGGCGATGGGAACACCAAGTCTGATCCGGATCTATGCGTTTACAGAACACAATAGGAAACGTTTCGGAAAACGCGAAACGTTACGCGAACGTTGTGTTTTATAACCTCACCCAATATTTCACCAAATGAGCGATTTGCATTCCGAAGTAAACATCCCATCAGATTGCTCGAATAAAAAAGTGACAATTTTGAGTTAAAGGGAAGGTTGACTCTGGACATTGAGTGCGTTCAGCGAGCACATATTGGAAAGAGCTACTGGAAAGTGTTCTCTCCCCGCGTCCCACTCACCCGCTAATCGGTCCACATGCGATGTATCGAAAATTTCCCCTATATAGCGTTGAATTGGAATGCTACATTTAGATGTGTATAGCTGCTACTTGGACTGCTCGATCAACTGTCACGCACAGCTGCTCGACTGGCTTCGACCATCAATACTGTAAATTGTTTATTCACATTTCAACTGAAAAAATGTATTGTGCGATGAGAGTACGTATTTTGAAAGGAAAGTTGCAGTTTTAGGTTTTTTGAATTCGTGTGGTCAGGCGGATGTATCAGCTGGTAAGAGAGAACTGACATTTCATTTAGCAAGTCCATTCAGCGAACACAAATTTGGCAGTTTTCCAATTTCTTGTGGTGGGGATATGTAGCACATCACAATATGTGCTCGCTGAATGCACTCATTGAAAAGGTGTTTAACTGCTTTTGGCAAGACCAAAATGCATAACTTCGGGTTTCCTTTAAATTTTACAAAACTTATACAACATTTTCTCAAGGACCGATCGTTTAGTGTGAGCCGATTCATTTGAAAGTGGTACAAGTCCATTTTTGACGAAAATGAATTAATGCCATTTTTAAATATATCTTAATATGCACTAACTATAACTAAAATATCATACCAATCTATGTGGAATAAAACGCCGAAATAATGAGTGCAAGTTTTCTGAAAAATCTAATTGCTCATATGTTTTATTTGAAAATGGTACAAGTCCACCTTCGATAAAAACACTAGAAAACGGTCGCTATTTGTTTTTTTTATAATTTGAACTTTAATTTACCATTGTATTGTATTGTCATTTTGTAAGGAATATTTTTAAGTTTAGCTAACATTTGATATTAATTAGTTTTGGTGATCGCTCCCTAATTTAGGGTTCAAATTTTATTTATGGGGTTCTTTTATTTGTCCGGTACATCTCCTGGATAGGGACAAATATTTTTTATATTTTATTTGCCAAGAATGTCGTAGCGCTTTTTTCTTTGCAGCAACAGCATAAATTATACCGAGAAATGAGGGTTATACCTCGAAATAAGAAATTGTCTGTGTCCCTAACAAACCAAATTATGATAAAAAAAAAACATCAATCCTCTGAATTCGGAAATAATGTTATGCAATATGAAATTGCTGAGATTATATTTGACCTACTCTTTAAGGCCGAATCGCACTTTTAAGTCAGAGTCTTTTCCCATACAAGTTGAAAGTTTGTCAGTTAATTAATTAACTGACAAACTATCAACTTGAATGGAAAATTACTGACAAACTATCAATTTGAATGGAAAATTACTGTGGCTGTGACTGATGACTGAATGTGAAGTGTGGATCAACCTTTAACCATTAATTTCTAAGGCATTGTTTTTTTGACAGTCTAGAACATGTTGCATAACGTAGGAGCTTAGACACTTAGAAACCAAAAATTATTTTCTTGGAATTCAGATCGATGTGGGTTGCAACAGGATTGAAAATGTGTAGTGTCCATTTAAAAAAAAAGGGTATGCCCCAACTTTTTTATTTTCGATACATAACGATAAAGCTATACCAATTGTAGTGATTCCAATGAATTTTATGCTTTTATCTATCCAGTTTTGGATCTTTCTTTTCAAATGTATATAGATACATTTCCACATTTCACTTTTGAGTTTTCATTTCTTTTTCTGTAAAAAAAAAACAAAAGAATGAAAGGCATTTTCTCTGGAAGAATATCTTTCTCAATACCGAAAATTACTTTCATTCTTTTATTATTTACAGAAAAAGAAAGAAATGGTAACATCGATTCAAAAGTGTAGTTTTCTGAAATTACCTAGTCTTATCCAAATGTGTTGGGAAATGAATTTTTGTAATTAACTTATTCCTACTTTACATTAAGAGATAAATGTTGCTTTAACGTTAACTGACAGCCACATAACACTCGATAATATAAATTATTTCAATCGGATATAAATAAATATATAATGGGTTCCAAAAACCTTGAATTAAATATCAAAGCAGAGTATAGTGCCTTAACACTAAACCTACTGTAAAGTGGGATCGAGTTTAGGCATGATATTTTTCTGAATAGTAGTAGGGGAACGTTATTATTCTTCATCGCAGCAATCCCTACTCGGAAGAACTTACATCTTAATTAGTACAGAGTTTTAGCAAGCCATACAAGCGCTAAATGCAAATCGAAATACGTAATTGTTTGGCGGCGTATCCAAGGACAATTTAAGGCAAAAGAAGTCGATCTAATAATAAATCATAACGTAAAGTACGGAAATTTCGCAGAAAAATTTCGCTGAAATTCGTATTTTTTTACGTTACAGTGCTGTTTTACTTTCTTTTACTAAAAAAATCTGCTTATTCGCAGTGGAATCAGTGTTCAAAACTAAAAAAAAAAAAAAATTACGATTATAATAAGCAAAGAATCAACTAGGATCAACTAGGGAGTAGTACGAGTGACAACACAACAACACTTCTCAAGGATTTGCAATAAAAAGAGAAACGCAATTATTGTTGAGTTTTTTTTACGTATTTTTCATTTAAACTTCGGGGCTCACCAAACAACGATAAAATCTTTTGCTACAAAAATCGTAATGCAAAAAACAAAGTTATTTCATCAAACCTCAAACTAAACACCTTGCTCAATGTTTGTTAAGAAATCGTGCTCGTGGTTCTGCGAACTCCCTGCATTTAGGAATATCTCTATTCTCAATAATCTCAGACGACAAATATCTTCCAGAATTGAATTATTTTGGAGAAAAATTAACTTTTCGCGAAAAAGGAACATTTTGCTCTATTCTCAGAAATGATAAATTTTTGCCAAAATTCGCATCTATTTCTAAATCGAAATTTCCGTACCTCTAATCATAACCTTATCATTACCTATTCCGAGACGTACAAGGTCAATTCCTACACCACAACCGCTTGCTAAAACTCTCTAAATACTAATACTGAAAATTGAAAACTTCGTTAAAATGTTTTTTTTTACTCGGTCTAGGGTATAATTTTGCATGGGTGTTATACATCATTATAAAGGAAATTATATGTTCTTTAATTCACCCTTACATGATTTTGCTGTAACTTTTATCGTTTGCAAAATAATTCAAGAAATGCAAAATAGGCCTGTTTCCCCTTCTCCCCTGTACTCCCTGGCAAACTAATATCACAAACAAATTTATATAGACAAAGTTCAAAGTGTTTTCTCCTGTTTGAAATACAATTTAACCACTGAATAACAGTCCAATAATGGCATTTGGCGCCGTTTTTTAATCCAATAGAACCTTATTGTATCACTAAATTATGCTTCAAAAAAGGCGTACATCATTTGGTTTACATCATCATTTTCTGTCATTGAACGAATTTGCAATTTGTTGATTGCCCGTCCTACACGCTACCTCTCAGCCAACCTCACATATAGTCAGCATTGCTGGTAAACACTACAAATGGATAGTTGCTTCTATAGAAATGCTTGACAATTCTTTATCGAGTCTTCTGAAATGCACCCTACATGTATGAATAAAATAAAATCAATTTCTGCGCAGAGATCACCCTAATTGGTTTCGAAAATAACAATGAGTGCGTAATGTAGAAATTATGTATTTCAGAGCACAAGTGTCAATTAATTAAAAAATCACAAAGCCCATCCTTCTATAAAACTACGGGCAACATTTTATTGGATGACCATACAAATGTCACACTATAATAATGACACCGACTGTGCTATAGAAGAATATATGCACGAGTGTGAGTTAACTTAGAGAGACTATTGCATGTGTGTCCTGTATCATCCAATAAACACAAGACTGGAGTATTTAAAGGAGTATCTTTTTAGGTTAACGTTCAGAGACAGTTTTATCGAAGTTTTATACCACCATCTTTAAATTTATTCCATAATGATGATAAAAGCTTTCCGGAAAATACTTTAAGGATTTTTTATCGGATCAAAATATTACTTTAAGCAATGTCACACGATAAATTAATTTCGTGGTACTATATGATTGCTACAGTGTGAAGTGCTTCTTTAAAGCGAACGAATTGTTGCTTGGGTATACAGGTAGATAGAAATGTACAGGTTGCTATTCAATATCAAACAAAGCCCAATTGTTAAGTAGTAACCAAAGGAACAACACGTCTTTTATTATTCCCATCCTCACATTATCTTAATCATCTTTGCACAATGTAGCTTGTAAGTTTTTATATTAGTGCTAAGTAGCTTAATTTAGTTATTTAAATTTTAGTTTAAGTTTATAATATTAAATTTATAAGAGTTTTTTTTTTCTGTTTTCCTCTTACGCTTGTTAGCTTAATTTATCCCATATTTATGAATTTATTGTTTCACAAAAAACATTATTTGAAGTTGCAAGAGCACCGCTCAATCACTTACAGTTTCAACATTTCATCAAATTGTACATGCTGTTTTTATGGTGGAATAAATATTGGAATTGGGATACAAGTCATAGGCCCACCCGGGAAACTATTAGCCCGATAGAACGTAAAGAGTATTTTAAATTTCTCGTTTTAGTTTTGGCATAAGGTTCTCTCGGGTTAAAACAGCGCCAAATGCCATTATTCAGCGTTAATACCCTGAAAAGTGATCCTATTAATATTATGATATTCTGTATTATAGAGCTAACATTGTTATTTGGGCAGAATTTTTGAAAAACTTCGCTAGTGGCGAATTAACATTTAACATTTGAAGGATCTAACAAAATAATTACAGTGCATACAAATACACAAATACAAATTTGAATATTTTGTGTGTACCTAAATACAGTAGAATCTTGATAATCCGGCAATAGTTTTCTAACCTGTTTTCGGATTGCCAAGATTGCCGGATTGTATTCTTTAATCTGCCAGTACGGAAAACTACTTAAATTGGTGCGTTTATTTGATCATTAATCGCGCAGTGCTTTAAGTATAGAGAATATTAATATTAAGTCCTTACAGTGTGAATATTTTTTTTTTCAAATTTTCTGGTTGAACTAAAATTTTATAATTTTTTCAACGAACGAACAAGTTTTTGCAGGGCCTGCTATAGGTGAAACAGCGCCCGGGGCAAATTTGAAGGAAGCGCTACCTTATAGTTTCTATCAGGGGCTGCGCACAAAGGCCCACAGGGCCCGCGTTGCGGGGGGGGGTCCACGAGTTCTAGGGGCCCTAAAATTGTTTGTTTTTCTTTCAACAGGTCCCTTAGATAAACAACATTTAATAATGTCCTAAAATCTTTGAAAGTTCATGAGACAATCCGGATCCTAAAATTTTCACCAAAAAAATTTGCCTTGCCAAGTAACATATGACCAAAAAGATTTTGTAGATCCTTCTGCAAATAAACTATCTTAAAAAATTTTTGGCGATAGTACCTTTTTTAATCTTTCGAACTAAATTCCAATCCATTTTGTCTTAAACTGTCAAACACGATCAAAATATTTTGAGAGCAGTACTAAACTTAGTTGAAACTAGTTAGTACGGCCTGTATAAGTCGTTGAAGACTAAAATATTTTATCCTGCTTGCGGTATATACACGGTCATTGGGACTGTGGTGCATATAGGCCACATTTGGTTTGAAAGGAGTTTTGCCAAGATTGCTGTATTGAGTTTAATATTAAGTGCAAACGTTCTTAAAATTGAAGGATTTAAATTAGAGAAAAACTTAAATTGAGAACTGAAACAAGGTATAGAGTTGAATTAATAACGTGCTGCTCTTTTCAATTGTCTAGCAAGTTACAAACTTAGGCCGCCAACACACGAAGCGTCCGGTTCCATTTTTTGGATTCTTCGTTCTGTCATATTCATACATTTTCTTAGATTTTGACAGAACGAAAATTAAAAATTAGGCTAATTTCGGGCGCGGCTGAAATTTGGATACCCTTCGCTCCCCTTTCGGGCGTACCTACGACATGTATTTAACCCCTCCCCTTTCTTTTCCTTCTGTCTTCACAAAAGTTTGGTTGCGTCGACAAAACAATATATTTGTGTGGGGTTTGGTTGGAATAAGTGGGCAAATGAAAATATTTACCCAGAAAATTTTATTAGGGGATGCGGGAGCATGACCCCATAGTACGATTCCATTTGTTTTGACCTTTTAGTGGCTTTGATAAAGACACATTAATTTAAAGTTTTGTGAAATTGGTGTAAACAATGTTTCTTAGAAGAACTAAAATGGGGGGTTGGGTTTGTATGGCAGCCCCATAACCCCATGGTCCCATTTGAACCATTCGTACATATGTTTTGTGTCATGGTTGGTTGAAATTAGTGCACAAATTAAAAAGTTTTTCTTAGAAGAACCTAATTCGGGGGGTCAGGTTTGAATGACCAATGACCCCATGATTCGATTTGATCCAATCTGATATATGTTTCTCGTCATCAACAGAAATAAGTTTGTGTGAAATTTTGTTGAAATTGGTGCTAAAATAAAAAAGTTTATCTTAGAAGAACCTAATTTGGGGGATTAGGTTTGTATGGCAGCCCCATGACCCCATGGTCCGATTTGATCCATTCTTACATATGTTCTGTGTTATCAATAGAAACACATTTGTGTGAAATTTGGTTGAAATTGGTACTCAAATAAAAAAGCTTTTCTTAGAAGAACCTAATTTGGGTAGTTGGGTTTGTATGGCAGCCCCATGACCCCATTGTCCGATTTTAGCGATTCAAACATACAAACTGCCTGCAGCAAAAAGAAGCATTTGTGCAAAATTTCAGCTTCATGGCTTATAAATTGGCCGAGTAAAGGTCCATCTAGATTAGTCGCCAAATGGCGACGCGTGCAGCCAAATGGCTGTTGTCATTCCATCCAAACATATCGCCATTTGGGTGTGCGTCCAGTTTTGATATTCAATATGGCAACTCAACCAACCGCTTTGACAACCGCTTGTCAAATTCAAAGTGACAATTTTCCAACTTTTGTTCGTTCTTATGTGTGAAAATGAATAATTCTTGAATGGCCGTGTAATAGTACAAACGCGCAGAGTCCGATTTTGATAATTGAATTTAAAAAAATCACCAAAATGAAATTTTGGTTATGTCATTTTCTGTCTCCATTTGGCTGCTAGTGTGGATGCTAAGTAGCAGCCAAATGGCTGCACGCGATGCCAGTTTTTGGACGCGCAGCCATTTGGCGCCTAATCTAGAGGGACCTTTAAACGCGTCGCAACAGACAGACTGACATCGCGCAATCGACTCATCTCGTCATGCTAATCATATACGTATACTTTTTATATGGTCGGAGATGCTTCCTCAATGCGCTACAAACTTCATGACAAAGTTATTATACCCTTTCACTAATTCACTCTATGAGCGAAGGGTATAAAAATTAAATTAATTAGATTAGGATTGACCGTACGTGTGCGGCATTAGGGTGGATAGGGCGCTCGCCTTCAAATCATAGGTTCGCGGGATCGAATCCCATTGTAGGCACAGGTAGTGATTAAATATATATAACCAACATCTATAGATGTTAATGCTGCGCTGCGTGGGCATTTTTATTTTAAAATAAAAAAAGGATTGATGAAATCATTAATATAATAAACGTTACAACAAGAACGCTATTCTCAATATAAGAATGTAAAGAGTCAAAGTAGCTCTTAGCAAAGTTCTTTTAAGTACGACGTTCTTAATTTTGATAGAAACACTGTAACGTCAAAATCATGTTTCAAAGAGTGGATTTAAGGTCGATCCACACTTTTTAGTCACAGTCATTTTTCCCATACAAATTGACAGATTTTCCGCCAATCAATTAACTGACAATTTGTCAACTTGTATGGAAAATGACTGTGACTTATGACTGAAAAGTGTGAATCGACCTTCAAGAGTGTTTTTGATTGATTTCACTCTGTTTTTTCTCAGTGTAGGGGGCCCACTCAAGAAGTTGGCGGGAGTGCCTCGAGTGAAGTTGTTCCGCCACCTCGAGTGAAGGTGTTCCATACACGAAAAAAAAATTAATAGAATGGAAGTAACGAAAATTAAAAGAAAAAAAAATCAAAATTATTCACATAAGTAATTATATAAAAAACAATTAGAGCTCCTTTCTCCACATGCAACTATTTCGGGCAAAGTAAGTAAAATTTGAAGTGAAATTCAAATGTTTGGAAACACATCACTTAAGTTCCTTTTGCCAATAACTTGAAGAGTTTCTAACGGAGTTTTAATGGTAATAGGTCCTGTTAGCCTTATTTAATTGATTCCTTCATAAAGCTGATCCATTTCTAGATGTGTAGAAAAATCATAGAGAATGTCATACCGAACCATTAATGAAAAAAGGAACTCAAATCGCATTATCTGATCGGCTAAACATTTGGCTTTATGTTGAACAGCAGGGTCTCTTAATTTTGACTTTATCTCTTTCAAGATGGGACATCTTTGTGTTGACGCAGATAAAAGAACATAGTTTCGCTGAAGTACTCCAAAAAGAGTGATGCATGTCCTGGATGACGAAGCAGCGTCAGCGATGACTATAGGCTTAAACTATGGCACCCACATGGCACAAACGCTGCTCTGGAATTCACTTCCAAAACTCTGGCTTGAACTCCCTTACTTTTCCATTCCATATGTTGACATCTATCGTTTCTCGCAATATTTGAATTATTTTGTCGATTACTGACCCATTGGAACAAACCCCAAACAAATTGAATTGAAACAACTCAATGAAACATCTTTTAGCAGAATTTTGCATTAGTATAATTTGTAAACGACTTTCGGTCCTAAGATAATACCTATAGTTTGGGCAGCAGACATAAGATGGAAGTCTACAAATAGGGATGTTGGCTATTGAAAATATCAAATTCAAACTCACGGCAATCAAATTTCATTTTAAAAAAATATTTGAAAATTAACTTTTTTTTCATACGCGCCACCTTTGATGGGCCAAATTTGCACCCCTGTTCGTTGCGGCTAGTTTCGCCGACCGACGCGTCGGAGCAGGGTAAATTCTACTACTTGCTTCTCAAAAAATTTTGCTCAGTTTTTAGTGTTTTTTAGATTTTTTTTTTTAAAACCCTTATGAAATCGATTTTGTCCGTCCGTCCGTCTACTCCAATCAATAGAGACGAAATAATAGGGGTTAGCGTGCAAAAATTGGGGACTCCTCAAATTTTTGATATGTTATAAAGACAGGTGGGGTAAGTTAAAATCCAAGTTTGCGCCACTTTCCCCCCTGTGCTCCCGCCGCTATCTTCAAAAACCCCTTTCACCAGTTTTTGGCCTGTAACTTCTTTACAGTCCATTTGAGCACAAAATCTGCCAAGACAATTTTGTAGAGGACAAAATTTGGCATGTTCTGCTATCCGCTTTAAAAGGGGGAACTTTTGTGTTTCCGATATTTTCCGCTATATGGCGGACGGTAAGATAAGTGTCGCTAGTGTCGATAACAAGAACAAGAAAATTCTTCTTGCAAAGCTGATAGCGTAATGTTCCCAGAATTTCCTACCAACTTAATCTAAGATGTTGTACTCTACAATTCAAATTAACAGAGTTATAGCGCCACGAAAATGGAGAAAATATCAAAAATCATGCCAATTTCAAACTCACAAAAACGCATTGTATACCTACCAATAACTCATATGGAATTTTTAGCATATTCTTTGCGCTATAACTCTGCCAATTTTGATTGTAGAGTAAGATTTGTCTCGGCACATTTCGTGCTCAAATGGACTGGGAAGGAGTTATAGACCGCAAACTGATAAAAGAGCCGATTTTAGATGTTTTTTTCAAGATAGCGGCGGGAGCACAGGAGGGAAAGTGACGCAAACTTGGATTTTAACTTACCCCACCTGTCTTTATAACATATCAAAAATTTGAAAAGTCCCCAATTTTTGCAAGGTAAAATCTCCCCGTTGATTGGAGTAGTCTGTCTGTTCACTAAATAACTCGCGAACAGATCAACCGATTGTCATGAAATTTAGTAGGAACGTGTCTTTGGCACAAATACCTTATACCGAACGTTTGAAAAAAGTCGACTTTTTTAGTTTTTATCGGAGATTGAAGATCTCAACGAGTACATCTCGTATCAGTTTAAGTTTTCCAGTTTCGAGTAACGGTAAAAAAGTTATTGGTGTTTAAAGTTATACTTCCTTTTCGAACTCCGTTTTTCTAAACCGTTATAGGGATCGATATGAAACTTTGCACAAAGATTGGTAAGTAAGTATTTAGTAAGGGCCTTTTACAATGCAAGGGAAGCAGTGGCGGCTCGTATACAATAATACTGGGGGTTCACAAAAAAGAAAACTAAATACATACATACGACATCAACCCCTCAAAATCTATTTTAACGTATACTTAAGACTACCTACTTTGAATTAAAATTATTTTCTTTTAATGTCAAAGCATAGTCCATACATACGTACATTCTAATTTTTTGCGGAAATGACTTCTTCCTCAAGCCTGTTTCCATCCTCTTTTTCGGCATCTCCTTGTAACTGCGAACAAAAATCTGCGATTTCCACATAACAGCCAAGAAAAAAAAGTTACGAATCAGCAGCGCACCAACATTTATTTTTTATCGTTTACTTGACATTAAATTTTTCCACAAAATGCTTTTCAGTTCAGACAAGGCAAACCCAATCCTGGAATGTTGAGCATGAATTTGTTGTCCTTAGAAAAGTTCTTGTCAAAAAATTTCTAAAGTTAAACATAAAAGCTCTACTCATTCTTATATGTAGGTACCTATATTCTTTCATTGAAAATACTTACCCAAAATTCATGCATTCGGTTCATCACCAAGTGGTGTGCTGTGCACGACTTATTTGTGCACAAACTCTAGTGTAAATTTTGCACTATCCCCTCGCTCCGAGAACCCGTCACATTTCTGATTTTGGAGCGAGTGCACCAGTTCATATGACTGTGCACCAACACTGTAGGTGTTGGTCGCTGGTCGAGATATATGTAGATTCAATGCATAGCTTGGGTATACAGGGTGTCCGGAAACTGCCGCATAAACGCACCGGATTATGATTCCTCAGTTGATTTCCAGCAAAAAAGTTGTACGGAACATACCCCCTCAGCTTAACCCTTTAGCTGCCACAGGCATTTAAAGATTTTTGAAAAAAGCATTTTCTTGCACAACTTAAAGCCTAATATCTCCAAAGCTAGACCAGATAAAATAGTGAAATAAAATGATTATTACAGCCAACAAATTTACCTGTAAAATAAAACTAACCACACTAAAATCGGATAAGAGGTTTGGTTTTTACAGAGCTTCAAAGTCAAATTTGCGTGGTTTGACCCAAAAACAATCTTTTTTTCCATCTCAATTTGCTGCAACTTCTGCCAAGGTGAGGTGCTTGTACGATTATTTTAAAAATTGGCGCATAGTCTTACGATCATAATTATAACTACACATATTGGATATAAAAAAACAAGGTAATTATTTGCTTATCGGATTATTTAAACTGAAATTTTATTCATTTATTTTTCATATTTTACTATCGCAATTTTGAAAATTTGTTAAATAAAAATGAAAATAAAGTTTTGAATTTGAGAAAGAACCAATAAACTAAAAATATTAACTAATGATTAAATGGGTCTGTTTGATGAATTGGAATAATACTGCTGGAATTGGCCTCCTCCATTTTGTATGCAGAGTCGACACCTTCGGCGCATGGAAGAAACGTCCCGAAGGATTTCAGGAGGGGTTTCCTTAATGTTGTCACAAGCATCATTAATTCGCTGCAGTAACTGTTCCCGGGAGGTAATCGGCTCGGAATAGACATTGCTTTTTAAGTTACCCCATAAATAAAAATCTAGGGGAGTAAGGTCGGGACTTGTCGCAGGCCACGCAACTGTCCCAGATCTGCCAATCCACTTTCCGGGAAATTCGTTTTCCAAATATTCTTTGAAAGGTCTCGCATTATAAGCGGGCACCCGTCTATCTGCCATAAATAGCAAATATTAAATTTTAACCGTTATAAGTACCGTTGCATTTGCCAAACAATGTACCAAATTTCAAATATTTTACAGTTCTGGTCAAAATAATGTAGCGAGATTCTATCCCGAATTATGATTGGCTTTGTATGTCTTTTTTCGAGTCAAGGGAAAATTGTTAACGATTCCACTGAAGCCATGATTTTGACCATTCAATGCGTGTTTACCTAAAATTCTTCAATGTAAATAAGAAAAGTGATATACCGTTGGAAAGCCAACATGTTGAAGCAACTTTTATAAACTTTGCAGAGTTGTACGTATAAAGCACCGTTATGCAATTACTGTTTGAATTTTCGATGAAAAATCTATTTTAAAATTTCTGTTAAGTTTGAGTAACTGTATCTTGAAAGTGCCGATAATGTTGGCAACAGGAAAAACTTCTGTTTTTGTGAAATTTTATGTAGTTTCTGAAACTGAAATCAAATCTTGGATTAAGTCATCAGGAGTGCTGCAAATTAAGATTTTGCGTGAGAAGTCACGCTTTTCGATGACTTTCACAAAAAGAGCGATAACAAGGTAACGGTAAAAAAAATTCAGATTGTATTGGGAATTTTCTTGCTGAAACAAGTTGCGCTATCAACCCTTACAGTATTGACCACCCAATGCGGGACACCCTGTATATGAAATAAAGTTGTGTTAGTTACACCATTTATAACTCGAGAACGGCTGGACAGATTTTCATGATTCTAAATTTGTTGGATTAGGCTGTGGCCAGAATAGCAGAATAGCTATTGAAACATGCAAAAAATTCACAATGAGCTAAATTTCCCAATGGGTTCTTTTCACCTATTTCTGTGTGTATTTCTTTAACAGATTTCAGATTTGGAAGAAATTTTCCACAGGATTGGTCTCTACCCAAAGTAACAGGACAACTATCGAGACATATGAAAAATTCTCATACATACTTCATTCTGCCTTTCTTGAGCGAATTACAGGATTTCAGTAAGTTGACCCCACCTTATGGGTCTACACAAGGCTCCGACCGGAATGGCAGTATAAGCATTGAAATAAGCAGAAAATTCACAATGAGCAACAATTTACAATGAGTTTTTTTTTTCGAATATTTTTGTTTCTATTTCTTGACCGTTTTTTGCGGATTTTTGGAAAATTTTCCTGTCGAATTTATAGAGTAACATTGAATATCAGAATAACATTGAAACACGCGAAAAAATTTATAATGAGAAAAATTATAAAGATTTGTTTTTCGCATATTTCTTTCTGTATTCCTTGAACGAATTGCCAGATTTCAGTCAACCGATTCCAGCGGATTGGTCTACACCTCCTTCCTCTTTGAATATCGAATTAAGTATCTTTCAAATTCACAATTAGTTTTGTAAATTTGCGAGCGGAGCGAGCTCAAGATGGAAGAGCGAGCGAAGCGAGCTATCACAGCTTGTTGCTTATAAAATATATGTATAAAAAATATTCACTATGCATTAAAATTCTAAAAAACAACTGCGCCCCTCCGAAGAACTCTGGGTAAAATAAAACTACTTTCCAAAATAAAATTAATAAAAAATAAATACCTTATTCTGAATTTCAATTAATCATGACATTGAGAAGGTCACAAATGCGGTTAGCTTACTTCCTTACCTCTCTAGTGATAGATAATATGACTCAAATAAAAATCAAAGCGCAATCATATCATTATTATGTGCAACTGTTATTTTACTTCATTCATTACATACATTTACACATATCTCACATACAGACTAAACATATTAGCGACCATTAGTATTCTGTGACTGCCGGTTAGATATCAACACGTGCTTTGACGGTTACATCATTTAACGATGATCCAACATTATAGAAAAAATATCTTGTTTTTTTCTATATGGATAATTGTGGTTCCTGGATTCCGAAAATTGATAAATGTACTTATAGTTTCTGTTTTGTTTTCGAGCTGCACATCCTTAAGGCCTACTTTATGCATATAGATCCTGATCGGAATTATTTATTATTTCGGTAGAAATCGCACCGTACGCCTGCGTATTGAACTCAACCAATAAGTTTTAATCGATCAAATAAATTACATAATATCACTCAACATTCTACGCATATTCTTCTTATCCTCAAAGCAATCGCAAAATTGCGTTCACAAAAGCCATTAATCGATCTTTGCAAGTAACGAACGAGTAGAGTATAATAATGCTGAATTGGCGTCTTTTCCATATTGCTTACCGCACAGTAGACACATTACATTTTATTCAAAACATCATTCTGTCAGAATGATTCCTGGAAGAGAGACATAACAAACGTTCAAACAAGATGTCATCAATTTACTCGTACAGACGCACGAGAAAATGACGCGAGTTTCTTTCTATTTCAGGAAAAACTTAATTAAATAGCGGAAAATGGGCTCAAGGGAATTATGTTTGTCAAAAGGACAATATTGTTGCGCATTTCAATATAGTGGGAGCCCTGACCTCAATACCGTTTCAGACTTCCATCAATTGATATTTTTACCGCATAGAGAAGTCACATCAATAAAATATTCATATACACGTACTTTATTTGTATTTTTTGTAGATAAGTGGATCAATTGAATATCCTCAAAACTTTCAATCTGCCAATTCTTATCCCGACAACGACAATCGACAACGACGACGTCCTTCAACGGCTCCTCGTCAGATGATTCCCCGGAGAAAACAAAACAACAAACGTTCGCCTCTCAGTTTTTGGGGGTATTTCGCATATGAATACAAAACAAGGATTCGACACTTTTGGGTTGTTTGATTGTAACTGTACCGCAGGTCCCTTTAAGAAATTTGCTCTACAAAATAATATTATATCCAATCCAATCTGACTTAGCATTGCGGTCACATACAATGACTGGAGTTCCGTGCTCCTTTTGCAGTTGAATATTTTTTCGGAGAAATTTTCCGGTGAACAATTGCTGACGCAGATGGATAGCAAAGGACTTCCGCGTGCTATATATTATACGTGGGTACTACATTAGGAATAACATTTTGTATACATATAGAGAGAAAGGTGTCACGTTATGGCAATAAGTAGCTTCCCATCAAGTGCTTGCTGGACGAAGTTAATGCCTGGACATCCACGAGTACGTGCTGGCAGTCAAGCTGAAAAAGATTGATGGTAATACGGCTCGTACAGGTGGTTTAGGGTATAGAGAGTGGACAGGACACTGTATCGTTGTATTGAGAAGGTATTCTAGAGGGAAATTGAAAATGTCCTAGTTTTTTTTCGGTTGGCGAAATTTATTTTTGTTGTGGCTCGTAATTGAAAATGATTTATTAAACAATTTAGTTTTAGACTTTCGAATTTTTTCACCCTTATTTGTGATACATATTTTAAAAATATATCCTAAGAGGTTGATATATATCAGGAAACCTCGCAATTCCTTATTAAAAGTTTTTTATGACTATGTCAAGGTTTTAGGGGATAACCCTTTAATGCCAGCATAGCCTTGGCGGAAGGAAGTTCCGATCACATTCAGTTTGAACGGTTGCATATCATAATTAATTGCGAAACAGGTAACGTTAGTTTGTTACTATTTTTTTTATTAAGTGGGTCGATGAATTTGACGGTTTGAATCTGACTTCAAGTGTATGCTGATGGGCACGATTTGAAAGTCATATACGGGGCCATACCGTCAGGGCAGTGTTTAAGCAATTACGCTCTTACCTCGGGGTCCATCGGACTGTTTGGACCTTCGGTATTTAATCAGGATCTAATTGTCAAATGGGGATTTCTTCGTCCATGTACTCACTTTCAGAAACCCATCACTGGGGTTGCAACTCCAGCTAGTTGCCTTGGGAAGCAGCCTCCATCCACCTTGAATCCAACACCATGATGGGTAGGGACCATGGTCCCGTGAGCAAACCTATCTTCGAGGAACATTATTTGCTAAAGACTTCTCAATAGCAGGCTGGATCATCCTTCGTTCCACCGACGGTTAAACCTCAGCTCAGGATCATATAACTAATTAGAGAACACTGTGTCTTACTAGCATTACGAGTAAATACTGCTCGGTTGGCTTCACCCCAGCCAACGATTATCCAAATATCCTGATTTATCGAATTGTCATTGGATTGATGAAGCGTTTCTACAGGAATCGACTGCAGAAACTATAAATAAACCTGGATATTAAGGCTAAGAGGTCATTGATGAAGATTAGAAAAAGAGTTGGAGTTGGAGTTGCGTCATTCCAGTGTTAACTGCTTGAACAGAATATTTTAAGCCATCTAGTACAATAGCAATTAACCGTTCAGTTACTAAGGAGGGATAGACCCCAAAAGCAAATAGTTTTGATAGTAGAGCTGACAGATGCCAAACACGAAAGCCTTGGAGACAACGATTGCATCGCTCTGTGAAGTTCGTCATCAGCTCATCGGTTAAAGTTATGTAACGAGTGGTCCAACTAGAATGCAGGATGTTAATTGAGTGTCACACCTTAACGGTAAGTTTCTCGCCCAACTTTATTAGACATTTCTTTACTTTAGTTTTTGGCAATTCAACCATGGAGAAGTACACAATTGAGCAGCGCGTTAAGGTCGTTGAAGCATTTTACGAAAATGGACGTTCAAATCAAAATGATTTTCGTGCACTTCGTGATTTTTTTTGGTCAACATAATCGACCAAATAACGGACTTCTTGTGGCCGGAAATCGACGATATGTGATTCCAACAGGATGAAGCCACTTGCCACACAGCCAACGAAACAATGGCTATTTTGCACGAGAAATTCAATGGCCGTGTTATCTCTCGATGTTGGCTATGTTAATTGGCCGCCACAATCATGTGATTTGACACCGTTAAACTTCTTTCTCTGGGGATATTTAAAAGAAAAAGTGTACGTCAATAAGCCAAAAACAATTCTAGTGCTAAAGGATGAGATAATTCAGCACATTAACGATATTCAACCTCAATTATGTCTCAGAGTCATTGAAAACATGGACCAACGGAAAGAAGTATGCCACCATAGCCATGGCGAGCATTTGGCCGATATTTTGTTTCACACATAATTGCCATAGATCCTTCTATCATAATAATTTTTTTTAGATAATTCTCTAAAAACTTTTTGTTTTATTAACAATTAACTACGTGCATTCACTTTGGGCCACCCTTTACTATGTTCACCGAGCGAAATACTTGTATTTATGTATGTCTCCCGCGTGCCGTGGATACTTTCATTTTCTTCACTAAATTTAAAGCCTCCATTACACAATCATATATTATCATAATAGATATTATAATATGCTTAACCTACTTGATTTCGTTTACTGGACATCTTAAAATTGAAAGCGAATGAATCGAGTAGGCTTAAGAATATTAAATACATATTATAATAGAAATATGACTGTGTAATGGAGCCCTAAGATAAATGTGCAGTAGCGGCCCGATTGATTTATCGATGATAACTTTTCCCTGTGAAATAAAGTATTGTTTTCGTCGGCCAAAAGTGAAAAACCGCTGTGGAGACTTTCGTGTGAAGTGAGTACCACCAAGCGAATTCAATTTCACGACCATCAAAATTTTGACAGTATTTCTATGGATTTCACGTGAAATGGCGATGTTTGTACCTACTCTAAAAGTATAGGTACTAGGTACTAACATCGTCAGAATTAGAATTGATTTGTCAATTAGTAATAGACATTTTTCAGTTTGTAACGAGAATTCGTTGACAATATTTTGAAATTTGTCAATTTGACATGGAACATCGTCACTAGAACATGGAAAATCAACAATTCGTAATTTGTCAATTTGGAAGGTGCTTGTGTCAATACTTTCAACTTTAAGCATAAGTATTAACTTTAACTTCAGGCAAAATCGACGGAAATAGTTCGCACTTCTGTTCCTGCAGCTTGTCTGCGTTTTTGTGCTCTTGAGCTTTTATATAAATATTTGAAACAAATATGAATTATGGCCTTTTGGCTTGGGGGCCACAGATGTGGCCTTGTTTGCATCAGACATAAAGTTGATATGAATAGGTCTAAGAAGCGCTACAGACCCTCCCATCGATTGGCGAGATTTTGACATAAATCGGAAGGTGTATGTGACCATCGGATTCAATTTTTTGATTTGACTTGTCGAACTTATTGCCATGCAATTTTCCGTAAAAGCTGTCAAGACAATAATGTGTTCTCAGTTGCTGATTTTTTGACATAAACCTTTGGTCGTTCTTCATGCTGTGTTGTTGTGGTGGTCATCCTCCATCAAAAGTAACAATGGATGTCCATCTTTCATCGCCAAAAATGGTATAATTTTCGCTAATTTGTGTTGTGTCTGTGGACCGTGAGACTGTCAGTTTCAGATTGCCCGATAAATTGCCTAGTGTGTGTCGATTGGTGGCAATCGATTCACCAATAAATCGCTAGGTATGTGGCGCCCTTAAGAGATTAGCTCTTTCACAGAAATTGTTGGGTTGGTGAGGTAAACAATTGATCAAGATTGTGGTAGTCACAAAAAATCCCTCCCAGCTGAATCAGTTCTACCGATATATCTTAGCAAATCCACGCTAGGGATATCGCCGCAAACGCAATCGCTGCCTGTTAAAGTAAAAATCGAGACGCGAACAACAAGATTATCGGACGAAACGTGATTTCCCAATTAAATTCCCATTTTTCAAACAAAAAAAAAATATTTTTTTTCCAAAATATTGAGGGAAATATATGAGGCGTTGCGCGGCAAAACTCGCTGCTTCCATTTTTTTACGAAATTATGAATTATGAATTGCATTCGAAAGTATTTTTCCTGCTCTACATGCTAGTAAGCTTAGTTTTTATTAAAACACATTTCAGTTATATCTTTGAGGATTTGAAATTTTGCAGTTCGTTGCAAAACTTACTTCTTCCAGGTAATGGCGTGGTGCAATGCAACATGCACCATGCCATTCGAGCCTCGGATACAATATCAGCGCGGTTCACTAGCGAGGGGCTCGGCCTTGCCCTTATTCAAGAACCGTAGCAACACGAATGAATCGTCAAAGGACTAAACTTAAGTAATGTGATTTGATTGATCACATTTGCCTTTCAGAATTTACAAACAGTGACATGGTGGCCATCGAGATCAACCCCGGTAGAGAGGGCAGCCATAACCTAATGGTTGTTTCGGCATACCTAGCGGGGGACAAGGAAGTGCCGGCGATGGAATTCCAGCGGCTAGTTTTTCACTGTCAAGCTTACAGTAAGGACTTATTGATTGGAGGCGACGCGAATGCCCATCACATACTCTGGGGTAGCTCAGACACTAACAAGAGGGGTGAGTACTTACTTGATATTATTACCTCTCTAGAACTTGACATTCTCAATAGGGGATGTCAGCCCACTTTTGTCACCAGAGCTAGGAAGGAAGTCCTTGACATAACTCTGTATAGCAATTCGATTACGGACAGCATCCGCAACTGGCATGTGTCGGACGAACCGTCTTTGTCCGACCACTTGCACATTCGTTTTAATATAGCCTCTTCGGACCCTGTGCCCATCGAGCGGAGGGTCTCTCAGCTCACCGACTGGCCTGGATATTTTGAGACACTTAGGGAGCACCTGCAGCACATAGACAGGAAGGCCCCTGGGTGGCTGAGCTTAGAAAGGCTAGTCGACGACACTACCAAGGCAATTGTATCTTCCTACGAAGAAAATTGCCCTATTAGGATCATTAAAGACAAGAAGTGTGTATCGTGGTGGAACAATGATCTTGCTCGCCTCCGGGAAAACGTGAGGAAATTATTTAATCGGGCCAAGCGTAACGGGGACTGGGACGTGTATCGTTCCACCCTGACAGAATACAATAAGACCATTAGGGAAGCGAAACGGCGCAGCTGGATGACCACAAAAGCGGCTAGGCTGCATAAGGTGCTGGCGAAAAATGGGGCTAATGCGATAAGCACACTCAAAAGGCCGAATGGCACAATCACTGAAAACTGGAGTGAGACAGGTATACTGCTTCTGGAAACTCATTTCCCAGGATGCAGATTAAATCAGACCCCTTTCCCACACTGCTGTAATTCCCGGTCCGATTGGAGAGCTGCAAAGGATATATTTACCTATGATAAAGTTAGATGGGCGATTGGGACCTTTGATCCCAAATCGCCTAGCATGGATGGCATCTTTCCAGCGTTATTACAGAAGGCGCAAGAAGAGTTGATCCCATTCCTAGTCAATATATAGAGAAGTAGTTATGCTTTGGGATATATCCCAACAGCTTGGAGATCAGTGAGTGATGTCTTCATTCCGAAAGTGGGAAACTGGACGAAATCGAAGTGGCCATATCAAAGAAGGAGATGGCACTTTGTGCATTCCTGTATATAGAAGGGGCCTTTGACAATACGTCCTTCGAGTCCATCGGTACGGCGCTGAGAACAAAAGGGGCAGATGTGACATTGATTGCCTGGGTGCAACGAATGCTTTCATCGAGGAACATTTATACCAGCATCGAAGGGTCCACCCTCTCCGCCTTAGCCACTCGTGGCTGCCCACAAGGAGGGGTACTGTCCCCCCTTCTGTGGTGTTTAGTTGTAGATGGACTGTTGTGGAAACTAACCTCAGAGAGGTTCTCCACCCAAGGGTACGCAGATGATCTGGTTATCATGGTTAAGGGCAAATTCGAGGAAGTCTTACCCCATGTGCTCCATGCCGCTCTGCGAATAGTTCAGGATTGGTGCACGGAGAGTGGTCTACGGGTCAACCCGTCCAAGACCACGGTTGTTCCTTTCAGTAGGAGCAGGACAACAAGAACCCTGAGTTGTCCTACTATGTACAACTCTCAAATTAAAATGGCTAACCAAGTCAAATATTTGGGAGTCACTCTTGATAGAAAATTACTCTGGGACGACCACCTGAAATCGGTCACGGAAAAGGCGATCAAGGCACTATGGACCTGCAGAGGTTATATAGGTAAGACCTGGGGAATTAAACCCCATTTAATTCTGTGGATTTCAAGACAGTTGTCAGACCTATAGTGGAGTATGGGGCGGTGGTGTGGTCGAAAAGGGCTTCAACAAGCACCGGTAAGTCGGATTTAGGTAAGGTTCAGAGGCTTGCCTGTCTAATTATCACTGGAGCTATTGTTTCATGCCCCACCGCTGCCCTGGAGGTTCTGCTTGACCTCACTCCACTACACATTCACATTGAAGTGTCGGCGAGGCTGGCTGTTAGTAGGCTCAGGGCCTCCAGCACGACAGTCACTCTTAGCCATGATCAATTAGGATGGTTACAAGGTAGCAATACCCTCTGCCTACCTTCGGACTATCTAGTTAAGACATCACGCTGCAACACGTCCTTTAAATCAGCAATCTGGGCGAGGGAAAGTTGGATGGATATGTTCAGGTCCTTTCACGCCAACACTATCAGCTTTTACACGGATGGATCCAAAACGGACACAGGCTCTGGAGCGGGCATCAGTGGTCCAGGTGTAAGCCACTCAGTCCCTATGGGGAAATTAGCGTCTGTGTTCCAGGCGGAAGTACATGCGATAGAAGTTTGCGCTAGAGAATGTCAGAACAAAGGATATGTCAACAGAAAGGTAGCGATCTTTACCGACAGTCAGGCGGCTATCAAAGCTCTTACAAAACATACCTTTACTTCCAAACTAGTGTGGCTATGTCAGGAAATATTTCAATCTGTAGGATCTTGCAATGATCTTACACTCCTATGGGCTCCCGGACACTCGGGAATTGAAGGGAATGAGCTCGCGGACGAACTCGCTAGGGTAGCCTCCGCTAGCCCCTTCTGCGGCCCGGAACCCTTCTGCGGTATACCACTGTGTCTATGCAGAAACGAAATCACTGAGTGGGAAAAGACGACAGCCACCGTATGCTGGGAGGCCCTTCCAGGACTAAGGCTGTCGAAGCTTTTTGTAGCAACCTACTCTAAGAAACGTACTCTGGAGTTAGTTAATCTCAGCAGGAACAGGGTCAGAATTATAAGTGGTCTCCTTACAGGCCACTCCCGTCTCAACGGGCATTTAAGAACCATGCGCTTAGTCGCAGACGCGACCTGCCGCTTCTGCGAGGCCGATGACGAAACATCCACTCACATACTTTGCCAGTGCGAAAGACTGGCGATGCGACGGGAGGAGTGCTTCGGCATAACTTTCCCTCTTACAGAGGACATCGCCTCCCTTAGTATGGGACAAATCAATCGATTTATCGACAGATGTCGGTTAGATAAATTTATCTAACCTGTGGCGTGGGCAAAGGCACAATAGACAGTCGCAGTGCTTATGGCAAATCTGCCGATGCCCTTATTTAATCTAAATCTAAATCTAATGGTACCTATCAAAACTCTATCAAAACTCTTTACTTCCATGAGTTTCGATCAAAACTCTTTTCTTGTCATAGCGGATTCGTCAAAACTGTTTCTTTCCAGAAAAATTGTTATTACCAAAAATGGAAATTACTGCATTATCAATACCTAATATTATTTGGTAAGGGTTTATTGTTTTCGTCCTTAGACATTTTCTTGGACAAAATTGAACTAAATAAACCACCAACTTGGAGTGGAGGAAACTATGTGGTTCCACCAGGACACATCAAAACTTGTTCGTTGCAGTTTATAGTTCGAAATTAACGCCAAAACCATTAATAAATTTCACATTTCTGTTTTACAAATCAATCTTCGTGCATAGCTTCCGTTTCATCTTGCTAAACGTTTTTTTTTGGTTTCTGAAAAATTACGAAAAATCGATGGAGCAAGTTTTGCCGCGCACCGCCTCAATGCAGTATACCGTAATTTTATTTCCCTAAAAAAAAAACCTAAGCCAGTAACCCGAATTCAGTCGTAGGTAGACTAGCTTTGACTTGCGGGGAAAATCGAAAATTGAAAGTTGAACACATATTGAACAGTAAATGTTGGACATTAACATTTTCTGGATTTTGATCAAAATACCAACGACCAAAAAAATAAACAAGTTGGAAAAGATTTCCGCATTTTGGATGGATACAATGGTTACGCCTGAATGTACAAGATATATATAAAATAAACAAGTTGGAAAAGATTTCCGCATTTTGGATGGATACAATGGTTACGCCTGAATGTACAAGATATATACGAGTAGTTTGTAGTCTGGCTGGTGTAGCGATTAGCGCGCACCTTCGGTGCACAGGGTCATGAGCTCGAATCTCACCGTGAGCTATTGCGTTTTTCGAACATACGAGCTTGTGACGAACTATGATCTCATTCAGCTATTAAACGAGTACCCATTTATGGGGATAAATAATACTGCTGAGCGTGATGCTGCTCTCATTACCTCAACAAAAAGCAGATAAGATCTTGGAAATAGGATGTCACTAACACATCCTGCGGTTGTAGTCCAATGTTGGATTGTCGCGCCTGTTATTTATTTAGTTTGGTGGGAGGTTTGAATATAGATGGATTCTTTTTAGTATTCTTTGTAACGTAAAGATGAACAAATATCGTCGTCATCGTTTGATAATAGGTCTGTATTAGCTGTCCTTGACATTCAGGCTTATCAAATTGCGGGATTTAAGGATTTAAGTGAGGGACGATACAACAACCCTTCTCATGAAATAAATGAATAAAATCAATTTTATCATATACATATTCACAACTCCAATATCCACTTCCACCACTATCATATTTATTCACTCTCCATATACAATGTGCGTAGTTCTAATTGAATGATTTCTACCCAATCCCAAGGGGGCAAATTATAAAAATCATCTTGCAACCTAACGAGAATAGCATTTCCCACAGGGTGGTCACTGACGAGGAGGGATGATTGTCTCACACTTATAGTGCAAGTAACAATGTAGTAAGTGTCAAGTTTAATGGTCAAGTTCGGGAAACTACCACCGTCTTATAGTCTTAACTATATACATTTCCGCCCTACTATATTTTTGGTTGGTTGCCAAAATTTTGTGTTGACTTTATGTTAGACATGCCAGCCAAGTCATTCAGAACTTACGCTAATTTAGTATTCTGATGACGGACGCGGCTATGATGATACTACCCCCGAGAAGAAGATACTACCACACAGAGTGTACAAAATGTTCGTTGGAAAAGCTCACGACACTATGAATTCGCATTGAGGAAATACGTACAATTGTGTATGTGGAAGCAGTTTGTGTGTACATATAGTTGTGCTCCCCGAAATGGATACAAATTCATCAGACTGCTTTATGATGTTTTGATGTTTTTGATAGTTTGGTGTCTTGACGTCTTCATATATATACAATACATCCAATTGTCGCAAGATTATGGCATCATTGTACAATGTATACATAAAATAATGGTTAGCCATTTGGATGATGACGATTTTGGGGCCTACCCAGATTCCATGATAGTGCCTACTGCGGATGTCACAGGCTCAAGCCAATCGAGTTAGTCAGTGATGAACCGCGAAAGTGTACGCAATGAAGATGGAGGAGTCCACCAATTTGAATAGTCCTAGTCTAGGACCAGCTAGTTGGAATAGTTCCTTTACGATCGACATTGGCGCGAGTACAGTGACATACGCGAGTGTTATGAAAAGTGAACCGGCTATTAGTGCACCGACTGTTGGTCCCAGAATTAGTCCGGTGTTATTTATTGTGTTTCTGTTTTATGTGATTGGAATATTTGGAAATTTCTTGGCATTGATTATCCTGGCAAGGAAGAGGAATACGAAAAACAGCAAATATACACTGATGCTAAGGTATGCTGGTGGAAATTGTAGTTAACCATATGTTTTGATCAAATCACAAAAATAATGTAACAGTTTTGAATATTTTGATAAGTATTAAAGAAATGGCTATGTGTCGGTAAATATAAATTACCGAGCTCCTATACTATTTTAGTTCAAAGGTCAAATTCAAGAGATCTGCCTGATAAAATGTGAAAGAAATGTACCAGACAACCCCTTTTCTTAGATTTATTAATTGGTTCCTTTGATGGAAATTGCGTGTTCTATTCTGCAATCTTGCTTTAAGCGATTAATAAGCTTATTCCTAAGTCTCGGTTCATAAACATAGACACAGGCACCGACAAATTTGGGATACATTTTTTTAGATTTATTGTCTGTTCTGATTGGGACACATTTTTTTTGCAGATTGTGTATTTCTTGATGTTATGTCCCCATTCGAGAAGGATGCGTGACTTTTAATAAAATGTACCTAATCTAAATTTATATATGTACTCACCACATTAAACGAAACTATAGTATTGTATGGACCGCTTTCCTGACAACTACCTGTTGCTCCAAACACGAATATACCCATCAGTGGCTTTTCGGAAAGAAAGGGGAACTGTGGTTAGAATTATTTTTTTTTTCAACACAAACAAAAAAAAACATCAAATTAAAGAGTTAACAACCCTTTTCAATAAGGTATTTTTTCGATTTACTAGTTCATAAGAATAGCAAATTAGCCAGTGTTAAGTAAGGGATTCAATAAGAGAAAACTATTTCTATCTATAATTTGTAGAAACTTAAACCTCTAGTCACTACCATTTTGTTCCTATGCTTTCCTGCAAAAAAAAACAAGTCTATTGGATCGACCAAATTAGGTGATCCGGTGCAGAAATTCGCAATAATCATTAGCGTTATTGGGCAAAAGTTAATGTCAATGAGTACCTACAGCCGCACAGCGGCACGTCTAAAGCCGCACATACACGGAATCCATGGATTCTTCAAATTCATCGAAACTCCATATATGTACAAAAAATTACAGCTGACAGCTGCTGCGGGACAACCTTGTCAAAGTTGAAGTAGGGACTCCTTAATCTTGTGCCTCTCCAAAAGATGTTTAAAGCACTAAGATTTGTTCTTTGAATTTAAATTTTTTTATACGCTTAATACTAAAATAGAAGCTTCATTTGACGAATATGAGACATTTGAAGTTGAGCCTTAAGGCAACTTCAGATTTTTCCAGAGACGTAGACGGTAAATTACTGTACGTAAATGGTGGCTAAACACAAGAGAGACGGCTGACGATTCAGTATTTTTTTTTGAATTCATTTAATTTAATTGGTAAAAACCAAATTTATATAATTTATTAAACATAATAAATAATTTAAACATGTTTGTGACCACATAAGAGAGGGAGCGAGGTAAATCCCCTCCTTTTCTACGCCACTGAACTATACGATTAGTTTTGGTACATTTGAACTACAGTCAACCTCGGTTATAACGAACCTCAAGGGACCGCAAGAATTGGTTCGTTATAACCGAAGTTCGTTATATTCAAATATTGAATTAAAAGACCAGAATTATTTTTTTATTAGCAACAAAATAAAGTTATTTCAATAAATTAAACATGATATCTTCCTAATATGAAAGCGTAATACAAATGCAAATTTCCAATCATTAAAACAAAAAATATAATATCGATTCATATAATATAAAAACAATATTAAACAATCAAACAATATCGAAAATCTCGATAAGGATATTTTCAAAATAGTCGGTAGTTTGTGTTTAATATTCCTGAAATAGCATCATATCGGTATATGATTCAATTTCAGCCAAATTGTCCAATTACTTTTGTTGTGCCCTTTGAACCTGAAACTAGCGAACATCAGCCAGTTTTTGCCTTATTGATGTTGACATTCACTGATGGGCACGTCTTCTGTTTCGCTTCCACTACTTTCATTGTTTTCCACAGATAGTACATCAGCCCTTCGCCATCTAGATATACAAGCCAGATTATCAGCTCATTAAACTGAATCTGTCAGTGGTCATGAACTCAAGCAACACGTATTACAACAATAGCAATAGCAACAACATGTGCCCATGGACGAAATTGTGGACTTGAGTGGAACTTAGGTTTCTACAGTTCGGCCTGTCTATCTAGATGGCAGTGATCAGGATTTCATCATCTGTCATAAATGCTGAACTCAAAAGGCTGTCATCGGCTGTTAGATAATCGAGTGGAATATGGACATCTTGTTGTGTTTGCGGTTTTCGTTGATCACTGCTGCTCGGGGTGTTTCATAGTAACCATTCATTTAATGGCAAAGAGTCATCAGAATCAAAGGCATCGTCGACCACTAATAAACCAGCATGCTTAAAAAAAAGTGTGCTTCGATAGTAGCTCTTTGATTCCATAGGCTGTAGTTTTGAACTGGTGTTCCGTGGCACACTAACTTAATTGAAGTCAGATGTTCGATTTTGGGGCGAGCAGGACTATTATGAACTAACAAAGCAATTACATATTCTTTATTTTGCTTCGTAAGTTCCCGGTCCCATCCGCGATGGTTTACGAATATTTCGGATGTCATCCAAGCTTGCTTGTTTGCACAATAGTCTACCGGCAATTTTGTTATTGCCATGAAGGACCTGGGCTTTCGGGACTAACCGATAACTAATAACTTCCTCTTTTCGGTCCCGGCCAAAAAACTGTGACCCTCTCCTTTGCTAGCTTATCTCCCTTGGATTTTAAGGTCGTATCAAGAGTCAACTTGTAAAAATTCCAGCTTCGTCGGCGTTAAAAATGCCGTCCTTGCTATATTATTATTAATTGTTGGTCAGATAGTGGTTATCCAGTCATTCACAATAGTGTTACGGATCCGGACTCACCAACAATCTTGCCACTGCAAACATTATGGCGAGTGTTTCATCTATCTATCGATCTATCGCTGCATTGTAACTTGTCACTTATTGTCCTCCCAAAGTCTTCAGCATTTGCCTTCGACACAGCAGTGATTGTGACATTGCACAATCTTTGCTGAGTAAACCATTTGAGTAGCAGCTTGTCAACATCATCATGTGACGATTTTCGCATCTTTTTTGAGGCTACATTTACAATTCGTATTCGTCCCGATTTTTCCAAATTGCTGCAACTGCCAAGGCTATGCTTGCATTAAAGGGTTATCCCCTAAAGCGTTTACATTGGGTGCAGTTCTAAAAGCACCGGTCGCATATGTTTCCACGACATGTTGTCCATTCTGATCCTATAACTGCGGTTTTACGGATCAGCAATCACTATGCACCATACTCCTCCACTAGGAGTTGGGGCAAATCAAGATGGAACGGTGAAGCGTAGTTTAATTTTGATGGGCAGCCAATGCCTAAAGGTACATTTTCCTCGACACGACTGCAGCGGCTCTAGCGACAGCGACTGGCTCATTCCAAATAAAAACGCATTTTTCTCTCATTCTAAAAACGAGTTTTTAAATGGAATGAGCGAGTCGGTGTTCTCCGTATGTCTGCCTATGTGGACTATGTAAACGAAATGTTCCGGAGATCATTTCTTATTCGTAAAATCGCAGTTAGAGGATCAGAATGGACAACATGTTGTCGGAACATATGTGACCGGTGCGTTTGGGAACCGTACCCATTGATATAAAAAAAACTAAACCTTCGCTTTGTTTCTTTCCGTTTTGGATTTCGCCGATAATTTCACACTTGTCTTTTAGGGAAAAGACTTTACGCTTATCCTTATTTTCACTCATTCTTTTGTCCAAATTTTACAACTGTAAGCACTTAAAACATCACATTTACTACGGAAAACACGACAAGTGCATTACAAGTAAAATAAATAACAGGCGCGACAATCCAACATTGGACTAAGCCCGCAGGTTGTGTTAGTGACATCCTATTTCCAAGATCTAATTTGAGATCAGCATCACGCTCAGCAATGTTATTTATCCCCATAAATGAGTACTCGTTTAACATCTGAGTGAGATCATAGTCCGTCACAAGCTCGTGAGTTCGAAAAACATCATGGCTCACAGTGAGGTTCGAACTCATGACCCTGTGCACCGAAGGTGCGCGTACTAACCGCTAGACCAGCCAGACTACGCATCACTAGTAAGAACTGAGCAAAAACAAAATGCACTGAAAATATTGGAATACATTCTGCTCTTTCCAGGGAATGTGAAAAATATTTGCACCGTGTAACAACCTTCTCAAAACGAATATAATTTAATACCCACTGCGGGTATTCTCCCATTTTTTAATTTTGAAAGTTCGTTATATCCGATTATGATACCAAGATTCGTCGAAAATTGGGTTCGCTATATACGAAAGTTCGTTATATTCGAGTTCACTATAACCGATAATTTTTGTATGAAAAATTGTAAAACTAAAACGGGGATTTTCGAACGGTTCGTTATAAGCGAATATTCGTTACAAGCGGGTTCGTTATAGCCGAGGTTGACTGTACATAATGTGGCTCAGTAAATCGTGACAAAGTCGGAAATTTGAGGGAGAATGTATATCGTCTATGAAATTTTCCTATCCTAATGTTCAATCAATATTGATCGTAATTTTATTTAATTCATTTAATTTAATTGGTAAAAACCAAATTTATATAATTTATTAAACATAATAAATAATTTAAACATGTTTGTGACCACATAAGTGAGGGAGCGAGGTAAATCCCCTCCTTTTCTACGCCACTGAACTATACGATTAGTTTTGGTACATTTGCACTACATAATGTGGCTCAGTAAATCGTGACAAAGTCGGAAATTTGAGGGAGAATGTATATCGTCTATGAAATTTTCCTAACCTTATGTTCAATCAATATTGATCGTCGAAAATCCAATTCTAGATAAACTGTATGTTCTCACGTCGAATGTTTACATTCCAAGAATCTGCATTTTCACACTTTTATACAATATCCTGTTTGGCAGCTTCATCTCCTCAAGGCTCATTTCGCATAGCAAGTAGGTTTGGAACAAGGGCGGTCCTAGCCTTACATTTTGAGGGGGGTCACCGCTGTGGGCTTAAAGTCTTTTGATCGGACCAATACAAAGTCCTAAGCTAAAAACTCAGATTGATCAATATTTAATTACTGATCAGGTTTTCAATCCTCCAGGTTGAAATTAACCCTTCTGTCGGCACCTACTACAATATGCATATTCTATACCCAATAGGTCTGGCTGGACCTACTGAGCAAACATTTTTATTTATTAGAGAAAGTGAAATTTTTATCGGTATAATCATTCTACCCATTCTTTACAGCCATTTATAAACAATAAAAGCATTAAAATTGGATTTGTAGATATAATAGAAGCGTTTTTAAGAAGGCATATTTTGAGGTGGTATTAGTACAAACATGTTTCTCCCTTATTTTCTTCTAATTTTTGCTTCTCTTCTTTCATTGCGTTTCCGTACAGAAAGTTTGATCGAATTTTCCAATTCCAATATCTTTGGGGAAATATTAGGTGCATTGCTGGTAGACTTTACCCTGATATTAGTCTGCAAATTTGGGGAAATAGATAGAAAGAAATAGGGAATTTTCAAGCGTAAAAATCATTTCTGTCTAAATTTTCCGTAAATATCTCAATTAAATCTATTACGAAACACCATCTTAAGTCACTTAAGTCACTTCATACTATTACAAAGGAAATAAAACTCGTTTGAATTTCCTAGAATAAAATTTCTGATTAGGTGATGTTAGAAGACGGGGTAAAATTAGGCGTACCCAATTTCCGAACTTCACGGCTTTTTAAAGCAAAATCTCAGAAAATTTTATCGTTCATCGTACAAATTGAATTTTAATGACATTATTACATTATAAATATGAGATTTTTAAGATAATTTATTATTTTCATTTTTTACCTCAAGACGAAAATGGGGGGAAAAACTATAGGTCTGGCCAGACCTATTGGGTATCAAAAAGCACTATAAATTGAAAATCATCAAAAACATACTCAAAACTTCATCCAATTTTTTTAAATTTTTGCAAAATGCTTCTAAACATATTATTCTAGGATATCATGAAATATTAGGTCGCTGCGATTTCATCTTCTATACTTTTATGACCAAAATATAGTGCCAAAGGTCTGGTCAGACCTTTGTGCCGACAGAAGGGTTAATAGAAACATTAAATAGTAAATCAATTTTTTAATATGTCAAATAAAAACGAAAATTACAAGACAAACTATAATTTGGTCTTTGAACCCTTTGAAAACCTTGTAATCACAGCATCCACATCAACATCAATGTCCCTGTGAATGTTCAGGAGAAGGTGACCGACAAGGCGTTCTTCTCCGATGGATGCTCGGAGCTAACTTTTAACTCGACGCAGAGTTAGAAAGCTCCGTTCTCCAGTGGTAACACTTACTGGCAATGTCGCGAGAATCCGATGCAGGCAGTTGATGGCTGGGTACAATCATAGTCACATTCTTTAATTATTTGCATCAGACAAATGGGAACGGCTTGTTTTGGGGCAGATTGTGACAGTCGATTCCACTTAGCTACCCACAATTGATATTATGCAACCACAGACCAAACTGGTACTCTCAAAAGTCCACTGTATCCCCACACAATTCTTCACATCAACATCAAACTTCGACAATAAATCTTCTATAATATGTGCAATGGCCTTGCCACTTAAGCGTCGCTCCTCACCTTCAACATCTTCGTCCCGAATAGACTAAACCTATACGTGCTATGGTGACCAAATTTGAGCGATATGGGAACGTTGCAAATCTGAAACGTCACCATAGCACGTATAGTTTTAGCTGTTTGAGAACTGCGAACTGTTTTCAAAAAATAATGACACTATTTTGGTTCGATGTGCAATGGTGTACAGTTCCATATTCAAATCTCCCAAGTTTAATGTCTTAAAAAAAAAAAGAAAATAAAAAAAGGAAAATGTAAAAGTTATGATTTTTTTTTTACATCGGTTCCTTATTTTTTGCCCACTCTGTAGGAGGTCATGACCCCCTTGACCCCCCCTCTGGGACCGCCTTTGGTTTGGAATTCCTTGTAAATTATTTCCTCTGAGTTAACCTATAAATTGAATAATTTGAGTGGATTGATTTGGAAATTATGTTTGAAATCTCCTACAAAACTGACGTTGTCATATTGTTCAAGATACAATTCCTATGATGTGTGTGATTATATTTGTAGGAAACGATAAAGCTTTTGAAAAAAAAAACACCCCCACTCGGAATTTGAGTGGGGGTGATAGGCTACAGATGCTTGAAGGGCTATATTGCTATGTGACACGTAAATATTTACGTTTTTAATTAGTTAATAACTTCTTTGCTTGTCGATACATTTTTTGAAACTTCGTGGAAATAAGAGTGTCCATAGACCTTCCAATCGATTGAAGCTATTTTTTGATTGTCAGATAAATTGGAAGGTGTATGTGACTATCCAATCCAATTTTTTTATTGGACGTGTGAAACACATTGCCATGCAATTTTTCATACAATCTGTCATGACAATCATGGGCTTTCAGTTGCTGATTTTTTTTACATAAGCCAGTGGTCATTCTTCATGTTGTGGTTGTGGCGGCCATTCTCCATCGAAAGTAGCAATGGATGTTCCATCGCCACGCCACATATAACTTTTGCTATGTTGTGTTGCGTCGTGTGGACTGTGAAACTTGTCATTGTCAGATGTCAGATTGCACGATAAATTGCATAGTGTATCTGCTTTACGCAGTGGTGCAACCGGTGGAGGGTATAAGGGGGCCAAAGCCCCTCCCACACCCAGAAATTCGGAAATGCTAAACGAAATATAAAGAAATGCATTTAATTGTAGAGTTAAAAAAATAATTATTGTTCTTATTAATTTGTTTCGATGGTCTGTGCAAGTTGCAAAAAAGCGGCAAAATGAGTATGGGGAAAAAGTCCTGACCGATAGGCGGTCCGGAGGAAAGGAGGGAAATCCAGAGGGTTGTCCCCAAAATCCTGCGAAAATTCAGAATTACATGATTCCGCTCGATGGCAGAAATAAATTCTTCAAAATAAATTGTTCGAAAAAAATCCTCCTGCTTCGATAATATTTATTAGCGAGTATTCTATTCTAGGTGAGACAAAAATTTAGATTGTTCATATTGCAATGAATTTGTCAAAGATTTTCGTTTACTAAAAAAACAACTGGATACAGGCGCTGCATTTCTTCGATGATATATCGTACATAACGAGCACACCCAAAACCAATTGGTTTTTTGCGAGATACACATGACAAACTGTAGTTATGTAATTTGTATCGTTTATAGAAACCTACTCTATGATTAAATGCAATATGTCTCTGTTTTAAAAGCCCCGGGATTGCAATACTGATAGAGTGATTCAAAATTGGATTTTCATGAAAAAAACAGAAAGAACGTGCCGATTACGAGTATGACATTTGACTTGCGTTTTCAAGACGCTATGTATAAGGGCCATTGCATCGAAAATAAACTTGAAACACCACTGTATAGCGTCCTTACGGACTTAGGAGCACCATCATCAAGCTTGCGGAGGCAAGCTCTAATGTTTAGTAATACGGATGCATTTAGCCCCTTCAGGACAAGATTCTGGTTGCACCACTGGCTGTAGGGGCGTCAGATCAATTGTGTGCAATTTTCGTTCTGTCAAATCGACGAAAATGTATGAATTTGACAGAACGAAGAATCCGAAAAATTAATTCGGACGCTTCGTGTGTGAGCGGCCTAAGTTTTAATTTGCTAGCAAATTGAAAAAAGCTAAATTCAACTCTATTACTTGTTTCAGCTTTAAATTGAAGTGTGCTTTAATTTATATCCTTCAATTTTAAGAACGTTTGTACTCAATATTAAATTCAACACAGCAATTTTGGCAATTTTGCGGTCGTGCTCTGTGGCCGTGATCGTTCGGTCGCCACTCTGTGAAATAGACACTCATAGAGAAACGAGTTTTCAAACTCGGCACGACTCGTCGCAAGTTTATTATTCAGAAGAAGATGATAAGAAATATTCTTATCGTAGAATAATAAACTAACAATGCGACTAGGAAGTGGCTGACAACCGTATCACACTCCGAATTCAAGTTGTCTTTATAACGTTGATGACTACACACGGTAGTCATCAACGCACCATGCTCCCCTAGGAGTTACGGTAGTCAAGAGAGAGAGAGAATTTTGGCAAGACTCCTTTCAAACCAAATGTGGCCTATGCACCAAAGCCTTATTGGCCGTGTATACACCGAAAGCAAAAATAAAATGTTTTATTCTTCAACGACATATTATAGGTCGTACTAACTAGTTTGAAATAAGTTTAGTACCACTCTCAAACTATTTTATATTGTTCGTATTTAACAGTTCATGACAAAGTGGATTGGAATTTAGTCCGAAAGTTTAGAAAAGGTACTATCACCAAAAATATTTTAAGATAGTTTATTTGCATAGGGACCTAAGGAATCCTTTTGCCCATATGGTACTTGGCAAGGAAAAGGGTGGGTCGGACTACAAACCACGACTACAGTTACACCAAATAGCGCAGTCATGCAAAGCATTTTTGCTGTTTTTATGGTTTAAAAAATCTTACATGTGGCTTTTGGGCCCCTAAATCGGGGCACAAAATTTGTAGATTTGTGTAGTTTTAGGCTAACGAAACTTCATACAACAAAATTAGAACTCACCCAGCTGTCGGTTCTTAGAGGAAGTTTCGTTACCCAAAACTTGCACCCAATCGAATCATTTCGTTTGACCACCACACTGAAAGTTAGTAATTTGTTTTATGAACGTATGACCAAAAACTGCAAAATAAATTTGACCACGATGTTCATTCATTTTTGATCATTTATTTTGCTATTACACTAGTAGAACAAATTTTTGATGTCATTGGTCAAACTTTATTTAATAGTGTAATACCTTTACTGAATTTAGTCTAATTACTATTTTATTTTTAGCCCAAATAAGTGGCTATCTATACACTTTATAGCATAGAGCTCCTCTTGGACTGGATTTCGGTATTACTACTTAGAAGTAAACGGCATTATTCGCCAGCCGGAAGTTCTTCCCTATTCAAAATAGAATAGGAGAACAGTCGTAGAACATATCTAGGGATTTAATTTCCTAATAATGGCCAAGTGCACAATGTCACAAAAGTAACCTCAAAAGAACCAAACTGTTCATATTCTGACAAATCTATGACGCAATATTTAACCAGTATCTACCTATACATAAAATATTGCAAGTTAACTAACAAAATAACGACTTAATTACTAAATAGCCTACACGTTTCCTAGAAAATTACAATAATTGGAAAACTTTAACATAAATGATCTAGTCTAGTCTTTGACACCAAGTGGGCTCTATGGGGATGTTTTCTTAATAATAATCAAACTTGAAAAGTGTCCTAGTTCCGAGTACTTCATATTCCCGTAATTGGACACGCTGCGCTGTTCAACGAAATTGATTCATACAACGAAAAAGACAGACATTTAATTCGTGCCTTTTCTTCTCTTAACGAGTTCTGAATTTATTGTCATTTCTCCGGAATGAAAGTGTTTCGTCTCTAATTTAATAGAGTGGTGGTGGTTCATTGTAGCAAATAATAATTGATTTATATTGGATTGAACTCTTGATTGCTTAAGATGACTCGGACAAATAAGTTTTGGTGTTAAATGTTAATATTTATGTTGGCGTCATGATTATAGGTAATTGAATTTTACCTAAATAGGTTGCAATTATTCCAAAGTAGGAGGTGTTTATTTTTATCTTTCATCGTTTGGTTTATATTTAAAACCTAAAGTCAAAGGCTGAAATAGATAGACCATTCGGGGCCCAATTCTGAATTTCGGTGGATTTGTAGGTGATGGTCCTGTAATTATAGGAAATAAGTTCTCGACGATAGATGTTCCGGGTTATCAGTTAAGTACGACTAAAATGCACTAGTACCTTTAGTGAAACTCCACACAGCCTTTCACGATAATATTTCAATATTCCTTATCCTGACACCATGACGAAACTAAAGTCTCTCCTATAACAAAGCATCAGCAAAATTTTCAACTTTTCTAAAAATCACTTAATTTAATTAACAGCTTATATTACATCCTGTTGTCGAGATAGGAAGTTCATTTTGAGTGAAAGTCAATTTCAAACTGGTTCAAACTTCTATACTCGGCAGAAGATCTGATTATGCTCTGATAATGGATTCTCGTCGACTCGTTGAAATCACTTCAGAAAGGACTTTGTACACTTGCACTCACGAACGTATATCAGGACGAAACAAGCTATGTATTTTTTATGTCTTATCCGGATGAAAAGTTTCAATCTGTTATAGAGAGGCGTCGGTTTTACTCTGTATCGGAACGGAAGCTTTTTTTGCACACCATGCGAATATTTTTTTTTTACAAAAAGTTTGAGACAGAAAAAAGAAAAAACCTAAATGCTCTTGGATTTATTTGTTCAGATAGTATAACATCCATGTTGTCTCATATATTTTGTGGTTGTAATCACCTTCATCGTTTTGACAATGTGAAATCAGATAGAAGGCAATTAATTAATATGGCAAGAAAAAAGGGAACGAATCTAGATAGAGAGAACAATGAGATATTTCATGACAAAAATATTTATGTCAACCGAGCATTAGCAACATGTTATTTACATATATTTTACCATTAATTCAAATGTAATAAAGAGTCAATAAAAAAAAACCAAAACATGATTAATAAATCTTGGCATGGGATCATTTTATTGACGATGTTCTGATACATCAATTTTTCTGATGGCATGATGCCGATTTCCAAATCTATAAATATATTTGAAGAAAGTCGCTTCATCTTCCCCGCACCTTACATTCAAATACAACCTCATTGTCTGTCGTACACTTAAATTGCATTAATGCGAAAAGTCTATTAAATTGTGTTTTTCTTTATTTTTAACAAAGTGGTGGCTAAAAATAGTAAACCGTAAAAAATCTGTTTGTATTTTGGTTGTCAAATGTTACAACGACTCTAGGATAATAATATAATTTATAATTTACTTCGGGATTTCGCTACAATCTTCAGAAAATTCAAAGATATTTATTATTTATTTAATGTCTCAGTTGAATTTCCATTGATTTTTCATAATTTAATAAAAGAATTTAATTTTGTGTTCATAAATTATAGTTTAGTGGATAACTGAAGAGGAAATAAAAATCAAGATACAAATTTAAAATTATGTTCTCGTCATCATTTATACAAATAAAACTCGTGTACAGTGTCTGCGTCGCAATTTGTAATATCTCTTTCCTAGAAGAGTATACATATTAAACTTCATGAAGACTTTAGTGAAAAATTGCTTTTAGTTCTTTCGGAAAGCGCATACTTTAATATCCGACTTGTTTGGAATTTTCTTAGGATGTCTAGAGAAGAGAGTATCTATACTTACATTTTTCAGAAAATATATTTCAATTCCTTTTAAATATGCTCTTGTGCTTATTGCATAATTTTTAGGTTTAAATGCGTATAAATATGTATGAATCTAAAGTTCGTTCATCCATTTATCAAAAAAGGATCACAAAATCAGTTTTCGAAGATTTGTTTTTTTCACAAAGATTGCACATCTTGCATTCGACTTTTCGCATTGTCTGACTTGCAGAGAAGCCAATTCTTAACGGATGTTTTCCCAGCTCGAGTCTTTCTTTTTGGTACCTGGAAAGTTGGGACACTTTTTTTTTGGTCCTTCGGTACTATCGTCATGGCTGTCTCCTATCTCACGGACCATGTCCACAATTTGTGTGCTCCATTTTTCCAGTAATTTAGCTTTCGTTGGAATTTAACCACCGCGCCTTGAAAATGCTGCATGCTTCTGAAATAATTTGGTTTGCCATTTGAATGGTAGTACTCTGGTTGGTGTAATGAGTAATAGCAACGCCATCTAGATATATCATAGCCGCAACTCAGCTGTACAATGACGTCATGGATCCGTATTGGATTGTTCGTCGAACACGGGAAAACAACAACAATGTCATAAGAGGCAACAACAATGCAATGCAATTTCAACTGCGGATTTGACGTTTACGAGTCTACATTGCGGCCTTAATATATAGACGGCGGTGGTAATAGATGCCCTCACCTATGATGTACAGTGTGGAGGGTTCGAATCCCGTCGTAAGCAGTTTTCCGATACTATACTATAACGTGTAGAGAGAAGAAGAATCGGTGGTAGCTCCAGTCAAAAATTTTGATTAAAAAAGTGTTTATTTTGTAATAATATATCTAAAATGATATAAAAGTCAGATTTCAATTTATTTCAAAAGTACATTATTTGAACTATCGTTGGAAATAATCATTATATCCGAAGCGTCGTTTTTGTGAACATTTTTCAACTTTTAAAATTTGTAAACAAAAACATAACCTAAAATGTCTTTGATTATGCAAAGTAATTGTTCGTTCTGCGATAAAGAAGTGAAGACCGACGATGAATTTTACTCCTGCACTTTCTGTAAGAGACCGGAACATGTATCTTGCGCCAATTTACCTAGGAAGCTAACTTTGGCCTTGAAAAATTCGGCAATTAAACCGCTTTTCGTTTGTACGACATGCACGGTGAGAAACAACGAGCTCAAATCTATTGCTGATAGTATCGCATTGCTGAAGGATTTGGTTTCTGAAATCAAGGAAGAAATCAGTAATCTTAAAGCTATTCAACCTACTGTTTCGTTCGACATGGAGGACGTGATTTATGAAATCGAAGACCGAAGGAAGAGGAAGTCGAATCTCATTATTCATGGCATTCCCGAGGAAAATATGGAAGTTGATCGTGCGAAGACTCTGGAAGTAATTAATGGCATCGTTTCACACCAAATTGTTCAAGCAGCCGATATCAAAATTTTAAGATTGGGAAAACCTGTTCCCGATAAGCTGAGGTCTTTAAAGGTAATTACCAATAATTATCTTTAATGCTACATATACTCTGCAAGAAAAAGCAGCATGACGTTAATGCACGCTTAAAAGCCAGTAAAGTTAAAATCTTTTCTGATATAACTTTACGCCAGCGTCAGCACCTAAATTCCTTAAGATCGGAACTCGACAACGTTAAAAAGGTTGACCCAAATGCGACGATTAAATATATCAACGGAATTCGGAATATTATTAAAAATCATTCAGCAAAAAACTAAATATATCAGTTTATTACCAAAATACTCGGGGGATACGTTCAAAACTAAATGAATAAAGGTTTTCATTATCTGTCTCAAACTACGATGTCATCATTTTCACTGAAACTTGGCTGACATCAAACTATTATTCTGCTGATCTCGGCTTAGACTGTGGTCATTATGAAAAACAGCTTAAGTCGACTTAAGACAAAATCGAGTTAATGTGTTCACTGGATTCGCCGTATTCGACTCCACCTCTACACAAAATTTGGTTAATTTCGGATTATTTTTGAGCGAGCTACAGCGATTGGTTTTTCCGCCTATCTCAAGTAGACCCTCACCGACATAAGGAAAAGCGACTTAACTTAACATATTTCTTACTAAAAAATATATATATTTTTGAAAATTGGCTTAAATTAACTTAAGTTACTTTTCCAAATATGAAATTAACTCAAATGACTCTTTTACCACTGAATTTCGAAACAGCCTAAATCGACATAAGCGTTTTTTCCTTAAGTCCAAAACAAATTCAGTCTTCCTCATCTTGAGTTAAGTTATTATTCCAAATGATTTTCTTTCCGTAGAGAGCTCTTATATGGCTTTAGCGTTTATTCCTTATCAGATTTAGGGAAAGTCCTGTTACAATGTCTATGTAAGCGGTTGTTTCGCATGCATTCATGGTGAAATTAAGTAGATAAGTCAGTGTTAAATGAGTTGTTGTTCAATCAAATTGCAATTTCGTGAACGTGAAATTAACTATTGAGGGTATGTAGGCTTGTATCCCGCGTACCTGAAATTTACTTTACACTCGAAACATTAAACAAGCCTCGGATACCTCCGAATGATTCAACGGCAACGACTTTTGGCTATGAACAACGGACTAATATAGGTTTTTGGAACGTTCGGACTATGTGGGGTGAGTGTACTAAAACAAGGCTCACAGAAGTCGAACAGGAAATTACCGCATACAATATCGCTGTACTAGGACTGAGCGAAACACGATGGCTCGGATCGGGGCGACTTTATCACCAAGCTCTCCTACTGTATCTACTCTGGAAATGAAGACGATAATACACGTCGGCAACCAGGCGTCGGAATACTGTTGAGTAGGAATGCACGCCGATCCCTAATCGACTGGAAACCTATTTCGGATCGTATCATCACAGTCAGATTCAAATCCAGAGTATGAAACATTACAATTACTCAGGACTACGCACCGACTGAACCTGCAGATCAATCAGCAAAGGACGTTTTTTATCAGCGACTAGGCGACACCTTTGATAGGGCTCCCAGGGGTGACATCAAAATTATTATGGGGGATCTCAATGCCAAAGTCGGTACTGATAGCTTAGGCTTGTAACACCTTATGGGCAATCACGGGCGACAGGAACAACAATGGCGAGATGTTCGTGGAGTTCTGTAACTCTCGACAACTAGTCACTGGCGGAACATTGTTCAAGCATAAGCCCTGCCACCTAACAACTTGGGTTTCTCCTGATGGCAGAACAGAAAACCAAACAAATTGACCATATTGCTGTTTCAAAGACATGTAGAAACTGCCTCTTGGACATCAGGTCGAAGCGTGGGGCTGATACTGGCAGCGGCCATCATCTTGTTATCGCGAAATTTCGTTTACGAACGGCAGCGATCCAACGATCTACTAACGCACGAATCGTGCCACGTTTTAATGTGCAAAAACTAAAAAATCCATCAATTAAACGCGCATATTCTACCGCTTTGCACGAAAAAGCTAATGCAGCACTCTTGAGAATCCTACGATTGAAGATGGATGGAATTTTGCAAAGGATTCTTTCAATTCGTGTGGCGAAGCGACTGTGGTACGATTGGATCGAGGTAGGATACCTTTTATCAGTGATGCTACTTGGTCTCTTATCTCAGAATGCAAAAGAGTTAAGGAACAGATTAACTCCGGTGCTGATAATTCAGCCAAAAGTCAACTCCAAGCTGAATACCGTTCACTACAAAAAAGCGTGCAGAGAAGTGTCAGGCGTGATAAGCCGAACAACATCATAGCGCTTTAGCGAATGAGGCAAATGATGCGGCTTACCGTGGTGAAAGTTGTACCCTTTTCAAGCTAATTAAGTCACTAATTGGTAAATCGTTCACTACTGACCATCCTGTGAAAGAAAAAAAAGGAGTTTTACTGCTTGTTACCGAAGAACAGCAGCTTGAGAGATGGAAAGATCACCTTTTTGAGTTCCTTAACAACAAGTAAGACAGTGTCTATTTATCGAACATAAATTTCTAACTGTAGGTCATTCCCACATGGAGTGTGGTTCGATTTTGTACGAACTGTTAGTGTCAAAAACCAATTTCATGTAATCGAAATGGATTCCACGGAGTTCCTGGATTTCTTTTCTTATTCAAAAACAAAATTTATGTGGAGAAGCCGGGATGCAAATTCTGAAAACTTTCATTGGAAAAATGTTAAATGGTTAAAATACACAAAAAATGATTTTGGAAAAGTTCATTTCAAAACAACCCTAAATATAGAACATCCATTTAAAGTATTAAACATCCAAAAAAGAGGTATAAATTCAGGAAGTATATCTGAAATTTCTAAGCTACCAGAGGAAGTATGTATATCTGTAAAAAAGAAAAAAGATCTATTGGATCTTCTTTCTATGATTAATCCTTTCTTTCACGACTTTTACAAAAGTCTTCCCTCTGATGAAATTTTGGATATACACCTCGACCTAGTTGAAGAAGACAGCAATCAAAATCACGTCTGTGAAGTCGTTTTTTCTGCATTTATTCTTTCGAATAGGCTTTATATTATTTGTTTATTATAATAATTACTTTTCCTTTCATTTTTTTATGAATAATTCCGTAAAATAAAAAGAAATTAAAAATTTATTAAAAAAGACTTTAGATTTAAGATTCATCAACTGTATAATGGTAATATGGAAAAAGAACCTATGTCCTTTTAAGATAATAGTTTAAGCACAATATAATTGAGAATAAAGACTTAAGTGGAATTAAGTTTTGTCAACTCCTATTGCTTCATACGGAAAAAACTCTTATTTTGTTTTTTATCGTATTACAATCAAACTGCTTTATTTTTGGAATAAAATTATAGTAGGATACATTGCTCACATGATAATCTACAAAAGTGTATTAGTCTTTGGATTTGAAAACTGTATAGATTTTTCACAAGTCGTTTTAAAGTTTAAAATCGCTCTACTGAAAAACTATGAAAACCGACTTAAGCGATTATTCATAATCACCACAGAGATAATTACAACGTTCACCGACTTGATCGAAATACTGTGACTTCTCAAAAACTAAAAGGAGGCGGTGTATTGATTGCAGTAAAAAAAGGTGTTCAAATCCACTATTTTAAAGTGTCTTAATAATGACGTCGAACAGTTGTTTGTATCAATCAATACTAAGCCTATACGTACAATAGTAAGTACTGTATATTTACCACCTAATGTTTCACCCGACTTTTATCGTAAGCATGCAGAGGATGTCTTGAATTGTTCAGAAACTTTTGCGAAAGCAAATTTCATAATAACAGGCGACTTTAATTTGAGAGAAATAAGCTGGGATACGCTATTATGGTCAACTGCTAGTACTAATTCCAAGAGTTTCGATATAATCGACATATTGTCATTTTTAAATTTAATCCAGTATAATCATGAAAAAATATATATCAAAAAATATACTTGATCTAGTTTTTTCTAATATCGAAGCTGTTAGTGTAAATAAATGTAATCATCCTCTAATTTCTATTGATGTTTATCACCCAGCTCTGGAAATATTTGTTAATTTATCCTTTTCAAAAATGTCTAAAAATTATACACCAACAAGTTTTTTTAATTTGAAAGCTGCTGATTATTCAAATCTCAACAATTCATTAAATTCGTTTGACTGGTCAATTTTAAATAATCTATCACTAAATGATTCTGTAAATACATTTTACAATAGTATTAATGATATAATCAATTTGCAAGTACCACGTGTTCATTTAAATTATGATAACTATCCGAAATGGTTTTCGTTAGATTTAAAGAAACTAATCCAAGAGAAGAAAGCTATTCACTCGTATTATAAAATTTCTGGAGATTTGCATTATTACAATGAATTTTCTAGTCTAAGATCAAGGTGTAAGAAATTGGGAAGATCTGATTATAATCGTTATATTTGTAAGCTAGAGTCAAAAGTGACAAGAATACCATCTACGGGGTTTATTGTCTAAGGGTCACCTAGCCTTACGGCTTTATACCCCGGTCCTTGCGAAAGTGGTTTGGACCTCCAGTTATTTACTGGCACGGATCTTGTTGCCAGTTGGGGATTTCTCCATCCGGTGAATGCACTCACCATCAGGAACCCAACCCCGGGGCTGCATCACCAGCTCGATGTCTTGCTTAACAACCGACAGCCCCCTCGAGACCAACTCCAAGAGGGGAAGGGACCATGGTCCCCTGGGCTCACCCATCCCCGAGGTACACTATTCGCTAAAGACTTCTCTTTAGCAGGTGTGATCAACCTTCGGTCCCCTAGTGGTTAGACCTAACGTTAAATTCAGATGTGCACATCCCAGGTTCGTTGGACCTGAGACTACTCGTCTGCTTAAAGCAGACTCGTAGCGCTACCGTCCACATGGGGGCGGCCCCCGTCCGTTTACTAAGCAGCAATTTGACTCAGGACGTGTGGCCATCAATCCACAAACTAGTTAGACATAGGCGCGTAGGCATTTTCGCCAAGGCCATTCTCCCTAACTAGTCCCTTCGTGGCTTGGGTTATGCGAAGCCGCCAACTCCGAAGCTCTACACGACCGCTTATAATGGACTCCTCCCCTACGAGGAGACACTGCGTATCGTGTTCGACTTGTATGACTGCCTTTCCGAACGAATAGGGAAAAAGGTCAGCCATGTCGTGAGCTACCCATACATGACTCGGGAGCACGGGAGCGTCATCGCCCGAATGGTCTTTACACAGATCCACGCCATGGCGTATCAACTATGCAAGGGGCCTCCCTGCGCTGCTCGGGTACGTGGTGTCGCAACCCACCAAAGATCTCTGTCCAACTACAAACAGCCTTCCAAGCTGAGTGTCACATGAACACAAACCCCCCTGCGGGGAGTCAAAAGTGACAGAGAATCTAAAGTATTTTTGGAGACACATAAATTCGAGGAAAGCAGATGGAGGTTGTCGTGCTCTGTGGCCGTGATCGTTCGGTCGCCACTCTGTGAAATAGACACTCATAGAGAAACGAGTTTCCAAACTCGGCACGACTCGTCGCAAGTTTATTATTCAGAAGAGGATGATAAGAATTATTCTTATCGTAGAATAATAAACTAACAATGCGACTAGGAAGTGGTATGGCTGACAACCGTATCACACTCCGAATTCAATTGTCTTTGTAACGTTGATGACTACACACGGTAGTCATCAACGCACCATGCTCCACTAGGAGTTACGGTAACCAAGAGAGAGATGGAGGTTTACCGGGTACTATGTTTCTAGATGATAAAAGTAGCTCTGACTTAAATAAAATTACTAATCTTTTTGCCGAACATTTTTCGAGAGTTTACTCCACTGATAACTGTTTCTATGATCCACCTTTTTTGAATAACTCATTTTGTTTGTCACATTATTCGATCAGCTCGGAGTGTCTTTTTAATAAACTTTCTGGACTTGACACATCAAAAAGTCCGGGTCCCGATGGTATTCCTGCAATATTTCTTAAGAATTGTGCCGTGAATTTAGTAGAGCCTCTTCAATACCTCTTTAATTTATCACTTTCATTGGGGAATTTTCGTATGCAATGGAAATCAAGTTATGTTGTACCAATGAAGAAGAAAAAGAAGGAAACGAAATATCTGAAAATAAAGGGGACAATTTGATTTTTTTATAGCTAGCAGTGGCGTAGGAAATTAATATTTGGGCTGGTATGGTTTAATATTTTTTTGGCTTTTCATTGGTTGGAGCTCAACCGCAATGCACTGGAATACACAGTATTTAAAATTTTGCATTTAAGCGAATTTATACCACGCAACGCTTTGCAATCCCATTTAAATGTACTTTTTGCAATAGTGTAAATTGTGATGCTGTTGGTATAAAGTTATGCAACAGGAACGTTGTTGATTAATTAATTTCAAGCATCTATTAATTTTGAATTTCGTACTCATTGCCCCCATTTTTCCAACGCCCCTACTACGAAGTTACAGCACTAAGCTGCGCATGAGCATGATTTTGTTTATTTATTAATTTTCCATATAAAATTCGTATGAGAAATGTCATCTTGTAGCTTCGATCAAGTTACCATAGAAAATATTTTGTTCCCGAAAAAAAGTCGCATATCCAGTGTATTTTGCGGTTATTTGCATTTCCTTTTTAGATTTTCTTATTCATTGTGTTTTACCTATCTTCAAATCAGGGTTTAAAGATGATATTCATAACTACAGACCAATATGTATAATGTCATGTATTCCAAAACTGTTCGAAAGTATCATTACTGATTATATAACTCCTCTAGTACGTCCGTTGATTATACCCAAATCAACATGGTTTTTGCCTTGGAAAATCGACTGCAACAAACCTCTTATCTTATGAAAATTATATACATAAATCACACAGATTTTGTGAAAGCTTTTGATAAGATTAATTTTGATCTTCTTGTTCAAAAAATACATAAGTTTGGTTTCAATGGACCTCTATTGAATTGGATAAATGATTACATTAGGATCGCACTTAGGCCCACTACTGTTTCTGTTATATATCAATGATATTAATATGTTTTTTTCCGAGATTGAATTCCTACTTTTTGCAGATGATTGCAAAATCTTCGAATCAATTGGTTCTGTGGATGACATCATTATCCTTCAATCCAATTTAGACAGATTTTATACTTATTGTTGTTTGAACAAGTTAGAATTAAATTTATCTAAGTGTAAATCTATTGTATTTCATCGAAGTAATTTTTGTTTTGAAAATGTATACAATATAAACAATATTCCACTTGAAAATGTGAACTTTGTCAAAGACCTTGGCATAATGTTTGAGTCAAATTAAAATTTTACACGGCATATCAATCTCATTTCTGAAGAAGCTCGTAGAATGTTGGGATTTGTCGTAAGAAATACTTATGAATTTAATAACATCAATTCAATAAAAACATTATACATTTCTTTAGTAAGGAGTAAACTCGAATATCTCACAGTATTATGGAGCCCGTTTTATAAAACACATACCCATACTATAGAAACGGTACAACACTTATTCTTAAGATATGTGTCAAAGAAACTCGGAATTATGCTGAATTACAATCCCTACTGAAAATAAATACGCTAGAAACCCGTCGATATTTCTTTGATGCTAATTTCTTATTTAATGTAATTAATGGTTTTATAGAAGCAGCAGATATATTGCAGGAATTCTCATTCAATACTCCACAAATATATACTAGACACCAATAACTTTTTCATTTAAACACTTACAGAAGTAACTTTAATGCCAACTCACCTTTGGAACGTTTAAAATCAGTTGGGAACCTAGTAACCAATCACCTTGACCTATTTAATACTAGTCGTTCAATATTAAAACAATTCATATTTAATTTGTTTGAATAACATACGTACATTTTACAATTATATTTTCTATTTTCCACGTATTTCTGGATCAGTCTATTTAAATGAATACTTAATGAAATCTTACATAATCTTGATAAACTTAGCAATTTATTAATTAATTTGTTATTGTATTTGAATTTTAGTTTAATTATTTTATTGAATTTCTATTTTAGTTTTATAAGTCTACCACTTTTATATAAATATGTATGTACATATATCAAGGACAGATTGTCCGTTTATAAATAAATAAATAAATGAAGGCTTTTGAGCTCTCGACCCATGTAACACTATGATTCCATTCAGATGTTACATGAGTACCCACTAATGGGGACAAATCCCTGTGGCATGGGCCAGCGTGTCGTAGAAGGCGACGAAAGGGTTAGAAGTTACATTACACTCGAAACATTGAACGAGCCCCGAATACCACGGACTAATTTACTGTCTACAAACAACGGACTACGATTGGTTTTTGGAACGTTCGAACGATGTGAGACGAGTGCAGTGGTACGAGACTCACGGAATTGCAACGGGAAATGACCGCATATAGAACTTCAATATTAGCAACTCGGCGAAACAAGATGGACCGGTTCGAGAACGACCATATCACCCAGTTCACAATCTGTGCTGCTTTACTCTGGTAGTGAACTAATTAGCTTCATCCAGAGTGGCTTGAGTGGGTGTCCTTTTTTATTTATTAGAAGCCGATTTTCGACCGAATAATAAATGCCAAAGTCCAGAGTAAAGGCCTGAATAGACCTCGGGCGGAATGAAAATGAAATTTTTGTCCGCTGAAATGAAAATGCATGCTTACTGTCGTGGAACATGTCGGTAATGATGGGGAATTCCATAAGCTACAATCCGAATATGGTTCCAAAATTTTTCTCGGCCATTTTATGTATTATTTTTCGATTCCCCCGTCATTAGATATTTTCCACGGTGAAATGACGGGGGAATCGAAAAATAATACATAAAATGGCCGAGAAAAATTTTGGAACCATATTCGGATTGTAGCTTATGGAATTCCCCATCATTTCCGACATGTTCCACGACAGTAAGCATGCATTTTCATTGAAAAAATCGCAGCGGACAAAAATTTCATTTTCATTCCGCCCGAGGTCTATACTGCGCTTAAGAAATTACACTATAATTCAATACTACGGCCAGACTGAGACTAAGAACACCGTTTACCACCTGCTTGGCGAAACTTTTGATAGGGCTCCCAGAGGTGACAAAAAAATTATTCAGGGGGACCTCAACGCAAAAGTGGGTTTGACAATAAGTGTTAAAAGCTGTTTACATCTAAAACACCAACCATGAACTTAGTAAGAGGCTGAAGCTTCAAAGTTATGGTAAACCAATAACCAGTAAAGTAACATGGCCTACACAAATAACAAATAAAAAAAGCGGTCCTCCTTCCACCGGTTGCATCTAGCCAATGGTTGCGATATTAGCTAATATTGTACCGAACTTATACGTGTTAGAGCGCCCCTGGTTGTGACATCTGCAACAATTCTTCTGGGTTAAATTTAGCCAGAGTGGGTACATTCTCGACTAGGCCATATCAACACCGAGTTTCTGAGACGTACCAAAAATGTGGGACTTGCCGAAGGTACAATTTACGGACAACGATGAATTCGCATGTGAATCTTGTAAACTTGGTAAGTCCCACCGTCTTAAATTAAATAAAAGTAGCGCTAAAGGCCACCGAGCCAGGAGAATTTATACATAAGGTTCGTTTTTTACTACATCCCGTGTAGGTTTGGGTAACGAAACTTCATATAAAAAAAATGACAGGTGGATCAGCTGGCATTTTTTTTATATGGAGTTTCGTTACCTACACGGGATAACCAAAAAAACGTACTTATAGTGACGTGTGCGGTCCATTCCTTATTCAGTCCCTGGGAGGTGTAAAATACTTCGTCATTTTTAAAGACGTTCGTAGCTTATTTAGGTCAGTATTCTTCATTAAGCAGAAATCTGAAGTAAGCGACATTTTCAAGAAATTTTTAAAGATGATAGAAACAAAGTTTGACCGCAAAGTGAACCGCCTACGTACCGAAAACGGTAAAGAATACTGCAATCAAGTAATGACCGATTACCCTGAAAATAAAGGCATTTTCCATGCAACCACAACGCCCTACACTCCCGAACAGAACGGAAGATCAGAACCGAAAAACCGTACTATTATGGATCCAGCCATATCCATGCTCCTTTGCCTAACTTTCTTTGGGCTGAAGCTGTAAATACAGCCGTTTATGCTTTAAACCGGACAGCAAACAGTCAAGTGAAAAACTCTACCCCTTACGAAATTTGGACATCAGGCAATAAGCCGAATCTTCCACTTATTCGAAGTTTTAGATCAATTGCATATTCTCGCGTTCTCAAAGCACTCAGAAACAAATTAGATCCAAATGCAAAAAAATGAATTATCGTTTATATGATCCAGCCAAGAGAAGCAACTCTATAAGTAGAAACGTTCGTTTTAATGAACATGAACAAATTGACAGTCGTATGCAAAGTCAAACTCGGAGTTCCGTAGAATTCCTACTTCGTCTTAAGCATGAAACAACCAGCGAGTCAATTCACTCATTATGCGAAAATCATTCATCATGCGAAAGTAGTTCAGCAAGAACAATCCAAGGCGTGAGTCGGCGACCAGCGAAGAAGACGGATCGAGCTCCAGCGATAATCTTGACGAAACCGCCGAAGAAGCTTATCAACTTCGTTGCCGTGAAGAGCTGCGTCAGCCTGGCAGATATGAGGCGAACTTCGCAGATGTAATCGAGCTACCAACATACGAGGAAGCAGTTCATGGTGAACATTCCGAAAATTGGTTTAAAGCGATCACCAAAGAGTTGAAAGCATTCGACGTAAATGGAACTTGGACAATCGTCGACTAGCCGATGAACCGGAAAGCCATCGGGTCGAGGTGGGGTTTTAAGCTTAGACACAATAAAGCTGGCAACATTGTGCGATACTAGGTTCGGCTTTGTGCTAAGGGATACGCACAAAAGGAAGGTACATTTTTGATACATTCGTCCCTGTTGTGCGTTACGACTCCGTACGAGTTCTTCTCGCAATAGCTACAATGCATAACTTGCAAATGTGTCAATTTGATGTATTGCAACTGCGTTTTTGTACGGTGAACTTTGCGAGGGCATTTACATGTCTATTCCTATAGGTGTCGCGCATCAGGGTTAAATTAAAGTAGGCAAACTTGACTTAAACAGTAATCGAGATGTTGGAACATTAAGTTCACAAACTTTCTTAATCAATTTAATTTTGAAGAAACTAATGTTGACATATGCGTTAATCCTGAAGTAATTAATAATTTTATGCCTGTACTTCGATCAGGCATCACGCTCTCGTTCCCCATTTTTTCTCTTCAGGCTTTTTCCCGTACGTACGTTTGCCATGATTTACCGCCGGAAAGTATATGGGCAGCTAATAAAATGGACGAATTCACTCAACAGCAATTAAGATTTGGTTGAAAGCATTTGGTTTGGGAGCGTTGAATATAAATGCGGAGCAGACCTTATCTAAATATTAGAGCAAAAAACTGGTCTCTACATATCAAGAGACGCGAGAGCGTCTCGCCCGCCAAAGGAAAAAGAAAAACGAAAGCGAACAAGTCTATGATTACCGGAGACAACTTGCTTTTTTGTTTGATCAGGCTACAGCCTTCCAGGCAACAGCCCCCAAAATTTTTTTTTTACCAAAATATTCCACATATTCTGTTCTAGTGCCTTTCCAAATAAAATCTTCGATCGGCACAATAACGGGTAAGATATATGCAATAAACGGTGAAATTTTCACCCTCACAGACTTAAGCGAGTAACCCAATTTCAGAATGAAGTCTACAGTTGCAGAAAGACTTGCTTCTACTGTCTCTCTTCGTGATGGAATTTTTATGAAATTTGGAACGAATGATCCTCTGGTGGTCCTTCTAAAGAATCAATGTCTTCCATTTAGATAAGTGGATGGAATAACGGTAAATTAATAGGTAAAGTTAACAAAAGATTTCCAACAATTGCGTCTATCGGCTCATCGCATTGACCATTTTTTAAAACACACTGCGGCTTTGGGATATTTGGATATTGGGACACCGGGACACTGGGAGACTAGGATCTTGGGGTAGTGGGATATTAGGAAATTGGGACATTAGGGTCTTGGGACATTAGGACATTTCGGCATTAGGCACAATGGGGAAACAGGGACGTGGGGACATAGGCATATTGGGGTATTGGGACATCGGGATATTGGGGCATTGGGACATCAGGATATTGGGACAATGGGACATTGGGATATTGGGACATTAGGACACTGGGAGACTGGGACATTAGGACACTGGGATATTAGGACATTGGAACATTATGACATTGGGACAATCGGACATTGGGACACTGGTACATAGGGGCATTGGACCACTGAGACATCGGAATGTTGTAGCATTGGGACATCGGGATATTCGCACATAGGGGCACTGGGATATAAGAACATGTGAACATTAGGGTCTTGGGTCATTAGGACATTGGGATATTAGGACATCAACACATTAGGACATTGGGACATTAGGTACACTGGAGAAACTGGGATGTGGGAACATTGGGGCACTGGGACACCGGGATATTAGAACATTGGGACATTGTAACATTGGGATATTGGCACATTGGGATATTGGAACATTGGGATACTGGGACATTAGGGCACTGAGATACAGGGACATTGGGGCACTGGGATATTAGGACATTAGGCTATTGGGACCTTGGGACACTTAGTATACTGCGACATTGGGACACTGACCACTGGTACATTAGGACATTGGGTCATTGGAATATTATCACATTAGGATACTGGGACATTTGGGACATTGGGGTACTGGGATATTAGGAAATTGGGGCATTAGGACCTTGGGACATTAGGACAGTTAGACATTGGGATATTAGGACATTAGTTGGGAGACTGGGACATTAGGATATTCCGATACTGGGACATTGGGACACTAGGGTAGTGGGACATTCGGACATTAAACCATTGGGGCACTGTGATATTTGCACATTGGGACAATAGGACCTAAATTGGGACATTGGGACATCAGGATATTGGGACATTGGCACATTAGGATATTAGGACATTGGGACACTGGGATATTAGAACATTGGGACATGAGGACACTGTGACAATGGACCTTAGGACATTAGGACATTGGAACATTGGGACACTGTGACATTGGGACAATGTGACATTGGGACACTGGGTCAGGGGGGCATTAAGACAGATCAGTAACAGAACGTTAACAAAGCGTTGGTAAGGCAACAACAGAGCGTTAGCAGATCGTTAACAGAGTGTTAACAGAACATTAACAGAGCCTTAACAGAACGTAAATCGAGTAATAAAAGAAAGGTAACAGACCGTTTACAGAGCGTTAGCCGAATGATTAAAGAGAATTAAGAGAACATTAACAGAGCATTAACGAAAAGATAATAGGGTGTTAAGATAACGTTAATAGAGCATTAACAGAGTTAACAAAAAATTAACAGATTACTAACAGAATGTTAGCAGAGCCATAACACAAAGATAACACAAATCTATTTTGCACAAAATACATATTAACAAACTGTACCCATTTCATCCCAAAATTATTTTTAAAAAAGCTCAGCAACAGCCATTTGTGGCGTATTTGCAATTGCGTTTGCAGTATCTATTTATTTTAAAGAAGACCCTGTGAATATAACTTATGATATTAAATTTATGGAATATGCTGAACAAAAACCTATTGAAACTTTTCCCAAAACAAAAATATTAGTTGGCTATTTAAGTATGCAAAAATATATGATATCTGACCAAAAACAACAAAGTTGTAAAAGTTACCCCGCCAAAGAAAAATTCATCTGCCGCAAAAAGAATACATATCACTCCAATCCGCTGCTCATATCTAATTTTGTTTGCTGGATGTACTTTTGTTTTAGGTGTAAATGCTGGAGAAGTTTAAATGTACAGGACTACTTCTTAAAGTAATTTGGAGGGAGCCGTCAAAGTGGCACTGAATAAAATGTTAAAGCTCCCACCAAATTACTTTAAGAAGTAGTCCTGTACATTTAAACTTCTCCAGCATTTACACCTAAAACAAAAGTACATCCAGCAAACAAAATTAGATATGAGCAGCGGATTGGAGTGATATGTATTCTTTTTGCGGCAGATGAATTTTTCTTTGGCGGGGTAACTTTTACAACTTTGTTGTTTTTGGTCAGATATTGCAGTCGAGTCGTCATTATATGTAAAAAATCCAATTTATAATCGAGACTACGCTTTCACGAGACTCTTGAAGCTCATATATTGAAAACCGTCCCAAATAGTGCCTCTGTTAAAAAATTATGCAAAATATAGGAGCTCCCAAACAAATGGAAGACTACTGATTAACGCCTATTGCCCCATTGCCTGAAATTAATTCTAAGCACTTATAAGCCGAATACCGAAAAACAATGCTATTAAACTCAAAAGTTCATAGTACGAGTAAGGCCGACAATTGTTATTATTCCGAAATTATTGATTTTTACTCATTGTTTATCTTGACTCTAATCCACAGAGATTATCATTATTTTCTGAAGGGCATCGTAAATTAAATTTTATCTTATTTTGTGGGTTGGCTTAGTGGTGGTTTTGATGTCTATTTCAGTTATTTTATATTTAAGGATGAACATTAAAAGACTGGAATTGTAATATTGCTCTTTAAAATAGCGTTAAAGTGTTTCTGAATTTCGTGGATACAATATACTAATTAGTAAGTAAATAATAAGAAATTTAAGAACTTGGAAATCATTAGTCTTAATAATCATTTATGTTATTATAAAATGTAGAACTTAGTATATCAATTTCACCGAACTCTTAAATTGCGCGCCGTATACGCCCAGCATGACTATATCATATCACATTGTTACTATTCAAACATTACATAATGAAAATAAACGCCCGAGAAATAAAAAGGATCCTAAAATTATCCACGACATTATCACCAACATATATGTACATAGAGCTGAAATACGAATCTCACGAAAATCTATACATTCAAATAGGACTCTTGACAGTTCATAAAGTACGTCATAAATACAAGGATAAAGGGCAGCATAAGAGAATGAGATACACATTCATGTATAGGTACTCAAACTTTCAAACTTTACTAATTGTAATTAATGGGTGACGACGAGGAGCAACATGTTAATATCAACTTCCTTGCACCACATGAGATAATTACTAGAATGGCGTGTAACATGTATAGCATAACGTTTGATGTTTGATGATAGAAGGAGAAGCAATCGATTTTTATTTCTTTCTATGTTGTGTACACTAGGATTCTTATGAAGCGTCAAGGATATGTAGGATGTAGGCACCTTACATATTGAAGTGATATGGGTTATACATATGTGGCGTCAAGGAAATGTGTCAATTTGCTTAGAGTTGTGTGGAATTTATTTCGTTTGATTTGAAAACCCATGTGGTATAATTGATGAAGTGTGTCGTTAAGGTGTTGAGTTTTGCAAATAATTTATTTTCAAGATTTAGAAAATCCTTCGTAAAATGGGACAGTATGGTAAAGAAAAATATGTATCAACAAGAAACGATGCGTGCAATTTCCATTTCTCATTTTCATAGAAGGCAATATCCCACAAAGATTCCAGAAACGCCCATACAGGTTTAAGGTTTCTGTGGCTTGAAGCGATTCAAGCGATGATCGCTGGGCAATTATTGCTCTTTAAGGTTTGTGTTCGTTGAGACGACTCATGGGATCATCGCTCAGCGATCGAAGTGAAACCACCGGTTTTGAGCACTATGTGGGTATATTTTCTAAACAGATATGTTCCTTTAGTCCATAGTCGATACTAGGAAAGTAGAACCATTCAAAAAAATATTTAAATTCGGCTCGAAATTGGATGTAAAATTACGATCGCTGAGCGATGATCCCATGAGTCGTCTCTACGAACACAAACCTTTAAGTCTTAAGTGTTTTGCCGTAATCGTGCCAAGAATGCTTCACTTCTTAAGAAAAAACAATAATCGCCTGGCGATCGTCGCGTGGGCCACAAGCTTTAAGGTCAGTGCTCGTAAAGACGACCCATGTAATGATCACTCAGCGTTCGTAGTTTTGCATCCAATTCCGGGCCATATTTGCATATTTTTTGTATGGTGCTACTTTCCATGTATCATGTCTGTATAGAAAATATACGCATACAGTGCTCAGAAACGGTGGTTTAATTGCGATGATCGCTGAGCGCTCATCCCATGAGTTGTCTCTGCGAACATAAACCTTTAGTAGATACAAGGAACACAGCTTATTAACGAATTGTAAGCAAATAACGATCAATTGTAGGTGCAATACGCTCTGTGGCTCACTTGGTTGAGTCGTACTCTACGATAGATAGATAGATAAAATGTTTTATTGATACTTCAGTTTTACAATATAGTTATTCGTGGTTCTTAAAACCATGATATGGCGTGGCATATAGCCGTCTGCCAGAAAGATTGACTTTTCTTATGTTTTAAATTTTGGTTTACATTACACTTGTTGAGTCCAATTAAATTTAAATTGCTATTCCATATTAACTATTATTTAAAACGTATTATTTGTTACGCGTATTATATTATCATTTGCTTTTTATATAGGATAATCATTATAGATATCTAGTATGATTTTTTTTATCGGTGCTATTAAAATTTGTGAGGTGTTTGGATGGCGAAGTTCAGGCAACTCCGTATTCTGCATCTTCGTCGATCCGTAGAACCCCTCACAAATTGTAATTTATTTATTTGTTTTTTAAAAGTTTTCGTTGATTATGCGATGACGATACTTTAGAGCGATAATGCAAAACGCGTATAGTTGATCCCAATTCAATCCATTCAGTAGAGCGTTGACCTCTAAATCATCTAAACTGACTTTACCGAAGCAGGTTTTGCGTATTTCCTTCAGAACCGGACATACTCCAATGAAATGCCGAGTGTCTTCTCTGACACCTAGATTACATAAGCTGCAGATTATAGGCAAATTTACCCGATGGGGATGTAATTTAGTGGCAGTAATTCTCCTCTCGCTTTGAATATAATTGAAATCTTATTTGCAGTGTAGGTGTTTTGGAAATACGTATTTGCGTGTAAATCATGGCTTAGGTTCGCATATATTACTCGATGCTGTGAGGTACCAGCGCTGATTGAGTTGACTCTATCCCCATTAGCCTTAGATAAGTGTACTCCTTGACAACTTCAATTTCTGCCCCCTTGTACGTCCATTTTTCATCACTCGCTAGTATATGGCGCTTCTTAAAAACCATCACCTTGGATTTTTGTAGGTTCACGATCATTTTCCATTGTGTGCAATATTCGTCCACATGGTTTATAACTTTCTGTAGGTCGTTTGGGGATTTGGCGAAGAACACCATGTCGTCCGCGTATAGCAATCCTTTCAATAAAGTACCAAATGCTTGGACTCCGCCTGGCATATCATCGAGAATATGGTTAACAAAGACCGCAAAAGCGTCTGGGCTAAGTTTACATCCCTGTCGAACGCCAGAATTCGTGATAAATGTTGCAGAGTATCCTCATATAGGTTTTCAAACACATTTCTAAATTTGTATGACATGCCGCTGTTGTATAGCTAATAGAATAGTGCACTCTACGATCAGGGCCGGCCTTAGAACTCTGGTGGCCCTGGGCTAAATGGATGATGGTGGCCCCTACCCCCTTACTAATACACAAATAAAAAGCATCTGATTTTGATTGGCTGAATGTTTTCTCCTTATGTTAGATCAGATTTTTCTTCGGAATGTCTATCTAGATGACAGTGGTTTTACGCAAATATTGGGAGCTGCTGTCACTGTCAGTTAGCTGTTTTTTTAATCACCGCAGAGCCTGCGGAATTCTAATCTTCTCTCATGATCATGTTTCTAGCATTCATTAAAAAATCGTAGGCAAATTTTTATTTATTTATTTTTGGGTTACGCATATCTTTATGAAAAAGTTTCCCACCATTTTTTCCAATTGGAAACAAAACTGACTTTTTGCAAATTTTTGTCAGCTGTATAACTGCTTTTGACTCGCCAAACATTCAAAATATCATCCATCTGACGGTTTTGAAGTTTCATAACTTTGCGTAAGTAATGTTAGTTATTGGCATTCACCGGAATGCTCAGTTGGTAGCCTAAACCTTAGAATTTTAATATTACAACATTTTGTGGAACTTTTCTACGCATTCCTTGAATTTTTCAATCAAAAGTTATTTCTACATTACTAAGTTTTTAATATTTAATTCGTCGCGGGACTTTAGCCCCGTTTGGAAAGCACTGCGTTAGACTATAATTTTGTACAGGCGGTGCATCGTGTTTCTATAAATAATACTTCCGGTTTTTAGGGTTTTTTAGAAATTTTTTTTCAAAAAACCCTTATGAAATCGATTTTGTCCGTCCGTCCGTCTGTCCGTCTGTTCACTAAATAACTCGCGAACGGCTCAACCGATTGTCATGAAATTTGGTAGGAATGTGTAGAATGGTTACAGTCTTTGGCACATATACCTTAGAAGTTGGTAGGAAGAAGACAACAGGGTGTCCCGAACGTTTGAAAAAAGTCGACTTTTTTAGTTTTTATCGGAGATTGACGTATGGGTATTTCAATCAAAGATCTAAATGAGTACACCTCATATCAGTTAAAATTTTCCAGTTTCGAGTAACGGTAAAAAAGTTATTGGCGTTTAAAGTTAAACTTCCTTTTCGAGCTCCGTTTTTCTAAACCGTTATAGGGATCGATATGAAACTTTGCACAAAGATTGGTCGGTAGGGCCTTATATACGTTAAATATTAAGACTATTGACTTTTGCAAAGGAAAAATACATAACAGTAAATTTGTAAAATTTCAATTTGTTCGTGTGTAGCCCCTTTTAGGTTTCCAAATATGAAAATGCTGCTAAGAGTTTTTAGAAAATTACATATAGAATATGTCTACGAAATTTCCTTCGAATAACTGTATCCAAACCGGAAAAACAGCCAAATAAGTATTTAGTAAGGGCCTTTCACAATGCAAGCCTCTTAAGCATTTCTTCAATGTATATCTTTTAACTTGATGAAACAATGAACATGAAATTTGGTGGAAATGCATAGAATGGTAATAGTGTTTGCCACAAAAATTTTTGAAGTTAGTTGAATCAAGTTAACAGGGTGTCCCTGAATAGCTGCAAAAGTATACTTGTTCAATACTCATAGGAAAGCTTGCGTTGGCTCTTATGACAGGGAACACAATAGAATCATTTTATATAAGGTTTCTTTTCCTTGATTAAAAAACAGTAACAGTAGATTTACAGCTAATAATTCAGTTCATATATAAAGCCAAGCCATCCTTACGTCTGCCTGAGCTTCTTTTTGGTCAAAGGCCATCAGAAATCTTAAATCGTTGCCTTTAGATTTGCCTGGGAGTACTTCTATACAAACTGGGTAAATAGTAAATCTATTTTTGGATTGGTCTAATTAAAGGTGGAACAGAATGAAAGGCGCTAGCCTTTCATTCTGGAACGCGTTTATTTAGACCAATCCAAAAATAGATTTACAGGAAGCATTTCATTAATGTTGGGCACAATACTTATTTATTGCTTATAAAATATATGTACAAAAAATATTCACTATGCATTAAAATTCTAAAAAACCCTCGTATTGCGGGCGCAGCCCTCTGTACGCCGGTATTTTTTCTATCTCCAATCCTTATTCATGGGTAACGTAACAGTTACCCATGAACAGTCGGTAACGTGCATTCGGTTAAGTTATTCATGATTAGAGCCCGGATTCTCGTGCAATTGCACGTTAATGCACGAAATTGCACTTTTCATGGTATATTGCACGTTTTAATGTTTTCGCGTGAAAACGAACATTTGTATTTTTAACTCTGTTTCGTAACAATTTTTCCTAGAAATTATGTAATTTGCAGAATTTTTCGGAAGACAGAGAAGAGAATAAAAAAACACATGTAAATTTTTTTTTTATTTTAGACCAAGCCTTCTTCAATTTTTTTCAATGTTTCCCTATGCGTCCACTGCTCTAAAGCCTAACCTTAAAAGCCTAAAAAAATACTTTTTTTTTTCAATTCTTTGAATGAATGAATGTGTCAAAAAAAATACTTTTTTTTCATATCGCACGGAAAATGCACATTCGGGCATTGATATTGCACGATTTTGCACATTTCAGGATTTTTATTGCACGTTTTTAAATGTATTACTGCACGAAAATCCGGTCTCTATCCATGATAAACAACAATTCACACATTTTGTGTCCTAATGGTGTCACATCTTGTAATGAAAAAGTATGAGATTTCCTGTCACTAATCTCGATTTTAAGATTTTTGTATGTCAGCATTGCTCAACTTTCGATGTGGTCTGTTAAGAGAGCACAAATTCAAGGATCCGAATACCGTAATTCGAAAATTTTGATCTATGTTTATTTTTCTTCTTTCTTCTCTTATTATACCAATCCGTGAAGTGGTGGCCTCTTGTGTCATCACTACCGGCTTTTCATGGTATAATCTCAGGTTTATCCTGTACCTTCGCGAGCTTAGTTACTGGTAATTTTTATCGATAAGTTCGAAAAATCAAACTTCTTCCATACCATGCTACCGTCAGAGGTGGTATTTTTAACAAACATCAAATGGTGACGTTGGAACAGAGAGAGAGGGATGGATGTCTTATCCAATGCATGTTATAACAGATTTTTCATTTCACTTTATACTAACTTTAATTTAGTTCGAGTACATATCTCTCGCCTTGTGGCCCCTATGAGGGATCCCCTTTCCGAGTGTTGACCCCTTGAAAGTAAGGTTCCTTGAGAGTGGTGGCCCCTTAAATGGGGTGGCCCTGGGCGACCGCCCAGTTCGCCCACCCCTAGGGCCGGCCCTGCTACGATGCTAGTAATCTAGAGGTCCGGAGATCGAATCTCGGCGTGGTCCAGGAAATATATGTATAGTGCTTACAACATTATGTACACTTCGAAACTCTATATGCAATGTAACGTTGACTCGAAGTAGCCTATAAACGGGTGAGTGAACGCACCATGCCCCACAAGGGGTTACGGTACAGAGAGAGAGAGAGAGAAAGAGAAAGTAGGAGCAATATTCGCTCAGCGATAATTGCATGATTCGCTTCCAGCAATAACATCTTTTACACACAATGATTTGTAAAATCGAGAAAAGACGACCAACTATAAAAAAAACATCAAATGGTGACGTTGGAACAGAGAGAGAGGGATGGATGTCTTATCCAATGCATGTTATAACAGATTTTTCATTTCACTTTATACTAACTTTAATTTAGTTCGAGTACATATCTCTCGCCTTGTGGCCCCTTTGAGGGATCCCCTTTCCGAGTGGTTACCCCTTGAAAGTAAGGTTCCTTGAGAGTGGTGGCCCCTTAAATGGGGTGGCCCTGGGCGACCGCCCAGTTCGCCCACCCCTAGGGCCGGCCCTGCTACGATGCTAGTAATCTAGAGGTCCGGAGATCGAATCTCGGCGTGGTCCATGAAATATATGTATAGTGCTTACAACATTATCTACACTTCGAAACTCTATATGCAATGTAACGTTGACTCGAAGTAGCCTATAAACGGGTGAGTGAACGCACCATGCCCCACAAGGGGTTACGGTACAGAGAGAGAGAGAGAGAAAGAGAAAGTAGGAGCAATATTCGCTCAGCGATAATTGCATGATTCGCTTCCAGCAATAACATCTTTTACACACAATGATTTGTAAAATTTCAAATAGAAAAAAATAGAGTAAGGCTATTTTTTTTTTGAATCAATGGGCTCCCAGGAATCTACAACTGATTTTGCTAAAAAAAATTTTGATCGGAAAGGTCCCAAAAAAGGATACTCTTTAATCCTTGATCGGAGGTCGGCATGCGGGGTATCATATTAAAGGGGACGTCGAGTATATTACATATCCGGTGTTTGTTTCCTGTTTCAAGGCCCCTCAACGGCATAAATAGAGCTTAAATGGAAAATTTTCGCGTTTCCCATGTATCTTTCCATAGCCATAACTACGAGAATAATTCAAGTTGTCACTACTTTTATCACTTTCCTGAATCTATAATAGCTGAAGATTCTACCATTAAATGCTAAGAAAAAAGTTGATCGGAAAGCTCTGAAAAAGAACATAAAAGGACACTAATTGCACACCTTAGTCGAACGTGGGCATGTGGGGTGTTATATCAAAGAGGATGTCAAGTACATTCCATATCCGGCATTTGTTACTTGTTCCAAGGACCCTCAAAGGAGAAAATTGGGCTCAATTTAAAATTTTTTGTGTTTCCCGTCTCTGTATCTTTCTAAAGCCGTAATTTACCATTTAAGCCCGACTTATTCCATTTAGTGTCCTTGAGACAGGAAACAAGCACCGGATATGCAATGCACTCGACGTCCTATTTGATATGACACCCCACATGCCCACGTTCGATCAAGGTGTGAAATTAGTGTCCTTTTATGTCCTTTTTCAGAGCCTCCCGATCTTTTTTCTTAGCAAATTTAATGGTAGAATCTCCAGCTTTTATAGATTCTGAAAAGTGATAAAAGTAGGGACAACTTGAATTATTCTCGTAGTTATGGCTTTGGAAAGATACACGGGAAACCCGAAAATTTTCTATTTAAGCTCGATTTATTCCTTTGAGGGTCCTTGAAACAGGAAACAAACACCGGATATGTAATGTACTCGACGTACCCTTTAATATGATACCCCGCATGCCGACCTCCGGTCAAGGATTAAAGAGTATCCTTTTTGGGACCTTTCCGATCAAATTTTTTTTTTAGCAAAACCAGTTGTAGATTCCTGGGAGCCCACTGATTCAAAAACAAGAAAAATTAGCCTTACTCTATTTTTTTCTATTTGGAGGCCTGAATTGGGATATTTTGACTGCACTATTCAACTATCCCACCCTCGTGTAATTATTCAAACCTTTTACATACTGTAAGTCAAAGTAAGTAAAAAACGAAAAGCCTTAAATTTTATTACACTGTACTGATCAAATGATTAAGACATAAGTAAGTAAACGCTAAGTCGGGAGAACACAATTAGAGTGGATTAGTGGATTAATTTTTTTTAATGTAAAATCGAGGGTCGTGGATTGTATCCAATTCGGGAGGGATTGTACTTTTGAAGAACAGTGAACAAATTAAAGGGAATGTTTGTGTAGTAAACGTAAATCATTCTAAACGGTCTATAACAAAATAATATAAACCCAATATCTCAAACAACTTTTATAAGAGAATCCTTTGATTTAGGTCTTGTCATAAAACGCTTGACAAATTTAAAAGATTAAGGCCCACTCCATTACGTATATGCTATAGCATTAGCATATAACTTCCCTCTCGGGAAGTCTGAACAAGAAACATGAAAAATTTACGAACTTCTTTGCAGTGGCGTAGATAGCTTTTCAGGGAGGAGGGGGATCATTTTGCAAGATTATTTATACTTTTAGGGTTATAAAATGTTGAATTTCAGAATAACAATTTCTGTATTTATTACACTTTAACTTAGCAGTTTTTTGGAGCAAATTTTGGTGCAAAATAGATAGCAATTTTGCCGTATGAAAAAAACTTAGTCCCTAAAATTTTTTTACTACGGTGAGTGAATTAACAGTATTCCAATTTTCGTACAAATTTTCGCTAAATTAGAGTATTAGAGCTTTATATTGAGCTTATATTCTAATCGAAATTTTCCGATAACACAGAAAATTGTGAGTAGATATTTCTACAATTTGCAAACTTGTAGGAAACCGTAGCAGCTATATACAGGGTGTTCCTAACGCCAACGATAATTCGGTAACCGGTGTGTTCGGTACGAGAAAAATAGTCAGTCTCGTTTTAGCAGTTATTTGTAATTAAAGAAAAATAAAAAAACGCACACCTTATTGTCATTTTTCGTCCACTGTAACTGCAAATCTTAATATTTCTCAAATTTTTTTTTATGCTCTACATCCCACCCCAAAAAATAACTATTTTGTTTTGTTTTACGTTCAAATAACTCTACCGTAAAAGAAATTGCACTGGGACCTTCCGGCGCATTGTCCCTAGTTTTCATAATGATATGACGTTTGCCTATAATTATTCCCGATTGGAGTCAGAATATTTTTTCAAAGACCTGAAACCATGGCAATTTTTACCCAAAAATTGCAACACTCAAAATATCAAAAAACCTCTGGTGGCTTATAAAGTTCGATTTTGAATGGGAATGGACGGTATTTGACTCATTATTAACTTTACATGCCTCCAGAGGTCTTTTGATATTTTGAGTGTTGCAATTTTTGGGTGAAAATTGCCATGGTTTCAGGTCTTTGAAAAAATATTCTTACTCCATTCGGAATAATTATAGGCAAACTCATACCATTATGAAAATTACTATTCAGGTTTTTGAAAAAATTAAAAAATATTCTGACTCCATATCTTTCAATTTTGGAAATTTCTACAAACATATTTCTTTGAAGATTTAGTTAAAAAAAAGAATCCTTGTTATAGTTTTGTGAGTTCTTCGTATTAAATACAATAAAATTGCGAACAACTGGAGAAAGTCAAGGCTGCCCTGCTATATACGAAATAGCCTTTTGTTAAATGTTGACTTAAAAGAAAGAAAAAAAAAAATGTTGAAAAACTCAAACAATAGAGGACGCTCAAAAATTGGAAGCAGTTTTGCAATGTTTACTCTTCATTTACATTATCTTTCCATTCTCCTGAAGAAATCTTCATAATCTTAAGTACTGTACCCCATTAAAATTTTCAATCAGTGCTTGCATTTAATTTTTATAGCAGCACTTCTACATTACTTCAGTAGTGCTTGCCTGTGCCAATTCCAGATCCAATACGAAAAAGTATATTAACGTAAGCCTGTGCTATAGTGTTTCTACTGTATCCATACGCTTCTATTATACAATTAAAATTTGAGGAAGTGCTAAATTTTCTATTGCAGTTCTGGAAATGCTTCCACGTTTTTACTAAACACTATACACATTGAATAATTCCACCAAAAACTTTACTTTTGCTTTGTCTTACATACTTAAAGTAATAATAAAAAATGTGTGACCGAAGGGGGGTATTGATCCCCTTAACCTCCCCCCCCCCCTTATCTACGCCACTGCTTCTTTGTATATTGGAGGCATCTCTATGATTGGAGCTCACTCTTTCCAATCAAATCTTATCGAATCGAATCAGTTTGTTTATTGTGCATATTTCAATTGGATGTATGTAATTGGAAAGGGAAGCAAAAGTGTACACGTGGCGGAAAACATGAATGCATATCGTGGTGATTTTCATAATTCAAGCTGAATTATTCTATAATTTTATATTCGCAGAATTCCTATGAAGGCAAACATCCGTGTATGTAATTCTAATCCCTGGTTGGCAACTAGATAAATTGAACGCTATCATTATCCTTGTACGAGTACAATCTAACCTGACGGTATCCATGTGTACATTGTCATAGAAATTTACAAGAATATACCGTAGTCAAATCATTTCCGATACATCATGTACTGAAATAGCGTTGAAGCTGAAGGATAAAAATATCTACATAATAATTTGCGTAATGCGATTGTCAGAGAATAGGAAACATTGTAGTAATGAGATGACGGGAATAATCCTTCCAAATATATAAATTTATGACAAGGATTTACAGGTAATTGTACTTTAGATCGATTCATATATATGATATATGACGCCTATTATTATGTGTATAAATCGCGCAATTACGGAAGATATTCCGTTGGTATTTTGTTTGTACTGACATTTTTTTTTAATTGAATCAATCGGTTTTCGACCACTCTGAACATACTTATTATTAGAGTTGATTATCTTTGTAATGATGATTTCTTCAATCGAGCGAATATTCGAAACCCATTATCGATTCTCTATTTGAACAGCTGGAAAACACCGAGCCTAACATCTACGCGCGGCCTTTAAATTCAATCCTCTTCCACTATCTATCAAATACAAGGACATTTGAAATACTCGTAAATATACGAGAGTAATCCGAATCTTTTCTCTTATATCTGAATCGGATGTGATATCTATAAAAAAAGAAGAAATAAGCATCTAAAATAGAAAAGATATAGGACTAAGTGAGCTATGTGATGTACTGATCTTGCTCTCGATGCTTTCGTATATGTTGTATACTTGTGTGAATCTTATCCACTTTACTGGAGACTTTGATGTTACGAGGTTTATTATCTGAATGTAACTTGCTCGAGCGTCGAAAGATATAATCAAAATAAATTGTGTTGTCGTTGATTTATTAAATTGATTGTACTATAATAGCAGCAAGTATATTTTTTGTGGCTTATTTGTGGAGAATGGGGTTAAAGTGTGATATGATTTTGAAAAGTTCTCAAACGAGCAATTTGGAATATATTCCGGATTAAGAGAAAATTCTGCCGTGAGTGAGGCTAATTTTCAGAACAAGGTACATACTAATAATGTTCCGCAAGATTTTGCGCTTCTTATCCTATAGAGCTATGTTTCAGTAGCTAAAAATCGAATCAACTTATAAATCATTACTAAAGTTTCTAAATTTTTTAAAAATATTTGGGGGAATCCTGGCTATGTTTTCGCATTTCTTTGTAGGTTTCCATTTTTGAATTTGGGGTTATCAGAAAACACTGCGATATTTTCTCGACAAAAAAAATCCAAAAATTTGCGGCCCCCTGACTTAAGGGCTCGTGTTCCATTAATTAAATACACGTTTGATGCCGTCCGTCGAAACTTTGTGGTTTAGTAAGGTGACCAGATGCCTCAATGATCAATGCTGTACATGCTCGTACATTACCTATTGGTGATATTCGGTTTAGAGACAAACCGAAATCCACTATGGGGGCATTTCGAAAAATGGTGATAGTAGCTAGCATTTTCCAATAAATGTTTAATATAATTAATTCAATTCACTCCGGTGACTAAGGCACCAAAAGAAATTTATTTTATAGCCTATCCGTGAGGCTCAACTTAGTAGTTTGTTGTTATAGTAGTTCGTAAGTTACAGCTGAAAATTCGAAAATCTCTTTTTCGATCGTGCCGAAATTTTGCATGCTTTCCGAACATTAAAATGACTATTATTGCTTATAATTGTTCTTTGGCACCTTCTAAATTCCTACATATCGCTTATAATTAACTAGCTTTGAAGATACCTATCCATTCCAGGTCCAATGCCTTGACAGACTGAGCGTCAGATAATACCAACAAAATTTAAGTTATTGTCGCCTGTCGCTAATCGCCTTACAGAATGTGAGCCCTGATCTTGTGTGTTGGAAAAAAATTCGAAGTACACGCTCGTTAGATTACTAAAGATCAAGAGGTATGAAATCAAGATCAAGAAGAATAAAATCGAGAATGCTGTACATTTTGCTGTACGCTTCTGTCTGAATGCTGTACGGCAAAAAAATGCTGTACGTCTGGTCAGCTTAGGTTAAGTTGAAGATGTGGCATAGCTTGCCCAGTAAAGCCATAAAAGAATTTATTTAGTGTATACATTATATTTCGCGGGAAAGTTACTCACTTCCTTCTTCAGTACAAAGCTACTGTAGCTTTTACTGTAGTGCTTGTAGCTTTTACTGTATCCTGGCTTAGCTTTGTAATGAGCCCACGGAATAGGACCCGTGCAGCGGGAAGTTTAAATCTCCAAGCTCACGTGAATTTATTATATGTACGAAAGGAAATTTTCACCTCAAAGAATGTATTTAGTTGCATGCTTGGGGCTGCCTATTTAAATCTAGTTCATTTGTAAAAGTACAATGATTTAACCAGTGGCGTCCTTTTTTTCTGACTTTTATTCTCTCTGTTTCGTATTTTAGTCACGCTGGCGCGTCATCTTGTGCGATATGGAACGAATTCCGATATGATCCGTCCATTCCATATAACGAAATTGGCATACAAATTAACGTAAAATGGGTCTTTTGTTTTTAATTTTTTGCGCACATAAAATTTGCATATTGCTCGTAATCATACTATTGTATCAAGTCCAAAATAAAAATTATGCGACTGGAAGAAGTGTATTGTTTTGAAATTATTATAGAATGGCATTTCAATATAAAGAGATGAGAGATTAATAACATTGACACACATATCTTCGAATGACCGAAATACGTCATTATGACGAAAATTTACCATCATTAGCATGAATTCAAAATTACACTTTTGGACCATCATTTGCTCAATAATGACAGCGGACGCCATCTGTTGCAAAAATGAAGAACAATAATTTTTGCAAAAATATTAAATTTGTTATCAATCTTTACACGTTTCTATTCAAATTCTTCAAGAAAAGTGTGCCTTTAAATTATTGAACAGAATATTCATCAAAATATCGCTGTTGTTAGGGACATTTTTATCATTTACACAAACGTCAATAGTAAATGACGAATTCTAATGACGAAAACATAAGTGTCACCTCAATTTCGAAATTTCATAATTATGACGGATTATCGTCATAATGATGTGGATATGTGTCAAGCTTGTTATTATGGTCGAATCTTGATAAATTGAATCATATGTCTGAAAAAGATAAAACCACATATTCTACAGAATAAAAAACAACACTTTTGGTTAATCAATCCATATTTCACTTGGGGCCGGTTTCTCGTAGATATTTATCAACCACTTTAAGCTATCAACTCTTTAAAGCGTTGTTAAGTTATCAAATCGTAAAAGCATGTATAATTTATAAATGTGCGTTTCCTCAAAGTCTCGTTAATTTTATCCTAAAAGTATGCAAAACGCACATTAATATAATTGCTTAATTCGTCAAATAAAATGTAAAGCTCTCTTTGATTTGTGTAATTCTAGGCTGGCAATGCTTATAGCATATGGAAATGAGTTCATAGTTCAGAAACGATAAGTAAGCGCTGGTCCAATGTAACAGCGCTTATATGAAACAAACGTAAAACATTGTTCGTCGTTTGACGTTATTCTTGTGCTGAGTGAGTGAATCGAAGTGTAAACCTAAGAGGCACCATAGACGCTCCGATCGATCGGATTCAATTTTTTGATTTTAAAAGTAGAACGTATTGCCAATGCAATTTTCCGTACAAGCTGTCATGACAATCATGTCCACAACGCCAGTTAAAAGTGCCCATGATGCCAAGGAATTGATCTGAAGAAATGGGAGAAAAATATGTTAAATGTTTTTTTTTTGCGTTAGTGTCATCTTAGATTAGAGACCAGAAAATGTGATAGATAGATACGTCGCCCATACAATCAAACTATGCTTCATTTCACTGCTAAGGCACCTAAGCCCATACATAAGAGAGAGCGCTCAGAGGATATTGTTCCTCTGCTTCTAGAAGTCCACAGTCGAAATAACGTTCTAACTAGCACTAGCCAGCAGTTCCTGGGGCAAGGATCTAGAAACCATGCTGGCCACATAAAGCTATTGTTCGAGCAATTCCTGACTCTGCATCACTGGCGTGATCACAAGCTGTATGCGACACAAACTGTCGATGCGATTCAGTGCATTCGTATTGCGATGGAAAAGTACAGAGCAGCACGAAAGGTATTGCACTTTGTATTCATCGATTTAGAAAAGGCATTCGATGGAATACTTCGTGATGTCCGATATGCAGGTTTTATTCCAAACTAAAAGAAATACGAATAGAAATTAAACAAATGCATTAATTTAGTATATTTACCTCCGCCAACCGATTCCGGCAACACAAACAATGCGAAATGAATACGTCATTGTGACGTCGGGGTGAGATTTCGAAGACAATTAGCTTTGATCTGGTATTGCCAGACGAGCGGACAAGTTTTAAAACTTTTCCAAAAACCAGGTGCGTGTCTCGTCTAAACGATAAGACTTAACCAGCCCATGGGTATTGAATAGCGAAACTTTAAATGTCAAGACATTGTGTAAGCGAGATGTCGACTTAAAGCAATCTTGACAAGATGGTTAGCTATCGCGTTAGTTAAATTTCTACGAGAAACTGGGCCTTGGTGTGGCTACTTAAGTGGATAAGGGCTATTTAGGGTCAGCGCTAAGGAAATTTGTAACAAAGTTTCTTATACTCTTTGGCCCATTCTCTCGTAGATCTTATAGAATGGTTAGTCTTATCGCCCAGAGAAAACACACACAATATTCAAAAAGCTTCTCCATTATATTGAATTGATTTTTTGTTAATTTTGCATAGTTATGTTATCTTTTGCTTATTTACGCTGTTGGATGAAAGTGCGCAATGATTTTCTCAATCTAAGATGATGGCTTAAACAATCCAAATATGCGTAGCTATGCAAAATAAGCAAAAATTCCATTCAATACAATGGAAAAGCTTTCTAAATATGGTGTGTGTCTTCTCTACGCGATAAGACTAATCAGCCGCAGGTACTGAATAAGAGCTATCAGAAACCCGGCCTTTGTCAAATACTGAACGTGATTTAATTCGGTATATTTTTGTTTCTAAAAATAGGCAGACTACCCAGGTAATCATTAAAGGCTACATCTACCTACTTATGATGTGCCGTAATGCATATTTTATTGGCAGCGGAATAATATATTAATTCAGCATTCACCTCGAATATCGCTCAATGGCTCTGTAATAAGTATGTAATTACAAACATTATATTATAAAATCGATTAATTGTTTTACTTCCGCCCTGTCTAGGCGGTCAGTGACATATAACATAGCTACTATATTCAGCATTAAAGCCATACCCCTTAATAGTTCAAGGTGTACTTTTACTACACTTTTTGAATTCATAACATTATGCTAGCAATTAGGCTACCTATATTGTTTTACTTTTTATTTGGAGCTCTAAAACGAAAAAACGAAGGGCATCAGTTCATTTAATATAATATGGAGTCATCTTAATCGGGCGTGGTTGGTTTGGTACCATTACAATGTTCAAAATGGTGAGAATTGAGCAACACTATAAAAAATTGAGCGTGCATTGTTCTGCACGTTAAACTTATCACCGACGCGTGACTTACATTCAAATCGGAAATTGGCGCGAATTTATTTAATTGCGGGCCTGGTCATGCTGAAATGAAAATCTTCTTAAATGCATATGATATGGAATCGCGCGCGGGCAATGTACGTGTCAGTCATACTTATGTGCGATTTAAATTTGATTTTTGTTTGTCTCTTAATTGGGAAGATTCGTTTTTCTTTTGTTTCATGTCAGTATCATGTGAAAAACTTGGTTGGAATAAACAATACTGCGCTCAATCTTGAGGGTTTTTACTTTTTGGAGTTTTTTTTTATTTTGAATATTCTGACACTATTTGTATAGAAAGTTTGGGATTCCTGTTACCGGAAAGTAACGGTTCTTCGATTGAATTACTGAAATTTGATACCTATATTGATCAAACACATTTCGTCCTGGATAGCATAACCAAAAGGATTCAACGTTATCTTGCTTCGCTTGTCGTAACTTTATGAAATTATTGCTCTGAATTTTGTTTCAGGCAAAGACCTCCGAACTAAAAAGTAAAAAGTTTCATAATAGGATGCAGGACACGCTCTGTGGCTCACTTGGTTGAGTCGCACTCTACGATGCGTCCGTTTGTTAGCACAAACAATCGGACGGCGAGAGCTTTTGTAGTGGCCAGCAGACAAGCATTGTGCATTTCAATTTCACATTGTAAGAACGATGGTTCTTGTCGTGCAAGTTTACCCGTCCGGTTTCGTCTTACAATTTAAAACCACCCAATGCCTTGATAAAATATTGCTTCGCATTGTCAAGAAGCTTTTCGAAATCAAGCTTCATTCCTTTACTATGAGTGCTTGCAGTTGCAGCCAGTGGCGTAGATAGCTTTTCTGAGAGGGAGGGGATCATTTGGCAAGATTGCTTATACTTTTACGGTTATCAAATTTGAATTTTAGAATAACAATGTCTGCATTTATTACACTTCAAATTAGCAGTGTTTTTCAGCAAATTTTTTTATTTGCAAAATAGAGAGCAATATTGGTATAAAAAAGGCGTCCTGAAAATATTGAATTCTCCGCAAAAATTGTGACACTGCATCGTTGGTTGTAGAAGAAAATCGGCCGAGTCTCTGATGCTGGTCAAATATTTTACAGTGTTGACTTCTGGTACAGTCTAGCAGACTAAGCTTCGGAATTTTAAAACATACAAACATTTTTCGTATGGATTGGCTGAATTCAAATTGTAAGAAAACGACCGGACGGGTAAACTTGCACGACAATAACCATCGTATGATCATTTCACACTATCCGATCAAAACACGGACCGGCGAACAATAATCACACAGCAAGTATGTATAAATGTTGCCATGCACCCTCCAAAGTTAGTGTACAATGAAGTGACGAGTCGACAAGATTAAAATGCAAGTAAAACACGCGCTAATTGTCTTTGCAGAATGCCTGAACTATTGGTAGATGCAATCGTCTTATCGATCGTACGATTCCTACGAAAAAAAAAACAATCGTGTCACGATTTTTTTCTTTCGTAAGACGCCTTCTTACAATGTGATATGCACAATGCTTGTCTACTGGCCACTACAAAAGCTCTCTTGTCTTGCAAGTTTACCCGTCCGGTTCCGTCTTACAATCTGAAATCAGCCATTGTATGCTGTTTGTTGTCAAAAGCTCTTTCTACATTTTTCCTATTTTTGTATATCTTCGCGAAAGCCCTGAGATATCTTCACGGAACCCTTGGGTACCGCGAAACTCCGTTTATTTGTTAATTTGTATTCGAATTACTGCCTGCATAAGACTATAATATGTATCTCCTTCAATTTTGGAAATTTCAAAAAAAAATTTTTATAAAACATTAACATGAAAAACCCGGTTTTAGCTTTGAGAGTTCTTCGTATTAAATTCAATAAAATTGCGAACAACTAGAGAAAGTCAAGACTTGCTTTGCCCTGCTATATACGATAAAACCTTTCGTCAAATTTTAACTTAAAAAATAGAAGAATGAATGTTGATAAACTCAAACAATAAAGGATGCTCGAAAATTAGAAGCAGTTTTGAAGCGTTTTCGCTTCATTCGCATTAGCTTTCCATTCTCCTGAACAAATCCTACTGGAAATCCCATTGGATGCGCTTCTGTGGAAGAGCACTCCGTGTTCCACATTATTTTTAAAACTTTGAACCGAATATTAAGATTTTTCAGCAACAAATTTTCAATCAGTGCTTTCATATAATTTTTCTAGCAGCACTTGTAAGATTACTTCAGTAATGCTTGCCTGTTGGAAACTCCAGATCCAATGTGAAAAAGTGAATGAATGTGAAGCCCTGTGCGGTAGGGTTTCTATTCTATCGATACAATTGAAACAATTGAAATTTGAGGAAGTGCTGAATTTTCTATTGCAGTTCTGAAAATGGTTTCACGTTTTTATGAACACTACACACGTTGAATAATTCCAGCTAAAAGTTTACTTTTGCTTTGTTTTACGTATCTAAAGTAAGGATAAAAAATGTATGACCGAAGGGGGGGGATTGATCCCCCCCTTATCTACGCCACTGGTTGCAGCTGTAAAATCGGGTGCTGCTTGGTATGAGACGCGATTGTGACCCTACCAAGCAACAGCGAACTGTTCTTTCCACCGCCTCAACTGGTATTAGCCTTGTATAAGTATAGCCATTTATCTGTCTCCTTTACATTCATCGATGGCATTGTACGATAGACCAAAAGTTTGGTTGGGAAAGCTTGCAATACCTATAAGTAAAACCAGAGTCTAAAGGGCCACATAGTTTCAACGATTTATCGGCCGATAAAAAAAAATTTCTGTGGAGAAAGCACATTTTCTAGGTTCCGATACCGAATTCGCAACAGGGAAAATCAGCTTTTTCCACAGAAAATGTGCTTTCTCCACAGAAATTTTTTTATATCGGCCGATAAATCGTTGAATCTATGTGGTCCTTAAGAGTGGTCTTCGTTCGTGAAAGGCGCAACTAAACCATTGATGATCTATTCCATTCGATGTCTGATATTTCATAGAGCTTAAAAGAATTTATCTAAAGATTTTCACATAATAAGTCTCGCAGCCGAATTTCTCCATTGTCTTCCCACTGCAAGCGAAGAGAGTGTTAGCTGCAGGCATGTTTTGAGCTTCCAAATAAGCTAAAAGAGGACCCTGGCACTTTTCTAAGGTTATTAATCGTAGTGATATGGCTATATAAGCTTGAAATAATAATTGACATAGACATCCGTTACGTTGTACCGTTGTTCCAAAAAATCTCACAATTTGCCTTGGAAGCAACACATCTGTGCATATTGACTGAGGAGACTTTCGAACAATAGGTTTCCCCACGTACCTTACCCACCCCAGCGAGTTCCCATTACTTTTGGGTCCTACTCGTATATGGCGTTCAAATTATTGGTTCCTGCAACTCCCTTACACAACTACCACATTTTCAAACGATTTTGGAGATCAATATTGTAAAAATCATAATTGTCATCTAATGACGAAGCTAGACGCGCTTTTATGTTCCCTTTCGACAGTCCGCTGCCATATTTCATCCAACATCCCGACATCCAAGACTTATGCCAAGAAGCCTCAGTGCACACTTAGCATCCCCTTTAGTTGGACCATTTAACTGGCCTCAGAAGAAAAATGTCCTTTTCGACATAAGGATTTCCTGAGAAGCATTCAAAATAATCCGGTTAGCATTATGGGGAACTCCTTTAAGAAAATCTTATAATATTATACCAATGTTGCCTATATGTGCCTTTCAGGACAAGAAGGGGACAATTTGTCCTGATTGACTTAAGCAGCAGTACAGTATACTACTACTTTTTTTTATAGCCACATTTACAGGGTGTCCGGAAACTGCCGCATAAAAGCCCCGGTTTATGATATCTTAGTTGATTTCCAGCAAAAAGTTGTACGGAGCCCCGTATTCTTAACCCTTTAGCTGCCACAGGCATTTGAAGATTTTTGAAAAAATCATTTTCTCGCACGACTTAAAGCAAAATATCTCCAAAGCTAGACCAGCTAGGGTAGTGAAACAAGATGATTATTATAGCGAACAAATTTGCGTAAAAATAAAACTAACCACACTAAAATCGAATAAGAAGTTTGGTTTTTACAGTGCTTTAAAGTCAAATTTGTGTGATTTGACCCAAAAACAATCTATTTTTCCATCTCAATTTTCTCGAAATTCTGCCAAGCAGAGGAGAGAATCGTACAAGTTCTTTTAAAAATTGGCGCATAGTCTTACGATCATATCGTTTTTACATCATTTTATTCTAGCTCCATTATTTCTATCAGTTTCTATACGTTAAGTGTAGAAAACTAGGGTTGATTTTAGTTCGAATTCAATTCAGACGGTCCCTAAAGATCTGCAATTTGGTAAAATATATTCAAATTATGTCGAAATCGAGCCAAAATTAACCCTAGTTAACCCTTTCATTCCCATTGTAAACTGCAGTTTACACCAACTTTAAAACACTTTTTCCACGTTTTGGTTTACTTTAAATAAAAATAAGTGACATACACTAAAACTTACATATAACAGCATTCGAGTAGTAAATATTTACTTTTTATACCCTTCGCTTACTAAGCGAAAAGGGTATATTAACTTTGTCATGAAGTTTGTAACGCATTGAAGGAAGCATCTCCGACCATACAAAATATGTATATATATGATCAGCGTGACGAGCTGAGTTGATTGGACGATGTCCGTCTGTCCGTCTGTCTGTCTGTTGCGACGCGTTTTGCTCGGCCAGTTTAAAAGCTATGGAGCTGAAATTTTGCCCAAAAGTTTCTTTTTGTTGCAGGCAGTTTGTATGTTTGAATCGGTAAAATCCGACAAGGGGGTCGTGGGGCTGCCATACCAACCTACTCCCCAAAGTTAGGTTCTCCTTAGAAAAACTTTTTTATTTATGCACCAATTTCAATCAAATTTCACACAAATGTGTTTTCATTGCTCGCACACAACATATGTAAAAATTGACCAAATCGGACAATGGGGTCGTGGGGCTGTCATAGAAACCTAGTCCCCCAAATTACATAGGCTCTTCTAAGAAAAACTTTTTTATTTTCTCATCGATTGCAATCAAATTTCGTGCAAATGTGTTTCTAGTGATAGCACGAAACATATGTAAAAATGGACCAAATCGGACAATGGGGTCATGGGGCTGTCATACAAACCTAGCCCCCCAAATTAAGTTCTAAGATTTTTTTTTTTTTTTATACACCAATTTCAACTAAACTTCACACAAATGTGTTTCTATTGATGACACAAAACATATGTATGAATAGATGGAGTCGGACCATGTGGTCATGGGGCTATACAAACCTATTCCCCCAAATCAAATTTTACTAAGAAAAACCTTTTTATTTGCACAAATTTGAACCAAACCTCATGGAAATGTATTTTTATTGATGTTACAAAAGATATGCAAAAATGAATTAAATTGGACCATTGGGGTCATGGGGCTGGCATATAAACCCAACCCCTAAATTAGGTTCTTTGTCCACCAATTTCAACCAAATCTCAAACATACGTAAAAATTCAAGGAAAGGCCATGCGTTCATAGGGTTGCCTTACAACCCCCCCCCCCCCACACACACTTCGTTTTTGGTTCTTCTAAGAAACCCACGTCCCCCGCTTCCCCCAATAAATCTTCGCCCCGGCACTCATGTGAAAATTCAAGGAAAAGCATGGAAGCGGGGAGAATTGAACACAAGTCATAGGAACGCCAGAAAAAGCTTTTAGCCCGGAGGGAGCGAAGGGTATCCAAATTTCGGCCGCGCCCGAAATTAGCCTCAGTCTCGTTATTATACCCTTCGCTCATAGAGTGAAAGGGTATATTAACTTTGTCATGAAGTTTGTAACGCATTAAAGAAAGCATCTCCGACCATATAAAAAGTATACATATGTATATGATCAGCATGACTTGGGGAGTCGATTGGAGCATGTCCGTCTGTCTGTCTGTTGCGACGCGTTTTACTCGGCGGGTATTGACGCTAGCAAGCTGAAATTTCGCACACGTGCTTCTTATTGTTGCAGGCTGTTTGTATGTTTGATTCACCCAAATTGGATCACTGGGTCATTGGGCTGCCATACAAACCTAGCTCCCCAATTTGAGTTCTTATAAGAAAAACTTTTTTATTTGTGTACCAATTTCAGCCAAATTTCACACAAATGTGTTTCTATAGATAACACAAAATATATGCAAGAATGGATCAAATCGGACTATGGGGTCATGGGGCTGCCATACAAACTTAACCCCCCAAATTAGGTTGTTTTAAGAAAAACTTTTTCATTTTTGCACCAATTTCAACCAAATTTCACACAAATGTGTTTCTATAGATAACACAAAATATATGCAAGAACGGATCAAATCGGACTATGTTGTCATGGGGCTGCCATACAAACTTAACACCCCAAATTAGGTTCTTGTAAGAACAACTTTTTTATTTGTGCACCAATTTCAACCAAATTTCACAAAAATGTATTTCTATTATTGACACAAAACATATGTAAGAACGAATTAAATCGGACCATGGGGTCATGGGGCTGCCATACAAATTCAACCCCCCAAATTAGGTTCTTCTAAGAAAAACTTTTTTATTTGTGCACCAATTTCAACCAAATTTCATACAAATGTATTTCTACTGATGACTCAAAACATACGTAACATTGAATCAAATGGGACCATGGGGTCATGGGGCTGCCATACAAACCAAACCCCCCATATTGGTTCTTCTAAGAAATTAATTATTGTTATTGTTGAATTAATGTGTCTTTATCAAAGCAACTAAAAAGTTCAAAACGAATGGAATCGTACTGTGGGGTCATGGTCCGGCAACCACAATAAAATTTTCCGAGTAAATATTTTTATTTGCCCACTTATTTCAACCAAGCCCAAAACTTTTGTCAAGACGGAAGAAAAGGAATGAGGAGGGGGATTAAATACAAGTCATAGGTACGCCCGAAAAAACTTTTAGCCCAAGCAAAGGGTATCCAAATTTCGGCCGCGACCGAAATTAGCCTCGGCCCCGGGGGTTGGCGAGCGAAGCGAGCAGGGGGCGAAGCTCCCTTGTTTTATAGGTGAATTTGTTGGCTGTAATCATCATTTTGTTTCACTATTCTAGCTGGTCAACATAGCTTTGGAGATGTTGAGCTTTAAATCGTGTAAGAAAACGATTTTTTTAAAAATCTTTAAATGCCTGTGGCAGCTAAAGGGTTAAGAATAGATGGTATGTCCCTTACAACTTTTTTGCTGGAGATCAACTGAGAAATCATAATCCGGTGCGTTTATGCGGCAGTTTCCGGACACCCTGCATTTAACTTTCCTATCAATCAAATATCACATAAAGGCTGTAGTTGCAGATGCAGTTGAACATTCACAATTGCTTTGAGTAAAGCAAGGATCAACTGTTATCCTGTTACTTCAGAAGGCGGAAAACCTTTTAAGACTGATCACATACATTCATATAGGCATACGTTTTCGAATGACACCTATCGACTGGCATCCGAAAATTCATACATTTATGAGTCACGTGTGAATCATTTGCGTGAACGGGAAAAAACGGTATGTGCACATGTGACTCATAGATACTGAATCTGCTAATCGATTTCCTGAAGATTGTGTTGTTTCAATGCGAACATGTATACGGTAAAGTAGTTGATTTAATCGTGTCGTGCTCTGTGGCCGTGATCGTTCGGTCGCCACTCTGTGAAATAGACACTCATAGAGAAACGAGTTTCCAAACTCGGCACGACTCGTCGCATGTTTATTATTCAGTAGAAGATGATAAGAATTATTCTTATCGTAGAATAATAAACTAACAATGCGACTAGGAAGTGGTATGGCTGACAACCGTATCACACTCCGAATTCAGTTGTCTTTGTAACGTTGCTGACTACACACGGTAGTCATCAACGCACCATGCTCCACTAGGAGTTACGGTAACCGAGAGAGAGTTGATTTAATAAAATAATCACAAAATCCTTCTTTTTTTCAGATGCCTATCCTCGAATAACCTAATCGGCTTGTTAGGCATGCTTACACAACTGACAGCTAGTTTGGCTCTACCCTTGCACATTCGCGTCGAATATTACCGTATTTTTTGTATAGGACGAGTGATTTGTAGGTATTTTGGCCTGAGCTCAGGATGCATTGCAACCGTTATGGCAGCCGAAAGGTGGATGGCTCTTGCCCGACCATTTACATATCATAAGGTATACATTTTAAAAATAAAGGTTATCTCGGTTTTTTTTAATGCAAATTATTTTCTATTTTATCTAGCATATCACATATTCCGTTATCAAAAAGACCATTGCACATTTGGTGACTATTGCGGCTGTTATTACATTTTTACCATTTCTTGGATTCGGTGTTTATTATGATCCGATCAAAAGGATATGTATGCGCTATCGAATGGCGAAGGATGCGGCTGATATTAGTTATGCGTATTTCTTTATGGCATTTGGTAAGTTTATTATTTATTTATTTTAATATTAAATTCTCTAGAACACAGCAAAGAAGCTTTTGTAATTAATAATAATAATGTCCTCAGATACCTATTAAACTGAACCATACTATAAAGTTCAAAGTAAATTAAACTCAAATCCAATGACAATAATTTTCTTTAACAATACACAATCACATTCAATTTAAATTCATTGAAAATTCAATTAACAATTTCGTTGAGTTGCTCTTGAATATTTCCGCTCTATTTCGCCCGAAAAAAAGTTATTACCATCAACATCCACTAGCACCGACTAAACTGACTGACTGCAGACGGTGACCCAGTCCCTTGATTGAACCCTCTTCACTGGATTCTTCTTCTTGGCATAAATACGAGAGTATTTTCACCAGAAGTACCAGCACTATATAATATTGGTATACCGAAAATCATTACACGTTGCTCGTGTTCATATAACAAATGTCCTTTGTACGAGGCACGTTTCGTAACAAGCCATGTGGAGCCGACTGGAGCATAGAACCGAGTTGAGTTTCGACTGAAATGGACAAAAGTAAGTCAATTGACTGACTACGCTTACTTACAACAAATGCGATTTCATTTCAAATGAGTCCTCATAACCCATAGCTATTCAAGCGTATGAACTTCATTCAATCTGTTGGAATTTAGCTACCCACACCTGAGACTTCGCTGTGTATTTTGTATCGAGTGGATGAAATGAGAATGTCCAAGGATTATGGGATAAGAAAGAGAATATGTTTGTTGGAATGGAAGGGAAAAGGTCCAGTTTACCATGGAGGAGCTTGTGTAGATTTATTTTAAATGCTAGCATAATTTATTTTATTCTAGACCACAATATTTAAATTTTGTTTATCTTAATTGCTTGGTTCACTGAATATACATTTCTAAAATAAACACCATTGGGTGAGCTCGAGGAGATGTTAAAAACTGGTTGCCAACTGTGATTTTTCGAAAAAAAAACTACGAGTGCCGGTGCACCGGTTGTGGTGCCGGTTGGCGAGGAAAACCGGAAACCAGTACTAGAACTTAAATACCAAACAGGAAGGAATACTACTGTGGCGTCCTACGAAGTGTGAGTACTTCCTGCAGCACGTAACCAGCGTGTACAAATTGTGCATTATGCAAAGCCGGTAGATATGACAAAGTGTGGCGTTGAATATATGTATAGGTAGTAGTGAATCCGCACACTCACTAAACGTTATCCTCAAAAGGGTTGAGGAAATTATGGTTCCGTGCGCGAACTGGTCACTGGTCAGACTGCTGCCAGTCTCTTGGTGATGGTGGACTTTCATGAACGCCTAAGTCTGGGACGGCAAATGCTGAGTTTATCATTATTATCGATGTGGTAGACTGAAGTGAATATCTTGTGTTAATGGTATACCTCGCAATGGGCTGTGTCGCAGCCTTCGGGAAACAGATCTCGTGCTTAGTAGAAGTTGATATTGACGGGCACACTTTCCTTGACCTCTTTGATTTCGGGGTGTCCAATTCGGTGTAGAGACGGTAGGGTGGCAGAATGCTACAGGAATCGCACAGGGATACAAAACACGATCAGATTGACGATTGGACGGTATTAAATGAAATCTAGGGTGTCGTATGGATGCCCTTAAGGTTGAAAGAGCAAACGACGGTATTGGGCGTGATTTGACTTTCAAACCTTCACTAATTCTAGGGGGAGATTTCATTCGCCAATAAGTTTAGTTAACTCTGAAACAGGAAAAGGAATTGCAGTTGGTACCCGGTAATAGATTTTAAAAGATTGCGGAGGGAGTTCGATGCACTAATTTAGTGGGACATATAAGCGTTACTATTCTGTTTCTCTAGCAGTTCAGGCCTAAATGAGAACTGCGAAAATGAGATGCTTCAGTGGGGAATTCGTTGCGGGGTCAAGCAAAGGTTTCTCCAATCAATTTAGTGACGAAGAAGATAGAACTTACCATTTTTGTGTAAACTTTCGGAAGCCTAACGCGATGCTCATCCAATTGAGGAACGGGAGGTTTTCCCTCGTTTGACATTGAATCTGCAATTCCGTAGAATACCGTTTGGACTTCACGAATCCATCTAACTAATATCAAAGCTTAAAGATTTGTGTTTTCACTTATCTTAGCGACACAATTGTTAAAAACTTTCAGTTGTGTCGATGTTTTCCTTGCCTATAAAGCAAATTCAAAAGAAAATCGTGGTGTTTCCTACGACGGGATTATCATTTTTTGTTGTATATAATCATTTCGCCGGCAGTTGTGCCCTTTTTAGTACAGATCCACATCCACCGGTGTGGCTAGATCCATATACCTGTAAATTCAAAAGCAACAATGCCTACCACCTGGGATAATTGGTTGCTGGTGCACTTCAAACTTTTAAGCGGAAGGACGAGTACCTGTCTCGACCGATTTCCTGAGCAACATTGATTCTGTGTTGCTCGTGTTCTTCCTACGGTGTTCCGGTTCTTTGAGAACGTCCAGGCTTTCTGATATATCGAGTTTCGCTGATTAACTCCTCCATGGATGATGTTGGCGCTGTCCATCGTGATTTCGTGTCCTGCCTCTATCATGAGTCGTGCTACAATCGATTTTAGCGAGCCGGGTCCCTGTTGTTACTCTTGGCGATGTCTCTGAGTCCCTTGTATGTTCATTCCATCTGATTGCTACTTGTCGTTTCTTTTGTCCCTGATCAGGATCATTTTGTCACAATCCGGGCCAGAGATATTGCCATTGTGTTTCTCGTTCTTGTCCCTGGTCGACAGGGCCGGATTTTAGCTCTATGGCGCCCCTGGGCAGTAACCAAATAGCCGCCCTCCGCCACTGGTTAAATTTGAAAGTAGTGTTATACACATGCTAGGAAAAACGTTAGCTGTGCTGTGGTATGTGAGAAGAAAATTTCATATTTTTACGCGAGTGACCGTTGTTATTTTGTTTGCCTGATAATATGGTGCTTTCGAGGAATGGCGCCAGGTTAAGGTCCATGGGGTTCGGACCCTTCCCCAAATTGTTTAAAAAGGCATTGAAATTCAGCATCCATTACATCGAATGTAAATTTTCTTCAGAATGTGTTCAGAATGTTTGCTAAATACCTTTCCACTTTCGGAAGTTTTTCTCATTTTTGGCAGTTTTAGAAGTTATAAACGAATAACCTAACCTTGAAAACTAAAATTTTTCATTAGTACGACATCTTCCCCTTTTTTTGTTTCTGAAGGAAAATTACATTTCGAAAATTTAAACTTACAAATTGTGATTTTTTTTAACCTGTTCACACGACAGAAACATATTACTGAAAATGTTATAGCGAATGCATCATTTCTAATATCCCAAGTGTGGAGGTGTCCACCTGAAACCAAATTCTGGCTACATCCCAGTTGCGTCGCCGATAATTTTGAGACAATAAATTAGTAATAGAAAGCTCGAAAATGTGTGCTTGCTTTTACTAACTAGGGACACTGGGCCACACACGCAGAATGTGTGGGCGGCCTAGAGTTATTTAAAATAGGTTCAGGAATTCCTTGATTGTTACAGGGATCTGAAGCGGAGAAGGTCGAAGCGAAACTAACTCCCGGAGCGAGGAGCGCTTTTTTGCTCGTCGAAGCGGAGTCGATCGACTTGTTTTTGAAAAAAACTCGGCCATCTCCGAAATATTTCAAATAAAAACTATTGAATGGACATTTTAGCCTGATTTATTCCACTTTTAATTACATGTAAGATTTCTACAATATTCAAACGTTTGCGCTAAATTTCGTTAGCCATAATCTTTATTCACATCGTACAAAAGGATACTGTCAGAAGAGAGACATTCGGCAAATTTGTTCGAGTGGTAGCAGAGCGATAAAATTGGGCCGCTCCGGATCCCTGATTATTGCACCCAAAAACTCCCCAAGGCCTCCTATTAAAATGGACACTGAAGTACTTGCTAGATCCCTTCAGTTGTTTAAGTTGACGCCAATGCTTTGCGAAAATACTTTCTACTTCTAGACTCACTGAACTACGCGCCACCAGTATGATACTCGGAATGAATGCTAAAAGAATTTTGCATGAAAGTTAAGTGCCAACTTTTGTAGATGACTAGAATTTTTTGTAGACTTATTTCAATTTCAGTTAAGTGTTCGATTGGGCGCCCTGGAATATATCTAACTTAAGTAAATTGGAAAGATGAAATTAAAGTTTTTGTCTAATTATGTCAACTGCTCTAAGAGTTCCCAAAATGCTACTTTCACAGAGTTTAAAACAAAGGGATACTTTCAAAAATTGCCGCCCCTCAGAATCTGCCGCCCCGGGCAGTTGCCCAGGTTGCCCATATGGAAAATCCGGCCCTGTTGGTCGAGCCTAGTTGGTGTTGTCTGCTCGTCGATATCGTGTCCAGAATTACCTTTCATTGTTTTCCGTAGCTGTCTTGACAACCGTTACTCCAATCCTCCTCATGGGTTCTTCGTTGTGCATTAACGTCGTCAATGCTCCTCCCTCTTTCCTGATCGACTCTCGGTGAGGATAGACATCACCCGTAAGTTATATTCGTTTTTCAGGCGTTTATTGCTTATTTTCGAATCTCTCCTTGCTCAGCGGTAGGATGTAAAGGCGGTGAAGTTAAACGGCGCCACCTTCTGTGAAAAGGAATGGTTAGAGTTAGAGGGGATAGTCCACTAGGTGTGAGTTGGTTTTCGATATACATATCTGTCAAACTGAATTGCACCATGTTTTCTGATGACTTTCAGGTTCAAGAATAGCAGCTCACCGTTGTCCTCCGTTTCCGCGGTGAACTGGATGTTCTAACGACAGTGAACCTTGTTCAGATTGTTCAGGATTTTCTCGCCTCCTTCCTTATTGATGATCATTAGCACGTCGTCCACATATCTTACCCAATCTCTGTAATTCGACCTTCTCCTCCAGTTCTCCCTCGATCCTGTTCATGAATATCTCACTTACGAAAGGAAAGAGATTACCCATGGCTACCTCTCTGGCGTCCTTGTAGAACCTGCCCTGGAAGGTGGGATAGTTCTCTGCCATGCACTCCTTTAAAAGTCTCATGAGAATATTCACTTCCATCTTCCGGGATGCTGGGGAATAGGGCCTTGACGTTAAACCTGGTTAAATTAAGCCTGTGTTGTTCAGCTTGGCGATGAGATCCTCCCTGTTTGTGAGACCCCTTGTAGAACCGCTGTGGAGTAGCCATTTTGCTATATTAATGTAGTGGTCCGCAGATCGAATCTCGGCATGGTCCAAAACAATTTCCGTACACATGCGGATAGGAAATATCTAGTGCTTGCAACATTATATATACAGGGTGTCCCGCATTGGGTGGTCAATACTGTAAGGATTAATAGCGCAATTTGTTTCAGGGAGAAAATTAGCAATACAATCGGAAATTTTTTTACCGTTACCTTGTTATCGCTCTTTTTGTGAAAGTCATCGAAAATCGTGACTTATCATGCAAAATCATAAATCTCCCGATGACTTAATCCAAGATTTGATTTCAGTTTCAGAAACTACATAAAATTCCACAAAAACTGAAGTTTTTCCTGTTGCCAACATTATCTCGACTTCCAAGATACAGTTACTCAAACTTAATAGAAATTTTAAAATAGACATTTCATAGAAAATTTAAACAGTAATTTCATAACGGTGCTTTATACGTACAACTCTGCAAAGTTGATAAAAGTTGCTTCAATATGTTGGCTTTCCAACGGTATATCACTTCTTATATTTAAATTGCAGAATTTTAGGGAAACACGCATTGAATGGTAAAAAACATACCATACATACATATACATACACTCCAAAATTACGTATATATGCTATGTAACGTTGACTCGAAATAGCCTATAAACGGCTGAGTGAACGCACCATGCGCCACAAGGGGTAACGGTACAGATAATAAGAAGAAGAAGTAGCCATTTCGCGATGTTTTACGCTGGGGAGTTGGTAGCTGTCACGATTTCCCTAAACTCGTTTCCAGGCATGTTCACTTGAGGTATGAATTTTAATTTCTTAATGGAGTCTGGAAGGAGATTCTTGCGGGACCCGCAGCCTCCTAAATCGAGTTTTTCGAGCATCGCTGAAACATAGTCCTCCTTATCCATCACTACGACTGCGTTCCGCTTGTCCGCTCGGAGATAAAATACCCCTTTCTGCTTGAGCTGCTTCACGATTTTCGACTGTATCGCTTCCAGCCTTGATAACGATAGTGGTAGTTACACAAGATTTGAGTTTTGCCGTGCCCAACTAAAGTATCTGGAGTTGTGAAAAATTCCCAAAAGCGAGAAGATGGTTTGCTATCTCAGTAGAACTTTTTCAAAGTCTTAAAAAAATATTCCACTTCTGACAGGGAGTGTTTAGTGGCGGTCTAAGCAGTGGAGAAGCTATGTGGGGAGGAAGTAAAGTTGAGCGTGGTAGCATATCACAACTCACTTGCCGGGTTAAGCAACCTGAAGGACCCGTTGTGACGGTTATCGAGGTGGGCGGTTCGACTTCAGATCATTTGATCTCTATTGTTAGGACAAGGGGCACCAGTTGCCCGATACACTTTCGAGGTCAACCCTGGGAGTTGAATCTGCTGATGTGGGGAAATAAGCGGTGGACCACTGCCATCTAGATAGACAGGCCGGATTATCAGCTGATCTGTCAGTGGTCATGCAACACTAGTAGTGCCATGGTTGGTCATGGTCCGCGCTTAGTACTGCCAAAGTACCGCTCAGTACAATCCACAAATTGTCCACAATCCAAATATCAGTGGCTGTCAGCCTGTCATTTCGTGTGACTTGCTATGATATACACATGCCAGTGCGTTGATTTTTGGGATAAATATGGTAAGTACGATGTTGATGTATACTATTTTACCACTTGCACATCAAAAACACATTAAAGCAAACCATAACCTTTGTTTCGTAATAAACGCTCGGCATATTTAAACTTTTGGGTTCAGAAGCACTGGAGGTTGTGGGCTTTACAAATGTCAACTGTCACTGGTCACGAACGCACTTGTCCACTTGTAGACGAATTAATTTCTGCAGTTCGGCCTGTCTATCTAGATGGCAGTGGGTGGACCTATGTTATGTGGCGCTACGGAATCACTCCATTACTCCTTTTCCTGACTTTTTAGGTAGGGAAGTGCGTTGTAATGACAAGATGTCAAGATGAAAAAAACTGCCAGATTGTAACTTTTGAACGCAAACTGCTAGGAATCTGAAATCTTTTGCGAAATGTGCATTCTACATTGCCCCTGGATCCTTCTTTATCCACCTTTACTTTTAAACTGTAAGTGGGTCCCGCATCGGTATCAAAAGAAGTTGTTCGCCACAGAGTATGTTGATTTGCTTCATTCCTCTCTTGGGTTCACGTCCACTTGAAATTACCGTCAGTATGAAACGGGATTTGGTAAACAGGAAATTCGCTGAATAAATTACATGGCGCCCGCGATCCATCAGCGGAGCGAAGCTGCCCGACCGTTGCCCACATTTGTGATGCGAAATATACACGTAATAAGGGAATAATAATCTTGAAGACTTATGGCATAACGTGTCTATTGTATCAACAACATTAATCCGCCAATCAATTCTGATTTCGCAAAAGTCAACACCTCCATCACTTTCAACTGTCACAGAATCTTGAGTGATTTAGAATGCAACCATATTCTTTTTCCTTCCTTCATGTCTGATGAACATTCATCTATTTGGGTCGTGAATATCTTCAGGCATCATGATAGAGTACACTCAACAAAGAAGTAGGCGTTGTTAGTTCCAGTCTGACGAAATTTATGTAGACGAGTCGAGTAAAAGAATCCCTTGAAAAATGGCTTTATACATATAACTGTACACCCACATCGAACAAATATTTATGCTCCCATATATTAGCATATAGTACTCAACTCAACTCACATTTCTATGTACGAGTATAATAAAAAGTTACTAGATTGTCGAAAATGGTCATATCATTGACTTTCATCCTCCTCGGATAACGGGTGTGCATGTAATATTCCCTAACTCCCTTTTTTTAGTAGTAGGTACAGTTATAGAGCTCAGATTTCGATCTCTAATATTATGTGCAGCGATGGATAGCCAGGCCAGCAGCAGAGACGTAGCCAGGATTTTGTTTCGGGAGGGGTCCAAATTCACAGAAATATGATATGCAACAGCCGTTCTTTAAAACTTCTATACAGTTTGGGCACTGTTTTGGTGCGTTAAAACTCGAGCGGGTTGTTATAAGCAGGCAGCAGAAGGCTACATCCTTATAGGTACTCCCATAAGTCACCCCTTACGATGCGCTTTTCGTAGAATAATATTTTGAATTCTTGAAAAATTACAAAATTAGGTTAACAAAAGGTTTACCCATGTACAAAACAATTATTTGCACGGCCCATCAAAACATCTCTTCATTCGTAATATACAGGTTTCGTGGTATTAGCTTCGCGATTAATTTAGGAAAAAACTAAGTTTCTGTTTAGTCCAGCTATCGACATACGTAAAATATTTCTACTTTACCCTTCAGCCTTCACTCGACCCAAAAGACCGAAAAATAAAAATCTGATTTTTTAATTAAAAAAAATACAACTTCCACAATTAACAAGTGAGATCAGTGTGAAATATGATGTGGGCTTTAGAAATAACACCTTTCATTGACGCTTTCAAAAGGGAACGAACCTATATTCCACCGTGGAAATATTAAGCCCTTTGCAAATAAATGAAATCCTCTCCGAAAAGCTAACAAAGCGCACAACTAGTTTTTGAGAAATAATTCCTCGGTGGGTTTCAGATAAAAAATCAATGAACTCTTCTTAATGTAATCCTCTGACTAGATCCACGTCATCTTTGGCCCTGAAAAGGTCGATGGTATTATTGAAACAATTTTCCATCACGATTGATATTTGTCGAAATTTCGAAAGAGATTCTTTGCTTCTAAAACAGCTCTGTTTAAATAATAATTAATCGGAATTTCTATTCTTGCTCGAGATCTGCGTAGCGGAAAATTTAAGGCTCTAAGCTCACATTCGAGGCGGGAGTTGGCAAAAAATTTCCAATAAATAAAATGGGAGTGTATCGTGATTTTCAAAGCAACATTCCGCAGGTTTTCGCATAAATTCCGCGCAATTTATTTTGAATGGTTGTGTTCAGAAAATGGTGTGTATCGTTATAAAAAAAAAACCTTTCTTAAACTAATTGCCATTTGGGATATGTTAATACATTCGGCTTCACAAAAATCGGGCCACTCGCCACTTTCGAACTCAAATTCAATTTTTTCAAAAAGTATGAAACTTACAACTATGAAAGTTATATCTACAGAAAGTGCATTTAATGGCAATTCAAATGACTATGATTTTTATCTAAAGTACCGTTAACTCACGCAACAAACACAATGCCTGTTTTAATTAGAGTTCGCGCTTACCGTGTGGCCCGGTTTTATCGAAGCTCAGTGTAATATCCATAATAAGTGAACTTTTTGCTATTTTATTCTGTAATCACTTAAATTGCGGAGATTATTCAAAACATTTCGGGAGGGGTCCGGACCCCATGGACCCCTCCCCTGGCTACGTCCCTGGCCAGCAGTCAACTTTCATTTACCCCGGAAGATAGAATTATTACCCGGAGAGGACGACGACGATTCCTTTTTGAATTCGGTTCGTTTTTTTCTGTATATTCGTCAATGTCCATTTTACCCTTTCCTCGCTTCACAAATTACGGTTAAAATGGTATCATTTTAAATGCGGATGAGGATGAGCTGCTGTCTTGCATACTGTTTTCATTCGGAAGGTATTTGCCATAGACCTACATACTGGACCGGACATATGCTTAAAACCTTGAAGCATTTTTGTGCGATCCGCGCCTATGTATGTGTGACATGGTCATAGGCGCCGCAAAAAAAGTATAAAATGAAAAGTTTGAGCAGCACTATCAATTATTGTTGATTCAAACCCTAACTAGAATTTAGAGGAAATTATTTTGCAAAGTTTGAGTATTTCATCTTGGAATAAATTAACTCACACAAATGCTTTAGCATTAAAGATATAGAATTATTATTTAGATATGTGTAAATGGGTGTATTATACTTATGAATTATAGCATCTCGTTTTAGTTGCTGTATAGTTTTTACAATGTCGGTATGTGTATGTGCGTGTATGATAATGGAACTATAATTATGTAGTTAAAATGATGAATGTGCCTGTCTAGACAGTTTCAATTTTCGTTCGTCTTCATCATTTTGACAATTGAAACTTGAGATGTATGCGCTATTGAAGAAACGCATTCATTCTTGAACGCAATTGCCAATGTTAAATATTAACAACACATCATCTATTCATACAATTCATGAAAGAATTTATCATTTACCCGTCCTGACCAAAGCCGTGACATATATTTAACGATAAATAATGAACAGATCTGGATAGAATGAGACATTGATCTCTTCTGTTCACTTGACGCAATCAATGACATGTTCAATGTTGAAAGTGGAAACGGAGCTTGAAGACGATAGGGAAGACGAAAGCGCACATGTGTGGACATAGCCAATAGGTGTTTTCGGATTATTTGTTAACGTACTTAAAAAAAATTACAAACATCTTTGAAATAAACCCAAATATGTAATCAAAGAAGGGTTCAGAAGGTCTAATAAATTCCTTTATTTCAATTCAATTCAATAAATATGTAGTTTATTTATATTATATTTTATATAAATGGAACCATTGATTTCTTTATTTCCAAAATCACCTGAAATGATGGTTATTTCAAAAAAGTAAAATTAAGTTACAACCTAGGTCAAAAAAATGTGCTGTGAAAATTCGGCGACAATTGCAAGAAGTGTTTCAGATATATGTCACACACGATCAAACCAGCAATAAATACTAAGCCTGAAACGGTTACTCAGCGAAAAATCAAATAATTTATTGGGTTTATTTATTACTGTATTCAAAAAAAATTGATGAATTCACTTTCGAGGTTAAAGTGTTAAAGTGTTTGTGACATATTCTGTTTTGTTTCGCAGTTATATTTGTTTTCATTCGGCCTTTTAAAATAGTTAGCCATTGTCTCCTTTGCCGCACTTCTAATAGAATCCTAAAATATATCAAAAATATTATAACACGATCCCTTAAATTTACAAAAATTCACTACACCTCATTCTAATTTTTAACAAATAAAATACATGAACTACAAGTTATACACTTAGTTTTTCTATAGTAAAAAAGTGTCTGCGAAAACACACAAATCCTCCCCGGTTTCGACCAACAGCATATGACACCGCATATCAGTAAGTGCCAGTGCTTTGCGGCGCCATGCACTGCCGGGAGTGGCATGACCGGAGGTAATATATCTTGGTTCCGATTATGTGCCTTTAACAATCATCTAAACTCGGCCGGGAAACGAATCAATGCAATCATGATCCCTGGCCTGTTTTGGCGAACAGAGCATTTCACGTCGCATCTCATCAGATGCCACTTCTTTGCGACGCAATAAATTGCGGTTAGGAATTGCAAATCTGCACTTATGTTATTCTTAAGATGCATATTCACACATTTCGGTTATTAATCACAATCACATTATAATGTCTATACCAATCGGCAGATTGTGTTATAAGATTCCATTTATGGAACCCATAAATGGGTACTCACCACTAACCGCTAGACACTAACGCACTAACCGCTAGACCAGCCAGACTACTGGCTGGCTGTTTGAAATGGAAAATTATAATATTAGATGATGTTGCATTATGATTTTGAAAGGTCCAAAATCGATAGTTGCTGTTTTTATTTAAGCAATATTTAGACATTTGACGCCAGCAATAGTTACGTTTTTTGGTATCGAGGTTTACTCTGACTCAAAACTCACGATCGTGTTTAACAACGCTGCCCAAAACTACACGGGATGTATAGCAATAAAATGAGCCTGTTTCTTAAATTTATTATAAATAAATAACAGGCATGACTGTCCGAATCTGTACGAACGCCGCAGATGTGTGACATCCAATTTCCAAGATTTTGCTGTTTTTTTGTTGACTGGTTGAAATCAACAGCACGCTCACCAGTATTATTTATCCTCATAAATGGGAACTCGTTTAACATCTGAGTGGGATTATCGAAAAACACCATGTATAAACTGAATTTGTTCACGGTAAAGGCAAGTACTATGCTCACCGACCGAAAAACTTGCATTTATGTCTACCATGAAAAATGTGCCGTGGAGACATGCCTTTTATTCTCTAAGATAAATGAGAACTCGCGTGCTAATTGATTGTGGATGACACCTTTTCCCTGTGAAATAAAGTGCAATGGCATTGTTATCGCAGGCGAAATGTCAAAATACGGTGTGGAGACTTTCGTGTAAAGTAACTACAACCAAGCGAATTCGTTTTCACGATCATTAAAATTTTGACAGTATTTGCATGGATTTCACGTGAAATGAAGATGTTAGTACCTACTCTAAGTCTCCACCCCATGACCCTGTGCAACGAAGGCGCGCGCACTAGCCAGACTACTAAATATTTTGACTCCAACACTTGTTAAATTGTTTTTGCATGGGTTTAAATTCATGCGGAAACGCAAAAATATTTCAAGTGAGGAATAATTATGCGTTGAATAAAGCTCTGTAATGTGTTTGCACATAACGTCAGTCAAACATTTAAATTTTTGTTACTTAAAAGACAATTTTATATGTTATTATGCAATGGCGAAATTATCCTCTATGAATGTAACAGCTCCACTTCACATGAAAATTTCCACACCGGTTTTGCCGGTTTTTGACATTTCGGCAGCGAAACAATGCAGTTTCTCTTTGTTTCACAGGAAAAGATGTGGTCGACAATCAATCAAAACGCGAGTAAACGTTTACCTTAAATTGACTAAATAAAAAGCAAGTCTCCACGTAAATTTTTTCACGGGAGACATAAATGCAAGTTTTTCGCTCGGTGAACTCAGTACATACTTTTAATGTAAATTTAAGCTTTGCTGAATTTTCTGGTTGAAATTTGAAATATAAACTAACCTGTAAAAAAGGATCTGCTTTTATATTAGACAGACTAACGAAAAGAACCGGAGATTATTTCTGATTCGCAAAATTGTAGTTAGGGAATCAGAACGGCACAACACAACTGTTTTGTTTCGTAACCTCACAATTTTTTACAATGACTGTGATTGATGGCAAAAACAATATTAGTTTTTATCAGCATTTTACCTGGATTGTATTGCCCCATATGGTTTCAGCGGCTAGTAGCTCAAAATCGGAATCAGGGTAATTAAATAGATACGTCGAAACCACTCTCTAAATGATACACATTACCATTATGATAAGACAAAAACAACGACACAATTTTAAGGTAATATGTATCAACATTCAAAGTAGCTAACAGCAATTTCTATGAACATTCTAAAACGTAATTTCGGTTAAATTTTAGTTTAGTTTACCTTTTTAGCGAACATCCGAAATATTCTAATTAGTTCACAATTCGAATCTTTCGCGCCATATTTTTATCATAAACAATCACCAAAAAAGGTTTGAGGTGAAGGTGAAATTGGAACGATTGGAACAAAAGAACGAGAAAATACATACTACACGGCGCTACGTGAATTTACCCGAATTTTCCGAGAAAAAATCACTTTTTATCTATGAAATATGCAACTAAAAACATTCTCACATATTTCATTTTCACCGCCACTAATTCAGTTTTTCGGATTAATAGAGCCTTTTACGAGATTCACTGGTTAGCATCATGAAAAATACATAGAAATCCGTGCCACGTATGGGAAAGCTCACCGAAATCATATTTTTACCGAAAATATTTATGGCACTGATAGTACCATCTATAAGAAGGTACATGCGATATTCAGTAATATGTTGTTTACACCTTACAAGTTATCAGTTTACCAGCCGACGTGGTTAGCTATTAAAAAATCTTCAATTTGTATCACCAGAACACGAAGCTTACACGAAAAATGAAATTCAGGCTCAAAGTTTTCGGTAAATCACTTGCACAATTCTTTACAGCGCACTTCATTATTTAAGTTTAAAATGTTGTTAAGAGATTTGAATTAATGAAACTCACTAAAAACTTTAAATTTTAAAGTTATCCCTGAATACAATTCTTAACGATGTTAAAACAGACGGGGACTTGTCACTCATGTCAGAAGTTGGAACGGAACGGAATGAGCGAATTCCCCGCAATTTTCCAGTGTTTCTCAGCATTTTGCGGAAAAGAGTTTTGTAATCAGATTTTGATAATGCGATTTTGTTGTACTAAAAATAAGTTACAGTATAATTCCAAATAAGTGCTAGCTTTAATAATCCAGGAAGAATGTACAAAAATGAAAAAAATGCGGAATCAACGTTAAATGTTCAATGATTTCTTCCGAAAAAAATCAGTTGAGAAAAAAGGTTGAGAGCCAGTGTTATAATCGCAATTTTGGACAGTGACGTGAGAGGGGAGAAAAAAATTGCCGTGTACGAATACGGGAAAATCAAAGTATGTGTGTGGCTTCACGGGTTGCAATAGAACGATATGCTTTCTTCTTATCCAGTATGTATATCTATGGTATTTGCATATGGTTGGTTGTATGGCGATGGTTTTTATGAGGCATTGGTAGGGTATAGAAGGATGAATAAATTTTAAAGTGATGTTTTAAAGTTTTTCAGGAATTGGTTAATGGTCGGCCTGCGGTGTAGGCACATCGCCCGTTTTGACGATAATATCTCAGCATATTTCTACAGCAGTGCCGGATTAAAGGTACATTTTCCTCGACACGACTGCACGACAGCGACTCGCTCATTCCATATAAAAACTCGTTTTTAAAATGAGAGAAAAACGAGTTTTTATATGGAATGAGCGAGTCGCTGTAGTGCAGTCGTGTCGGGGAAAATGTACCTTAAGCAAGCGCGGGGCCCGTGGCAAGAGTCAATGGCGGGGCCCCCTAGCTTTGCATTAGGTGATCATGTCTGGCCTACACTGGAACCTCGATTAGTCCAATTAATAACGTGTTCCAAAACTAACACAAAATTTAACACTCGCATCTATATTTTGATTTATTCATTAATATTAGGAGGTTTTCACACTTGAACTTAATCTGGCCAGATTACGTAATCTGAGGTGTGGTGAATTAAAAAATGTATGGAATTTGACAGCTCAAATTAAGTAATTTGCACAGATTACGTAATCTGGCCCAAAGTGTGAAAATCTTCTTACTTAAAGTAAAATATCTAAAATTGTAAGCGTATGTTTCTACGTTTTCTATTATCCAGTGTGAAATATTATTTAGAGTGTTTTGTGGATGATACACTTGAACTGTGACACTTAATGTATTTTCACTCTCTGACCAACTTCTCCTGAGCTAAGACTGTACATTGAATTTCATTTTAACAAGTATTTATTTAAGTCAAATTGATCAGCCAATTTTACCATAAAATCATAAGTACTAGGATAGTGTGTCCCTAGTTCATTTAAGATGATAACGATAGCGACACTACAGTGTCCTGACGAAAAAATATTGTCCATCGATGATTGATGTACTGAAGACTTTGCGCTTTAGCCCCCTAAACGAGCAATTTGTGTTTAGTTTGAATGATTGTGTGTGATTTGTGATAGTTGACCTCTTTTATCCCCATTTGACTTTCCTGGCTGTATCTGTTGTTGGCCCAGTTATGTATAATTCTGTTTAAACATAATTTTGCTAAATTTATGTTTTATAGTCACATCACCTTGTGCCAAGGTATGAAAAATTACCCCGCTGCGTAAAGTAGTGACCTGGGCCTGTTGAGTCAACGAGCTTGATGGATGTGGTGATTGAAAAAAAAGTTCTACAAAACTGAGATTTCCAACAAAAAAGAGGACACATCAATTTCTCTTAGAAGATTTTAAAGTTATGTATTTCCAAATACTAAAAAGCATAGGATTAACAATCGATTTTAAATCGAGAAAAAAATTAGTACCTACTTTCATATGTCAGAAGGGGGCATTCAAGAAGCTGGCTGAAGGGCCCCAAGCAGTGGCGGATTTACCCATTTGCTGCCAGTAGGCTCTTCACATATTGCCGCCCCTATTGAAACCCTACTTTTTGTCGAAAGTGAATATTCCGGAAGAATTATGCTTTATTTAAAAAATAACAGGCGCGACAATCCAAAATTGGACTAAGGCCGCAGGATGTGTTAGTGACATCCCATTTCCAAGATCTTGTCTGCTTTTTGTTGAGGTAATGAGATCAGCATCACGCTCAGCAGTGTTATTTATCCCCATAAATGGGTACTCGTTTAACATCTGAGTGAGATCATAGTCCGTCACAAGCTCGTGAGTTCGAAAAACACCATGATCCACGGTGAGATTCGAACTCATGACCCTGTGCACCGAAGGTGCGCGCACTAACCGCTAGACCAGCCAGACTACTGCTTTATTTACCTCCAATTATTTTCAATTTATACTTTGTACTGAAATGCGTGTGATCTTCGGGCTTTCCACTTCGTGGGTCTTAAACATTCTTCAATATTTATCACTGAGTGTTAAGCGTATCCAATAATTTTATGCTTGGAGAATCGGTTTAAAGCGGTGAATACCAAAGAGTGGGAGGCTCAAATATTGATGCCGTTTATAAATGATGGTTTGCTTCGAGACCACCACTTTGAATCAAAACAAGATTCCATATTCTTAAAAAAAAAACGCTTGACCAAATCTGTTTGATGAGCACCGCTAAGAATATTTTAGGCCGGAAAAAAAATTAAAAAATCACTTGATATGGCTAATTTAAATTGATGCCAAAGTTCGCGCTTCTTATATAAAGAGCACCAGCCATAGCTAGTCATTTTTGGATAATATGATCCTTGTTGGAACACTTGCGGATTGTGGTCGCCTCAGTTATGACAATTATTAGTGGCGTAACGTTTTTCAAATTTGTTGTGTTCAAAATCAAAGCTGAGGCCCTTTGTTTATCCAGTCGAATTTCCGATTTATTTTATATCCAATCCTTAGTCCAATGTTGGACGTGATTGAACTGTTGCGTCAGTTATTTATTTATAGAATAGTGTTTATCAACTAGAAATGGAAATTAAAATTAATTTGGCATAGAATTTGTTAAATGAAAACCCATCATGTTAAGTGATGCCCACACCGGCGCGTCAGCGAATATTCGCGGCGAATTTTTCCGCGGCGTCAAAATTGTAACACACTGCGTTGTATGGAGATGCCCACACCAACGCGAATATTCGCAAGTTTTGCAGTATTTTTTTCGGTTCGAATATTTGCTACCTAATGTCATTTTATTCAAATAATTTATTTGACAGGTGCAGTGTAGTACAACTTGATGTTGGTGTACCCGAAAAAGATGTAGATTTGAAATGAGTTTTTTAGGTATTGACCGAGCATTTAAGTTTTGAATGTTTTATGGTATAAGTGGATGAGTAAAATAAGAAACCTTTTTGGAAACATGAATTCCAAGGAAGGAAAGTTTTTGCTCGTTGTTTGGACTTACACAAATAAATTGCCTTATTGTGGCAAGTCCGGCGACACTCCGATCGTATCGCTCGGCCGAAGAATTGCAGAGATATCGACTATTTTCCAAATCGACTATTTTCCAAGTGCATCTAGGTTGGCAACTAACAAAAGCATACATTTTGTGAATTATTGTACTTATCTGGGTTATCCCCTTGTAAGTTTCGCAGGAAAGAGGCTCCGACGCCACCTTAGAGAATTTTGTTGCGAGTCCAGCGAAACCTTGATCGTTTCGTTGGACTCAAAGATTCCAAAGATATCGACGGATTATCGAAGTAGTACGAAGCTGGTTGTGAAATTGATGTGGCCAACATCCGGGTTGACGGTTATCTCTGATCACCCTGTGCACTGACCGGAAAAATTAAGAGGATGCGTTGACCCTTTCGGCAATTTTATGGTGAGTCTAGCGCCACCTCGGTCGATCCGCCACACCAAAGGATTGCAGAGATATCGACGGATTGCCGAAAGAATACAAGGTCAATCGTTTCATTCATGAATAGTATACGATAGGAAATGAGGATCCTGGTGGTTCGGTACTTGCGTTTGTCCCTAAGTAGTTACATACACGCTTGAATATTCTATTGAATTGAATATTTACTTTGCATAGTTACGCCATATTTTGCTTGGTTACGCCATCGTAAGGAATCACGTAAGGATTCTACTAAAAAGTATTATGCAATTTCATACGATGGCGTAACCAAGCAAAATATGGCGTAACTATGCAAACTAAACATTCAATTCAATAGAATATTCAAGCTTGTATATGTAACTACGCATTTTGCGTAACCATGCTAAGTAAACATAATTCAATTCAAAACAGCCACAAAACAATGTGCAAGCTTGGTGTCTTCTCTATACGATAAGACTAACGATTCGACGGGCACAAGATAAGATGTAAGAGTTTTCGGGTAAGCGATAGTCAATTCAAACAATCAAATCGAGCACTCCCGCAACTTTTTTTAGGGTACGTTTTAACAAGGTTGTACTGCACTGCATATTTCCATCAATTTGCGCATGTCAATGATTTTATCCTTAGAATAAGTATAGACATGTAGAGGTAAAATGTCGAATTTCACGTTGATTGCTTCCGCTTACGCTTTTACATAATAAGTAAAGATGCCGCGACATTTTGATAGTGCACGAAAATTGCAGCATGATTATAAATGTTAAAATAATTGTATTTGGCCAGTTCTTGTAGTTATTCTCTATCATGTCTAAGTCCCTTCCTTACATAAATCTAATACCTTTTCTAAGGCAACAACATGATATCAGCTGTGAGTGACAGTACCCAGCGAATTATTCGCGCCGCGCCGGTGTGGGCACCCAAAAATATGCCGCGAATTTTCCGGCGCGGATTCGCGACGGAAAATTCGTGACGCATTGGTCTGGGCATCACTTTAATTGGAAAATCGATCAATTTGAAAGGGAAATTCGTCAATATTAATGGGAAATTCATAAATTTGACGTGGAAATTTGAAAATTTGATATATGAACATTAAACTTGATTTTGAAATTCTTTTATTTTTTTCATGAATTTCGTCATTTTGATCTGGAATTACGTCAGCTGAAATTCGTCAATTTGTAATGGAAACTCGTCAACGTTATTTGGAAATTCATAATTTTAAAATGGAAATTTGTCAACATTATTTGAAAATCAATCAAATTGACATGAAAATGCGCTATTTTGTAATGGAAATTCCTCAACAAGATTTAAAAATTAGTCAAAATTATTATGAAATTCGTCAGTTTGAGATGAAATTTTGTCAATTAGAAATGAAAATTCATCAACATGACTTTGGAATTGATGAATTTGACTTAAAAATTCGTGATCTGGACGAAAAATTTGTCAATCTGGAATGGGTTTGTGTCAATATTCTAAAAGCAATACTTTTAAGTTTAATTTAAGGCATACATCGGCAGTAGTAGTTCCGTACTTCTGACTAGTTAATATTGTTATTTAATTAAATATCTCGGGTTTTCGGAGTCATTTTGGCTTGTAGGCCCGTGTTCCACTGAACACATGGAACACCGTACGCCACTGACAATTATTTTTCTCGATGTATCACTGAAACCATGTGGAACTTATGGAAAAAAAAAAACGCATATTTGTGGTTTTTGGCCAACATTTTATCAGAGGCACCAGGCACGGAAGACTTCACAAGGGAGTATCAACTGAAACAAATTTGAAGTGTCTGGTTTGAAAATAATATCTTTTAATAAATAAATTGAAAACAACTTGATTTGTCTTATAGTATGTGGCGAATGTGTTTCCTGTATTAGTAAAATTTGGTTGAACAAAAGCAGCATCATTAGGAATATCATAACTCAAAAATTTGCTTTCATTTTGAGTTTTCCCGTTTAAATGCGAAAGTCACAACTAACACACATATATATAAATTTCAGTGGAATTTAAAAATTAATCGAAATTCACCTTCCCTAAGACATTCAGCTGAATTGATGCTGATGCCCTTTTCATGTTCAAAATTCCCTGAAATTCGATCGTCTTAATTACACGATGAGGAGATTAATTCTTTGGATGAAAGTTAATGAATGCTTATCAGATTGACTTCCTTTAGTTTTTTTTTCACCTCTGGATTTTTGCAAATTCTGATATATCGGACGACAAAGAGCCGAAACTGCAAATGTTGTTTAAAGGTTGGGCATAGTAAGGCATGAAACAAAAAACAGGAAAGATCTTGGTTTGGGAATTTAAGCATAAATAGCCTTCAATATTTACGCTCAGTCTTTGATGTTTTTAGATAATGGCGACAAATTCCTTTTCATATTTATATCTCACTGAGGGTACACTTTGCCTGTTCCCAAACCGTATAATGATGATAAGTGCTACATTCCACGGCAGTGTGAACAACCTAAAAAAATATTTTCCCGGAATTTGCCGCCCCTCTGAAATGTGCCGCCCTAGGCTCAAGCCTACTCAGCCTACTGCTAAATCCGACGCTGGCCCCAAGTCAAGTTGTTCCGCCACTGGTTGACTTACTTTACTTTTATATTGGATCGTGAAGTCTACTGAAGAGAGCTTTGTATCGAATAACATTTCTGACTACTGACCTCTACAGCTTTGCTGCGTACGCTCTTTTTAGTAAAAAATGTAGATGATGAATTTCGCATAAATTACGCCGAGTTACGTCCAGTAAGTCGAAAGGTACTATTACCATATTAACCATACATTACCATTACCATAACCTTATTGGGTGTCTGTATGACTAGAATTTGGTTATTATAAAGTTTTTTTTAAGGCCAGCGCGGGGCCCCCTCAAAGCGTGGGGCCCGTGGCATTTGCCACCTTCTGCCACGAGGTTAATCCGGCACTGTTCTACAGGCAGCTCTATCTTGGATCGTGTCATCGCCAAGACCAACAACGCATTGGTCTCGGCGATGACACGATCCAAGATAGAGCTGCCTGTAGAAATATGCTGAGATATTATCGCCAAAACGGGCGATGTGCCTACACCGCAGGTCGACCAACGCGAAACCATGGAGCGGTATAAAGAACGAGGCAAGGAAGAAGAAGAAAAAAGGTTAATGGTCGGCGTTTTATATAAACGCTGTTGAAATTTCAGATGGTGCGTAAATAAAATTAATACCTAATATAATGCATTTTGGGTGACAGAAAAATAATTTTTAATCACAATGACATCCTCGCGTACCGAGTCAATTTCGATATTTATGTAGAAAACTGTGCAGACGAACGAAATAATTAAATAATTGCTACATAGTAATTCTTTCACAATGTTATCAAAGACAGCGAAAAAGACGAATCCAGTAAAATTTATTATCATACTCGTATAACAAAACATATATTCCAAAAAGGGTAATACACGTCTTTTCCATGTCTTTCTAATCTTAGGATTTTATCCTTTTAGACACAAACATGTGTACTTATGTTTTAATTTAGTATTTTTGTCTCTTCTCATAACAAAAAAGCTTCCTTACACTGCGGAAACGAGTTTATTTCCACCCTTACCCGCGTGTAAGACTATAGTCTGACAGACTACAGTTTTGACTCGGTAATACGGATCTCCTTTAATCCGGAGATCACGCTAATCCGGACCACTAAATGTTTCAACAATGTATTCTATAGTCCGGATTTCGGCAGCAATTTTGAATTTATAATCCGGATATTTCCGGATATATATCCGGATTATGCTGAGATATTACCGCCAAAACGGGCGATGTGCCTACACCGCAGGTCGAGCAACGCGAAACCATGGAGCGGTGTAAAGAACGAGGCAAGGAAGAATAAGAGAATCCGGATATCCGGATATTTGAGATTTTCAGGGTGAAATGGTAGATTTGGTCTCGTACTTTTTTTCGGGACGGTTTTGCAAATGATGCTGACTAATTTCAAAGAAATAATACATTTATCGGCTTTTGTTCCTCTTTTTTATTTATTTGGGACTGTTTTTCCTGAGAAAAAAGTGATTTTGCTAATCCGGATGTTTCGATGGTCCGGATTACCCCGTGTAATAATTGATCCGGATTTGCGAGTCAAGACTGTATTTGTGGAATTGCTTTTCGCATTTATGTCATGGTGTATATTCTTCCTGGATTATAAACGATGTTTCTTGAGCCGTAGGCCATACAGCCCCCCTCCTTAAAAGTTTTACCATAGATTCATCAATCATTTAAAGCAAAGGAGTGTACTATGTATAAGAAATGAACTTGCTGCGTAAGTGAGTTTGCTCAATATTGTGTGTATGTGGAGTAAATGAAACATGCCCGGGAAGAGAAATATGATATTTTTGCTGATGTACAGTGAAAAATGATTACTACAGTATTCAAAATTGTCCTTGGAATTTTTTCGTAGTCGAAATCTGTTAGAAATTTCAGCAGAAATGCACCTATAAAGGTGCGACCGAATTTTATTTAATTCACTTCAGAATTTAAAAAAAAAAGTTCAAAAATCCTTTTTCAAATTTATTTATGATTTTCTATTATTTTTTTTCAGGTACACTTCTTTGCGTCATCATCGTCGTATGCAACTTGTTCGTTACTCAAGTGCTGTGCATTATCGGGCGCAATAAGACGCGTCGATCGATTCAATACGATTTCGTTAATCGCGATAAAGGAAGTGCATCGTTGGTACATCAGACCAGCTTTCCCAATACATCTTCCGATGAGATACGATTTGCCAAGTTGATGACATTTTTGAGTATCTCTTTTGTTCTATGCTGGATGCCACAAATGGTAATTTCTTGTTAACTCCCTTTTTTTGGGCTCCAAAACAGGACATGATAACCTTCTATGCTCTTCAATACCAAAAGAATTATGCAGAAAAATATTTATATGGAAAGTTCGGTTATCCTGTTGTGGAGCTATTGAAAGACCTAATTTTTTTTTCATATTATTATTTTTTTTTTAATTACAGATCTCCATTCCATTGGCCTTGAAAGCCAATCCACTACCCGAAGGTCATATATTTTTCCGAATTGCAGACATGCTAATGGCACTTCACTTCACCTCGGATCCATACGTTTATGTGCTGATGCGCGGCAAGCAATCGAGCATATTTGATTGTTTTCGTAGATGTCAGAAACGAGGTATGCATCGAACGCAAAGTCTTCAGAGTAGTAAATTACGTCCGACAATGGATAATACCGTTGAGTACGGATTAAATTAGACTAGAGCGACAGGATGCTTAATATAATTAAGGGCAATAAAATTCTTAATCAAGTACTGAGTAAATTTTATAATACTTTTTCTCGTACTTTTATTTAAGTCGTTGAGTCCGGCTCACTGGTGAAACTCTCGCGAGCTCCGAAAACAGCACTTCAATTTTTATTAGTTTTTAATTTAATATAAATAATTTATACTTCTTTTCTATTCTTACCTATGATTTTTAATTTTATATATAAAATATCATATATATATGTGTTATATACATAGAAAGCTCTCTTAAATAAATCAAATTCTTAATCAATAAAAGTTGTTTTTTATTTCATCTGATTTCTGGTTACCTAAAACACTTCCTTTTTTCTCTCTGTTTATTTTTAGAAGAGGATGCCATTCAAGTTGTCTTCAAAAATGACTTACTGTAAGCCTTACCACAGATCATTACTCCTTTTTAGTGGTGATTTTGTACACCTGCAAGCTGCAACAATGTGCTTAAAGCTTTAAGTAGAACACGGACACGTTTCAAGTTAAAAGTAGTTTGATGACACGTATACTTATACCAAAATGATATTTCATAAATCAGCTATTTTACTTACCTACCTATAAATGTATTTTTTGCATTTATATATGTACATATAAAAAAGAGTTTACACAATGTTAATTATATGTATACTAGCATTAAGATAATTGTTAAGAAAGTTCGCGATATTACCGTTATATACCGATGAAATTGTAGTTATGATTTTTGTAATTTACCAAAATGTGTCTTAAATTTAAAATTCTTTTAAATGACTCGACACGGTCAGATAGGAGTACAAAAGGTACAAAAGATGTTTTATTTAATTGGATTGCAATTTTTTGTTGTGGAATTAGTTTAGTAGAAGACAAGATTTAGGTTTTGAAAATATTTAGAATATTTAATTGAATTATACCTACTTATAATTGGGACAGAACACAATTCTGTTTTTAAAAATTTGGAAGGCAGATTTTAGTTAAAACAAAATTCCAATGGATGATGGTCTTAAGCTGTACTCACACTGACAGCTCGCAAAAATAAACTGACATCGCGAGCTATCATTTGGCGTCTAGTATCTACACTAGCTACCAAATGTAGCCTAAAATTGAAGTTTCTTATTATGTATTTGAAATCGGACACTGGGCGATTTAGTTAATAGGCAATTCAAAAATTATAAAGTAAAAAGTTTTACAAAAAAAAAAGAACACAAGAGTTACAAAATTGTCACTTCGAATTCGATTAGCGGTTGTTAAAGTGTCATAGCAGATGATTTAGTTGGCATAATTGTTGAATATCAAACGGCTATCAGTGTACTGACACTGTTAGTTGGTATAGGGAACTGCCAATTTGCCAGGGTGGATACAGCTTTAGGACATTAATTTTTAATATGTGTGTGCAAACGTTCTTTTTAATGTAAGCAAGGGTCTATTATTATTATTGTGCAATTTTAGTTTCTAAACCTAGATTAACTATCTACGAGTATTTGTGACTTACCTCCAAAGTCAAATAGTACATATCCCTTTCGCAAGGATATAAAAGACATTGTCATTTATTTGGAATAATTCGTTTTAACATAATTGCATATTTAATTAATTACAAAATCTACAGCTAATCGACTATGTACATACATTATGTAAACAATTTAAAATGATTGGAATGTGATTTATGACAAGGACATGGAATTGTTTTTATTTACTCGGGAGCCCATTGGTTGATCTTTCTGTAATTGGACACACTCATCTAGACGTCCAAATTTGTTGAAAATTTCAAGGTCCTAACTATCAGTGTTCCGAAGTTGCAGCAGTTATAGCTATCACCCTTCGAGAGTTTTAGATCAGATTAGAATAGAGATTTGGCTGTGCCCTGGCTAAACTTCTTCCAATAAAACGATTTAACTGGCCTATGCTAAGGTAACAAATTAAATTATAGTTTGGTTGTTGCTGTGGTTATTGCGGACACCTTCGGTGCATAAGGTCGTGGGTTTGAACCTCACCGTGAACCAATTCAGTTTATGGAGTTTTTCAAACTCCCGACCAATGTGACATACTATCATATCACTCAGATGTTAAACGAGCACCAATTTTTGGGGATAAATAGCACTGCAGAGCGTTCTATTGATCTCGACACCTCAACAAAAAAGCAGTTGCGATCTTGGAAATTGGATGTCACATGTCACATCTGCGGCCTTAGTCCAATGTTGAACTGTCGCGCCTGTTATTTATTTTGATTTTTATGCTAAGGGATTCAATATCCTCCTCTAAAGGTAATTTAATGCACCAGGCGGAGCATAGCCAGACTTCCACATTTCACATTCGCAAAGAATGTGCGACACTGTCACCACAAAGAGCATGGCATGTCGAAGTCCCAGAAAAGTGTCCAAGTGCGAAATGGCTTTGGCTCTTTTCCACTCAATTATATCATTTCTCTTTCGGATTGGAGTCCCACAGTTCTAAGGCAAAAAAGGGTTGTCAGACGCTATTCTCACTGCTCGTTTTCTTCGATACCCGAGTGCTCAGGTACCCAGAATAAGACTATTAAGGGAGCTCACTTATTGGAGGATTTCGTGACATTCCCACCCACACCAGTTTTGACTTTATAGTACAGCTCGTGGGGGATTTAATATTATACCGCATGGCTGTCAGTAAATATTGCAATTTTTGATTGTGCGTACACTTTAATTGCGGGTATTTCTGATCAAAACTCGATCAAACAGACAGACTGATACCTGGGCCGCTGATTCCATTGTCAGAACCTGTATTAATCTCAGAGCCGTCCGTGTAAAATATAATTATTCTGGGGTGGAGTGCTTTGAACCTGTCTGTCCATTCCTCCCTCGCTCAGATCACTGGCAACAAAGGTTGGGTTATAACGTTAAGTTTACAGTGAAACCTCTCTTAACGAACACGCCTCTAGAGCGGACACTCCTCGAAACGGACATTTTCAAAAAGTCCCGATTTTAATTTATACTACATTAGTGCAAATGAAACCCCTATATAACGGAAACCCCTCTTACGGACGCGGACAACTAAATTTTCATCCCCGGAGTGAATTTTACTTAGGATTATACCTCTTTTCAACTGACACTTTCTTAAACAAGGTGATAAAAATTACTTTACGTATTCATACTGGTAAATTTTTTATCCAATAGAAAACTTTAGTATTAGTCATAGGATTGATTAAGGGCAAGCTAACAGACGAAACATAAAACCTTGTCTGTTTTACTTTAGGAATAACAAAAAAATTGCTTTGGTTAGAAAAAAACTAAACGTTCGCCATACAATAACACAAGAGACACAGTACATGCATCCTTAATAATGTCTCTTGTAGGAATAGCCACGCTCTGTGGCCCACTTGGCTGAGTCGCACTCTACGATGCTAGTAATCTAGAGGTCCGGAGATCGAATCTCGGGGTGGTCCAAAATTTCCGTACATGTGCGGATAGAAAATACATATATAGTGCTTGCAACATTATATACACTCCGAAATTATATGCAATGTAACGTTGACTCGAAATTGCCTATAAACGGCTGAGTTAACGCACCATGGCCCCACATGGGACTATACGGTACTGAAAAGAAGAAGGAAATTTTTTTTTACTTTTCACTGGGTTTATTCGGACACTCCTCCGTTGTAGCGAGGTTTTCCTGTACCAGGAAATCTGATGGCATACTAAGTAGAGTATGCTACTATTAGTCCATCCTACCTGTACTGAATTCAGTTAGCATGTCGTCAAACCTAATGACGTCTAATCATGCCACTGCCTTAATATGTATGTGAAATGGCGGAAGATCGAATCATCCGTTACCGAACTTTTAAGCTGCACTCTACTCTAATCATCATCAGGGACAGCCTTTTCTTACTACGAGTATGCTTCATGATTAGCTTACGCCTAAAGTGTCGCCAAATTTGGCGTCTGATTTAATGTTTCCCCCGAACTCATCCAATCAATTATTTCTGTTGCACTACCAGTTAACATTTCACATAGGAGTGACTCATACCCGTCGTTGCCTATTGTGAAATCAACAACACCTCTGCGGAGCCTTGGCGGGAATATATGTGTGCGAAGCTTGGCCATATTAGTCCAGTACAATTGGTTCAAAATAGCCCCAAACCTAAACATCCAAAAAGAAAAGAAATTTTTGATGCCAAATTGTTGAATACACTGCCTACTATACGCAGTAAAAAGTTACACTAATTTGCGCCATGGGTTAAGGGGGGGAGGGGGTGGCAAAGGGGTGAAAATTCAGTTTCTTGCAAATATCTGGAAAACTATGTGTCTGACCTTAAAATGAGCTGAGGACAAAACAAACAACATAAAATTACCTTTGTAATGATATGTAACACTAGACATTTTCTCAGAAAATTATACCCTAGACCCAAAAGTATTATAGTGAATTTGGATTTTTCGAGTTTTACATTTCGCATCGTAACTCTTGATAGAATAGACCTACTGTCATAAGATCTTGTCCATATATTGATAACAAAATTTATTTGATTCGTACCAAAAATTGGAGTGTTCCGACCATTGACGCCCCCCTCACTCCTCTTAACATTTTTCAAAAAGGCATGCCTGTAGCTTCTTTTTAAACTGAGCCAGGCAGATCAAATTTGGTGGGGTGCCTAGTCTAAGCTCCATTATACTCCCCACCAAAAATTATTACCATCTGATTAAAACTAAGGGTACCCCCCATACAAAGTGAACGAAAATTCTAACAAATTTCACATTTGTTCATTTCTAAATTCTATCTAAAACGGAAAAATAAAATTTATCTTTTAGAACGTCATTATAACAGTTAATTGTAGTCCTCTGAATGTATGTTCAAAATTTTGCATCAAAGCGTACACTACAAGTATCAACAAATTGTGTTTGAAAGTCATTGGTACTAGTTCAAAGGCTAGTTCCGAATAAATCGAGTAACGTGTACTAGCACCCTTCAAACCACATTTTTCGTACTTGTAAGGCACGCTCTGGTACAAACTTTTGAATATACATTTACAAGACTACAATTAACTGTTATAATGACGTTCTAAGAAATAAATTTTATTTTTTCATTTTAGATAGAATTTAGAAGTGAAAAAATGTGATTTTTTTTAGAATTTTGGTTTACTTTGTATGGGGAGTACCCTTAGTTTTGATCGGATGGTAACAATTTTTGGTGAGGAGCATAATGGGGCTTAGACTAGGCACCTCACCAAATCTTATCTGCCTGGCTCAATTTGAAAAGAAGCTACAGGCATGCCTTTTTGAAAAATGTTAGGAGGAGTGAGGGAGGCGTCAATGGTCGGAGCACCTCAATTTTTGAATGAACAAGATTTCGTCACCCTAGGTTCTTTCTATCAAGAGTTACAATCCGAAATATAAAACTCAAAAAAAGTAAATTCTCTATAATACTTTTGGGTCTAGGCCTAGGGTATAATTTTCCGAAAAAACGTCTAGAGTGTTATATATATATAGTGTTTCGTCCTCAGAAGATTTTAAGGTCAGATTCATAGTTTTCCAGTTATTTGTAAAAAAGTAAATTTTCACCCCTTTGGGACCCCCTCCCCCCTTAACCCATGGCGCAAATTGGTGTAACTTTTTATTGCGTATATTGGGCAGTGTATTCAACAATTTGGCATCAAAAATTTCTTTTTCTTTTGGATGTTTGGGTTTTGAGCTATCTGTACTAGACTATATACCGAATTTGATCATATGCACTAAACTTACGGCGAAAAAATATTAAGGACAGCATCGTTGCTTCTTTCAACATTTGTATATCACCGAATTACGATAATTTGCTTTCAGTAGACTTCTGGCATCCGTACGTGGGCTTAGGAACAAGGTGGAAGAACTTAAACTTTTTTGCATTTTAAATAATGACGATACCATCTGTTTTATAGAAATGTGATTGAATGAAAATATTCTCAGTGGCGAGATATTTTCAAACTTCAATGTTTTACCTTAGTTTGTCTAATAAAAAGACGGCGGTGGGGTTCTTGTTCCTGTCAAAAGTTCCTTCACTGGGTTGCCTGTGTTTATTTCTTGCCTTCTAATCCTGTTGAATGTGTAGATACTTATTGGAGTTAGGCCATGCGTGTACTTTTCCTATAATTCTCCCCAGCGTTTATTAAATTTTCTTCTTAGAATTTTCTTCTTTTATCAAGTCCTATTTCCCAATGTCAAACATTTCAATTTGGTGACTTTAATCGGCCCTCTATTTCCTCGACTGCAACTAATCATAGCGTAGATATTAATAGATTTATTCTCTCTAGCACTCCATCCATTTTATTGCTATGCAATTTCTACCAAATAAACTTTGTTAGAAGCTCAAATAATCGGCCTCCTGACTCGGTCATGGCGTCTAAAGGGCCCCATAAACTCAGCGATTTATCGGCCGATCAAAGCTCATTTCTGTGCAGAAAGCACATTTTTTAGGTTCCACTACCAAATTCGCAAGAGAAAATGAGCTTTTTCCACAGAAAATGTGCTTTCTCCACAGAAATGAGCTTTGATCGGCCGATAAATCGCTGTGTCTATTGGGCCCTTTAGAATAATTCAAGCTGATTATAATTCTATGGGCCATTTTTTCGTACATTTTATAGGCTGGTTAGTCTTATTGCCTAGAGAAGACACAAACAATATTTGGAAAGCTTTTCCATGGTACTGAATGACATTTTTGTTTATTTTGCATAGTTATGTTATCTTTTGCTTATTTACGCTGTTGCATGAAACCGTGCAATGATTTTTTTAATCTAAGATGATGGTGTAATCATCAAAATATGGCAGAACTATGCAAAATAAACAAAAATTCCATTCAATAAAATGGAAAAGCTTTCTAAATATTGTGTGTGTCTTCTCTAGGCAATAAGACTAACCAGCCTATAAGATGTACGAAAAAATGGCCCTATATCTGCTGAGTTACATCATGATATGATAATGCTGTCGAAAAGTTCTACAATTATCTAAGCCAGGGGTGGAAAAACTCAAAACCTGGCCCGGGCCTAATAACACTCTCCTCAGGTTTAGGTGGGCCGCAGGAGGAAAATTTCAAAAACGTTTACATAATCGTATTAGGAAAGTTGATCATAGAATATTACTTTTAAAATATGGCAGAAAGTCTCGATCACTAATGCGGTTTCGGGATTATCCATGAGACCTTTAGCCTTTCGAAAATGTACTTGAAGAACATTTAAAAATTAAGACAAGAAGCGAATACCTACGTGAAAATATGATTGGGAGGGGTTCCAAAACGGAACAGTTGCCGCGAGTATGACATGTCTGTCTAAGCAATCTTATTGATCGTTTCACTAAATTTTTTGTAAGAATTTGTCTTGGTTTACTCAAGCGGTTGCTAAAGCTACGTGAGAAGGACCCGCTTCTAGTTCGTCTCTCCTCCCGATTCCTGCGTCCACAATATGTACCGCTGAAGTGGATGTTATTGTTGATAGCTTGAAGGCAGGTAGTGGTTCTGACGATTTGCCTAATTTTTTCGTTAAAGTCTTGTCATCTGTTTCGTTAAGTACCTATTCCTTTTGCCTTTCTTTTTAACCTAAGCTTAAATAGTGGTGTTTTTCCTAAGCCGTGGAAAGCGGCGAATATCCTTCCTATTCCTATATCGTCTAGCACGTTCTGTGTTTGAAACTATCGTCTCATATCCCTTTTATCGTGCTTTCCAAAAATTCTTAGGCGCATCGTCCATAATAAACTGTATCCTACTGTCTGTCAGCTTTTCGCTGAGCAGCAACACGGTTTCGTCAAAAGTTGTTCATCAATCTTCTGAGTTTTACTAATACTGTAGCTCGGGAGTTAGACAACCATCGTTAAGTTAACATCGTGTATACCGACTTTTCGAAAGCATTTGAAACTGTCGATCATGGTATTTTACTTGCCAAACTTCAGGATTCTGGCCTTCTGACCTTCTAGCCTGGTTCTCGTCATACCTGTATAACCGTGAATGTCGGGTTATCTACAATAGTTCTTATTCTTATACCTTTGGTTCTTTATCCGGTGTTCCCAAAGGTTAATTTTAGGATCACTACTGTTTAGCCTGCTGCCTGCATTATGCTGACGAGCTTGAACTTTACAGGGCTATCAGGTCCGTTGATGACTGCCTTATTCTTCAAAGAAAACTCTTAGCCTTAGTAAAATCGGTGTGTATGAAACTATCCTAATCTAAGTGTACCCAAGTGCCATTATATGACCTTCTCACTTAAACATAATCTTTCGATCGTTTTAAAGATTCAGGGATTTTTTTGACAGTAAGTTCAAATTTAGCCTTCATGTAATTGATATATGTAACAGAGCTCCGAGAACGGCAGGTTTCGTCCTTCGCTCCTCTCACGTGTCAGTGAATAGGTGCTAAGAAAACCTGAAAAAAAATCCGATACTGAACAGATCCTAAAAAAACCTGAAAAGGACCGGTACTGAACGGGTGCTGAAAAAAAACCTGAAAAAGACCGGTACTGAACAGGTCGCACTCCTAATATGAGCGATATTAGACGGTTTTCCATAGTTTTAATCAGAAATGACGTAAGACTGATTAGGCGGTACAACTTAGAGTCATCCGCCACACATACTGATCTCCTGGTTGTTGGAATGTATCCCAAAGCAAAACTACTTTTATAAATGCATACCATTTAGCAGTGACGTGCAGTGAAAATTCCTCATAGTCAAGCAGTTGATCATTCCAAAGCCAATTTCACATAAATAAAAATGAACTGAATAATACAATAAACACAGTTGCAAAAGCGTTTAAAGCAAGCGGCTTTATGCCTTCTAGAAGAAATCAGGAATAAAAAAATAAAGCATTTCTTATTCTTCACGCCTCTCTTTATCCAAAAAAGCTTTAATTACTTTATAAACAAAAAATTTCTCTTCGCATTTGTATGAGAATATCCTTTTCGGCAGCAATCAAAACAAGATCTGAAAACCTTTCCTAGGATTGGTGATTCTTAAAAATGTATGGATACGGTATAAAGTTAAAAACGACCTCTCGGCAGAAGCCACAGTGACTGGAAATATTGTTAATAATTTTGCTCGAATATATACTTGTTTAAAACTATTCGCGAGTTAAGGCCGATTTTGTAAATATTCTAGAATTTGATTCACATTTGCCTTTCTAAACTCTTCTGACGAAAAAATAACTTTAAGTTAATTTTTTAGCTTTATTCTATCTAAAAATTAATTGTGAATCTCAATAAGCGAGTCAAAGTTTTTTCTGGAAAATTTGATTTAAATTTGGAAAAATAATTTGGTTCGAGTAATTCTAAGAATGAAAGATTTTTGAATGAATTAAATCTCTCTCGAATTTGCCCGATAATGACGTATACAATCTCTCTAAATATCCTTCGCAAATTTTGTATCGGACCTTTTGAATTTCTAGATTTTTGCGGCGGTGGCTCCATATTCTTCTGCTACTTTCGAATATGTATAAATTTTCAAACTTCCGAGAAAAGTCTTTTTCAAGCCAGTTCTCAAATCCAATAATTGTTTGGCTTGCATATGAAATATTTATAGCTTTACTCTGAATTATATTAAATTAAACATCGGTTTTGGAGAATATTTCTGAAAAAATGAAAATCTAATTCTGTAAATTTTGATGTGTACGTATCGGAAGAGGTCAAGGAATTGCCATCCCAGTTCTCGGAATTATTTAAAATCGTATCAAATACTATTATAATATCATCCTAGTCTTCAAATATAACGTTAATAATTCGAAAATGATAATGCCAACGCGTTTTGGAAACAAGTGGTAATCGGCGCTTAACTATAGATGAAAAAAGATCTGCCCTTTAAGTGGATGTACTGAAAAAAAGTAGCTATCTCGTTTATGCACGCAAAAAAAAAAACGCTTAATTTCTGGAATCAATTCAACCGTTTTAGACAAAACCAAATTTAGTGAATGAGCATAGCATGAAACGATCAATGCGGGCTCATATCTTTCGCGAGTTAAGGCCTGAATAGACCTCGGGCGGAATGAAAATGAAATTTTTGTCCGCGGCGATTTTCTCAATGAAAATGCATACTTACTGTCGTGGAATATGTGGTAAATGATGGGGAATTCCATAAACTAAAATCCGAGAATGGTTTCACAATTTGTCTCTGCCATTTTATGTGTTATTTTCGATTCCCCGGTCATTAGATAATTTCCGCGATGAACTCGTCGTGGACAGTGAATCGGTTTGACGTTTGCAAAATTCACCACGCCCGACGGAGAATATGCTACAGAGTCGACTCATTTTCACGTTGAAAATGCATTCGGACAAGGGGGAAATAATTTTTTAAGGTTTTTTTAAGATGATTTAGGACGTAAAACGCCTTTGCAGCAATTTTCGAAGCTAAAATTTTAAATTCACCACGGTTTTTATGCCGGTTCATTACCGTTTCATTTTCATTCCGCTCGAACTCTATCCGGGGCTTTAGAGATTGAACTCCGCGGATTTGATAACTCATTACTGCTGCGCCATCGTAGCATTGTGCATTAAGCTTATTACCGACATAATTTAAAATCCTTTGAAAATATGAGAAGTTATTGCCTTACGGTTGGCACTTATATCATAGAATCCGATAAAGGAAGCTCTTGCTCTGCGAGATGAATCATCGTATCGATTAAACGTTTCAAAATATTCCGATTACGGTCAACTTTTTCGTTATGTAATCTAATCAATAATGCCGCCTGGTAATTTAACATAAGCTCTATTCTTTGCGATCCGAAGAAATCTAACTTAATTAACGACTGAAGATGTGTTTCCGAACTAGCGTGCTTTACAGCTGAACCAGTTAAATATTTAAATGCTAAGTCCGGATTTATTCCAAACAGATTCTCGAACAAAAGACACGGCCAACAAAATAATTTATTTAATTTACAACTTCCGGTAAGCCAAATGTACTTTTCATATGTTTCAAAATTAAATTTCCGTGTAAAGCTTTTTTGTTTACATTCAAAATGAATTTTAAATTTTGACCACCCAGATTGAACGATCCTCCTTTCTTAGCGAATAAAAGGGTCGAAAATTCCGATGTTATTAAAAAATCTGCCGCACAGCACAACTCCGACATAATTTGAAGAGAAAACTACAAACTTTTCCCAAAAAACACACAAAGTTGAACATTTTTTTAAATTCCACAAAAAGTCACCTGTAGTCAACTGATTTCTTCTGGAAAATGTAACTGAAGTTTATATTTTCCTCTCAACATGCATTTAACGTCTACTATCCATATTCAATCCACACGCAACATGTAAGTCAATCAACACCAATTCTGCTTGAGTGCGCTCATATAAATTCGCACATAAAACAAACAAAAAATATTCGCCCATCATATGAACCGACTCAAGCATCTGGAATCAACATGTTCCTTTGCTCACTGCATCATGTACGTGTACATGAATTATGATATGATAGATACATTCGCCAAGTCCGTACACATGCTGCAAACAAGTTTGGTTCGATTATGTGCGGCATGGTGTTCGTTTTAGTTTTTGCATGTACATACATACTTCGCGGGGTTTTCGGAATAAATCGTCAGGAGGAGAAAATGTTGTCAAAAATGATATTTGGTGATGTCGGTGATAATGAATCCGGAGTTTTTCCTAGTCAAGCAGTTTGGAATTGCTTATTATGAATGCACGTCGCTGCCATTTAGGGGAAAACCTCCTCTTGCTCTCTTTGCAGGAGTGCCGAAAAAGTCCAATCCATGCAAGGGATGAAAGTCCCAATCGTCCACCTTAATCTGTCATACGTGAAAATGCCTCTAGTTTCTGGCCAGTCCAATTTTTAGCTTTGTTGAGCAGGTTAATACAGCTATTTCTATCGCTCATATTAGTCTAGTCTGCAACTGGGGAAATGGGTTCCTTATGAGAGGCATGCTCTTTCTTTCAGCATTCCTTGTGCACTGCAACCGTTTTTAGCCAGTACTTTGTGCAGCCTAGATGCTTTCCTTGTACTGTTGCCGCTAGGGTAAAAGTTTGCCCATCAGCTAAGCCGTTTGTTGGATTCCGCATAAATGTGGAGCGGTACAGGTCTCAGTTCCCGATGCGCTTGGCTCTATTCAACAGCTATCTCACCCTTTTCTGAGGCGTTCTAGCTCCTTGCTCCACCACGAAACGCACTTGTTCTCCTTTATTCCCTTTATAGAGCAATTTTCGTCAGAAAATTATTTGCAAAAGGAAGAGGTGCTGTCCCATAGTACGTGATGGGCATTGGCATGGCATGGTTTCTTACAGTGAAACCCCAGTCTTTGGAGCTCCTCCGATAATATCTCCGAGTCACCGGGAATGTAGACAGATGCCACGACCAGATTGTGGTTGCCCTCGCCAGTAGTTCAGATTTCGATGGCCACTATGTCATTGTTAGTGAGTTCTGAAAACCAAAGGTATTCAATGCGTTTGGTAACTACAATGCAGGCTCTACGGTGGGGACACCCTCTGTCATACACCAGATTCGCACAACTTACTCTCGGTCATCTGAAGACTCGGTTCTACTGCCGCAGTTCCTGGATCAGTGCTACAATGATGAACAATTGATCAACCACGCTAAAACTATATCCGGCTTGGAAGTTGCAACCGCCCAAATATGCAATTGCTAAATTTGGCTCTCCTACGATGAGTAGTTGAAGAGATAATCGTACTTTCGTGTTACTCAATATTTCACTTCCGATATCTCAGGAATCCATTGGCCGATCTTTTTGAAAACACTTGTAAAGCATTTTGTCGTCCAAATTTGCTGCAAACTTAAAAGTTCTACCTATCAGTGTTCGCAAATTACAGCCTCACTTTCGTTGTTTTCCATAGGTCGCGAAGTATTGCTTGAAAAGTGGCGAATTTCAGGGTTCGAAAAAAAAAAACCTTTCAAAAATTAGGAATAAAAGACTTCATTTCCATTTTTCTTCCGTTCATTTTTCATAAAAAAATTCATCTTATCTACTAAAACATTATTATCCAAGAACAATCATTTATATGTATTCACAAATCATTAAACATATTTTTTTTATACACTGGACACATTCAATTTGTTGGTATTATTTTGCGCAACTATCCCTGCATAATTGAGAACAATATGTGAATTATTCGTTCCATTCGAAAAATCTTTCACACCATTTGTTGTGGGCTTTTTAATTGAACTACAATGTCGCTGGGTCGATATCAAATTGAAATTGTCATTACGATAGGTGGTCGGCTTATAGTGATGCGAATGTCGAAACGTATGTCGACGATAACTATTCGTATCTAATTGAGTTGTTGCTGTCATCGATGGCGACTTTTGGTAATTGTTTGAACCGTCTCTACGAAAAATTGTCAAGTTAGTTCGACATTGATTTTAAATTTCGGATAGAATAAAAACAAATAGATGAAACCACTATATACAATATACTTGGTATTCAGATGTGAATGACATCAATAAAAAAAAAATTAAATAGTAGGAATCAGGTCGATTTAAAGGGGTTGTTTAATTACCTCGTTAAACTATAGTGCGTGTATTGTCCGTGTTGCTTAATTGGCCATAGATGAAAAGCACCATAAATTAGAGGATTTACTAAGCTATTTGACATTCCAAAGAAAAATATTCCCGACTGCAAATCTTCTCCCAGCTGTAACAAAAAAAAAATGTAAGAATATTAATTTTGGGTTAAAATTATTGATTCTGAAATATTTTTTTTTTCTGTTTTCTAAAACAATAAAAAGCTAAGAATTGCTCAATCGCGTTTGGTGTAGTCTGGCTGGTCTAGCGGTTACTGCGCGCACCTTCAGTGCACAGGGTCATGAGTTCGAATCTCACCGTGTTCCATGGTGTTTTTCGAACTCACGAGCTTGTGACGGACTATGATCTTACTCAGATGTTAAATGAGTACCCATTTGTGGGGATAAATAACACTGCTGAGCGTGATGCTGATCTCATTACCTCAACAAAAAAGCAGATAAGATCTTGGAAATAGGATGTCACTAACACATCCTGCGGCCTTAGTCCAATATGGGATTGTCGCGCCTGTTATTTATTTATTTTTAAAACAATAAAAAGCTAAGAATTGCTCAATCGCGTTTAAAGATTTCTTCACATGTACCTAGGTCTATACATCCAAATGAAATCTTTTTGCATTCCTTCATCTGTAAACTGGTGAAAACCTTGTGCATATCTAAAATACATAATGAAATATTTACAACCACTTAATACGTGCGGAAGATCCCTCAATAACAACATTGAATTAGGAGTCAAAATTACACCAAACCACCAGCACTTTCTAGTGAACAGATTTATTTAATTCATGAAAATTAAAGTGAACTTAACTCACTTATCGGACCCTACTTCACAAAAAATGTATGTATCTTGACCCTTTTTCTCCTAATATGAATAACAAGCAAGGCATCTGTTTGCTTGCTGGCCTTCTACTATACCGATGATGAAAAGGACTAGATTGAACGGCCTAAAAAGGATACCAGCATCGTTGCCTGAAGGTCAAGTTCAGTGTGTTAACAGAATTGTATACGGTATGCACGATAGAGTTTGGAAAATGAGTTTTGCAGACAAAGAACGCATAATTAGATGCTTAACTTCAAAGTTAGTCAACTGTGAAGGGTTTTATAAAAGACAGATTAGGGTTTGACATCCCTGATCCTGTAGGCATTATACTAGCGCCTGAAATGTACTTCATCAATTTCATTTTAGGAAAAGTCTGAAATAATATGAAATGATTATAATGATAGCGTAAATATATAGAACATTCTCCAAAGTCATGTTAAACGAAGATGTCGTCGCACAAGAGAAGGATTTAACATAACAAATGAAAACTGATGACTTTATTTTTGGGCGGATTTGAATATATTCAAAGAAGAAGTTTAAGAGGGATGTTATAGATGATTTGCAGTACGATACAGGCATATTTATGTTTTGATGATATTGCATTATATCCATCAAGAAATTTAATATGTAGATAAATCCTAAGGTAATGCTTTTGTTGCAAAAGTTCCACCAATAATAAAATGCTCAGAAAATTATGCACTCTATATCCCATTTCTCTTATTTGGACTCGATTTCACAAAAGTCACAAATAGAAAAAACATTGACCCCTCTAATATGAAATGGTAATTTTAATCAGCAGGCATGCCGCAGCCTATCAAAACCAATAAATCACACGGTTTTATACTGCTTGCAAACGTTTTTCATCCCTTACGCAAATATGACTGTAAGTATATGCAAATTCACTTTCTGCCATTAAAAAACACTCTACAAACAAGTTAAGCCAGTCTGTGATTTAAATATTATAAATAGATTCGATGACACGAAGCCAAAAAAGAGTTTAAAAAAAGTTTGCAGACTCAATTAATTAAATCGAAACTTAGATTGTCTGAAAAGTCATGAAAACATGGTGCGACGTACTAGTATTTCTACGTATCAGCACTAGAGTATGATGTCCTTTATTCGGCGAGTTGCGTTGGCAATATTTAACGACATACAGAAAAGTTGTAAACAAATTCAAAATTTATAAACTATAAATAAAGTCAAAAACATTATGTATGTTGGCATATTGAAGTGAAAAATATTGAAGTTTTGGAGTGGGATTCACCCGCTCGTTTTAATGTGTAAAAAGTTTTGACTAACTTTTAAAACTACCTGAATACCGCAAGGCCCTTTTTCCTAGACAATGGAAAAACATTTTAAATCTCAATAAATAAAAAAAAAATTCGCACTAAAAATAATTCACATGATTTAAGTCTTTTATCCGGAGCAACACAAAATCCAGGAGCGAAATAGTGGAGGGACTTATTGCAAGGAGTACCCGTGAACAGCTGCCGTGAAGATTATCGTCCTGTTTGCCTAAATATTAGCCCTAAGGAAGACATGCGTTTCTTTAGTCTCGTTATAAATTCGCCAATATTTTCATGGCCATCGGCTTCGAAAGGTAGGGGTCGTGTGTCGTTTCTATAGGAGGTCAAGTGTATTCCATATTTAAGCTCCAATTTGATAATAATTCTAACACGAAAAATTCTAAATTCTTAGCGGACCTTAACAAACCTCTAAAAGCGATTCACAACAGCCAACTAAATCCTTACCTTAAATTAATAACCCGAATCAACTCCATACCAAGAGTTTAATCTTTTCAACAAATAAATAGTTTAACTCACTTTGGGCCAATTTTTCGTACATCCAATCGGCTGGTTAGTCTTATCGCATAGAGAAGACACACACAATATTCAGAAAGCTTTTCCATTGTACATGCATTAAATGGAATTTTTGTTTATTTTGCATAGTTCTGGCATATTTTGCTTGGTTACGCCATCATCTTGGATTAACTAACTAACTAACCAGCCGACAGGTGCTGAATAAGAGCTATCAGAAACCCGGCCTTTATATTATAACATTTGTCATTATGGTGCATGGACATGGCTGAAACAGATTTTCACAGAATATCTTTTGCAATATGAACCGGATTCTGATATTAAAAAAACTAAGAAATAATTTAAAAAATGAGGATTAAAGGTTCATCAAGTATCTCAGTCGCAGGCTGATCGCATTGACAGGACCTACAAACAAGCCGATGGGGCTTTAAAAATCTGGTGAATCAAGATCGATTTTTAAGACTTCAGAAATACAATTTCTATTAAAATTATTTCGTATGAATTCAGTTCCCGAATTCGCGGGATCGAGATTTAACTAATTGTTGAAATCTTGATTTATCGTTTCATTCGCTACATCAACTGTAATGCATGTCTGCAGTCATGGGCGTAGCCAGGATTTCGGTCAGGGGGGGGGGGGGGGGGGCAAGCCCGAAATTTTTTCAACATCAAGATTTTCTTAGGAGTTGAAATTGTTGGTCGCGAAAATATTGTTAGGCAAAATTTAGAGTAATTGTAATTTGTGTTAGTGCGCGCACTTCGATGCACAGGGTCATTGGTTCGAGACTCACCGTCAACAAATTCAGTTTATGGTGTTTTTCGAACTCACGCCCCTTGAACTGAGCATTGCCCCTTGTGACGAACTGAACATTGCTGAGCGTGCTGTAGATCTCAACACCTCAACTAAAAAGCAGTTAGGATCTTGGGAATTGTCACTAACACATCTGCGGCCTTAGTCCAATGTTAAACTGTCGCGCCTGTTTTTTTTTTTAATTTTAGAGCTAAATTTTACGAAAGGACAGTTGAAAATGATTTTCTACACCATTTAACGAAAAATGGCCCTTAAACGTGCTTAAACTTTAACTGGTGATTCTGATTACATTCAACTGGCCTCCGATTCTGCTTTTCAGACCGTAGCTCATCTATATTCAGTGCTATTTCTGGCTTTTGGACTTGCATATTCCACTTGCGAGATCAATGTCCGTTTTAAATTCTGGCTTTGCTTGGTTCTAGAGGATCGCATCTCCTGCCGAAACACACCGAGAAGCCTCTTGTCTTACATCCACAGAATCCATAGAAAGAAACATTATCCGACAGGCGGCTGGAGAGATTTAGGGATACATACAAGCCCGAAATTTTTTCAACATTATTAATTTTTTAGGAGTTGAAATTGATAACAAATTTGATATTTTTGCAAAAAATCTTTTTCTTCAATTTTACAACAGATGGCGTCTCCTGTCATTAAGGAATTCGTGCTTATGATGGTAAATTTGTGTACTAATGGCGCATTTCCGTCATTCGAAAATCAGTGTGTGATTCTGATTACATTAAAATGGCCTTCAATTTCAGATTTTTAGACCGTATCTCGTCAATATTAAATGCTATTTTTGTCTCTCGGACTGCATAATCCACTTGTGATTGAAAAGAAATAGGCCAAGAGATCAGTTTCTGTCGTCTGTCACTGTTTTTCTTCTGAGCAAAATTTATAAATTTTTTTTTTTATAGAAATACGGTCGATTTTGATAAGATTTCCTCCACATTTAAGATAATATTAACAGTGGCTAAATTTCATTGCTGGTATGCTTCAGCTACAAAATGAATCTCTTAACAAGGTCCCTAACTAGGCAAAGCTGGTTACCATTTGTCACTAAAATCACTTTCAGATTGAATGAAGTTCAATTCCACTACTTTCCCGGAGAGACCTTTATGTGACAGTTAAAATTGTGTTCTGCAAATATGGGATTTTCGCAAAAGAAAAAAGAGTTCCCTAAGGGAGAGATTCATTTCTGATCTAATTATTTTATCGATTCATGTTGCTCACACGTAGGTATCCCAGTTCCGGATATCAAGGACCAGAAAAGTACAAGTATTTCAGTTTTCCAAACTACAGTCTCAGCAACAGAAAATGTTGCGTAGTACCTGGAATCAAACTCGCATTTTTACGCCTTCTAGCATTGTAAAGGGCAGCAATTTTTTTACAACATCGGTATGTGTATTGTAACATCGGTATGTGTATTGTAACCCCACGTAGTTACACTAAGTAACTTACACCGGAGTTAAACAACATGCCTGCTACTTCTTCAATTGTGTACATGTGACATTAGAGCAGTGGTTCTCAGCAGTCTGAAGAGTCTGACACACCCTGGAAAATTTATGTAATTTTCAGTATTTTCGACAGAGAGCCTAGGATCCCCCTGATTCAATTGAAACTACATAGTTTCTTTACAGGAGTTTGGAGAGAGATTTAAAGTTACGTGGCTTCTTAAAGTCGCTTCCGTCGAGATAAACAAAAATAAATTCATTCAGATACCTGAGCTACAACTCGTATGTTTTATTTTTTGGAATTCCATAATTTTTCAACTCATATATGTACCTATATCGTCTTAAATTTTCCTTCTTCAAGAATCGCGGTCCCTCGTCTGTAGTAATAAATCGTTGATATAGCATCAAAATTAGATCGTGCCCTTGCCCTACTTGGAATCACTGAATTAGAGTATTTGCACTGGGACCTCGTCTGAAGGTCAGTAAGCAGGTACTGACCGTGTGACATGAAAGTCGAAGGTTTGAGTACCGATTGGGATGGAATTTTTTTCTTTCATTTTCTCTATTTTATATATATGTATATATATTTTCCCAGAGCTTTTCGTTTTGGTACAGGTAGACAAGTGTTGTCTATCTGTGCACAAGACGACCACAAGCAATGTGATGTAATGTAATTCAACAATAATGCAGACCTGAACGGCCGATCTTCATAAAGGTAAACGTCTTAACGGAACACCAAATCCCCACTGAATTCTATCCTAAAATTCGAATGGTCATCTAATCTCCGGTTGTTTTCGTTAACATATTCCACAAAGGCAGACAAAGGAAAAGAACCGGAGAATATTTCTGATTCGAAAATGGCAGTTAGGGGAACATACGCAACTATTCCGTTTTACAACCCCATCCATTATTAAGAACACCTGGCACCAACTATGATGGGTATGGGCAGTTGCAGTTTGTTTATAGTATAGTGATTTAAGTTGAAATAATGATGAAACCCAAATATCCAAAAAAGAGCTGACTTTTGATGCCAAATTGTTCTATGGTCTGACCGCACTACACAGTAAAATGTTACACTCTTTTGCGCGTCACATTTGGGGGGAGGGGGTGGAAAGAGGTGAAATTATGATTTTTCGCAAATATCTTGTTAACTGTAATATCTACAGCAAAATGTTCTGAGAACAATTTAAACTACACAAAATTCCCATTCTAATGATATATAATATCGTATACCTTCTTGTGACAGATTATATACTAGACCTAAAAACATCCGATGTAATTCCGATTTTTTGATAGAGTCATTTGTCGCTCTAGCTCCTGAAGTAATTTTACTTGAGCCATGGTCATTGGGATAACTATTCCTATCAATATATGGCTGGCCCACACGGAGACTCAGGCCGCTCCGACAAAGCATACCCATATTTCCCGTATTAACATTTTTCAAAAAGACATGCCTGTAACTTATCTCCAAATCACAGTAGGCTCGACAAAATTTGGCAATCGTTAAGGCTAAGTCCCATTAACCCTTCTGTCAGCACCTACTACAATATGCATATTCTATACCCAATAGGTCTGGCTGGACCTACTGAGAAATTTTTTTTTTGAAAAAGTAAAATTTTTATCGGTAGAATCATTCTACCCATTCTTTACAACCATTTATAAGCAATAAAATCATTAAAATCCGTTTTGTAGATATACTGGAAGCGTTTTTAAGTATAGACATATTTTGAGGTGGTATTAGTACAAACATGTTTCTGCCTTGTTTTCTTCCTTTTTTTGCTTCTCTTCTTTCATTGCGTATCCGTACAGAATTTTCCGATTCCAATATCGTTGGGGAAATATTTGGCGCTTTGTTGGTAGATTTTACCCCGATATTAGTCTGCAGATTTAGGAAAGTAGATAGAACGAAATAGGGAATTTTTAAGAGCAAAAATCATTTCATTCTTAATTTTCCGTAAATATCTCAATTAAATCTATTTAGAAACACGTTCGTAAGTCACTAATACTTAGTTCTTACTATTACAAACGAAATAAAACTCATTTGAATTGCCTAGAATCAAATCTCAGTTGATTAGGTGATGTTATAAGATGTGATAAAATTAGGCGTTCCCAATTTCCGAACTTCACGGTTTTTTTTAACAAAATCTCAGAAAATTTTATCGTTTATCGTACAAATTGAATTTTATTGACATTATTACATCATAAATAAGAGAATTTTAATAGAATTTAATATTTTCACTTTCTACCTCAAGACCAAAATGGGGGGGGGGGAACTATAGGTCTGGCCAGACCTATTGGGTATCAAAAAGCACTATGTATTGAAAATCATTAAAAACATACTCAAAGCTTCAACCGATTTTTTTTTTTAATTTTTGCAACATCCTTCTAAACATATTATTTTAGGATATCATGAAATATGAAGTCGCTGCGATTTCATCTTCTATACTTTTTTGACCAAAATATAGTGCCAAAGGTCTGGCCAGACCTTTGTGCCGACAGAAGGGTTAGACCCTTCACCAAATATTACTTCGATCGTATTAAAACAAAGGATACCTCCCATACAAATTATTTAAATTCAATGCCACTAGTTTATTAAGAAATAAAGGAACAAGTCAACCAAAATTAAAGTTTTGCTCGTAGGCAATTTTCAGGTGATTTTGTATGGAAGGTACCCGTATATAAATTCTACATACCCAAGCGCAAACGAGAAAATTGTTTGGCGCTTTGTTGGTAGATTTTACCCCGATATTAGTCTGCAGATTTGGGGAAATAGATAGAAAGAAATAGGGAATTTTCAAGCGCAAAAATAATTTCATTTTCAATTTTCCGTAAATATCTCAATTAAATCTATTAAGAAACACCATCGTAAGTCACTAATACTGAGTTCATACTATTACAAAGGAAATAAAACTTCTTGAATCAAATCTCAGTTGAGTAAGTGATGTTATCAGAAGGAATAAAATTAGGCGTACCCAATTTCCGAACTTGACAGCTTTTTAAAGCAAAATCTCAGAAAATGTTATCGTTTAACGTACAAATTGAATTTTAATGACATTATTACATCATAAATAGGAGATTTTTATGAAAATTTAATATTTTCACTTTTTACATCAAGACGAAAACGGTCCCTTCAACTATAGGTCTGGCCAGACCTATAGGGTATCAAAAAACACTATAAATTAAAAATCATCAAAAACATACTAAAAACTTCAACCGATTTTTTTAAATTTTTGCAAAATGCTTCTAAACATATTATTCTAGGATATCATGAAATATGAAGTCGTTACGATTTCATCTTCTATACTTTTTTGACCAAAATATAGTGCCAAAGGTCAGGCCAGACCTTTGTGCCGACAGAAGGGTTAAAGCTTTTAAAAAAAAGTAGTATCGAAATTCCGTGACGTCTGCACCGTACAATTTGTTGTGAGATCGGCTGACCCCAAAAGAATAATTTTTAAGCGTATGTACATTTTTTCTGACATACTAAAGACAAGGTGCAATTTTGAAGATAGCGCATGATCCAAGTTTGCTGTTGTTGTAGCGGTCCTAGTGAGTTTTTTTCTCTTGAATCCATCGAGCCTGAGAATTATTAAAAAAAAAAGCAGGCCTCCCGCCCCAACGTCCTCTGTATCAGACGTTTCATCCCCGCTCTATAAAAAAATTCGAAAAATAGACCTCCATTGCCCTTGATACCTCCTTTGGAGTTTTATTGGTACTGGGTCTCTGAAATTTTCAGGAAAATGTGCGCCACAAAATCCTCTATATCGCTTCATCCCCGCTCTAAAATTGTTGTTGTTTTTTCTAAAACCTTTGTAAATCCTATGGAATTTTATTGGTCTTGGGTTGCATCCGTGAACGGCTGTAACTTTCGAAAAGCTTTGAGCTGCAGCTGGCGATCGAGATCCCGGTGCTTAGTTCTAAAACTCCGGCTCCTCTTTCATGCTCCGTTTCGAATTCATCATTCAAGTACCATGTAGGATTGCATTTTTTCGTACGGCCAGGGTTTAGGCCCTGTGAAGCTATATTTGCAGTAGCATATTTACGTGATCTGACCCGCAAATACGTCTTGTAACAAAAATTTATTATGCCTCCCCATGCAGGTTAGGCGTTGTAATTTGTGATACTTGGTGAAAGTTTGGTCAGTAAGTGTAGTGGTTTCAAATACAAAATAAACTAAAAAATTTTGATGACTCCTCTAACCGATTTCAAAGTATCCAGCGCGAAAATGTCCTGATTGTCTTTCTTTGGGCCCCAGGAAATTACTATTAAAATTTACATGGAATCGAATCCTGGTCAAAGATAAATTATGCTATAGAATTTCGACACTTAAAGTTATCATTCAAGATCTTACCGTTATATTATATTGAGCCACACATTTTTCATAAGGAAATTGTGTCTCCTATGCACCGTATTTCGAAAAGTTGATCTTGAAGCTCTACAAGGTCGTAGTCCTATAGCTTTCCCCAGATAATACGTGCCGTTATGAAAAAAAAAACAATTTCTCTCTTTAAATTAATACTAAAGGGTAAATTCTTAAATTTGGCTCTTCTGACTAAAAAGTTTGTCAACCACAGCATTACATAATAAGCCGGTGAAGACTGTCATCAGTCTTCTTTGCTTTTAGTCTATAAAGTTTGATCCCCGCACGATCGATATTTGGCTAGATAATAGCACTTTTATGTTTGACAATCGCTCATTTTCGATAACTTGGGAGCCTTTTGACTGATCTTTCTGAAATTTGGCAAGCTTGTAGAGCTACTTATAATTTCAAGGTCCTACGTATTAGCGTTCATAAGTTACAGCTGCCCAAACTTCAGTCTTGTGTTTTCTAACTGAATATTGTCCATAACTCGGAAATTCGTGAGCGCATACTTGCAGAGCACCGTACTGCCCTTATTTAGTGGAAATTTCAAGGGGAACATTGAGGACTTTAGGGCTCCCTTATGGGTCCAGTTTAGTAGAACAGAACGTTGCCATCTTAAAGTTCACCACATATTTCCCGGCTCAATTGTGTTTACAGAAATAAAGGTAGGATAATATGAGGCAGGGACGTAGCCAGGATTTCGTTTCGGGAGGAGTCCAAGACTCAGTTTCAGAAATTTCGACATTACTAGAAATTATAATGTTGTTAACTATGGAAACTAGCTTTGGCGTTGCTCCATTGCCCCTCTCCCACTGTTCATGTAAAATTTATTATCGAAGGCGCATGGTGTCAGTACGAAACAGCAAGCCTAGTGCTACTTAAACAATCGCAATATACGACATTTTCTCCCTTTATAAGGTTTAACGAAACTCTATTGCGCATAGATATAAATTTACCTTACCTAAAAAATTAAAGCTGCTGAGTAAAGAAGTATGCAATGCAAAGTATGCTTGGCCTCGCGTATTCGGCGACCGCGTCGTGCCGCTTTTGCCTTCCCTTTGCACGGCTCTGAGAAAAGCGAATTTATTGTTACGGGGAAATTTTTTATTTTAAGCCTTACGCAATTTCTGAACACTGAATTCCGCAAGTATGTGTACAGCATTCAGGAGTCTGGTCACCTTAAACTAGTATAATTACAGCGCTTTAGAAATTTTGCAAAATGTTATTTGTTTTCGTTTTATTATAATAACAGATAAGCTTATTCAGCAATATTTCGTAAGATTTTTTTTTATTTTCGTCAACGGCATCAACACTTGAAATGCAAAAACATTGAAAAGATTTCATCCCAAGTCTTTGAACTTCTGTATAAGTTTTCACAATTTTTGGCGAGTAGTTCCCTTTAAATCTCATTTTTCAACTTGTCGGTTGCCCATATGACTTTGTCGAGGGTTAAAAAGAAACTGCAAAAATCCTACCCACAGATTTCTTGTTAGCGTAAACCGTTAACTACTCTTAAACATGCTCCATGAATGGATAGATGGTACCCACAGATTTCTTGTTAGCGTAAACCGTTAACTATTCTAAAACATGCTCTATGAATAGATAGATGGTCGTTCCCTAATACATATCTCTAGGCCTGTTCCAAAAACCGGGATCCCGGTACAAAACCGGTATTCACTTGGTACCGGACCCGATATTCTAAAGTACCGATATCCCGTTTTTGTTGGTACCGAGTTAAAAAGAACGATTCATTTCAACCATGAGCCGATTTTTTTCAGGTTTTTTGGTACCGGTTTTTAACCCCGTACTCAAAAAAAAACCGGCTTATGGTTAAAAAAAACCGTCGGTACTGAAAAAAAACCTGAGTCAGGGAAACCGCTTGTGGTACCGAGTATTGAAAAAAACCGAAACCGGGTACTGAAATCTCGGTACCAAACAGGCCTACATATCTCAACAGTTGCAACAATTTATTGCAAAAGCTGAGCTAATTTTCTAAACTAATCATTTCAACTGAGATAGCGTATTATAAAAATTCTCTTCCATCTTATTCCTTAGTTTTAAAACATGTATGTTATCCGTGTATTGCGCTCTGAAGTTTTAAAATAATGTCCTACTTCCTTGGAATGCCCTACCATTGATTTTACTCTATGATTTGATTTAAAACCAAACACCTCCTTCCTTGCTTGTCAATATTTTTGTCTGTACAGCATTGGTCGCTCAGGGTTTTAATTTTTTTTATATCCTGTTTGCAAAACTCATAAGACAAAATTGATTTCTGAAATATTATTCGTTTTTCTGCGCCACCGACAATATTTTTATTCATTTATGATTATGAGCATGGTTTTATGCCCACAAGAGCCATTCGTCGGGCAATACCCAAGCAATAGATTTCAGTCTTTCTTAATACTTCAATTTCCCTATCCTCTACAGCTGTTACAATCGAGCAAGAAGTATCTAATCACGAAATTTACGACTGTAATTCATGTTGCCCCAAAATACACAATGCTCCTCGTACATTCTTACATGAAAGTAAGCTTTTAACGATCTGCAAACGTTCGATGTGTAGGCTGTTACGATACTGTTATCGGGTCGTGTTGCATCATACTATGTTATTGAATTGACAGTGGTCGGGCAAGGACGATGATGATGACGATCGACGTGATATGTATATGCCTGTGAAATGAAGTTTCATTGTTTCACTGGGATTTGAAAACATTGCCTTTTATTGCTTTTGTGCTTCATTTAACTCATGAATTATTGAATATTCGGCATGTTTAAGAGGGAATTGCGAAACATTCATAGGTATAAGTGAACCTGTATGGTTGGCAATTCCCTTATAAGTGATGATGGTATTAATAATAATGGAAAAGGGTCTGTATGGAAGAGGTATAATTGGAAATACTGTCTGAGAAGCAACAGGTGCTTTACTGATTTTTCAGAGATTGATTTCATGTAAATGTGCTCATAATTTAATTATGAAAATGTATACTTAAGCTTGCAAAGTAAACATACATTCAATTCAATACATACAATGTAGGTATGTATGTTTCCGTGGCGCAACCAGGACCTTGTCCTGGAGGGGGCTAAGTCCATCCATTTTCTTGGACATTCAAGCTTTTCTCCGCAACTTGGGATGATGCTCCTAAATAAGTAATGAAATTACGTTATACAATGGTGTTTCAAGTCTATTTTCGATGTAAATTTTTCCGTAACTTATATCGCGTGTTGAAAACGCGAGTTACTTACTAGTAATCGGAATGTCCTTTCTGTTGTTTTCATCCAGACCCGTCTCTTTGTGTAACATAATCGGGCACGTGGCAGTAATTCACCGCTCTCACTTCCCCCTTTATTTCTACCCAACGGTAGATAATACATTTTCAAAATCATGATCAATCGAAAGAGAAACATGTGATTAGGTAGCAATTATAAAAATTATAATCTGCTTACCAATAAAAGACATCCTGCAGTTTTCAGAAGACACGCCAACACATTGATACTATACAGAACATAATACATACTTCGAACAATGTAGGAGTGTATAACGTGAGAATATTATGCCTCTCAGCCCAATCCGTACTACATACGGGAAAAGTTATGCGTGTTATACGTATAAATCAAGGCGATAAATTACCGCCTGCGCGCCCGGAAGAAGGTTAAAACAGGAACAATACATTTGATCAAATAGGACTTTTTTTTATAGACGTTAAGCATTAACTACATTTTGTCATGTCTTTAATTCTAACCGACTTTCAGGACCTAGTAAGTGCTAAAGCAAAAGTATGGGAACAGAGAGAAAGTACGCCTAAAGCAACTCCATAATCGTCGTTCCGAGGAAAATCGTCGTTTCTGTAATGTCGGCTTTTGGCCATTTTTATCTTCTTCCTTTCTTGTCAATACAGAAAAAGTGACAATCGCGTAGGCCGTGGGTCTAAGGGTTATTGTCGTTATCACACGATCCGGATTCGAAACATTGAAAGGGTTATTTAAGAACCTTTTGCCAGTAAGGTCAAGGGGTGCAGCTAGGTATTGAACCAATTGGCCCACCACAACTAGAGGGGAATTTGTGAATGCCCGGTACTACATGAGAAAAATCTATCTTCTCATTTTCATTTTCTAACTTCTGGCTCTGGAGGGGGCTATAGCCCCCTTAGCCCCCTTCCCGTGGTTGCGCCACTGGTATGTATGTATAATATTTCGGAAAATGGTGTGCGTTTTGTCTATACGATAAGACTGACCAGCCGATGTGCAGTAAATAAGATGTACGAGTTATCTGTCCTCAGTGCCGGATTAACCACGTGGCAGAAGGTGGCAAATGCCACGCGCCCCGCGCTTTGGGGGGCCCCGCGTTTATAGCAACCAAGATGCTTCGAAATTGTTATAGCACTTTATCACTGAACAATTTACGCTAGGGTGTTCCAAAATTACAGCAAGGTTTGTATTGCATAAAAATACAGAAATATTTCTTTCTAAAGGCTAGTACTGATATCGAGAGTACAATTTTTTTCCGCTGCGATTTTTTCAATGAAAATGTATTGATACTGTCGTGAAATATGTGGAGAATGCTGGGGAATTCCATACGCTGCAATCTGAAAACAGTTCCATAATTTTTCTCGGCCATTTTATGTATTTTTTTTTCCGATTCCCCAGTTATTACATCGTGAAATGGCAAATGACCGGGGAATCGAAAAATAATACATAAAATGGCAGAGGAGAATTATGGAACCGGTCACGGATTGTAGCTTATGGAATTCCCCACCGTTTGTGACATATTCGACGACACTAAGTACGAATTTTTATTGATAAAATCGCAGCGGGAAGAATTTCACTCTCGATCTTAATTCTGCCCTTAATTCATTATAGCATTCCCGTAAACCTACGTCCACATTGTTTCAGATTCATGTTCTAGCGAGAAATAAGGATTTTAGGATTTTGGAGTTCATGTTAGGAAATGTGCTTGCATACACCCATAGAATTAAGAAATTACAAATTTATCTCTCATGCACAGTGGCGTACCGCTTTAAACGTTATGAAAAGAGCGGCAAAAATACCTGTTTAAAAAATGATTCAAAATGCTTTCTGAAAAATGTTGGTTTTCATTGAAGTGTGTAAATTTTCGATTTTTTTTATTAAAAACCGTAAAACCGAATGTAGAAGATGTTAAGGTGAATTTGTCTTTCTGGTATATGTGCTACGTGAGTATATTTATTGTGGGCATCTCTTAGCTAGATGTTTGGTTGTCAGTTTTTATGAACCTGACTAAACCTGAAAAAGGACAATTCAATCGAAAGCTATATTAAGAGGAAACACTTATATAATGAAATAATTGGAACATTACGCTATCAACTCTCGCAAGAAGAATTTTCTTCTTCTTCTTATCGACACTAGCGATACTTATCTTACCATCCGCCATATAGCGGACACAGCGGAAAATATCGGAAACACAAAAGTTTTCCCTATGAGAACGGATAGCAGAACAAGCCAAATAATTTTCCATTTTTTATTACGGAAAATGTGAAATTTTTAAATTTTTAGAGGTCGTCCAAAAAGGGACTTCTAACATCAAATTCTTCTTTGCCGAATAAGTACAGTTTGTCTACAGAAATTCGGTTTAACTAATTAAAATAAAAAATAAAAATGCTGGCAAACTCACACACGTCAATGAAAAACATTTTTTAAAACAATTTTCAAAACAGATAGTATTGCCCCCATTTTCATAATTGTTGGGATGGGAATGTTCTCACGGGTTGAATTAAAACACCTTGGAGTTTCTCTACACGTTTATTCCGCACAATGTATAACCCGGAAGATCCAAGGCAAACGTCAACGTAGATTGACAAGTAGTTATTCGTTAAGTAGTGGGTCCACAATATACACATTTTTATAACAATAGTGCTTTTCTAATTTTTTTCCCGCTAGAACAATTTCCCAATTTTTTTCAGCTCGTGCCTCCTGTTGCGAGATCTGCTGATCATGGCACCCCCTGAGAAAATGGCCAAAAACCGAAAATAGATGCAAAAATTGCCTTGGGCAAGGAATGCTTTTAATTTTGGACATAAGTTCCGAATCCACTGTCGCAATTTAAATTGTTTGAACATTGTGCGTTCGGCCGTCATCATGGCTTCAGTGATATGTCGAGCAGCAAAATTCATATTAATATTACTGGAGCGACCAAAATCCGTAATTTTTGTATCCAAAGACTATAGCTGGCTGCCATATCAAATAGGCGCCGCGCTCTACATATGCCACGGGCCCCGCGCTTGCTTAATCCGGCACTGTCCTTAGTGTTCTTGAAAAGATTAGATTAGATTAGAGTTATTGAGGGCACAGGCAACAAGAGTTGCCCTAGGCACTGCGACCGGTGGTCTATTGTACCATTGCCCCTACTATGGATTAGATGAACTCATCTAATCGACTGCCTTCGATAAATCGATTCAGCTGGGCCATATTGATAGTGGCGATATCCTCTTCCAAGGGAAAAGCGATACCGAAACACTCCAATCGGCGCCTAGCTAGCCTCTCACATTCACACAGGATGTGAGAAGCAGTTTCGTCATCAGCCTCACAGAAGCGACAGCTGGCGTCGGTAATAATGCGCAAGCGCTTTAAATGACCGTTTAAACGGCAATGCCCCGTAAGGAGCCCGCATATGATCCTAACCCTGTTTCTGCTCAATTTCATCAGACCAAGGGTACGATTGGGTGAGTAGTTGGCGACAAAGAGTTTTGACTGCCTAAGCCCTGGAAGAGCTTCCCAGTATGTGGTGGCTTTGGCTTTTTCCCACTCACCAATCACATTTCTGCAGATACAGAGTGGTAACCCACAGTAAGGTTCTGGGCCATAGAAGGGAGTGATGGATGCTCTTCTTGCGAGCTCGTCGGCCTTCTCATTGCCGTAAAACCCCGAGTGCCCAGGTACCCAGAAAAGGGTGAGATGTTGAGATTGCCCACCTGTTGGAGGATTTCCTGACAAACCCACACGAGCTTAGATGTGACAGTACAGCTCGTCAGCGCTTTTATTGCTGCTTGGCTGTCAGTGAATATTGCTATTTTCCTGTTGGTGTAACCTTTGTCAAGGCATAATCTTGCACACACTTCGATTGCGTGCACTTTCGCCTGAAACACGGTCGGATGTATTCCCATAGGAATAAAGATATTAATGTTCGGGCCAGTAATTCCAGCTCCAGATCCTGTATCGGTCTTGGAGCCGTCCGTGTAAAATTTGATGGTGCTAGGGTGGAGTGATCTGAATCTGTCAGTCCAGTCCACCCTTTCCCATATCTCTGCACTATAAGAAGGGTCAAAACGGAGAGTTTTGACCAGATGGTCTGATGGCATATCCAGTAATCTGCTGTTACTTAACCATCCTTGTTGAACTGAGTTCAGTGGAGACGCCGCATCACATGCTACGAGCCTAATGACAGCTAATCTTGCCACTGCCTCGATGCGTATGTGGAGAGGTGGCAAGTTTAGCAGGACCTCCAGGGCGGCAGTGGGGCTCGAAAAGAAGGCCCCAAGGACAGCAAGACAGGCCAGCCTCTGAACTTTCTCGAGACACCGTCTTCCGTCTATGGTGGTTGCTCTTCTCCACCACACGACCGCCCCATATTCCACAATAGGTCTAACAATTGTCTTGTAGATCCACAGAACTATGTAAGGCTTAATACCCCATGCCTTCCCCGCATAGCTTCTGCTGATCCACAAGGCCTTAACTGCTTTCTCTGCTATTAGCCTAAGATGTTTTTTCCATAGCAGTTTCTTGTCAAGTGTGACCCCCAAGTACTTGACAGTTTCCGGCATTGTTAGCCGTGCATTATACATGGAGGGACACTCCAGTGTTTGGAGATTCCCTTTATTACTGAATGGTATCACGGCGGCCTTTGTTGGATTGACGCGCAGCCCGTTTGCTGTGCACCACTCCTGGACTATATGCAGAGCACTCTGCAGGACATCCGGTAGGACCTCCTCGAATTTGCCTTTAACCGTGATAACCAGGTCATCCGCATACCCCTGTGTGGAGAACCTAGCTGAGCTAAGTCTCCACATCAATCCATCAACTACCAGACACCACTGGAGGGGGGATAATACCCCTCCTTGGGGGCAGCCACGAGTGGCTAAAGCAGAAAGGGTAGTATTGCCTATACTGGTAAAAATAATTCTAGACGAAAGCATACGCTGCACCCAGGTAATGATTGTATTTTCTTGAAAAGATGGTTGGGCATTAGCTTCATCTTAACTTTTTAGAAAGCATCTCTACTTAGCGTCTACACTAGATCAGAACCTACCCTTACTATTGTTCGTATGGGCTATAGACACTGATTTAATAAAAGTCATTTTTACATAAAAATCACGTTCGTCTGTTTATGTATGCCATCAAATGCATAAAATAACACACAATGCATTTGTCAGCCCACCAAGAGAAAATTGAATGTAATTTTTCCATTTCCTTAATTTCATTTTCACAATACATCATCTACATATTAAATTTAGGGTATACGTATCTACCATATTGTTAAAATCCTTTTGAGCTCCACCTACATCATATGTGTTTGCGTTATTGCAAGAGACAGATATGTATAAACTTATCCGAAATTCAAGTAATTTCAACGCGATTTCTTATCAAAGAAATATGTATGTACATAAATTTCAAATGACACGAGCAATTCTTGAATTATTTTCTATACACACGTACGCGATCGGTTACATGTTATACCATTATTTGTCATGTCGTCCTTCCATTTCAACCGCACAACAAAACATCCTGTATCCTGCCTGTATACATTTCTGAAAAATTTTATAGCAAGAGTATTCTGATTTTTATAAATGTGTATGTATGTTTTCGCACATGGTGACCAGAATAAGTAACAAAAAGATTTTAGTCGATTAGGTTTTTGTTATTTTTCCGAACTCCTGGAGGAGTAAAATGCATGGGCTAGCGTATGTAGTCATCAATGTTTTAACCGCAAGACAACTGAATTTGGAGTGTGATACGCTTGTCCGCCATACTATGTACTTCCCAGTAGCATTTTTCCTATTATTCTATGTTAAAAAAATATTAAAATTACATTTTTCTTTTTCTGAATAATACAAGTGCGACGGGCCATGATGAGTATTGAAAACTCGTCTTTCTATAAGAATTTCTATATCACAAAGTGGCTACCGAACAATCACGTCCAGGTACGGTTAGGTGCTCGTAAACAATTTATATTTATGGAATCTAATCAGATATCTACCCTATACTGCAGACTTCGAATCCGGCGCTTTCCACCAAAATTTCGTTGCGAAAGAGCATTTTCGGAGTTTTTCTGTTGTTTCTCTCCTAACTCTGAAACTATTAATTTATACGAAAAACTCTCCATGAATATTTTAGAGAGCAAAAATTGTGGTGTAAAACTCCGGATTCGTGCTCAGCACCCCAGAAAACATAAGAAACAAAAAAAAACTTTTCTCCACGACATTTTGCAATCTGATGTACATATGTAGTAGGTTCATCACGTATACTAACTACACTATTAGCCAGTTTACTCATACATTTTATCCAATAGATATAATATGTAAGCTTGAAGCATTCTATAGCCAATGTAAACGACCATGCTACAAGTAGGCTTTAAGCTTTTATTATGGGTAAATATGTATGAGTAACCGACCTTATACGACGACACATAGGTACAGGATAAAGTTCTGCATGGGCACTCTGTAAATTCGCTTAGAAGAACAGTGTACACGAATTTTTCATTCAGAGTCAAAATATCACGTATTCTGCAATAGAAGATTTATTACAGTGTTACACGATCTCACGTCCTAAATGAAATATAAAATATGTTACATAACATCGCAAGTTGTTTCGACTGGGTGAGGGTGATGTTATCTTTATGGCTGGCAAATGAATTTGACACGCTTTTGATTCTAGAATTACCATCTGGTTGAGTCATTTTTCTTTAAAAATAACAAAAAAGGAAAGGCCATTGCGTAACTATAAATTGAGTCTTTAATTTTAGGCAGAAGCTACGTATTTGCGGGTATGTTTCATGTGAGTAGTGAATTCATTTCTAGGAACATTATCAAACTTTTCTTAGCTTTTATTACAAAAGCAATGCCACTTTAATGGCACTTCTGAACAGTTTGTCCGTAGACACAATTAAGGTGGTGTACGAAGAACTCAGTGAGAAAATTGGAATTGCAGCCAGTTCTTTACATTTATACCTGGAGCGTAAATGAAAATGAAACGATGATGAACCGACAAATTTCCGTGGCGAATTAATAAATGTAGCTTGAACTATTGCTACAAAGGCGTTTTACGTCCTAAATCATCTTAAAAATAACTAAAAAATAATTTCCCCTTGTCCGAATGCATTTTCAAGATTCGGTGGCATATTCAAGCGTGGTGAGTTTCGCAAACGTCAAATCGGTTCACTGTCCACGTAGCCTAAAGGTCCATCTAGATTAGTCGCCAAATGGCGTCACGTGCAGCCAAAAATGGCTGTTGTCATTCCATCCAAACTAGTCGCCATTTGGCTGTGCGTCCAGTTTTGATATTAACCCATTAACGACGAGACCCTAAAATCTTACCGATTGAGCTGAAATTTTCCACGTCGGCTTAAAATGGCTAAAAACACATTTTGTAGAAAAAAAATTTTTCCCCGGATGCCGGGTTCAGGCTCCCGGCACTGTTACATATATGTAACATCAGGCACTCGAAGTACTGGAGGGTGTTACATATATGTGACATCAGGCATGATACGGGGAAAGTGTATTCAAAGTATATTTTTGGTTTTTTTTTTTTAAAAGAAAACTTTTTAGTAATTTTTTTTTTAATAAAGCGAAAAATATATGAAAGCCGATATTTTACATGAAGTTTGGAATGTAGGTAATGCATCAATAACGTAGAAATAATACGAAATGTGTGCGAAAATTGAGCTGCCTTACAAAAATATTATGTGAAATATTGTATTATTTTATTTTATTATATATGTGTTTTTGCGTGTGGAGTTGTTGTTGTTTTATTGAGAAATGTCTTGAACACCCACAGAACTAATAGATTTGACAGTTTGTGAATAGGAAAAAAGTTTATAGAACTACAGTAGTTAACAATACAGATTTTGAGGATTATGGAAGATTTGCCAGTAAATTATAAAATTATTGATACAATTTTTTTGTCAATTTGTCCATCTGCCCAATTTGTCTAAAAAGGACTAAATAAAGAGCCTATAATTCCTCCTTGTCTATAATTTGGTCTACATTACACTGAAAGAAAAAGCTTGGTAAAACCAACAATTTTTCTTAGTTATTTTTGCGTCAATCACGAGAAATTGTTAAAACAACTTTTTCAAAATTGTTGTCTGCTTTTTAAACAATTAACAATTATTAATAGTTGATTAAACACATTAATTGAAACTTGGAATGAACAACGACTATTTATTGTTTGTCAACAATGATATTATTGTTATATAAATTAACAATTTGCTGATACTGTTTTACTATTATCCACAGTAGTTAAGCAACAATTAAATATTGCTATTGAAAGATACTGCATAGTGACTCGAATACCAGCAATTGTAAAAATACTTTTTACAATTGTAAAAATACCATTTCGCAATTGTAAATATACATTTTCAAAATTGCAGCCTTACAAGGCATCATCGTTAGGCCGCCCATTCACGGACGTGGATTTGGGCGTTCCACTTAACCAAATTTAATGGATTTTCCTCCTAATCCATTAAATTTGGTTCAGTGGATGGATGTACGTCCAAATCTACGTCCGTGTATGGGCGGCCATATACTGCAACAGCATGGGCCACTTCCTTCGATGATAGCAAGAAATATCAAAACAGAAAAAGAATGTAGTTTATCTGAAATTATTGTAATAAATGATTGTAAATAAGTTTGATAGCTTTTTATTTTCACTTAACATAAATAGGAAATTCATCGGAATAACATACATATATGCATCTTAACCTATGTATGCCAAATTATTATTATTTTCAATTAAGTACTTATATGTATGTGTAGTTTATAGAAGTACAAAATAATAACAACACATCAAATATTTTTCTTATTACTTATTAGAAATATTTCAGTTTGATCATTTTTTATTTTTTGTAGTAACAAAAATAATTTGTGTCCATCAAATTCTTCGATATTCATAAGGTAGTACTCATTTCTGCTCCGAATCACTCCAAATGCTTGGTAATGTTCATTAAAGAGGGATATATTAAGTTTTTCGGAAACACATAACACATTTTTTTTCAATAACAATGCCTTCTAGGCGATATACTTCTGCAGCACTATCATTCTTAGATTTAATTAAATAGTGATCAATTTTGTATTCTATATTCGTAAATTTTACAGAATCATAATATCTTTGTGTGAATTTTTAGTGTCTTGAGGAGTATTAATCTATTATTCGAAATTGTTGTTACACACTTTTATTATCCTACTTTACAGTTTACACTAGATACACTTTATCATACACTTCAAATATATAAACTCGAAAGAAACGCACGGTCCACTTCGTATGAGTATCAGAATCGAATTGATTCGAATGGTTCACACGTGTCGAATTATTAGACGCATTGTTTTTAAGATGCCTACACTACAATAGTAGTCCAACTTATTCGTTGTAAGCTTATCAACAAAGAAATGCTGGCTCGTCAATTTGCAACAATATATCGTTGCATGCCCACATTTTTGTTGATGAACTCTCACCGTTAACTGTACACAAGCCATGCTCTATTAGTGAATTTACAACGAAAAATTGTTGATCATTCATCCTCGCACCGAAACATCTATTTTATACAACGAAAACTTGTATGGTTACAATTTAATGTTGTAGATTTTTTTTGGCGTACATATAATCTTACAATGAACAATTGTTGTCCTAGTATTCTGGGGTTCTTTCACAAGCTTCTGTTGTTAATCTCAAACACAGCTCGGTAAAATTACAATATTTAATTGTTGCAGAACACTTTTCGTTCTCGGCTAACCATATTTTGATTGGAAAAGTATTTGAGCGACAATTTATCGTAATAAAGTAAACAAAAAATGAAAGTACGAGCAAAAATATCAAACAACATTTTTTGAATTGTAAATTTGACAATATGGAGATAGTTGATATAATTATTTTGCTTAGTTGGTCTAGCAATTTTTCAAGAATTGTTGTTGTACCTCGCCAGATAGTAAAATTAACAACGGGTTTTTCTTTCAGTGTAGAAACCATTTCTTCTTTCGTAGCTCAAAATATATCCTTTTGAATATTATATTAGCAGGATTGAATAGAATAACTAATCCTTGGCCTCATGAAAACAAAGCCTTGACTCCTTGCTTAGGATACCCTTGAATCCGACTATTATTTTAATCCACATAGGACAACTATTGTATCCATATTCCGGATTTCTAGAGCAATTCTAATTCCGACTCTCAATATTTTTGGTATGTTATGCCAAATATGGCCGCTCAATTTGCCAGTCAAGAAGACACAAGGGTCTAGAAAATTATGTGACATGACTAATTTTAAGGAAAAACGTAAATAATAGCATTTTTTTCTTTTAAATTTTAACATTTATGAAAACTATTTATGCTATTTTCCTAGATAAAAATGTCTTGTTAAAATCCGGACTTTTCGTTAATCCGGATTTTTTGAGAATCCGGACTTTCTTTTTTTTATAATTAATCCGGACTATCGCGTCAATAGTGTAAAAGATCCATAAAATAAAAAAAAAACACTGAAAAAGTACATACTCATACACCTCGTATACGAAGAGTGCACTTTCCCCATATAAGGACGGATGTTACATATATGTAACAGTGTTATAAAAGTACTTATAAAACGTAAACTACGGACAATATTTACTTCATTTATTTTTTGTATTGTTTCACAAAGACCATGTAATGACATACGATTAATTTTTTTCCAATTTTTTACATACAATTAAATATAAAAATAAAATTCATCTACTACTTTTGCCATCGTGACGATTTTCGTCAACATCGAAAAAACCATCAGAAAGGAACCTCTATAACTTCCACAATAGGGAATCAAATTCAGCTAAATTGATTTCTACGCATTGCTAATAGTGTCCAGTACAGGATAAAACACTTTTCAGTGCCGAATTGATATCCTATTCCTTTAGCAGCCGTTTGAAACGAAGGATGTCTTACTGTTACATATATGTAACATCAGGCATTAATGGGTTAAATATGGCAACTCAACCAACCGCTTGTCAAATTCAAAGTGAAATTGAATAATTCTTGAATGACCGTGTAATAATTAAAGCGCGCCGAGTCCGATTTTGATAATTAAATTAAAAAAAAATCACCGAAATGAAATTTTGGTTATGTCATTTTCTGTCTTCATTTGGCTGCTATAGTGTGGATGCTAAGTAGCAGCCAAACGGCTGTATGCGATGCCAGTTTTTGGACGTGCAGCCATTTGGCGGCTAATCTAGATGGACCTTAATGACCACTACCAATAGCTTCTGAAATATCTGGAAATTTGGCCATGAGAAACATTACGATGGCAATTCAGTTGCACCTCCTTTTGTGAATATCTCTTTATCAGATTGACCTAGTTCAGTAAATTGAACAGGGGTGTCAAACTCAAACCTGGCGCGGGCCAAATAAGACTGTCCTCAGGTTTAGGTGGGCCGCAGGAGGAAAATTTTAAAAACTTTTATGGAATCGTATTACGAAAATTGATTACAGAATATTACTTTTAAAGTATGGATCGCTATAGCGGCATCGGGATTATCTGTGAGAACTTCATCCTTTCGAAAATGTACATTAAAAAATTAACGTGAAAAAATGATTGATCTTCAGGTAACCACTTTTTGTTAATTAAATTATATTTTGCGCCAAATTTTGGAGAGATGATTAAAAATGAATACACCATTAATCCAGGTCGCAAAAAATAACAGGCAGGAGGCAAAATAGTGAGAATAAATTAATTTCAGCAGAAAGGTGGCGAAAAGAGACAAAAAGTTGTTTGTGATATGGTTTAAAAAAAAAACTCATGCACCAATACAGCTTGATGAGTATAGGTCTAAAAATCATAAACTTGGGCTCTAATTATTATGTTGGAATTTCACATACAGGTAATTCAGTCACAAATACCAAAATCTCCGTAGTTTTTATAGCTGTGCCATTTTTCCAAATAAATCTCAATTCATGGTCGGTAAAGCCAACCAATTTTTTATTAACTGCATTTCGCACAGAAAGAAAAATCGTTCGTGATATTAATAAACGCTGTTTATCATTTACATTTCGTTGGATTAAAGTACATTTTCGTTGGATTAAAGTATATTTTTATTATATCGAAAATCCAGTTTTATTAAATGATGACCGTATCGTAAATATAACAAAACCGTGTTTATTAATATTTTATGATCATTTTTTATTAATATTGTGAAAATATTCATTGCATTAACGAAATTGTTTATAATATTAATTAAAAATACGAATTATTTTTTTTAATAATCAAAGTTATTGATATTAATAAATCGGGTAATCAGATTTATGAAAAATTTTATTAACTAACAACATTTGTTGGTTAAATCAATCAATCAATCAATTGTTAAATGCATATTAAAAACCAGAGCATTGATGTTGATAATTTGTTCATCACTTTGATAAACGTTGTTCATTGGCTCTACCAATACGTTAAGTGTATTTTAGAAACGCTTATCACGAATAGGCTGCTTGGTCTTGTAGGTACGACGTTGGTCTTCAAATCATGGGGTCCCGAGATCGAATCTCACTATAGGTAGGTAATTATTAATGCTTTTCAGAGCGCACTGAAGTAAATAAAATATTGTCGACACAATAAGAACTCTAGGTTCAGTGCCTCTGATTTTTTTTTTCAAATAAAAAAAAAAACAATTGATGAACTCAAACATTATATCAATTAATGACATACATTAGATTGATAAAATGCTTTCATGGATTTTATAAAAGATATTTGTTCATAGATAATCAAGATTATTATTAAATGAACAAATTATTAAACAATGAACACCAATTTATTATTTTGATAAACTCGTTTGTTGGAGCAAAATCAATTAAAAAATCCTCAGTTTAACATACTTTTTCGTTGATATCACGTACCTTTTTCGTTCAGTGCGGAACAGAACAGCTTCATGAAGAGCAGTATTGAGAGCAGTATTGTCCTGCACAAAAAAGATGAACTGTCTTATAAAATCAAATAGCCAGCCTCAAATTGTTGGTAGTATTTGGAGAAAAAATCCTAAAATAATCTTGCATAAGCCACTGACGAGTTTTAGTATTTTTTGTAGACTTGAGTTCAACAGCTGGATTTGTTCACCTTACCAATTTCAGCATTTTTGTGCTTGCTGCTTCGACATGGCCGCGGGCCGCATGCGGCACTTAGAAGTTGGTAGGAAGAAGATAACAGGGTGTTCCGAACGTTTCACTTTTTTAGTTTTTATCGGAGATTGACGTATGGGCATTTAAATCAAAGATCTAAACGAGTACATCTAATATCAGTTGAAATTTTCCAGTTTCGCGTGATGGTAAAAAAGTTATTGGCGTTTAAAGTTAAACTTCTTTTTCGACCTCCGTTTTTTCTAAACCGTTATAGGGATCAATATGAAACTTTGCACAAATATTGGTCAGTATGGCCTTATATACGTTAAATATTAAGTCTGTTGACTTTTCCTAAGGAAAAATAAATAACAGTAAATTTGTAAAATTGCAATTTGTTCGTGTGTAGCCCATCTTAGGCTTTCAAATATGAAAATTCTGCTAAGGGTTTTCCGAAAATTACATTGGGAATATGTCTACGAATTTTCATTCGAATAACTGTATCCAAACCGGAAATATAGCCAAGTAAGTATTTAGTAAGGGCCTTTCACAATGCATGGAAGCCTCTTAAGCATTTCTTCAATGCATATCTTTTAACTTGATGAAACAATGAACATGAAATTTGGTCGAAGTGCGTAGAATGGTAATAGTGTTTGCCACAAATATTTTTGAAGCTTGTAGGACCAAGATACAGGGTGTCCCTGAATAGCTGCAAAAGAATACTTGTTCAATACTCATAGGAAAGCTTGCGTGGGCTCTTATGTCAGGGGACACAATGGAATCATTTCATATAAGTTGCTTTTCCTTGATTAAAAAAAACAGTAGCAGCAGATTTACAGCTAATAATTCAGTTCATATATAAAGCGAAGCCATCCTTACGTTTGCCTTAGTTTCTTTTTGCTCAAAGGCCATCAGAAATCTTAAATCGAAAAATGCCTGTAGATTTGCCTTGGAGTACTTTTATATCAACTGGGTAAACAGTAAATCTATTTTTGGATTGGTCTAATTAAAGGTGGCTAGCGCTTTTCACTCTGGAACGCGTTTATTTAGAGACCAATCCAAAAATAGATTTACAGGAAGCATTTCATTAATGCTGTGCACAATTCTTATCTCTTGCTTATAAAATATAGGTACAAAAAATATTCACTATGCATCAAAATTCTAAAAAACCCTCGTATTGCGGGCGCAGCCCTCTGTACGCCGGTATTTTTTAAAGAGTTGGGGAGCTTTTAAAAATGGTTTAAAATGAAAATATTCTAATTTATTTTTATACCCATAAGATGGTATAGGGTATATTGTTTTGGTTACGCCGATATTATGTAACACGTCAAAGGAACCGCCGGAGGTATGGCAAAGTATATGTATATATGTATGAATGATCAGGGCCGGCCCCTGATTCGAATAAGCCATGCCTGTCTGTCCGTTTGTCTGTCTGTTCGCACGATAACTTTCGAATGACGCTAGCGGTTTGAAATTTCGGTTAGATGTTTGTTTTGATAAAATCTTGGACGGTATTGAAAATGGGTCAAATCGGACCAAGGGTTCCTCTACCTCCCTCCTCTTGATATTTTAATTCGGCCAAAACTTTCGATAGAATATCGCTATCGACTTGAAATTTTGATCAATGCCTAACTCTGACATATACTTTGAGAGAATGAAAAAAAAAATACCGGCGTATAGAGGGCTGCGCCCGCAATACGAGGGTTTTTTAGATTTTGGATACACACATAGTGAATAATTTTACACATATATTTTATAGGTAATAAATAAGAATTATGCACAATATTAATGAAATGCTTCTCGCGTTCCAGAATGAAAGGCTAACGCCTTTCAACTCTTTTTAATTAGACCAACCCAAAAATAGATTTACTATGTATCATGGTTACATATATTAACTGCATTTATTAGCTGTAACTCCGTTACCATTACTCCCAACTGGAAAAAAGCGACAGATTTAAAATGTACCCATCGAGTTCTTTGATTTGAGTACCCATACGTCCATGTCCGATAAAAACTAAAAAAGTCGACTTTTTAAAATCTCCGGGACACCCTGTTAGCTTTGTCCTACCAACGTCTAAGTATTTCGTGCTAAAGACTCTTACGATTCTACACATTCCTACCAAATTTCATAACGATCAGTTAGTGAACAAATTTTTAAATCTCCGTGACACCCTGTTATCTTTGCCCTACTAACTTCTAAGTATTTCGTGCCAAAGACTGTTACTATTCTACACATTCCTACTAAAATACATGACGATTGGTTAAGCCCTTCGCGAGTTATTTAGTGAACAAATTTTCAAATGTCCGGGACACCCTGTTATTTTTGTCCTTCCAACTTTTAAGTATTTCGTGCCAAAGACTGTTACCATTCTACACATTCCTACCAAATTTCATGACGATCGGTTAAGCCGTTCGCGACTTATTTAGTGAACAGACGGACGGACAGACGGACAGACGGACAGACGGACGGACAAAATCGATTTCATAAGGGTTTTTTGAAAAATCTAAAAAACCCTAAAAACCATGAAATTGAATACATATGTATTTTGTTTTGTGCGTGCCTTCAGGGTCTGTACATGGGTATAGGGTATACACTCATCGTGCTATTCGTACGATTAGAAATCGGTCTCGTTTATTCTAGCGCCAACTTTTCCAATAAAATTCGAGCGTATTATAGTATTTCCCAATTGAAAAAAATCCCAAATGAAAAAATCCTTATCCCAAATGGAAAAGTCCTTATCCCAAATGAAAAAATCCCTATCCCAAATGAAAACCTCCTTATCCCAAAAAGAAAAATTCCTTATCCCAAATGAAAAATCTTTGTGGGTGAATTAAAATAAAATGAATTTAGGGGTGTTTTAAGTCGTTTCTTGCATTGAAATATGAGGTGTGGTTGATGTTATGGAGGATTTGAATGGGATCGGCTTCGTGGAGTAGGCTAATGCAATTGCCGTGGCTGGACATTTATGCAATTTTCTACTCGTACGTAAAGTTCCTTGTGTGTGGCTGGTTTTTGATATTCATCGCATACGCATACCGATCGTCATCAAATCCTGGTAGGAATGTAGAATGGTAACAGTCTTTGGCACGAAATACTTAGAAGTTGGTAGGACAAGGGTAACATGGTGTCCCGGAGATTTGAAAATTTATTCACTGAATAAGTCGCGAACGGCTGCACTGAACGTCATGAAATTTGGTAGGAATGTGTAGAATGGTAACAGTCTTTGTAGCGAAATACTTAGAAGTTGGTAGGGCAAAGATAACAGGGTGCCTCGAAGATTTAAAGTCAAAGTTGACTTTTTTAGTTTGTATCGGACATGGACGCATGGGTAGTCAAATCAAAGAACTCAAGTACATTTCATTTCAGTTGCTTCTTTTCAGTTTACAGTAACGGTAACGGAGTTATGGGGGTTTGAAGCTAATATTTATTTTTCAGTTCCTTTTTTCTAAACCATTATAGGTTCCGATATGAAACTTTGCACAAAAATAGATTAGCATGAGCTTAGCATATGCGCTAAATACTAAGACTGTTGATATTTGTTAAGAAAAAGTAAATAGCAGTAAATTTTCAAAATTTATATTTGTGCGTGTGTAGCCCACACTATTCTATGTATTCCCACCCACCGAATTTCATGTTCATTGTTTGGTATAGTCATAAGATATGCAGTAAACAATTGCTTAAGACACTGCCCAGGTATTCTTTGCTAAATATTTGATTCGCTATATTTTTGGTTAAGATATATAAAGTTATTCGAATTAAAATTTTCAGGCATATTCTTTACGTAATTTTCTTAAAACACTTATCATAATTTTTAAATCTGTAGACTTGGGCTACACACGCACAAATAGAAATTTTGCTAATTTATTGCTATTTACTTTTTCTTAACAAATATACATACATAACCCCGCTACGCACCGATGATTGTAGCTGTTCACACACTGGAAAAAATAATTTGCTTAAAACAAGAACAAAATACAATAAAAAACAGCCAAGAAATTTTTTTTCCTGATTTAAGATGTATTTTCTTGTTCCAAGAAAAGTTTTTTCTGATTTCAGATGTTTTTTCTTGTTCCAAGAAAAGATTTTGCTTTAAATAAAAAAATAGGCATTATTTTAAGCAAAAAATTTTCTTGGAACAAGAAAATACATCTTAAATTATTAGAAAAACTTTTCTTGGAACAAGAAAAACATCTTACATCAGGAAAAAATTATTCCTTGGCTGTTTTTTACTGTATTGTTTCTTGTTTTAAGTAAATGATTTTGTTCAGTGCAGTGGCGTAAATTTTTTTTTCAAATTCCTGGTGTTTGAAATCGAAATTCTTTTCTCATGGAGCGTACATAGATTACCAAAATCATAACAAACGATTAAATTATTCATAAAGTTAGGATCATGAAGCAGTTTCCAACTTTTACCAACCATATTCCATTCCTACAAGACGCAGCAATACAATTGCACCTAGGCAAATACTCATACTCGCACAATGGAATGTTTTGATTTTGCTAGCTATTACATACTCTGTTTTCCTATGTAAAACTTTCGTAATTTCCGCCTACTCTTCTACCTATACTACGCTACATAATATCATCCACAAAGAGAATTCCACCAGGATTTACTTGAATGAGTCTTGTTAAAACTTTTCAGGTATCATTATTTATAACTCCCTTTTGTTGCCCATAAAAAAATATATTTTCAGCTTTTTAATAGAGACAATATATTGGTCTCAGAACGAGAAGCTGCTGGGGAGGAGTTTTATATAAGTTTCACTTGCACCATTCACTTCAGTCTGAAGTTCAGATTCTGTTGAAAGGAATGTCGTCAATATCTGAAGCGAAAACTTATTTTATTGTGAAGCGTCAAAAGAACTATTTCCGTGATTTTTTCCCTCGATTCAGTTTGAAATATGGTGGTTAACTAGACTAAACTACCCTCATGGAATGAAATCGTATTGGAAAAAAAATAGGAATACAGATCCCACGCAACCGGCAACGCGAATACAAAATTGACCGCAAATTCCCACACCTCCATTACTTATTTTAATCTCAATAAATTGTTGCCTTTGCATTGTCACCTGTCTCCATCCCTATTCACAACCCAAAAGTTTTGCGTGATTTAATAGGAAAGTTTTTCCTACGGTATTACGAAGTTAAACTTGGCCAAAGCAACACGAGTATGGGAATCGGAAGGGAACAAAGAAAAACTTTAAAGTTGCGAAAATCCGACCACAATAATGCATGATTGTAAACTTTTGTCATTCTTTTCGGTGAAATTGCGGGGAAAATGTTTAACTTTTTTCAGCAGTTGGATATTTTGTATAAATAAATTCATTTATAAATAGATATACTAGTGCTATTCAACTTTTTTTGAATTCTAAAAAATTCTGTATTTTTTTTTGAAAAATTACTAATGCAAACTTTACCATCGAGATACTAAAAACCTTTAAAAAAGATAAAAATATGCCACTTATTTTAAGTCGTCGCATAACCTATAACTTCTGTTTTTCTAGCCTTAGATACAGCTATGTATTCATCATCAAAAACACAACTTTTCTCATCCATTTACAACATTAACAAAAACAGAATATTCAGAATGAATTGCACAACTTTCAAGTCGTAGGTCACTGAAATCTAAAAGTGGCGCCACCGATCCCCTTAGGTCCCTTTATTCAGCATACTTCAAGTAGACCGCATCACAAAAGGACTTTCTGAACTTTTTCTTCACAGATACCATTTAAACTAAAACTCTACGCAAGGATACTTCCTGCCAGACGAAGAAACTGCACTGTAACGATAACCATCACCATCGCACAAGAAGAAGAAGAAAGAAAAGCAATTCAAATCAAGAGAAAGTTTTATTCATTGTTGTCTCCCTTTTTATCGCAAATGTGTACGAGACAACTCGAGTTCGTATAGTACCTGCTCGACATTGAATAAAAAAGGACATTTTCTAAAATGACACTTTATACAATCCTTTTTGATATCGAAGTATGACTGTATAGTATGTTCGGTTCAATTTAAATTCTCCAATTTAGATGAACTAGCGGAAGCGGAAGTACGACGACAATAATTTCAGTGTGTTTTTATGTATAGATAAGTATCGATATTTCTCGCAAGGGATTAAGAGCTTATTTCGTGCGGTTAGGGCTTTCGGGGGGAATGCTATAAAGAAAACGATCTTTCTGTAAATGCTTAACATTCTATAGAATTGATTTTCATCCTACGGGCTAAATTTGTATACCCGCACAATTGCTTCCGACTCGTCGACAATTTTGCAGAAATATAGGAATATGTAAATTTCTATTTAAACAAGGGACAAACCATAGTCAGAATGAATTTCGAAGGAGTAAAATTGGAACAAGACTATTATGGGATTGCTTGTTGTGTAATTGGTTTTTATTGTAACCATTTGTTTGATGTCGATGAATTGATAATGGAATCAGTCTTTCTTTTTGCTTTTGAGTAGCAGCTGTGCCTTTTTTGAGGGACTTTTTAAAAGTTTTATTCGGATGTGTTTGTGCCGGAAAAAAAGTTATCAAGAGCTTTGGGCATACAAAAGGTTAAGAATAAACTTAATTTCTTTCAGCCTATGGGCCGATTACTCGCAACTATGCAAAGCAAAAAAACATTCAATTGAATACAATGTACAATCTTTAGAAAAATGGTGTGTGTCTTGTCTATACTAGACTAACTAGCCGAATGGGACTAAATAAGATGGACGAGTAATCGGCCCTAGAGCTGCCTAGAGCTTATAAAAAGACTAATACCTAAAAAACCCATATACTTACTCTTTTATTCGGATTTAAAAATGTAAAAATAATCATCATTACATTATACGGTGTCCAACATATTAAAAATGCTACAACTATCACAACTGATATCCGTAAGGATTTCATTTTTGCCTTATGTATAAGTCGTTGTCTATTCGTAAATTGAGCTCGATTATTATAAACGGTGTGTTTTGAATGTTGAAAGATTTTCTCACTCCCTGAAATAAATGTTAAAGCAAAAATTTTGTTTTATTAAATTTGACGACCATTATGTAAATGCTTGTACAGGTCAGTCGATACAAATTCGCGCTAAAGGTTGCGAGAGCTTGTAAAGACATCGAATGGGCTATTTCAGACTGTACGAAAACGACCGTACGATCAAGCTTTTATAGAAACAAACAGCGTACGTACAATTGTATTGCGGTCATATGACGCGTACATACATACGATTATCCATGCTGTTGGTTTTGGTAAAAACCTTGATCGTACGGTCGTTTTCATACAGTCTGAAATGGCCCAATTGGTTCTTGCTAATGCGGCATAAAAACTATTGCCACATGTAAACTTGTAGCTTTTTAGATTAGAGTCCATGCTTTTATTATGAGATCCTTGCTCCCCATAGACTGTCCAATCGATTACTCAATAAAGCTACTTTTCTGTGGAGAATGCTCATTTTCCTTAGCGACGTCGATTGTGGAATCTAAAAAAGCAGCTTTATTGCACAATCGATTGGATAGTCTAAGGCGACTGTAACTTTAGGCGCATATGAATAAGTACGACCATAGCAATTAAGATTTACATCCAGTTACTTACCCGATATTGTCCTAAATGTAGATAAGTACGTAATTATTAATATGCACAGAGGGATGATAAATGTGAAGAAAAGTGTAAACGTTGTATAAAGCTGTTCTTGCCATTCGGCTGTGTAAAAACCATGTGTAACGCATTGATAAAATTCTTCGATAAAGGGTCCTTTGGCAACGCGAAATATAAAAACCTGTAAAGAGAAATATGGAAAAGTTTTAGGTTTTTTTTTCCTTGGAGGTAGTAATGCTCTTTTTATTAATTCTATAGGTTGAATGAACTTTAATATGAAGGTAGATATCAGCACTGAAAAAAAATTGTTTTTATTCTTATTCTTTATCACAGAATATAATTGTAAAATTTACAGTGAAAGCTCTCGTAAGCGGACACCGACCAGCGAAGCGCCATGCTACGGGAATGTATATATTTCTTTTTCTTAATGAATAAGCTCCGTTTTTGAAGCAATTAAGCTGTCCAGTACGGAAGATATTCGCTGCTGGATCTTTCCGCGACAGGAGCATTCACCGTTCTCCTGAAATTTGGAAATAATTGATTCGAATACTGTTTTCACACTAAACAAACGACGGAATACTTTGTCCTAAAAGTTAGTCGGCCACTGCGGATTTCCCATATGGGCAACGCGGGCAAATGCCCGGGGGCATTTTTTTTTTAAATTGCCATTAGATTTGAGTTCTCTGAAAGATGCATTTCGAAATCTCAATGAGCAGTTGACATAGTTAGAAAAATGTTAGTTTATTCTAGTGTTAGGTGTATTCGCCACAATCCGTGGCGCCCAACTGCGTTCTAACCTCAAATTGTAATGTGATTCCGTCTATAAAAAAATGGGATTTATCCCTTACTCAATTACTCCGAATTGTATATTGGTAGTATGGGTAGTTTGGTTACACTAGGAGTAGAAAGTACTCTCCGGTTAGCCCTTATTGATGCCTTCACTAACATATGTGTTTGATCGTACCCAGTCATGCTTCTCTCCTACTCGTAGTTTAAATATTTCAGACAAAGGCTGAAACAGCTTTTATTTTTTTTAAGGATTGACTTAATAGACTTAAATGAATATTTTTATGGTAAATGTACTTGTGTAAAAAGTGAAATTTTTCGGAGACTACATTGTTAAAAACTTAAATTACGTACTAGACGAGTCTCCGGGTTAGCTTGATTGATAAATTGGCCACCCTGGTCGATGAAGATGGTGAAAAAACCTTATCGATGTAGTAAAAAAAATCGCTGCACTATACAACATGGCGCAGCAGTTGCCTTTTTTACCACTCCAAGTGGCCTCTCGTAACTGACGGAGGCTGCGTACCAGCACACACATTTCACTTGTGAGTGTGCTACTGTGGCTGCGTGGATCCCATATTTCCTGTTTCATTTCATGGCTACACAATTTCAACCGTTAGGTCCCTTCGGGAAGTTAGTGGAATTCAACTTATTTTTATCTGAAAGGGTGACAAATGGTATACAGCTTTGCTTTGTTAGCCCCGGAAGGTCATGCTTCGTCGAATCGACCTCGAATCATCAAATTTATCCTTTTTTTCGTGACAATTCTCATTATTTGGAGCTAAGTTTTCGTACAGCACTTACCGTGCCAATGTACTTGCCGGGTACATTGCGGCTAGACGAAGTAAGCAGGGTAAGTTGGATTTTTGGAAATCGGTGTCATCGAAACGCCAAAGGATGAATTTTGTGTAACTCTTAGAACTCCAGTATTTCTTATGGCTGGTTGTCGATTCGACGATAAGTCTGTGTCCATACAACTAGCTCATAACAAATATGTTTTTTTTTTGTGAAATGTGGGACCAATTTTTTCAAAAATTATGGAAAAAATATTTACTAGGACAAAAATAGGAATAGGAAATCAGGAAAATGGCTCAAAATTCTTCCTCATTTTAGGAAGATTGCATTTCGAACTCATAAAAATCAGCTCCAAGGCACTGAATGTCAAAATTAGACATCGTACATAGAATTAGAATTAATCAAGGGAACTCGGGGAGAAGATATTCCAAAATTTACTGTAAATAATTCTACAATCCACTGTAAGAACCGCAATAGGTGAAGTGAAAGAAAACCCGTGTTGGAACCCCAAAATGGATCGCTGTGCCTCTTGTATATACATGAGCTTCTCATTCATTAAACCCAATTTCCTAGTACGTTTAGAATATGTGTTTTATGATTCGAGCACGTTTTTTGAATTATATCAACGTTAAATTTTTATTTATCTCAATTTTAAATTTAGTGTTTTATATTTCGGGCCAAATAACATTGAATTAAGAAAATTTAATTTGTAAATCAATTTTCTTACAAAATTACTCAAAATCGATGTCTTTCCATTCTAAATAAACTAACGATTGAAAATTTTAAAAATTTTAGTAATATTTTGAGAAAGGGTGATTTTTATGAAGCGTCAAAGTTGAGGGTCGGCGAATCGACGAAGCATGACCTTTCCGTACTCAAAATAAGCATGACCTTCCAGGGTTAAGGATTTTCTAAGGAACGGGTCTCATATGTCAGTGTCTTTCAAGTTCTTCTTTATCTTCTCAGTACCGTAGCCCCTTGTGCGTTAATTCAGCCGTTTATAGGCAATTTCGAATCAACATTACATTGCATATGATTTCGGAGTGTATAAATATAATGTTGTAAGCATATTTCCATTCACATGTACGGAAATTTTGGACCACGCCGAGATTCGTTCTCCGGACCTCTATATTACTAGCATCGTAGAGTGCGACTCAACCAAATGAGCCACAGAGCGGGTATTTCAAGTTATTAAATCAAAATTTATTTTCTAGCAGAATCATACCAGCAATAAAGCACACTATTCTCCAATTAGTATCTCTGATCATTCGACTAAGTTTCTGTTGTTTATTTATGAAGCGAAATATGAAACAGTTTCAAATTGAAATTGTGTCTGAAACACAGCCACATTTGATGTCCCAAAGGCCATTCCGAAGAAACAAAATTTCGTACTATTATTCACGTTTTTTCTCATCCCCGATGAAAGCTTAGATATTATTTATCTTTATTTCAAAACAAATATCAATTTAACATTAAAATAAATAGTTCTGAATTAAAAAAAAATATTTGTGGTGCAAATGCACCCATGACAGATCCAATGATTTCTTTCCACAAAAAATTCGTAAATTCGTGGCAGTCACCCAGTAAACTAGGGCCGCAGATGTGTGAGTGACATCCAATTTGCCAAGATCTAAACTGCTGTTTTGTTGAGGTTTTGAGATCAACAGCACGCCCAGCAATGTTATTTATCCCCATAAATGGATACTTGTTTGCAATCTGAGCGACATCATAGTCCGTCACGTAGGTCGTGAGTTAGAAAAACACCATAAATTGAATTCGTTCACGGTGAGTCTGGAATCCATGACCCTCTGCATCAATCCAACCACAAGCCAGGCTACTCTGAAATATGCTAACAATATTTCTGCGACCGGAAATTTCAGCTCCTACGAAAATCATGATGTTAAAAAAATTTTGGGCTTGCCACCCCCCCCCCCCCCCCTGAACGAAATCCTGGCTACGCCCATGCCCCCACTACTCCCTTAGCTACGCCCATGAACAGGAAAATAAAAATTTTTTTCACAGCAAATTTAATTTCTTGGTTTTATTCGTTAATGAACGCCAAAATGAACGACCACGAAAAACATCAGAAAAGTTATTCTTTAAGCATTCGGAAGAAATGTATATAGCCGAATGGAATATAATGAATCTAATGAGTATGTGCATCATTTCAGTTTTCATTGGAATTTCAATGCCTTTTGAAACAATTTCGGGAAGGGCCCTGGACGACGGCCCTGGCAAGCAATATACATATTTTCTAGCAAATGAAACACTATAATATTTACTTCGAAGCCTAACTATAGTGGCGGAGGGCGGCAATTTGGCTACTGTCAAGGAGCAGCATAGAAGCTAAGCACGGCACTGCACTTACCGAACATTATAATTGCAACTACGCTACGATCCAAGCACATTTTTGGCAGTATCATTTACATATAGCTGCGTTTAACCCTTAAATGCATAGCGTGTACCATGCATATGGTATATGGATAGATTCCTGTAAAAGTCAAATTATTGATTTATTTTTTTTCCTGGAAGAAGGCAGAACATAAACTCATTTATGGATTCTCGATTTTTTTGTTTTTAAATTGTCTGTGCGTTGTCAAAGCGGATCAACGTTATTTTATGCGGAATTTTAGAAGCTATTTTTTATATAAAAAATGGTTAAATTTACCGTGTTTTGACAAAAAACTAGTGCATATATTGAAACAGGGTCGTAGCCAGGGGAGGGGTCCATGGGGTCCGGACCCCTCCCGAAATGTTTTCAATGGGTTTTGAAATTTCAGTGATGATAATATAAAAACTGTTATAATGAACATGTCAAAACGTTCGGTTAGCTGGAAATACGTTTTCTAAGGGATATTGGCTATGAATCATGTTAGAAGCGATAGCTGCAAAGAAGTCAACGTGTGTTAGAAATTAGGAATGCGTTTATTTGAGTCACCGCGCAGTTAACATTAGATTTTCTTGTCCTAATTGGCTCTATCAATAAATTACCCGGTTTTGGAAAGAAACCTCTTCTCTCAGTTCTCTCACAGTTAATTTATTTTAGATATGCTAAAGTTGTTCCTTCGTCAGTGATAAATTTTGTTAAATTTCTATAATGTCCGGAGGACAAAGCCGAGAAAACCTACATTGAATCCGATTTTGCTGAAAGTATTGGTTTTCAAGAACAGCTTCATGTTTTATCACTCAAGGTGTTTGATCGACCGCTGTTCTTTCTAACCAACTGAAATGAAAACGTATATACGTTAATTTTTCGCTGATATAATTTTCCTCCAATTTGTTTAGTTCTCAAGTCTCCAAGGTTTTCCCCTCTGATTAATTTAAAAATGACCAAGATTCTAAAAAAATATATAAATTAATTTAACATCTTTAATGACACCAGCCCAGATGATTTTTCTCCGATTTGTTTAAAGTAATTTGCACAGAAAAAAAATAAGGTATCCACTTTCTTTGCTTATTCAACCAATCACTCTATTCTCAACACTGGAATTAAAGCTATGTCTTGCCTTGTGCCAACACTTAAAAATGGCGACAAGCTGAGACTGGAAATTATCTATGAACTAGCATTCCCTCGTCAATCCTTCAATTAATTGACCTGGAGGATGACCAGGGTTACATCCTTTACACCTCTAGTTCGACCAATCATAATTTTGGGTTTTCAGAGGTAAATCAACTACTACAAATCTTATATTAAAATTACACCTTAAAGTCTCTCAACAATTGGTCCCACTTTACAAACCGATTCATAAATTTAAATCTAACCTTTTTTTACTATAGTTATACTAAAAAACTTTCACTTCAGTGGCCCCTCATTAACAGAATAACCAAACAATACCGTTCCGTGATTGTAACTAATTCAAATCAATTTCCACCAACATCAGGCATTCCTCAGGGATCATATACGTTGATCCAGTTTTGTTTTAAATTTTTTTTAGATATTCAGAAACTACTTAAATCCCCTATGTAATTGGAGAGGATGAAATCAATCGGTATGCATCGAATAAAAAGGCATGAATGTCAAGAAATTTTTCTTAGTGATGTATTTTTTCTCTATCATCAAAAACACAGTAAAACAGTTCATCAATAGCAACACAAAAAAAAATGATTTAAAATTAAATTTCTGAAATCGAAATTTGGACCCCTCCCGAAACAAATTCCTGGCTACGTCCCTGTATTGAAATGTGTTCTTGAGAGTTCTTTGGGGTTTTTAACATTAGAAATCACCAAATGTATTGTTTGGACCTATTTTGAAACCTACTTTATACTATACATATAGTACAACATGCATTGGCGCCAATTTCGAAATAGCCATTCATACATTCTGATCGTTCTTAGTTGATGCAATTATTTTTCTTTACTTTTACGTAAGGTGAGATATGCTCATAAAATGTCAGTTGTTAGCTATTTGTTTCTTGGGCCCAGAACAGGTCAAAATAACCTAATTTTTAATTACTCCCATACGAAACCTAGGTTAATCCAAATCCAAATTGGGGGGGTTAGGTTTGTATGGCAGCCCCATGACCCCACGGTCCGATTTTAGCGATTCAAACATACAAACTGCCTGCAATAAAAAGAAGCATGTGTGCAAAATTTCAGCTTGATAGCTTTTAAACTGGCCGAGTAAAACGCGTAGCAACAGACGGACAGACGGACAGACGGACAGACAGACAGACGGACATCGCCCAATCGACTCAGCTCGTCATACTGATCATATATATACATATTTTATATGGTCGGAAATGCTTCCTTCAATGCGTTACAAACTTCATGACAAAGTTAATATACCCTTTACTCTACGAGTGAAGGGTATAATAATCTAAAATGAAATAATTGTAAATCTCTCTACAACTATCATTAAACATGATTTTCTGAAAATAAACTTGACAACCGCATGTGTAATTCAATTGTAATAATTAATGGCATTCCGGTTGGTAAATTTTCAAATTACCCCCAACCTCCATACTACGCATAGCTATTGCTATTCTATACCATATTACAATTTTCCCTTGATGATTTCACACTGCAAAATATGTATAATTTATAAATATTAAATTGAATGAATTTCTACCCCAATAACAATGTATTTATGCCATAACGAAAATATGATTGGAATTTTACATGAATTTTCCCTCATAATAGATACATCAGTGGCGTAACGTACGGTGTTCCATGTGTTCAGTGGAACACGGCCCCCCAAGCCAAAGGGGTCCCCAAATCTGAAATTATAAAGAATTTTTCTTTGATAGATCTTTGGGTTCTTTTAAAAGACATTCATTTTTGCTAATCTGCAAGAAAAATACGCAAGTCAGCTACAGCATGTAGGATAGTCGCAAAAGATTCAATTGCTACGCATTCGCATACAACAACATATTCTTAAGGATAAATGATTACCTATTAATCGAAATGACTAACCACAATTACTAAAATCAATCTAGAAAATGTACGTCACTCCTTTTTTTTTTTTAACTAGGACTCAAGAAATCAAGAACCAGATGCCTGCCGATAAACTAGTGAGTCCAGATAATACATTCCTCGTTGACCCTATACGTGAAGTATTTGTATTTGAGGATCTCTACCATGGATTTTACTTCAATCGTATTAGTTTTTCTTGGACATGGATGTGATGTTCTGATCTAGGGTAATCAGTTTTAGTCTAGGATCAACGACTTTTACGAGATATGTAAGAACACTTTTGGCCGCATCTCTTCGATTTTGTGTTAAATAGATGATCTTATACGCAGGTTCTCCCGTGTTTAAATTATTCAAATTTCAATTTTGTCTAAAAAAATTAAAAACCTTTTAGCAAACGATTTTCGTTGCTTTTGCTCATAATGTGGACTGATTTAAATGTGGGTTATGCTCTCTCAATTTTTCCTGGTGAAAAAGAAATCGATTTTGAACACAAGAAAATTGGGAAACGTTACGCCACTGAGATACATCTCTCTTTATTACCGTAACTCCTAGTGGAGCATGGTGCGTTGATGACTACCGTGTGTAGTCATCAAGGTTACAAAGACAACTGAATTCGGAGTGTGATACGGTTGTCAGCCATACCACTTCCTAGTCGCATTGTTAGTTTATCATTCTACGATAAGAATATTTCTTATCATCTTTTTCGGAATAATAAACTTGCGACGAGTCGTGCCGAGTTTGGAAACTCGTTTCTCTATGAGTGTCTATTTCACAGAGTGGCGACCGAACGATCACGGCCACTGAGATACATAGTACATATAATTTCCAAACTGATGAATCGGCTATAAGCTTTGTGGAGCTAGAAACAATAGGTTGTATGTAAAGTGTATGTAGACTTCATCAAGCTTTTCTCATCATCATCATCATCACATTTTGTAGTTTAGGCGGTCGGGTCGCACTCTATGTTTGTAATAAATCTATAGACCTGAGTTCGATTCCCAACAGGAACGATGTAAAACTTTCGATGCAAAAACAAGGCGGATAGAAGTGTGTATTACTTGCAACATAATATAGTGCGACTTTATAAAAATCATCTACACAACAAGTCACGAGATAATAAAAACGTCAATTAAATTAGGACACGCCAGAGGTATATAGATTTACTGTAGTGTAACCGCAATAGCAAATCAATTAGAGATTTCGGGTAATTACAAAAGCCATTCAAAATGTCGATTCCGGAAACGATCCCTGCTGCGTCTACCCGAACTTTTGAATAACATTTTGTTTCAGGTTAAATTGTAATGAATGTTTTTGTTTTATTTTGATTAAAAAAAATGGACGGGACATTACTTATTGCTTTAACACCTTAACACACATAAGTTTCATTATTCAGAAAAGCTAGTTTGTAATCGCACTAGTATCAATGCTTTATGATATTATAATCACTTATTTACACGAACTTTCAAACATCATAAATCCACACGTAACAATAATTATGAAGGGACAAAAACACACCAATTAATTGAATATCCTTACTAGACCGTTGCCACTTAATGTTTTTCTTTGATATAATGGTGTTGTGGTCATAATGATTGATTAATGGTGAAAGTTTTGAACTGAGAGTGTATGTATTTTACATCTACGTGATTGATTGATTCAGAAGTTTCGAAAAAGGCAGAAGACGAACGAGGCGACCAGTGACGTAGCCAGGATTTAGTTTCGGGAAGGGTTCAAACATTCAAATAAACTTTTGGTTGAAAATTTACATTTTTTAAATTAGGTCAATTCACGGAAATGTATCAGAAATTGTATGGAATTACTATGGTCTACGGCATTTTTTCCTTTAAAGTTTTGATGGCTAAAAGCCTTGAATTAGGAACGTTGTGACTCTGAAATTTAATAAAACGAAAAGTGTTAGGCATTTCGAACGAAAACCTTTAATCGATGGATAATTTTCGGCCATCTGCTTATTCAAAAACCCATTAACAAATTTAGTTCCGGTGGTTTTGCACACTAATTTTTATCGTGCATGGACCATTAATGTTCGTCAAACGCCCACTTTAAAAGAAAGTAATGCAACTAGAACCGCTGAAGTATTGCCAGTATAAACAATGAACATGGCGAGGTTAATCACTATTTGATTAACCTCGCCATGTTGATCCACTTAACTATATCAGGAATTTTAATCATGCCCTCCAGAAAAAGGTTTGCGAACACAAATACCACTTTCCGGGTAAACATTTTCAACGGACCCACCAAAAATTTGTCAAACACCATGAACACCATACTTGGTGCCCAAACAGGCGAACTTTCCAACTAACTAAGGGCGGCAATATGCCTAGGGCCGCAACAGAGGGTCGCACCGCGCCGTCCCTGCTCATATGTATTCACAAACGATCCATGTACAAAAAAAAAAAAATGAAAATATTTTAAATAACAATAATGGAAAAATCTGTACGGATTTGCCAGTAGGCTGAGCCGAGGGCGGCAAATTTGAAGCAAATAATTTTTCAAGTTATACACATCTAAAGCGTCGCAAGACTAAACTCAAAATAAATACATATTGCGATACGAGATTTACTAGTAAAGCTAGGCCAACATATCCTCGTTAATAGATACGTTTTGCCAACAGGCGAAACACGTTTTTGCCCCAGTGAAAGATCACACTTGAGAAATGCCTTTTACCATTATTTCAGAGCAACGAGTTAAGGTATAAATATTAATACAGCGAGCATGTCTGGTATAGTAGTTTACAGGCAAAAACTCCGAACCACACAATTTCTTTGCTTTTTTTGTGCCTTGCTATACTTAAATAGACAATTAAAACTCCAAAACCCTACAAAGAAGCTTGATATTTCAAGGAATTTTCAGTTTTTTGACAGTTCGAAATTGTTGAAAATTATAAGTTTATACAAGTATCACTGAAACATAATTTTTAACTTTAATGGATTGGTAATACTGCTTACTATTTTTTCTAACTTCCCGGTTTACTTTGATGATTGCAGTATCGTCTTACATTTTTACTGAAAGCGTAAGATTGTTTTTTTCTCTGGGACAGCTCAACAGAAACAACGACGGCAAAAATTGGGATTGAAATTCCAGAATTTTACCTTTCTGGAAAAAGTACATAAATGTAAACTTGATCAGCTAGAGATCAAAATCAATTTATTGATATCATAATAAAATTGAAACTGGCGAGCTTCTTGGAGCACAAAAATTGCAGAATTTCTGCGGGATGTCCGAGGGACGGGAAATTGATGTTTCGCCTGTTTGTTCCTAAAAAACAAACTTTTTGAGCCTTCAAATGTCAAAAGCAATACTCTTTGGAAAGTCTAAACATACCAAAACAACTTCTGTAAACTTTGCATTTTTACCAGCTCAAAGAACAGTTATGAAATTATTGCCAGCATTTTCAATGAAAAAGCAATGTTTAAATTTATCTACAATTCTAATACATTTATCTTCGAAACGCCTTTGCTATTTGAAACCAATGTAAAAATGCATGATTTGAAAATTGAATCCAGTGAATTGGGAAGTCGATTTCAATTTTACGCGACAATTTTCACAAAAAAATGCCACAGAAGGGTAACGGTAAAAGGTAGATGCATTTCGCTCCGTGATAAAGATTCAAGAATGCTCAGGACTCGGGGAGCTGAAAGCTCGAAGCTCATGAGTTTATATGAATCTGCGAAATATATATTGAAAATTATTGCAAATTCGTTCGTGTTCGTTTATTAATAGTGTTTCACTGATTTCGAACAACTTGATTCAAAGGCAAGCTACGCAAAGCTTAGGCTTAAGCAAGGACTTTTCGCTAATGGCAAATTGCTCAAGTTGCTACAACTTGTATTTACGCTAGCAATTTGCCATTCAGAAAAGATTCTGAATAGCCGTAACTTCTTGATCAATATGATGTACCTACTATTGTAGAGGTCGATAAGGGCGACAAAATATGAATAGCCTACTGGCGGCAAATGTGTAAAACCGCCACTGTTCCAATCGCAATTGGGTGAATGTATAATGGCGTCCCAAACGCTGCAGAAAATGACAGTTGATAAAATGAGCATTATTTAAAATTTTTAGTTATCATCATTAAGATTTGGATTATTTTTGAAAACATTTCGGGAGGGGTCCGGACCCCATGGACCCCTCCCCTGGCTACGTCCCTGGAGGCGACATATGCATTTCTTAAACTCGGCCCACAGATTCTCGGTTAAAGGCGACCAATTTTGCATGTTTTCATTTATGTATTTTTAAATGCAAGAAATAATAAATTACATTAATGAATCCTGTGGAACGGAAAAAATAATAATTTTTAGAAGGACGGGCGTTATCTGTTAGCTTTCCAGTCTTCGAGGAGCTTTGAGTAAATCGTAAAGGTGATAACCGAGTAAACTTCTCATAAAAAAAAAGCGTGCAGGGAACGGCAAGACGTGGTCAATGGAATAAATAAAAAAATAAAAATAAATAAATAAATAAATGACATCAACGTTCAACGCGTTAGCGATAAAGGCAGAAGAAGCTTCTGTCCTGATGGGGCTCATAATGCAGCCACCTATATACTTGTAACTCTTTCACTGCTAAGCATCCTGTAAAGGATAAAGACTTGACATTGACGGTCAAGCTCATAACTATGAAACATCAATTTCCTAAGTTTGGATGGAACATGGTGTTGCAGATGCAATCATATTCAACGGATGTCAATAATGCACTGAACATGTCAACTACAGACTAAATTAACAGCAAAAACTGCCTTCTTCACATTCTTCCCACATTTGGATATTCCGAATTTGGATGCTTCTTCTTCCTTGCCTTGTTCTTTATACCGCTCCATGGTTTCGCGTTGCTCGACCTGCGGTGTAGGCACATCGCCCGTTTTGGCGATAATATCTTAGCATAAAGAAACAACATAAACATAAAAGTTAAGTATAAGAAAAATTGTAATGTAACCTTCAATGCGAACAGAAAATTCGAATTAATATTTAATAAATTCTCTTCCTGGTATAATCTACCCCAAATAGGGCAGTATTTGGTATGTAATTATTTAATAACTTAGTTCTTTCGTTGCAAATGACGTGAACTAAATATATCCAACCAATCTATTCCAAACTTTGTTCAGGATACGATTAATGAGATCTAATTAATTAGTGACAGGACAACTCTATTCGCCTGTTTCCGCCTATTGATGAATATCCCCCTGAGGTTTCTCACCTGAAATCTTTCATTTGTCAAGAAATAGGCTCTATTTCACTATATTCTTCCACCCCAACTCTGGCAGGTCAAATGATAGTATTGAGATGGATGTGGTCTGATTAATTTACAAGTCCCTACAAAGAGAGCTATCTTAGCAATTACCTACTGTTGGACGTGGAAGTGATAATAGTTGTCGAAACGTATATGTGTATATCGTCTGACTATAAATAACATTACTTACCTAGTCCGAATGGGTAATTCCTTCTGGACATGAAATGGACGCAGAACATATTAAATACATATTTGTTACATTCACGAAAAACAGACTGAATAAGTAATATTATTGTGGCATCATGAAGTTTCCAAATCCCCAAAGAAGTCGACAGAGGGGATTCCAAATATACATAGTAGGTCAAATACGCGTTTTGTTCTCTTGAATAAATTAGACATTTTCTTTTCTGTTTCTGCAAAGATGTCTACTTTTTATTTCCTTCGAGAAGGAGAATATTGTGATCACACTCGATTTGACGTTTTAAATATGATTTTAGTTTTTTTTTTGCGGAGACGTTTATCGTTTCTATCAAATATGTTGTCGCTTCGCTTCTATTATTACTTTCCTTCGCTAATGTCGCACATACTCGTATGTTGATGTTGACGGAACGTTACTCGCATCATAAGGATTCAACATTACACTTCCAAAGTTTCCCACAATATCATTACTTATTCAGAACTTCCCGCACATAAGGAATCTGCACGTATCGCATACAGACTGCTTCTGCTTTGCGACACTCGGGTGATTGTAATTTATCTTTTAAAATGATTTTTTTCGGAAGCATTTTCCCGGAATCTTGCTGTGAGCGGAAAATGTGTGGAAATCCTCAAGAATCCTATGCGGATAAAATAAAATCTTTTGTATTGCTACTATTGTAAAAAAATGTAGGAACAACAATATTTTTTGTCATGTACTTTTTGGAATAAGTGGGTGTACTCGTAGTCTAAGAAAAATGGCATATTTGGTCGGCAAAAATCCTACATCGGATTTTTTTTGGATTATGGTTGGGGATGGTCCCCAGATTATGGCATTAAAAGTCCCAACCGATTAGGGGTCCGAAACCTTAAAAAAGGGGGGACATTTTTTCGTTTTTTTCTGCGATTATTTAAAAAACAGCGAGAGATACACAAAAATGGTCTGAGGACGAAAAAAAAAAACAAATAAAATTACCTTTCCAATGATATAAAACACATTAGAGTTTAATTGAATATTTCGCAGGTGCCTGGGGTGACTATGATCTCCGATCGAAAAAAAACAAAATTTAGCACTCTGCTCCAATTTTGGGGGGAGTTATGGACATGCCGTTTTGACAAATTTAAATGGAGGATAATGGTGGTCCTTGACCGGAGCGATACAATGTTTACCTTAAAATGATCTTGAACTTATTGTGAATACTTATACCAAATTTTACTAGTATTCTTTCAAAAGTTATGGAGCTTTTAAAAAAGGTCTAAAATAAAAATATTCTAATTTATTTTTTTTAGGCTAGCGCCGAAATATTTAATCAAACTCTAATGTGTTTTATATTATTGGAAAGGTAATTTTATGTAGTTTTTTTTTGGTCCTCAGACCATTTTTGTGTATCACTTGCCGTTTTTGAAAAAGCCTATTTTCTCTTTTTACCGTAAGTTCTCGTGGAGTGTAGTCGACAACTAAATTCCGAGTACGATAAGGTGACCAGACTCCCGAAGGCCCAATGATGTACACATACTTGCGGAATTCGGTTTTCAAGTAGCGGAGGTATGGACGAGCCAGATCCTACGAATTGTCTTCCAAATGCTCACGGCTGGCTGCGCACCTTATCCTATTTCCCAGCAGCGCTACGTATCAAAAATGTTGGCGAATTCTGAAAAGCGCGACAGATAGAGTGAGCCAAGGGCGAGCCACAGGATCTAAATAAATTCATGGACGAGCCAGAGATCTAAATGTTACGAATTGCCTTACATTGCGCTTGCACTTCGCCTTATCATTATCCAGCATTGCGTCTAAATCTTATCTAAACTTGTTTGCAGGCTCTTAACGCCCGTTTCAAATTGACTTAAAAAAATGTGGTTTCGCACGATCGACATAGGACTTATCTTCTTGGACAATTTTCGATTAGAAAACACAAAAGTGCGATTTTAACATTTAAAGGGAGGGTCGGGTACCTGATTCGGTAAGTTTTCTCAGCAATCTTGATTGTAAATAGCCGGTGTCGTGATTCATCCTACGGTGTTCCGGTTCCTTTGAAATGGCAAGGCTTTCCAATGCATCGAGTTTCCGCGGGTTGACTCCTCTATGAATGATATTTACGTTTTTCCCATGTGATTACGAGTCCTGTCTCCACAATGTATCGTGTTACCATCGATTTTAGCGAGCCGGGGTCCTTGTTTTTCTTTTTGGCGACATCTGCTTCCCTTACGTGTTCGGTCCATTTCAGTGCTACTAGTCGTTTTGTGTGCCCTACGTACGTTTTTTCGCAATCCGGGCAAGAGACCTTGTATATTTCGTTGTCTTCATGTTTCCCATTCGTTTGCTCGTCGAAACCATGTCGATACTGCCGTTGTTCCTGATGATTTTAAGGTCATCATTTTTAGATTGGTCAGGATCATATCGCCCACCTCCTTGTCGATGATTGCCAGCACGTCGTCCACGTATTTTATTCAGAATCTCGGCAATTGGTCCTTCTCCTCCAGTTGTCCCTTTATCCTGTTCACAATAATCTCACTTACGAACGGAGAGAGTGGATTCCTCATAGCTACCCCTTTGGCGCCCTTGTGGAACCTGCCCCATAAAGTTAGGTAGTTATCTGTTATGCACACCTTAGCGAGTCTCATGAGCAGAATAACTTCTCTCCTCGAGGCAGGCGATGAAGGGCCCTTCGATAGCAGCCATTCTTCCAGGTGGGTGAAAGCGTCCATTACTGGCATGCTGGGGAAGAGCGCCATGTCGTCCAACGGTATCAGCTCTCTCCCGATGACGTTGTTGAGTTTAGCGATGAGATCCTCTCTGTTCGACAGACTTGGATCCGCCTAGACTGTTGAACCTCTAGAGTAGCAAATTCGCGAGTTAAAGGCTGCGACGATTTCCCTGAATTCGTTACCGGGCTTGTGCGCTTTAGGTTGGCCTTTTATCCTCGGCAGGGCAGGGTTTTGTCATTCGCAGTTTGGAGTTTTGATCGATGATGGAAGAGCACTCTTTGAACACCTTTTCAATCCTCTTGATGGAGTCAGATAGAGGAACTTCGCGCATATCGAAGTAACCCCCTGAATGAGTTTTTCGAGCATCGCTGAATCGTAGTCCTCCTTGTCCAATGTCCACCCCTACGACTGCATTCCCTTTGTCCGCTCGAAGGTAGAAAACCCCTTTCTGTTTAAGCTCCTTCACAGTCTTCGCCTGTGATGACCCCATCCTCGATGTCCTTGGATTCTTGGTAGCTATCGCTGCCTCCACTTCCTTCCGGATGGCCTCCTTGGTCCCTACTTCATCGAATCGTATCCCGGCCTCAACGTCGATGACAATGTCCTCAACCGGAAGCTTGGTTTCATGAAGGGCAAAGTTCAAACCCATGTTGACCAGATCCTCCCGCCTCTTCGTGAAGCTTTGCCTTGACTTGTTGATGACATCGATGTGTTCGACCCGGGCTGTGTTTTCGTGGTTTGGCGTTCCGATCAGTGCATCCAGTTTCACCATAAGTCTACTGAGTTTTCTCCGGTGCGTTCGCATTGTTCCGCTTTCGTGATCTCTGCAGTGCCTCCACAACGTCGCCTTTGCCACCATCCCGATGTCTTCCTAAATGCAGACGGCATTTGTACGCCCTCAGGGTTATGGCGCTTAGCTTCGCGTGTAGGTAGTTGATAGAGTTCTTCATCGTAAGCTTCTCCATGCTCGCCTTCAGCTTCAAACCTCCGGGAATCGATGCTTGGATCCCCACACTATGTAACATGGCGATTATATTGCTAAATATCGGTTGCAAAGGGTACAGGGGTGAAACTTTATACCTTAAAAGTACATAATGACTAATCACAGGCCTCATCGACGAGCTTCTGTGTAGTGAATTGTGTGGCATGGGTAGTGCTGTACATTTTCCAATGCTCTACGACAGATAAAAATACTCTACTGTACAGCAAAATGCTGTACATCTACACTGTAAAAACAAGGTTGAATTTTACATCGAAAACTCGTTGAATTTTACACTTTTTTTCTCGCAAAATTACAGTAAACGTTTATTTTTTCAACAAGATTTCTAGTAAACCCACAAAATTGTGTAATATTAAACAGATTTTTTAATATTACTGTATTTTTACGCCATATTTAGTGTGAAGATGTGTAACTACTTTATTTTTGTGTAACTTCACATTTTCAGTGTATATTTGCTAATTGGAAGTTGTAATTTTAAGGAAATTTTCATGTAATGTTACGATTTTGGTGTAAACAATTACACCTACATTTGTGTTAAAATGAGTGTGTTACAATTCTTTTGTGCATTATTCCTGCATTCCTGTATTCCCAAAGTGGCTAGTTCTGCGTGTAGTTAGTCTTTTCCGTCCGAAGTGCATTCGTGTGAGCTTCATATTATTGTTGTGTTGTAGCGTTATTTTGTGTTGAACCGAAGGGGGTGTGGCAGCACTTGGCCGTTGGAATAACGGGTAGCTCTAACGATTTACATCGAAGAACCGGCTGCCGTAAATATTATTATAAACCCGGATGTAAATTTACATATTTCCCGGTGTAAATTTACATTTTTTCCAGTGCAAATTTGCTTATTTCTGATTTAAATTCAAATAAGTCTAAGAATAAGATTACTTATTTATGTGTGCAAATTTACTTTTTACCGTTTGTAGATTTACACCAATTTTGTAGTAAATATTTACACCGTAAAGCGTAAAATTACTCACGTTCATATCGTGGTGTAAATTTACTACTATAATAGAAGGAAAACAGTTTATTATTGGAGTAAAATTTTTTCGAGTGTAGTAAATGTTAACGAGACCGAGGCTAATTTCGGGCGCAGCCGAAATTTGGATACCCTTCGCTCCCCTCGGGCTAAAAGTTTTTTGGGGCGTATCTATGACTTGTTTTTAGTCCTCCCCGCTTCCATGCTTTTCCTTGAATTTTCACATAAGTGCCGTGAAGATTTAATGGGAGAAGCGGGGGATGTGGGTTTCTTAGAAGAACCAAAGGGGGGGGGGGGGGGGTTGTACGGCAGCCTTACGAACGCATGGTCTTTCCATAAATTTTTACGTATGTTTGTGGCATCAATTAAAACACATTTCTATGAGATTTGGTTGAAAATGGTGGATACATAAAAAAGTTTTTCTTCCAAGAACCTAATTTTGGGGTTGGGTTTAAATGCCAGCCCCACGACCCCATAGTCCGAATTCATTTATTTCCACGTTTGTTATGTGGCATCAATAGAAATATAATTTTCTGAGGTTTGATTGAAATTGGTGTGCAAATAAAAACGTTCTTTCTTTGAAAAATTTGATTTGGGGGGCTATGTTTGTATGGTAGCCCCATGACCACATGGTCCGACTCCATCTATTCATACATATGTTTTGTGTCATCAATAGAAACACATTTGTGTGAAGTTTTGTTGAAATTGGTGTATAAATAAAAAAAAATTCTTAGCAGAACTTAATTTGGGGAGCTAGGTTTGTATGACAGCCCCATGACTCCGTGGTCTGATTTTGTCAATTTTTACATATGTTTTGTGATATAACTTGAAACACATTTGTGCGAAATTTGATTGAAATCGATGAGAAAATAAAAAAGTTTTCTTAGAAGAACCTAATTTGGGGGTCTAGGTTTGTATGGCAGCCCCACGACCCCATTGTCCGATTTGGTCAATTTTTACATATATTGTGTGTCAGCAATGAAAACACATTTGTGTGGAATTTTATTGAAATTGATGCATAAATAAAAAAGTTTTTCTAAGAAGAACCTAATTTTGGGGGGTAGGTTTGTATGGCAGCCCCACGACCCCCTTGTCGGATTTCAGCAATTCAAACATACAAACTGCCTGCAACAAAAAGAAGCATGTGTGCAAAGTTTCAGCTCCATAGCTTTAAAACTGGCCGAGCAAAACGCGTCGCAACAGACAGACAGACGGACAGACGGACAGACGGACATCGTCCAATCGACTCAGCTCGTCACGCTGATCATATATATACATATTTTATATGGTCGGAGATGCCTCCTTCAATGCGTTACAAACTTCATGACAAAGTTAATATACCCTTTCACTCTATGAGCGAAGGGTATAAAAATGTAATCTTCCAAATTCTTATTCTGGAAAAATTATGGTTTACGCATAAAAATATGTTTTCATTTAAAAAATTGCATTTAAACTTTTGCGTTTATAAATTGAAAACGGGGCTTCAACCCTTGTGCTGCCACCCAAAAAAACTTACAGTATCTGCCACCCGGGACCCGGGGTACCCTCTATGAAACTTTTGCTAATACGTCCATTGTAGCTGAAAATAATTGTTAGCATTTTTACCAGGAAAGTTAAGAATAAATTGTAGTTTTGGTTAGAGAACTTTGCGTGTCCTAAATATGCACTAAATTCAGTCTGGCATGAAGAAGCCAGGCATTCAGTCACTGCTAAGAGAGTTTCGTTGGACGAATAAAAGAAAACGACGCCGACAAGAGAAACGCTGAGGAGGAGACTGGCCAGTGGCGTAACGTACGGTGTTCCATGTGTTCAGTCGCACACGGGCCCCCAACCATTAAGGGCCCCCTAACGTAGTGAAGAGGAGTTGGAAATGTTGGACTGTGATTTAAAAAAAAATATTTTTGTTAGACTTATGGGTCATGCAACGTTCAACCTAGATTTAAGGCGGATTAACAAGTAAGGAGTGCTCTTGAGTGAAACGTTTTTCTTTGATTCGATGTGGTTTGAAGCGAAAATTTCAAGGAAATTTTAATTGTTGTGCTGAAGAGCTGCATTCCTGTTACCAGGGCCTCAACTTTTGCGAGGCCCATACCTAATGCTCGCATCCGTCCTGTTTTTGACAAGACATGTCACCTGTGAACCTGTCATCCTGCTATTACCCCAAATGTTTTGCTTTTATCCTGATTTGTCCTGTTATTGGACGTCAAGTAGGCATTTCACCAAATATCAGACAGCTTTGGGGAAAACTTCACTTGAATTCATAAAATTTTACAAAGATGATTTATGAATAATATGAGAGCCCTCATTCTGTAAGGCCTTGGAGAAGAGAATCGTACTGACATTGCTGAAAAGAGTTAAACATGGTTGATGATTGGCGTAGGTACAGGACATTGTAGTTAGTTGCCCTTGAAGGCATATACTTCCCTTCACTTGCGCGGGTCCCCATTTAGGACATACACATACTTAAGTTTTGGATAGCGATTACCAAATACAAATTAGAACGCATTAGCTTCGATGAATTGTTACAGATCGTATCGAAGCTAGGAATGCATCACAATACATAGTAGAGATTACAAAACGCATGCCAAGGAGGGAGGGCAGAAAATAAAATTGTCCTCTGATCACACTACAATGTTAGCTATTCAGTATGCAAAAAACTTGTTACTCCTGAATCATGTGAAAGGTACGTAAATATTATACAGTCAAAATTTTGCGTTATTTGTATTTCTGGCTATCTTTTTCACGTCCTGATATTTTAATAGCGTTGTCTTGTCTTGATATTTGGAGCATTTGTCCTGCGTTTTCCACAAAAAATTTACGAGCGTTACCCACACAAGAAAAATTTAAAGTAATTATTGCAGTTATTTTAAGCCGTTAATTCTTAAGTTTTTCATTTGCACTTTGGGTCGCTTTCAAAAGTATGATATTTATTAGCTTAATACAGCTAAAGCTGAAAGCCTTTAAATAGCTGCAGTAAAAACAGGATTCATCCATATTAACAAAAGAAATTACTTTAACTGCTGTGATACTAAAAGAAAATTCCAATGAACTTGAATGAACACAAAAAAATCCACCCGGTTCATAACGCGATTTCAACCAAAATCCCAAACTAAGGCTGAAAACACATCGAACGAAACAAAACGTTTTTGCCGTTGCAAAGAAACAAGAATCCATTGATTCTTATCAGGTAACACACACCAAAAAATCAAAACGTTTTGTTTTTTGGTGTGTGTTGCCTGCTAAGAATCAATGGATTCTTGTTTCTTTGAAACAGCAAAAACATTTTGTTTTGTTCGATGTGTTTTCAGCCTAAATCTATACGAAATCGTGGTAAAAATGTAGATAATTTCGCTGAGTGTATGCAACACACATCTTTGAAAATAAATGACACTTTTACAGTAGCTCGTTATCAACCTAAGTGCAAATCATTGACGTAGATTTCCATAACGCCGCACACACACGGTCAATTCGAATCCATTTTTTGGATACGCGTTCCGTCAAAATCATACAGTTTCTTGAATTATAATTGAGCGAAAATCTGAAAAAAAAAGGTATATGGATTCTTCGAGTGTGTGCGACATACGTCAGATCGTGTAAAAGTTGTGTAATTAATTAGGACGATCGTGTGAACAGGATCCGAGATTTCATAATAAACCTAAATTTCGTTGTCAAGTTTAAATCTCATTTTACCAGAACCTGATAGCCGTCTACACACAAACAAACCCTGGGTTTGAACTAAATAAACTCATTCCAACCGTTTACTCGATTGAATCGTGAGGTTTTAGTATATCCTGTCGCAGGTGTAAATTTCCTATAAACATAGCCCTGGATTTACTTGTAATTTCAAAATTTTTCCAAATCGGGCAAAAAAGTGGTTTCAACGATTTTGTTTAATTATAAATTATTAGTTTGTGTGGGGCCCCCAATTCGATCTCGAACACAAGATATTTTAGAAACGTTACGCCACTGAGACTGGCAATGAAAATTTGTCATGGAATCTCACTATCGTCGGTACTTTGAAAAAAAAAAAAACATGCATCCCTCAAGAAATGATATTTTATACGAAAACTATTCTTTTTATGTCGAGGTACCCGGGTGGCTCATACGTGTTGTTTTTTTTTTCAAATGCAAATTTTTTTAAGTTAAAATATTTCTATAAATACGTAGAATGCAAATTTCGATACAAATTCGATAAAATCATGGAGATTCGAGAAGGTTTTCGACAATATATGTATTTTGAAAAAAAAAAATAATTAGCAAAACGTATCAAGATAGGTACCCGTGTGGCAACACAATAATAAATAAATGAGCAATATTTTGAAATAAATTGCAATGCCTACGTGACAAATTGAAATTTAACCTGGATGCTACCCTCGATGGTTTTTTGTTTGCGCGTCTGGGTCAGCAAACCTGCTCGCTATGTTGAAAAAACACGGCCATTATCGTTTAATTGGAAAAAATTAGGAAAATATTTAATACCTTTTGTACCTCTGCTTCTATACGAATTTTCATATAATAATAATTAATGCTGAATTTTCCCAAGCCGTTTTCACTGAAACTGATAAATTTTACAAACTCATTAGCAGTAATTAGAATCAGAATAATCTCAGAATCCACTTGATTAATGTCCAACATTATCTAATTAATTTAAGCTCTGAAGTTAAAGGCCTTGTCGGTTTTATGATTTTCGTTTAAATCCTATATCTGCAGACATTTGTGCGCTGAGGTACAATTGAAATTAAAATGAATTTTATATTCAATCCTTGTACATTCTATATACCTTTGAAAAAGATACGTACATTCCATCATATAACAGGAGATACAAGAATATCTAAAATTCTTGAGAAATTAGAGATGGTTAAAATTAGAAACTTCATAACAGCAAATAACAGCAAATATGTCCTTAAAGGAGATCAAAGAGTATGAACCTTCATAGTTCAAAATGATGGCCATGTCGTGCGAAAATGTTGATTTGATTATCTTGAATGCGGTAAGCATAGTCAATGAAGTCACGCACACCCCAAAATACTATTTTCAGATATAGGGAATTGACACAGAATTAGCCTTTCCTGACGTGATAGGCACTACAAATCCTTGCGCATCCTTGGTATAGTATACTACAAAATGATTCCTGGAAATACGACGTAGTTTGTGCTCCATCATATTCAGGGGCGGCCGGTCTAAGTGGGCAGGTAGGGCACTGCCCACCCTACAAAATGCTAGCTAAAAATAAAAATAAAATAAAATAAAAATTATTTCTTAGAACATAATTGATTCACTTCGGTACCTACATGCATATCTAACTTAACGTAACGTAACTTTCCTTCAAATGACAATAGCCATTCATTAGTACTTAATCACGATTAAATTGCCAATATAAAAAACTCCTCTCCTCTACATAAGCGAAAGCTCATATTGATAACAATTGAATAATTATAAGAAGCGCACGCGTGAATCACCAACCATTATGTACATTGCATTGCGCCCATTCATACTTCGTTCATGTATCTGCGCTCATCACATATGGGCAGAATGCCTTTCTGCCCACATGTACCATCAATCTATTCCATAGCACATAGAGTCACGATGTATCTTCTTATACGCTCAACGCATGCGCATTGAAAGTATCTGAACTTCACTAAAGGGCATGCCCAATACTACACTATCCATGAACTTGTGCAACGTTCGCGAGCGCGTGGCCCGTGGCGCTGTTCTAGTAGTTAGATACTCGTAGCATAGCGCGTGGTGCATGGATACAATAATAACGCCGTTTCGCATTTAAATTGTGCATGGTGCATTGTAGAGTATTTAATTTGTGCGTGTGTTTTTTCAGATTTTCTTCATTTTTTGAAGTGGTTTGGAGGCGTTATACTCGTACTTGTAGCAGTAGTGCATGATTACGTTATCAACGGCCGTTTTTTATTTTTTATTTGTTACGTATGTTTTTAGAAAACACTAATCGCTTTTCTCTGATTCCCTACATTTTAGTGTTATTAATTACTATTATAAAATATTTATTTTGGTGATAGGATTAATATTAAAATCTTATTTATTTGATCTATTATGTATTTTGCTTGATATAGATACCTATTTATAATTTCTCCTCTATATGATCTGGAAGTTTTATATTTAGTTTGTATGTACTTAAAAAAATGATATGTTTTTGTTATGTTATTGCATGTGCATGATATAGAAAAAAATTCCCACTTCTATTACTCACACCTTTTCCTCCCCATGGCAAGCTTCTATTACTCACACCTTTTCCTCCCCATGGCAAGAGGGATCTAAACCCTCCCCGCTAGCTCGTGCTGGGCAGTGCATTTTATTTGCATAATTGTAGAAATACATAGCAGCTTGAAAGTATGTATAACTAACTTCCTAATTTACAGGAATTGTCTTTGATAAATTATTTATTCAGGAAGACTTGTAGGTATGTCCTGTTATTGTGCGAAAGAATGTTGGCATTGCTTTAAAAAAAATAATTTTAAGTAAAAAACTTTCGGACATAATGTCTCATCATAATTTAATATATCATTACAATTAATCATATATAAGGTGATCCGTTTGGGTTGCCTTTTCTAGCCTCAAATGAAAAAAAAAGAAAGAGGTATCCAAATTTGAATTACCATTAAAAGGAGCAGTGCTTAATATTTACTTATTGAATATAATTTTATTGAAATATTGTCGCGACTATTGCTGGTCCCTTTGAAAGGTAAATACTGGATTATTTTTCCACATTGCGACCGTTCTCTGCCAAAAAATTGATGTAATATAGGATTCCGAACTGTAGCTATCTGTATGCATTTTCATGGTGCGATTGAGCATAACTGATTTGTAAGAAAAAACTCTAAACGATTCACCTAATACATACGTAAATACAACAAGCTTAAAAAACATTAAAATGGACAGACTAACAAAGAGCACAATTTTAACGCATTAAAAAACAGTGGATATGCATGTATAGTATTATTACCTGATGGTAAATCTGCCCACCCGGCTCTGTACTTCACGAGCCGCCACTGATCATATTCGTGATATGAAAACTAGACTAAATTACGTTGAGATGAGAGTCTATCATGCATAACTATAAATGGATACAATTTCGAGTGGAATTGATATGCAGAACTTTTATCATTCTGCTAGATAAATACATCTGCTTTGTACGACGAAGCCTAAACCACAAAGTCGGGTTGATCAGCTTGCTTTGAATCTTATGTCAAGCTCTTATCACATAATGAAATAGAATTTACCGCAAAACCACATGCAGAGCGGATAACCCTTATAGATAGATAGATACCATTTTTTTGGCTGTGTGAAGTTCGCCAGTATTTTTTTTTGAAATTAGGTCCTTTTGCTCGGTGAACCGTTTGCTCTACAGCGGCTACGTTTGTTCTTGATTGTTCGCCAATTAATATCGTTTGTTCTTCTCTAATTATTTAATTATAGCAACTTTAAAATTGTGAGTGTGAACTTAGCCAGTCATTTTTAAATATGGGGCGGAAAGGTATAGGTTTGGTATCAATCGAAAGCCAGACGTTTGTTCATTTTGTAGAGCATTTGTTCATCCTGGAAACGGAAGGATACAGGAATTGGCTGTGTGAAGTTAGCCAGTCATTTTTTTGAAATTAGGTCCTTTTGCTCGGTGAACCGTTTGTTCTACAGCGGCTACGTTTGTTCAGGGCCGGATTCGCCATATGGGCAACCTGGGCAGCTGCCCGGGGCGGCAAATTTTGAAGGGCGGCATCTTTCTAAAACTTTGATACTTTCCATTCATTCGATGAAATGAGCATTTCGGGATATCATGAGACAATTTACATAATTAGCAAAAAAATCAGGCTTGAGTTCACTTTGGTCAAATTTTGCTGATTCGATTGATCTTGAGTTCCCAAATTGTTCAAGATGGACTAGGCTAACACTACTTCTAAAATCGGAGTAAAAGCGTGCGCCTGGAATCAATATTTCAGCAGTAATAAATTCACGATATGAGAAATTCAGCAACATCGTAAAAAGTGTATCAAAACTTCGAATGTGAAGCAAAAGAGAACCATAAATCAAACGATAAGCTGACACTAATCACTAATTGTGTCGAGTCATAAAACGAGCACGACGCTCAGAGGCCTAACTACTGGACTCGGGGCAGTCCCGCGAGCTTCTTGAGATGACCCCTAGTAAAAAGCCGTTGCGTCCATATTTTTAGGTTTTTAATTGTCTGAAATTGAGAACAGGTACTGCAGCATCTATGGAGTGCGCTTTTATTTGGTCCTCTAAATGGCGGTTTAGCCACCACTCTGCGATACTAGTTTTTTTACGATGCTAAAAACTCGTCGCTGAACATTCTAACAAACCACTGCGGTATCAGTACGATAGGTATCGACAATTGCTTATGATAAAGAGAGATAGTAAAGACAATATTGACTGTTCGGCCAATATTGCATCTTCGCGGCACTTTTCATCTATCGTCACAAAGGGGTCGCCAAACCATCTGTGGTGATATTTGGATTTATTGGCATAATTTGACATCTATTTTTGGCACTAGTCCAAATACTAAATTGGCCCTACTTTTATAGTGGCTTTGCTAAGTCAGCGATTACATTTTATTGAATAAAAAAATGTTAAGATAAAAAGCCTAATATCTAATAGAAAATTAATCTCTTCGGTCGTATGAATTTAACAAAGAAGGACGTTAAATTCAACATTTATTTCGAGTTCTTGAATCATATCTCAGGTTAAAAAAAAGCCTTTTTTTGACAATTTTGTTTAATGATTAAACCCGTATAGGGGCCTATAGCGTTGATTGTAGTCATACTATTCCATTCCTGAAGTAAATCTTTAATAATTCTTAAAGTTTCAAACAAAAAAAAGCAGTTATAACCTGAAATAGTTAGTATGATAATAATAGTTTTGCCTCATAAAATTTTCGTTGTCTAAATTTTTCATGGTTCGAAAATTTCTATTGGCTAATGAGCCCCTCCACGTTAACGTTACATTCACGTTACGCCCGAGCGACTGATTCCAAGTTTAGTTAGTATGACGGAGGGCGGCAAGTTAGCGCCATAGAGGATAAATCCGGCCCTGCGTTTGTTCTTGATTGTTCGCCAATTAATATCGTTTGTTCTTCTCTAATTATTTAATTATAGCAACTTTAAAATTGTGAGTGTGAACTTAGCCAGTCATTTTTAAATATAAGTCGGAAAGGTATAGGTTTGGTATCAATCGAAAGCCAGACGTTTGTTCATTTTGTAGGGCGTTTGTTCATCCTGGAAACGGAAGGATACAGGAATTATTAAGGAAAAAGGGATTAGTTGTGACGCCATCTACACTCGACTAGCGAAAACGAGACACAAATGTGTAGGAGTTCATACCCAAGTAACAATTTCATTCCTATAATACTTCGTACAATATTCTCTTCTAGCATTAATAGGGGCACTTTACAGGGTATAACCACTGAATAACAGTCCAATAATGGCATTTGGCGTCGTTTTTTAATCCAATAGAACCTTATTGTAGCACTAAATTATGCTTTAAAAAGGCGTACGTCATTTGCTTTATATCATCATTTTCTGTCATTGAACGAATTTGCAAAAAAAAAAATAGAAAAACAAAATTTCCGCAGCTGGCATCGAACCATTGTCTGTTGATTGCCCGTCCTACACGCTACCCACTCAGCTAACCTCACATATGGTCGGCATTGCTCGGAAACACTACATGGTTGTTGCTACTATAGAAATGCTTGACAATTCTTGATCCACTCTTTTGCACTGCACCCTATCATACATTTATCAATAAAATAGGGTGAATTTCTGCGCAGAGATCACTCTAAATAATTTCGAAGATAACAATGAGTGCATACGTGTGGGTTTCATGCAAGATCTTAAGGATTTCTAATGCAGAAATTGTGTATTTCAGAAAACTGTGTCAAGTGTCAATTCATTAAAAAATCACAAAGTCCATCCTTGTATAAAACTACGGTGAACAATTTATTGGATGACCATACGAATGACACACTATAAAAATGACAACGACTGTGCTATAGAAGAATATTATGCATGTGTGTGAGTTAACTTAGAGAGACTATTGCATGTGTGTGCTGTATCATCCAATAAACACAAGAGTGGAGTATTTAAAGGAGTGTCTTTTTAGGTTAACGTTTAGAGACAGTTTTATCGACGTTTTATACCACCATCTTTAAATTTATTCCATAATGATGATAAAAGCTTTCCGGAAAATACTTTAAGGATGTTTTATCGGATCGAAACATTACTTTAAGCGCTGTCACACGATAAATGAATTTCGTGGTACTATATGATTGCTACAGTGTGAAGTGCTTCTTTAAAGCAAACGAATTGTTGCTTGGGTAGTACGACCATTGACCACACCTAACCGATTGGTGCTGCTACCATCAAATTCAAAATGTCAAATACACTGTATGAATTTCATACAGCGTGGATATGTTACGTGTTGCTATAGCATTACTTAGTTTCTGGATGAAATTTTTATCAATTCTAGCGTAAATATTGGGAGAACAGTTAATCTGAATATTGTGAGTAAAAATTCAATCAGTTTGACTCACTATATATTTAGCTTTCTAGGAAAAAACCCCCCAGTGTAAAAAATTGTGAATATTGGGTACCCAAAAATGGGCTATGCTTGGAATTCCACAAACTGGACATGTTTTACTGCATTCTCTCGCTCAATGCTCCATTTCGAAGATTTCAGAGAATATAAACTTTTTTGTGGTTTTCATTTTGAAATGTACCTATTTTGTCCACCTAAGTAAGTTAATGTGAACAAAGATTTAAAATTGGACTAATCGACATTTTGCCCTATTTTAATATATATGTATTTTAATGGAAAATTAAGGATTTTATATTTTCTATTCTGTACAGTAATCAAGAGACCACAGACCGAGCAGAAAAAAAAAATAAAATTGAACAATACCTTTTACATAATTTTTAATTTGGGCTACAATTGTAGCCCGCGCGCCTAACCACGTGACAAATAGGTGCACGCCTAACGAAGATTTAAGGGTTAATAAATAAATAACAGGCGCGACAATCCAGCATTGGACTAAGGCCGCAGGATGTGTTAGTGACATCCTATTTCCAAGATCTTATCTGCTTTTTGTTGAGGTAATGAGACCAGCATCACGCTCAGCAGTGTTATTTATCCCCATAAATTGGGTACTCGTTTAACATCTGAGTGAGATCATAGTACGTCACAAGCTCGTGAGTTCGAAAAACACAATAGCTCACGGTGAGATTCGAACTCATGACCCTGTGCACCGAAGGTGCGCCCACTAACCGCTAGACCAGCTAGACTATAAGGGTTAATACAACATCTGAAATTAACTACAATCCATTAAAGCTGTGCGGTGCAAAAATACTAACGCTCCTAATTTACACCTTATTGTTCAAACATTCTTGGTAATCATTCGTCTATTAATAGGAAATCATCAAAAGTAAAGCTCCATGCAACGACTTTCATTATTTCGAACCTTTATCGAAAATGCCATAAATTGTCAGGTGACAACCTTTCATTTGTGATTATGGCTCAGTATGTTGCTATTCAACCGAGAAAATCCATTATACCCCTAAAACAGAAGATTGGAGTAGAGCGAAGTCTATTATAATCATTCATCATTCTCTGTTCTATACATGCCTCTATTACAGAGAGCTGTTGAAAGGGAAGTAAAAGTCATTCGGGTTCATATACGTGTCCTGAAATCAATAGAAGTGAACTATGTTGGTGTGGATGAATGTGTTCAATCGTTAGATAGACTTAGGGAGAAATCAATAGAAAACAAATAACTTCACAAATTTAAAGTAGAAAGTCATCGCTGTTGGTTGTACGCTAATTTTGAGCAAGGGATCCCAAAAATATCGTATTTACGCCATGTGATTCCTCATGAATTGTTAGCAAAAAGGGTATACATTCATAAAATTAATTTTAAACGCAAAAACTGCTACATATGTATGTACATCTATTGATTTTCAATAAAATGCATACTTTTTCAGGTTTATATGTATGGGGGTGAAAAACACAAATCATTAAGACACAATGAAATCAATGTTAACCTTCTGGCGGGCGCAATGCATCTGACAGATTAAGTGACCAGTTTTTGTTGCACCAATCAGCGATATGAAAAGGGAAAGATCTGAAACTCACAGTAGCTTAATATTTATCGAACAACTACCCAAAGCAGTTTTCAGTTTCTATCTGCCATGTCTGAGGGGCAGGAGGGGATGAAATAATCTCTCAGATGTATTGCGCCCGAGTGTGCTATTTTCTCCTTTTCTATGAAATTTTCCACTTGTTATACTCTTCACATTGCGTAATAACGTTGTGTTGACTTTTAGGTTCACCAAATCGATCAATAGTGTGTTTTTAGTAAAAGAAGCTCACCTTTTTTAAGCGGTCGAGTTGTTGGAGGTTTTTTAAATATTGAAGCGATTGAAAGCGGAATATTCTTAGAAAATTGAAAATGTGAAGGGAGTCAAACTTTGTGAGCCATTTTTTGTTTCTAAAATTTCGTAGAACAGTTTCAAAAAGACAGTGCAACAATAAATAAGAGTCTAAAATATACAGAAACTTAGTTTCATACTTTTTTCTGCACTTAATCTGTCAGATGCATTGCGCTCGATCGTGTTAGGATTAGTGTTGCGCCCGCCGGAAGGTTAATTGAAAATCTATGTTTTGAAAAATTTAATTTTCCGGATAATAAAATACCGAGCAATTTATGTATCCTTAAAAGCTAAAAACGAAACAATTTCTCAAACTACATGTATTCTCCCTCATACCATAAAACTTGAAATCACTTCTCAATCGTATATAAATCATTTCACTACTTTAGTTGTTAAAGTGTTCCTTGGCTATTCCACTCCCGGAATGCGCAGAGTTAGATAAATCAATTCAGTGTTTTTGCACCATTAAGTTTTCAATTTTATGTCCTCTTAATCAATTTATTATGTAGCGTCAAAGAGGTTTTTTTTCGAAAACACTATGAGGACGACTAAAACAAATTTATGTATTGTCTTATATACATACATATATGTATCTGTAATATATACCTAATGTATTTGACATTCATTTTCATTGTTTGTTTTTGCATTTCGATAAAATGCTTGTTCGGTATGTTTATACAGTATCGTATTGCTGTATTTACAGCCAAGCAAAACATGATTTAATGACTGTAATCGCGATGGTGAGTAAACTTAAGTGCCGAAATGTGTAAATCTCATGGTCATATTTTCCTTATTAGTTTAGTCACAACGAAAAGAAAGTTACATTTCTATAGAGGACTCGAGAAATTTATTTGAGACAATTGGAAAATAATAGCAGTTTCAAGTTGATGTCCTATGTTTGTGGTGAACATTAAATAAATTGATATTTTATCGTTGAATGAAAGCAATTGATACGTTTCTATAGTTCTTATATTGTTTTATATATCTATAGTCATTATGTAGATACTTATACGTTATACCTATGGCTACAGTCACATTTGGCGAGTTTACTAGCGCTAGTAAGGTTGCATTCGAGAATTCAACATATACGCCAGGAAATTTGAACAAAAATTTGGCCAAACTTCGGAAAAATTAGGGGAAAGCTGGATTTTTGCATGAGCCTTCCTTTCGAGGTCCTAAACAAGACCCCAAAACTCCCCGTCTCTACGAGTGCCGTTGGCGGTGCTACAGAGAGTCAAAGACCCTCGAAAACAGGTTTTTCTGAATATTTCGATAACGGTAGCATATACAAAAAAGTAGTGTATGGCAAATTTGAAGCTCTTGTGCTTTCTCAAAAAACTATGGAAAGACCGAATACGTTCTAACGGTGCAAGAAGATCTAACGGTAACTCGTACTAAAAATTTATGTATGGAAAATTTGTAGCCTATGAAGTACTGAAGAAAGTGGCCAAATTTCATATCAATACGTGCAGCCTTAACGACGCTATGGGGGTTCAAACCGTAAAAAGGTGTTTTTTTTTGGGGTTTTTCGTGAATGTCGCTAAAACGGGGGAGTGTGCTCTATGGTCTTTTAGGAAAAATTTGTAGCGTCTGTAGCTGTTAGTAAGACGCCAAAAGTCCCCAAACATGGGAATTATGATGGTCCAAACATTCAATTAAGCAGTTTTTGCGGAATTTCTCTATAACGGTAACGTGCATCAAAAACTTTTATATAGCGGATTTGTAGCTTATACAACGCCTAATTAAATATCTAAATTTCGGATTGATGCGTATAATGCTAGGGGCGCTATGAGGTTGCGAACCGTACCATAACGGTGTTTTTCATAAACTTCTTCATAACGGGAACGCTTTCGGGAGGGAATCTTGTTTGTTGCTTCTGTAACCTAAACTTAAAATGCCAAAACAACTCATCTATGCGGGCACCCTCAAGGAAGTTATGAGGGGTCAAAATTGAACAAAAAATCGTTTCTCTGAAATTTTTTAATAACGGTAACCTCTTGAGAGAACCCATCTGAAATCAATTTGTAGCTCCTGTGGATGTTACTAAGACGCCAAAAGTCCCCAACAATGGAAGACCCGGTAGGGAAGTTATGAGGGTCCAAACATTAAAAAAAACTGTTTTTTGGGAATATCTCTATAAGGGTAATGTGCATCGAAAACTGATTTATGGCGAATTTGTAGCTTATACAACGCTTAATTAAATATGCGAATCTCCGATTGCTGCATGCAATGCTAAGGGTGCTATGAGTGTCCGAACCGAACCTTAACGGTATTTTTCGTTATTTTCGTGAATTCCTTCAAGACAGGAACGCTTCGGAAAGAGAGCCGGTAACAAATTATTGCTTCTGTAAAATGCAAAAGCAAATCATCTATGCGAACACCCCCAAGGAAGCTATGAGGGGTAAAAATTAAACAAAAAAACGTTTCTCGGAATTTTTTTTAATAACGGGAACCTCTACGGGGAACCCATCTGAGGCAAATTTGTAACTCGTGTGGCTGTTAGTAGGACGTCAAAATCTCCCCAACGATGGGAGTCCCCCTAGGGAAGTTATGAGGGTCCAAATATCCAAAAAAGCAGTTTTTCGGGAATATCTCGATAACGGTAATGTGCATCGAAAACTGTTATATGGCGAATTTGAAGTTTTTACGATTAATTAAGTGTTCAACTCTCAGATCGATACGTGCAGTACAAAGGGCGCTATGAGGTTCCACACCACAAAATTTCGGTATTTTTGGTTATTTTCGTGAAAATCACTGTAACGGTAACGTTCCAAATAAAATGCTCCACCGATTTGTATGCACCTGCGGCAACCATACGTGCATTATAACAATTAAAATGTTGGGTTGGGTGGGACATGTACACAGGATGAGCGACGATCGCATGCCCAAAAAGGTGATGAACGCGCAACGAGTGGACGGAGCCAGATTGCGTGGACGACCGAGAGCCCGATGGGAGCATTCTATATGTTAGGACGCCCACCAGATGCTAGGCTTTCGGAACTGGAGGACAAGGTCGCGTGACAGCGACAATTGGAGGTTTTCAATCCAGGCGGCCGAGGCCCGACGTCGGGCTATCGTGCCATAAAGAAGAAGAAGAAGAAAATGTTGGGTTTGGCACAAAAATTAAAAACTGACTAAAGGTAAGTTAAATAATATAAATCACTATCACATACACATACATACACTACACATACCTTGCTTACAAATTAGTTAATTTAAACGTTATAATGCACGTATGGTTGCCTCAGGTGCATACAAATCGGTGGAGCATTTTATTTGGAACCAGAGAAACAACAAATTTATACAGACTGCTTCCGGTATACGTTACCGTTACATATATTTTCACGAAAATAACCAAAAATACCGAAATTGTATGATTTGGAACCTCATAGTGCCCTCTGTACTGAACGTAGCAATCTGAGATTTGAACACTTAATTAAGCGTTGTAAAAAGTTTAAATTCGCCATATAACAGTTTTGGGTGCGCATTACCGTTATCGAGATATTCCCCAAAGACTGCTTTTTTGAATGTTTGGACCCTCATAACTTCCCTAGGGGGGGCTTTCATCGTTGGGGACTTTTGACGTCTTACTAACAGCCACACGAGCTACAAATTTGACTCAGATGGGTTTCCCGTAGAGATTCCCGCTATTAAATTCCGAGAAACTGTTTTTTGTTTTATTTTGACCCCTCATAGCTTCCTTGGGGGTGCCCGCACAGATGAGTCACAGATGAGTTGTTTTGGCATTTTAAGTCGAGGTTACAGAGGCAATAAATTGTTACAAGGTTCCCTCCCGAATGCGCTCACGTTATGAAGAAATTCCCGAAATAACGAAAAATACAGTTATGGTACCGTTCGGGACCTCATAGCCCCCCCAGCATTGCAAAAAAACACCTCTTTTAAGTTTTGAACCCCCATATCACCCTTAAGGCTGCACATATTGATATGAAATTTGGCCACTTTCTTCAATATTTCATAGGCTACAAATTTTCCATACAAAAGTTTTTAGTACGAGTTACCGTTATATATATTTTCGTGAAAACTTGTTAAAAATACCGTTAGACCTCCTGGCACCGTTAGGAGTGCCCGAACGTATTCGATCTTTCCATCGTTTTTTGAGAAAGTACAAGAGCTTCAAATTGGCCATACATCACTTTTTTTTATATGCTACCGTTTTCGAAATATTCAGAAAAACCTGTTTTCGAGGTTCTTTGACCCTCTGTAGCACCGCTAGCGGCACTCGTAGAGACGGAGACCTTTGGGGTCTTGTTTAGGCCCTCGAAAGGGAGGCTCATGTAAAAATCCAGCTTTCCCCTAATTTTTCCGAAGTGAAATGCCAATTTTCCTGGGGTAATAGGCGACGACACATAATAAACAACGAAAACAGTGTCATGTAAATGGGTGATTATGCGTTGTTACGACGTCGTCACCGAAAGTGTGATGCAACTAAACGCATCACTACAGGGGCGAACCCAGGAATTTATTTCGGGGGGAGATTTGTGTATGCAAGTGACTCATGATATCATACGTTTATTTTCAGACCTTAACATTAAGATAATCGTTTTTATATGTTCTAAATTTCAGAAAAATTTAATTTAAAACATTTAAAGTTGATTTTAACATTTAAAGCTGATTTTCATCAAATAAATTTACATACTTTTTTTTAACACTCCCTTAGAAAATAACTGGTTTTGGTAACCGATTGTTACGAACATTTTTAGACGGAATTACCTTATTGCATTTCTTGCAAATTAATTTAGTTTTCGACGGTCACTATGAGAAATTTGTCATTTTTTGTGGTTTTTGAAACTCGCGAATTATAATATGTAAAATGACTAAACAAAAACTACTCACTGAATGTATCTAATCTTCTTTTCTATTTTACTTTATTTCACATTAATTAAAACTTTATCTGGTCTATCAAAACGAATAAGATAGTAGTAACCAGGTGATAAACCTAGTACATGACATTGCAAAACGTGCTGGAGATTTTTTTTTTGTTTCTTATGTTTTTTGGGGTGCTATGTCCAAATTCGTAACTTCCCACCAAAATTTCGTTCCGAAACAGAGTCAAAATCGCAAAACAAATTACCATCAATTGTAGCGATACCGCATAACGCATTTGAAAGGAGAATAATACAGTTTCGAAGTTATAAGCCAAAAAACGGAAAAACTCCAAAAATGTTCGGTTTTGGCCCTGTTTTGCAACGAAATTTCGGTGGAAGCTCGGAATTCAAGCTCAGCACTCAAAAAAACATAAGAATAAAAAAATTCTCCACCACATTTTGCAATCTGAGATCACCTAGTGACTACACTAAAGATCTTGAGTCTAAAAATCATCACTTATTTGTTATGTCAGTCAATATAGTTATGTTGTGTAAATTTTGTTTAAACTAATACTTTTGAAAAATCGGTTTCATAATTTCGGGGGGTGTTTTATCCCCCATATCCCCCCCTTGCGTTCGCCCCTGCATCACTAGTCCCCCTATCTACGTGAGTTAGTTGCAAACGAGAAGTTAGTACGGTGACGACGTCGTAAACAACCAACGAAGTGCTGTGCAATTTTATTAGTAACTAGTAAATAGATACATTTTACTAGCTACTAGTGCAGAGGTTCACAACCTTTTTCAGTACATGCCCCCGTTGCGAGGTTAGCACAATCTGGTGCCCCACAACGCAAATTTCGCTCAAAAACGGAAGAAGGCATTTTTCAGCTCATTCTTTTTCTTTTGTTAAGAATTCGCCACGTTGACAAAGAATAAGAGAACATTTGTATCATTGAAAAAATCTCACAGAGATTTTGGACTAATCAGATCAACTTGGATTCTGTTTTCGCAATTTAAGTTTATGAGGAGTTCCGAAGCCTACATTTAGCTCATTTGAATATTGAATTGATTCCACACTATAAAAAAACTATAAAACAGGGCATTGAGTGGGCGGTTCGTTACACCATGGCCACATTTGAGTTTTACTGATACGAAGTGAAGAAAACGTAGCAGCCGTAGCGGCCACAGCTCAATTGGATATTGCCGGAGAGCTAGATTTGGCCTTACATCCCTACTACATTGGGGCAAGAATTGAGGCCGCATGATCATGATCATAAGACGATTATTGCGCGCTGAAAATGTTGCATGAAGATCCGGTTTTAGACCAAAAACTCATTTTCCTGGCGAGGTCTATTTTGTTGGGCTCAGGGGTGCGTCAGCAAGCTAAATTGAAATCATTGTGTGACTACATGTTTCTCATGAAGTATTATTTCAATTTCATTCAAGTTTAACAGGTAGTGCACTCCTGGTTTTTTCCCTCGGTCTATAATATTCCAAAAATAATTTCAGCGATCATCATGAAACCGACTTTGGACAGAGGCTCCTTGCGAAAATACTGTGGCTGCAGCGATTTAGAAATTTTGCTCATGATTTGAAGAATTTTACCAACTTATGGGCGTTGTAATATAATCCATCACACAAACACTCGAGTTGAGCCCACGGCCCCATTTGCCAACCGTCATGCCCCACTAGGGGCGCGCCCCACCGGTTGGGAAGTACTGTACTAGTGGAATAGGACATGTTCAATTCGACTAGCAACCTCGGTGGATTTTGAATTAACGGCTTAACGGATCGACACGAAATTCAGTGTGAATGTGTAGAATGGTGGGGTATTTGCTACGAATACCTTTGAAATGTTAACAGGGTATCCTAAACGAGGTGCAAAAGTAGATAGTTTTATTTTTCATCGGAAAAGAGTGTATAGGCACGTATATTTATATAATTTCGTGTCGATCGGTTGAGCCGTTAATTCAAAATCCACCGAGAAATAATTGTAGCGTCGCTTGACTACTCGTATTCTCCTTTCTCCACGCTCTTATAAATAATGTAAAACCGTTGGAGGTTGCTAAGAAATACCTTAATAAGGATATGCATTTTTAGCAAAAGGTATTCCAGTCAATGTGCTATTTTTTACATTCTAACATTAGGCTTTAGGTGTTATTCATAGATGAAAGTAAATTTAACATCTTTGGTTCAGACGGTAAGCAGATTGTGTGGCGAAGAAAAAATGAAGAGTTAAAGACGAAAAATATACATTCGCAAAATAACGCCATGGTTTGCGTGTGTATGGCGGATAGTGGAACTGGCAAACTTCATCATATTGAAGGTATAATGAACTGAATTGTGAATGTGGATATTTTAGAACAATATCTTCAAGAAAGTGTTGATAAACTCGGAATCTAAGACGACTTCTACTTCTACCAAAGAATGACCCGAAACACAAATCCCGGGTTGCACGCGAATGGCTTTCGAATAATAATTGTCCCCATGTTTTGGAAGTGTTGCCACAGTCCCCGGATTAAAATATTATCGAACCGTGCTCGTTTGAAACAAAAGCTCCAAAAACGCTGCATCAGTACAAAAAAAGGACCTCTTGGAAGCAATTCCATCTAGTTACACTTTCTCTCACATTCATTTGTGACATCATTTTTCGACTCTTTTCAGTTTTGTTGTTATTTTTTCTTGTTAAAATAAAATAAGACAATTGCCAAATACTTTAAATAAAAGACCGACATTTATCAAATAAAACAATATAAAATACAATTTACTTTGACTTTCTTTTCATTCGTTTTTCTATGATTTTCTTTTGTTACTCAAGGTGGCTCACTTTGACTGTGACTCACTGTATGTAGCAAAGAACGAAACATCAATATGTTGGCAAGTAAAAGTGCCAGTTAAATCGTATAAAAACATCCATTCCCCGTTTCGAATATAAATTCCCATTTCCAAACCAAATTGGCCACATATTTATTCATACTCCTGCAAAAGAGTCGCCTCTCATGTTTAGTCCATTATCCTATATGGTCATTCAAAACATCTTCTACGAAAGAAAACTGTCAAGACCAAATGTCCCTATTATTGCCAAAAAGGAAAAATCAATTGTCGTTCATCTCATTTTTTTATGCACAACACACATGTTTATATGTATATACCTATATTTTTATGTATGTATTTTAGTCGGCTTTCTGGTAATCCCTTCAATTTCTTTTTGTCGAAACCAAAAATCCTTGTGGCATTTATACGCAATATAATACACTCGTATCTGACAAAATGTCCGTGGGAAATGAACTGTTTTATTTATTATTAGAACAAAACAAAACCGCCAGGATATGTGTAGAAAAAACCCATAAAACTTAATTAGCTTTCCGTCTTCTACTCGGTATACATACATATGTGTATGATCCGAAGAACCGTCATCCATTTCATGTAACATATTGTCGACTTGTGAAAGGATATGTTGCGAAAATTCAAGATATTTGTCGTCAAGCTTACTTACAGGTGCGATAACGCTGTGGTCCTATTACGTCAAACAACGTCACAAATAGATGGTATAACTCAAACTTCAATCCTTTTAATTAAACTCTAGTAAGATATGGAAAGAGGTGGATATGTTGCGTTGGCTGTTGAGGAAATGAAGGGAAATAATACTGTTGTAAAAATACACACAGATACTGAATAGGTAATAAACTCTCTACGTGGATGATCCTACCGGAGTTGTGACGCCTACTTGATTGCAGCATGTTGAATAGAATTGAAATGGAATCGCGAATCGTTTACAGACAATTTTGTGGTACTGAATGATAAATGTAATTACGTATAAAAAAACTAGAGAGTGCGTTGTGTTTTTCTTTTAGTTTTACACCATAATTTATGATTTATTTTGCCAGAAGCGGCAATTGTAATATCTGACTCACGGGCCCCACTCAATCCACTTCATCTTTTTAGGCGACACAGAAATCGGATTAGGCCATTTTGTATTAACTTAAATCGTTAAACTGACCGACTGAGACTGGCCTGCGCAAGCATAACCGGTGCAATGCGCAGCGCACCAACTCTAACCTTAGAGAAACTACTAGACCTGCCACCCTTGGACCTCATAATCACAGAAGAGGTAAGACTTGCAGCGTATAGACTACAATCATCAAACATGTGGACATCACAAAGGGTAGGACACTGTACTATTACAGAAATCATTGCAAACCCAATCCTAGATATGGGCAGCGATTATACCCCGGCCAAGTACACCTTCGACTCCAACATCCAGACATCAACGGCCAGGGAAGACTGAAATAAATGGAACGACAACCATCTATCAACACATATAGTGTGGTACACGGATGGGTCCAAGACAAACGAAGGAACAGGGGCAGGAGTTTTTACTAAAACAAACAACTATAGTATCTCCACACCCCTAGGTCAATACACAACTGTCTTTCAGGCAGAACTTCTAGCCATAAACCTTGCAGCAGGGGAGAGTACTCGTAAGGGATATACAAACAAGACCATCTATATCAGTGATTCCCAAACTGGGGGGCGCGCCCCCCTAGGGAGGCGTGACGATCAGGGAAGGGGGGCGTGGACACAACTCTAATATTGATTCCATCACTAAATTATAGTTTCCTTCCCATTAATGAATTACACCAGAACTAATCGGTTGTTGCAAAGCATTGCAAAATGACAAAGATTGTATTTTCGTCGATTAATTCGCTGCTACACGGTTGTAAATTTTGGTGTAAACCGGGTGTAAATTTTAGAAATAAAATAATATAAATCCTATCTATTCCAAAATTTGAATAAAATTTGACCCTTTTCAACTTATAATTTTAGTTTATTCGAAAATTATATTAATTATATCCGCTACAGAATAAAACTATCCAAATACCCTTTTCATATTATACATTTTACACCGTTCGGGATTGAATAAATTTTATTGAATGTTGTTATAACATAAAAGGGTAGAATCAATCCTACTATGTTATCAAATCTACACTATCAACGCAAGAAACCCATTCAACATAGAAGTCTATCGATTTGTAGTCTGTCTGGTTCAGTGAGCAGCGCGCTTGGCTACAAATCACAGGATTGTGGATTCGAAGCCGACTGCACTCGTATTACATTTTTTAATTTTTTGAACGGTTTGTATAAATTTGCTTATCAATTTTATACTACTGAAGAGTAAAATTTTTACCAAGAATACTTATACTTTTAATATACATAGTTCACTTATACTTTTTATAAGGTCCGTTGGTGTAGTTTTGATAAAATTTTTATATGGAAATGTATGAATATATGTTTTTATAAAAATTAAACCAAAATTTTCAGCCATGTACTAGCCATTTGATAAACACGGCTGAGAATATTAGGTCGAGAAAAAAAAAATCACTTGATATGGCTGATATGTACCGCATCAGCCAGCTATAGTCCTTGCATGATTTTTGATAAAAAAAAGTACGGATTTTGGTCGCTCCAATAATATTGATATCAATTTTGCTGCTCGACGTATCACTAAAGCCATAATGACGGCCGACGAAATTCAGGATGTGAAAATCATGAAAGTTAAATAATGCTTTCTAAAAATTCCAGTAGTTCCAAAATACATATGGGCTGCACTAACAATGAAATGTTCAAGTTCAAACAATTTAAATTGCGACTTATGTCCAAAATTAAAAGCATTCTTTGCCCATGACAATTTTTGGTTTTTGGCCAATATTTTCTCGGGGGCGCCAGGATCAGCAGATCTCACAAGGGGGGCGCGAGCTGAAAAAGATTGGGAACCACTGATCTATATTCTCTCCGACAGTCAAGCTACGATAAAGGCCATTGCATGTCCCAAAAAAAACCTTCAAATTGGTTTGGGAGTGCCAACAAAACCTCAAACACCTAGCTACCCGAAACAATGTAACCCTGAAATGGATGAAAGGTCACAAAGGGATCGAAGGAAATGAGAAAGCTGATGCCCTTGTAAGAGAGGTCATTGTCCCCGTCGTCTGCATACGATAGGGATCTACACACCAGACCCATTATGCCGCCTCTGCAACGAAGACGAGGAATCAGCCTCGCACGTTATCTTCGAATGCCCCGCTCTTATGAGCTGGAGACAAAAATTCGTTGGGGCTCAAATCACCAGAATGTGCGCACCCAAAGTAAACTTGGTTAATTTTCTTCTAAGCGTTTTACGAAGACCAGAGCTAATAACCTGAAACTATTTCGCTTAATTGGGATATACAATAAGCCAGCAGGCTGCAGTATTGGGCGCAACAAGCCCAATCCAACTCAGAGCCCTATCCACCCATACATCCATCCAAGGAACTTAAAATTCGCACGAAAGAACAAACCCACACATGTGTTAAAGCGTGTCAAACGATCAAGTAAATACATAAGTGTAATGCTATAAGGCCACAAGAATTGTTTATTACATTATTTCGTCCTTTCATTTATGTACTTTCATTTCCTTTACAACTGTATGTGGTTGAATCGCATCTGTTTCCGTATAACAATCCTTGTTCTATAACTTCCATCTGGCGACAAGTCATATTCCCTCTCCCTCTGCTGTTGTATATCCTACTTCTAATAGCAAAATGTAATTTTATTATTCAGTGGAGGGAACATAAAAGGATAATGCGCTAATGTGTTAATAACAACATACACATTACTCTCATTACTTTGGCAGGAAGCTTTAAACATGATTACGTTATGAAATTCTGCAAAGTTCCGCTACAGTCTAAATGAAATTTAAGAGTCATTAGTGCCCTTCTATTCAGTAATACTATCAGTAGAGATATAGGTTACATGCACTTTAAGTTAGGAGGAAGTACAAACATATTTTGTTAAATCTAAAAATATGACAATTCCGGGTTAATAACCCTTGTGCCTACAACCAAAAATTTATACACGAAAGTACAACCAGCATACCCGGGTATGCCGTACATTTTATAAGTTGTAGCTGCTTATTTATGTTTATACCCTTCGCTTATTAAGCGTAAAGGGTATATTAACTTTGTCATGAAGTTTGTAACGCATTGAAGGAAGCATCTCCGACCATATAAAATATGTATATATATGATCAGCGTGACGAGCTGAGTCGATTGGACGATGTCCGTCTGTCCGTCTGTCCGTCTGTCCGTCTGTCCGTCTGTCTGTCTGTTGCGACGCGTTTTGCTCGGCCAGTTTAAAAGCTATGGAGCTGAAATTTTGCACACATGCTTCTTTTTGTTGCAGGCAGTTTGTATGTTTGAATCGCTAAAATCCGATGAGGGGGTCGTGGGGCTGCCATACAAACCTACTCCCCAAATTTAGGTTCTTCTTAGAAAAACTTTTTTATTTATGCACCAATTTCAATCAAATTTCACACAAATGTGTTTTAATTGGTAACACACAATATATGTAAAAATCGACCAAATCAGACAATGGGGTCGTGGGGCTGCCATACACACCTAGTCCCCCAAATTATGTTCTTCTAAGAAAAACTTTTTTATTTTCTCATCGATTTGAATCAAATTTCGCACAAATGTGTTTCTAGTAATACCACAAAACATATGTAAAAATGGACCAAATCGGACCATGGGGTCATGGGGCTGTCATAGAAACCTAGCTCCCCAAATTAAGTTCTTCTAAGATTTTTTTTTTATTTATACACCAATTTCAACCAAACTTCACACAAATGTGTCTCTATTGATGACACGAGACATATGTATAAATGGATGGAGTCGGACCATGTGGTCATGGAGCTACCATACAAACCTAGCCCCCCAAATCAAATTTTACTAAGAAAAACGTTTTTATTTGCACACCAATTTCAATCAAACCGCAGAAAATTATATTTCTATTGATGCCACATAACAAACGTGAAAATAAATGAAATCGGACTATGGGTTCGTGGGGCTGCCATACAAACTTGACCCCCAAAATCAGGTTCTTCTAAAAAATATTTTTTTATTTGGACACAAATTTCAACTAAACTTCATGGAAATGTATTTTTAGTGATGGTTCAAAACATATGCAAAAATGAATTATATCGGACCATGGGGCCATGGGGCTGGCATATAAACCCAACCCCCAAATTAGGTTCTTCGAAGAAAACCTTTTTGATTTGTCCACCAATCTGAACCAAATGTGTTTTAATTGATGCCACAAACATACATAAAAATTGATGGGAAGGCCATAGGGCTGCCCTACAACCCCCTTCCCCCTCTTTTTGGTTCTTATAAGAAACCCACGTCCCCGCTTCGCCTACTAAATCTTCGCCACGGCACTTATGAGAAAATTCAAAAGCATGGAAGCGGGGAGGACTGAGCTCTAGTAATAGGTAAGCCCCAAAAAACTTTTAGCCCGAGGGGAGCGAAGGGTATCCAAATTTCGGCCGCGCCCGAAATTAGCCTCGGTCTCGTTTTTCGTTATAATACTTTACATAATTACAGTAGCCCCTCCTTGATCCAAAACTCGATAATTCGAATGTTTCGATGTCGCGAATACAATGGTAATTCGAATTTCTGATAATTATAACTTTTTTATTATTTGATGCCTGTTTTTTTAATGAGGCGAGAAAAACATTCAAAGGACGCCAACGAAACCGACGAAATTAAGCGACGGATACAACTAGCCAATAAGACATATTTCTCGGTCCTCCCTATAATTAATTCGAAACTTGCGCACAGGAACACGAAGCTCCGCGTGTACAAAACGATCATCCGACCCGTGCTATGTTATGGCTGCGAAACATGGACCCTCACCCAAGCCTCCGAAATTTTGCTAGACCGATTCGAACGAAAGGTCCTTCGGCGAATTTTCGTGGCCGTTCGCGAGCGAGACCAATGGCGTATCCGGTACAACCATGAGTTGTATCAATTGTACGATGAGCTGGAAGTATCGAAAATCGTGAAGCTTCAACGTTTGCAATGGGCGGGGCATGTACAACGGATGGACGATAATCGCATGCCAAAGAAAGTGATGAACGCACAACGAATTGACGGAGCGAGGTTGCGTGGACGACCGAGAGCTCGCTGGGAGAACTCCGTAGGTGAAGACGCCCACCAGCTGCTGGGCTTCCGAAACTGGAGGACGAGGTCACGTAACCGCGACAATTGGAGGTCAACGATTCAGGCGGCCAAGGCCCGACGTCGGGCTATCGTGCCACATTGATGATGATGAGAAAAACATTCAAGTTCCAAAGAAAATAATTAGGGACATTGATGGCGAGGGCTAAAATTCAGTAAATCGAAGAATTGGGCGTTGTACCTCTTGTTAACTCGAAATGTTTATCCAGTTCCATTTATGGCCTATACCTATACATAACCCTTAGGCCGCGCGCAAACTAAAGGCGTATTGAAGCGTAGCGTAGCGTAAAACCTGTCACCCAATAGAACGCTTGTACTAGGCGACAGGTTTTACGCTACGCTACGCTCCAATACGCCTTTAGTCTGCGCGCGGCCTTAGTCGTGGGCGAAATAGGTAAATTTTTTATTCAGAAATTTATTTGAAGTTCTTTTTTCCATTCCTAGATAATTCAAAGGATTACACTCTCAGAATTTAAATTTTTTTTGCGATCCTTATCTTCTGTATTCGAATTATCAAGAGTCATAGTACAATCCAACGTATGTTGGCCGATAGCTTACCAAACTAGTGGGGGCAACGAGAAAGTTTGGACCAGATTCCAATTATTGACAACACGAAGTTATAATATCAATACGCTAAGGAAATACCACTATATCAACCTGATGATGGTAAGGAGTTAGCACAGGGGTTCCCAACCTTTTTCAATACATGCCCCCCTTGGAAGGTTAGCCGAATCTGCCGCCCCCAACGAAATTTTCGCTCAAAAACGGAAGAAGGCATCTTTCAGCTCATTCTTTTTCTTTTGTTAAGAATTCGCCACGTTGACAAATAATAAGAGAACATTTGTATCGTTGGAAAAATCTCACAGAAATTTTGAACTAATCAGATCTGGTTTCTATTTTCGCAATTTAAATTTATGAGTAGTTCCAAAGCTTACATTTAGCTCATCTGAATATTGAATTGATTCCACACTTAAACTATAAAAGAAGGCTTCAGTGGGCGGGCGATTCATCACACCATAGCAACGTTTAAGTTTGACTGATACGAAGTTAAGAAAACGTAGCAGCCGCTAGCGGCCGCTGCTGAATTAAATATTTTCGGAGAGCTAGATTTATATATATCCCTACTACATTGGGTCAAGAATTGAGGCCGCATGATCATGATCATAAGACGGTTATTGGGGGCTGAAAATGTTGCCTGAAGATGCGGCATTAGACCGAAAACTAATTTTCCCTGGCGAGGTCAATTTTTTGGCTCAGCGATGCGTATACAAGCAAAATTTAAGTTATTGAGTGACTAGATGTATTTTATGAAGCACCATTTCAATTTCATTCAAGTTGAACGGTAGTGCACTCCTGGTTTTTCCCTCGGTCTATATTCCTAAAATAATTTCAGCGATCATTATCAAACAGACTTTGGGCAGAGGCTCCTCGCTAATATATTGTGGTTGCAGCGATTTAGAAATTTTGTTCAAGATTTGAAGAATTTTACCAGCTCATGGCCGTTGTAATATAACCCATTACATAAACACTCGAGTTGATCCCACGCCCCCCTTTGCTAACCGTCACGCCCCACCGGTTGGGAAGTCCTGAGTTAGCAGTAGATATAATTGAATCTGCCTGCCATTCCAATTATATCTAACTGTGGATGATGCGACCTCGTCAATCGAAAAATTTGTATCACAGTATTCTCCTTGGATGCTGGTCTCGTTACCTCAACAAAAAGCAGATAAGATCTTGGAAATAGGATGTCACTAACACATCCTGCGGCCTTTGTCCAATGTTGGATTGTCGCGCCAGTTATTTGTTTTTTTTTTTAATTTGTATTCTCCTTGGACATATATGCTGTGATACTACCGCCAAAACGGGCGATGTGCCTACACCGCAGGTCGAGCAAACCGAAACCATGGAGCGGTATAAAGAACGGGGCAAGGAAGACGAAGATTCTCCTTGGACAAAATTCACACCAAAGGCTAGGCGACAATTTTGCCGAATCGAGTTATCTATGGCCTTTAATTTGGGTGAAGTAGACTTTGGTCTTTTTTTTTGTAACATGCATTATGTAATTTTACTGAGACTTTCAATTGTATGATGAGGTTTGCTTCTCGCAACAGGATGTCGAGGTCTAACCGACCCAAAAGCCATACATAACATAGTTATTGTAAGGCATAAGGATGTCAGCATAGGCGCCCGCAGGGGGGGGCATGGGAGGACACTTGCCCTCCCCTGGATTTTGCAAGTTTTTTTTTAATTTTTCGGACACTTTCTGCAAACATTTTATGAACCTTTTATTCAAATTCCAATACAACATTGGGTGCGGTTCTGAAACGCACTGGTCGCATATGTTCCCACAACATGTTGTCCATTCTGATACTGTAGCTGCGGTTTTGCGGATCGGCAATAAATTTCGGTGTTTTCCGTATGTCTGCATGTGTGGAATATGTAAACGAAAAGTTCCGGAGATCATTTCTTATTCGTAAAATCCCAGTTAGAGGATCAGAATGGACAACATGTTATCGGAACATATGCGACCGGTGCGTTTCGGAACCGTACCCATCGACGACCATGTCATGTACGTGTGAAAAGCTTCAATGTTCACTTACGTGGCCCCACACCTCTTGTAAAATGAAACACATCACACTAATACAGCTGAGCCTATTTTAGTCTTAGAGTCTAGTAAATATTAATCAGCCCTAATGCGAAAATTATATCTATCTATCAATCAATAATAATGGCACAGAATTTGGTCAACTTGCATCTCTATTTCATTGAAAATTTAGTTTTGATTAAAAATTTATCAAAGTATTGATAATTATCAACTATCAATTGATTGATAAATACTTGCGATTCGCTATATTTTATTAATGTTATTTATAAGTTAATAAAAAAAAATTTGTACAATTCGCCCTAGGTGTCTAGTTTGATATTTCAACAGATTTACATATGATTCTATCCAACAAACTATAAATTAAAAAATGCACTGCTGAGCGGTCTTTTAGTACCTTACGCAAAGTAAAAACCTGGTTGCGATCAACAATGACCGACACAAGGCTCGATGCTTTATGTATGAAGTATGATGTACATACACATATGGCCAAAAAAATAAGTACACCCATACGAATTTTTCTTAACACCCTGTAGCAAAGTAATTATTTGAGGAAATAAAATCATATGGAAAGATTTAATTACTTAGTTGGTGAGGAATCAAATCATATGTAAATTAGCATATAATAATAAATAACAGCTTTCATTTAACTTGAAAAAGTACGAAATGACTAAAATAGGCAGGACAAAATAATAAGTAGGGGAGACCGGGGCTGGTTCTAACAGGGGCAGCTATTAACAGGCTGATAGACGCCAAACTATCAGACTGAGAGACAAACAAATAATGATTGTCCTGTTTGTACACAATGCTAAACGTGTCGAGACTCGTCAGTTTAGTCTGCGCCGTCGCAGTAACGAGTTGTGTGTGGTGTGCCCATATGAACAGGTAAACGATCTTTTTTGCGTTTTTATTTTCTTGATTTTCAATCTTAATATAAATTTAAAAGATGTGAAACTTTAACTTATATAAAAAGAGTTTATTCAGCTATAGATGCACTCTAATTTCTTGCTGCTAAATTACGTACTTATTATAGTGCAATGTGATTTCTGAAAAATTGGGCTTGGGGGTTAGTTTTAACAGAACACACGGGGTAAGTTCTAACATGTTAACACTTACCCAAATCGCGAGTTAAGTTCCTGTGTTAGGATATTAGGGCTAGAGTTCCATTTTTTTTAATTACCTGTGATTTTTTTTCAAAGAAGATGTTTATTAAATTTTTTGAGTTTAAGAAAACTGCTATAAAAGCTAAAGTTTTGTTATTTAATTATCTTTAGCATTAAAATATCACTCAGTACTGAATATGATGATACTGATCGTTGTATTTAATTAATATGAGACTGAAAAAAAATAAAGCTTGATTTTGTAGATTAACTGGTGTTTAATTATTTGCAAAAAGTTCAAATTCGATGATTATCCTTCCTGTTAAAACTTACCCCAGGGCTGTTAGAACCAACCCCAGGCTGGGGTAAGTTTTAACTTGAGAGTTTCTTAGGAAAAAAGCCTTATTATTCAGAATGTAATACGTTTACAATAATTTTGATAATTTCTATTTAAAGTCCTATTAATGACGAATTATATGGCAGAAAGTCATGTCTCTAACGCAAAAGGTTGGGTAGCTAAGAAGTTTTGTTTAAAATTTGTTAGAACCAGCCCCAGTCTCCCCTACATGTCAGTTAATTTGATTAAAACTTGTTTTAATTAAAATATTAAGTTCTGAATCGACAAGAATTTAATTTATCTTATTATTTAAAAGTAAATGGTCCATTATTTTGAAAGGAAAAAAGGTTTTTGTTGGCCCTCTGGAGATAATTCTTATGGCATGTTCCCATACATCCATATATCCAGTTACTTTCAGGAAATTCCGTAATTGGTCTGTTTTGTGAAAACTGTGTTTCTGGTTCATTGATTCAATTCTCTCTCTAACCATTCCGGATTTAATTTAACTCTAGTAACAACGTGAAAAGCCACCCGATTTGGTTGAAGCGGATCCTTGATCAGTTTGTGAGGTATGGTTAGGGTTAATATCCTGCTGAAATCCCCATTTAAAGTGTATGGGTTCATCAGTAAAATATTCTAGGACTCTCAACTAACATTTCTTATATGGGAATTGCCTCAAAGTAAAGGTTATTAAGTCTATTTGAACGAAACCAAACTATGAAAATTAAACCGTAGACCATGTTTTTCGCCTCCATGGGAAATAGCCAGTTGATGTTAGCGTATATCATATTATTTTATCCTGAATGAAGAATATTACGATAACATTAGTTCCCGATCTAATTTATTGCGATCTCATAAATAAAACAGAATATTCTGTGAGTTTCCATTGTTCGGTCTGGAACAAGAAGAACTATCCCTCCCAAATTTTCTTGAACCGTCAACACTTTTTAACGTCGCCATGGAAAGTTCTAAACTTTTTGTCAAAACTGCTTTACTTATTGTATTCTTCGATTAACTTTTTAAAGGGATTCTATATTTTCAATATTTGCCGCGAAAATCATCAGTCATATCAAGATAACTTTTCTCGCCATAGTGATAATGAGACCGACAGTTGTCCTTAGGGCCTTAACCACATTACAAATTGCTATTATTCACTTCTTAATGAATTACGCAGTAAATACAATGTTCTGCTCGATTATTTCGTTATTGAGAGAATAATTTTTCCGCTTTTTCAAAGTTTCGAACTTAAACTTCTTTTTTGCACCGGCCATGCGTTTTCCGCCCCTTAAGTATTTTTGTTTGTTTTTAATTTAACGCTTCTTGCATACACCAATGAATAACAAAACAAATCCTTACGGAAAATAGCAACTTATTGTCAAAAAATTAAAAAAAACCGATGGTGTACTTATTATTTTGACCAGGCTGAAAACCCACTTCAAAGCTAATATCGGGAGGGACTAAGATAATAGGGGGATACCATTTAGTTTTTCGGTTCCTATGGCATTGTTGTATCCTAATTGTTGTAATGCCTATCTATTTGGATTAATTCAATTTTAAAAAGGGTATGCAAATTTGGCATAAAAAGGTACATGAGGGATGTACTTATTTTTCTGTCCATATGTGTATATCCATCGTAATTTAGTTAAAGATTTGGTAAAATTGAATTTTTATTCAGATGTTATAAATCGATTTGGCCAGGATAAAAGGGGGTTACAGTTCCTATTTGCACCAAATTGAGATTTATACATATTCTTTTACAAAGTTATGTTATGCCCAGCTTTTCTAGTCTTTTTATTATTATGAAAAAGTAAAAGAAAAAATCTTTGGGGCAAAAACGTTTGAAATTTCAAAATAAACGAGCGAACATATATTTTTCAAAATTAGAGTTTTCAACTACATATTTTCAAAAAATTTTATTTTTGTTTAGTGTGGTGCCGTCTTTATATTTTCCAATAATTTTCATGTAGCTTAAGCAACGGGATTAAACGTGGGGCTATTTTGAAATTTCAAGCTAACCCGTTCTTGCCCCAAACATTTTATTGTTTTACTTTTTCATAATAATATTAAATAGTAAAAATATCAAAATGAATGAAAAAGCGAGAAACGCTGGAAATTGTGTCGATTTTTTGATGAATATGAATTATGAATAACCTTTTTTTTTTTAGAAAGCAAAAGAACAATAATTAACTCTTGTTTCACTGGCATCTGTTTGCTTGCTTTATACCAGATCATTTTATTCTACATAGTATTTTAATATTCCTTCTGATCAAGTATTACAAAAAACCAGTGTTAGGGGCGATTCAGACTATCGACAAGATTTACTAAATGCTAGATTTAGTTGACAGTTGTACCATATTGTACCCCTCTAAGAGGGGATTCACACTATGGACAGGATTTACTAAAACCACTTAATTAATCGAGTCGAAACTCGCCTACTAGATTAAATTATATGTCATTAAATTCAAAATGTATCCTATAATGTACTTGCATTATTCAAATTGCAGTACAATATTGTACAACTGTCAACTAAATCTAGGATTTAGTAAATCTTGTCGATAGTCTGAATCGCCCCTAATTAATTAATGATTGGACAAGAATAAAGCTACTCCCTTCTTGGTGTAAACCCTTCAATTGTGTTGTTAAAATGAAATTCAATATTTTGAAACATACTACTTATACAATTAATTCACATTTCATTATTCACATTCATTATGAACTCTTAAAAAAAAATAAAAAAAAAATAAAAAAAAAATAAAAAAAAACTAAAAAAAAGTGTTCGAGGTTGCCCTCCCCTGGAAATATTTCTGCGGGCGCCTATGGATGTCAGTATACCGCATTCGTTATGTTCAAACAATGTGAGATTCCATGAATTGTTCTACAGTAGAACCTCGATAATCCGAACCACCAATTAGTTCGGATAATCAAGGTTGTTGAATACATATCGTCGCTATAAAACAAAACCGGCATATCTGCAAAATCCATATTTTACACCAGAGGGTTTTGAAGTTTTTGAAAACGGTATTTTAATATAAACGTCCGTTCGATGCACCACAAAGTCACACAAAATTGGATTAAGTTTATATGCATACTGTTGTTATTGAAGTAGTAGTTACAAATAAATTAAAAAATGCTTAATTTAGAAGAAATCTGCAGATATGCCAGTTTGGTTTTAAAATCAGAGCAGTTATGCCAGTTTGATTTAAAAATACTGGGCACTGTTTGCACTGCTGCACAGTATTCTATAAGGAATATTGTAAGATAATTCGGTTTTACTTACAATTATGAACGGTTTTTCTTTGGAAATTTTTAAAGCGATTGGCGTATTACCCGATATATCTGTCTATTACTAAATTGAAGGGCAATTTGCGCCAAAATGAACACCGGCACAACCCCATTTGATGTATTTTTACTCAACTATACAATGTGCCGGTATGACAGAAAAATAAAGAAAAAAAAACAATTTTTTTGATATCAAAAACTCAAAAACGAAATTTTTGCACTTATGCCGGTTTTGTTTTATAGCGACGATATATAAAATATGAACCCCAAAAACCATTTTCCTAAATTTATTTAAAATAAATAATATTTCTATTTTTTACATGAATTTTGAATAAATTTAAATTTTGAAATCAGCGAATGCAGAATCCCTTCCATACAAAAGAATGAATTACAACTTCTTCAGCTGTAATTTTTTATGGAGTTTCGTTGGATTTCGGGAATCCGTGTATGTGCGGCCTAAGTACCCAACAAATAATTCTATATGGATCAGATCAGATTTATGAGTTTTATTTATTTTTTTTAGATTTATGTAATTTTAAACGTTTTCCTTTCTCGATTTTCAACTTCAATTTTTGTCCGCGCGTTGTTTCGAACTGACAAAAAACTGAATAGTTCTTAAAGCATCAAGCTTCTCTGTAAAATTTAAAAGTCCATCCAGACTGACCGCAGAATGGCAGCATTTGCTACCAACTGACAGTTGTTATTGCATCCAAACTGACTGCGATTTGGTTGGCCGTCCAGTTTTAATATTCAATATGGCAACTCAAACACAACAGCACCCGCTGGCCGAATTCAAAGTGTCAATTTTGCAACTTTTGTTCGTTTTTTTTTTGTGGGGAATTGAAGAATTCTTGAATGGCTGAGTAATAATTTAAACACGAAGAGTCCGGTTTTGATAATTAAATTTACAAAAATATCCCCTATATTTCAGCTAAATAGATTTTGCTCCATATTGCTACCCGTAATAGAAAAATGATACTGTCAATTCTTTAAATCCGCTACCCTAAAACAATTCAAAACGACAGCACTGGTATGCATACTTGTGCTTATTTTCAAAGTGAGTGCTGTCTAGCCCAAACAGTGCGTTTATTGAAAAGAAGTGTTGGCCGAAATGAAGCACCCACCGAGCGTCACGTACGCAAGTTTTGTGCAAAAAGTTCGTGAAACTGGCATGCTAGTGGACAACACTCACGGTCCCCGTCATCGTACGGTGCGCACAGATGAAAATGTAGCAGCTGTAGCCCAGAGTGTGGGACTGTATCCACGAACATCAACACGCCATCGATCTCAACAATTAAACATTTCACGCACTAGTCTGGGAAGAATTCCGCACAAAGATCTCGGATTATTCCCTTACAAGTACCAATTGAATCAGCAATAAAAGTCGCACGACCATCCACTTCGTTATCGCTTCGCAGTTTGGGCCTTAGAGCAGCTTGAATTGGACAACGATTCTGGGCGAAAAATTATCTTTTCTGATGAGGCGCATTTTCATTTTGGCGGCTACGTTAATAAACAAAATTGCCGCATCTGGGGCTCGGAAAACCCGCACGTTGTTGTCGAGAAGCCAATGCATCCACAGAGAGTGACAGTTTGGTGCGGATTGTGGAGTGTTGGCATCATTGGACCATTTTTTCCAAAATGAGGCTGGTAACAACGTTTTGGTCAACGTTGCGCGTTACCGAGCCATGCTATCCGACTTTTGTTTTATGAAATTGAAGACATGGATTTAGACGACCTCTGGTTCATGCAAGCACTTAAGACCAATATCATCCAAGCAATCCGTGAGCTACAGTCTGAAAACATCAACAGGGTCTTGGAAAATTGGTGTGACAGAATGCGCTACTGCGACGCCAGCCGGGGCAGCCACTTGAATGAAGTTGTGTGCCATCTTTAATGGGAGCTTACTTATTTTTTAATAAAGTCATAAGACATGGAACAACATTTAATTTTGTTCATTTTATTGCATTATTAAAAATGAACTTGTAATTGGCCCACCCTGTATAACTAAAATTAGACCTCTTCAAAAAATAAAATTAATTTTACAGAAGATTCAGGTAAACCTTAGGCATAATAGCCCGTAGGCGGCGACAGAAGGGTTAATAATTGCATCAACAATATTTTGACATTTGAAATAATTCGTGGAGTGTAGTGTAATAAATTTGAAGTCAAACACATATGGGTTGTGTGATTACATAGCCACTCTGGTCTAAAGCATGCAATGCGTGCTATGCCCTCTCTAAGATTCTAAGATATTCTAAGATTTCTTAGATATTAACTTACCTAAATATAATTCTTAATATAAATTATTCATTCATTAGAAAGTCTAAGCTGTTTTAATGATTCGAGTTGGTGTGCGTTGAGAACATTTCTCTATGCTCTCAATTTAAATGTATCACTTCAAAATAAGGACTAGCATTAGTATTAACACTTTCCCGGACACAACGTCTATAGACGTCCAATTTTGAGCATTTGACCATACAAATCGTGTCAAATTTTGGCGTTGTGTCCGGGAATGAGTTAATTTAAATGAAAATTATTTGTAATACAAATTAAGTCTAATTTGTAATCTCCCCAGTGATGTAAACAAATAAAACTACCATTAAAGTGTTATGCCTTTAAATTTCCATAATACAATTCATTGCATTTTACTTGAAATTGTTTTATACTCGTACAATTTATGAAGACCCACGCCCCATGTCAACCCTTTCTCTACTAATGCCTCTCCATCCCCAGGGCGAAAAAAGTTTTTCGCCAGATGTATCCTTTAACGAGATTTCTTACTCATTCAGATAAATATCCCGGAAAACTTCGTTATTTATGAAAAACACCTGTGGACTTGCCTTGAAAACTGGCCAGTTTGTTTTGCTTATAGTCAGCGGAGTAATGCTATGTAAGGTAAGTGATTCGTTCTGAAAATATTATTCTGTGCTAATAAAGCAGCTGTCAGCAGCGCCCACTCTTCTCTATAACAGTTTTGCTATTTAAGTACAGAAAAGTTTCCTCGAATTATATTACTGTGAGTGAATGATGATGTGTGACTATATCACTTTAGCGTAACTAGAGCTAGCATCAGGGTCGGATTTAGCCTCTGTGGCGCCCCCTATAGAACTACTGTTGCTGACTAGAATCGGCCGTTTATTAGAATCGAATGAAAAATAGATTATTATTAATGTGGTCAGAATATGAAGAATTAGAATGTGAATCTAATATCCGTCGCTTACGGCACTTGACAATACTTGCTTCGAACTTTACGAGTTCTGAATGCTTCTTTTGGAGTTTATTTTTTATGATTTTAAGGCTTCGTCTGTCATGGTCATGGCCGTCGCCCGGGCGCCAAATTTTAGGGGCGGCATTTTGGCTGGCATTCGAATAAAAAAGGCGTAAAAATCCAGAAGAAAAAATTTAATATCAACCCTTGATTTAGTGCAAACTAACAGATGTAATAAAAAGGGGGCTAAGTAAAATGTTAGAAGGGAGGAAACCAATTGACACTGTTGTATTTCTCTTCTGTTGTTCTCCCTGGTCGACCTATGCATATAAACTCTCAATAAAAATATTGAATGGTAGATAAAAGGTATAATTTATTATCGTTGCTTACTACTGACACACTAAATCTAGTTCCTAAAGTACTTACCTCGAAACCTTAGTTGGAGCTACCTCGCACATTCGCAATCTGGGTCAGCATTGCATTCTTTATGCATAGTGGCAAAACATATCAATATATTTGGCCCACTTAATGCGGTTAAAAACAACAATGCTGAATGGAGTCGCCAATGTGCTTAAGGTTTGTGTTCGTAGAGACGACTCATGGGATCATCGCTCAGCGATCGTAGTTTTGCATCCGATTTCGAGGCGTATTTAAATATTTTTTGAATGGTTTTACTTTCCTAGTATCGACTATAGACTAAAGGAACATGTCTGTATATAAAATATACACATATAGTGCTCAAAACCGGTGGTTTCACTTCGATCGCTACGAACACAAACCTTTAGCTGTGCTACCTACAAGCGATCGAGGTAAGGTAATTTTGTTGTGCGTACGATGCACTATGTAAATACACAACAACACCTACAAAAAGTATTTTAAATTTTTTTTAGTGTTGTGTGGAATATGTTTATGCCCTCGTATTTAGAAGAGAGGTGCCCAAATCTTATTTCTAACAAACAGAGGGGCAATTCGTTCAGTAATGTGCTAATTGAGTTCTGCTTAAAAAAAAGAAAGTATTTTACGAACTATGCGCTAATATTGCAATTTACAATTTAATTGCTCTTCTTTTCACCAGAATTAAGGATTCCATTTAAGACTGCTTACATGATCCCTTATTATTTCTAAAATAAAATGATGCTGTGCGATATGTCCCAATTCGATTTCTGGAAGATGACGTCTAAAAATGTTGATTAGCCTGTTGAATCACATATTGAACTCCCGAAGAAATTCATTTGAAATGAGATAATGAATCGCATAAGCACTCAGCACATGAGCAGTGCCGGATTAAGCAAGCGCGGGGCCCGTGTCAAATTTTGAGCGCGGGGCCTATGGAACTTCGAATAACCAAACTAATAAAGGAGTCCTAAAATTGATATTTCGGTTTATGCGTCAATTCTTATAGGTTTTTCCTCTCTCATTGTCATACCTCTCAGTGGCGTACCTCTCAAGCATTATGAAAAATGGGGGAAAATAATCTATTTTGAAAATGATTCAAAATTGTTTCACAAAAATGTTGTTCATTGACATGTGTAAGTTGGCCAAGATTTTTTATTATTTTAATCAGTAAAAGCAAATTTCTGTAGTCAAATTATGTTTGTTCGACAAAGAATTTATTTTAGAAGTCCCTTTTTGGACGACATTTGAAAATTTAAAAAATCGCCTTTTTCCGAAAGAAATATTTCATTTTATAAGTGTTGCCTATTAATATAGACTTCGATTGAATTGTACTTTTTCAGGTTTACTCAGATTTATAAAAGTTTGCAGCCAAATATCAAGCTAAAAAAATTCGCAAATCGCGTTACGTTAACACCTTCTATTTTTAATAAGTGTGTTTTTTGGTTATCCCGTAATGGTTTGGGTAACGAAACTTCACATAAAAAAATTTACAGGTGGGTCAGCTGGCATTTTTTTTAAATGGAGTTCGTTACCCAAAACTAAACGGGATGTCTAAAAAAACGTACTTAATATAATTGTAATTTTTAAATTCTATAGGTGTGTACAAATCCATTTCCCAACATGAACTTTTTCGACTACTGCTCGAGTTCGATATGAAGTGGTAGATCCATGTCAGAAAAAAACTGCAAAGAAGGGCAAACGGGGATAAATTATCAACGCATGCTACTCATGAACAAAAATATTTCAAAAGATATAGCCAAGCGCAAACGGGTACAAATTTTCGTTTTTTTTTTAATAAAAAGCCATTTAAGATGCCCATATTGCTGTGCAAATTTTGCTGAAACTTTCAGACTCTTGTTTATATTCTGAAGAAAAAGTCGTTTAAAGATGCTACCCAAGAAAACAAATTTCAAAGGTTCAGGGCAAATAGATTCAAATTTTCATGGGAATGAACGAACAAAAATGCAAAGGGGGACTAAGCGCAATCGGGACAATTTTTCAAAAAAGTGGATATAGTAAACAGTAAGGGACACTGGGTTTCACTAATACAAAAATTCGAACAGTGATAACCAAAATTACTCGGTAAAATGTAAATAAGTCTATGTACACGGTCAAAGTCGCCGTTGCATTGGGTGCGAACTCGGTCCAGAAACTTAGAAGTTCACTTGCAGGTTTTCGAAATTTTGGAGTATTTATGTTTGTGGTTATTCTACGAAAATATGCTTAGAAACACAAATTACACAAAGCATTGTTAAACGAAAATCTTAAACATTGGCTGCGTTCAACGAACGAAATTCACCGGAAAAACACTGGAAATTCTATAAGCATTACCCGCCACCAACACCAACCTCTTTCTCCGCTGAAAAGTCCTCATGCGCAATGAGTATCTAATTGGATGAGCACTTTCCTGCTACATTTTTCGTTCGCTGAATGCACTCAATGATTTCATTTCGGAAAAATACTACATTTTTTCAAGTACATAATAAGAATCTTCTGCGGACCAGGTCTGAGATTCTCATTCGTTCCGCGGACCACCTGTTGGGAAACAGTACGCTAGAATGTGAATCTGAAACACTTTGGACGTAGATATACGGGAATGCCATCATATGAAACCGAAACTGGCCTTCCTTGGCATCTTGGTTGTTATAAGTTTTGCTTGACAAAAAACGCGGGTCCCCTTAAAGCGCGGGGCCCGTGGCATTTGCCACCTTCTGCCACGTGGTTAATCCGGCACTGCACATGAGAGCACACCTATGAGAAATTTCAACCCAAAAAGCACCATTTTCGTCACTAATTTTTTTTTTGTCATTTTCGGTAACTTCTACTCACTTTTCGCATCAATCCAATCCTTCAATTATCGGTCGATTTATTTTCCAATTCATTCAGTTGGTTGCAATTGCATTGATACTTCTAGGATTGAAAGGACATATTCCGAACAAGGTGGTTTGAGTTTTAGCGGGATGAGGTATACAGCCACAGTACACACTGACGGAGCCGCAAAATCCTCCCTAATTTGTTTCTGCTAATATGCTTAGAAGCTAATACCGGAATTTGGCTAGGTTGTCCCACGATTTAACTATAGTTCTGATTTTATTCTCTATGAATTCTCCGCATTTATGAAAGTAAGCCGCCAGAAACTATATATATTCGAAAATTAATCTGTGCAGAGATCCGTAAAATTGACGTTTATCTGCAACGCAGTGTGTAAGGAAATTCTCCAAAATGTTAGTATTGAGCAACATTCCTTGACACAAAATTTTCTAGAGCAACGTTTTCGAAAATGTGTAGAAGATTTTAGTGGAAAAAGTATTTTCGAATTAACTTTCGATATCTTACGTCGCGTCGGCTTTAAAACAGCATTTAAAACAGGTCATTTGTATATTTTTTTTATGATGGACGGTTTTTGATACATACATGTCTGCTGCCGGGGCAGACGAACAGACTGGTTCGACAACGAATGCAGGGCCTCGATCATGGGCGTAGCCAGGATTTTGGTCAGGGGAGGGGGCAAGCCCAAATTTTTTCAACATCACCGTGAACGAATTCATTTTATGGTGTTTTTCGAACTCACGACCTACGTGACGGACCTCGATGTCGCTCAGATTGTAAACAAGTATCCATTTATGGGGATAAATAACAATGCTGGACGTGCTGTCGATCTCAACACCCCAACAAAACAGCAGTTTAGATCTTGGAAATGTCACTCACACATTTGCGGCCCTAGTTTACTAGTGGACTTCCACGCATATTATTTCTTTTTTTATACCCTTCGGTCATAGAGTGAAAGGGTTATTAATTTTGTCATGGAGTTTGTAACACATTGAAGGAAGCATCTCCGACCATATAAAAAGTATATGTATATTTATGATCAGCATGACTTGGGGAGTCGATCGGGCCATGTCAGTCTGTCCGTATGTCTGTCTGTCTGTTGCTACGCGTTTTACTCGGCCAATTTAAAAGCTGTGAACCTGAAATTTTGCACAAATGCTTCTTTTTGCTGCAGGCAGTTTTTATGTTTGAATCGGTAAAATCGAACAATGGGGTCATAAGGCGGCCATACAAACCCAACTCCCATTTTGGTTCTTCTAAGAAAAATTTTCTACACCAATTTCACAAAACCTTGAATTAATGTGTCTTTATCAAAGCAACAAAAAAGATCGAAACCAATGGAATCGTACTTTGGGGCCATGCTCCCGCATCCCCCAATAAAATTTTCCGAGTAAATATTTTTATTTGCCCACTTATTCCAACCACTCAAATATATTGCCATGTCGACGCAACTGAACTTTTGTGAATACAGAAGGAAAAGAATAGAGAAGGGGGGGATTGATTGAAATATGGTTAACGGTTTTAATAAGATTTCCTCTAAATTTATCAAAGTATTAACAGTGGCTAAATTTTTTTTTTCAGTTACGAGAGGCCACTCGCTGTCATCTATTTGTATGCGCCTCCTGACTGCAAACTGTCCCGATCATGGCTTCTCCGGCAGTACTTGGAGTGGTGAAAAGGCAATTTTTGAAAATGTCGTATAATGCAGCGATTTTTTTACCATCCTCATCGACCCCCGCGAAAACGGCTCGCAAGCTCCAGCCATACAAATACATTGGCTTATATGGGAAGCTCACGACGAGCGAGAGCTGTGCCGCTGTCAAAACACAAGTAGCGAGACGTGTTTTTACATATCGTGCACCACAACCCGCACATTCACGGCTCGCGAGCATTGTTTTGACAGTGGCATGGGTCTCGCTTGCTCTCGCTCGTCGTGAGCTTCCCATATAAGCCAATGGATTTGTATGTCTCGAGCTTGCGAGCCGTTTTCGCGTCGTTTGAATGTACCCTTACAATGCTCACAGCTCTGGCGGTATTCAGCGATGACTACAACAACTACTACGAGTGAATTAAGGAACGCATTCCTGGTATAGTACAGGGGCGGCGTAAGCGCTAGAGCGGGCGCTGCGGGGGCATGTGACTAGTCATTATTTGTGTGCGGCTGACAAATTTGCTTTTCATTCTCCAGGTGCGAAAGCTATAAAATCTCTAATTTTCATCAGCCATTTGATTGTGGCTGCATTATAGTTAAAAGAAAACGTTCACGTCCTTATACGTACCCCTTTAAATTTATGTTCACTCTAACCCAGCCATGTCAAACTCGCGGCCCGCGGCTAGGTCGAAGGAACACAATGTGTATCAACAAAAATGCGTAAAAAAAAAATAAATCGAGGTTAAACTCAAGCCTAATATATTAACTAAAACTCGTCAAAAAGTCAGTGGTTTTTGTAAATTATGTATTTTAGAAATCTGCCTCTCTGTTCTATCAACAAATTTCGAAGGCGGTCAGTTTTGAGCAGGGAAATATTAAATCCTTTCATGAATTTGATTTGTGCCGATATTCGGTTCAAAAGTTGTTGGCTTTGCCGAACCTTATAATTGTAATTATCTGCCACGGCTGCATTATATTTACCTAGACGATTGGCGGTAGGTTCTCATCAGCTGTCCAAAATTTGGTGGAAATTAATTCACAAATAGTATTTACTGATCGATCTAACTTAACTTTCGCGGGAAAACTTCTTGTGTAAATTTATTTTTTCAAATTTGTTTGAAAAATATTTTTAAAAGAGGGCATTTCTAAAGGCCTTAGTCCAAAGCTGGATTGTCGCGCCTGTTATTTATTTGTTTCTAAAGGATATAATCCCGAGGTTAGTGACTCTGACATATAATTTTAAAAGAATTTCTGTGATTAAATTTCGAAAAAATTGTCTATACACATTTTTCATCCTGCGGCCCGCTAAAACCTACAAACAGTGATATTTGGCCCCGACCAGTTCTCGAGTTTGACACCCTGCTCTAACCAAATTCCGCTTCAAAAAAATTGTCGAGATCAGCACATTTCGATGACTGTTTAGATTTAAAATAAAACTTTTTTTATACCCATTCCCGTTGTCAAAGTTCAAGAATTATGATACGAATTAGCATGAAACATTGCATCATAACGGTTCCAGGAAAAGTAGCATTTATATTCAAATGGGAATGCCGCAGTTTCCTCCCCATTCTACGAACGTTGGCGAATATTTTCAACCTTATAATATTAGCAAGTCGTAGAATGTTGTAGTGGGTCGTTTAGAAGAAGAACGATTTTTCAAGCCTCTATTCTATACAAAAAATAGAATGGCCCGTCAACCTATACTATCTTCTATGATATAAAATGAACTTTTTTATTATTATTTCGTTCTGCTCAAAAGTTGTTTTTTTTTTTATATTCATTGAATGTCATTTATTTTATACTCGTACATTCTCATTTTTCCGGATTCTTAGTTGCGGATAAGAAGATACATGTGCTTCGTCATTTTGAAATATGTTGCAATGTGGAACCTAGAACTCGTGCCTACGTCAGGTAATTTTACAGGCATTAAACTTTGCTGGGTCAACATGAACAGGAAGAGGAAATGAACTTTCTTGTCAGAGTTGACAAGGCACTGCTTACATTTCGAGCATAGTAGCATCAGGTTCCTACTTGGAGAGCATGAAGTAAAAAAGTGACTGAATATGAATTGAGGATTTTACGATTGTATCGTTTTGCTTTGATGTCATAGACTGTGTCGCTATTTTATAGGCAATATAAATGAATTTTATCTATTGGTACAGCAATTCACGACTTTATTGCGAAAATTATTCTGCGTAGAAACTTTTCACAGGTACTATACGAGTATAATATTGAAATTGTCACAAATTGTAACCTACGTTTCTATTTCGTAAATCGAGCTCACAGAATGTGAGTTAAAAAGAAAAGGAGGAAACATATATATGAGTGAAAGAATATAACGAGATTCACATCAAAGTCCTTGCCATGTGACATGAATATTCGATATTATGATAAAAATCACCTTCGAACTACGAAGTAGAAAATTAGTGTCAAAATGTAAAAGAAGTATTAGGTATGTGCTACATACATAGGGAATGATTCACTTTGATACAAGATATAGGATTTATCTAGCATACATGAAATATTTTTTATTTTTCATATGAAAAACGGGAAAAAAGTTCAATTTAACCAGATTTTTGAGATCCCATTTACGGAGAATGTAATATTGAGCCAAACTTGAACGAGCTATAAGCAGTTCCAATGAAAATACTCGCATAGAGAATATTCAAATTCAACTCAACAGGAATTTGAAAAGTGTACTCACAGTCACTTTTTCCTTTCTTCCTGGTATTTTTTGATATTCAACTTTATTATTCATATAAAAAGAAAATCCAATATGTAGTTTTCCGTTGAAAGAATTTAAGGAAAGAAAATTATGGGAATTTTGTTCAAGACTATATGGAAAAGCTAAATACAGAAGGGGTCAGATCCGATTCTCAGTCAGAATATAATCGGTTTGTAATTACATACATTATGTATTTCAAATATGTAAGGAAAACCGGGTCTGAGGTTTCTACTTACGAGATATTTATTTTGTAACGAATACCAATAAATAAATGGCAGCTTTTTGAAAATGAGACAGAACCCTCTACAGGGGATTATTAAACGATTTGCGTGAGTGCATTTGGACTTGCTATGCATGACCCTATAGTTCTTACCAAAGGGAAGGGTCACCTAATTTTTAAATAGAGGACAAAAATTTAGAACGTAATTATATTATTAAATTTATATGCGATACCTCGCAATTTTATTTCCAGAAGTAAGGTCTAAATTTGAGTTTATTCTAGTGATTTGTAGGAGAGCCCGTCTCCAAAAAGATATTGAGCCTCCAGAGAAATTGATATTAAATGTCAAATAATGAGTCGCTTAAACTAAGCACATAAAAGTTTTTAAAACAAACCCTCCTGTGGGGCTGAGAAGTCAAGAACAACATTTTTGAACATCATGATCATAGCCCGGAATTTCTTTAGGGGGTTAACGGTATATGTAATTAAAGCATATGACAACAAAATTTGACAAAGGGCAGAGAGACCTTTGTCCTTTTTAAGATGAATGCCGTCTACGTTTCACTCCTTTTACTTCTGAATTTATCAATAACCTTTGTCAGACGATATCTTTCAAAATCCATTAACTTGCCAGAGAAAATTGCGTATGATGCATCCTTTATTCCAACTATAAAACATGGCAGATAGCAAAAACTCAATATGGGCTTTTTAGCGGCGAAATATTCGCAGGAACGAAGTTGGTTGGGTAACATGAACACAAACATAGATGGTTAGGATTTTTGCAAAAAAAAAAACTTAGGATGTTACTTAGAGTCGCCATAGACTATCCAATCGACTGTACAAGATAGCTTCTATTTTCAGGTTCCACTACCGACTTCGCTAGAGAAAATTAGCTCTTTCCACAGAAAATTAGCTTTATTGTACAATCAATTGGACAGTCTATGGCGACTCTTAAGGAATAATTTAAGTTTCGAAAGACTAGGCTATGCAATACGAAATTACAGGATCGAATGATGTTAATAGCACTTGCATGGGTGTTCAAGTTTCGGATTATATGCCTGAAACTTGAGAATAACCACCAGACTGAAATCTTTTTAAAATTGCTATTGATATGATACCAGGCGCGAACTGTACACCTCCAATATGCAGATTTGAAGTACCGAAATTTTCATATATAGAGCATCAATTTTTTTTATGAACGTAAGAAAACGAGACCGAGGCTATTTTCGGCCGCGGCCGAAATTTGAATACCCGTCACATTTCAATGAAACTTAAGCATCTTTTGCGTTAACAATTTCTACCGCAGCCGTACGACTTGTTCCGATTCCATCTGTTCCTGGATGCGTTGAATCTAATCCAAGAACACACTTGGAATTTTGGTTCAGATTCAAAAAGTAAAAGTTTTTCTTACAATAACCTAATGTTTGGGGTTGTTGTGTATGAAAGCCCTATGACCTAGTGTTCCGATTTCATCCGTTTCTAGATATGTTTTGAAGCTTTACTAAAAAACACATTTGGGGGAAGGGTGGTTAAGATTGGTCCATAAAGAAAAAAGTTTTTCTTAGAAGAACCTCATTTGCATTGGTTGGTTTGTATGACAGCCCCATGATGTAGTGTTCCGATTTTATCCGTTCCTAGATATCTTTTGAGGCTTTACTAGGAACACGTTTAGGTGAAGTTTGGCTAAGATTGGTTTATAAAGAAAAAGTTTTTCTCCGAAGAACCTAATTTCCGGGGGTTGATTTGTATGCCTTATGACGTTGTGTTTCGATTTCATCCGTTCCTGGATATTTTTTGAGGCTTTACTAGGAACATATTTGGTTAAGGTCGGATTAAAAGAAAAGTTTTTCTGAGAACAACTTAATTTTTGGGGATTAGTTTGTATGGTAGCCCTATGACGTAATGTTCCGATTCCATTCGTTCCGACATATATACAGCGTACACTAAAAAGAAACTTGTGTAGAAAATTTCAGCCCGATAGATTCAAAACTGAGGGACTAGTTTGCGTTGCAACAGACGGACAGACAGACGGACAGACAGACGGACAGACAGACAGGCAGACGGACATTGTTCAATCGATTTCTCTCGTCACACTGATCAATAATATATATACTTTATATAGTCGAAGGTCGAAGGTTCCTTCTGTGCGTAGCATTTCTGTCAGAACGGCCCTCGGGGGAATACGGTGTTATGGAAGATGAAACATCGAAACAGTGCGGAAACAAGGCTAGCGGAGCTTTGCAGACATGACAACTTTTTTACGTTCAGAGGGGAATTCTTTAAGACAACTAGTAGAACAGCTATGTATAATACTCTGATTGAGGTATTCATGGCATGGATCGGGTTAATGCCGAAATTCTGGGCAAGATATGTGGACGACGTTTGTTTGCGGTGGTTCCAAGGAGAGGAGACTTTGAGTGCCATTAATACCAATCACAAGAAGATTCAATTTACCATGGAGACCGAAGGAGAAAAATACTCGTTGGCATTTCTGGACATCAGTATTATGCGAACGAACGATTGCAGTCTGGAGTTCGACATATATCGGAAACCTATTAGCACCCAAAGGCATATTGTTAGTATGTACCTCTAATCATATGCCTCACCAGAAAATGGCGGCCTTTCATAATATGGTACACCAAACGCCGAAACCAATTTTCTCTTTCTTTTCACAGGTAGATGCAACGAATATAACTTGGGCAAGCAACTAAAATACGGTGGATATGATGCGAATAAGAAAGACATTAAAGAAATACGGTATCAAGGGGTTGGCGCGAGCAGAAAACACCAGTGGCGTAACTAGAGGGAAGGGGGGTGTTAACCCCCCCCCCCCCTCTCTGTCGGTGATAAGTGAATGGGATAATGCGGAAACTGCTGCCGATGCTAAATCCAAATATAATTCTTGTTTGTCTTCACCATTTCTCGTTGCGTTGCGGTGTATCGTTTCCATTTTCGCTGTATGTCAACCTATAACTCGGCAGCTGCAATCGAAAACTATGGATCTCAGCAAGTCCCTGCTGATTGCAGAAGGTGCCATAAAAACCTTGCAGGGAATGCGAGCCAATGTGATCACAAGCTGCAGCCAAATTTTTAATGAAGTTCAATCTCTCTGCGCCACATATGGCTTAGAAATTACTATGCCACGAACGAGCGGTCGTCAGACGCACAGAAACAATGTCCCAGCTGATAACGCTGAAGATTTTTACAGACGATCAGTGTATTTGCCATTTCTGTCTATAGCAATAGTCGAAATACAAGAACGGCTCACAGCCCATCGCACTGTATTGTCGTGCTTTTCTTCAATTCTCCCGGCAGTGGTGGATTTACACATTTGCCGCTAGTAGGCTGTTGACATTTTGCCGCCCCTACGAAGCTCTATGAGAGGGGTGTCAAAATCAAAGCCTGGCCTAGGTCAAATATCACTGTCTTTCAGTTTAAGCCGTAGGATCAAAAATTCGGAAACGTCTACGGAAATTAACGAGTATTTTCAAAATTTCATTACACAAATATTTCTTTAAAATATGACTAAAACTCACTAACGACCTAGGGATCCTGGAAAATGCATTTTTTTTTCGAAAATATACTTCAAATGAATTTATAAATTTTAAAGAAGAAATTAAAAGGCCAAAATTTGTTAACGTAAATTAATTTTGGACAGGAAGGTGGTTTTAAATAGGCAAAACTTAGTTTGTGATGTGGTGTGAAACAAACGCGTTCATCAGTAAAGTTTGATAAACTAAATGAGATGAGAATTAATTTGTAGTGTTTGCAAAATTTACTATTTCCTCACCAAATTTAGGATTTCGGAAATAACTGTTATCATTCTTTTTTAAATAAATATTAATTCAAGATACTCTCGTCCCATAATCTAAAAGGTTGCAAACGTCGCAAATGACTATGGGGTTCAGTAGAGCCACTACCATTTTTCGGAAACGAATCATAGGACAAAACTATTTCACGGAGGAGATTAATATTTTCCTGCACAAAAAGGCATATTTTAAGCTAATATGTTCGGAGTGGTCGGAAACCGATTCATTTCAATCATGTTTGGAACCTGAGTTTTGACACATTTTCATTGGGAAAAAAGGTTTGAATGTTGGCCAAAATCACATGTTCAAGTAAAATTTTTAGACTTGAGTTCAACAACCCATTTCTTTCATTTTGACGCATTTTTGCTGATAATTTGGTGTTTTTTTTTTTTTTATTGGGTCGAGTACAGGACAGAACAGCTCACCTTCCATACAAATTTGACAAATTGACAAGAACAACTCCAACTGCAATTACAAAACTTCAAATCCGGTTTTAAAACTACTTGAATTTTCGCATAAACTGTTTTTTTTTTAATTTCAAATACTTTTCTATGAACGTCACTTCTAAAATACAGTTTTAAATTTCATGTTCATTGTTTGATCCAGTCACAAGATAATGCAGGGAACAAATGCTTCAGACGCTGCCCTGGTATTGTGAAACCCCCTTACCAAATATTAGATTCGCTATTTTCCGGTTTGGATAATTTTGCACAATATTCCTTATGCCATTTCCTAAAAACCATCATACACATTTTCATATTTGCAGACCTAAGAGGGGCTACATACGCACAAATTGAAATTGCACAAATTTACTGTTATTTACTTTTTCTTAGCAAAAGTAAACAGACTTACCGTCGGTTACTCGTATATATTTATCCATAATTTAAGCCTCAAGCATACTTGTAGCATGGTCGTTTACACTGGCTGTAACATGCTTTAAGCTTGTCAATTGGATAAAATGTATGAGTAACCGGACCTTAGTATTTAACGTATATTTCATACTAACTTTGTGCAAAGTTTCATATCGGTACCCATACCATAACTGTTTAGAAAAACTGAAGTGATAACGTAAGCTTAACTGCAAACACCGTTATCGTTACTTTAAACTGGAAAAAATAACTGATGTAAAATGTTCTCGTCAAGTCCTTCGATTTGATTTATTATCCATACGTCCATCTCCGATAAGAAATAACTGTTATCATTCTACACATTTTTACCAAATTTTAAGTGCACTGGCGGACAGACAAAATCTATTTCATAAGGGCTTTTCCGGGCTTTTCAACAAACCCTACAAAAGAACTTGGTTGCGAATTTCAGCCTGCAAGAAATTGGCTATAAGAGATCTTTTCGCTTTTCTTCTGTAATAATAAATCGTTCCTAGTGTTTGAAGCTCTGAGATCTCTCTCTGTACTGTAACCCCTTGTGGAGCATGGTGCGTTCACTCAGCCGTTTATAGGCTACTTCGAGTCCACGTTACATTGCATATAGAGCCTCGGAGTGTATATAATGTTGCAAGCACTATATATTTTCTGGACCACGCCCAGATTAGATCTCCGGACCTCTAGATTGCTAGCATCGTAGAGTGCGACTCAACCAAGTGAGCCACAGAGCGTGCCAAAGCTCTGAGAAAACGATGACAAATAGTAGTTCTACACTTACTTGTCTCCCTGAAGTACAAACACCCTTCACGAGAAGAAAAAGTACTATATGACATGGAGTTGAAATTTGTTATTTGCTCCAAATTTGCCGCCCCCGTGAAATCTGCCGCCCTAGGCTTCAGCCTACTCAGCCTACTGGTAAATCCGCCACTGTCTCCCGGGAGAAGGACTTGTTACAGATGGCAAACAATTATTATCGGAGCAGTGCCTAAAAGAGGGTAAAGTTCTGTTCGAAACCTACCAATCCGCATTTTTCTTGAAACTTAACTCTACTCCTCTAGAATTCGAATGTGCATTGCTCCAGTGGCACATATTTCTAGGAAAATGTGAAGATACGTTGAAGGCAGACACGTAGCCAGGGGAGGGGTCCATGGGGTCCGGACCCCTCCCGAAATGTTTGCAGAAATAATCGAAGGCAGCGTTTTGATAACATAATTTTAAAAAATATTGACGTCTTCTTAGCTCCGCTATTTATTTAGACATCATTACTCATTCACCTAAATAGCAGTCGATTTCAGAGTTTAATCAATATTTTCAAATTGTTAGCCTTGTTGAAAGTGCCGCTAGTAGTGATGCGGCTGAACACTACTAATTATGTGTAGAAAATTACTATTCGCATTCGGTACAGAATTCTCGTTATTATTTATCCTAATTTGCCTAAGAGTTTGGTGTTTTGAACTTTCCGCTGCTGAGGTCCTAAATGTTGCTAAGAAATAATTTTAGAACGCGATGAACAATAGTTTAGCCTGAGCATTGCTAGAAAATCCAGAATGCAACATAGTAGAGATTTCCAGCTTAAACCTATGGCTCAATTAATATATTATTCATTTGAAAATGTGTGTTTTTTTTACCTGGGAAGATATTAGCTCAACATCAGCCCAGATTTTGTTTGTGCATAAATTCCTTTTTTGTATTTTCCATGCCTTTTTTCTAAAATCCGGCTGCGCGCCTTGATCTAAGTTGTAGACCGTTGTGACATACATTTAAACCTTCCCTCGTCAACCACAATGCTGAAAAGAGTGATTCTCGACTCGTGTTCTTACGACGCTAAAATACGCAAAAATTTGCGTCGACAATTTTTGATCCAAGATCCAAGTTGTGCCACTGGTTGGAGCTCTAATATATATTTTTTCTAACGATGGACCCTAGTGAAATAACCATAAATTTAAATCTTCCGTCTGGTGCTCCTAACAAACCCCGAAAAAGCCTTTCCCTTCTTTTTAATTTAGAATCTTTGCTATTAAATACTGAACCGTTCTAGCAAAAGATCTCCAGTAACACATATTTCACAAAATCACACTGTTCATTTCGAAGAGGACTTCCCCTTAACCTTCAAGCGGGCGCGCATTTTTTGTGACATTACCGGGCGCGTGGCGGTAATATACCGCCCTCGTCTTTTCCCCTCCATTTGCGCTCAACCGTACAACTTCCATTCTCATAATTATGGTAAATTGAAAGAAGAGCATGTCCCAAATAAGTTATCATCATAAAAAGTATTATCTGGTGAACAATAAAACAAGTTCAGCAGTTTTAGCGAAGCATGTCACTTCAGTGATATTACACAGAGCACACACATTTTGAGCACAACTATATACCAAAATATACAATCCCTGAACGTTTGATGACGGCTGGAAAGGTATGGAAGGTAAAATTTACCCAAAATTTTATTGTATCGTATCTATAACAGTATGACTTAAGAATACATACTTCTCCCACCTCGATTCGGCCAACGGAGGAAAAGCTATGCGTGTTTATATGATCAGGGCGGTAAATTACCGCCCGCGCGCCCGCTTGAAGGTTAATTTCTTTCGGGACACATGGAATCTTGTAGTAATTCTTAGTGTACTACCCTGTTAAAATTAACATAATAACACAGACCATAATTTCAATTTAAAGGTTGAAATCGTTTTCATCAAATTTATAGAAAACAAAAAATAGTACGGGGGGCAATATTGGGACCCCTCCCGAAACAAAATCCTGGCTACGTCCCTGGTTGAAGGCATCTGTGATGTGCTTGTATAATCTATGTTCGCCGCAGGCATTTCCTAACATCAGTATGCTGCTGCAGGTGCTAGCTACTTTGCCAGTGACTTCGTGCACACCGGAAAGGTGCTTCAACACTCTAAGCACCTAAAATCATACCTCCGTTGTACAATGTCCGAGGAGCGACTAAACGGGCTCACTCATCTCTACGTTTATGAAGGATTATGCTCCGAGAAGGAAGTGCTAGACTAGATTGTCCAAAATGGCAGCCTTAAGAAGCTTGGTTATCATTTTAAGTAAAATATACTAAGAAAACGCGTTTATGCAGTGTGAGAAATGCACGCATTACACTAATAACGAGTGCTGTACAGAGTAAGTTTTTAGTGTAATGGGTGCATTTCTTACACTGCAAGTCCAGATAAATGTAGTTTAAAAGATAATAACATAATTTTAAGCATATTTGCAAACTGAATTACAAATGTATGTTACATTCAATCAGGCAATCTAAATCCGTAGTTAATAAGAACACTTAAGCAAATAATGTTTGCTTGTTTTGTTACGTTAAATGCTAAGTTAAATTTTAAGCCAATGATCAAACAATATAAAAATTTCGCAGGAATTAGATAGTTTAACATGAAAGCAAAGCTAACTACATATTCTAATTCGCTCTACTCTCCTTCCCGTATAAGAAAGTTCCATATCACACCCCCTTATCATACCACTGCCCTCTTACATGCATTGGCATTCCTCCCAACATGTATAGAAATCGACCAACCCCCCCCCCCCCCCCCCTTGGGTGCTCTCCAGTTACGCGCCTGGAAAACACCAAGTGAAAACGATACTAGGAAGGGCCAAGGATAAGCTTAACAAGGAGGAGAAGAGCGGAATATGTTTATGAAATTACTTGCTCCGAATGTGATAAGATATATACAGAGTATCCGGAAACTTCCGCATAAACGAACCGGATTGTGATTCGTCGTGTGATTTCCAGCAAAAAAGTAGCACGGAACATACCTCCTTAGCTTAACCCTTTAGTTGCCACAGGCATTTGAAGACTTTGGAAAAATTATTTTCTTGTACGACTAAAACTTCAATATCTCATAAGCTAGACTAGCTACAACAGCAAAAAAAACGTTTATTACAGCCAACAAATTTACCTAAAAAATAAAATTAACGGCACTAAAATCGGAATTAAGGTTTGGTTTTTACAGAACTTCAAAGCGAAATTTTTGTGATTTGATCCAAACACAATCTGTTTTTCCATCTCAATTTTTACCAACTTCCGCCAGAGTGAGGTGACCGTACAATTCTTTTAAAAATTGGTGCATAGTCTAACGATCACTTCTTTCTTACATCATTTTATTCTAGCTTCGTTATTTCTAACAGTTTTAATGACTTAAGTGCAGAAAACTAGGGTTAATTTGAGCTAGATTTCAATTCAATTCAACTCAAACTACCGCTAAAGATCTGCAATTTGCAAAAATTTATTTAAATTAGGTATATCAAAATCGATTCAAAATTAACCCTAGTTTTCTCCACTTCAGGCATTGAAACTGTTAGAAATAGCGAAGCTCGAATAAAATGTTGTAAGAAAGAAATAATCGTTAGATTATGCGCCAATTATTAAAAGAATCGTATGATCACCTCACCTTGGCGGAAGCTGGAGAAAATTGAGATGGAAAAACATTTAACTTTGAAGTTTTGTAAAAAGCAAACCTCTTATCCGATTTTAGTGCCGTTAGTTTTATTTTTTAGGTAAATCTTTTGGCTATAAGAATCATCTGATTTCGCTATTCTAGCTAGTCCAGCTTTTGAGATATGGAAGTTGTTTTAGTCGTACAAGAAAATGATTTTTTCGAAAATCTTCAAATACCTGTGGCAGCTAAAGGGTTAAGCTAAGGGGTATGTTCAATACAACTTTTTTGCTGGAAATGACATGAGGAATCACAATCCGGTGCGTTTATGCGGCAGTTTCCGGACACCCTGTATATGCCAAACGAGACGATTAGTATAGGTACGCGATTCGAGGAGCATCGAAAGGAGGCGGAATTGGGGAAAAAGAATCCGAATAGGCAGTTGCGATCAATGGTAGCGACAGCGAGTCATATTGTGGAAGAAGGACATGACATTCGAACACTTAAAAGTGTAGACAGAGTAGGAAAATTAGATGCGACAGAAAGTGTATATGTACAATATATCAATAAAATCAATGAAAATGTGAGGTTAAATTACGACGAAGATAATTTTGCGTCAAGATTGTTAAAAGTTATTAGATAAATCAAGGCAGGTAGCGATAGTCATATAGCATTAAATATTTATAGTATGATAGTTGTCGGTTTCACTTTAGAGAAGAGAGAGACTCCCGAAATAATAGTATTCGTTAGAAACTGGAAACCGCAGATGCGGTTTTACTTAGCTAATACGAGAAAACAACCTGGAAGTATAGAGCTTTTTCAAATATGTTTCGAAAAAATGTAGCACTCTAGTTGCCAATTATGGCAACAACTATACCAGTTACAGTAGAGCGTCGATTATCCAAACGTCGATTATCCGAACATTCGATTAACCGAACCAGGCAATCAGCTTTTTTCCATATGACAGACATCGAATTCAATGAAAAATCAAGGGTTTGAAGGAAGCAATCTCTTATCTGCATCGCTTAATTACCTACTTCGAATTTTTTATTTTTGTTCAGTTCTAGTCGTTTTAAATGTTTTCAGTTTGTCGGTTAATTTCATATTTGGGCTATTTTCTAATTTTTCTATGGAAGCTCGATTAAACGAACTTTCGTTTATCCGAACAGCCCTTGTCGACATTAGTTCGGATAATCGACGCTCTAACATAGTTTCATTAGATGTTTACTGAACCATTCCGAGACTACTAGGCTCTATCCTATAGTAACCTTCATAATTTCGTGCCAGCACAAAAATAAGCGAAAATTACAATCATATAAAGGTCGACTTCTTTTCTTCGTGATTTCATAATGTTTAAGTGTCCGTGGGACGTAATTGAAATCCACATAATTTGACGAATCATTAAATAAATTCGACGCAAATAGAACAATATATATAATAATAATGACTAACAACTTTGGCAGTAAACATACTCGTATAAGACGAAAGAAGGCTATTTTCAATTTGAATTAATGAATTAGGTCTCCATCAAACAAATATGTATGTTTCGGAGTTCGAACAAACACAATTTCAAAGCCAAATTATTGATAAATCATATTCATTACAATTTTGATCGTGGGCTGAAGGATCAAGGAAAGTTTATTCAACGATTTCTCGAGTATAGTACAGAAAAAGAGAATATTATTAATAAATTAATAATATTATAAATAATTGCAAGCGAACCCAACCAGCACCAACGAATAAAATTGTGATAATAGAGAGTTGTAGCATGTCGTAGAAAATACATCTACATCTACATAGTACGAATAGGCTTTGAAATTCTCTATTAAAAATTCGCTTGTCCCCGTACGCAAAACAGTATACCCCAATGCTGAATGTCTCAAGTAGACATACATATGTGGATAATCACGACAATAAAAAATTATGACCCTACAAATTCGACTGTTTCCCTGGAAGGTCATGCTTGAAAGAGCCAGCCATGAGAAATACTGGAGTTTTAAAAATTACACAAAGCTGATCCTTCGTCGTTTGGACGACGCCAATTTCTAAAAATCCAACTTACCCTGCTTACTTCAACTAGCCGTAATATACATGGCAAGTAACATCAGCACGATAAGTGCTGCACGAAAAATCAGCGCAAAATAATGAAAATTGTGAAGGAAAACGGAATAAATATCATGATGCGTAGTCGATTCGATGAAGCGTGACCTTCCAGGGTTAAATACAGCCAAATTCACGAAAATACACCTTTGCCTACTTGGGTGGGACATGCAAAATGGTGGTATACTGTTTTGCCTTCGATAGGCAAGCGAATTTTTCATAGAGAATGTCAAAGCCTATTCGTACTATCGTAATATTTTCTACTTCTTCTTCCTTGCCTCGTTCTTTATACCGCTCCATGGTTTCGCGTTGCTCGACCTGCGGTGTGGGCACATCGTCCGTTTTGGCGGTAATATCTCAGCATATTTCTACAGGCAGCTCTATCTTGGATCGTGCCATCGCCGAGACCAATGCGTTGTTGTTGCTTTTTCATTTGACACATCCAGGTGTTCTTCGGTCTGCCTCTGGCCTTGGGTCCATCAAGTGGAACTTCCACTGATATCGCACGTAATATTTTCTACGACATGCTTAAAAGTCTTTAATAATAAATTGAAAACTTTAGAATACTTACGTAGTTGAGAAAACTAGGAGCAAGCTAACGAACTGACTCAATAAAAGTCTAGTTAAGTTCTTAGAGCTCAAAGTTTCGACAACCATAAAACAACTTCTTGATTCTTACCCAACTTTTTCGATCTGATCCATTAACTACCGACCGTTAACTTCAACGCAAGACTTTCGACAACATAAGGCATAAGGTTATTTATGCAATTTGTGCATCAAAAGTTTGTGTGGTATCAAGGTAACCACAACATCCATTACGAATATCCTTATTCTACTAATACATCAAGTTTTTCGATACACGCGCTATTGGAAAATACTTGTGAAAATACAATCTATGCAAAGAAGTCGTTTCCGAAGGCTATATTCATACTTGACTTTCACTGGAAATTGTCGACGAGAAAACTGCTAAGACAGACAGCCCGAAGGAAATAGACACGCGAGACAGCCAATATCATTATGTTCGCTTTCAATCATGTTTTGACAATTTGTTTTCTTTTGCTCGTCGAATTTGGCAGATGGTATTGACGAAAAACATAAACTTTCCTTGAAGAAGTAAAGCTGAAATAGGAAAGTATACGAGTAATCTAAGTATATCGAACCGAAGCAAGTTGACTCGGACCAATTTATTAAAATGATACTTCTGGCATTTCTAAAAGCGAGAATGTTTTAATCTGAAAATTTGTGACGTAATTTGTAATCCTGCACGAGCCGAATTTTTAGCTAGTATGAGTGTAGTAGAGATATTTTTAATTTACAGGATTGTGGAGGCGAGAGAGTGTGTTGAAATTGCTTGTATACTGGATTTTGATTTTGTATATTGTTCATCACTTTTGATGCAAGAATAAGCGGTTGAGTTTCTAGTTAAGTTTTTTTAGATTTCTTATAAAACAAATTTTTTTATTTTTATAATTATAAAAATGTAAATTGTACGGTTGAGGGCAAATAGCGGGGGAAAGACGAGGGCGGTAAATTATCGTGCGCCCGGCTATATGTTACAAATTGACGCGCGCCTGGATAAAGTTTAAAAAAACTCATGGATCTACAATAGGAAATTACTAATTGACCGGCTCTGTGGCTCACTTGGTCGATTCGCACTCTACGACGCTAATCTAGAGGTCCGGAGATCGAGTCTCGGCGTGGTCCAAAATTTCCGAACATGTGCGGATAAAAAATATATAGTGCTTGCAACATTATATACACTCCGAAATGATATGCAATGTAACGTTGACTCGAAATTGCCTATAAACGACTGAGTTAACGCACCATGGCCCACATGGGGCTATACGGTACTGATAAGAAGAATTGGTATAGCGTAGCATGCCCAGTAAAACTAGGATTTTTTAGTTTGCTGTGAATTGGGGATGTCAACAACCGGACGGTTAGTCCGAAAACCGGTACTTTCAGAACGGTTAACCGGGTTCTTTGTTTTTTTCCTCCTCCCGGTTCCAACCCCGGACGGTTGTTTGTCCATGCGGTTAAAACCGGAAAAACAAATCTTTCAAAATTCATAAAAAAAAAATTTATTTTTATTTTTCAGTATGCAATTCTATTACTTGTCACCTATGAAAATTTTCATTTTCAAATTTCAGCCCTTAAACATATTTTCGAACACTCTCCTGATTGCTATTACTCGTAAAACCACAATTTCGTCAAATTAGCTCTCCTTGTTTTAGCACAATGTTGCCAGACAGGAGAGCTATATAGGATGATGGGCTGCATCACTGTTTTGTACAATAATATTTTATTCTCTGTGGGTAGTTATGAGTTGCTATTTATAAAGGGGTATAAGGTTCGGATGCGTTTGTTCATTTTAACCCCAGTATCATCTACGTGACATTTAAATGTTAACTTCTTATCTAAATGAAGTCCGAGGTATGTGATATTATTTTTCCAATACACTGGTCTGGTGTTTCTAGAACATTTATTTGGGGGTCTGGTAGGTATCTGCTGGCCCGTCTGTTCTTAAAGAAAATTATTTGTGTTTTTTCAGTATTTATTCTAATTTTCCATAAAAAGTTTTAAGGAGATTGACTTGTTGTAAAGAGTCGGGCTTAATACGGACCCTTGAGGGACTCCAGCGGAGATAGAACGTTCAGAAGATACTGACCTTGTTATGACCCGAAAGGATATTGAACTTAAAAAATAACGAATTATGTTTATTAGGTAGATTGGGAAGGAGTACTTCATCAACTTGTAAATTAGTCCCTGACGCCAGACGAAATCAAATGCCTTCTGAATGTCTAGGGCAACTAGACCGGTGGATCGTTATTGAACCTGATCGGATATGATTTACTACCCTCCATTGCTGGTGGGTTGTAGAAAGTCCTGGTCTAAAACCAAATTGCCAATCAGGGATTATATGAATTTGGTCGGCTTTCTGCTGAACTCGATTAACCCTTAAATGCATAGCGTACCATATATGGTACATGGCTGGATTCCTGTAAAAGTCTAGCGATAATTAATTTTTTGAATTTTTTTTTTACTTTTTCCCATTCAATTCTGCCTTCCCAAAGCTTTCCTTGAATTGTCTGTGCGTGGTCAAAGTGGACGAACGTTTTTTTTTTAATTTTAAAAGCTTAGAGCTTAAAAATATTTGCGAAATTTACCGTTATGTGGAAAAGGAAAAATACTGGTGAGTAAATTGGAATGTTTTCTTGAGATTCTTTTGTGATTTTGACCAAAAAAGTCACAAAATTTTGCAACGTACCATATATGGCGCACCATGCATTGCGGCATTTTCAGAAATATCTATACATATGTACATTCCATTCGTTCTTAGTTGATGAAATTATTCTCCTTTAGTCTTGGGTAGGGTAGGGTATATGTTCATAAAATTTTAATTATCAGCTCTTTCAAGATGATGGTGCGATTTATTGGGCCCAGAACAGGACCTACATTTTCATGCAAATTATGTCACCGATCCATTTTTCCAGGACATTTACTGTCATTTTTTATGAAACCCAGGTTAATCAGTCCTGATCGGGATCCAAGGAAACGGAGCTGTCATAGTTGATTTAGAAGAATCGTTTTTGTCATTTTGTTTTCTATAGCACACCAGCATAGCGTTTCTCTAGCTGCTTCTTATAATTCCAGTCTTTTTGCTGGCAAGTAGATCAGTGGCGGATTTACCCTTTTGTCGCCAGTAGGCTATTTACATATTGCCGCCCCTACTTTTTGTCGATATTGAACATTCGGGAAGAATTATGCTTTATTTTCCTCCAAACATTTTCAATTTACACTTTGTACTTAAATATGTGTGATGTTGGAGCTTTCCGCTTCTTAGGTCCTGAGCATTCTTCAATATTTATCACAGAGTGTAAAGCTTATGCAACAATTTTCTGCTTGGAAAATTGGTTCAAGGCAGTGAATCCCAAACTGTGGCAGGCTCAAATATTGATGCCACCATTTTCAATCGACATTTTTTCGAGGATTCAGAGGTAATCCGTTGCTGAAATACTGCGGCCAAGCACTTTATTTTCTTTGATAAAAAAAAGCACCTGGGAGCGCGATGTGGCCAAATCTGTTTGATGAACACAACTAAGCATATTTTAGGCCGGAATTGAAAGTGATGCCCTAAGCCCGCGCTTCTTATGTAAACCGCACCTGGCTGGATACATTTTTTAATACAATGATCCTAAATAGAACACTTGGGGATTGTGGTTGCTCCATTAATGGGAATTATGTTTCTCGAGGTATCACTGAAGCCATGGTGATGGCGGAACTCCCGATGAAAATAAAACAAACATATTTTGGGTTTGTGGCCAACATTTTCTCGCGGGCGCCAGCCTCAGAAAACTTCATAGGGGAGTATGAACTAAAACAAATTTGGAGCGACTGGTTTAAATTAATATCTTTTAATAAAAAAATGAAAAACAGTTTGTCTCATATTTTGTGGCGAATGTGTGTCCTATTGGTTGGGGAAAATTAGCAGAGTTGATAGTAAAATTTGTTTGTGTAAAACCACTATCAATGGGAATGGCATAACTCTAAAATTTGAATTCAGTTTTCCGGTTTTAAATATGAAAGTCACAACCAAGAAACAGATTGTAAATTAAGGAGTAATCTCCTTCCCGAAAGGGCGACTAAGAGTCGGCATACATTATCCAATCGATTAAACAATCAAAGCTGATTTCCGTGGAGAAAGCTCATTTTTTAGGTTCCACTATCGAAATGTGCCTTCTCCACAGAAATGAGCTTTAATTGGTCAATCGATTGGATAATGTATGCCAACTCTAAGACATTCAGCTGCCTATGAAACTCGATCGCCTTAATTACAAGATGTGGAGATGTGAAATTTAATCATTGCGTATCAAATTAGCTTTGTTTTGTGTTTTCCATTTCTGGATTTCTAACATCAATTTTTGCAATTTTTGATATGTCGAACTGACAAAAAGCCGAATGAGCAAATGCTTTTTAAAGGTTGGGCATATAGCAAGGCATGAAATAAAAACAGGAAGGATCTTGGTTTCGAAATTAAGCTTACAGTGTTAGGCGGTCTTAGACAATAGCGACAAATGCCTTTTCATGTTTATATCTCACTGAGGGTAAAAATACGCTTCGCCTGTTCCTAAACTGTATAATGATGATAAGGGCTACATCCTACAGTCTTCTAAGTGTGAACAACCTAAAAAATATTATGCCGGAATTTGCCGCCCCCTGAAATCTGCCGCCCTAGGCTTAAGCCTACTCAGCCTACTGGTAAATCCGCCACTGAAGTAGATACATAAAGTAAGTAATTGGAATAGATGGAACTCCATATAACATTAAAATCTACTGAAAAACATTTTACCTTTGAGTGTGTGCTGTAAGTGACGTGTACATACAGGAAGATATTTCCTTGTAGGTAAAATATTTTTCAGTAGATTTTAATGTTATATGGAGTTCCATCTCTATTTCAATTACTTACTTTATGGTAGATATACTAAAAAAATTGTTCACTTCTTTTGTTTTGTCCTTAGGACACGCCACTAAAAACCGAGCTTCCGTACTTAACATCTTAGTAAAATACTTGAACTTTCACCAGGACTCAAGCAGCGGCGCCTTGATATCCAATTTCTTAGACCATTTGATTATGACAAGTATTTTCTTGGAAGTCCATGGTCAGGACCCTCCGAAAATGTGCTTCTAGAGTCTACCATTTCGTATGAGATGAGGCTATGTGGAGTACCACTTCGATAAACAAAAAATTACATGGATTTATTTTATATTGAGACCGAGTTCTAATCGCGCTAAAAGCATGATAAGTGCAGAACCTATACCCATGTACAGAGCTAGACGGCACGCAAAGGCAAAAATAATAAATTCCATGTTTTTTTTTGTAGGGGAGGAAGGGGTATATTAGTCGGATCTGGCGCACTTTTAATATTGTATAAGGAAGGACATCCAACAGGATATTCCAGGATATGTCACAAATAGGCATCGATACAAATTTCAAAAAGGAATAGGAGACTAGGAGGAGGAGTTCATTATATCGAGTTTCCACTATAATTTCGATCAAAACTCTCAATAATAATCATTATCCTTTATTTTTGGCACTGTCTTGGCAATGTCTTTGATTTAGAACATATGGCCTGAATGCATGGCGTACCATATTTGGTACACTATGCAAATTCTATTATTTTCGCTTTTCTGGGAAAACGGTCTATTTCCTGGGAAAATAAAGGCTGGTTCAGTGATCGATTTTACATAAGGGGAGGTCAGTTACAATAATGGGTTCTGACCCCATGCATTTAAGGGTTTAGTATTACCTTTTCGAGGATTTTACTGATTGATGGTAAAAACTGATTGGACGATAGTTATAAGGAATACTTTAGTCTTTTTCGGGCTTTGGAATGGGAACTACAGTGGCATTTTCCCAGGTATTAGGAAAGTATCCTAACTTCATGCAACAGTTCAAAATGAATGTAAGCAAGACGTTTGCTTTTCTTGGCAGATTTATTATTAAAATATTCCCGATTTGGTCATCGCCGGTTGCTTTTTCTAATTTTACGCTTTTAATATGTAATTCCTCTGACTTCAGAGGGATTACAGAAATTATTAGGTTAAAAGTCGTTAGGCGTTTCATTTAGGGGGCCAACCAACATATTAACCTCACGTATTGTGTGCGAATCACTAAGCTGATTTGTTAATGTGTACGATTCGGCAAAGCCATTCGCCAGTAGTTCAGCTTTGTCCTTCTCATTGCTGACTTTAGTTCCATCTGGTGACATTAGGGGTGGTTTTATTTTTAACAGTTTTGAGAAGCTTCCATAGTTCTCAAGAATATTTCTCCTGCTTTTACAGTATTTCATTCCATTTACGATTTTTGCTTTCGTTAAGAATCGCACAGATCCTTTGGTTTAGGGCACTAACAAATTTACGTAGAACGGGATTTCGGGTGCGTTGCCACACACGACGCACGTATATTGTTACTTTGTCTGTGTTTATCCTAAGCCTGCGATGCGGACTGTTCTTAAGAAATTATCGATAATACTATCTATGTGCTCCGTGTTTGTAATTTAATAAAGATCTAGTGTGCGAATGTTAATTTCATTCGTGAAGGGATCGGATGGGATGTTTTCGTGTAATTGAGGTATGATTGTTCGACTTTGAGAACAGATTTTTCTATTGTGAATGAAACTGGTGAGTGAAGGGAAGATAAATCATTACACACGATAGGTTGAGATATGAGGTTTAGTCAATCAGAAATTATTAGGTCCTGAATGGAAAGATTTCCTCTCGAAGGATAGCATGTGGGATCGATTGTGGAATGGATTAAAAAAGCATGGTCGGTTAATAATTCATATAAAATTTTTCAAGCCTTGTTCGCCTTTGAGCAGTTCTCCACAGAGAATATATTTGCGTCTATTTGATGTGAGGAGTCTTATGTCTTGTTTGAGAAGTTGTAATTTAGATCTGTTCAGTCTTGTGCTATGAAAGTAGGCAGCTATTAAAATAGTGTCGATGTGTTCTAATTTGATTGCAACCGTTTCAATGATTTTTGTACCTAGTCCGTTTAATTTTTTTTATTTTATACCCTTTTTAATAAATATCGCAACTCCACCACCAGTATAACTTTCTCTGTCTTTTCTCATAATAGTGTAATTGCGATTGGATAGGTTTTTACCCGCACGCAGCCAAGTTTAGGTTAGAAATACAATATCGATACCATTAGAATCTCAGAAATTAAAAGTTTCAGTGGATTTATTACGAATGCTCTGAGCATTCCATAGGATCCATTTAAAAGAATTAATCACTATAATAGCTGGATATTCTACCATTGAATTTGCTAAGAAAAAAGTTGATCGGAAAGCTCTGACAAAGGACTTAAAAGAACACTAATTTCACACCCTGATCGAACCTGGGCATGTGGGGTCTCTTATCAAAGAGGACGTCGAGTGCATTGCATATCCGGTGCTTGTTTCCTGTCTCAAGGACACTAAATGCAATAAGTCGGGCTTAAATGGTAAATTACGGCTTTAGAAAGATACAGACACGGGAAATTTTTTTTAAGTTAAGCCCAATTTTCTCCTTTGAGGGTCCTTGGAACAAGTAACAAATGCCAGATATGGAATGTACTTGACATCCTCTTTGATATGACACCCCACATGAGTTACGGAAGTACGAAGAGTATAAAGGAAAACACAAGTCCTTTTCTTAACTCTATATTTCGTACTACAAAGATACAATTGTTCTTAAACCTATTTATACTATTCTTAGTCTATGTATAAAACAATCTACTATACATTTGTTCAACATATTTAATCTTATGTATGTAAATATTCAAAGGTTCATAGGCTCATTACAGTATCTACGATTATATGATGTGTGCACATCGCAGCACAATATATCTTTATTTGTTGTTCTTATCGAGAACAGATTTGGTCACCATGTGCAGTTTTATTACTTTAAAACAACATTTGTATTGTCGGTACGTAACTCATGCCCACGTTCGACTAAGGTGTGCAATTAGTGTACTTTTATGTATTTTTTAAGAGCTTTCCGATCAACTTTTTTCTTAGCATATTTAATGGTAGAATCTCCAGCTATTATAGATTCTGGAAAGTGACAAAAGTAGTGGCAATTTGAATTATTCTCGTAGTTATGGCTTTGGAAAGATATACGGAAAACTCAAAAATTTTCCATTTAACCTCGATTTATTCCTTTGAGGGACCTTTCCGATCAAATTTTTCTTTAGCAAAACCAGTTGTAGATACCTGGGAGCCCACTGATTCAAAAACAACAAAAATTAGCTTTACTCTATTTTTTTCTATTTGAAATGCTAATATGACTGCACTATATTACTCGTAAAGTCTTGTTGACTCTTTAGAACAAAAATAAACCGACAAGAATGAGTCAAAGATGCACAACAACTGTCAGGTGTCAGCTATTTGGTCTTAACCGGGAAGTTTAACGCGAGCGTTTTTTTTTTTTGAGTCAGATTTAACCTAGATAGTAATAAAACGCTACTATTGAAGCAAATGCGCTACCAAAACTACATTCACTAAAACTGAAGATAGTAAGTAAATTCTTGCGAGGTCAAAATATAATTTTTTTCGAGTTGCATTGTAGCGGTCATGAACATACCTTACCTTACCTTAGTGGACATTCATTAGATAATAATGTGGCGGAAGATACATATTTATTACGAAAATGCATAAAATGAAGAAAAATTTGCATAATAATGAAATATTTTCTAAGCAGAAAATCATCATGCATCAATTCAGAATGACGTTATTATTCATGATTCTACATATATTTGGCTTATTTAATACATTAGCATCATAATTCTCATCACATTTTCCTTAAAAAAAAAATAAAACTATCGAATCGCGCCCGTTATTTATTTTATTGAATATTTAATAAATTTTTTTACTTGAATAACTGTTTTGAAGAAAAGAAAAACTCCGAACACTCTAATAAAATGAATAAATCATAAATATGTACGTACATCTGATACGTATGTATACAAAAACAAATTTATTATGTAGAAAAGCGAGCAGAATTTTAAAGGCTTGAGAACTAAATCAATAATAGCAATGTGTATCAACGAGGTAAAGATTGCACTTATAATTGATCTATGATTTATTTATGACAACAATCTCACATTGGGAGTGTATTCGTATCCCATATTTTCGACCAAAATAACATTTTGTTATTCAATTCATTCATTTTTTTTTGCTCCTTTCATCCTTTTCCACGTGCATATATGATAAATATCCTTTTCCATGCTTCTATGCTAAAGAAACAAATGAATAGGCGGTTAAATCATTAATCATGTCAAAACTCTTCCATCCTGTTTTTTCTGTTTGTACATGTTTTCGTTTTATGCTGATTTGCCTCGCCAACGAAAACCGTTTTTTTCGTCATCTGTTCATGGTAAAAGCGAAGTCAGTCTGTGTACTTCTTCCTTCCATATTTGAATATGATATTCATTCGTGCATATTGGCATCCGAAAATCCACCACAAAGAATAAAATAAACCATCATCCTTTGTATTCGGATAAGAACAGAAAAAGTAAGCAAAGGATTCGGCGAGTAAACCAAAAATGAAAAAAAAAAGAAAGAAAATGAAAGAAAAAGAGTTCAACATTCGTCCTTCTGAAGTTCAGATTTTTTTTTCGAACAGAAATTGTATTTTTTATATAATTTTACAAGTGAGAAAACTGTAACGAAAAACTCTGCTATGTCTTCTTATTTTTCTCATGATTGCTTTACAGATGCAAAGCCGTTATCAAATAGGATCTGAATTGACTTTTCAAAAATAAAGTCTTCTGTGAAAATAAGCTGATAAAGCGTAGGCACAATGAAAAAAAAAGAAACGTTAGGTGCTAATTTAATTTAGCGAATCAGAAATCATCTATTGTTCATGTCTAGCCGTGTAGAGAAATCCACTTAACAGGATAACCATTTACGCAAATGATTTTCTTCGAAATGGAGTGTAAAATGTACAAATAGGCTTTGTATCGATGATACAAGGAGAGCATGTTGATTTTTTTTCCTTTTTTTGTTGATTTCATTATAAAAAAGGAGAGCTTATTCTTGCTACGTTGGTTTGTATATTTTACAGTCGAACTCGCATTAGGGTAAGAATTCTTTAAAGTGAGTATGACCATTGATTTGTAAATTGTAGAGGGGCGTGTACCCGAAGGGATTCGCAGCAATGAAGCCCATGAGCCTAGGGGATACGCTTTCATGAGCTTCACTTCTTCGCGCTTGTTCTGCGTACGCTCTAATTATGGTCAATATACTGTATCTTCTACAGTGTGCATTAATCATTTCTTAATGGAATGCTATAATATCATACATAAGACAAATGTCTAGACTAGACTTTGCTCCTAAGCAGTGTTGCCAATTTAGCCGTTTTCCGGTCAAATTTAGCCGGAAACCGTGCTGTTTAGCCGGAAACCGTGCTGTTTAGCCGGAAGAAATTTGTAATTCCGGCCGGCCGGATTTTTAGCCGGAATCGATTTTCTTCGGCCGTTTTTCCGGCTAAAATTATTTTATGAATTTTATGAAAACACCAGCACCTTATTTTTTTTACTTTGAAACTAGAATCAATTTTTCAATATTCAAAAACAAAATAATTAATCGCCGTGAAATTATTTCTACATACACTTATTATCGTGTATTAGGGTAAGCAACTAATATGTCCACCTAGAATAAAACTTGCATTTATGTCTCCTGGGAAAAATTTAGGGTAATGGGTCTCAAGTAAACTGGCGATATTAGTACCTAGCCTTAGCATGTAATTTACTAACCACCAATATGCTGAATAATTTGCAAAATGGAAGACAGTTTCTTAGATAAAATTCTTTGCTGAGCAATTTTTGCAGCATGGGGGTACCTGAACATTTTTCCATTTTTCAAAGTGTGAATTCTTTACCACAGATAACGTAATGATGCCAGATTAAGTACAAGGGTGAAAACCTTTCAGCGCGATTCATAGATATTGATAATATCGCCGGAACTTTGTAGTGTTCAACACGAACGTTGTGTAAGTAGCTCGCCCGGTAAACTACAAAAATTAAATTTCATCAGCATCACCCCAAAATATATACTCACTTGAATCTAATTTTTGTAGTTTACTTGGCAAGCTACTTGCACAACGTCTGACAATTCATAGAAATTAAAAATTTTCGTAGATGCAATACATTTAGTTGTTGGGTTTGTTGCAACAAATTTATAAAAAATCTATACCATTTCCCGGCCAAGCTCATAATTTTGGAACAACCATTTCGTATCTTTGGAGCATCAAATTCGTAATTGGGGAACATCAACAATGGAACAATGGAACATCAATTTCGTAACTATGGAAAAGAAAATTTGGAGGGCTCAAATACGAAAATGCGAAGAAATTTTAGGACGATTGGATCGCGGTAGGAGACCATTTATTAGCGACTCTACTTGGTCTCTTATCTCAGCACGCAAGAGAGTTAAGGAGCAGATTAACTCAGCTGCTGACGACTCAGCTAAAGAACGATACAGAGCTGAATACCGTTCGCTCCAAAAAGGCGTTCAGAGGAGTGTAAGACGTGATAAGCGTAACAATATCAACGCACTTGCGAAGGAGGCAGAGGATGCGGCTCTCCGCGGTGACAGTGGAACACTCTTCAAACTTATTAAGCCATTAACTGGCAGATCTTTATTAACGGAACATCCTGTGAAAGATAAGGAAGGTGTTCTGCTCGTTACCGAAGAACAACAGCTAGAAAGATGGAGAGAACACTTTTTAGAGGTCCTGAATAACACTCTCGGGCCTGCAAGTGTATCTTCGTTGCCAGCAGAAGACGTCCCTCAAATAGACGGCATTAGTTCCGGTCCACCATCCAAAAAGGAACTAACAGACGCTATCAAATCAATGGACGCCGGTAAAGCCCCGGGGATTGATGGAATTCCGATAGAATTTTTAAAAGCGGATATTAACGCTATAGCGGATATTCTTCTTCCCTTAATCCGAGAGTGTTGGGAAACTGAAACTCTTCCCAGTGAGTGGAAAAAGGGCCTAATTATAAAAATTCCGAAATGACCTGAAGAATTGTAATAATTGGCGTGGGATCTGCCTACTTCCTGCAATTTCCAAGTTGATGGCTAAGATTGTTTTAGGACGAATCAAGGAAAAAGTCGATAGCACATTGAACGATGAACAGGCTGGCTTTCGCGAAGGGTTCTCCTGTAGCGACCACATTAACACCCTCCGTATTATCATCGAGCAATCCGCGGAGTGGAGATCCCCATTACATCTCATGTTCATCGACTTTGAAAAAGCCTTCGATAGTGTTGATCGTCAGTACATCTGGGATGCCTTACGAAGACGAAATATTCCAGATAAGATAATCTCCATCATTAAGGAATCCTACAATGGAGCCCAATGTCACGTCTTGCATAAGGGCAAGCTTTCAGATCCTTTTGAGGTGCACAGTGGAGTGAGACAAGGCTGCATTTTGTCACCTATTCTCTTCCTTATTGTCATTAGTGATGTACTCGGCTCCGCACTTCAATTACATCGTAACAAAGGTATCAGATGGAAATTGTTTGATCACCTTCAACATCTTGACTACGCTGACGACATTTGTCTTCTATCAACTAATACGGATGATGTCGCTCAAATGACAGCTCTAAATTGCGCAAGTCGTAATGCGGGGCTGAAAATCAATGCTGCCAAGACTAAGTTCTTGAGCACATATCCAGGGGGCAAAGCGGAATTTGTATTTCGGGACAGGCAGTCGAAAAAGTTGATGAATTTTGCTATCTCGGGAGCGTAGTTACAGCAGATGGTGGAGCGGATGCTGATGTAAAATCACGGATAAACAAGGCTAGGGCGGCTTTCTTCAATTTGACTCCTTTCTGGCTAAACAACAATATTTCCAGACGCACCAAACTTCGAGTCTTCAATTCCAATGTGAAATCCGTGCTGCTATATGGCTGTTCAACCTGGAAGGTGACTAAAGAGATTACTGATAAGTTGCAAACTTTTGTAAATCAGTGTCTACGGCGCATCCTACATATTCGTTGGCCGGAGATTTCGAACGAGGATCTCCTCACTATAACTGGCCAAGAAAGGATAGGCACTTCGATCAAAAGACTTAAGTGGCAATGGATAGGTCACACCTTCCGAAGAGGGTCCAATAACATCGCAAAAAAGGCCCTGAACTGGAATCCACAGGATTCCGGAGCAAGACGCCGTGTTGGACGGCCAAGGAACACATGGAGAAGATCGGTAACAAGCGAGGCGAAAACGCTAAATCTTACATGGTCACAGCTAGCGCCGTTGGCGCAAAACAGAACGAGGTGGAGAGTAGGCGTAGTTAATGCCCTATGCCCCACAAGGAGTTGACAGGAACTAGAGAGAGAGAAATACGAAAATGAATAACAAGCTTCACACACATATTTTCGAATGACGCAAAATTTATCATCATTAGCACGAGTTCCAAATTACGCATTTGGACCATCATTTGCTCAATAATGTCTGTTGTAAAATTTAAGAACAAGAATGTTTACAAAAATATTAAGGGCGGAATTCATAGTCCTCACTTATACTTAAGGGAACCCTTAAGGGACTGACGCTATTCATAGTCACTCAATAAGCAAACGCTTAAGGGTTTCCTAAAGGGTTCCCTTATTCGTTAAGGTTCATATCTAGTAACCTTATATGAGCTCATATATTTGTTGACATATCCTTATTTAAACACTTGGGAATTTTTAAAAAATATTTGAATTTCTAACTACTTGATATTTTGTTATATTTTATTTGTCACTTTCAATAGATATGGCAAATAAGTGAATCGTTTATTAAATGAGGCAACGCTCTAATAAGTGATGTCTATGAATACGAAGCTCCCTTAAGGGCTCACTTATATACAGAAACCCCTTATTCCTTAAGGGAATGCGTATAACTTAAGTGGGGACTATGAATTCCGCCCTAAATTTGATATTAATCTTTCCATATTTCTATTCAAATTCTTTAATTGAATAATTATTAAAATATCGCAATTGTGAGGTACATTTTCACCATTTACACAAACGTCAAAAGTAAATGACAAATTCTAATGACGAAAGCATATGTGTCACTCCAATTTCGAACTTTCATCATCATGATGATTTGGATATGTGTCTTGGGCCTAAAATGGTTAAATTTTAATCAAAATATAAGATTGTTCAGGTGCGATGATGGTCAGATATCCATACATAAATGCAGTTGCCCTTGCCCATAGTTACGCATTGGACGTTCCTTTTACGAATGTCGAACCTAATGTGGTTATGGACTTGACCGAGAAACAACAACAACAACAATTTTGAGTAGTTGAGCTATCCAACTCCGAACAAAGTAAATTTTGACTGTAATGCCAGCGACTGGAGCATATATGTAATAAATCTAAGAAATCTACCTAAAGCCTAGTTTACGGGTAGTACTCCAGAAAAGAAATAAAATTTTTAAAATCAGCTTTTTACTATATTTTTTCGTAATGTGACTGTTTTGGCCGTTTTTTGGCCGTTTTTCCCGCTGAAATTTATTTAGCCGGATTTTTAGCGGTTTTTGAAAAAAAATATAGCCGGTTTTCCGGCTAAATTTAGCCGTTTTCTAAATTTCCAGTTGGCAACACTGCTCCTAAGAGCAAATATTGTACCTTGTTCAGAGGTTGAACATTTCATTCTCGAAGTGTATTGACCATTAAAAAGTAAGTATGTTGAATTTATTGACTCTTCTAGTACGTAGATACCGATACATACAATACAATAAATCATTATGCATCGTAAGGACTCTGTCTATGTCCTGTCCTGGGGCAGTCTCAGTCAATTGAATACCAAATGAATAATGTGTACGCGTATATAGTCTGGTCATTAAAACGAGCTTTTAATCCTATGATTATATTTTCGTCAATCCCATATCTTTAGTCTGAATCAATCTCGTCCCCAAATTGTCGGCTACGTCGTTTTATTATTATTGTTTTCTTGGAAATTGAAAAGATTATAATCACTTAATCAATGTAGCCAGCAAATTAACACGCATGCTTGCTTAAAAGCACTTACTTTCCCAATTTCTACGTTTTTTCTCAGAAATGCTGTACTTTTTGCTGTATATTTATTTACCAATGCTGTACGGCAGGTTGAAATGCTGTAGTGTACAGCAAAATGCTGTACGGCTGGTCAGGTTAGCATAAGAAAAGCTATAAATGCGACGTTTTTAAGCGTTTTTCAAATATGAGTACCTACATACACTTTGTTTTGTTAAGTTTTCATTAGGAGGTTGTCACATCCCCCTGTGACTATCAATTATTTACTCAATTTTCTATAGGTACGTATCGCTTTTCATTCTTTCCCAACTTAAATCATATTCTGCTTACGTCACGAAGCATCAATGATTTTTAAATTCCACCAAACTTTATTATTTTTCCCAAAAGTTTGCAAAATATTTCTTTCAACCATATTATAATAAAGCTTCCATTAACTCAAGTGGAAAAATAATAAGGTTTGTGAATTTCAACTTAAGTGCTGCTTCAGGTAAAATGCATTACGGTTGTCGGTTGATGCCATAAATTTTTCTTTCTTTTCTTTGAAACAAAATCCACTTAAAGAAATTTTCTCCATTTTATTGTTATTATGAGAAAAGTTCAGTTGGCAAAAAAAAAAAAGAATTTCAATCTTATGTCACGTATGTATTCGTAGAAATGAACTTATTCTACTATTATATGTATGTCGAGTTTTAACCTTCCGGCGGGCGCAATACTAATCCTAACACGATCGGGCGCAATACATCTGAGAGATTAAGTGCAGAAAAAAGGATGAAACTAAGTTTCTGTATATTCTAGACTCTTCTTTATTGTTGCATTGTCTTTTTGAAACAGTTCTACGAAATTTAAGAAACAAATACTGGCTCACAAAGCTTGATACCCTTCACATTTTAAATTTTCTAAAAATATTCCGCTTTTAATCGCTTCAAAATTTAAAAAACCTCCAACAACTCGACCGCTTAAAAAATGTGAGTTTATTTTACTAAAAACACACTATTGATCAATTTGGTGAGTCTAAAAGTCAACACAATGTTATTATGCAATTTGAAGAGTATAACAAGTGGACGTTTTCATAGAAAAGGAGAAAATAACACAATCGGGCGCAATACATCTGAGAGATTATTTCATCCCCTCCCGCTCCGCAGACATATGGTAGATAGAAACTGAAATTTGTTTTGGGTAGTTGATCGATAAAGATTAAGCTACTGTGAGTTTCAAATCTCTCCCTTTTCATATCGCTGATTGGCGCAACAAAACCTGGTCACTTAATCTGTCAGATGCATTGCGCCCGCCCGAAGGTTAAAATCGGTCGAATTATGTGACACTTTCAATGAGTTTTTTTTAATCATACACTATGCACTATGTTAATATTTAGATTGGAATTCTTACTAATAAAAACCAAGTTTTGCGGGTAAACTTAAAAACTTTCAATTTTCCCCACAAACATTATGATAACGTTGAGCTTTACGGTTCAAAGTTCCTGAGTGTTTATCAATCTTTACTATACAGATTTATTAAGGAACGCTATGTAAGAATAATCATTTTGCGTTATTTAATTAAAAAATTTGCTCAAGAATTTAAGCGGAATGTTTGGAAGTTGAAAGTCAGTAGAACAAAAAAAAAACAAAGGAAAGATAAAAGAATTACATTTGCCATAAGGTGTTGGATTGTAACTCGGTCGCGCTATGATTCCTAAGAATCTAATGAAATATAAACTTTGAGAATTTAGACAGGGGAATTCTCCCTAGCTAGAGTCCAATGCATATCGTATAGAAGATTTGACATGATGATCTCCATCCTCAAGCCAAGCGATATTATCTATTGTGATAAAAAATAAACTGAAGAAAAAACCCCAAACTTAATATTTCACGAAAGGAAATATACCTTAATTTCATACGAGAACGCTTGAGGTGGAATAATAAAGAGCTCCATATTGCCTTTTCGGATAAAAAAAGGTTAATTTGAAAAACTTATGCGGTTAAAATGCCTTTTTACATGATCTTCGCTTTGGGATCACCTTCATTGTCGGGTGGAGTTATAATGGTCTAGAGAACCATCTATAGTACTACGGTACAAAAAGGCGCTTTAAAATTATTTCCTCTGATTTCAAAATTTGTTTGGTAATGTGTCATTGTATTTTTAACAGAATATCACTTCGCTTCGGATAGTGTGATTAGGGCTTGAGGACCAAAATAGCACTGTACGACAGTGGTAACCTTTCTCTCTTCACTCTAAATATGATAAAAAAACGTTTTGGAATGTTTATTTCGTATTCTAAAAAGTCTGCAAAACAATTTTCTATCAAAGCCGAACTTGTCAAAGGCAATCAGTGACCCTAGTCAGTTGTTTCCCTAAATTATATAGGAGAATTGTATGATTCACCCCCAAATCATTATATATGAGGTCACTCTAAATAAGGGAGGTTCCAAACATGATTAAATTTATTGATATTGATTGTATCAATTTATCTAATGTTATAAATTTAGAAATAAGTTCATTGCTTAAAAGCTCAAAATGGAAAAAACTCGCATGTGCTATCCTGATGGCAAACTTTTATTCGCTATTTTGTGTGTTCTTTTTCCAAAAACAATTATAAAACATAATTAAAGAATCGAGAAACAATACTTTTAATTTTAATTGACTGAGAATTGGTTGAAATTCAGCCTAAACTACTCATGCGAAGGGGTGTGCTAACCTGATAACAAGCAGTGTATTTGTCCTCAAGACATACCGCAACAGATAGCGAGGTCCCATAATAATTAAGATAATTTCCGGGACAATGTCTTTTCTATTACGACAATAGAGACAGTGTATGTTAAACAAGGAAAGTGCTAGTTTATTTGTGTCGTTTATTATATTGAAACTTAATCCCAAAAAGGTTCCCATGCTCTTTATAGTATAGAGATAGGCGATCCATCTACACACGTTCAACATTTCCGTACCGCCATTCTCAATTTCAGTGTTTATAAAACATTACCGCAACCCTCTAATGTTATTTTCTGCCTATTCAGTCGAAAAACGTATCAAACTACCCAACATAAGGATATATTATGCAAATACTGCCTATCCTATTTTCTTACGTGTAAGACCTTCGAAATTCTTAAGACACGTTAGATTGTAAGCTGGCGACACCCAGCAAAAGTGTTTCCAACTCAATGGATATATCCTTCAATGCGATTACAAGAATACTTTCGAACCCGGAAACGTGAACACAGAAAGGGTTAGTTCAATGTGAGAATTTGCCTGAAACAAAATTCTAGGGATTTCCTAGGATACATCATCATCGATTATTTACGATAGTTTCAACCGATAAAGCACAAGGGTAAATGACTCTATTTGAATATATTGACATACAAGGCGGAATTGAAATTTTGTCGTGGTGTTAATTAAATCTAGGTACACTATTTTAAGGCTGAACTTTTGTATTTAAGAAAGGGTTCAATTTAAGACTTTAAGCTAAAGGAATGGGAAAAGCACAGCCCCATCCGATCAACTATAATCTTACTTTGGGAATAAAGAACACAAAATAAAAAGTTGTAACTGGTTGTGAGCTAGGGGCTAGCCAGAGTGGGGAGGAGGGGGGGAGGCAGACAAGAGCACTTGCCTGCCTATACTGAGAAGTCAATCCTACGCTGCCAAGTATACATTTTAGGAATACCCACGTTTTTCGCTTTCGAAACTGGAATATCCTTGTGTAAGAAGATCGTTCCAAGTTCCAAGCTTTATGCGATTTACACTATGCATCAGTAGCGTAGTCCGTTTGTTTGTGCTAATAAACGGACGGCGAGAGCAACAGACCAAACCATTGTGCATTTCACATTGTAAGAACGATGGTTCTTGTCTTGCAAGTTTACCCGTCCGGTTTCGTCTTACAATTTGAATTCAGCCAATAGGTGAGCTTCTGTGAGGTGTACCTCACCTGTAACAGTCAACTTACTTTTAGGTAAGAAGCTCTGGCCAAAAGACTGCTCAAAATATTTTAGGCTTAAACCACTTGATATTGACGTCTCTAGGCTCGTACTGAAATAATCTGCTTTTGATTTCTTTTCATTTATTAGAACACCTTCGGATTGTTAAAGTTCCACTTCTTTAATAATAATCGACGTTTCGCTAAGCCAAAAATATTTTTATACCCTTCACTCGTAGAGTAAAGGGTATATTAACTTTGTCATGAAGTTTGTAACGCATTGAAGGAAGCATCTCCGACCATATAAAATATGTATATATATGATCAGCATGACGAGCTGAGTCGATTGGGCGATGTCCGTCTGTCTGTCTGTCCGTCTGTCCGTCTGTTGCTACGCGTTTTACTCGGCCAGTTTAAAAGCTATCGAGCTGAAATTTTGCGCACATGCTTCTTTTTATTGCAGGCAGTTTGTATGTTTGAATCGCTCAAATCGGACCATGGGGTCATGGAGCTGCAATACAAACCTAACCCCCCCAATTTAGTTTTTCTAAGAAAAACTTTTTCATGTGTGCACCAATTTCAACCAAATTTCACACGAATGTGTTTCTATTGATAACACAAAACATATGTAAGAATGGATCTCTAAGAAAAACGTTTTCATTTGTGCACTAATTTTAACCATGTTTCACACATGTGTTTCTATTGATGCCACAAAACATATGTAAGAATGGATGGAATCGGACTGTGGGGTCATGGGGCTGTCATACAAAGCCAACCGCCCAAATTGAGTTCCCACTTATTCCAACCAAACCTCACACAAATATTGTTTTATCGACGCCACAGAATTTGTCAATAATATTATGCGAAAACAGAAGGAAAAGAATGGGGAAGGATTAAACACAAGTCACAAGTCAGTTCACCCCCAAATAACTTTTAGCCCGAGGAGAGTGAAGGGTATTCAAATTTCGGCTGCGCCCGAAATTAGCCTCGGTCTCGTTTTTTTTGTGTTAGAAGATCGTTTTTTGTTGTTGTTGACAAAAGTTGATTTTCAATAAACAGCGGCGTTCGGCTGCCCAAATCCACGCCAAAAATTAATCTTGCTGCAATCATAGCATTTGTATTGAACCATTTGATTTGTATTGAAGCAAAATTTCGAAAACAAATTTTTGTACAAAATTATGTATGTTAATCGTCAAAATTTGTTACACTGAAGCTACAAATGTTATGATTTTATGAGTAAAATGTTACACTGTAAAATTTAAAACCGGCAACTCTGGAACGGATCCCGGTTTACTCGAAAATTACTAAATTCACGGGCAGTGCACCCAGCGGTATGAAATCTATTTTGATGCCTGCTCCCACACCTTATAACAAGTAGCCGTTTCGGAGGAGTTTGGCAAAAAACAAATTTGGTGCAAGATTTTAATATACATAAATAAAAATATATAAATAAAATAAATAGCTGATTTTTTTTACAAAAATTTGCTAGTGCATTCAAATTTGTGTGGGGAAATTCGTGAGGTGCCTGGCATTGACTTATAATTGATTTGTACATTATTCACTAAATAGCTAAAAATCTGTTTGAGAATGAAAGTCGGGTTATTGTCAATACCAACCAGTCAACTATGGACTATGGATATGGTATGAACCCCTCAAAAATTATTCACCGCTATGGGCTACACATTTGCTATATGGTTTCGTCCACTGGTATGACGACTCATCAGGAGCTACCTTTTTCATACCAGTGTGTAGCTCGACCATTTTTGCAATCTGTGCTGCACTCCGACTAGTGTCAGAGTGCAACGAATTTGCATGTCGCTTGAACTTAAATAGTGGCAAGGTGAAAAATAATAATAATTTTTGAGGGGGTCATACCATATCCATAGTCCATAGTTGACTGGATGGTATTGACAATAACCCCACTTTCATGGCATTGACTTAGACTAGACTAGACCATAGACCAACCAATCAAAGAAAGCGATATCAATTAAAGTTCAACTTGATGGACCCAAGGCCAGAGGCAGACCGAAGAACACCTGGATACGTCAAATGAAAAAGCAACAACAACGCATTGGTCTCGGCGATGACACGATCCCAGATAGATCGTAGAAATATGCTGAGATATTACCGCCAAAACGGGCGATGTGCCTACACCGCAGGTCGAGCAACACGAAACCATGGAGCGGCATAAAGAACGAGGCAAGGAAGAATACGAAGAAGACTAGACTAGACTTAGACCTATTTTATTGCTGTAAAATTGTAATGTTAGCCGATATCGTTCATAGATAGACACGCCACACTCATGTTCATGTTGTTCAAGATAGATACACTCCTTCGCTTTATCTTTTACTATGTTGTATGAAAATTATTTAATTTTTCGAATTATCTTATTATTCACTAGAACCTGGCGAAAATTAATATCGAAACATAATGCGCCGGAAGGCACAGACAGGCATATAGCATCAAAGCGAAAATGCATAATGACGATAACTTCTCAACGCATTTCTGAAATTATGTATGTCTACTACCGCATTGTTGTACCCAATTGAACAAAAATGTGTTTTAGGGTATGTTTATTAACACCTTGGCTGCCATTGTGTCACTGGCGAACACACACAAATGATTCGCCACAGGCCATGTGTCACTCACCAGTTAACACAGAGAAAGACATTATGTACAGGCCAATGTGTCACCGGTGATACATTTATAGTCTTCTTTTTAATTTACATTTTACTTAAAAATAATATTATTTTTAGTTTTTGAATAACTGAATAAGATTTGTAATAATTTGTATTGTAATCAGCCTCTAGGTCTCATTCGAAGAAGGGTTCACAAACTTCATTAATGCCTATGACAGATATCCAAATCATTATGACGATAATCCGTCATAATGATGAAAGTTCGAAATTGAGGTGACACATATGTTTTCGTCATTAGGATTCGTCATTTACTTTTGACGTTTGTGTAAATGATGAAAATGTCCCTAACAACAGCGATATTTTGATGAATATTCTGTTAAATAATTTAAAGACACACTTTTCTTGAAGAATTTGAATAGAAAAGTGAAAATATTGATAACAAATTTAACATTTTTGCAAACATTCTTGTTCTTCATTTTTGCAACAGATGGCGTACCCTGTCATTATTGAGCAAATGATGGTCCAAATGTGTAATTCGGAATTCGTGATAATGAGGGTAAATTTTCGTCATAATGACGTATTTGCGTCATTCGAAGTTAAGTGTGTCAAGCTTGTAAATTAGGAGTAAAGTTGGAAAACCATAATTTCGTCGTTCTTACTTCGATTTACACTGTAGAAAGCACTCTAAAGTTCTTTTTATTTGGTGTTTTCTATGCCATTTATGATTACTGCTTTATTGATTGAAGTCAACAATATCCAAAATCGTTTGGAAGAAAATAAAATTCAATTTGTGTCACCGGTGAATACGATATTATGGTGAATAATTTAATACATTGTTAATTTGCTTTTTTGTGGCGTTTTTAATGAGTTTTATTCCATATTTTAACTAGAAAGACAAATGATTTCAGTTTTAAGGATCAAAAATACTAGAAAGAGGAAATAAACAACGCAAACTAAATTTGCCCTTCTGTATTGCGTGTCACCGGTGACACAAAGTTTATTTGTTATAAAACGGGCAATTCCCCACAGGACAATGTGTCACACGTTGAATTTGAGTTGAAACTACGCCATTGTATCATCAGTAAACACCCTAAAAAATATTCCATTAAAATCCATCGAAAACCTGAAAAAAATTTGCTTGGCCTGGGATGAATAATTAGGTGGTGTTCACCGGTGACACATTGGCCTGTGAGGAATCGAGTTTAGTGTGTTCACCGGTGACACATGGCACGCAAGGTGTTAAACACTCTTGTAAACTGAATTAACATCGAGTATCTGAGAAATAATTATCGGAAATATTTTTTTTTGTAAAAAAAATTGGTTTGTTCTGCTATCCATTCTCATAAGGAGAACTTTTAAGTTTCCGATATTTTCCGCTACACGTCCGCTATATCGTAGAAGCAGGGCCGGCCTTAGCAATGTAGTGGCCCTGGGCCAAATCGATGATGGTGGCCTCTACAGTACCAAAAAATTTGTTTAGCGAACAACAATTGGAAATTCTGGTTCTTTCGTTCAAATATGTCCGTTGCGCCCTAAGCGAAGTTTGCGTATTGCGCCCCTTGGTTGTACTGGAAGGTATGGTCGTTTAGTTGTAGTTTTTAGGTTTCTTTTTTAAATAAATTTTGTTATATCTTCGATTTTGATTTTTTTTTTTTAATTTTTGAATGTGAAAATGGCGACTAATAGTCTTATTTGAATGTTTTGCAAATATTAATAATGGGGGTTTCCCAAAATCTATACGTATGATCGCTATGCTAAGATTGTGACTTTTCTGGCTCTAGTACCCATTCCACTCAGATCGTAGCGAATCGCAAGCATATTAAATCAGCGTCTCTGACTCCTAATTGAATTTTTTACATCGAAACTTTGACGAACTAAAGACAATTCATCTTGATGATTATTTTTAACAAAAAATAAGTACTAGGGATATTCAGAATGTTAAGCTCTATCGACACTCGAACCAATTGGCAGTTCGCCAAAAAACTGGCACTGCGAGGTTCCAAACAGGCTCTCGAATCGGAAGCAATCGAAAATACTCTTGAAGGTAGATCCACACTTTTTAGTCATCAGCCACACTCATTTTCCATACCATATGACAGCTTTTCAGTTAATTGCTTGACTGGCAATCTGTCGATTTGTATGGGAAATTACTGTGATTCTGACTGATGACTAAAAAGTGTGGATGGACCTTCAACTAACTAAATATTTTGAAACATGATTTTATCGTTACTGTGTGTCTACTAAAAATAAGAACGCCGTACCTACTTAAAATAAATTTTCTAAGAGCTACTTTGACTCTTTGCATTATTGAATGCATAAAAAGTGGGTGTAGAGATCATCGAAGCGGTTGACGATTTTTTTCGATAAAGGATTCATTTTTGCAGGTTTTCGACTTAATCTCGGAAATATCTCGGAAGCGGTGAGCCCTTTTGAGAGTATTTGTATGGGCTTTAATACGCCCATTAAATTTCCAAAAACTTATTTGAACATATAAATGCCGAATTCTTAACGGTTCCCCCGATACAGGTTATTAAAATCCGAAAATTTTTAAAAATCCGAATCCGATTTTGTTTTAATTTTTTGTCTGTCAAAATTGAAGATTTGCCAGAACGAAGAATCCAAAAAATAAACGGGGACGCTTCGTGTGTGGACGGCCTATGTTTTTTACTTGCTAGACAATTGAAAAAAGCGACACGTGATTAATTCAACTCAATTCCTTGTTTCAGCTTTAAACTTAAGTGTAATCTAATTTAAATCCTTAAGTTTTGAACGTTTGTATTTAATATTAAATTCAATACAGTAATCTTGGCATCTCGGCACCCTATAGGGGTTCTGTTCGTATCTTTTTCTCATCATTACGCATTTTCACACCCACACTAAAAAATGTTCAATATACATATCGTGCTGAAACTATATATTTGTTCAAAACTAAACCGATTAACTTTACTCAAATTATTCATGAAATTTCGCTACTCTAATCCGTTAGACTTGAAGTGACGTTAAGATGCTCAACTATGACAAAATAATTAATTCTGTGTGCAGTCTCATAAACTAAAATAATCTAAACCTGCTTCACAGTCCACACATTATTCCGCAGGCATCTTAAAATGATTTCGGTAAAATATAATTAGATCCATTCAGCCGTGATACCTGATATGGAATAGCTTTGATTGCTTTTTCAAGTGCGTAATAAATTTATGTATAAATTTTCTATGAAAAACTTTTTTAACGTCTGCACACTAAAATCAACCCCTACCAGCACAAGGACGAGTTGTGTTGCTATGGTGCGTGCGGCGCGCATAACAATATAAAAAGTTAATGGTATCTATCCAACGAGAGCAAAACAAGAAGGAATTTATTCAATGCGTCATCGTCACAAGACGAAACGACATCTTATTTCACTTTTCACCGAAAATATTGCTTCGGGACAGTGTGAAAATCAACTCTAAAGGTACGTTGTCCTCGACGCGGCCGCACGACAGCGACTCGCTCATTCCATATAAAAACTCGTTTTTCTTTCATTTAAAAAAACGAGTTTTTATATGGAATGAGCGAGTCGCTGTCGTGCAGTCGTGTCGAGGAAAATGTACCTTAAAGTTCAACAAGAGATGCTATCGTTAGCGGATACACTACTCTTCTTCTAACTCGACTGAAAGTTGAAGTCTCGACGCCATTTTCGGAATAGCTTTCTCATTGAAAATTTACAGGTAATAGATAAGGACTGCAGACTGATATGTAAATATTTTAAAATGTGTCCGTATCATGCACAATCACATTTTAATTTAACCCTTCGTTAGGCGCGCGGGCTACGATTGTAACTCACACTTTTTAAAATGGCGATCATTTTCAGGATATGAACCGAATTCATTCGAACTGCTCAGTAGCTGTTAAAATGTTGCTTCTTAATCGAATAAGATTATTTTTAATATTTTTTGGGCCTAGAAACTAATATCTTTTTGCGATCCAATTCCACTGGGCTACAAGTGTAGCCCGCGCGCCCAATCATGTTACTTTTTTGGTACTCATAGATATCCATTATAAAACATTGTAGAAAATAGCAACAGTAAAATGTTTGTAAAAAAAAGGTTTCAAGATAAATGTTCAAAAATTATATTACCATTTTAACGAAAAACCTTAAGTCGATGGCAAAGTCAGTTCTTACAGCGTCGATATGTTACCTTGCTAACATAACTTAATTTCCGGATGAAATTTTTATCAATTCTAGCGTAAATAATGCGAGAACAGTTATTTTTAATATTGTGAGTAAAAATTCAATCAGTTTGACTCACTATATATTTAGCTTTCTAGCCAGAAACTGTACTCCCAGTGTAAAAAATTGTGAATACTAGGTACCAAAAAATGAGCTATGTTTGGAATTCCACAAACTGGCCATTTTTAACTGCATTCTCTTTCTCATTGCTCCATTTCGAAGATTTTTTGTTGATTTCTAAGATAATAAACTTTTTTGTGGTTTTCATTTTGAAAAGTAACTATTTTGTCCACCTAAGTAAGTTAATGTGAAAGAAGACCAAAACTAGGACTAATCAGAATTTTGCCCTCTTTTATTATATAAATTTTAATGGAAAATTACGGATTTTATATTTTTTATTCTGTACAATAATCAAGGTAACACAGACCGAGCAGGAAAAATAAAATAAAAATTGAACAATATTTTTCATATAATTTTTTAATTTGGGCTACAATTGTAGCCCGCACGCCTAACCACGTGACAAATAGGTGCGCGCCTAACGAAGGGTTAATAAACGACGCAAAGTTTAGGCATTTACCTACATATTTTGAAGAGTTTCAATAGAAATACACTCAATTTAAATGTCTAAGAAAATATTTATTAAAAAGTTTAACTAAGGGCGGAATTCATATTTTTCAATTTTGTTTTTATAGAAAAAGAAAATCAGAGATTGGACATTTAAAATAACTTTGCCAGATAATAAATTGGTGAATTTATTCAAACTTTTTTTTTTCAAATCTTCTAAATAGTGCAAAGACAGACAGATATGGCCCTTTTGAGTCAGGGACGTATCCTGATCATTTGTCATACCTTTGTGGCTCCTTTGAGGTGTTACATAATATCGGCGTCACAAAAACAATGTATGTACTGTAAAACACGGTTAAGTGCAACACGCTTAAGTGCAAAACTCGGATAAGTGCACACAATTTTCATGTACCATCCATTCAATGCAATTTTCAAAACATTACAAAACGGATAAGTGCACAACACGCTTAAGTCCACGCAATTTTGTTGGTAGTGATAACAACATTTGGACACGATTCATGACGAATAAGTGCACGCACATGTGCACTTGAAAAATTTATTAGTGCAGACGTTTCGAACCAGACTATTTTACGAATTTAAGCGATCCTAGCCCGAGATATCTAATATTTATTGATTCAATTTATGAAAATGTGGAAGAAAGGGAAATCAGGTCTAGTGGATAGGTAAATATGAGAGTTAAAAATTGCTCTTTTTGGGAGCAGCTTAAGGATAAGATCAAACATTGTCTTGATAAAAGAATTTTTTAGCAAAAGTGTCTTTGTCATTCCAGCGTTTATGTTAGCAGTATCAGTCAGTCTCCTCCTTTAGATCGCAGGATACCACTGAGATATTTTTGCAAACAAAATTTTTTTGTAAGTTGTTTTCCCATTTCTGCTAGCAAGTGATAATTTTGACATCCATAAATTGTAATTGAAAATGAAAAAAAAACATATTTTAGGCTACACACAATTTTTGACATCCCAAAAACCTACAAAAAGCTCGATTCGCAACATCTATGTTCGATATTCTTCCCTCGATGTTCCCCCTCAAAGCCGGCGCCCTTGACAGAATTGTTGCAATCAGCTGTTAGTTTGATAATGGTGATTGATCACATTTCAAAAAGATGGATAGTGCCCATTTGTTAATATTTGTTGCCAAAGTTCTGAAGCTTTACAAAGTCGCTTGTGCATGGCTCTGTCAAATTTAATTGATGAAAGCTATAGCCAGGGCCGGCCTTAGTATTTTGGTGGCCCTGGGAAAATCGATTATGGTCAAATTTTGGCCTAAATTTGAGTTTTTCAATTTTTGATTGTCAATACTTTTTGTTTTGTTTTATTGTGTTGATATAGCACGACACCCCAATGTCTCACCTTGTTGACCTGAATGTTTTTTGAACACGTTATATCAGTGATTCGCAATCTTTTTGATATCGCAGAAGTCTTTGCGTTGCCAATGTTTTTTTTTTTTTAAATATAATTTTAATAGTTATTCACCGTTATATATATTCCAGTAAGGCGAAACTGCAAGCACGAGAGCTGGGAATGACATATGAAAATTATCCCCTTCCTTATAAACATTTTACAAAGATAAGCCACAAAACAGTTTTCTTAAACAAGGCAAAAATTTTTTATATTGCCAAATTGAGCTTGGACGTATAGGCCAAAATAGCAATGCTTTAAAATTCTGCGACTGGTGAGTTGTAAATGTTTCATAAGACCCTTTTTACGTTTAAGGTAAAAATAGAAATTGTTGCCACTGTCAACTAGCTCTTTCCAAGAAATACGTATATATTTACTCTGTAACATTTTTAATCTTTTCTCATCATCATTAGTTAAATCACAGAAATTTTTAATCATTTTGTCGAGCTTTCGCTGAAAGAAAAATTTAATTGTTGGACTATTTGCACTTCAAAATAAATTCCTAATTCTTGAACTGTTTTATGTATTTGGCACATAAAAAAATCGGTCAAAGTGTATCAATGCTTTACCCTCGCCAAGCATTTGAAATACCATCCGTCAGATGGATGCGACTTGACCGATTTTTTTACAAAACTTCAACTCAATTTCTGCGGTTTTAATTCTTTAAGAATTTCATGCTCATTATTGGTAGACATATCGGAGTGCTTGTTGTAGGCAGCCTAAGCTTTAGAATTTTAACACAATCGTTTATAGAGGTTTTATACTTCCACTTTTTATGATAATGTGCGCTTTGGGAGCGCACTCATGCACTAGCCTAGACTACGGCCTTGAGTTATTTTCACGGTTGGTCTCGTGCTTGTTTGCCCAGTTATTATCTATCTCTTGGTGTTGGTTGTCCTGCTTTGGTTGTCCTGCCTCAGTACTGATACTTTTCACAAAATTAGTACACGTCAGGAACTAACAGGCGGAAAAGGCGTTTCTTGAAGCTTTCAAGACAACGAGTATACAGACACCGGAAAACATGCGGCCACTTATGCTGAAAAAATTGCGAGCTGGGTAGTAAATGAAATAAAGTAAAACACTAAGGGCCATTTTTTCGTACATTTTATAGGCTGGTTAGTCTTATTGCCTAGAGAAGACACAAACAATATTTAGAAAGCTTTTCCATTGTACTGAATGACATTTTTGTTTATTTTGCATAGTTATGTTAACTTTTGCTTATTTGCGCTGTTGCATGAAACCGTGCAATGATTTTTTTAATCTAAGATGATGGTTACACAATCATCTTAGATTAAAAAAATCATTGCACGGTTTCATGCAACAGCGTAAATAAGCAAAAGATAACATAACTATGCAAAATAAACAAAAATGTCATTCAGTACAATGGAAAAGCTTTCTAAATATTGTGTGTGTCTTCTCTAGGCAATAAGACTAACCAGCCTATAAAATGTACGAAAAAATGGCCCTAAGATTTCTAAAATACATTGAAGTACAAGAGAGAGAGAGAGAAAACTACAAGACTAGAGTTCCCTGCAAAGCAGTAAGACTAGCATACACAGCAAACTAGAGCCAAGGTCAGTCCTGCCATATGTATAATGCTCATAGTCCTGATTTTTAGCTGTGGAAAGTATCATATCCTTCAGTGGTATGGGTAGAGTTTCAATAAAAGTCCGCTATATGGCCACAAATGGTGCATATGTCAGTCCTACCAAACGAGTGGAATGCATTTAGGTAGACATCCTTCCGAGCAACTCTCGCAAAGCGATCCCTATTTCGCTGTCCGGAATTGTTTTCCTCTTCGTGGTTGAAATACGTTTGGTTACAAGGAAAATGGTTCGTTCTTGTCGTTGAGCTGCGATCGCTTTATGATCATTGCGTGTATCTCTCGGAGCCAACACGAACCCTTACCTTTCTTATTTCAACTTATGCAGTAGTCCGGGAAGTACTTGTCATTAATCGTTTCGGTTTTAGGCGGGCTCTTAGGTACTAGGCAGTTTTGTTTCTATTGCCAAGCACCTACATCTAGTAAAACTGGCTACAGCATACAGCTAAAGCAATAAGAAAAAATACCGGCGTACAGAGGGCTGCGCCCGCAATACGAGGGTTTTTTAGAATTTTGATGCATAGTGAATATTTTTTGTACATATATTTTATAAGCAATAGATAAGAATTGTGCACAACATTAATGAAATGCTTCCTGTAAATAGATTTACTATTTACCCAGCCTGTATAAAAGTACTTCAATGCAAATCAACAGGATTTTTTCAATTCAATTCAATCTACTGTTACTGTTTTTTAAATCAAGGAAAACCAACTTATATGAAATGATTCCATTGTGTCCCCTGACATTAGAGCCCACGCAAGCTTTCCTATGAGTATTGAACAAGTATACTTTTGCAGCTTTTCCGGGACACCCTGTTAACTTGGTCCTACAAACTTCAAAAATATTTGGGGCAAACACTATTACCATTCTATGCATTTCCACCAAATTTCATGTACATACATTGTTTCATCAAGTTAAAAGATATGCATTGAAGAAATGCTTAAGAGGCTTCCCTTGTATTGTGAAAGGCCCTTACTAAATACTTACTTGGCTATATTTCCGGTTTGGATACAGTTATTCGAATGAAAATTCGTAGACATATTCCCTGTGTAATTTTCTAAAAACCCTTAGCAGAATTTTCATATTTGGAAGCCTAAGAGGGCTACACACGAACAAATTTAAATTTTACAAATTTACTGTTATTTACTTTTCCTTAGCAAAAGTCAACAGGCTTAATATTTAACGTATATAAGGTCATACTGACCAATCTTTTTGCAAATTTTCATATCGATCCCTATAACGGTTTAGAAAAACGGAGCTTGTCAAGAAAGTTTAAATTTAAACGCCAATAACTTTTTTACCGTTACTTAAAACTGGAAAATTTTAACTGATATGAGATGTACTCGTCTAGATCTTTGATTTAAATAAAAATAACAGGCGCAACAATCCAGCATTGGACTAAGGCCGCAGGATGTGTTAGTGACATCCTATTTCCAAGATCTTATCTGCTTCTTGTTGAGGTAATGAGATCAGCATCACGCTCAGCAGTGTTATTTATCCCCATAAATGGGTACTCGTTTAACATCTGAGTGAGATCATAGTCCGTCACAAGCTCGTGAGTTCGAAAAACACCATGGAACACGGTGAGATTCGAACTCATGAGCCTGTGCACCGAAGGTGCGCGCACTAACCGCTAGACCAGCCAGACTACATTTAAATACCCATACGTTAATCTCCGATAAAAACTAAAAAAGTCGACTTTTTTCCAACGTTCGGGACACCCTGTTATCTTCTTCCTACCAACTTCAAAGGTATTTGTGCCAAAAACTGTAACCATTCTACACATTCATACCGAATTTCATGACAATCGGTTGAGCCGTTCGCGAGTTATTTAGTGAACAGACGGACGGACGGACGGACGGACGGACGGACGGCCGGACGGACAAAATCGATTTCATAAGGTTTTTTTTTTAAATTCTAAAAAACCCTAAAAAGGATCGCCGGAGGATATAAGTGTAACTGCGCATTTCAGGATGGCTAAAAAAGCATTGAACTATTACTTTTTAGCCATGTATAAAAGACTTTTTGAGAAAAATGTGCCGTCGGTCATCACCTTAAAAAATAAATATTTTTACATCTTTCACTCAAAAAATTTTCAGAAATACATTAATTCCCAATTAATAGTAAGTTATTGTCTTATTTCTTGGTTTACTTAAGCATTTTTTATTTATGGGAGTACCAATTCAGCTATAAACACCTTGCCGTCAAATTGACGGCTGTGACCCTTTTAGGTATGCAAAAATCCTGACCCTTCTAGCAATAATTATTTTACAAAATATTTGCGCATACTCATTACTTGAATTTTTCAATCGAAACAAATTTCTATATTTTTGGAACTATAGGTAATTCCACGGCATTTTTTTTATAGAATAGACTTAGGTTTATCCTGAAGCTTTTGGAGTTTGGACATTTAAAAATTCCCGATAAGATGTAAACATCCAGCATGTTTGCAACCTTATTTTTATTTGACAACATCGACCAGCGATTCAATTGATTTTGCATCAGTTATGCTTTGATTATCTTGTTGCATGAACGCCCCTAGAGAGTGGAGCACTGTCTGAGTGGTGGCCCCCGAAAATAAAAGGTTACATGGTGTGTTGGCCCCTTGAAAGTGGTGGCCCTGGGCGACTGCCCAGTTCGCCCACCCCTTTTGGGCCGGCCCTAACTATAGCGTTACAAAGTATAGCCACACAATCTCAGTCGTTACCACTAGTTTCCATTTATGCTACGTAAATTAGATAGTTTGTATGGAGCACTGATAAGTGCACAACACACTTAAGTGCACGAAAAAATTGTGCATTATCGATGTGCACTTATCCGTGTTTTACTGTATATACAGATACAGTCAAACCTGTCTAATCGGACCACTGACGGGACCGATCAAATTCGGTCCGATTAGCAGGTGGTCCGATTACTAAGGTATGCCAGAAAAGTATAAAAAATTAAGAAAATTCTTTTTAAACGTTGCTATGAAATTTAGATGACTTATTTATGAACACTGGGCCTGTACAAAGGTCACCTAATGTATTGAAACCGCCCAACAACAACAATTTCTTTGTGATTTTTTTAAATAGGTTCCGTATTATAAATTCTCCACACACACAGTTCCACCGAAATAGCGAATATTCATCAATAGTTTGCAAAGCATTTTTATAATGAAAGTTAAATGGATTCCCATTTCCTAATATGCGGATCAGGGTTCAATCAATCCTCGAATCCTTTAGTTCTCAGGCGTTTTGTATAACTTGCCCTTTAACTTCACTGGCATCTTCTTGTCGCAAAAATTCCAGAATTCTCTCGCCCCTTAATGCACCCAACACTGATGGAATGGTTGATGCCATCTACGAAATTTCAAGTCGACATGACGAATGATATAGCTCATTGTAATCGGAACTTAAGTGAATGTATTAAAAAATGTCTAAGACTTGTTTGCCTGTATGGGAACTAGGAAGTACTCTGTAAAATAAATTGTCTGTTGGTTAGTGTGGTGAAATTTACCTCTTACTGCTCCAGGCAAATAAAGTTATCAATAAATTTGTAGTAGTTTTGGCCCGATTTTGGAGATTTAACCAGTTGTTGGTCCGATTGTGGAGGTTTGTCTAGTACTGATCTATCCAATTGGACTCACCAATTGTGGTCCATGGTCCGATTAAGGGGTGGTCCGTTTATAAAGGTTATTTTGTATGAAAAACCTGATAAAACTGACCGAGGGTGGTCCAATTAGAAGGTGGTCCGATTATAGAGTGGTCCGATTAACAGGTTTGACTGTATAATAGATATATGTATGTATATTTATTTATTTGTTTATAAACGGACAATCTGTCCTTGATATACATATTTAGTAAGGAGTAAACTCGAATATCTCACAGTATTATGGGGCCCGTATAACTGAGCCCGTAACTGTATCTATCCTGTAATACCCAAATAGAGTGCATACATAAAAGAGTATCAAATAAAAGATGTTTGCGTCTATGAACCAAAGTAAACACTCCAGAATCTTTCTAATATCCCAACTCTATACAAACCACAATGGTGTTACCTACTCGTATTACGCGTGAATCCAATAATGTAGAAAAATTGCAAGTAACATTTTTTAAAAAAGTTATCACTGTACGTGACGCAGACAGACATCTTCGTCTATCCGTATTTCGCTTCAAGGATCACGTTTCATAAAAGTTCGTATGACATTTAGGAGATATATGTATGCCACGCTACATTATAGACCGCATGCTTGTATACGTATGTATGTACCTATACGTAGAAGTAGAATATCCTGCAGCAAGATATTTCCATTAAGCGGATAAAGTTGGCATGTTTGTGCAGTAATTTGGCCGGGGACAGTAAAACTAAATTGAATCAACATTAAAGAGATTTTTGTTTGCTTTCAATAGGTGTAAGTAACGTGCTTTGGAATAAAACATATATGTAGGTACTTGAGTTATGTGGAGAGATATTTACCCTGGAGGCAGACAAATTTGCAGGTTTGTAAGGTTTTGTGGAAAAAGCAATTCATTGATATTTATCTCTTCTCCAGCGCTGTTAATTGAACCATTAAGGATAGTAGTCTGTAATTCACTTCTAGTAGATTACCGGATTACCGAATTAAAATATCAAGGAGGAGTAATTTATATGGGAGGTAGGAGAACCCTTGGTTCAATTTGGCCCATTTTCAATACCGTCCAACATTTGACCAAAATTTCACAAATGTTCGCCCAAAAATTGACGCAGAAAATTTTGTTACACAAAATGAGTCTCGAAGTTTTGCACTGCATTTTAGTCAGTATAATGTACTATAATATACGTAAATAAATCTTTCATTCTAAATCTCATTTTGATAGGAAAAATGCTGGCCAAAAAGGACACAAATGTTTCCTAGACTACAGACTGGCATGTGAGCATCATTTCAAATGGGACGTTGAGTACATTGCAAATCCAGTATTTTTGCTTTATTTCAAGGAGACTTAATCGAGTAAAAAGGACAATATTTTAGTGATTTCATATTTTCCATTTAAATGTTCTCAGTATCAAAGCTATGCAAAGATTTAGAACCAAAGTAAACATTTAGAATGCTACCACCGGTTTAGCTAGAGAGAATATTATTCACAAAGGTTCTAAAAAGGACGAATAAGGACACACACTTTTTCCCAATCAGCAATGTTAAATAGTTAAGCTATAATTTATTTTCGTAATTACTACTACAGACATAGCTATGTGGGTAGGCGGAAAACGCTAGGATGGGCCACAATATTTGCATCGGTTTAAGATCGGCCAAATTTCAGATTGCCCGATAAATTGCCTAATGTATGTGCTGTACGGGCGGCATGCAGATCTATTGTGGGCAATCGATTACCTAATCGATCGGCTGAGAAATCGTCAGGTTTGCGGCGCCCTTAAGCTGGACTACTCGCCATAATGTTCCAAATGCAAGGGAGCTGCGGAGGATACTGAGCATGTCTTCTTTGATTGTCCCATTAGAGATATCGGCAGCCAATTGGAAGCGTAAGTGGTAGAAGACATAACCCCCGAAAACCTAGTGGCTCTTCTGCGAGTATCGGCAGACAAGTGGGACTCCGTAAGTCAATTTGTGCACTTCAATTTGTACAGCTACACAGGGAAGAGAGCAAAAGGTATTCCCACAAGATCTGGCCGTGACAAAAGAGGTGTTCACGTTTCATTCGTGTTTCCGTGTTTGATTTCATTTACGAATTGGAATCTCAATACAAACACGACCGAGCCTAATGCTAAAAAGCACCACCGATAGCTAAAGAACAAGTCGCCGCCCCTAATTTAAGTGTTGAAAAGAGTCGGTGGCCTGTGGCGACATGTTTCAAGGATGCAGGACGATCAGTATGATATGGGGCTATCTGAATAATGTTTGGGTTCCATCCAGACATACAGAACTACTGCGTTACCACGATGTGATAGCAAAAGAGGAAGAAGAGCAAAAACGTAACGCAGTTTCCATCCGACTAGTTGAATTCCAGAACTTTGCAGAATTTTATAGGTTTGATAAAAAAAATACTAACTGGATTTGCAGTCGTGTTTTAAGCCCACCATCCATTTAAGCATGTACGTAAGACACCACTACTCTCCCTCCTTAGCCCTTCAAAAAAGGGCGCTGTAAGAATGTGTCCAGGCAACAGGCAGTTAAACGTACACACGGACATCACATTCTTAAGGTTTGAGCGGGCCATAGACGTTTTTTCGGAATTGATTATTTCTTTTCAGTGTGACTGTAAATCAATGAGACTTTAACGACATCGGGAAAATGTTTTTCAAATAAATTTAAAAAATTTAGACAAGAAGTCAAAATGCCAAAATTGAGTTGATCGATCAGTAACCATGGCAGTCAAAATAGCTTCGCTAACATTCATTAAGTTCGGAAAAAAGGTGGCTACCAAAAGACTAAAATTTGCTCCTGTTGTGGTGTGAAAGAAACGCTTGCACCAGTAAAGCAGTGATTTTCTCACCAAAAACAGGATTCGGGGATCCTTTGCGCTGCTATCGAGGCAGATAAGTATAAAGTTCGGCAAAGCCAACCATTTTTTCTGAACCGAAATTTGGGACAAAAAAAATGCACAAAGTGGCTTAATATTTTCCTGCTAAAAAGCAAAAAAAAAGGAGGAAAATTTCTATAATACATAGTTAAAGCTTGCATAATAATAATAATCAGGGCCGGCTTTAGAGTGGGGCGACCAGGGCAGTCGCCCCGGGCGCCATGTTTAGGGGCGCCGAAACCCGTACTTTTAATGTGATTTTTTTTTACAAATTTGATTGTTGCTTAAGAAATTTTATTTTTATTTTTAACTGCTGAATTGGGTATGATGTCAGAATATTAATGCAGGCTATCGCTATAGTACACAACCAACCAAGTATGTATGTGAGCATTGGAAGAATTGCACACATTTTTAGAGCTACAAATCCTTAAAAAAATAATTTGTGATGTGTATAATTTATGTGATCGTTTTTAAGACATTTAGTTTATCATATTATATTCGATCATTGTTTAATACTGGTTGGTTCGTGGCTAACTTACTCACAGGTTACATTTTATTATTATATATTACATACATATTATTATATTATATTATTACAAATTTTATTTTATTTTTAATAGTTTTTATTTTTAATAGAAAAACAACCTTTCCGAAAAGCTAATGAAGCCAAAAACAACATTCTTCAATTAAAAAAAAATGAAAAAATACTAAATGGGTTAATGAAGTTAGTTCTTTACATATTGAAATAATCAGTTGCACTTGTTTGCATCAGTAGTGTACTCCCCAATTTATAATATCACGAGCCGCCACTGACATCTATCTTTATAGAAATCAGGAATAGTCCAGTACAATTGGTTCAAAATAGCCCCAAACCTAAACATCCAAAAAGAAAAGAAATTTTTGATGCCAAATTGTTTAATACACTGCCTAATATACGCAGTAAAAAGTTACACTAATTTGCGCCATGGGTTAAGGGGGAGGGGGTGGCAAAGGGGTGAAAATTCAGTTTCTTGCAAATATCTGGAAAACTATGAGTCTGACCTTAAAATGAGCTGAGAACAAAACAAACAACATAAAATTACCTTTGTAATGATATGTAACTCTTTAGACATTTTCCCAGAAAATTATACCCTAGACCCAAAAGTATTATAGTGAATTTGGCTTTTTCGAGTTTTACATTTCGCACTGTAACTCTTGATAGAATAGACCTACTGTCATAAGATCTTGTCCATATATTGATAACAAAATTTATTTGATTCGTACCAAAAATTGGAGTGCTCCGACCATTGACGCCCCCCTCACTCCTCTTAACATTTTTCAAAAAGGCATGCCTGTAGCTTCTTTTTAAACTGAGCCAGGCAAATCAAATTCCGTGGGGTGCCTAGTCTAAGCTCCATTATGCTCCCGACCAAAAATGTTTACCATCCGATCAAAACTAAGGGTACCCCTCATACAAAGTGAACGAAAATTCTAACAAATTTCACATTTTTTCATTTCTAAATTCTATCTAAAACGGAAAAATAAAATGTATCTCTTAGAACGACATTATAACAGTTAATTGTAGTCCTCTGAATGTATGTTCAAAATTTTGCATCAAAGCGTACACTACAAGTATCAACAAATTGTGTTTGAAAGTCATTGGTACTAGTTCAAAGGCTAGTTCCGAATAAATCGAGTAACGTGTACTAGCAACCTTCAAACCACATTTTTCGTACTTGTAAGGCACGCTCTGGTACAAACTTTTGAATATACATTTACAAGACTACAATTAACTGTTATAATGACGTTCTAAGGAATCAATTTTATTTTTTCATTTTAGATAGAATTTAGAAGTGAAAAAATGTGATTTTTTTAGAATTTTGGTTTACTTTGTATGGGGAGTACCCTTAGTTTTGATCGGATGGTAACAATTTTTGGTGAGGAGCATAATGGGGCTTAGAGTAGGCACCTCACCAAATTTTATCTGCCTGGCTCAATTTAAAAAGAAGCTACAGGCATGCCTTTTTGAAAAATGTTAGGAGGAGTGAGGGAGGCATCAATGGTCGGAGCACCTCAATTTTTGGTACGAACCAAATAAATTTTGTTTGTAATAGAATGAACAAGATTTCGTCACCCTAGGTTCTTTCTATCAAGAGTTACAGTCCGAAATGTAAAACTCAAAAAATGTAAATTTTCTATAATACTTTTGGGTCTAGGGTATAATTTTCCGAAAAAACGTCTAGAGTCTTATATATCATTACAAAGGCAATTTAGTGTAGTTTGTTTCGTCCTCAGAAGATTTTAAGGTCAGATTCATAGTTTTCCAGTTATTTGTAAAAAAGTAAATTTTCACACCTTTGGCACCCCTTCCCCCCTTAACCCATGGCGCAAATTGGTGTAACTTTTTATTGCGTATATTGGGCAGTGTATTCAACAATTTGGCATCAAAAATTTCTTTTTCTTTTGGATGTTTGGGTTTTGAGCTGTCTGTACTAGACTAGAAAAAATTTAGTCACTTCGTATGGGAAATACCATTAGTTTTTATTCGAATGAGCTGATTTTTGGTGAGTGGGGTGAATATGACCTCCAATCGCAACAAACCAAAATTTAGCACTCTGCTCCAATTTTGGGGGGAGTTATGGATATGCCGTTTTGAAAAATTTAAATGGGGGGATAATGGAGATCCTTGACCGGAGCGACTCAATGTTTGCGTTAAAATTATTTTAAACTTGTTGTGAATACTTATAAAAAATTTTACGCGTTCTTTCAAAAGTTATGGAGCTTTTAAAAAAGGTCTAAAATGCAAATATTCTAATTTATGTTCTATTCTAACGCCGAAATATTCAATTAAACTCTAATGTGTTATATATCATTGCAAAGCTAATTTTATGTAGTTTTTTTGTCTTCTGACCATTTTTCTGTATCTCTTACCGTTTTTTAAATAATCGCAAAAAAACGAAAAAATGCCCCCTTTTTTTAAGGTTGCGGACCCCCGATCGGTTGGGACTTTTAATGCCATAATCTGGGGACCATTCCCAACCATAATCCAAAAAAAATTCCGATGTAGGATTTTTGCCGACCAAATATGCCATTTTCTTAGACTCTAAGCCGTGGCCTACCTAAAGACGAATCATGAACAATCAATGCAATTAATGACAGGGGAAAGTGACAGTTGAAGAAACGAGTACATGGCCATTGATTTAAACTTGCTTATTCATAAAAAAGTACGCCTTTGCAGGTTGCAATTACGAATAAAAGCTATAGACATGAAAGTGACGACCAAGCTTTCAGGAGCTACTAATTAGAAAAGAAAGGCTGCGGTTGAGTCCGATTAAAAAAAACAGTCGCGAAGTGTGGAGAAATTCCACTCAATTAATAAACACATAGACTAAAATTGGAGTTTAGAAGATGGAAGCCAAACGGTTAAAGGGGATAGTTTCAACGGAGAAAAATATTTCCGAAGAACGTTCAATTTGCGTCAATGAGACTGGAGGCGATGAAATTAGTATAGTACGGTTCTAGCCGCCCTATTGATTTCGTCGCCTCGTGTCTCGTAACTTGAACGATCTTACCATACCGAACTTGAATCGTTGTCTGATCCAGCACACTGGCCGAAAATTCTAAAGCACAAATAAGGCGTTTTGAAGTGCGGAAGTGAAGTTCGCATTTTCAAAAACGGACTACTAGGACTGACATCCATCCATCCATTCTATTACAATTTTTTCGTGTATAGAAACTATAAGGGGGCGCTTTCTTCAAGTTCGCCCCGGGCGCTATTTCACCTAAAGCCGGCCCTGATAATAATACTTGAGTTTGACACCTCATATTTTCTATTTTTATGTATTTGTGCGCTGATGCACTTTTTGTTCTTCGTCTTGGCCGCGGGCCGCACAAAGCAGTGAGGTGAGAGTTTGACATACCTATATGGCCTAGGTAACATAAAAATATGAGTGGCACTAAATATTGACCCTATTTACTCAATTCACGCAAGAAAGCATACCATACATCAAACTCTGTTCCGGTTTGTTACGATGAAGGCCAAGTTTGCATAATTTTTTTACCTTTTTGGGACCTTTGCGCATATGTAAGTAGGTAGTAAATATGCCGCATAAAGAAAATACGTATCCGTCTGGCTTTTTTACTGACTATATATTTAAAAAAAATGTTTTTCGAAATATCCATTTATGAATGCTATCCTATCGGTAATATTATGCATGTATGTATGTCCATACGCCCTACCCATTCATACGAACGTGCTTTTTAATACGCAACGTCTCATGTCTGTAGTTTATTCCATCGGGCAGATCAAATTATGGCATCTTTCACCAAGGCAAATAAATCCTCCCTCCTACCTGGGTCTTTTCGATTTAAGTGCCTTTGTTCGGTGAGATGGAATAAGTATTGGACAGATTTAGGTCACGAAAAGCCAGAAGGACTAATAATGGAATTTATATAAATGCTTCGACCAGAATACCACGGGATAAAAATGAAATGCTTGAAAATTGGCATACTGAATAACAGAAATCCTATAAAATTTATGTAGGTTAAAATATGTTTAATTTCGAAAAATAGAAAACATTTTTAAGAAAATTTATTAATTGAATATTTTTCTAAAAAAAAACGATTCTGTGGACGTTGGTGTGAAAAATTGCCTTACATTAATGTACGCATTCACACGCACTGGACTTAACGATTTCTGAGGTAATTTTTATTGTGCATACCCCTATAGTGTTTGGACTTCATGCAGTATACAGATTTCCATTTCACTTAACATTTTTTGATAAACAATACAATACAGAGTCAGCCTAAAACGAAAATAGCTTTTATTGGAACAATTCGCGGTTATGGATAAAAATGTAAATGATGTCGATGCAGTACATTTACATTTTTCGTCTCCACCTAAAAATACCGCATCCATAACAACGTTTCTAATTTATTAAACTACGCTTGAAGGTCAGATCAGACATTATCAAATAAGATTAACTCTCGAGTAGGCCAATTTTTGTTTGAGCCTGAAAATTCATATATGCTTAATTTGGGGGCAAGAAAAACGAAAATAACATTATTTTTAGTTTTAGTGGTTTTTTACCTGTCAGGCGTAATTTGATTAAAACCCGCCTGGAGGCGGTCTTGCCGATTAACGCGAACAAAACTGAGTGCAATGTCACAACCAGTCTGTCTTATGATTTTCACGTTTTTTTTATTGTTTTCGCTTTCTTTTGAAAGCTTTTAAAAAATATTTTGGCGATTCCATTCGAAAATATCCGCCAATTTGATTTTATTGCATTATATGCATAAAAATTTAATGAATTTTTATAATATTATTACCAAGTAAAGTACATTATACGAATGTCCCTGTGTTTTCCAACAATTAGGCAGGGTTTCCGTAGAAACCTTGATTCCAATTGTACTCCTTGTTACACTGGGCGTTGGGATGTTGCAACTCGATGGGTCCGATGCTCCACAGGGGGCTTCATGTATGGTTGATTATTAACGGTATGGCATAAGTCGTCAGTGAGACTAGGACAGTATTGTCCTCTGAACCCTACTCAAGGCTGAATAGTAAAACTGTTTATTCCTATGTCCCGTTTGCGGTTTGAAAGCACACGAATTAACTTGCTGTCTAATTATGGAGGTGTGGGGGCTGCCACGAATATTGGGTGGGCCTCCGCTAATTGAACGACAACATTACCCAGAGGACTTAATTGTCCGAATTTGACAGGCCTAAAATGGCCCCAACAACCAAGTTTGGAGACCATTGCCTCCGGGAACAAAATATCAGTTCGGTTTAATCCCGCCGAGGTATCCATCAAAAGTCTATAAGCTTTGAAGTACGGGAAATAAAACTGCTAGTTACGGAGGCTTATAACAAACATTCCTTAAATGTTATGATGACTAGAATCAGAGCACTAGTTCATGATAATATGCTAATTTTTAAAATAAACTTTCTTATTTAGAAGGAAACTAATATAAAATATATAATATAATATAAAAATTACTACTGCCCTTTCGTAAATAGGCAAGCAAAATTAAGCTGCATTAGGCCCAGCAGTAAGATTCAAAATGCCTAGCTCCAGGCTAACACAAACCCCGCTGGATCAATTAAAAAAATTATCTGACGTCGAACTATTGCTAAACTTTCCTTCATGTTCGGATTGTCTTTGGATAGTGCAATAATTGAAGAGTTCCCTTAGTTTTAGTTACCAATAATAATTATATATTATTATCGCTGGCATTATCATGATCTCTCTACAACTATTTCTACTGAGGTGGAGGAAACCCTAATAGTAATTGCTCAACTTCGGACATAAAAATGATTTAGGCTGTGTGAAGTAAGCCAGTAATTTTTTTGAAATTAGGTCCTTTTGCTCGGTGAACCGTTTGTTCTACAGCGGCTACGTTTGTTCTTGATTGTTCGCCAATTAATATCGTTTGTTCTTCTCTAATTATTTAATTATAGCAACTTTAAAATTGTGAGTGTGAATTTAGCCAGTCATTTTTAAATATGGGTCGGAAAGGTATAGGTTTGGTATCAATCGAAAGCCAGACGTTTGTTCATTTTGTTGTTGGAATTTGTTCATCCTGGAAACGGAAGGATACAGAAATTATTAAGGAAAAAGAGATTAGTTGTGACGTCATCTTCACTCAACCAACGCCATCTACTCAGCTCAGCTGTACGATGATGGTGTGGATCTTGCATAAATTGTTCGCGGGACACGGGTTGCCCGTACAGCTGAGCTGAGTAGATGGCGTTGGTTGAGTGAAGATGACGTCACAACTAATCTCTTTTTCCTTAATAATTCCTGTATCCTTCCGTTTCCAGGATGAACAAACGCCCTACAAAATGAACAAACGTCTGGCTTTCGATTGATACCAAACCTATGCCTTTCCGACCCATATTTAAAAATGACTGGCTAAGTTCACACTCACAATTTTAAAGTTGCTATAATTAAATAATTAGAGAAGAACAAACGATATTAATTGGCGAACAATCAAGAACAAACGTAGCCGCTGTAGAACAAACGGTTCACCGAGCAAAAGGACCTAATTAAAAAAAATTACTGGCTAACTTCACACAGCCAATGATTTAAGTTAGGCATAATTCATATTTTCCCACTCAAAAAAGATTAAAATAAATATAAAAGCTTAAAATTTCTTGCCCAGCGTCATATTTACTTCACAACAGATAACAGCTACAATACCAGCTGAAAAGTTGACGTAGAACGACAAGACCGCCTCTAGGCGGGCTTCCTAAAACACACCATAGCAGCTTTTCTAAACAACAAATTCAGCACTAAAGCTTTCTACGACATAATATAAATGTCCGTTAACCTTAACAAATTTTTTTCTTTTCCAAAAAGTGTTTAGCGCATTTTTTTCTTTAAGAGTGAAATTGGTGATATTGTAGAAATAATTTTCCACCACGAAAACTAGGAGGTTGCAACATCCAACTGTGGATAAACAAATATCCACCCGGCAGAATGCTTCAAAACTTACAACGTTCTTACAAAAGATGTGACACTATCGATTCAATTAACTACGAACAAAAAATGATTTCCAGATTTGTAGTTTTGGGGGTACAAAGTAAAACCCGCCTCAAGGCGGTCTTGCCTACTCGAGGGTATCATTTTTCCATTTTAAAGGTAAGAACTCTAAAAAATAAAAATAAAATAATTCACTACCATAAGTGGAGTACGGTTTAATTTAATATCTAAAGCTGCTGAAGCCTTTACCAAAAACGTATGCCCTTTAAAATGTTGTTAGATTTATCGCTATTTCATATTCGGTTCCATCCGAACGCAACCGTTCAGTACATAGGTACCTATAGAGGTATACACCTGGTTTAATGCTATCATTAAAGTACTCCTTCATGTAATAAATTTCGCTAGTACCCGTACTAACCTAAAAAAAATTATTATGCTCGCATGAAAGAATTTACGCGTTTACCCTTTTTCAAATTTGACTATATCAAATTGAAAATAAAATGCTTCGATAGTACTCGACTCGTACACACCTCACTCCGTTTTCATTCATGCATAAAAATATCCATATTCTTGAAAGATATTGCCTTTCAAACCGAATATTATTCAAGAAACTGTATAAAATTATATTGAACGTTATTTATATCTGACATCTACCCCTACGCGTATGATATCCGCCATGGCGGAAATCTGTTGAATCTTTTATGAAAAAAGAATTAAAGTCGATACCCGGATTGAAAGGGTGCAGAATAGCTTCTAAAACATTTTTTTACTTAACTTAAATTTTGAATAGGTACCATTCCAAATATGTATGTACATAGCTTTATGCCATCCGCTCTCAATATAATAAATTATCCTGAATATGCCGATTTACCATTGGATAAGAGCAAACGGATAACGGAGTCCCTTATTCACTTGAAAGCTGAGATATGTACTTTATCGGTAATATGTATAATTTCAAATTTTACGCAAAAAAAACTATTGCTTTAAATCTTTAAAACGTTCCGGCACAAAACCTAGTAACCTCCAATTTATTCAATTTAACACAATTTTCGAGATACTTCCGTTGTTCATCCCTTAGTTACTATATACGAACATTCAATTGACTTGTTTGTGTGTGTGTAGTATCGTGAAAAGGTATATCAAACGGACTCCTTTACTTCGAAGTTATTTCCGGCTAACATGGTACGATTGGAAAAAAGGTGAAATCTAGTTACGTGCTGAGTCAGCAACATCTCCAAGCACAAAATTAAATAACCCAAGGCAACTGGTTCCGCATGTGCTTCTTACTTTCCAGTTGAAACATTTCTTCATATAGGGATAATACAATAAAAAGAGACTTATTGAACTAGTTTCGGTAAATTAAATTGTTTTATTGTTTGCTTTTAGATTTTGATTGGTGAACACATTTCAACAGGAAAGATAGTATAAAATACAATCACACTCTCATATGTTGTACTATTGTCCTTAGGTTCGGATTCCCAAATTTACACCAATAACGCAATTAACGAGAGTGTCAAAGTTTTCCGCTTTCATTATTTTTACTTACAAATAATTATAGGTACAGCCATAAAAACTCCATAAAACACTGATAAGAAAAATATTTTCCTTCCCTCTATAATAAAATCAGCAAGTTTAATGCCTGCTTATACATACTATGGTCTTCCGTGATATATATTACCACCCTTATCGGCATCTAATTTCCTGATCGAATATTTATATCTGGCCACAACCAACCCTTGACCTTTGGACTTAGCGCAATACGAAACTGTAACAGGATGTGCGGTGGAGATTGCTATGCTAGTAGCTATAAAAACGGCTGTCATCAACAGAGTAAGTGTGTATCCTTTATCAGGAAAAAAAACGATTAACAGCATTTATTGAAATCGTTATACGAGGTGGTGGTTGATATTATAGTATGTATAGGTGGGTGTCAGTGGCGTAGATCGTTTTTCGGGGAGAAAGAGAGAATGATTTTGCTCTATCTTAAAAAGTTACCGAGATACGAGTTAATGAAATGGATTTAATTAAAAAAAAGTATACAATCTATATCTATATCTATTCTATCTATTATCTATTATATATATAAAAAAAGTCGTGTTAGTTACACCATTTATAAGTCGAGAACGGCTGGACAGATTTTCATAATTTAGGGTTTGTTGGATTAGGCTCTGGCTAGAATAGCATAATAACTATTATAAAAATAAATAACAGGCGCGACAATCCAACATTGGACTAAGGCCGCAGGATGTGTTAGTGACATCCTATTTCCAAGATCTTATCTGCTTTTTGTTGAGGTAATGAGATCAGCATCACGCTCAGCAGTGTTATTTATCCCCATAAATGGGTCCTCGTTTAACATCTGAGTGAGATCATAGTCCGTCACAAGCTCGTGAGTTCGAAAAACACCATGGAATACGGTGAGATTCGAACTCATGACCCTGTGCACTGAAGGTGCGCGCTCTAACCGCTAGACCAGCCAGACTAACTATTGAAACATGAAAAAAATTTACAATGTGCTGAAATTTACAATGGTTTCAGTAAATTTCTTCCGCAGGATTGGTCTCTACCCAAAACAACAGGACAACCATCGAGACATATGGAAAATTCACAATGGGGCACAATTATGAAGACAATTCTTTTTCTTACACTTTTTTCTGTCTTTCTTAAACGAATTACAGGATTTCAGTAAGTTGACCCCACCTTATGGGTCTACACAAGGCTCCGACTTATACTGCGCTATTGAAGCAAGCGGCAAATTCACAACGAGTAACAATTCACAATGATTTTTTTTACATGTTTTTTTTATATTTCTTGAACTTCTTAGCGGATTTCGGAAGATATTCCTGCCAGTTTGGTCCTTCCGCTGAATATCAAAATAATATTGAAACAGGCAAAAAAAATCACGATGAGCTAAATTATAAAGATTGGTTTTTCGTATATTTCTTTATGTATTCCTTGAAGGAATTACCAGATTTGAGTCAAAAGATTCCCAGCATAACTGTTGAAATATGCGAAAAATCACAAAGAAGAATAATAAAGTTCATTAACAAATATTTTTGTCTATACATTTTATCAGCAGGTTTTGCCTATTTTGTTTGACTGATTTAGCGCATTTCAGCAAATTACATTATAACTCTCTCCCTTGAATGGTTTCAAACCATAGCCAGCCACTAAATCATGAAGTCACCTCTTAACAGCATTTTCATATTTCAGTAAACTTCTCCACCTGGAGACCTGGCCAAGAAAAACTCATCAAAGCAGCTCAGGAGAAAGGCAAGGCATTTGTTCAGGAGAAGCATGAGAAACTACTCCTGAAAAAATTTGCGGATTACAGCAGTTTTACTCCACCCGCAAACGATCATATCTAAAAGGTGGGGCGATACGAAGTTCGCCGGATCATCAACTATAATTCCAGCAACATCGTCAACAATATTTTTTTATTTAACAGTCAAAATATTTACCAGAAATTGAGTATATTCCAAACCGTTAGGCACCTTCCTATTAATCGAATTTAGTATTTTAATTTTATTCGATTTTTAAGGGAATGTTAGTGCGAGTGCAGCGAGAGAGCGAGCGAAGCGAGTGCTCACAACTTGTATATACATATATAAAAGAAAGTCGTGTTAGTTACACAATTTATAACTCGAGAACGGCTAGACAGATTTTCATGATTTTGAATTAGGCTCTGGCCAGAATAGCATAATAACTATTGAAACATGAAAAAAATGCACAATGAGCTGAAATTTACAATGGGTTATTTTTCACCTATTTCTGCGTGTATTTCTTTAACAAATGAGCGGATTTCAGTAAATTTCTTCCGCTGGATTGGTCTCTACTCAAAGTAACAGGACAACTATCGAGACATATGAAAAATTCACAATGGAGCACAATTATGAAGGCAATTCTTTTTCTTATACTTCTTTCTGTCTTTCTTGAACAAATTACATGATTTCAGTAAGTTGACACCACCTTATGGGTCTACACAAGGCTCCGACCGGAATAGCTATTGAAAAAAAAGAAAATTCACAACGAGCAACAATTCACAATGAGTTGTTTTTCACATTATTTTTTTTATATTTCTTGAACATCTTAGCGGATTTTCCCTGAATATCAAAATAATATTGAAACATGCAAAAAAATCACAATGAGCAAAATTATTCAAAAATTTCAGTCAAAAGATTCCAGTGGATTGGTGTACACCCGTTGAAATTTGCGAAAAATCACAAAAAAATAATTATTAAAAACAGTTCCTTTTCAAATACTTTTGTCTATATCTCCAAAGTCGGATATACAGAACAGATGAGCAAAATGTTGAAGGAAGCTCTTTTCCTTGGCCACTTTGAACGGATTAAGGGGGTTTTAGTAAATTTGATGCACCGTATTTGAGTCTGTACCGAATACGATTAGAAGTATAGCAAGTTCGGATAAATTGGGAAGAACATGTTGATCATTTCTTAAAAAAAAAAATACCGGCGTACAGAGGGCTGCGCCCACATACGAGGGTTTTTGAGAATTTTGATGCATAGTGAATATTTTCGGTACATATATTTTATGGGCAATAGATAAGAATTGTACACAGCATTAATGAAATGCTTCCTGTAAATCTATTTTTGGGTTGGTCTAAATAAACGCGTTCCAGAACGAAAGGCTAGCGCCTTTCCATCTTTAACCCATTAACGACGAGACCCTTAAATCTTACCGATTGAGCTGAAATTTTCCACGTCGGCTTAAAATGGCTAAAAACACATTTTGTAGAAAAAAATTTTTTCCCCGGATGCCGGGTTCAGGCTCCCGGCACTGTTACATATATGTAACATCAGGCACTCGAAGTACTCGAGGGTGTTACATATATGTAACATCAGGCATGATACGGGGAAAGTGTATTCAAAGTATATTTTTGATTTTTTTTCAAAAAGAGAACATTTTAGTAAATATTTTATAATAAAGCGATAAATATATGAAAGCCGATATTTTACATGAAGTTTGGAATGTGGATAATGCAACAATAACGTAGAAATAATACGAAATGTGTGGAAAATTGAGCAGCCTTACAAAAATATTATGTCAAATATTGTATTATTTTATTTTATTATATATGTGTTTTTGCATGTGGAGTTGTTGTTGTTTCATTGAGAAGTTTCTTGAACACCCACAAAACTAATAGATTTTACAGTTTGTGAATGGGAAAAAAAGTTTATAGAACTACAGTAGTTACCAATACAGATTTTGACGATTATGGAAGATTTGCCAGTAAATTATAAAATTATTGTTTCAATTTTTTGTCAATTTGTCCATCCGCCCAATTTGTTTAAAAAGGACTAAATATAGAGGCTATAATTCGTCCTTGTCTATAATTGTCTATACCATTTCTTCTTTCGTAGCTCAAAATATATCCTTTTAAATATTATATTAGCAGAATTAAATAGAATAACTAATCTTTGGCCTCATGAAAATAAAGCTGACTCATCGCTCCGGATACCCTTGAATCCGGCTATCATTTTAATCCACATAGGACAACTATTGTATCCATATTCCGGTTTTCTAGAGCAATTCTAATTCCGACTCTTGATATTTTTGGTATGTTATGCCAAATATGGCCGCTCAATTTGCCAGTCAAGAAGACACAAGGGTCTAGAAAATCATGTGACATGACTAATTTTAAGGAAAAACCTAAATAATAGCATTTTTTTCTTTTCAATTTTAACATTTATGAAGATTAATAATGCTATTTTCCTATATAAAAATGTCTTGTTAAAATCCGGAGTTTTGGTTAATCCGGATTTTTTGAGAATCCGGACTTATTTTTTTTTTATAATTTATCCGGACTATCGCGTCAATAGTGTAAAAAATCCATAAAATAAAAAAAAAACTCTAAAAAGTACATACTCATACACCTCGTATACGAGGAGTGCACTTTCCCCATATCAGGACGGATGTTACATATATGTAACAGTGTTATAAAAGTACTTATAAAACGTAAACTACGGACAATATTTATTTCATTTATTTTTTATATTGTTTCAAAAAGACCATGTAATAACATACTATTAATCTTTTCCCAATTTTTTTCATACAATTAAATATAAAAATAAAATTTCTCTACTACTTTTGCCATCGTGACGATTTTCGTCAACATCGAAAAAACCATCAGAAATAAACCTCTATAACTTCCACAATAGTGAATCAAATTGAGCTAAATTGATTTCTACGAATTGGTAATAGTGTCCAGTACAGGATAAAACACTTTTTAGTGCCGAATTGATATCCTATTCCTTTAGCAGCCGTTTGAAACGAAGGATGTCTTACTGTTACATATATGTAACATCAGGCATTAATGGGTTAATTAGACCAATCCAAAAATAGATTTACTATTTACCCAGTTTGTGTAAAAGTACTCCAAGGCAAATCTACAGGCATTTTTCGATTTAAGATTTCTGATGGCCTTTGAGCAAAAAGAAACTCAGGCAAACGTATGGATGGCTTGGCTTTAATATTATTATTATTAGCTGTAAATCTACTGTTACTGTTTTTTTAATCAAGGAAAAGCAACTTATTTGAAATGATTCATTGTGTTCCCTGACATAAGAAAGAGCCCACGCAAGCTTTCCTATATGAGTATTGAACAAGTATGTATATTTTTGCAGCTATTCACCCTGTTAACTTCGTCCTACAAACTTACCATTCTATTTATTTCCACCAAATTTCATGTTCATTGTTTCATAAAGTTAAAAGATATGCATTGAAGAAATGCTTAAGAGGCTTCCCTTGCATTGTGAAAGGCCCTTACTAAATACCTACTTGGCTATATTTCCGGTTTAGATACAGTTATTCGAATGAAAATTCGTAAACATATTCCCTATGTAATTTTCTAAAAACCCTTAGCAGCATTTTCATATTTGGAAACCTAAGAGGGGCTACACACGTACAAATTGAAATTTTACAAATTTACTGTTATTTATTTTTCTTTATTAAAAGTCTTAATATTTAACGTATATAAGGCCACACTGACCAATCTTTGTGCAAAGTTTCATATCGATCCCTATAACGGTTTAGAAAAACGGAGGCCGAAAAGGAAGTTTAACTTTAAACGCCAATAACTTTTTTACCGTTACTCGAAGCTTGAAAATTTTAATTAATATGAGATGTACTCGTTTAGATCTTTGTTTTAAATACCCATACGTCAATCTCCGATAAAAACTAAAAAAGTCGCCTTTTTTCAAACGTTCGGGACACCCTGTTATCATCATCCTACCAACTTCACATTCCTACCAAATTTCATGACAATCGGTTGAGCCGTTCGCGAGTTATTTAGTGAACAGACGGACGGACAGATGGACAGACGGACGGACGGACCAAATTGATTTCATAAGGGTTTTAAAAAAAAATTCTAAATAAAACCCTAAAAAATTGTTGTCACTAAAAATTCATCCATTTGGCCCAGGGACACCAGAATGCTAAACTCGGCCCTGGCATACGATTTAAGAATTTATGAGGATATTTGGTGGTAGAAACACCTTACAACTATACCCTTAGAACCAAATAAATAGGCGCTCTATGTCGTGTTTTAATAGTCAGCTTTTAGCATAAAATACTATAATAAAAGAAACTAGCAGAGGTACTACTGTATCAATATTATGACTCTATCTTATCTGCTCTCTTTTGTGTGTTTTTCCTCTATTTTCCTCTTTTACTTATCAATTGATATAGAAAAATGAATGCTGCCACCTTTCCAATCTCATTAGCGATAAAAACGTGTATTTGGCTAATGTCATTCTTTACATTTTCTCCCTTCAAAGAACTTCTATCGATTTACGACTCACTGAACTTATATCCGTTCATAAGGAATGTCATGAATGAAAATGAGATAAATAAATTAAAAGCAAAAATTATTAAAGTATTTCTTTGCCCACAGAACAGGATATAGTCACCTGACTTTTCGCATATAAATCTTTTTCCGTATAGATTTATTCACCCAGCTAACTCCTGTAAAATTTGTATAAACGCTATGCTGTTGTATAATATGCTCTGGAGCTAAACGAACGCCACTTAAAAACTAATTCTCTAAAAATCGTCCAGTTTCCGTTAAGAAGTTTCAAAATTGGGTGGGGCTATAGGACAAAATTGTTAAGTCTGTTCTGATCCCCTAACCAGCATTTTGCGAATCAGAAATAATTTTCGGTTCTTTTCGTTTACATGTTCCAAATGCATTTGGCAGCTCACAGCTCATACAGCGTTTACAAATCCGAATGGACAACAGTTTGCGGATCAGACGGAACTGTTGTGTCTCATAACCCCACCCATTTTGTACTGAAACGTGCAATGTCATCTCATAGTTGAAATAATCAGATAATCTAAATTAGTGGGGGAGGTTAGGGTAAGACTAGGAAGAGGAGACCTCTTATTACTTATTATCTTAGGGTAGGGTGAAAGGCATTCGCCCTTAAAGAGGCTTTACCTGTAAAATGTCAACTTGAAAATATATAGACTTTGTAGATAAGGAATTCCTTTCAATATCATCTGAAACAGCCAACAAGTCAATTGAAGGGAGAAATAATGAAACTTTAATTACAACGGACTTTTCCTTTTTTTTTCAAATAAATTACTATTAACTGTTTTAGGGATGTCCCCCTAAATAAATCAGCATAACTTTACCCATACCTTTTCAAGTTGTGTCCGGATGTTTGAAAATGTCAACGAAAATTTCACATAGCCAGGATTTGGTTTCGTACCATACCGAATGAATTCTTGAGAAATTGCTCGGGATTGTTTGCGTATGTACGATAAAGTGGTTAGGAGAGACAAAGAAAAGGGTCGAAACTGGCGAGTCACCATCGGGCCAATGATGATAAATTTATTTGTATTTGAAAGGGATATTGGCATCATGTTCACCTGTGGTGGGTTGGTGTGGTTAGTTGGTTGACCCGGTGGTATGGCGATACAAAAAAATGCTTACCCTAGCGCCTTTTGAAAATTTCATTTAATTTACACAGTCAGTCTTTTAGATATTTGATACACATCGTATAAGAATTATGTTGGAGAATTTAAGATTTATGGGTTCATTGGGGAGTTGTAGATTACCTACTTATTTAATAGAATTCAACTTTCTTAGAAATTCAGGGAGAAAGATTTTTCCTTTGCTGGCACAATTGAGGAATTTTGGTCAATAAAAATTGGCAGCCAAACAATGGTGTTTTCAGCAAGATGGCCAAGAGCCAGATTTTCTTTACCCATTACCTGCGGGAGACCTTTTTTTCGAATTTTCGTTTGAAACTTCATAGATATAGTAAATAAGGCCTCCTGAGCACGAATCTGTTGTCGGTTTTTTAATCTGCTTTTTAGTTTAGATGTATTTAAGTGATGCCATATGGCATCAGCGCAGGTTCAAGTTATAGAAACTTGTGAAGTCATCATTTGGAAATATTATAGGAAGACAAAGTTTTTTTTTGCTTTAACAAAGATAAATTGGCTGAAGTATATTATTACATGATACATGATATTATTACATGATGTTTTGAAAAAGTTAACGAAAATATTTCCCATGTTTTTATTATAATATTTGCCGATATTTATTATTGTTTCTTTATAATTTTGTGTGTTATTTTAAAATAAATCGCTATTAATGCAAAGTTGTAGTTTTTAACAACATTTGGATGATTATTCCAGTCAATCCTTTTTAGTTCGACAAAAACGACTGGCATCAGTAATAAGCTCGGTTTTATAAAGCGAAGATGCTACTGTCACACATATTGTCCATCCACTTTCTAGTGCATTTACCTAAATTCTTGATCCGCGATCGACTTAAATATTGTCAAAATAATTGCAATTGTCGATATAATGACAATAATAATATTATCAGGAAACTCGTGTATCATCTGAAGTAGGGGGCAATGCATTTTTCGAAATTCCTTTGCAGATCAGGATAAATTCTTGGATTAGTTCTTTGATAGACATCAAATTACACTAAATAACCCTCAGGTGTATTTAAACACCAAACTTTGTAGCCTGAGGATTTTGAGAGCAAAGTGAATACATCGCTCGATTAGAAGGATTGCAAATCATTAGAGAGTTTTAGCAAGTCGTATGGAATAAAACGACATAATTTGACATTCCATATAAAAATTCGCTTGCTTACCGTATACGAAACAAAATATTTTAATTTTGCATATCCTAAGTAGGCATAGGTGTAAAAACGACAAATTATTTCGCCAATTTCGACTGTTTCCAGAGAATCAAATATACGGAAATACACCCATGCCTACTTGGGACATGCAAAATTAAGATATTTCGTTTCGTATACGGTAAGCAAGCGAATTTTTATATGGAATGTCAAATTATGTCGTTTGATTCCATACGACTTGCTAAAACTCTCTATTATCTCGTGATCAATATTTCTGTTTATAAAAAATTCCATATATATCCCGTAATAAGCAAGATAAAGCCCACTGGCTTCAGTATGGTGCGAATCCTCCTTCGGGTTCACGCCCCCCCCCCCCATAATCTAATCTAATAGATACGCCATAGTTATTGCTATCCTGGTAATCAAATTAAATGTTTTCTAGTCGAAACCCCCCTCAAACAAATACAAATACGAAAAAATAGCTATTAAATTTCAATTGCCATTAAAATTTCCTTTGTAGTCTGTACCAACGTTGATGCCATATGGCATCAACCAATTTCGAATCAAAATTTCAGATACTAAAATTATTTTTTTTTTCTAATTTAACATGAATGGAATCACTTTTCAATGCATTTTTTAAATTATATATAGTTCAAGGAAAAACAACTAGTTTGAAACCTTAAAAAATCAGTTTACATTTAGCTGTACGACATTTTTTCACTTTTTTACGAATTTCAAAAACTTGTTCACTTTTACGATCCGCTAGCTCTGGCTCCTATAGGAATACTGGCACAATTTATGTTAGACATTAAAGTTAAACTTGTCTACTCTAGATACACTGCGTTTCACTTGAATAGCACACTCTATACATTAAATTTACTTTCTTAATATCTTTTAAAAAAATGAAGACAACAGATATTTTGTATTTTTTATTTGTCATTTGATTAATTAGCTTTAATTTGAAATAAAAAAAAATCGAATTTTTCCAACATGTAATCTTAGAGAAAAAAAAAATGTAAAACACCAATGAAAAAACACATAAATTCTGTTTCACTTGAATAGCACACTTTTTTTAAAACTTATTTTAATTAACTTTTTATGCAGTGAGGATAACTTATTATTGTTCAGGATACAAGTTGAGATCAATTTGAGTTAAAATCAGCAATTTTAGTAATGGGTTGAGCCTCCCCCATTTGAAATAACCTCCTAGATCCTATTAGGCAAAGAATCGTACAAAATTTGGATGTAAGCAAGGGATATTGTAGCCCATGATTGCTGAATGGCTTCAATTAGTCCAGTCTTTGTTGAAAACTGTTTACCAGACTCATAAACTTTTCTGACCAGCCTTCCCCAAACATTTTCTATTATGTTTAATCCGGCGAGTATGGTGGCCAGTTCAAAAGAGTAACATTTTTGGACTCGATAAACTACTTTACGGCACGGGCAGTGTGTATTGGTGCATTCTCGTGTTGGAAAGTTCACGGCAATGGTCCAAAGAGCCTTTCGAATGTCGCAAAAGCCTTTTCTAAAACACCTTGATACGACTTAGCATTCATAGTGGTGTCTAAGAATTGGAGCTCACAAGTGCCGTAGTAGGATATGGCTCCCCAAACCATAACGCCGCCAACTCGACTGTGCAAACGATCCAACTGGTGAGTCTCCTTCCTTAAATCATAAAAATAACAGTTATATCCATCGGGCCCTTCCAAATTAAATTTCTTTTCATCAGAAAAAACAACGCGATACCACTCTTTGGTCCATGACATGTTGGTACGACAAAAAGTCAACCGAGCTTGTTTACGAGCGTGGTTAAGTGGTGTTTTTTTTAATTTTAGACGCTTAAGGTGTTTAGCTTTTGAATTAGCACGCCAGACAGTTGTTTTACTCGCACTGTGACCAACTTTTAACCGAATTTTGTCCACAGAATCATGTGAATTCGATGCTTCACGCAGAATAGATCGCTTATCTGCATTAGAGAGTACACTGCTTACTCGACCTTTCATATTTTTTCATAATTTTCACCATTTTTAATAAAATTGTTAATGACGTTTCTGCTTTTTCCAGTTTTTTCCGATATTTTAGTCACTGAAAGGTCACAATCCCTGTAGGTTTTTATTTTAACTTGTTCTTCGCTTGCTAAGGCTTTACCACGACCCAACATTTTTTAAAATCAATGAATCGTATTTAAAATACTCAAAACGACTATAGATTGTGATGTTCCGACCACGTGCACCCCGTATGTGAAGCTTAAACCGAACTGTGCTATTCTAGTGAAACAAAAAATCTGCTCTCTTTTGAAGCAATTGGTGAAAAAAAGGTAACGGTATATTTCAAGAGCACAATTTTTCTTTCGGGGAGCCCACACAAAGAAGACAAAAAAAAAAACTATTAGCAAAGTCATAAGAATATTGATATATATGTAAATTACACTGAAAAAACGAAATGTGCTATTCAAGTGAAACGCAGTGTATAAGTGGAATTTTCAAAAGAATGCATTCGTACTCAATATTTAGAGGCCATTTAACAGGATACTTGAAAACGATGCCATATGGCACACTAGCAGTGAATGGGTTAAGGAAAAGTAGGCAGCCGCCTACATGCACAATAGCGTCTGGGCGGCTTGTGAGAGAATATTTAGAATAATTAGAACATGTTTATTTTCGGTAACCGGAATACTTGTACACATCTTTCCGTTCATTACCGTAAATATCAACATCATATCCCTTTTCCTGGGACCTTTCTGAACAAAATTAAGAGAAAAGAAAGAAAGAAAATTGACTGTCAGAAAAGAAGTGGATTTTAAGATTTAAAAATATACCCTGGAAAAATAATCTAACCTAATCTCAATGTTGACTTTGCTTGAATATACATAATTACTCTTGCCTTTACATTTCACTTAATGAAGACAAGATCTAGAAATTCAATCTAGCGGTTCCATGATAAGACGCGACGCATCTACACTGAATGTTAATTAAGAGCTGTAATAAAGTCAAATTGAGTTGGACAGCGCAATCCTACACTTAATTACTGAATCGATTAGACGTATGAAACGTGCTTAGTCCTTAGTCGAATGATTACCTACATCCATCCAATACAAAATGATCCAACACCGCAGTATGTACATATATATATAACAAATATGCTGGACGTGGACTCTGCTCTGGATAAAATTTATTGTGTATTCGACAAAACGTGTCCCATGAATAAACGAGAGTCATTTGAATGAATAGCCATAAAGTAGAATTATTTTTATCTGAATTCCAGAATTTTTCCAAGCTATGTATGTGTCCAAACATGACCGATAAAAATGTCGAGATCGGACAGAATGATTTAGTCTTCACAATTTGACTTGTTGGATAAATGCCTTAACGCCCATATTGGTTTAAAGTCCTTTTTCATTATTTTTTTTATTTTTGTACATATTAAAAATACAAAAAGTGGAAAACGGATAACCATGTAAGTGTGTATCGCAAGAGCAATTTACTATCGTGTAGTACATTCTTCTAGACGGCAACTGTCCAAATTTCAGCCGGATCAGACTCGTAGTTTTGCTTTGGCCGCGCGTGAAAGCTGGAGTGCCGTCGATTTTAGAAAAATTTAAAAAGAGCAATATCGGTCGTTGATTCGATTCTTGTTTTTGGAAGGGAAATCGCGCAGCGTTTGGATGCTGAGTACTGTGTCTCTTCTCCTTCGATGGCGACCGTCAAAAATTGGTTTAACGAGTTTCAACGTGGTCGCACGTCGATTTTAGATGAGCCACATCCAGGTGCCCCGAAAACGGTTAGCACGCAGGATAACGTGACAAAAATCCACGATCTCGTATTGGCAGACCGCCGATTAAAGGGGCGAAAGATAGCTGAGACACTACTAGGCATTTCAAAAGATCGCGTGGGTCATATCCTGCATGAAATTTTGGGCATGAGAAAGCTGTCGGCGCGATGGCTGCCGCGTTTAATCACTCCGGACAACTAGCGCAACCCTGAGACCACTTCAAAGCAGTGTTTGATGCTGTTTAAGCGCAATCCGAAGGAGTTTCTGCGTCGTTTCGTGACAGTCGACGAAACTTGGATACACTGGTACACCCCAGAGACCAAGAAACATTCGAAACAGTGGACTTCACCCGGCGAACGCTGTGCTCCGAAGAAGGCGAAGACTGTCCCATCGACCGGAATGGTGATGGCCAGCGTTTTCTGGGATTCACAAGGTGTGATCCACATCGGCTACCTGCAGAAGGGCAACACGGTCGCAGGGCTGTACTACGCCGAATTATTGGGACAATTCGAAGCTGAATTGAAGAAAAAATGGCCCCACTTGGCAAAGAAAAAAATTCTCTTCCATCATGATAACACACCGGCTCACATCTTCGCCCGCCAACGCCAAACTGGTCGAATTGGACTACGAACTCCTGTATCCACCGTATTCTGCAGCAGATTTGGCCCAGTGCGACTATTTTTGTTTCCAAACTTTAAGAAGTCACTCGTCGGACAGAAATTTCAGTCGAATGAGGAGGTCCTTACCGCCACGGAGGCCCACTTTGCAGGCCTCGAAAAAACTTATTATTCAGACGGGTTAAAGAAGTTGGAGCATCGCTGGATCAAGTGTATCGGGCTAAAAGGAGACTATATTGAAAAATAATTCGCAACTTTTCCCAAATTTTTGTTTTTCTTTTGTAGGCTAGGTACTTATCAGACTACCCCCGTATATATAAATATGCCACTGAATGACTCTTCTTTGAATACCTTACTTACAATTTAGCTGTTCAATTAAAAAAAAAAAAAAAAAAAACAAATATCGTGACAGGTGGAAAGGGTATTCGAAATTAGAATGACGGTGACGGCTACGATTATTCTTGCCCATACACCATGTACCCAACCTTCATGACATTCTATTAAGTGATTTCTCTAAAGTCCTGTAAAAGGACACAAATTAAAGCTGCGAGTAGTTGTGGTCAAAGATTGTTTGCATTTTTTCGTTTAGGTCAGGGACGTCGAAAAGTTATTGAATACATATTGTCACAATATGTGCGGGTCACCCGCTCTGTGGCTCACTTGGTTGAGTCGCACTCTACGATGCTAGTAATCTAGGGGTCCGGAGATCAAATTTCGGCGTGGACCAAAATTTTCGTTCAGTTAAAAATTTTCAGTTTCGAGTAACGGTAAAAAAGTTATTGGCGTTTAAAGTTACACTTCCTTTTCGACCTTCGCTTTTCTAAGCCGTTATAGGGTTCGATATGAAACTTTGCACAAAGATTGGTCAGTATGGCCTTGTAAACGTTAAATATTAAGACTGTTGACTTTTGCTAAAGAAAAGTAAATAACAGTAAATTTGTAAAATTTCAATTTGTTCGTATGTAGCCCCTCTTACGTTTCCAAATATGAAAATTCTGCTCGAAAAACTGTATTCAAACCGGAAATATAGCCAAGTAAGTATTTAGTAAGGGCCTTTCACAATGCAAGGGAAGCCTCTTAAGCATTTCTTCAATGCATATCTTTTAACTTGATTAAACAATGAACATGAAATTTGGTGAATATGCATAGAATGGTTATAGTGGTTGCCACAAATATTTTTGAAGTTTGTAGCACGAAGTTTACAGAGTGTCGCTGAATAGCTGTAAAAGTATACTTGCTCAATACTCATAGGAAAGCTTGCGTGGGCTCTTATGTCAGGGGACACAATGGAATAATTTCATGTAAGTTGCTTTTCCTTGATTAAAAAAACAGTAATAGTAGATTTACAGCTAATAATTCAGTTCATAAGCCAAGCCATCCTTACGTTTGCCTAAGTTTCTTTTTTTCTGAAAGGAAAGAAATCGAAAAATGGCTGTAGATTTGCCTTGGAGTACTTTTATACAAACTGGGTAAATAGTAAATCTAATTTTGGATTGGTCTAATTTTTCATTCTGGAACGCGTTTATTTAGACCAATCCAAAAATAGATTTACAGGAAGCATTTCATTAATTCTGTGCACAATTTTTATCTATTGCTTATAAAATATATGAACCAAAAATATTCACTATGCATCAAAATTCTAAAAAACCCTCGTATTGCGGGCGCAGCCCTCTGTACGCCGGTATTTTTTAATAATTACACTTAGACGCAATTAATAGAAGACATTCTACTTAGAGCCAGTCCAAGAAATCATAGGTATTTGAAGTTTTACTCTAGGACTAGACTATATTCAGGTCAAATGCTATATGAAGTTCATCAATCGACCATACTAATACCTACATACACCGCGCGACAATTGCTTAGGTTCAGGGACGATTTCACCGTTTTACATAGTTTTTTTTAATATTTCAAAAAAGTATCAAAGTGGATAATTACAAAAAAAAACATTGGTATTTATGATTTCATAAAGACTTCGGGAACGCAGGGAATCGTATAATGAATGCAGCACGGATATCGGTATTTCAGACCAAGCAATCTTAATTCCATGAATTAACTCTTCTTTAGGGTTCTACTGTTTACCACTACTGTAAACCACCCGAATAAGCCACTCTCAAATGTTTTCTATTATGTTACTGTCAGGGCAGTTGGACACCCAGTCTAACAAAGTCACATTTTCCTCCAGGGATTTGGAGCGGCGCGACCTTAAATTTCGGAGCGAAAGAGCGTTTCTTGGCAGGCTGGAGCGGAGCGATTTTGGCTTTAAAAGTCGCTCCGCTCCGCTCCAAAGTAAAAAAAAAAAAAAACAAAAAAAAAATCCGAGAAAAAAAATTATTTTTTTCGACGAAATTTTTCATTTTATGGCACGATTTGATGATTTTGGACGATTTAAAGGCGAAGAATTCGTTGAGAGACTTGCAAAAGTTCAGATTATTGCGAAATTTATTGTGATGAAAGAGGTTTTGCGTTTAGTCATAATCATCACTCTTCAATATTAAGAAATTCAAGATCATCCATGACAGAAAAGTCCTCTCCTGTACTCGATGAATCAAACGCCCTTTTTAATTTAAATTAGTTATTAGGTGCGTTTTATTGAATGGAGTACAGGACAGCGCAGCTTCCATAACAATTTTACAGATCTCGTTCTATACGTGATGTCCGGAAATTATCGCATAAAGGCACCCAAATATGATTCCTCGTGATATTTCCAGCAAAAAGGAGTATAAGAAAGCCCAAATTATTAACTCTTCAGCTACCACATATGTACATTTAAAAAATTTCAAAAATGTAATACTCATATCTACTACTTACATATGTTCCTTCGGTCGTGGCCAACAATTTTTCCTAAGAATAAACCCAATAAAAATCGGATAATAAGCTTAAGCTGTGTAAAAAACTTTAAAGACAAAATTTTGTGATCTTACTTCATATAAATTTTGTTTTCCGACGGAGGTTTTGGTGGTAGCATTTTCGTAAAATCTTTAAATGCTTTTGGTAGCCAAGGAGTTAAGAATTCGGGATATTGCCGGTACACCTATTTTGCTGGAAATAACATTAATAATCATATTACGGTGCGCTTATGCGATAGTTTAGTTTTCTGACACCCTGTCTAGAACAACTCAATTTTATGTACCTACTTGATCGAATAAAACGCAACTATTTAGTCATATTCTCTAATACGTGAGTAGAAAGCTGAATTGATTAATTCGCGGAAAATAATAAATATTTACTATGAACAATAAAGTTTTGTGGTATTTTTGTAATGGAGCGGAGCGGAGCGAAAAATTAGTCGGAGCGGAGCGGTTTAAAATTGGTCGTATTCATTTGTATTTTTATTAATTCAGTTGCTAACATGTTAACATTTTTGCATACATATATGTATTCGTTAATTTTTGAAAAGTTAATCAAGTATGTTATTTGAAAAAAAATAGAAGACAGTAGTTTGGCGCTATTTTGCCCTTTTTTGCTCTATTAGACAGTTTTGGAAATGGGTCTTCAAATTTTTCAAATGGTCAAATGCAATGTAATCGTTACTTGAATTTTTTTTATGTTCCGTATTGGGCGTAAAGCTGCTTCAAGACAAATTATTCCATGAGCATCCGAACCTCTTCATCTTCTCAAGCAACTTCTTCATTATTATCACATTCTTCGCCTAATTCCAATTCAACACTGCTATTATCCGTTTGCAAATTACTGCTGGTATTTATAAATGACTTAATATTTTGGTCGCAATCGGTAACTTTCTTTTGTTTGATGCCATCTTGAATGATTTTCAAAACATGCACCCTTATGAAACCAAATCTAGACTTACAATTTAGCAGAAAATGCAAGGGTAGTCTTTTTTCAATGGAAAACGTCTGCCAGTAGAACAATTTCTTGGTAACATCTCCAACAAGTAGACGCGGAGCTCTCACTAACGGACATTTCTGAGAATATCAACGTCTGTATGAAACAAATTTGTCCGGATATGAGAGCTTCGCGTCCGTTTCTTGCAGATGTGTCGACGAAATGTTCCAGAAACTACTGTCGGTGTCCGTTCTTTGGAGTGTCCGCTTATTAGAATGAAAGTTACACACAAATCACTGGAAAAACATAATGTTCCAAATACTTTGTCCGTTTATTAGAGATGTCCGCTTATCGGAGATGTCCGCAAAGAGAGCTGTATGTACCAAAATATACCTTCCCCCAACGTTTGATGACCGCTGGAAAGGTGTGGAAGGTAAAATTTACCCAACATTTTATTGTATCGTATGACTTAAGAATACATTATGTACTTCTCCTACCTCGATCCGGCCAACGGGAGAAAAGCTATGCGTGTTTATATGATCAGGGCGGTAAATTACCGCCCGCGCGCCCGCTTGAAGGTTAAGAGACGTCGCCTTGATGCACAGGAAATCGCTTTTTTTCTGCCTCCTACTTATCGACGGCCATAGTTTTCACTATCTCATATAAAATTATTAATAACGCTCGAGCTCCGCTGAATCCGTATTGCAATTTGTCGGTTTCAATATCCTTCTTGCAGTATGCCTTTTACACGGCAGAAAGTCGCTTTCCTTTTGGCATCATCCACTATATGACTCACAGAGTACAACGCGAAAAAAACTGTTTCCACAAACACTTCTACGACGAGACTCTTCAAAAAGTAGGTGAACCTATACAATTATCGCAGTGGAAATTCCGATTTCCAATTTAAAAAAAATTCTGTTGGCTATGCAAGTTGCTTGATAGAATTGCAATATTTATTAAAATAACCGTTAATTGAGAGAACATAATTTTAAAACTATTTTCGATCAGAGTACATAGAAATTATATCATTTTAAAGCAAAATCTCCATGAACCTAAACATTTGTCGCGCAGTGTATATCCATGAGTCCAGTGTCTCAAGTGTCTCCTTCTAAGTATCAGCAGTCGTCCATACAGCTTCTCGTTAATTTGAAATATGAGTTGAACGATTAATTTCTGGATACAGGCTTCATTTATACGAGCCGAAATGATAGGTAATTTCTATAATATTCTCAATAAAACAAACTAAAGTCTAGCCATTATCACTGGCATTCCCTGAAGCATTTCCGAGTAGAGTGGTAAATTTGTCAGGATTATTACCTTTTCGAAAAGAGGTCATCGTATACAGTGAGTCAAAGCCACCCCATATTTTTCTAGTTAAGTGAAATTTATTATTTCAAATACGTTTCTTATGAAACGTTGCATTGCACTCTTAATTCACTCGCTGAAGTAGGTTCGAGTCGGTGTACATTTAAGGGAATAGTTTATTAGAATGAAGGTACATGAAGTTATGTTTTCAATAAATAAAATAATTATCTATGATGTGAATCACTTAAGGGGATTAATAGGAGATGTCTATAGGTATTCTGGCTTTGTTTTTATGATTGATAGAATATTTTTGGTCTCAGATGCATTGTGCTTAAGTACACTCATTTAGGCATAATCTCAAATAACTTTTTTTTTTATGTTCATAGCAGAAATGGTTGCGGTTGGGGACTTTGTAGTAGATATACAGGGTGTCCGGAAACTGCCGCATAAACGAACCGGATTGTGATTCCTCCTCATGTGATTTACGGAAAAAAAGTTGTAAGGAACATACCACTTCAATATCTCAAAAGCTAGACTAGCTAGAATAGCAAAATAAAACAATTATTACAGCCAAGAAATTTACCTAAATAAAAAAACGGCACTAAAATCGGATAAGAGGTTTGGTTTTTACAGAACTTCATATTCAAATTTTTGTGATTTGACCCAAAAACAATAAGTTTTTCCATCTCAATTTTCTCCAATATCTGCCAAGGTGAGGTGCTCGTACGATTCTTTTAAAAATTGGCGCATAGTCTAACGATCATTTCTTTCTTACATCATTTTATTCTAGCTTCATTATTTCTAACAGTTTTAATGCCTTAAGTACAGAAAACTATTTTGCTATTCTTGCTTGTCTAGCTTTTGAGATACAGTCGACTCTTGATAATTCGAAGCCCAAGGGACAACGAAAAAACTGCGAAATATTGAGTGTTCGAATTATCGAAAAAGAGACTATGTAAATAAAATAATTTATTTCACAATTTAGCAAAGCTCCAAACGGAAAATTTTTTCGAGACACTCCTATGGTTACCAGACGTCCTAGTTTTTTAGGACATGTCCTGGTTTTGACCCGTCTGTCCTGGTGTCCCGGTTTTCTCCCGAAAAGAATCAACATGTCCTGGTTTTTACCAGTGGCGTGGCGTCTTTGGAAGCAAGGGAAGCATTGCTTCCCTTCTTCTTTCAAAATAAAAACGTTTAGAAGCATAACGTATTATCAACATTGTTTATAATTTTTCTTGTACACTATCCACGGTTTTTTATGTATATTACATAAAATCATACGCAAACCTGTCGCAACGTATAAAATTACTTTAGCATGCGCACTCTCCAACCAATACACCAACCCACCTGTCTCACGAAAAAAAATCCACAGCGAGAGAGTTTACAGTCGCCTGTCACGGCGAGACAAAAGCAGAGCGAAATAATGCCTGTATGAAAGATGAAAGCTTGTAGAGCAGATTTACCGGGGGATTGGGCGGCGGAGTAGAGTTAGTACGAGAATGAATTCGCCGTTGGAGGTGGATTTCTAATTGCTTCTTGTAAAATTTACCAACCGACGTGTACAGTTCGTAACAAAAGTTTGTTCATTCTGATTGAAATTGGATTCTGATTGGAATAAGAATTGGCATAGCACATGCATAGCCCAGCAATGCGTTTTGTGAAGCTGTTTAATGCTTGGCGGGATGTGTGTTCGTAATTTATTGTACGTGCAAAGTTATTAGAGATTTTTAACATGTCGTTGCAAATATAACGACATAGTTCTACATTTCAATAGAAAAATTCGCTGCCGACAATACGCAAAACAGTATAAACCACAATTTTGCATGTCCCAAGTAGGCATATGGGGTTATAATCACGATAAATAATTTCGTTAATTTCGACTGTTTACAGAATATCCAATATATGGAAAGACACCTATGCCTACTTGGAACAGGAGGAAAATATAAGTAGAATTTGTGTCAAAATTTTAGTCCGCTCACTTGTGCGTGAATACACTCATAGGCTGAATTCAAATTGTAAGACGAAACCGGACGGGTAAACTTGCAAGACAAGAACCATCGTTCTTACAATCTGAAATGCATAATGCCTGTCTGCTGGCCACTACAAAAGCTCTCGCCGTCCGTTTGTTCGTGCTAATAAACGGAGCTTTTGTAGTGGCCAGCAGACAAGCATTATGCAGCAGATTGTAAGAACGATGGTTCTTGTCTTGCAAGTTTACCCGTCCGGTTTTGTCTTACAATCTGAATTCACCCATAGTCATTTTTATGTTCGGGAGAATAATAAATTATCAAAATGTATACATAGTAATAGAGAATAGAGAGTTTAGGCAAATCGTAAAAACAGTTGTGGTGTACGAATCGACATTATACGTATTGAAATAGGTGTGATGATAAAAGTATGAATTGTCATTGCATTGAGTTACGACACGAGTTTCTTCTTCTTCTCTGTACCGCGTAAAACCCATTAGTTCAGTAATATCGTGTCGATTGAGTACCAATCCGTGAAAAAAATACAGAAGTTTTTTTCTCACTCTTTCTTTATGTATTATGGGGCGCTGATTCCGATTATGAACTTTGCACCCTAAAAAAAAGTGCCGCAACCTTTAAAAAAGGGGGGAAAGGGGGGCATTTTTTCGGTTTTCTGCGATTATTTCAAAAACGGCAAGAGATACAGAAAAATGGTCTGAGGACGAAAAAAACTACATAAAATTATCTTTGCAATGATATAAAACACATTAGAGTTTAATTGAATATTTCGGCGTTAAAATAGAACATAAATTAGAATATTTTCATTTTAGACCTTTTCTAAATGCTCCATAACTTTTGAAAGAACGCCAGTTCATCCGTATAATTTTATATAAGTACTCACAACAAGTTTAAGATAATTTTAACGTAAACATTGAGTCGCTCCGGTCAAGGACCTCCATTATCCCCCCATTTAAATTTTCAAAACTACATATCCATAACTCCCCCCAAAATTGGAGCAGAGTGCTAAATTTTGGTTTGTTGCGATTGGAGGTCATAGTCACCCCACCCCCACCCACCAAAAATCAGCTCATTCGGATAAAAACTAAGGGTATCTCCCATACAAAGTGACCCATCAAGAGATTGTTCTACGTACAACGTATGTACTACTCATTTTATAAACTGTAGAACAAAGTTGTCATGGGTCACTTTGTATGGGAGGTACCCTTAGTTTTTATCCAAATGAGCTGATTTTTGGTGGGTGGGGTGACTATGACCTCCAATCGCAACAAACCAAAATTTAGCACTCTGCTCCAATTTTGGGGGGAGTTATGGACATGCCGTTTTGACAAATTTAAATGGGGGGATAATGGGGGCCTTGACCGGAGCGACTCAGCGTTAACGTTAAAATTATCTTAAACTTGCTGTTAATACTTGTACAACATTTTACGGCTGAACTAACATTCTTTGAAAAGTTATGGAGCTTTTAAAAAAGGTCTAAAATGAAAATATTCTAATTTATGTTCTATTCTAACGCCGAAATATGCAATTAAACTCTAATGTGTTATATATCATTGCACAGATAATTTTATGCAGTTTTTTCGTCCTCAGACCATTTTTCTGTATCTCTTACCGTTTTTGAAATAATCGCAAAAAAACGAAAAAATGTCCACCCTTTCCCCCCTTTTTTAAAGGTTGTGGCACGTTTTTTAGGGTGCAAAGTTGATATTCGGAATCAGCGCCCCAAAATACATATAACAAAATTGAGAAATAAACTTCTGTATTTTTTTCCTGACGAAAATACGATATTATTGGAATACTTGTGTGGGGCATGGGTGCGTTCAACCAAGTGAGCCAGAGCGTGATTGATTTACGACAACTTTTTGATAACGTCTTCAACATACGGAGTTCATAGTATATACATATATTCGTATGCATCTTGATATCTGAATAATACAAAGCATACTGCACAAATGCTTACATGCGTCTTCTTAAGTCTAGAGATAAAGAATATTTCTTTAGTTTCCAGTTATCTTTATTTTATAAGGATTTCATTCTCATTTCTAGACAGGTGTACGCGGGTTCCCAATTTCATTTACATGAATGTAACTGCTTCCCTTTACTTCAAACTCACGCCACGCCACTGGTTTTTACCGAACCAAATTCATTCTTTCAAGTATAGTTTTACAATTTTAAAATAGAAAGACGTGTCAAAGAAAGAAAAGATTAATTTCTTACTTTAGTTTGAATGTATGTGATTTCAATTACTGTATAGGACTTGTCCTGTCTAAATAATTTATTAATAGTTTTTCCGAATTTTTGGAATTATTGTACCACAGCAAGACACGTTTAATGCCAGTGGTGCATCGCGTTTTAGAGATGTGCCCTGCTTTAAAGGCATATTTTGAATCGTCAGAAAAACCACCAGTAATTCTTGGGGCGTTTTTTATTCATGACTTTGCAGAATGGTACCTTTTATTTGTGTATTCCTTAATGTCTTCCACGATAATGAGCATATTTTTTCTCGATTTCTGAACACAATGAGAATTGCCAAATTGAGACTTTTCTTACCTCATTATGCTCTTCTAGACACGCAGATCTTGGCATAAGAGTCTAGATGTAACCGCTGAGACCCCCCCCCCCCCTGGCAGTTTTCAGCGTCCTGGATTTCGACCCGACCTGTCTGGTAGCCCTACACACTGCTTCAACCATTTTAAAGGCTTTCCTTTAATAGAGTGCTTTCACCTGTAATTAAATTTTGTAAAAGCGAAAACTATTTTTCAACACTAGGTAGATACTAAACGTATCATGGGATTAAATAGTCAAGCTAAAGTTAATTTATGAAAAAATATCGAAACAATTCTTGTTCTTATTTTGTGATCGACTGGAGATACACTAAAGTTAATAAGAAAATAGGATACATTATCGCATTCTTTTGCGTTTTTTTAACGTAATGTGGTTTCCAAACTTTTTTTTATTTTTTTGTTTTAAAGTACATTAGATGCTGAAATCTCAAAATTCGTTGCCACATCTTTTTTTTTATCACAATTTTCGACTGTCACGATAATTTGTCTTTTCACTTCTACGGAATGCACGTGTCCTTTTTCGAAATCATTTTCACTTGAAAGTTGACAATAAACTGAAGAGAATGTGTAATATTTCATAATTAGCCGTAAAACGACAGCAACAGAAACATTTGAGGAAATTATAAAGAGTTTCTAAATGCAAATTTCGAATTATAAAATGCTAGCGATCACTCAGTTGAACGAAATTATTTCGCTTTATCGAGTGTATACAACTTCATACAACACTTGATACGATTTATCGAAGGGACAGGTGAACTAGTTCGGATTATCGAAAAATTCGTATTACCGAGGTTCGAATTAACGAGAGGCGACTGTATTGAAGTTTTAGTCGTACAAGAAAATTATTTTTCGAAAGTCTTCAAATGCCTGTGGCAGCTAAGAGTTAAGCTAAGGGGGTATGTTCCGTACAACTTTTTTGCTGGAAATTACATGAGGAATCACAATCCGGTGCGTTTATGCGGCAGTTTCCGGACACCCTGTATAATAAATGGTAGAATCTTTTCTGCAAAATTTTTGTCAACTGAATTGCAAAAATCGTCGATTCTTATTTGAAATACTCCGTCAATTTTTTTGCATGCTTCGTCACTTAGGTTTTGTTGACTTGATTCCTTCCGGCAGCCCAATCTTCGCGGACGGAAACGTGTCTGTTTGAAAAAGAAAACAGAAGTGCCCATTGACTGTAAAATTTTTCCAAATTGAAAACATACAAAAACACTATCCTTTACCAAAAGCCATCATGCTTCACTTGATTCAGGCGCGGCTCTCAACCTTCTGAAATTTTGTGAAACATATACCTTCTAACCTCTACACTTAGCCTCGCCTCGATGATTCACTAAACTTTCCCCTCACTTTTATTCTTTCTGGACCAAAGGCTAAAAAGGATATCTTTCCAATTCAAAATCTCAAAATAAGAAGCAAAAATCATCATCCTTTCCCACAACTCAAAAATAGCATTTTCCGCATGAACGACAACCATCAGCCAACAACAAGTATGTCGCCTGAAAGCATAAATTTTCCGCTTGATCCTATACACTCGTGGATACGCACTGTACAAAGCGAAAAGAAGGACATAGAATTATTGATATTAGTATCAAAACTGGATGATTTTCTTGTAGAATTTGTTTTTCGGCGCAGCTATATGGCCACAAATTAGCCCACTCATGCACACGATGGGTTTTTGATTTATGAATGGAGACATTTGCTTTTCGAATGATTTTTTCATAACTTTGTGGAAAAAGGGAAAAGATTTGATAATACGATTTACATAATCAATAGGAAAACCAACTGAAAAATTTATTTGCAATGATATTTTTTTAGGTATTTCTTTCAAGAAGGATGAACAAGGTAAACAAAATTAAAATTAAATAAAAATCACGTAATGAAGAAAATCATCGGTTCCATACACTCTCTACCCAGCAGGTCAGTGGCGTAGATAAGGGGGGGATCAAGGGGATGAATCCCCTCCTCGGTCACACATTTTTGATTATTACTTTAGGTACGTAAAAAAAAACAAAAATAAACTTTCGCACAGGCAATCCCTACTGAAGTAATCTAGAAGTGCAGCTAGAAAAAATTAATGTAAGCACTCATTGAAAAAATTTTGTCGGAAAATCTTAATGTTCGGTTAAAAAAAAATAATGTGGAACACGGAGTGCTCAGAAGCGCAATTTCCAAGGGGGAAATATTTAGTACAGACAATTATAAAGATTTCTCCAGGAGAGTGGAAAAAGCTAATGCGAAAGAAGAGAAAACGCTGCAAAACTGCTTCCAAATTTTTAACATCCTTCATTATTTAAGTTTATCAACATTCTTTTTTTTTAAGTTAAGATATGACGAGAGGTTTAATCGTATATAGCAGGGCAAAGCAAGTCTTTCTGTAGTTGTTCGCAATTTTATTGAATATATATAATTTTAGATAGTTTTACCAAGGAAATAGTTGATTTCTCTAATCTTCGTAGTCTTTCCTAGATAATCTTACTACATGTGGTGGGTGCAACAAAGAACTCTCAAAGCTACAGCCAGGATAATTTTTTTTTAATAAATCTTGTATAAAAAATTGTAGTAATTTCCAAAATTGAAAGATATAGTCTTATGCAGGCAGTAGGGATGTCAAAAACCGGCCCATAACCCGGTTTTCGGTTTTTTCGGTTTTTTCGCAAAGCCGGTTAGACCGTCCGGTTTTAACCGGGCTCAAAGTACCGGTTTTCGGTTAACCGGTTTTTCATTGAATTGCTTAGAATTTTAGCAAAATAATACATACCCTCAACGGAATAAATCGGGATTAAATCGAAAATTATTTTATTTTCCGTGTACCTTTCCAAAGCCATAACAACGAGAATAATCCAAGTTGTCACTACGTTTCTCACTTTTCCGAATCTATGATAGGTTAAGATTCCACCATTAAATTTGCTAAGAAAAAAAATATCGGAAAGCTCTGAAAAAGGACATTAAAGGACACTAATTACAAACCTTGATTGAAAGTGAGCATGCGGGGTGTCATGTCAAAGAGGACGTCGAGTGCATTGCATATCCGGTGTTTGTTTCCTGTTCCAAGGACACTAAATGGAAAAATTCGGGCTAAAACGAACAATTACGGCTTTGGAAAGATACATATACGAGAAACATGAAAATGTTCCATTGGATCCCAATTTTCTCCTGTGAGGGTCCTTGAAACAAGTAAACGCCAGATATGGAATGTACTCGACGTGCTCTTTGATATGACACCCCGCATGCCCCGTTCGATCAAGGTTTGTAATTAGTGTCCTTTTTGAGAGTTTTCCGATAATTTTTTTTCTTAGAAAATGTAATGGTAGAATCTTTAGCTATTATAGGTTCGGAAAAGTGAGAAACGTAGTGACAATTTGAATTACTCTCGTAATTAGGGCTTCGGAAAAATACACGGGAAACACAATAATTCTCCATTTAATCTCGATTTATTCCGTTGAGGGTTCTTGAAACATGGAACAAACACCGGATATGTAATGTACTTGACGTCCCGTTTGATTTGATACCCCACATGCCGACCTCCGGTCAAGGATTAAAGAGTATCCTTTTTTGTCCTTTTTGGGACCTTTCCGATCAAAATTTTTTTTTAACAAAATGAATTTTAGATTCCTGGGAGCCCACTGATTCAAAACCACAAGAGTTAACCTTACTCTATTTTTTTCTATTTGAAATGCTAATATGACTGCACTATGATGTAGATGTTGAAGTCTTTGTGGACACGACGTATGTTGAAGTGGACGCGGATATCGATGTGGACGCGGAAGTCGTCGTAGCAACTGCCGATTCGTCTTCCTATAACAATGAACTCTAAATGCACTGATCTGATACACATATACATTCACGACGCACAAAAGATAAACTTGTGACACGCCACGTAAACAATATCTGCCTTGGAAAGGAAAAATGCAAGGAGCGGTAGTTTGACGAAGCGATGGTTCTTGGAATAATAGCACTAAGGAGAGTGTTCGGAAATTCGAAATTTTTCATAGAAGACAAGCAATAGAATTACAGACTAACAAATCAAGAAAATATAAAAATTTTATGAAATTGGAAAGTTTTTTTTTTCGGTTTTAACCGGATGGGCAAACAACCGTCCGGGTTAAAACCGGAAGGATGAAAAAACCGAAAAAAAAACCGGTTAACCGTTTTGAAAGTACCGGTTTTCGGACTAATCGTCCGGTTTTTGACATCCCTAGCAGGCAGTAATTCGAAAACAAATGAACAAACAAACAAACAAACGGAGCTCCGCGGTACCCTAGGGTTCCGTGAATATCTCAGGTAGCGAAGCTTTTGACAACAAAAAGCTAACAATCCATAGGAAAACATTTTTTGTAAGTTTTAAAATTCCGAAGCTTAGCCTGCTACTTTGTACCATAAATCAACTTAACTGTAAAATATTTGACCAGCATCAAAGACTCAACCGATTTTCTTTTACAACTTTCTACTATATGAAATGGAAAAGGAAGTAGTGTGTACCAGAAAATAAAGAATGTCCACAGTCTTGTTGATCGGTTCCACCGCTTTGGATTTAAATTAAGGCGCAAATAAATTAGAGGATTGAATTTGTGTTAACTACAACGTGTTAACGATTTTTTAACGATTGTTTAACAGTCCAAATTTTGAGTTCTACTCACATTTTTGGTATCCTTTTCAAACATCGGCAAATTTCGATTCAAAAACACAAAAGCTGTACTTTATCCACATATAGTGGGCATTCCCAATAATTTCCATTTTTTGGACATATAACTATGTAATTCATTTTAATCCCTGTTTTGATATGTTCCGGCCAGAAAAGCGGCGATGCTATATAGGTGTTTCGTGACTCCGAAAAGTTTAGCTGATCTAACCCAATATAAAGCTCTGATACTCGAAACACAAGCGAAAATTTGTACGAAAATTGGAATACTGTGGATTTACTCACCGCGCCGTAAAAAAGCTAAAATTATCGATGCAATATTTTCAGGGCGTAGTTTTTTTCGTATGGCGAAATTACTATTTATTTTGCACCAAAATTGACTGTCAATTTGAAGTGTAATCAATACAGCAATTGTTATTCTGAAATCGTAATCATCCGTAAAAGTATAAGTAATCTTTCAAAATGATCCCCTCCCTCTCCGAAAAGCTATCTACGCCACTGCAGCAGGTGCTCCAATTCATAATACATTTGAATTTAGACGAGAGTAATATACCACTATTCAGTAAAGTACAATTAGTCCAAACTCAAAAAAAAAATGAAGTTTTGAATACACTTTACTTCACTTTACGCAGTAAAAAGTTACACCAATTTGCGCGTAGTGTTAAGGAGGGAATGTTGGTTTTTGCAAATATCTAAATCAGTGGTTCCCAACTCGCAAATTACTGCGGACCACTTTGCTTGAACATGAGTCACTACGGACCACCATATTTTTTAATAAAGGGAATTTTGCGAATTTTTAACAAGGTTTTAGACTTTTTTATTAGTTTTTTTACGACACCTTATGACAAAAATGGCTCGAAACATCAGAGGAAAACACCACATTCCTCCTCTGTAACCGCCTCGTATTGAAATAATTTGAAGCAGACTCTACATAGGCTTTGCCGAAACATACACAAAAAAGTTCGTCCGAAACACGCGCAAGAGTTCAGTCGAACCACACTCAAAAGATCAACGAACCGTCAGCGGGTTGAATGACGATAAAATTCGATTCCTCTGTTTTTCTTTTGTTTGGTACGGCGAACATTGCGCTAAGTTGGGCCGGCTTTAGAAAAACTGAAAACCTGCAATGTAACATTTCATCGACTAGCTTAGTAGATACCGACTTTTGTCCATCTTTTATGAGCACTCTTATACCTTCGACAAAATTAATATGGATGAAGAGTTTACCGTAGTAACTACCAAAATTAAAGTATAGGCACAGGCAGTAACATCGGCAGTTCTTTAGGTTCTTCAGAACAGGACAGAGACACCTAACTCTCAGAGTTAAAGGCGTCTAACTTTGTCCGATAATAGTTCATTGGATGCGGTTTTACCGGATTAAGGAGGATTGAAGTGGTTGATGACTCTAACATGGTTTGTCTTCAAATGATACTGTGGCAAAATTTGGACACTGTGCTGCCACTGTGCCAATTAACCTATGAAGTAAAAACAATTAGGTACAGACAATAGTGTCACATTATGCGAAGAAAAATCCACTGCTTCCCGAAAATCACCGGTACAATGTAGACTAAGACCACCGAGCTTTTTGCAACTTATCTTAAGGTCTGCACATCGCATTTTCAGATCAACTACATACCTAGTAGCGAAAGTATTCAGTTCTTTATTTATACTATAAAATTTTTCAATGCCTGTTATTTCAATTAATCACGATTAAAACTGCTTTTTCAGAAGTAGTCCCCATAGTACATCGCGGACCACTTTCGGGTCTCTCACGGACCACCTTCAGCCTGCGGACTACCTGTTGGGAAACAGTGATCTAAATACTATGAGTGTGACCGCAAAATGTTCTGAGGACGAAAAAAAATACACAAAACAGACATTTTCAAGAATAATTAAAACCTAAGAATATGAAAAATTAGTAGAATAAGAATAATTAAAAGAATAAGAATAATTAAAACCCAAAAGGATTACAGAAAATCAGAATTTTTTGAGGGTAACATTTCGTACTGTAACTTATGATAGAATACACTTAAACTCATGAGATTGTTGGTGATGGCGGGGAAAAAGACACAACCGATTGGGTGTACGCAACCTTTAAAAAAGTGGGAAAGGGGGGGGGGGTATTTTTTGTTTTTTTGCGAATACCTTTTTTGAACTCTTAAAAAAATTATAGTTTAGTGGAATGACCCACAGGAGTTTATGTTCTACGCACTTCTCATTTTAAAAACTGTAGAACGAAGCAGTCTGGTTCACTTTGTATGGGAGGTACCCTTAGTCTTTATCCAATTGAGCTGATTTTTGGTGGGTTGGGTGATTATGCCCTCCAATCGCAATAAACTAAATTTAGCTGTCTGCTCCAATTTTGGGGGGAGTTATGGACATGCCATTTTGCCAAATTCAAATGGGGGGATAATGGAGGTATGTGATCGGAGCGACTCAATCTTTCCCTTAAAATGATCTTGAACTTATTGTGAATAAAAATAAATAACAGGCGCGACAATCCAACATTGGACTAAGGCCGCAGGATGTGTTAGTGACATCCTATTTCCAAGATCTTATCTGCTTTTTGTTGAGGTACTCGTTTAACATCTGAGTGAGATCATAGTCCGTCACAAGCTCGTGAGTTCGAAAAACACCATGATCCACGGTGAGATTCGAACTCATGACCCTGTGCACCGAAGGTGCGCACACTAACCGCTAGACCAGCTAGACTATTGTGAATACTTGCACGAAATTTCACGGCTAAACTAAGTATTTTTTTCAAGAGTTATGGAGCTTTTAAAAAAGGTCTAAAATGAAAAAATTCTAATTTATTTTTTAGTCTAGCGCCGAATTTTCAAATAAAATTTTAATGTGTTGTTTTCAGACCATTTTTCTGTATCTTTTGCCGTTATTGAAATAATCGCAAAAAAAAAAACGAAAAAATACGCCCCCCTTCTTTTTAAGGTTTCGGACCAGGAGGAATCATTTTACGGTAAACATGTACATGGAAAAATAAAACAGGACAAAATCTCCAACGATTGTTGCTTGAAAGATTTTTCTCTATCTTAAAATATTAACCCTAATGAAGTGAACAAATGTGAAATTTGGTACACAGTTTTCAGCTTTACTTTCGTTGGGCGGTACCGATCTGATGGAAGTAATTTTTGGTTGGGAGTATAAAAGAGCCTAGCCTAGGCTATTTACTCAGCCAAATTTTTATCTTCCTCGAGTTATTTTGAGAGAAGTCGCAAGCATGCATCTTGAAAAATGTTAAGAGACCCCTTCGTGTGAAGGGTTCCTTGGAGAGCAGGCCTCTTTTTATATAAATCATTGGCAATATCTGCAAAATCCAAAGTTATAGTTCGAAATGTACGAATCAGAAAAGATATTAAAACGAGTAATTCATATCAATTATTGAAAAGTGTTTAATAAAAGTAAATAAATCAATTAAATAATTTTAAAATTAGAATTTTATAAATATTAATACGATGTTTTCCTTTATTTCATATATACTTTGAACCAACCTACCACTAAGAATATATTTTATTCATCTCACATTCAGTAAACTCTTTATGAAATATTTATCAATATCTTATCCCGACAAGTTAAAAGGCCAATCACGAACCGCAAACTTTCATTATTGTACACAAACTTCTTCAAATATTGAAACTACATATCTGAAAGTCCTAGCAAAGTATTTTAACTTTTTAATATTCCACAAAAGCGACCACATTCACGTCTGAACTTTTACAATTTATTATTCTATCCTTTGCCGCTACTATAAAGACCTTGTCGTCCTTTTAAATAGTGACCGAGACCGAGACAAACCAACCACAATAGCTTTTACCCCACTTATCACTTGCTTCGAATCAATTCAACTCTTACTAAATTTCCACACCATAAATAAATAAGCATCTAAGTATGTCTATGTCTATGCGGTTGAGCATCATTTTTTACTATTATGTAATAACCGCAAATTTTCCGCTAATTTTCCTCGAAATTTTCATAGACACTCTGGCGGAACTCTGCGTATAATCTTGAGTTTGTCGCCACACCAGTGTTGATGAGTGGTCATATCTTTTCCATTAGCACGGGTCAGGGCATTAATCAGAGCAATCATTTTGCTCTTCTGAATATTTAATGAAGGTCATATTTTGGCATTTTGGTTAGGAAAATCTTTGCAGCCAGTTTCTGAATTCTGAATAGACTAAAGGAAATGAGAAATAGAATTTTGGAATAATATTAGTATAATAATTGTAATTGGAATGAGATAATATTTTGGTAAAGTTTTCCAAATTTAAAACAGGATAGCATATCGTTGTTCTTATGATTTAGAATATTTTGTTTCGCTGGGAAGAAACTAGAATGAGTACAGGAACGTAGCCGTAACGGGAAGGACTACGTTGGCGCTCTTTTTGTTTAAATACTCTTAGTAAAGCACAGGAAAAGGCTCCCAGAAGTTAGGCATATTATGCGGGGAAATTAGAGGGTAATTGTAATAAATTAAATGTTCGCGTAATTTTTTTTCATCATTTTTCAATTGATTTAAATGAGTTTAATATTTAATTGAATTTCCTTTAACCTCTTTCGGGTCCGGGGGCGGACGCGGAAAAATATTTCGGGACGGGTTCTAGGAAAGAGATTAACGTTGACCAGGGAGTTGTGAGTGTGAGTAGGTAGGTAACAGTTGCTAAGCAACTAAGTGTATGGGATTGACAATACACGATAAGAAATCCATTATTTCCATTTGAAAACATGTTTGCATTAAAGGGTTAGCCCCTAAAGCCTTGACATAACGCAATTCCCTAAATTGCTGATACGAGGGTAGATATTACAAATTGTTTAAGATTTACCAGACAATAACTTGAATGAGAAAATGAGCAAATTGCATACAATGCGTCATGTTGCGTCATTTACAAGTATGTATAATAAAAAAATGACCATATTTTCATTCTACCCTTAATCTATGATAATAGGCACGTTTTATTGTGTTTATCCCGTGCAAGTTTGGGTAGAATTTCATATAAAAAAAAAATGACACACCTGGGTAGGTAAGGTTCTCGCGTGCAACTACCCTACACGGGATAGAGCTTAGATGAATCAAATGTAGATGGCGGACGCATAGGGTACATATGAGGGAATTTGTTTTTTTTTAACTAAATGTGAGTTTTTCTAATCACCAGAAAAGATTTTGCAAAGAAATAATCATCTTTTGTGATAAAATCCACCACATACACCCAGAAAAAATACTTTTATTAAAGAAAAATTGCATAGGACGTATGTAATTTTGGCTATGATTTGGAGCCGATGAAATAGCCTTTTTGGGACAATGATAGAAATATCATTGAAAATATCAAGTGAAAATTCGATTATAACAATGATATTGTTCATCGATTCTATGTAAAAATTTCATTGAATTTTATTTTAAAAAAAATTATTTTTTTTTCTATTTTTCTTTTTATTTTTTTATTGCGATTTAACTTTATTTCAAATTCTTATATTTTTTATTCATAAAAAAACCTTATGCCGAAACTTGGATTCGAACCCGGTCCGCCTGCGTGCCAATCCGTTCACATTGCCATGAGCAGGGCCGGATTTAGCCTCTATTGCGCCCCTGGGCAGTAACGAATTTGCCGCTCTCTGCCACTAGATAAGTTTGAAGGTAGCGGTTGTCACCTCACAAAGGAAATGTAGGCAAAACGTTAGTGGGCGTAAAAATTGCAACTTTCATATTTTTTTACTAGTAAGCGTATTTTGTTTGAAAATTTTTTATGTTGCTTCCCAGGGGAGGAATCCAAGTGTTTCATGACCCTCCCAAAATTGTTTTAGGAATGATTAAAACTCGAATGAGAACATAGAAAACTGTACAATTCTTATTACATTCGGCTTTTCACTTTCTTTAGAAATGCGTTCATGTTTTCTAATTTTTTTTTCTTTGTCGATCGTTTCGGAAATAGTTTGCGAATTACCACCAACAAATAAAATTTCATATATTAGCAGAAAACGTCATATCCAATAAACCCAAAAATAAGAAAGCTTACGGTAAATTTTGAACACACCTTGACCTATTTTGTTTTCGGTGATAAAGATAACGAAAACGAATTGGGAAAGCACTTACTGATGTTATTCAGCAAAAATCATTCGGTGCCTAAAAAGTTCCAGATTTTCCTGATTTCAACTAGAGGGTGGTCCAACGTGAATGTACGAAGTTAATTGTTAATAAAACAAAACGTTTTTAGAGAATTATCAATTTTTTTTTATTATGATAAAAGGATCTATGGCAATTATGTGTGAAACAAAATATCTGGTCTATGTTGACCAAAAAAATCACAAAGTGCACGATAAGCATTTTGATTTGAACGTCCATTTTCGTAAAAGGCTGCAACGACCTTAACGCACTGCTCAATTGTGTATTTCTCCATGGTTGAATTTGCCAAACACTGAAGCAAAGAAATGTCTAAAAAAGTTGGGCGAGAAACTTACCGTTAAGGTGTGACACTCAATTAACATCGGGCATTCTAGTTGGACCACCCTTTATTTTAAATAATTTTTATTTTCGATGGAATTTTCCGTTTTTCTCTGAACAAAAAATTTCAAATTCGAAAATTTAACCGTAAAAATTCTTGAAACTTTGTTTAAACCTATTCACCCAATAGAAACTCAAAATTTTGATAGCCAATTCCACATTTCTAATATCGAGACTTGGACCTTTTCCGAAACCAGATCCTTGCTTCCCAGCGAATTTGATGTGGGGACAAATTTAAGAAGTAATTGAACACGCAAAATGTGTTGTTAGATGAGTTACTTGTTTGGGGGCGTTTCTAACTTTCCAAAGGATCGCTATCACCAAAAATATTTTTTTTTCTCCAAGTCTGGGGCAATTTTAGTGGTTTGAAAGCAGGAGCTGGCAGCGAAGTACTCGCGTATTTAAATCATTTAATGTGGCTTCAAAGATGATTTATACTCCTATTCTAATTAAACTAAAGCAACATTTTGCGAAGTCCCAATTTTTGAAGGCGGAATCATATTAAAATTTGAGTTTAGGTTGGGATTAGGCGCTTTGGACTAAGACGAATATATACATCTAACTAGAATAAATTAAGAAAGCAAATTATTTTCTACAATTATGTTTGAGTTTTCAAAATCCATCTTTCCCATAATCTTAGACCAATGAAAAAATTTAAGAATTTGCCGCCCCTTAAATTCTGCCGCCCCGGGCAGTAGCCCAGGTTGCCCACCCAGACAATATTTGGACCCCTCCCGAAACAAAATCCTGGCTACGTCCCTGCTGTGATAGCAAGCTAAATTGCCGTTATTTTCTTGTGAGTAGTATAATAAAAGTGACACAGACTTCTTTTTCAAAATCTATTTCTGGAATATACTGCTAAAATCAGGGGCGACGCAATAGGGCCCACAGGCTCCGCATGGTGAGGAGGCCCACGAGCAGGGGCGTAGATAGCTTTTCGGAGAGGGAGGGGATCATTTTACAAGATTACTTATATTTTTACGGTTATCAAGTTTTGAATATCAGAATAATTTCTGCATTTATTACACTTCAAATTAGTAGTGATTTTGTGGATTTTTTTTTTTAATAGAGAGCCATTTTTGCATGCGAAAAAAACTGCGCCCGCTGAAATCTCCGCAAAAATTGTGAGACTGGATAATTTGGCTTTTTACTGCGGTGATGAATCCACAGTATTCCAATTTTCGTAAAAAATTTTCATTTTGATTGTGATTGCGTTAGATCTGTGGTTCTCAAACTTTTTAGAGTCACGGAACACCTAGCATCGCTGCTTTTCTTCACGGAACACCACAAAACAGGAATTAAAATAACTTTATAGTTATATGTCCACAAAAGGAATTTTTAAGGACGAGAGCTGGTTGAGGCCAGTATATGTGGATAAAATACAGCTTCTGTATTTTTAAATCGAAATTTTCCGATAACTATCGGAACTTCGTGAGTAGATATTTCTAAAATTTTCAAACTTGTAGGGCACTGCAGCATATAGGTAGTTGTTGAAAATGTCGAGAACCTAGCTATCAGCCAATTGTTTGCAAAGGATACGAAAAATGTCAATAGAACTAAACATTTGGACTGTTGAACATTCGTTAAAAAAAAATCGTAGAAAAGTTTTGATTTTCTAAAGTGGTTTTTAACACAAATGTAGTCCTTTCATTTATTTGCGCCATACTTTACATCTCAGAAACCTCGACATAACCTGCATAAGACTATATTTGAGAATTATTTGTATTAAATCGAATAAAATTGCGAACAACTAGAGCAAGTTAAAACTTGCTTTGCCCTGCCATATACGTCAAAACCTTTCGTCAAATTTTAACTTAAAAAAAGGAATAAGTGTTGATAAATTCAAACAATAAAGGATGCGCAAATTGGCGGCGTTTTCTTTTCATCACATTAGCGATTTACTTATGTGGTGTATATTTCCACATTGGAAATTCTGCTTCTGTAGAAAAGCACTCCGTGTTCAACGATATTTTAAAATTTTCGAACCTAAAGTTAAGATTTTCCAGCAACGAATTTTTAATCAGTGCTTACATTTAAATTTTCTAGCAGCGAATCTAGATTACTTCAGTAGGGCTTGCCTGTGCGAAACTCCAGATCCAATGTGAAAAAGTAGATGAAAGTAAAGTCCTGTGCTGTAGTGTTTCTATTCCATCGGCACGCTTTTATATACAATAGAAATTTAAGGAAGTGCTAAATTTTCTATTGCAGTTCTGAAAATGGATTCACGAATTTTTATGATACACTACACGGTCGGAAATTTAGTTTCTTTATTAAACGTTTTTTGATTGTATATAGTTCCAATACAAAAAAGTTTAATTTTTAAACTTTTCGATTGTTTACACCTAAATAAAACTGAATAGTTTAAATACAAAACTTTGCATTATATTTGATTGTAATACATTCCGTTTAGGTTTTAATAAAATAAAAGTTTAAATCCAAAACTAAAATATTTAAATCCAAAACTAGAATCGGGTGAAATATTAAAACTGGAGAGGTTTACTTTAAAAAAGAATTTAGTTTAAAATGTTTTTTTTTAGTGTTTTTTTTTATCTTATTACATTTTTTTGTGGGGCATGAGTGCGCTCACTCAACCGTTTATGGGCTATTTGAAGTATATAATGTTCAGACACTTGGATCAGGCCGCACATGTATGGAAATTTGGATCACGCCGAGATTCGATCTCCGGACCCCTAGATTACTAGCATGTGCGACTCAACCGAGTGCGCCACAGAGGGCTTATACCTCATGATTATTTATTATTCCATGAACATTTGGCCATATGGCAAGTACTTAAAACTGTTTTTGGTTTAAAGTTAAAATTTTAGTCCAAAAGATTAAATTTTAAACTCATGGTTTGGATTTTAAACTCTGAGTTTACAACTTTTAAACTTTTAGTCTCAATTTTAAACTTTTAGTTTACACTTTAATATAAGTCTGGTTTTATTGAAAAATTTTAATCATTAAGGTCCAATTGGTTTACTTTCTAATACTTTTAGCCTTAAAAATTTATAAAACTTTTGGATTTCTTAAGAAAGAAACCGAATTTTACTAAAATTAATAAAACAATTGAATTGCTTAGATTTGAAACAAAATTTGCTTAAAATATGGAGTAAACTTTTTTGGTTTACTGTAAAAGTTTTAAAAATAAACTAAATTTCCGACCGTGTACACACGTTGAATACTCGTAATTACTTTTGTTTTGTTTTATATACTTTAAGTAATCATGAAAAATGTGTGAACGAAAGGGGGGATTGATCCCCTTGACCCCCCCCTTATCTACGCCACTGCCTACGTGAATTAGGGGCCCAAAAGCCAAAGCCACACGAATGATGTTTTGACCCGTAAAACAAATATAACTACAAAAATAATAAAAAAATTATCCAGCGTCGGTATTTTTTGTAAATAACGAGATATGTTCCTCTGCATCTTCGTTTTTATCATAGCTAACCCTATGTACGTCCAGAGAACTGAAATCTATCCCAAAGTACTTAAACTTTGCTGAAATGAATAGTTTCAGAGCTAGTGACCAAAAAACGGTAAAACAGCGAACATTTTGGGGTTTTCGCGATTTTGACCTTGTTCCGCAATGAAATTCGAGCTCAGCAATCCAAAAAATTTAAGAACCAACAAAATCTGCGCCACATTTTCCAATATCATCACTCCCAGAAATACGTACGACGTAGATTTTTGAAACGAAATGCTTACGTAAGTCGAGGAGTGACTACTAGGTTTATCACGTGCTTTCTACACTAAACGAGTTATATCAGGGGGCCCACTCAAGAAGTTGGTGGGAGAGCCCAAATCAAATTGTTCCACCACTGGCTAAAATAATTTTTAACGGTGTTTTAATTGATGGATAGTTAAGTCAGCTGTTGTATTCTTATTAAATTTTGCATTCTGAAGGCCGCTTATAGCTTGGCTTTGTTGGCCCATGACAGCTTTTGAGTTTGACACTCCTGCTCTAGACTCTAGAGTCTAGATCACTTTTTCGCCACTGATGGTCCGTGAGAGCCTTAAAGGTGGTCCGCCGAAGAGTCTGTCACGATTTATAAAAAAAAACCTACCTACTTAACCAGAGCAGAAAAGTGAGAGTGTTTGGCCTTATTGCGGCATTTTTTTTTTATTGGGGACACAATAGCGTAGAGAAGTGAGAGAGCAGCTAACTGCTATTACATATTATATTCTCAGAAACGCTGAACTGACAACTAATCGCAGACCAACAGAGATAGGAAAAATACACATCAATTCTAAAAATTCCGCATAGACACGTATAAAATATGTTTTCCCATCAGTTCGATTTACAAGAAAATCTGAAGGTAAAAAATGTAACAATTATTTTTTAGTTCGGCTACTACACACTTAATGTCTGATCATTACAAAATATTGTTGAGAGATTCTTGAGTGTTATATGATCGAAGTTACACAGAATGCTAGTTCCCCTTGACAATTTCGAAACATGTTTGTTTTGAAAGGTTATTCACCAGTTAATTTAATGCATTTCCCTGTGCACTAGAAAAGTAAGTCTGGGGCACATGTCCCCTATTCCTCCTAAAATCTACCTATACCTACCTATGCCCACCAGGTCAGAACACGATTCCAAGCAGTAGCTGAAGCGGTAAAACTTCACTTTCGCCCGTTTGGTATAGAAAGGTACGGAATCGCCCGAAAGGGCACAACGCAGAAACAAGCAAAACCCAAAATATAAAATGAGCACAATTTCCTCAATGGTGAAAAAGTCATTCTTGGTAGTTTTTAACCATCCTCATAATAACGGTGGCCCCCGGCAATGAATTTCCAGGCTAACTGGTCCGCAGACATCTTCGAGTTGGGAGCCACTGGTCTAGATTTACGCTTTTGCGTTAAATTTTGTGTTTCGAGTGTTTGTTTATTTCGATTTAATCTTATATGTACTTTATATTACACCTAACTGACGTATTTTCAGAGACACTTTTAACCCGGGAACACTAACCTTAATTCCAGGCGCTTGTTACTAACCATGAGTCATTTTGACTCACTATGGAAATTGCTGTATTTAAAGTGGAAGAATATTAAAACTTGTGCCAGAATTCTTCGGAATACTTTTTTTATAAAAGCTATATTAAGAGTTTGTGCATTATATCCGAATAAACTGTAGAAACAACCAAGAAACCAAATATGCCAACTAAAGAATGTAGACGGTTGTTACTAACGTGAGTTGTTTTGACTCACAAGAAACGTTCATTTAGTACTAACCCCGTCACAGGAAAACACAAATAGCTGCTTACCATAAAATCGGAAACGTTTGCTTACTCGATCATTCATTAGAAAACATATTTCTTAAAGAATACATGGGTAGCGGAACCCAATGGGCCAACCGCCCTTTCTACGAAAAATGGAAATATGTGGAATATGCGTCAAAATAACTCAGATTAGTGTTCCCGAGTTAATAATCGCCCTTTTCCAAAACTGTTCTTAATTTAATTAACAGATTGCAGATACACATATAGGCACTTACCTGCGGTAAACTCAGCACAAACGACAGCACATAAGCTCCACCCAACAATCGATAGCATCTTTTCGCCATATTCAACGATTTCATCGGATACTTGACGGCAATCCAACGATCGACACCAATCAACACCAGCACATACGTTGACAAGTACAAGCTGAACATTTGAAATAATTTCACGGTTTTACATGCAAATTCACCGGCCAGCCACTGAACCGTATAACTCCATGCCGCCTCACCAATAATACAAAAACCCGTCACCAAGAGGTCGGCAATCGACAGATGAAAGATAAGCGAATAAATAGCACTCCAACTGTGTCTAGTAACACGTCGCATCATCCGGGTCTTATAGATATTCCACATAGTTGCCGTGTTGCCCAGCAAGGACACCACGGCCATTGCCGACAGGACAATGGCACGTATAATGGCCGATTTGGAGAGACGCGGGGCATGTTCCAGGATCAATTGAGTCTCGTCCGGCAACACGTCCGTACTGTTCACCGTGACCGAATAATTCCAGTCGATATCGTATCCGCCGGTTGTATTGAACAAAAAATATTCCGTCATTTTCGCATCGGTGTGGTCCGTAATTTTTACTTCATCACTAAATTATTACATGCGGCTGGGTTTCGGTAACCGGAATAAGAAAAACCCGACAGCATTGTGTTTAAGCGCGATTGAATGGTGGTGCGATGATGGAATTCCTTTACTCGGGAGCGGCAGAATAGACATTTTTAGCTTGACATTATTTATTTTGTATTACTTATTCACGGACGATGTAGAATTCAGGGCGAAGTCCTTTTTTAAAACCACTGTTTATTGGAGCTCTTTTCTTGGGAGTTCCTTTTTATTTATTAAAACAACACGAGAAAAACTATGACTTTGGTATGTATTCCTTTTCATGTGTATATTTTTATAATTTACTTGAAATCACTTTTTTTTGTAAAGAACTTATTTTAAAAATCATAAATTGGTTATCATTCCAAAGCTTTTGTCCTTTAATTTCACTCATAATTTGTCATTTGTATGGGTAAAATTTTATTTAATCTATAGACTAGAGAATGTTGTTATTCAATATTCAAACTTTGTATAAATTATTCGCAATAATTTCATATTCATACCAATAGGACACAAGCTATGAAAAACAAATTTACTATGCAAATTACGAGAAAATGTTCAACATGTGACGACAACGAGCTTTCTTATGTGGGTAATCTCAGCAAATGGCCTTCATGAAATATTGAAAAGGGTCATTAATGGAAATCCAATACATAAAGAGCCGACAAAGGATGACTAGATAAATGCAGACCAAATTTTTTCAACGTCTGTCCATAAATGGAATAAAATTGAGACATTCTTTCGAATATACTCGAAACAATTCCTGAAATAGTTCATAAATATGTCTGTCAGAATCTAAGACAATGTGCATTCACGTTTCGTTGGACGTTATAATTAAGGTCAGTTTGAAACATCAAAACTATTCATACAGATTGTGGTTTCGTGGTTCCATACTGTAAACTTCCCGTATCCGATCAAACGGCAAACTCCTTTATTCGTGCATTGCAACCAACCAAAGGATGCTGTATTAAATTATAAGAAATTGATTCTAATAAAACTTCGTCAAGAATTTGGATGGGGGAATATACATCGGATATTGGGAAACTTTGAGAGAGTAAGATGATTGAAATTGAGAATGGGTTATCGGTAAATACGTTGGAAAATTTCAAAGTTTTCCCCCAAATGTTCAATCTAAAAACTGAAATTTGATTTCTAGTTGTTAAAATTGGACAAACATACGTAATGTTCATGTCTATTCCATACAACGGACATTCAATATCGATCAAAAGAAATAATACATGAGCTCCCTCAGGAAGTACATGAAAACTTTTCTAATTAAATTTTTTTTTTATCGAAAGTCTATAAACGTATAAGCATAAAAGTTCACAAAAAAAAAATGTGAATTAGGAAATCTAATTTTAAACGGTTTGTCCAAAATATTCGCCTATACTCACATATGTAATAATCTTTAGATGAAGAAGTCACCCATTTCCATTGCATTAATTTTTATTGGGATGTATGTACAAGAAGTGAAACTTTATTTCCCCAATGTGTATTTACGGTAAGAAGAACAAATTTTGTATGTTTCCTTCCTCCCTACACATGTTTTTAGTCAGTAAAAAATATTATATGCCCAAATAGTATACGTAGATAGTACCTGAATGTGCAATTTCCCATATTTTACATGCCTATTTCGTTGATTAGGTTTCCCCCCAAAAACGGAAGTTCAAAACAGCCGAAATACCGGAAAACGTTACCAATTTGTGCAAAATTGTACCTACAAAATATAAATTCCACCACGTTAGAACGGGGAAGCACACGTATTCGTAGGTAGTGCAAGGAATGCTTTGAAATCAGATACGCTATTGAATATAAGATGATTTTGAAGTTGACAGAAGGTACCGACACGTGGAGTTTGGGTACAAAAGAAAAAAGTGAAAACACGTTTTATAATATTCATAAAAGTGTGACGTGTAACTGAATATCATTTATAAGATTCTATCTCAGAAAGAATATTTAAACAAGTAAAACCAAGTAAACAAAGCGCGAAGTGATTTTAAAAGGATTTTATAAGGCGGAACTTCACAAATATGCATGTTCATATCCGTAGGACCGAAATTTAAATTTCCAAATTATAAAGGGACAATAATCCTTGTAGATACATACAATTAGTGAATTTTAAGGGCATACACATCGATTTTTTGAAGCTTTTGAAAAATGCTGCCGCAAAAGTGGCCAAATTGAAGATATCCCGTTGAAATAACTACAGGCTTAAAATTAAATTAATTGACAGATAAGTTTATTATTAAACTCATTAAACAAAAAGAAATATTTTAAAGAAACCATTTCAAAAACGACTAATTTAAAGTGTGGAGTGGTTACCCAGCCCCATGCCTGTAGGAGCCCAAAAATTGTGTCATGCTGTTTTCCCCCTCAAGCGTTTAGAAATTGCATTTAATTTTTTACGAGTAAATACTGTAGGTGTAGGTGATTTTCACCTTAAAACTCGTTCATGAAAATAAAGTTTAATTTATATGCCCGTACATAACCTGTTCAGAAGCAATTAACATCTCGCAAAAAAAACTAACCTCTGGTTTTCCTAAACTAAATTATCAAAATGGTACTCTGCGCTTTTAATTTGTTGCCAAAGTGTCAGCTGACAGATAATTCAATTGTAAATGTTCGTTCAAAGATGCGACCCAAGGACAAACAAATTGCAAAGAATCAAAGAACAAAACGAAATCGCAGAGGGAGAGGACCAAACGCAAACACGGTGGATTTTCAAAAAAAAAAAAAAAAGGATAGAGACGTCCAAAGCGTACATTTTGCTTAAATTGCAGAGTCCTAACTAGTTGCCTCCGTTCAAACGTTACAGTCGTTCAAAGATACTACCCAGGGATAAAAAAATGCAGTGTATGGCCTTGGCCCTCCAAGTACAAATGGAAGACGATGTGGAGCATACTGTGGTGAAAAGTTCGGAGTGCGAACTTCGTGCCTTCAAAAGTTACACTCATTCAAAGATATGACGCAAAAACGAAAAATTGTAAGGGACCCTAGGACAACAAAATCGCAAAGGGGGGCCCAAGTGCGAACAGAATTGAATCTTAAAAAAATGTATGAAGGGGTATCAAGGAGCCGATATAGAGCATATTGTGGCGTACATTTCGCTGACAATTTCCGAGCCACAGCTGTCTGCGTTCAAAGATGCGATCCAAGGGTAAAAATGTGTTTACCGATTTGATGGCATTTTGGCAACGGAGAATAAGTGGATAAGTCGACTTACATCGAAAATGAGTTAAGTGTTGTTGAGCAACTCTTACAAAAGTTCTGCGTAATTATGGGAAATATTTAAGCTTTTAAAACCCAACGCTCTCTTAGTTAAACAAATGTACATTACCACACAACTCAGTCATTGAGGGGGCTACCTGGTCAAGTTTACTTGTTCAGTTTTGCAGGGAAAACATTAATTGGAAATTATTAGCTAACTAGACTTGTTTTATTATAGAAAATCGGAAATCACTCTCAAAAAAGAATGTCGCTGTACAATAGTTTCGAAGGAAATACATAGGTGCATTTCAATAGATACACTTCCCAGAAAAAGTATCCGTAGCCAATGTAAGGAAAACTGCATATTACGGAACCTCGAGGAAATGAAAACGTTAGATTGAAATTTGTTATCTAAAATGTTTATTTAGTTTGTTAACTAATATTTCTACTCATTATTTTACTGAAACTCGGTTGTAAATAATATTTTCTAGAGCAAAAACTAAAAAAACTTCACAAAAACGAATTAGAACGAGACCGAATTCTAATCGTGCGAATAGCACGATGAGTGTATACCCTATACCCATGTACAGACCTAGAAGGCACGCAAAACCTAAAATAATCAATTTCATATTTTTTGTGGGGGAGGGAGGGGTAGTAAGTCGGACCTGACACATCTTTATTACCTTGCCAAGGCATCTAACGGCTACCATTTGACACTAATTTGAGGTTTTTCGTGACATTCTATTAAAAGATATGGCTGAATATAACTTTGTAGGGGAAATAGGGGTAGGGGTAGTTGGACCTACTCCACTTTCCATCAACTCAAAGTATATGTCAGAATGAGACATTGGTCAAAATTTCAAGTCGATAGCGATATTCTACCGAAAGTTATGGCCGAATTAAAATATCAAGGAGGAGTAGTTTGTATGGGAGGTAGGAGAACCCGTGGTCCGATTTGGCCCATTTTTAATACCGTTCAAGATTTTAGCAAAACAAACATTTGACCAAAATTTCAAACCTCTAGCTTTATTATTTCGGGAGTTATCGTGCACGGACAGACAGACAGACATGGCTTATTCGATTCAGGGGCCGACCCTGATCATTTATATATATACTTTGCCATACCTCCGGTGGCTGCTTTGAGGTGTTACATAATGTCGGCGTAACAAAAACAATATACCCTATACCATCTTATGGGTATAGGGTATAAAAAGTCTCCGTACTCGACCATATTTTTTTTACAAATATTCAGTTTTTTTACAGGATTTCGAAGAGTCCACTAGCTTTAGGGATAACATTTTTGGAGGAGGACCTCCATACTTTGATTAAACATGGACTGGATCAATTTGGCCGACCCCTGGCCTGTTATTTTGCCCCTTTTGAAGAGAATGGCGCTTTGAAGCATTATGATGTCCTGACGGTACCTGTGCGCCTTAAATTTCTGAAAATGTTTGGTGGGATTACGCTCTCAGAATTCATATACCGTATGCGACTTACGATCTGTTTTAAAAAGCGATAGAAGCGTCACAATTAAAGGCAAGTGAAAGAGATCATTATTTTCTGTGAACCAAGAAGCCTCGCAAAGCCCCCTCTGTTAAACGCCGTGTCTCCTTTTGATTTTCAGAATGCGTGAAGAGACGTATTAATCCATTTTTGACTCTGTAAAAATGAGTACCCCTACTCCCCCCGCCAATATACACCCCGTAGTCATCATACCCACCTTTGCCATCTTAGGCAGTTAATGCCTGATTTTTCTTATAAGGGTAGAGCCGATTTTCTGCCACTTAAATTTTCTTGCCTTATTGTAAAAATATACAAAACCCACTCTTTGCCGAAATTAAGTAATTTTACCATTACTATGCAGGGTGGAGAGGTCTATACCATCGATAAAGTAAATCTTGTACCAGCTGCCTAACGTGGCAAAGGTGGTCATGATGATCAGGGAATGAATGTTGGCGCAGGGAGTAGGCGTACATATTCTTACAGAGTCAACAACGGATCAATACGTCTCTTTACGCATTCTGAAAACCAAAAGGAGACACGGTGCTTAACAGAAGAGGCTTTGCGAGGCTTCTTGGTTCACAAAAAATAATGGTCCCTTGCACTTGGCTTTAATTGTGACGCTTCTATCGATTTTTAAAACAGAACGTAAGTCCCATACGCTATCCCAATTTCGAGAGCGTAATCACGCCGAACATTTTCAGAAATTGAAAGCGCACAGGTACCGTCAGCACATCATAACCTAGAAGGGAATGCTTCAAAGCGCCATTCTCTTCAAAAGGGGCAAAATAACAGACCAGGGGTCGGCCAAATTGATCCAGTCCATGTTTAATCAAAGCATGGAGGTCCTCCCCTAAAAATGTTATCCCTAAAGCTAGTGAACTCTTCGAAATTCTGCGAAAAAGACTGAATAATTGTAAAAAATACGGTCGTGTACGGAGACTTTTTCTAATTCGTTTTTGTGAAGTTTTTTTAGTTTTTGTTCTAGAAATTTTTGTTAACAGCTGATTTTCAGTAAAATAATGTTTATAAATATTAGTTAACATACTAAATAAACATTTTAGATAACAAATTTCGGTATATTTCGCTTTCAGGTCCCCAAGGGAAATTTTTCTTGTTCTTCTTATCGACACTAGCGACACTTATCTTACCGTCTGCCATATAGCGGACACATAGCGGAAAATATCGGAAACATCAAAAATTTCCCTTGGGGAACTGAAAGCGTAATGTACCCAAATTTCAATCTAAGGTTTTCATTTCCCAGTTCTTCCGTAATATGCAGTTTTCCTTACATTTATGTACGGAGACTTTTTCCGGCAAGTGTATATTTGATGATAGATACCACCGCCCCATCTTGATAGACAGGCCGGATTATCAGCTGATAAAATGAGCTGTCATGTGGCTACGGAACCGCATTTACAACAATAGCAATAGCAACAAGCACAGGCGCTAAGGTACCAAATTTTCGAAATCGAATTTCGACAGTCCGGCCTGTGTATCAAGAATTTCGCCTGTTGCCGTTTGATATTGATCCTGAGCTCCTATATTAATATGAGCTTGTTTGTATAAACCAGAAAAGGAGCTAAAATTAGAAAAGCTCCATAAAACTCTAATGGTGTTAAATTGCATAAATGAAGAGGAAATTCTACCGAAACGACTGGGAAAATAACGCGATTTTTGAAATCATTGCACTTCCATTGTCTACTTTTCTGGTAATTTTTAATAATTTCCAATCGTCTCCGTTCTGGAAATCTACCACGACAAAAATGTAGACTGCCCCTAACGATTTTCCTTCAGCAAATAACAAAAAAAAACAATTTTTGACCCAATTTGTTTGGTTTTTTATTCCTTTAACTTCAAATTACGCTTCGTAAATTGCTGAGCACTTTTCGGGGACGATCGATGGCTGCTATAAAATAGAGATCTAGAAATCACTATTATCGTTCCCGAAAATACTTTGCTCAGGACGGTAACTTGTTATACCCTTCGCTCATAGAGTGAAAGGGTATATTAACTTTGTCATGGGCTGCCATACAAACCTAATCCCCCAAATTAGGTTCTTCTAAGAAAAACTTTTTTATTTGTGCACCAATTTCAACCAAATTACACACAAACGCGTTTCTCTTAAGGACACAAAACATATCTAAGAATTAATCAAATCTGACCATGGGGTCATGGGTCATGCAATACAAACTCAACCACCCCAAATTAGGTTCTTTTAAGAAAAACTTTTTTATTTGTGCACCAATTTCAACCAAATTTCACACAAATGTGTTTATCTTGATATCACAACACATATCTAAGAATGGATCAAATCGGATAATGGGGTCATGGGGCTGCCATACAAACCTAACCTCCCAAAATAAGGTTCTTCTAAGAAAAACGTGTTTATTTGTGCACCAAATTCAACCAAATTTACACACAAACGTGTTTCTCTTGATGACACAAAACATACCTAGGAATGGGTCAAATCTGACCATGGGGTCATGGGGTGGCCATACAAACCCAACCGCCATTTTGGCTCTTTTAAGAAACATTTTTGCACCAATTTCACAAAACCTTGAATTAATGTGACTTTACTAAAGCAACAAAAAAGTTCAAAACGAATGGAATCGTACTGTGGGGTCATGTTCCCGCAACCCAATAACATTTTTAATATTTTTATTTGCCCACTTATTTCAACCAAGCCCAAAACTTTTGTCAAGACGGAAGAAAGAGAATGAGGAGGAGGATTAAATACGAGTCATAGGTACGCCCGGAAAGAACTTTTAGCCCAACGAGAGCGAAGGATATCCAAATTCCGGCCGCGCCCGAAACTAGCCTCGCCCCGGGGGTTGGCGAGCGTAGCGAGCAGGGAGCGACGCCCCCTAGTTTTTTTTTAATAAACGGTCGAACGTCCTCTAAAACCACGTTAAAATTATGGCTTAAAGCACACTGAATTTGTGAATGGATCTGGCTGCGACTAGCGGATTTTTTTTCACTATGTTCTCTATACACCATTTATTTTTTAGCTTTGAAACATTTGTGAAAACCAGGATTAAACACAAGTCATAGGTACACCCTAAAAAAAATTTAGCCCGAGGAGAGTGAAAGGTATGCAATTTCGGTCGCGTCCGAATTAGCCTCGGTCTCGTTTCGTCTTTCTTTTGATAGTACGAGATCGTGAATTAGGTTTTCATTGAAAACAAAAAAATACAATACAACAAATTCCATGAATTTCCTAATTGGATGACCAAATAAACATTCTTGCATTTCATCCGTTAAAAATGAAAATTAATTTCCAACCTCCCACAAACAAATGTCCAAAAAAAATACTTCGTCTCTCAGACACAAAGAGGATTTACATCGTCTTACAAAATTATGTACATACATATTTCCAGGGAAAGCACAGCAAACAGACATAAAATGAATTTTCACGAGCTCACCAATTACCCTAGCAACGAATCAATTTTTACGAATATTTCTTATTAAAAAAAAACATCGAGATAGACATTACCAAGAACGCACCAAATATGATTGTGTAATGAAAGGAAGATCTCTTGTTATAACATTAGGAGTAATCCTTGTTGTAGCAAAATCAAAGGTAATTCCATACGGATTTACTGCGGGGACAAATTAATTGATCCACGTATCTAACGCAACAGAGTGCAAACATATTAACACGACCTTGTCGTCACACTTTGTAAACATTTCCCTTCAGAAAAACATACACGAGTGTTCGTCGGAAAACATAAAGTGATAAACGTTATGAGACGTACATAATTCCTGCCACAAATCCGCTTAAATGGTAAATTCTGTTTGAGGACACCCGCGACATGGGTCATTCATTTTAATTCACTTAATCCGCGGCATGATTATGTAAATACATTTCCTAAATACGCACATACACTAAATTAATCACTTCACAAAATAATATATTTTATTTTATTTTTTTAATTAATTTAATAAAGCAGTAGGACTTATGTACACATCCTTCGGTTTCACCAGGCTCAAAATTCAACAACAGTTCACTGCACTTCTCTCTCTCTATGAGATAGTCCTCATAAATCACAGCACTTTGCACTTTCGTGAACACCTCCTGGGTTAACGTTCTCACGTACGTAAATCGTTCACAATTCACACGTACGTACGTAATCTACTGACAATACCGTTCGCTGTACAACCGATGACACGAAACCTCCGCTACGAAGAAGGTTTAAAACCTCAATAGTCGAACAGCGAATGTTGTCAGGATGCCGTTGGCTTTCATTCATCTTTACAGCGAATCGTCGCGCATGTTCAGGATGGTGGAAAGTCTATCATGGACTTGTGGTAGCAAAACAGTATGCCACTCAAATGTCCTGTTGAATGAGTTAAACGGTAGAAATAGCAAGCGATGTATACTACATATCCTCGCCTCGGTTATGTTTCAACGTCACGGCTAAAATAATGCTCTGGGATGTATGGAGGCTCCGAAGATTTTGGTAGATTGTATGATGAAATGTGCGCGATGGAATGGGCATTATGAGAATTTTTATGGAATTTGTTTCTGATAGAATTCCCTGTTGATGGATTCAAAGTTGGATTAAGGAGTTGTACTCGTGGAAAGTCGGGATCTTAAAGAAAGCAATTTCAATATCAGTTTAAAGTTATTTCACATTCAGTGCTGGCTGTGGCTGCTAAAATTATATCTGTAAAGTTAGCATTACCACTTTCAAATTTTGATGATCGCTATAGTACATTAATTGTTGCAAATTTGCTGTTAATCAATGGCAAAAGTGTTTTTTCTAGCCCCAAAGAGAGTTTATCGCCTTGAAACAGAAGTTTTAAGTATCGCAATGAAACAGATTGTATGCACTCCATGCTTCAGGAGTTACCTAAGATATCTGCACTTTTACAAAATTTGCAGCGCCCCGCTACACCCTCAAAAACCCCCACAAGTGCGCTTTTGGCACAAAACAGAGTTTATGGTGTAAAAATTCAAGTTTTAAGTACGGTCATAAAACAAAATTTATTCATTTGAATGCTACAAGGATAACGTAAGATATCTGCAGACTCAAAAAATTTGCTGCGCCCCTCCTTCCCTTAAAGAAAACCCTATCAAGTTAGAATTACCACCGGTGATCGTGGGACCTCCTCTCAGACAAGACTCGCCATGCAAGTAAATATACACTCTAAAAAGTGAATTTAAATTTCCGCTGAAAATGCGGTAATTTTACACTTTTTCCCGCTTATAATCACATACAGAGTGCATTTTTCAACAATTTCTGTGTAAAATAAAAAAATTACACCAAAATCGGTGTGAAATGTATTTTTACGCTACACTTCTGTATAATTCAGATTTTCTGGTGCATTTTTACAACGTTTATGTGTATAATTCGGATTGGTGGTGTATTTTTACAACGTGCAGTTGAAGTTTTACTCATTTTTTGTAGCGTGCTCTCCAGTTGTCATACTTCAATCGGCTGGACTTAGCACAGTGTACCACATTTTTCCAAAAATTCTCTGCATTTAGAACTCATGTCTACACGCTCTGTGGCTCACTTGCTTGAGTCGCACTCTACGATGCTAGTAATCTAGAGGTCCCGAGATCGAATCTCGGCGTGGTCCAAAATTTCCGTACATGTGCGGATAGGAAATATTTAGTGCTTGCAACATTGCACTCCGAAATGATATGCAATGTAACGTTGACTCGAAATTGCCTATAAACGGCTGAGTTAAGGTACTGAGAAGAAGAACAAGTGTACAGATCGCAAAAAAAAAGAACAATTTGCAACCTCCCATGTATACAAAAATTTGATCAGCAAAACTCGACCGATACTTGTTTATATTTTATATATCCTTAAATAGTTTTATTGATACAGTGAACCCCCGACATTCGCGAGGCATGCGTTCCACGAAATCGTCGCGAATGTTGAATTCGCGAATGTCGGGGTTCAGTGTTCATGGATAGTGGGAAATATGTTACGAATATTCATAAAATCGGAGAAATGTGATATGTATACGTTGGGGAACCTGAGAGTTCAATCATGGAAACAAAAAATCATCCTTTTCTTGTCACTGAAATACTTAAGGCCAATGAGGATTTTAAAAAACTCCCTTGTAAAAAACTGCACGTGAATAAGTGGTGATAGTTTTTAACACTAAAATGTTGGAGTCGTTTTCGATTCCTTGCACTCTTTGCAGCAGATCAACTTCAATCCGCTTTTTTCACGGATTTCTTCAGTTGTTTCAACGGCTTTTTTGGCTCCCAAACATAAAGTTTTAGGTCGGGAAAAGCGGTTTACGTTAAATTTTGAAGTGCTTGCTACTTCCCGTGTGGATAGGATAGAAAAAACATGCGTACCGCAGCGCTAAGTTTCATTGCATTGATTACAACAAACACGAAAAGTTCCAATTTTTTAAATTTTCGCTTTCGAAGAAGAACGAAATCGCGAATATGCATCGCGAATGTTAAAAGAATATCGCGAAATATAAATCGCGAATAAGCGAATTCGCGAATGTTGGGACCGCGAATACCGGGGGTTCACTGTAACTATATTATTTGTAAAGGTTCGCCACTTAAATCTTTACAACGAAAAAAGAGTGAAACCGCATTATATTCCTATTATTACGGAGTGTTTTTACACATAGCACGGTGTAAATTTGCTAATATATTAGAGTACTTTTTTACACATTTTTTATGTAAAATTACACTTGATTTGCAAATTTAGATTGCAGAGTAATTTCACTATTATAATAGAAGGAAACAAAGTTTCCTTCTATTATAAGAGTAAAAATTTAATAGAGTGTATATTTAGGCGCATTGTGAGTCGGTGAGTCGAGCTCCCAGTATCACTGTATACACCAGACGTTCTCAGGATCTGTAATCATAATGTTTCTGATAACGTCCATGGTGTTAGATATGCCTAAATCCCAGGGGTGTCAGGTGACCCGTGCCCATCGGGAGAAGGTGATCAGGGCGTAAATGATCATCATTAACGGAGCTCCTTGGATACTGGGTCTATATCCAAGGGTAGCTAAGACCTTACCGGGGTAAAGCGGGCCCTGCTTTGGTGGACAGTTTTTCCCTAGCTACTCGTGGGAATACATAACATGAATAACAAGAAAAGCAAAAACAACACAACCAAAACACACAGCACACCCGAAGCCAAGGTAACACTCACTGCTTCGAGTGATTCCGATACGGAAAAAGGGAAGACCGGCACTTCCGGACAGCCACGGGATGGCACCAATCAAGCCTCCCAACCTAGTGTCCCTGAGGAGCTTTACCTTTCGGACATTGACGAGCCCAGACCAGGGCCATCGAGTTATAAAAAGATAAAAAACCAAACTCTTCGAGCCAGGAGGCGTTAAGGATCCCCTTAGGAAAGGGCTCAGCAGCGCGGGATGCAAGCACTATCTCAAGGTCCTGGCACAAGGACATGAGCCGACAAAAGTGAGGGAGCTAGCCGTGAAACCCTCACTGAACTCCAGCAATCAGCCTGCACCTCAAGCCAAGCGACAACGCTCCACGGACGAGGTCTCACCTGCTCTTACGCTGGACAGTAAGCGGCAAAGGGTGGGCCAAGACCAAGGTAACGCTGTCGCGATTGAAGGCGGCATCGAAGGAGGCGAGAGGACTGATAGAAAAACCTTGACGAGCAAGGAGACCACAAGAACTGCCGATAGAAGCCGGTTTTCTGCCCCCTCTGGAGGCAAAGGAAAAGCGAAAGCTTCATACGCGAAGGTGGCCTCAAATACCAGTGTGGCCATAATACCCACCGACCCAGCGGAAATACTAACGGCAGAGCAAAAGACATCCATCCAAAACGTGCTACTGGCGGAAATCCTTTCCGAGCGCGCCAAAAAGGTAAAGCCAAAGTTCGCCGGAATACGATTCAGGCCAGGCCACATCCTGATCGAGTGTGAAAACGGAGCCACAGTGGAGTGGCTCACCAAGCAAGCTGGCAGTATGAAGCCATGGCCAGGAGCATCCCTCAAAGCGGTTCTGGGCAGCGATATTCCGCCCAACCAGATTGCAAACGTGTTCTTCCCGCGCACCACGGAGTGCAATGCGGAGAAGGCACTTAAGTATCTGGAAAGCAAGAACGATGGGATCCACATCGCAGACTGGAGAGTGCTTCGTGAAGCGCGGGAGGGCGAAGGCATATCAGCCCGGTATGCTTCGCGGCCATAATAAAATAGCAAAACGTCTGCTGCAAAACCTCCAGTTGGAACAGAGAGCTCAGCTACATCAAGTAGCCTACGGACTACCCCCAGTGAGCAGGAGATTGCTGCAGCACCAGCGGTTGACGAGTCGGGCTGCGTTGAGGACGATGACGTTCAATCCCCTCTCTCAGAAACCGTGATACATATGGAGACTGAGGAAGGGGATTCAGCACCAGAGGGTGATCACGTGGACGACTCCGATGAACCCGACGACTATAGCGTATCCCTGGGCGTGCTGCAGGCCAACCTGCATCCCAGCTAACTGAGTGGGGCGACTACTGTATCTCCCTACGAGAGAGGCTATCCACCATCGACAGGACAGCCTCCAGCTGGCTGAGTCTGGACAGCTTGGTCTCCAACGTGACGAGGGCTATAGTGGCCTCATTTGAGTAAAACTGCCCCATCAGAAGAACGAACGATAACAAAGGAGTACCCTGGTGGACTCCGGAGCTATCGAGACTAAGGAGATCAACAAGAAGACTCTTTACTAAAGCCAAAAGGACAGGAGAGTGGGAAACGTACGGCTCCAAACTCATGAGTACAACAAAAAGATCAGGTCTGCCAAAATGAACTCGTTGAATGCACCAACACATCTGCCAGACTCCACAAAGTTTTGGCTAAAATGACACCGAGTACCTAAGTACCATAAAGTATCCTGATGGGCGCTACACAACTGACACCCTAACGGCAGGCGAACTACTCCTCAGCACACACTTTCCGGGATGCCAAATACTGAGGAACGGGATCCCCTCAAACGATAACAGTCTGCATAGAACTAATTCTTCGAACTGGAGAATAGCATTTTAAATTGGGCTAGGCAATGGTTCGATACCAGGGTGTATTTCGTTTCCTATACATATAAGAGGATCGTACACCTTTGCCTGGTTGAGTCCGGTAATGCCTCTCCTGGTATTACATGACGCGCTGCATACGTAGTGGCATCTGATGAGAATTGCAGCGCGCCATGTAATACTAGTTCGAAACCGACTCGAAGTGCACTCTGTGTGCCACATCTCGCTGGAGTATGCGTCACTTATGACACCTGAACTTTCAAAAAATTTACTGCGCCACTCTACATCCTTAAAAACTACCACTAAGTGCATTTTTGACCCCCATACAGAGTTTATGGCGTAAAAAACATCAACAGATGTGTACTGTGTCTGGTTGAATTCTGAAAGGGTTACTTAAGATATCTGTACTATCAGAAAAAATGACCGCGGCCCTTTACTCCTAAATGCGTTTATGGTCCTATATAGGGTTTATAGCGCAAAAACTCAAGTTTTAAGAATTGTAGCTTTAAGGGTAACTTAAGATTCTGCACCTCCAAAAAATTTACCGCGCCCCTCTTTCCCCTAAAAACAACCCCTGTAAAGTTACCATTACCACACTAGTAACGCCGAATTTAAGAGTTCCCCTAAATGTGTGTAGGAATTTGCAGTCATAAGCGACTCCTGCGGCAAATTGTGTTTAAAGGTCATAAACTCTCTTTAGGGCTAAAAAAAAACACTTAGGCTTTAAAAAAAAAGTTTTTCCTTTCGGGTATGCTTTCTCGTTCGTTTTAATAAAAACAGTAGAGTTTTTCCTTCTACGAGATATTTTTATTGCTTAAGAATACAATTGTTTCGGGAGTCACAAGCTCCCTTCCTCAGTTCATGACTCAGACCTTAGGCGTTGTTTTTAAGGAATGGACGGGCGCGGCGCGGCAATATTTTGCTTTTGCCATTGAATCACGACAAATTTGCGAAATTTAATGCACTCTAGCGATCATCAAAATTTGAAAGTGGTAATGCATGCTTAAATTAGGTGTAGAATCACTGCATGTCGATTTAGCTTTCAGTTTCGATTCCACGATCCCTTTCTCCAAGGAGAAGTGAGTGCACTTGAAATTACTCAAACCAGACTATGTACTTATTGAATAAAACTTACTAGTACCACAGTCATAAATATGTAAATTGACTTATTCCTTCATCAAAATGTGTACATGGAATTTTCTACAAATTTAAATTTAAAATACACATAAAAAAAGTGTGAAACATTAGCTCTATTAAATACAGGTATCCCTCGACTTAGGACGCTTCGACTTAGGACATTTCGACTTACAACGCATGAAAAATTTAGACCACGACTCGAGTTACAACAATTTTTGTTTCGATTTACAACGCGATTTGAAAAAAGAGTTTCTTATAAAAACACAAGTGCAAGACAGAATTTTGATTTCTGTTTTTACTTTTCTTTCCTGGTGCATAAAGTTTTTATTTGTGGAGCTGATATTTGAAGAAGAAATTTTGTTGTAAAGGCTGTTTTGTTAAGGACCTTTTACAGAAGTAAAATTAAACGCTAGCGTAAAGGATTAGGTCAGCCATTAAAAAAATTCTGCGGGGGCGGCAAACAGTTCCCGATTAATCAATAACACTTAAGAACTAAAAGTTTTCGAAATACAGTGTACTGCATGCTGGAAAATGGAGCATACATCTAATGCCGGCCCCACATTGTCCGGAGTTGCCGAACCGGACAGTGTGGTTGCAGTCTAAACTAAACAATGTCCCATATTACAGCATAAAGATATTAGCTAGGCAAAATATAAATTCGTAAGTACTAGGTCAGCCAAAAGTAATCATCCGATGTTCTTTTGCTTTTTTTAATAAAAAAAATTCGGTTTTGATTATGAAATACGTTTATTATCCCTTACAGTTAATTGTATCAAGAGCAAAAATGTCGCCAAGTGGCCGCCGCCACAGGTGATTACCATATGGGCCCGTTTTATGGCATTTTCCATCACTCTTCCCAGAATATCGGCCGACAGGTTTTCGCATTCCTGGCGAATATTTTCCTTAAGGGCTTCAAGAGTCTGAGGCTTGTTGACGTAAGCCCGCGACTTCAAAAAACACCCATAAAAAGAAGTCTGGAACAGTTAAATCGGGTGATCTGGCAGTGCAAATCACCAAAACGAGAGATAAACCGACCCGGAAATGTTTCCTTCAGAATATGCCCGCGTTCCTTAAGAGTAAACCGATTCATGGCTTGACAGTTCGTATTTTACGTTTGTTTACTTCAGAAATTAGGAAAAATGAAAGAAAACGAGTGCCGTGGCGAAGATTTATTGGGCGAAGCGGGACGTGGGTTTCTTCTTAGAACCAAAAAGAGGGGGAAGGGGGCTGTAGGGCAGCCCTATTGCCTTCCCATCAATTTTTACGTATGTTTGTGGCATAAATTAAAACATATTTGGTTCAGATTGGTGGACAAATCAAAAATGTTTTCATCGAAGAACCTAATTTGGGGGTTGGGTTTATATGCCAGCCCCATGACCCCATGGTCCGATATAATTCATTTTTGCATATGTCTTGTACTATCACTAAAAATACATTTTCATGAGGTTTAGTTGAAATTTGTGTCCAAATAAAAAAGTATTTTTTAGAAGAACCTAATTTTGGGGGTCAAGTTTGTATGGCAGCCCCACGACCCCATAGTCCGATTTCACGTTTGTTATGTGGCATCAATAGAAATATAATTTTCTGAGGTTTCATTGAAATTGGTGTGCAAATAAAAACGTTTTTCTTAAAAAAATTTGATTTAGGGGGCTAGGTTTGTATGGTAGCCCCATGACCATATGGTTTGACTCCATCTATTTATACATATGTTTTGTGTCATCAATAAAAACACATTTGTGTGAAGTTTGGTTGAAATTGGTGTATAAATAAAAAAAAATTCTTAGAAGAACTTAATTTGGGGAGCTAGGTTTCTATGACAGCCCCATGACCCCATGGTCCGCTTTGGTCCATTTTTACATATATTTTGTGGTATTACTAGAAACACATTTGTGCGAAATTTGATTGAAATCAATGAGAAAATAAAAAAGTTTTTCTAAGAAGAACATAATTTGGGGGACTAGGTATGTATGGCAGCCCCACGACCCCATTGTCCGATTTGGTGGATTTTTACATATATTGTGTGTTCCTAATTAAAACACATTTGTGTGAAATTTGATCGAAATTGGTGCATAAATAAAAAAGTTTTTCTAAGAAGAAACTAAATTTGGGGGGTAGGATTGTATGGCAGCCCCACGATCCCCTTGTCCGATTGTAGCGATTCAAACATACAAACTGCCTGCAGCAAAAAGAAGCATGTGTGCAAAATTTCAGCTTCATAGCTCTTAAACTGGCCGAGCAAAACGCGTCGCAACAGACAGACAGACAGACAGACGGACAGACGGACAGACGGACATCGTCCAATCGACTCAGCTCGTCACGCTGATCATATATATACATATTTTATATGGTCGGAGATGCTTCCTTCAATGCGTTACAAACTTCATGACAAAGTTAATATACCCTTTACGCTTAATAAGCGAAGGGTATAAAAAGAAAGGAAAAGAAGTTACAGCGATTTCCAATAGAAGAAATCACTTTTAGGAAGTCGTAAAAACCGTGGTCATACGACTTGGTAGTGTACGTCCTTAAATTGGTAGCGATAAAATTATGAATTGTTATTGAATTTAATTTTTCTGACTTAAATTAAGCCGCTATCCTGAGATACGACAACAAAGAAATATTGCAATTTTTTTTAACGATTTTTAGGGACTCTATAAGAGTCCCTCAATTATATTTATAAAAAATATAATTTGTACACAGAATTTTCCAACTTATGGATGGAATGAGGAACAATTTCTTTAAATTTAAGAAATCTACTACTCCTGCAAAATTTTCTACCATTTCTATAGAAATCATAGAATTGGAATCATTTTTCATAAATTAAGTATCTGTCAAATAGTATGAAGTTTAATTTTACTCATCCGTATCACCTTTAGATTTTACTGAACGTTTGCACAGACCTTCTGCAATAGAGTTGAAATCAACCTCCATTTGCCAAACGGTAATTTATTTTGAACTCCTTTTATATTATTGGGATTGATATATGTATGAACGTATGCTGCCTGATTTTTTTCACTAGCTGGGGATTTGTCTTTTACAATGGTGTTGACTTTTACCTGGAGCTCGAGCTAAACTGCACAATTTTGCATCCATATTTTAAGCCATGGTGATGAGAATGAGATTTTTTCTTGAAATATAAAACGATCACCTCAACAAATAATAAGAAGTGTTCTATACCAGTGTTTTCTAAATTAAATTGTTAAATAGGAAAAGAGAATTCTGCCTAAATACTTCCACAATACAAATTGGCCCGACGCGACGTCTTCGCCAGTTCCCAATAAGAGAGCCACTGTAGGGATATGAAAAATATTACGCAAATTAGTTAATGTTGATGTGTACATGCATATTTATTTTAAATGCTCTTTTTTCTTATAACACTATCATTAACTAAAAAATGCCGAGTTTTGAGTTTTGACCGTTTTCTTGCCTACGTGCAATATGGTTATTCGACTTACAACGTTTTCGACTTAGGACGCATTTCCCTGGAACCAATTAGCGTCCTAAGTCGAGGTATGCCTGTATTCATATGTATTGTATTTTTAGATACAAATACCCAAGACAACTTGAAAACAATGAGTGCATTCAGCGAGCACATATTGGAAAAACCAACTGGAGAGTGTTCTCTCCCCGCGTCCCACTCACCCGCTAATCGGTTCACATGCGATGTATCGAAAATTTCCCCTATTTAGCGTCGAATTGGAATGCTACATTTAGATGTGTAGCTGCTACTTGGATTGCTCGATCAACTGTCACGCACAGCTGCTCGACCATCAATACTGGAAATTGTTTATTCACAGTTCAGCTGAAAAAATGTCATTCCTGAGCCAGGTTTTCATCAATGTGGCACGATAGCCCGACGTCGGGCCTTGGCCGCCTGAATCGTTGACCTCCAATTGTCGCGGTTACGTGACCTCGTCCTCCAGTTTCGGAAGCCCAGCAGCTGTTGGGCGTCTTCACCTACGGAGTTCTCCCAGCGAGCTCTCGGTCGTCCACGCAACCTCGCTCCGTCAATTCGTTGTGCGTTCATCACTTTCTTTGGCATGCGATTATCGTCCATCCGTTGTACATGCCCCGCCCATTGCAAACGTTGAAGCTTCACGATTTTCGATACTTCCAGCTCATCGTATAATTGATACAACTCATGGTTGTACCGGTTACGCCATTGGTCTCGCTCGCGAACGGCCCCGAAAATTCGCCGAAGGACCTTTCGTTCGAATCGGTCTAGCAAAATTTCGGAGGCTTGGGTGAGGGTCCATGTTTCGCAGCCATAACATAGCACGGGTCGGATGATCGTTTTGTACACGCGGAGCTTCGTGTTCCTGTGCGCAAGTTTCGAATTAATTATAGGGAGGACCGAGAAATATGTCTTATTGGCTAGTTGTATCCGTCGCTTAATTTCGGTTTCGTTGGCGTCCTTTGATAAGTTGCAACCCAGATAGTTGAAGTGGTCTACATACTCGATATTAAGGTCCCCCACTGTGATGCTTGAATTTGCTGGCGTCCTTGTTTTCGATTGCATCATGGCCTTTGTTTTGCTTTCGTTGATATGTAGTCCAACTTCCTTTGCGGCGTTATTGAGGTTATGCAGAAGGCTTTCTGCATCACCCAACCTTCGAGACATGATGTTGATATCGTCGGCGTACGCTACTAATTGAGTCGACTTGATGAGTAGCGTTCCGCTGCTGTCCATATTCATGGCTCGAATTACATACTCCAAAGCAAGGTTGAAGAGCGTCGGCGCCAGCCCGTCGCCCTGCTTGAGTCCAGTACGAGTTTCAAATAGGTCAGTGAGTCGATTCTGCACTCTGACCTGCGAGACGGTATTAGTCATCGTCATCCTTGTGAGTCGCACTAACTTTGCCGGTATACCAAAATTCAGCATAATGTTGTACAGTACACTTCGATCGATACTGTTGTATGCCTGCTTGAAGTCGACAAAGATTTGGTATACGTCGATGTTATATTCCCAGCACTTTTGGAGTAGTAGCTTCACTGTGAAAAGCTGATCGGTCGTTGATCAACCAGGTCTGAAGCCGCCTTGATACTCGCCAATGATTCGTTCTGCGTACGGATTAATTCTCTTTTCAAGAATTTTAGATAATATCTTATAGGCCGTACAAACTAATGATATGCCCCTGTAATTCTCACACTTCAGCTTGTCACCCTTTTTGTGGATTGGGCAGATTATGCTTTTGCGCCAATCTTCGGGGATTTCCTCGTCGTTCCATATTTTCAGCAGTAGCACATGTATTGCGTTGGTCAGGCACGTTCCACCATGCTTCAGCAGTTCTGCTGGGATCTCGTCAGCGCCGGGCGCTTTATTATTTTGAAGCGACTGTATGGCAAGACTCACCTCCTCTACTGTTGGGGGTAGAACGGGAGGGCCTGGTTCGGCTAACTGCTCAAGAGCTGGCTCCGCGGGGGATGTTGATGGTGCATTGAGGAGCTCTTCAAAATGCGAGGCCCATCGTTTGTTGACGCTTTCGATGTCGCTGATGATGTTACCATCCTTGTCCTTACATAGGCTTGTCCTGGGTTGATATCCGTTCTTAACATTATTAATAAGTTTGTACGCCTGTCTAATGTTCTTACTGGCTAATCTTTGGTTTATTTGCTGTAACTGCTCGTCAAAATGTTTGCGTTTCTTACGTCTAATTAACTTATTAGATACTCGCCGAAGCTCGTTATATCTTTCTTTCTTGGCTCGGGATGCGCGTTGTGTGTATTGGCGATAGGCTTCATTTTTCGCCTCAATCGAGGCCCTGCATTCTTCGTCGAACCAGTCTGCTCGTCTGCGCCGGCCTTTATAGCCCACGACCTCTTCTGCGACCCCCTTGATGCTGTCTTTGAGCTCCTCCCAGAACTCATGGATGCCTAAATTGTTGATGTCATCAAGCATGGGCGACAGTTTTTCCTCTAGTGCTGTTGTATACGCAGCCGCCGTGGCATCATCAATCAAATTGTCAACCTCGAAGATCTTGGCAGGGTTGATTCTCGATAGGTGCACCGAAGAGATTCTGCACCTGTAGGTCGTCTTCACCAAATAGTGATCGGTGTCACAGTTGGCTCCTCGATAGGATCGAACATCTAGGACATTAGAAGCCCATCTCTTGCTGGTCAGTACGTGGTCGATCTGGTTCACGGTGTATTCATCTGGAGACTTCCAGGTCTGCTTATGGATTCGTCGATGAGGGAAGCATGTAGAGCTTATTACCAGGTTTCTGCCGCTCGCGAAGTCGATAAGTCGCTGACCGTTGTTGTTGTTTTCTTCGTGGAGGCTATGACCTCCAGTAGTTCCCCTATGCCAGCTTTCATTTCCGACTTTGGCGTTAAAGTCTCCTAGCAGCAGCTTGACGTCGTTTGATGGAAGTGAGTCGAAGAGTGTTTCTAGGTCGTTGTAGAACTCGTCCTTAATCGCGTCTTCTTTTACTTCTGTAGGGGCATGCGCATTAATGAGCCAGAGATTAGCGAAACGGGTCTTAATGCGGATCGCACATAGCCGCTCGTTGATGGGTTTGAAGCCGATAACGTGGTCCTTCAGCTGCTTATTCACGATGAAAGCTACTCCAAACTCCTTGTTGCCCTCCTCTTTACCACTCGTAAAAATAGTGTGCGAATTGAGGACGTTAATCTCGCTTTTGAGCCATTTAGTTTCCTGGATTGCAACTATGCTCAGCTTGTATTGTTCTACCTGATCCAGGAGGGCCCTTAAGGCCCCCGGTCTATTCAGGGAGCGTACATTCCAGGATCCGAAAGAGTAATCAGTTGTTCGTTTGCGGGGTCGTCGTTGTTTTGTATCCGTCCAATCCGAGGCTTTTGTTTCAGGTTTCTTGACTTGAAGTTTTTCTTAGGATGAGTTGTCGGCACATCGCTAAACCATGATAGGGTTTAATCGTTGAGTAAAGGCCATCATGGGCAAGCCAGGTTTTAGTGAACGTTATAATATTGTTCGATGAGAGTTTGCATTTTGAAAAGAAAGTTGCAGTTTTAGGTTTTTTGAATTTTTGATTGTCGCAATGTCTGCGGATGTGCTCGCTGAATGCACTCAATCATTCAAAAATATTCCACTCTCAACAGCAATACTGATGCTTGAAATAGATTAGACGCGTCAGCAAAAGCATCGGCATCGCTAAACGTCAAGCCCAATGCATTTTATATTGCTGACAAAAATGTTGAGCAGAAGACTTGGCATTCGGCATATTTGTCAGCTATGAAATTCTGCCGATGCTGCTGCTGACGCGTGTAATCTATTTCAACTGTGATGAATAATTTCGTACAAATTTTCCCAAAAAAAGGGTTTCCCATTTTAGAATTGTTCATCTCCACCGCCATCAGCACCACCTTCCATTCAAAACCCATAACTGAAAACAAATCTGCTGAAATCCTATATCTATATCAATGTCAAGTTTATTGGAAGCTTTGATTGCTTCTGAACGGTTTCATGTCTTCCCAAAAAAAAAGCAGAAACACATTTTTTAGGGCCCGGACCCGCGTTGTGGCTAATGGTGAGTTACGTCCGTCCACGGTAAATTGCACTACCAAGCAAAGAATATACGAGGATATACTCGTAAAAGATAAAATGACGGGCTAAACGATTTCTGTAGGTTCATTTTTTGCCGAAAGGATTCACAAGAACACATAACTGACGGGGGTGCCATTTTTTTTAACATCATTCGTATAGGATATTCCGTTTGAACTTGAAAGACTAATTTCTTAATAGGCACCCAAGTGAATTGTTGGTTTAATGAAATAATAAATCTTATATTGAGTAAACTGTTGTATGAATGAATTAGTACATGGGACATTCTAACAGAAAGGACAAAAGAGGATAAGGTACGCAAGAAAAGAGACAAGTGGATTACAATTTAATTTAACTTTGCATTTTACAAAGGTTAATTAATCCCGCTTGAGGCTTGTGTCCTTATAGGCATTAGTTGAAAAATTGAATTTATTGAATATTTTTGGCAATTTTTAATGAATATTCTAAAATTATAATCGATAAAATATGAATATACAAATGCACTTAGAAGACACTGCAAATACATTCATCAAATAATCGGAAACTCAAATATAATGGAGCATGTGAAACATTTATCCTAATTATTCCTTCTAATCCTTCTAAGCTTCCCAAAGCACCAACATACACGAGTACTATAATGATTGACAGATGCTAAAGGTAAATCTCATAAATTCCTCATTATATACGATAAAAAAGGAGGATAGAGAGATCCTCTCAAATTATTCGCCATATTCAACTCGACGGAAATCAATCATATCGGATAAAATAAGCCGACAAATATGCTGTATGTAGGTTACGCCATTTCAAGTATCGTCGCGTGATACTGAAGCGTTAGCAAGGATGATGATGAATCAAAGGAATCTGACTGCGACACAATTTTCATATGTTTTTCATTTGTGTTTAGAGAACCACGAAATGTGATACTCTTCCGCCAATAATACATGTTTTGCTCTGAGTGTGCAATTAGTTTGTACACGACATGTTTTATGACTACCCCATACAATTAATTTGACTTTTTCTTTCTTTTTCATACTTATCTGTGCAATTATAATAAATTGGTTCGTACATAATGTAATCTGAGTTGTTGAAGTGCTCGTTTTTTTTTTTCAAAAAAGTATTTTTAGGATACGCGGCTGTATGTCAAGTACGAGTATTCGAATCTTCGTAGGAGATTTTTCGGAGAGGAGGCATATTGAGAATTATGTAGGTTTCATAATTTTTGGCACTCAATAAGAATTATGAAACAAAAATATTTTATTTCATAAATTCAGGAAAGGGTCACAGTCGTCATTTTGACGGCACCCAGCAAACAGCGGGTTTCCGCTGTGACTTGTGACATCTACTTTTCAGACCACAGCGTTGGTTGTAGTAATAGAGGTAAAGGCTGAGTGTTACTCCGAGCTGGAAGGAGGCATAGTCAGCAGAGCGGTCTGTGAAATTCACAAGAAGTTTCGTAAGGAGGAAGACATGCGTAAGTCAACAAACCGCTGAGATGGATAATTAGCCAAAGTCGTCCCTGCGAAGTAATACTGAAAGTTGGTTTGCCAAGAACCCACGGCGTGGAAGAGGTGTTTTAGGGTTAGCCGGTAACACAGACATATACTACTGGACTAGATATAAAGCGCTGTTTTCACGATGGATTTGTCGTCCAACTTTTGATCATTCAAACAAGTTGGACACCAAATCCATCGTGTAAACAGAAGTTGGACAACAAGTTTGAAGTGGAACGAGCATTCAAACAAATCCACCGTGAAAACAAAAGTTGGACAACTTGTTTGAGATGCATTGATTATAGTCCAATCGAAATATAAATATACTTTCTAATAATAAAGAATTAATGCGCCTGATTACCAATATCGGTGCGCTATCATCCAATTCTGGCGTTCCGTTGACTTTTGGAGCACGCTGTATACTCATTCGGGCATGTTTCCTTCAATGTTTAAAATATTCACGAAAAAATAAAAGAAAAAGCAAATATATTTTTCCTGAACTAATACGTATTGCAAAAACTGATAACGTTTTACGACCGCTCCAACTTTCAACTACTGTTTACACGGCCAACAAGTTGGATAGGATTTGTTTGAGAGAATATCGTACGTGTAAACAGCCTTCCAACTTGGATAAGTTTGAGGGAAAAGTTGGATGCAAACAAGTTTGATGCCATCTAAACGCGCCTTAAGATTAAAACGTTGAAGTATTTTTTTTACCGAACCAAATTTATTCTTTCAAGAAGTTTTACAATTTTAAAATAGAAATACGCGTCAAGAAAAAAAATTCAGTCTTCCACAATAATGTTAAAAATATTCAGACAAAAACAGCTGTGTACAAGTCCGCAACTCAGTGGGACATTTTCATGTTTTCAACAAATGCTAATGTACAGTACTGATGCAACCTCGAAATGATTTATACATTAGGTGTGTTTTTTTGGTTATCCCGTGTAGGTTTGGGTAACGAAACTCCATATAAAAAAAATGCCAGCTGACGCACCTGTCATTTTTTTTATATGAAGTTTCGTTACCCAAACCTACACGGGATGTAGTAAAAAACGAACCTATAATTATATGGTTTCGATTTAACACGTTTCGTGGCTCAGTTGGTAAAGTCACACTCTATGATGCTAGTAATCTAGAGACACGAGATCGAATCTCGGCGTGTTAAGTGTGGATGTATGGATGTGTGTGGAGTACGACCGATTTCGCGGTTCGTTTACGAGTTTTTAGAAATCGCGCATACTTCTCGGCAAGAGTAGTTCGTGAAGAGCACGGTGTATCGCGTACGAAATTAGGGAACTCTTCGGAATCCATAACACTTTTCGCGGAACACAGTGTACAGACGGCAACGAATTACACGAGACTAATTAAAAATCACCACTATGAAACTATCATGTTATACGCACAATCACAAACGGCAACTTCACTTACAGTTATCCTATGGACTAATTCGTTGACTTACATAATCATAATATAGTATGAACTAAACCGTTTAGCGAGATTATTGATCTAACTTTTGATCTGACGAACTACCTGAACTTTTTTTATTGTATAGGCATGGGCAATGTTCACACTATTTCTATTGTAGTTTATCTCTCTTATCTGTTGAATCGTATCCAAGTAAAGACATGAAATTTTCGTAACGTTTTTTCGTGACGATTTGCTTTTCGAATTTGACTCTTTTCGCGTCGTTCAACAAAAATTGAACGAAAGTTGAACGTGAGTTGAACCTAAGTTGAAAGTTACACTTTTTGGGTCGTTCAAAAAAAGTTGAACGTGAGTTGAACCTAAGTTAAAAGTTACACTTCTTGGGTCGTTCAACAAAAGTTGAACAAAAGTTGAACGTGAGTTGAACCTAAGTTAAAAGTTACACTTTTTGGATCGTTCAACAAAAGTTGAACGAAAGTTGAACATGAGTTGAACCTAAGTTGAAAGTTGAATTCAAGTTGAATTCGAGTGGAATTGAAATTGAACCCAAGCCCAACCTCTGTTGAACCTTGAATGGCACCCAACTCTCACAGGGTACCACCTAGCCCAACTTCCGTTGAACCTTGAATGGCATCCAAAACTCACAGGGTACCTGTAATGTCAAAAACGTAACGCTTTTTCGTTATGATTTTCGTGACGCTTTTCGAATTTATGAGCCAGAGTCAAGACATAAAAATGTCAAAAGTCAGAAAAAAGAACAAAAGTATTATCGAAATTGAGGAGACTATGCCAGAAACGTTGAAGGACAGGATAGTAGCGAAGTTCCTTCCATTTGCCGTAAAGTCAATTCTTTCAAAATTGCGCAATAAGGGTAAGAGACTACGACGAATTTACACAGTAGCCCATCCTGGTTTATAGGGAAACTAAAGAATACCTGCTTAAATGGACCAGCTCTCTTGCAGAATCCCGGGTATTTGATTTTTTTTATTATTGTGAACATTAAATAAAATTAGGATAGCTTCGCAATTATCACATGAGTTGCTCGGAAGGATGCCGACCTAAATGTATTTTACTCGATCAGTAGGACTAAAGGAGGTATTACACTATCAAATAAAGTTTGACCATTGACGCAAAAAGTTTGTCCCACTAGTGTAATAGCAAAATAAATGACCAAAAATTAATGACAATCGTGGTCATTTCGGGTCAAACATATGACCTTAGCGTAATAACAAAACACAGCCTTGGTCAAATTTATTTTGCAGTTTTTGTTCATACGGTCATTAAAAAATTACGAATTTTTGGTGTGACCCATGGTGGTCAAACGGAATGATTCGATTGGGTGCATTTAATGATCAATATAAAAACGTAGATATATCGAAATGTATTATTAGGTACGTTTTATTGTGATTATCCCGTGCAGGTTTGGGTAGAACTTTATATAAAACTTACAGAATGTCGGTTCAGCTTGCGTACAAGTCCGCAACTCAGTGGGACATTTTCATGTTTTCAACAAATGCTAATGTACAGTACTGATGCAACCGCGAAATCATTTATACATTATTTCGTGACGATTTGCTTTTCGAATTTGACTCTTTTCGCGTCGTTCAACAAAAATTGAACGAAAGTTGAACGTGAGTTGAACCTAAGTTGAAAGTTACACTTTTTGGGTCGTTCAAAAAAAGTTGAACGTGAGTTGAACCTAAGTTAAAAGTTACACTTCTTGGGTCGTTCAACAAAAGTTGAACAAAAGTTGAACGTGAGTTGAACCTAAGTTAAAAGTTACACTTTTTGGATCGTTCAACAAAAGTTGAACGAAAGTTGAACATGAGTTGAACCTAAGTTGAAAGTTGAATTCAAGTTGAATTCGAGTGGAATTGAAATTGAACCCAAGCCCAACCTCTGTTGAACCTTGAATGGCACCCAACTCTCACAGGGTACCACCTAGCCCAACTTCCGTTGAACCTTGAATGGCATCCAAAACTCACAGGGTACCTGTAATGTCAAAAACGTAACGCTTTTTCGTTATGATTTTCGTGACGCTTTTCGAATTTATGAGCCAGAGTCAAGACATAAAAATGTCAAAAGTCAGAAAAAAGAACAAAAGTATTATCGAAATTGAGGAGACTATGCCAGAAACGTTGAAGGACAGGATAGTAGCGAAGTTCCTTCCATTTGCCGTAAAGTCAATTCTTTCAAAATTGCGCAATAAGGGTAAGAGACTACGACGAATTTACACAGTAGCCCATCCTGGTTTATAGGGAAACTAAAGAATACCTGCTTAAATGGACCAGCTCTCTTGCAGAATCCCGGGTATTTGATTTTTTTTATTATTGTGAACATTAAATAAAATTAGGATAGCTTCGCAATTATCACATGAGTTGCTCGGAAGGATGCCGACCTAAATGTATTTTACTCGATCAGTAGGACTAAAGGAGGTATTACACTATCAAATAAAGTTTGACCATTGACGCAAAAAGTTTGTCCCACTAGTGTAATAGCAAAATAAATGACCAAAAATTAATGACAATCGTGGTCATTTCGGGTCAAACATATGACCTTAGCGTAATAACAAAACACAGCCTTGGTCAAATTTATTTTGCAGTTTTTGTTCATACGGTCATTAAAAAATTACGAATTTTTGGTGTGACCCATGGTGGTCAAACGGAATGATTCGATTGGGTGCACTTAATGATCAATATAAAAAATAGCGAAAATTTTATACGTTTGTGCAAACTGTGGGATATTGGAAAATTCAAAACTTAAATTTATCCGTGAATCGATGAAAATGTTTTTGATAAACGCTCGGTAATAGCTTCGAATGGAACAATCTACGTGTTCAGGACACAACTCTAGGCGATCTCATCTCTACCAAAAAAATTTGGTAAACGCACGCTGTTTCAATCATTTTCTCGAATTTTTCTGGTTGTGAAAGTTTTTTTTCACAACAATTTGGATCCTATTGGCCATAGTGTCAACAATAAATTTAATTGCAAATAGTAATTAGTAAATTACGATTTATAAATGAATTTATCTTTTTTTCCGGTGGAAACACAGTACATATTTCCCATTAAAAAATGTGCAAAAAATTAAAAAAGGCGAAAGATATTGATTTATTTGTACATTTGCTTTTACTTTTAGGCAACTGTTAAATATTGTATCTTTACTACCAGATATTGGCAATAAATCGGAGATATGAAACTATCGCTGTCGCTCTTAAAGTCACGATAAACGTTCAGGGTGGCATGGCAGTTTGATTTTTTACATATCCGAACGGACTCACAATGAATGCCTTGAAACTAGTGGCGATCCTACATATGATTTTAGGGGTTCCCATCTCTCCGAAATTTGGTGATGATATTTGGATGAAAAATCTGTTTAAAATAAAACACGCACTCATGCTCATGCACCATTTCGCGAATCAATTTTTTTTTAACTTCAAAAGTACAATGTCTAAGTTTCCAGCCCGACATACGAGTAATCTGTAGCAACTTAACTGACAGTTTCTTCTGTTTCTTCTTTCACAAATATTATCATGTAACTACTTCAGAATTTTATTATGAACCAAGGCTGATCATTGGACAAAGATTGAGGTTAGAAGTAGGACAACTGAAACTACTCCCCGGTGTTTCTCAATTTTTCCACTAGTTTGAGACTAAGATCTGCAGTTAATTTTGAATTTGTCTTTCCGCAATTTTAGATGAGATGGGAGAAAGAACCTGATTAGTTACTAGCAGACTCATTTTTTTTTTAGAAATAAAAGAGGACCATATTATTCAAGCTTCAAACGAGAAGGCGGAGAACATTTTTTGGAGGTTAAAAAATCTGATATTCCTTTTACCTCTCACGATAATTTCCCAGTGTTCTTTAGTATAAACTCATTGATTTGTGATGCACTGAGTAGTTATAAAATATGAGCACCGTCAACCTTATTCCTGAAACCCCTTTCGAAATATTTTCGTGAGTAGGTACGCCCCTGCATGAAACACACAGAAAATTTGTAAAAAGAGCTAGCTGCTACTATAATTTTCCCTAAGTTCTGCAAACACCCTTTTTTGATTCTAACATTCTTTTCATTCTCCCGGCGGTCACTTTTCTTGTTCTGAAATTTTAAATAGCATTTTAAATAGTAAGAGGCAATATTACGCCTTCAAGCAAAATTAAACCGAATTACAGAACAAAAATTTATTCAACTAAACCTTTGCAAATTCGATAAACAAATGAAACAATGCACAATAACCACTCTAAATACATATGGGAGCTAAGTTAGCTTTGGCCATTTTTTTTGAAACGGTCATACTAGTGTGATAGGTAAATTCGCCTTGGTGTAACAACTGACTCAAAACCTGACTGGCTACGTCATTGGCCAAACCAATTGGTCATTTGTTTCTCCCATAGTGTAATAGGTCTCGAAAAACACTTTTCGTCATTGCAAATGTTGGACAAATGTTGTGTTACCCACTGGACAAACTTTATTTGATAGTGTAATACCACCTTAACACATATACCATTTGGGGTCATATGGCTGTCTCATCACAAAGGAGGTATTAGTATTACACTATCAAATTAAGTTTGACGAATGACGCAAAAAGTTTGTCACGCTAGTGTAATAGCAAAATAAATGGCCCAAAATGTGTTTGACTAAAAATGAATGACCATCGTAGTCACTCATTTCTGGTCAAACATATGACCTTAGTGTAATAACAAAACACAGCTCTGGTCAAATTTATTTTGCAGCTTTTGGTCATACGGTCATTTAAAAATTACCAATTTTTTGTGTGGCACATGGTGGTCAAATGGAATGATTCGATTGGGTCTATTTATTGATCAATATAAAAAATTAATGCTAAAATGTTTTCAATAGCAAAATTAAACTCACAGAAATAGCTTCGAAGTGGAATAATCTGCGGGTTGGATACAGAACTATTTCTATTTTGGCGATTTCATCTCTATCCAAAAATGTTTGACGACACACGTCGCGAGAACGATTTTCTCGACGTTTTCCAATCCTTTCTCGACTGGTTAAAGAAAGTGTATTTTCTCTAAAAACTTGGTACCTCCATTGTGACGGCGTTTTTAATTATGAAATTAAAGTCAATGCTAGCTATTACCTAAAACAACATTTCGTTTTAAATGTTTGAAATTTTTGATAATCTATAGCGACTCTCGGATATAACGAACAATTTTCAAAATCCCGGGACTGTTCGTTATATCCGAGTTCGACTGTACATATATGATCAAATACATATTTTAGGAAAAGTCAACTAGTGAATAAATATAAAAGCTAAAAACATTGAATTTAAAAAATGAATTGATTTAAATTAATATCCATCCAGACTGACCGCCAAATGGCAGCACGTGCTACCAACTGGCAGTTGTCATTGCATCCAAACTGACTGCCATTTGGTTGGCCGTCCAGTTTTAATATTCAATATGGCAACTCAATCACATGCTAGCTGACGCTTTGACAACCGCTGGTCGAATTCAAAGTGACAATTTTGCAACTTTTGCTCATTTTTTGAGGCGAATTGAATAATTTAAACGCGCAGAGTCCGGTTTTGATGGGGAAGTTTTAAAAAATCTCCATAATGAAAGTTTGGTTATGTCATTTTCAGCCTACATTTGGTAGCTAGTGTAGATGCTAAGTATGTAGCTGCCAAATGGCAGTCCGCGATGCCAGTTTTTGAACGCGCCTCTATTTAGCAGCCAGTTTAGATGCAGCTTTACACGAGAAATATTTTATATATATATGAAACATTTTTGATGCATGCATTTTGATATCCATAGCTACACTTTATTCAGTCACAAAAACTTGAAAGATAACTTTTCAAATAAATGACAATTTCCTTTTTCTAGTATTCTTCAGACATTGAACTCTGTAGCGTATGAATTAGGTCGTGTCGTTGAGTTCTACATCCTCCGCAGCCAATGGCAATGACTTTTCCTTTTTGTACGTATACTAAAACTCTGAATACAGAATTGTACTCGATATTTAACAGGATAAGAGAATGAATCTGATAAATCTGCGGATATTATTTGCTTGTCTCAGGGAATGCTTGGTGTTTTCTAACATCAATGAAACTGAAAGAGCAGAAATCGTTCATTACTTGAATTTAAATGGGAAATTTTTATAAATCTATTGTTGGGGTTTTTATTAGCAAATGCTATATAGTTTTCTATTGAGCTTTGTTCAGCGTGCTGATGGTTTTACTTTTGCGTTTTTCAAGTATGAAGGAGTGAACATAACGAAACTCACAAAGAAAAAAACATCAGAAAAAAAAATTTCCTCCACATTTTGCAAACTCAAATCACGTAATGACTAGAATAAATACAGTATATAATAAATATTTGCTAGATTTATTCGCCCCAATTCGAATTGGTTAAAAACAACCTAACAACCACAGAAAGAAATTTCGCAAAATACAAAATCTTTAAGCCTTTTGGACCTATTGGGACATCCGATGAAAGCTTGGTTGTATCTTCAAGGAAAAATTAGGCATTGAATGGTGTCCCTTCTGGTTTTTGAACGTTTAGATAAATATTCAAAAACATCTTTATTCCGCAGTTTGCAGTAGCGTAACGTACGGTGTTTCATGTGTTCAATGGAACACGCACCTCCAATCCACAGTGGGTCCACAAAGCCGGAAAATATTAACAACACATTTCCGGTATACCGCGCGGTATAATTCTAGGGTCGGGGAGAATAAGTGGATAAGTCGAAAAGTATAACTTTTCAGGACAGCATTTTTAATGTTTGCCGTGCCATATTGGCCGAATGCGTCAACTCGAAAAAACTTTTCTTATTGTTAGATGTCCTCTGCAGTGTCAGGATTTGATCTGCGGAATTTCATTTGAATACTTTCATCCAAACCGGAAGTATGGACATTTAACCCTTCCCTTCAATACTCGAATCTATAACAGTAAAAGTCGTGCGGAGTATAATTTTAGTACCCACCATACAAGTATTTCTAATTAAATTTTTTTTTAATTTGCTATTATTTGTGGGCATATCATTGTTACGACTGCGCACGGTACTCGTCAACGCACCACCATTAAGAGTTAGAGCAAATCAAGAGAGATCATTGTTAAGATAATTATGAGATAATATGGATTTCAAAATAGATCAAATTGAACGCTGTATAACAAATCTGGCCTGTGCACTGGGGGGACAATCAGTTATCGATAACTCTCTGCAAGTTTTTTGTATTAATTAATATTTTTACCCAAATTGTTGGAAGATGGGTAGAAACTTATTAGAAGCCATAAACTGAAAACTTCCTGGGTGACGTATTCAAAATTGTGGATGGACAATGGACCCTTTTCATCACCTTCGAATTCATCCGAAGGAGCGATATTTGTTTTTTCTGATGCGTCTTGAAAAAATCTTGTTAATTTCATTATTTATTTATATCGGGTCATCCATATGTAACGCCCCCATTCTGTTTTAGTAAAATAAACCGTTAGACATTTTTCGGTACTGTTTTATAACTACAATTCTATGTAATTTAGAATTTGAAAGCAATATCCTGCAGACATAGCTGATATCGGTTTAAATATGATATATGTAGTGAATTGCACCTGGAGCTGTAGTCTTAAGGTGGTGAATAAATTGTCTACGGTAATTTGGCTTTTAAAAATTTTAACGATTGTCCAAGTTCCGTTTGCCCCGTCGAATAAGTGGGCCAGTTAAATATTTTCGAAATGGGACTGCCACTTATATACTGCGACGATAGATCATTTTGGCAACTTATTCGCTAAAACAACAGAATTACGTATTCTATGAATTTTTAAAGCTAATGCCTTTAACACGCACAATAGGCAAATCATGATTCGTCAAAATACGGATTCGTTGCAATCATAATTAGCGACACACTCCTATAAATTTTACAATAATTCGAATTGTCAGTAAAAAATCGCCTTAAGTGAACTGGAGGAATGTTTTCACGAACAAACTCCTTATTTTACAGCCTTTATATACATCATCATCAGATTTATCTAATGTAATGTACAAGTATAAACAATATACTTTTTTTCACACTCAGAAATATGCGCTTCTGTTCAATGCTACAATGGCTATATTTTTTTTTTAAAAGCCGGCACACCTGCTTTTTACTCTTTTACTTTTTACCATACTCGTAAAACAATCGAGGATAGCATTAAGATTAATTTTCAAATTGTCAAATATATTAAAGTCTTTTTTACACGAAACCGCTTTTTCTTTATTATTTCATATATGTATGTACATATTTGCAAACTAAAATTAACTTTTTTGTGCTTGGGAACTATGATTAAAGAAAAAAAATCACTTGAACTGAAATTTTAAAAATAATAACTGGAAGTGATTGAGATTGCACACATTTAGGCGAAATTTCGAAAAATGTTAAAAGCTAATTAAAACTCAATGCTGTGTGGATGTGATTTCGGGCTATCATTTGTATGAAAATTACCCCGTAGAGTATGTTAGCTGTTGAAAAAAACGGTCAATGAGTTCTGTGACATCTAGGCTCGTTTTCTGATAACTCTTATTCAGTACCTATCGGCTGGTTAGTCTTATCGCATAGAGAAGACACACAAAATATTATAAAGCTTTTCCATTGAATTGAATGGAATTTTCGTTTATTTTGCATAGTTCAGCCATATTTGGCTTGGTTACGCCATCATCTTAGATTGAAAAAATCATTGCGCGGCTTCATACAACAGCGTAAATAAGCAAAAGATAACATAACTATGCAAAATAAGCAAAAAAATCTACAACAATTCAATGAAATGTAAAAGCTATATCTGAAAATTGTGTGTGTCTTCTCCATGCGATAAGACTAACCATCCTATAAGAGTTTTGAGTAATCAGTCCCCAGTTTTTAACGTTTAATCGTTGAAATCTATAGTTATTTGAATTCTCTTGAATAATTATAAAAATTTAAATATTTGTCTACAAAAAATTAAAATAAAAGTTTAGGAACATGTTGCAAAAACAAAAGATTTAAATACAAGTTTTGTCAATATTTCCTGGTTAAAAATCGAACGTGAGGAGCCTCTATTCCAATTTCGAACACAATAAATTGAGGAAACGTTACGCCACTGGCAGTTTGATTTTCGACTGAAACTACTCTCACCTGATGTTGATCATATTTTGAAATATGCCGTTATTTTGGTTCAAAAATCAGTATACTGTCCAATTCCTCTTTGCAAAAGTTGTTTTGCATCGTATCACAATTGTGTTTTACTAGTATTTGACTATGATGATGTAGATATCTATCGGGACTTATAACTCACATTTAACCTTCCGATGCTCGCACCTCCAGCCGAACACGGATGATCGCGCGTATGTCTCACATACGCATACTTTGTTCAAGGTGATTTGCCTGGAATAAAATCAAGGACTCTTCAGGAAAATGAAGAAAAATACTCAGGCATTTATTCCAATGAAGTTTTATGAAAAGTTAGGCACATAGGAATTGGTACAATTAAAGTAAATTTGATTTGAATGTTGAGTGCGAATGGCTTTCATATCAGTTCCCAGTTTCAAGACAATTATTAGTTACATTTATCTGAACGTTTAACAAATAAATAATTTGCAATTATATTGTGTTTTGGTTGCCGGGTTCAAGTCCATCAATTTGTGATGTTTTTTGAATTTTTAGAATGCCTAGTATAACTAATAAACCGATAAAATCGAAAAACTGACGAGAAAGATCGCGCGTATCTGAGACATACAATTTACTCTTCCTTCGGAGCACGAGGATGCTGCGGCACTCAAAAAGCGGCTGGAAGCTTCTTTTCAGCGTTATAGGAGATTAGAAGACGGGGCTCCCCAGCAACTTGGTATTATATGTGAGTTATGAGCACGCGAAAATCAGACCGTATGTTTCACATACGCGCGAGCATCGGAAGGTTAAAAACTGGACTCCCACAGGCCCCCTTAGAGGAGATGTGGAGTGCAATTTTGTACTTACCTATAAATAAAACATATCCCAAAGATGAATTAATTTAAAAAAAAAACTTTTTAAATCTGATGGATTTTTTTTAGGTACGCAAGGGTTAAACATTTCTTCCGTATATATTTTCAACATTCTATGTTTTTTAAAGTTAGGTGTAAACGCCACTTTCAAAATTGTATAATACAATAACGAATGCATAAAATTGTTTTTTTTTTTCGTGAGAGGCACATTTCTCCGAATATTTTCGTACAGCACTCCACAATCAGGATTATCAAAAATAGCCAAATAAGCGTTTCCCATCTCAAATTTTTGAACAGCAATAAAACTGCCCGATCACCTCTTCAGGTCAGTTCAGTGCTACATATGGAAAATCCGTTTCATTAGTTTGCGCACCTGCAAGTGTAATGCTAATTACATTCTCATTATCCTTTTACAACGAAATCGATAGACTTACGTTTAAACTAACTGAAATAAAAGGTAATGTTCAACGGTCGAATTTCATCATTTGAGTTTATCAGTTGAACGTAAAGTATAATACTCGTAGTAAACAAAATGGATTTGAGTCTTGACGAAATTATCAAGCAAAACAAGAAAACTGCTAAAAGGCAAGTCAAAAAGAAAGTTAGTCCGAAAAATCGGCCGATCGTGAAAAAATCAGCTGGAAACGCGAAAACGTCGATTAAAAGAAAACCTATTCAAAATAGAAGAAGAGTAGTAAGGAAAACTGGTCAACACGCAAATAAAGCTATACCGAAACAAGGGCAAAATAGCGATCCTTGTGAAATGAGTTTGGCCGATATAATTCGCAACAAAAAACTAGCAACTAAGGCTGCACTGCGACAACGACAAGTAGCTAGGAGCAAGGCCGCTAAATCCAAGACTACTGCAAAAGCGACAGCGATACAATCGAAACGGCCAGTAAGTCGAAAACCAGCAACCAAACGGACATTGAAAACGTCGAAAGTTGGAAAAATCCAAACAAAAGTCACTGCAAATGGTAAAGTGATAAAAGTGCGAAAAATCCAACGAATATCGTCGGCGAAAGGACAAAAACGTGTTGGAGGCGTGTCCGCTCGAAGCAAGACGATTCAGAGGAAGCGCAATAAACCAGCGGCGACTACGAAAAAAGTAATTAAATCGGCAAGAGATGTCGGTGATGCGCGATTGTATTTGTTGCAAAAGTCGAAGGCGACAATCAGAAATAATTCGCAAACTACTCAAAATCGCAATAAGAAGAAACGGGTCGACGCCAGGGTTGTACGTGCAGCCATCAACGATGCTGTTCGTTCGATACGGGCAGCTCGTCCTTCGACAAGTGGTATTCGTCCTTCAACGAGCGGTATGCGTAGTGCCGGTTACGAGAATGTACCTGACGATCACAACGATTTGCGACATCTAGTTCGCGGTCGTAATCGGCCAACTTTTAATAACGATCAGCTGAATCGACCGTCAACTTCTGGATACTATCGCAATGAGAATACGAGTAATGTTGGTCAAAGCTACGTACGATCACGATCGCCGCCCGGACCCCCCAACTACAGCCAACTGCGGCGTACAATAGCTTCGAATATGTCACCTCCACGTCGCCAACAACAGCCGATAGGACTATTTGGAAGAAACGAGCCGGTCACGAACCGCAAACAAGACGTTCATGATAGATACGTACATCCACGATTTCGCAGTCTCGAAAGTAACTGGCCGTCACAGGATCGAATTGTCCATTATGAACGTGCCCGACCAACTGTTGTTGATCAGCCCAGTTTCTCGCAGGATAATCGGCGTGAAGCTTCTGCCGATGGATATCGTGTTGTTATCAGCAATCTTCCGCACGATATTAATCGCGAGGATATTCACGAGCTTTTCGATGCAATGGGCCGATTGAAGGATGTTCGTCTAGTACGGCCTGGTATTGGCGAAGTTGTTTTCTTTACGGCGAGAGAGGCCAGAAAAGCAATCGATTTTTATCATAATCGGCGAATCGATGATAGACCAATGAAGTGTCGTCTATTGGATCCTCGTTGAAATTGTGCGGCGTGTTAATTGAATTATAATGTTAATTTCGAATGAAATAAAATATTTTCGTTTTCTAGAAAAGAAAATGAATTCAAACATGTTTTTACTTACATCCTGACCCTGGCGTTTCCCCTTGTTTTGGTTCTGATCCTGGTTGGTTACACTTCACTTACTCCGCTCCTCACTAACAACTGGCTGTACAGTATAATTAGGATTTTCGCACATAACATTGTCCTTTCGTCGCCCATCCACTCCCGTTCCAAACTAGATCCCCATCAATTTACACTTGAACAAAAACAAGAATTTATTGGCCACGCTTATTTGTCCACGCTATACACTTCCTTGGCCATTTTAGCTTTTACTTAAAAGTAATTTCAGCTGTGCTATAGAGCAATCGTTGGCGTTCCCTGTCTCCGTGACTGGAATTACATATTTTGATTCACGATAAGTGCACAAAACTGACAAAGGCACATCGAAAAATTACGAGGGATGAGAGTTTTGCACGTAATAGAAGAAATTAGGTCGGGTCCTTGAGAATGGGGACGGAACGCGGTGTGTTTTCATTGTTCTATCACTCCATGTATCTCTTCTCTTCTTTGGATGAATGGTATGTTCTCGATACAATTTGCTTTTGGTAAATTTATTTTTATTTCGGATGAATGGCACTCATTTTGTTTATGCCTCTTGCAGATGGGACACGCTTCCTATAGGCTCATCACTTAATATTGTCACGTACATTTCCTTGTTCGGAATTAAAATGATTAAACAACCAGTAATTTCTAAATTTAATCATTTAACAAGGATAAGTAGATATTTAATTAGAATACCTAATACTACTGTGTATCATTTTCAGAGGAGAGGAAGGATAAAGACCGATCGGGTCGGGTTAAATAAATTGACTTAATTTGCAGGACCAGGTTTATCATATGGGCAACATGAGCAGCTGCCTGGCGCGCAGTGGCGGATTAACACATTTTCCAGGTAGTATAGACTATCCACATTTTGACGCCTCTACTGGACTCTGCAAGTATTGTCTAAAGAACGCACATCTGAGCCATGCCTGTCTATCTGTATGTCCGTGTGTCGGTCTGTTCGCACGATAACTTCCGAAATAATGAAGCCAGCGGTTTGAAATTTTGGTCAGATGTTTGTTTTGATAAAATCTTGGACGGCATTGAAAATGGGCCAAATCGGAGCAGGGGTTTCCCTACACAGAGAAAAATCCGGTGTGAATGTAACTCCGAATTGGGACGAATAAGATCCCTCCGTTTGGATAAAATATTTTTTTATCCAAATGGATGAACACAAAAGAGTACTTCCAATTACACCAAAATAATTTTTTTTGGGATAAAAAAAAACACAATTTTCACAGGGAAAGAACATACATACTATACTCATAAATGAGTTTTGTATAACTAACCTCTCTATATATGTTGGCGAGATTTCATTTAAATCTTTACGCTACAAAATGCATAATAAATTACCTACCGACAGTGGGATTCGATCCCGCGACCCTATGATTTGAAGACTATCGCCCTACCTATTACACCACACAGTCTGTGTATATATACGGGACGAGATGTTTGTAATTTACACCATATATTACCTGGCACATCGTGCGGAATTAACACAACATTTTATGTAAATTTTAACAAACAAAAACTGGGAACATTACGCTATCAGCTCTCGTAAGAAAAATTTTCTTGTTCCTCTTATCGACACTAGCGACACTTATCTTACCGTCCGCCATATAGCGGACACATAGTGGCAAATATCAGAAACAAAAAAGTTCTCCCTATGAGAACGGATAGCAGAACAAGCCAAAAACTGAGATAATTTCGGATAAAATTTATTATTTATCTAAAAGAAGGTACGGTTTTTTGGTTATCCCGTGCACGTTTGGGTAACGAAACTCCATATAAAAAAATGCCAGCTGATCCACCTGTCATTTTTTTTTATATGAAGTTTTCCGAAACCTAAATCTACACGGGATAACCAAAAAAACAGACTTAATAAATTCATTTTGAGTATTTTATCCTAATTGATAAAAGAAAAATTTTATACTTGTGGGCAAAGTTAAATAATTGTATAATTAACCCCATATGTATAAAAAAATAACCTTATTTGGATAAATTTTAATTCGCACCGCCTGACTTTTTAGTGTGTACCCTCCATACAAATAACCCCTCCTTGATATTTTTATTGGGCTTTAGCTTTCGACAAAATATCACTAGCGACCTCAAATTTTGATCAATGCTTAATTATGACTAAGGCCCGGATTTCTATGCAGTATAAAAGGTCGAAATATGCCATATAATATGCAATAAAAAATCACAAAATAGGCAATGAAATATGCAGTGATAAAACGAAAAATATCGTATATATGTAGCCGAAAAATATTGAAATACGTAATTAAACCTATTACCATCAGTGGACTAGACAAATTTTTATGGCAATTCGATTCAAACAGAGATAATTTTTTTAAGTAAAGTGTCTAAAATAAAACAGATTTAAGTAAAGTGTCTAAAATAAAACAGAAGTGTTTTAATACTAAATTCAGTTCAATTCTGATTCGACATAAAACACATTTCAGAACAATAACGAATACATAAACTTTAGCAATATTATAAACCCAACCAAAATCTTTTTCAAAAATTCAGATAGTTTTCGGTACATAAATATATTTTAAACGATTTCATTATTATTCCATTTTTGAATTGCAATGAAGTACTTTTCAAAATTTTCCTCAGTGAAAATGTGTTTTCTGCCGTTTAAAATATATTTACATATATATACCAAAAATGGTCTTTCTACATTTACTGATGTAATTGGAGCAAATTTAAATTTTGATAGGTCGGTTATTTCCGAATGCTCCGCGTTGTCATCGTTAATGATTTTGTTAATATTCCTTCGTGTGGTTAAGCCTGTGCTTTTGTCAGTAATTGCTCGAAATTTTAATTTGTGCACTTCGCCCGAGCTTCCCGGAATACAATTTATATGTACTATGTTCTTCAAACTTGTTAATTAATTGACAACTGTCACTTAAGCTCGCCATATACAGTAAAATTGATTGAACAATCGATTGAGCAATCGATTGCACATAATCCATCTGACGCCCGTACAGCACATTTACAATACAATTTATCGTACAATCCAAAATGACAGTCTTAAGCCGACCCCACACCGACCGGAGTGTGGCACACACCGCACAAAAGACAGGTTCCAAGAATGATACCTTGGAGTCGCCCAACCACACTGCTGCACTGCTGCTGCACGATTTTTCGTATCAATCTTTTGTGCGGTGTTTGCCACACTCCGGTCGGTATGGGGCCGGCTTTAGATCAACTCGACACAACACAACAAGCGAAAATTATATATTTTGTGGCGATGGACATCCATTGCTACTTTCGATGGAGAATGACTGCCACAACCACAATATAAAGAATGACCACCGGTTTATGTAAAAAAATCAGCAACTACATAGTTGATTTTTTCACATAGTGTTGACCACCGGTCACTTTCCATGCTGTCGCTGTGGTGCCCTTCTCCATCTAAAGTAGCAAAAATATATAATTGTCACTATGTTGTGTTGTGTGGATTGTGAGACGATCATTTTAGAGTGTACGATAAATTGTATAATGTATGTGATATACGGGCGTCAGATCGATTGTGTTCAATCGACTGGACAGTGTATGGGAAGCTTTAGAAACATTGTATTTCATGTAATATTGATGCAAAACGGCTTAATTTGCAGTTTCTTTTTGATTCTCATGTTTGTTTTTTCTTTGTGAAACATTTTTTTTTATATATTTTTTAGAGCAAATTAGGTATTATTGCAAAAATTTTAGGAAAGAGCAAAATATGCAAAAATATGCAATAACCCATCAAATATGCACAAATATGCAAAAATATGCATTTGCATATAAATCCGGGCCTTAATTATGACTATAACCGCGATTTCGGGCTCTAATTATGACTTATACTTTGAGTTGATGGAAAGTGGAGTAGGTCTTACTACCAGTGGCGCAACCACAGGAGGGGATAAGACCCAGGTCCTGGAAGTCCGTGAGAATCAGGAACATTACAAATTGTAATGGCTGCCTCTGAATGCAACCGGACCTTGAAACACCACCATATAGCGTCATTACTGGAAAATAACCTCATCATCCAACTTGCGAAAATAGCAAATGTCCGATATTATGGATGGTCTTAGCCCCCTCCAGGACAAGATTCTGGTTGCGCTACTGCTTACCACCTTCACCCCTACCTCCCCTATATTTAGCCATATCTTTTGATAGAATGTCGCGGAAATCTTGTCCATGGAGCTGACGCTATTAGAGAAAACATGAACGCGACATAAATCTTCAAAATGCGGTAAGCGGTATCGCTACAATTTTTTGAGTTTTTTTTAGATTTTGATCCTGTTTCCCAACGAAATTTTGATGGGAAGCTCCGGATTCGGGCTCGGACGCACACCCAAATTGCGATCAGTTTGGGTGGACGGGGGGCGGGGGCGGCTCACGAAATTTAGGGGCCTAAAAGCCACATGAAATATTTCGCGAAACATAAAAACAGCACGACTGCGAAAAACAACACTCCAAGTATTTTTTGTAAACAAGAAGAGATATACACTTTTCGAGGTCAAAACAAATACTAAATTTGTTGGATTTGAAGGAGATACAACATTTTTCTCCTACTAAATTTATTGTTCCTCTTTCACCAGGTCCCTAAGATAAGCAAATTTAATATTGTCCTAAAATTTTTCAAAGTTCATGAGACAATCCGGATCCTCAAATGGCATGGCTGCGCTATTTGCTGTAATTGTAGCCGCGATATGTAATCTGACCCACCTTTTTCCTTGCCAAGTACCGTATGGGCAAAAAAAATCGTTAGGTACCTCTGCAAATAAACTACAGTCAAACCTGTCTAATCGGACCACTGACGGGACCGATAAAATTTGGTCCGATTAGCAGGTGGTCCGATTACTAAGGGATGCCAGAAAAGTACAAAAAATTAATAAAATAATTTTTGAACGTTGTTCATGAACATTGGACTTTACAAAGGTCACCTATGCACTCTGCAATTAATGTTTTGAAACCGCTCAACAGCGTAACTCCTTTGTGATTATTTTTTATTATAAATTCTCCCCACACTCAGTTCCACCGAACTTTTGAATATTATTCAATATTTTATCAAGCGTTTCTATAATCAAAGTCATGGTTAATTGTTCAAACAATCCTCCCTTTAACTTCACTTGCATCTTCTTGTCTCAGAAACTCCAGAATTGTCTCACCACTTCATCTACCCAACACTGATTCAATGGTTGACGCTGTCTAGGAAATTTCCCGTGGTCATGGGAGCTCATCATTGTAATCGGAACTGAAGTGAATGTAGTAAGGAAAGTTGTAAGATTTTTTTTTGTCAACAAAATGTCTTGCCACATTGCCTGTCTGTTGGTCCAAAATTTCCTCGTACTGCTCAAGTAAGAATCAATTTGAAGTTTTGGTCCGATTTTGGAGGTACGTCTAGTACTGATCCATCTAATTGGAGTCACCGATCGTGGTCCATGGTCCGATTAAGAGGTGGTCCGTTTATAAAGGTTATTTTGTATGAATAACCAAATAAAATTGACCAAGGGTGGTCCAATTAGAAGGTGGTCCGATTATAGAGTGGTCCGATTAACAGGTTTGACTGTATATCTAAAAACATTTTTGGTAATAGTACCTAAATTCCAATCCACTTTGTCATGAACTATAAAACACGAACAAAATAGTTTGCGAGTGGTACTCAACTTAGTTCAAGCTAGCTATAGTACGGCCTGTATAGTGTATACATATGTCGTTGAAGACTAAACTATTTTATCTTGCATGCGGTATATACACGGTTATTAGGTTTGAAAGGAGTCCTGCCAATATTGCTGTACTAAATTTAATATTAAGTACAAACGTTCTCAAAATTGATGGATACATTTTCGTTGATTTTGACAGAAAGAAAATTAAAAGAATGGATTCGGATTGACAGTGTGTATGCAGCATTAGGTTAGATAGGACGCTCGTCTTCAAATCATAGGTTCGCGGTATCGAATCCCATTATAGGCTCAGGTAATATAATATACTTAAATATCACTAACACCTATAAAGGTCAATGCTGCGCTGCGCGAGCGTTTTTATTTAAAAAAAAAAAACGATTGATGAAATCATTAATTTAATAAACGTTACAACCAGAGAACGCTATTCTCAATAGCTATTTTAAGTACGACGTTCTTAATTTTAGTAACACTGTAACGTCAAAATCATGTTTCAAAAGAGTTGCTTAAAGGTCGATCCACACTTATTAGCTATCAGTCACAGTCCTAAAAAAAATACCGGCGTACAGAGGGCTGCGCCCGCAATACGGTTTTTTTTTTTAGATTTTGGATACATACATAGTGAATAATTTTGGACATATATTTTATAGGTAATAAATAAGAATTATGCAAATGCTTTTCATAAATCTATTTTTGGATTGGTCTAAATAAACGCGCCTTTCATTCTGTAACACTTTTCAGTTAGACCAATCCACAAATAGATTTACTATGTATTATGGCTCCACATATTAACTGGATTTATTAGCTGTAACGCCGTTACCATGTCTCCAAACTGGAAAAAAGCGACTGATATGAAATGTATCCATCGAGTTCTTTGATTTGATAAAAACTAAAAAAGGCGACTTTTTCAAATCTCCGGGACACCCTGTTTGCTTTGTCCTACCAACGTCTAAGTATTTCGTGCTAAAGACTGTTACGATTCTACACATTCCTACCAAATTTCATAACGATCGGTTAGTGAACAAATTTGTAAATGTTCGGGACACCCTTTTATCTTGGCCATACCAATTTTTAAGTATTTCGTGCCAAAGACTGTTACCATTCTACACATTCCTACCAAATTTCATCACGATCCGTTAAGCCGTTCGCGAGTTATTTAGTGAACAAATTTTCAAATGTCCGGGACACCCTGTTATTTTTGTCCTACCAACTTTTAAGTATTTCGTGCCAAAGACTGTTACCATTCTACACATTCCTACCAAATTTCATGACGATCGGTTAAGCCGTTCGCGAGTTATTTAGTGAACAGACGGACGGACAGACGGACAGACGGACGGACAAAATCGATTTCATAAGGGTTTTTTTGTAAAATCTAAAAAACCCTAAAAACGAAAAAAGTCATACAAATTGACAGGTTGTCAGTCAATCCAATAATTGACAATCTGTTCACTTGTATGAAAAAAACTGGAAATTTAATTTCCGGCTAAATTTAGCTGGAAACAGACTTTTCTTTTTAAAAAGGGCTCAAATTCCGGCTAAATAGGTTGCAGCTAGAAAAACGGCCTAAAACGAGCTAAAAACATACAAAACAATAAAATTGCAAAAGTAAACTGTGATATTGTTTTTTTCTCATAAGTACTACCAACGCCATCTAGAAATATCATAGCCGCAACTCAGCTGTACAATGACGTTATTGCTTAGCTCTTAAATTTTTTATTTACACGAACAAACAACAAAAACAAATAGTGACGTAATAAAAAGCAAAAACAAAACAGCGCAACATTGGCGAACATAACCTAAAATTATAAGCTGATTTTGACGTCTAAGATTCTACATTGCGGCCTTAATATCTAGACGGCGTTGGTACTACCCGTATACCTGGCGTGTGGTTTATGCTATGATTTCTTGGTATTGTTTTTTCTATTTGTTGCTACGAACTACACAAGATGTCATACATCTACTAAAATCATCTAATCCGAATGGCACATTAAAAATGAATAAATTTTCGAATATTTGAATTGGCATCCCTAAGAATTTGGGATGATCTACCGCACTATAGGAATTTATTAGAGAGTTTCAACAGGGCGTACAAACGCTAAGAATGTTAAATATAATTTAAAATATTTCTTTCGTGAGACCTTATGACTATAGGACTACAACCAGCTTGCGTAGAGCGAACTTGAGGATGCTATCTTTTTGGCCATCGTTGGGTGAATTTTTACTTAAACAAGATGATTTGCCGCACTAAACAGTATTTCGCCTTTGTTTGGAGGAATCCACAAGCCACTTATTACGTTTGTGCCAGGCAATTTTACGGGTCAGGGAAGTTTACCTAGGACATTATGCTACGCTGAGGGAGCCTAGATAATGAAAACCATTTCTTCTTGAATTAAATGATTCAACTTAAGTTTCAAACCAATATATTTCACGGTTCCGCCTATACTACAGTAACCGAGTACCGAACTTTTCAAGCGCTTATACACGAAAATAAGTGTGTAGAAACATTTCACATTGATGATTTTTTTTGTTTGTGAATATTAAAAACTGAGGTTCACATTTTATTAAATTTTAAAAATAAATTCGGTTTCAAAACTCCATGTAACAGTTTTAGCCACAAAAACGGCAAAAAAAATCGAATGCGGCTAAAAATCCGACCGGCCGGAGTTAGTAGTTTCTTCCGGCTAAATTTTGCCGGAAAGCGGCTAAATTGGCAACACTGACAGGAGGTTAGAAGTTGGTATGCTATCTTCGATTTATGAGCTGAAGAAGGTCGAGTATCGGTTCCGTTCAATTTTTTCCGCGTCCGGCAAATTAGTTTCTCGATCATATTTGCCTTGGTTGAAGTCCAAAGATGCCCTGTCGCACTGGTGTTTTTGGGAACAGGGCAGTCACGTCTAATGATACCATAAATTCTTTTTTGGTATCTAATATAGCATTTCTAGGTCAAGTAAATAACTCTCCGAGTGAATTGGACTAATTCCCGAATTATAAAAATAAATTTCCGAATCAACAAAACACGTTTCCGAAACAAAATAAATTTCGGAACAATTTAATATGGATTTCTAAATGAAAAAAGTAATTACGCCCCAATTTTTGAAGGAAACAAAGAATTTTTGTTTTTATTTTGGCATTTATTTATTTGGTTTGTATATTTTTCTAATTTGGACATTCATTTTATTTTATTTATTTGATTTGGAAATCTATAGGATAGGATTACTAATTGTTTTCCACTCTTAACTTTGCCAAATTTTATGATCATATTTACGATATTTCTAAATCATAAGGAGTGGGGTAATCCTTTCACGAACTTTCGAGAATGGAGGAGTGTGGCAATCAGACTGTACACCGAGACTTCAGGTTGACAAGTGATCTTTATTATAAGTAGTATGTAGTTAAGTATAATATAATAGTATGTACTTATTATCTCATATATGCTGAAAGGAGTTTTTTTTAATTAATCGTCTTACAGAGTCGAATGACACACAAAGCTCCAATAACTTACTTTTTTCTTCTTCAATGATTTTCGACGGAGCACATCTTATTTGTGTTTATAAACAAGCATCCGCCAATATACGATATAAAAACTTAGTCAAAAGAAGGTTGTATTTGACATCATAATGAACTGAATGAATGGATTTGTCCCCTTCTTGAATTTCTGGCCACGTGCACACCTTAATGCCTTCCGCCTATATTTTGTATTTGCACGAATAAACCGCGTAGGATAACTCTTAATGAAAAACTTCACTTTTCCGCATGAGCAAATAATCACCTTATACTCTAGAAAACATAATAATCTTATTGTACAGCACTATGCGTAAAGATATACAAAAACTCTCTATTATGGTTTGGGTACCCAAAACTTATTGTCTGTGAACTAAAATATACTAACTTGTATTAAGTAGAAAACTATACATCCTCACAAAAACAAGAATTCCTAAACTCTTCAATAGTTCTGTATAGGGCTTTTACGAAACCGACAACAAAAGTATAGTGTCAAGTAGTATTCTTCTCGTATACGATGTCGTGTCGACTCCTTGTTGCTCGCTCATTCTCATCCTACTTCAAAGTTTGACTTGCCCTTTTTTGTATTCTTGTCTTGATAGTTTTAGGAAAATCTGTAACGTAACGTTCATACTTGTGTTGCGACTTGCGAGTTAAGTCGCTTAATGGAAAACTATCAGTTCATGATCCATGCATATTGTGGGTGCGGACGTGTCGGGGTCTCTATGCTCTGGGAAAGGGCAAAAGGATATGCACGCGCCAGTTTCCGGAAAACGTGGAAAAAATGTCAATGATTTAATAATTCCATGTTATTGCACGTATAGAATTAGCGATTAATTGAATCATAAATCTTATTTGGTGAGGGAATTTCAGCATTCAATAGAGAAATTGGATATGGGGATAGGATGGCGATAGGGTTTTATTAGTTTTAGGATTTGAATTGAGGAATTTTGATTGCATTTAGAGGTTAGCTTTTCCAATAACAGAAGTATCAATTTTGTTGAGTCTACGAATTTCTTTTATTGGCTTTTGGGACGAGCATGCCATGCAGTAAGATGACGAACTTTCGGGATCATTGTTCTTGTATTCGTCGTTTAAGGATACATAAAAAGGAGGAACTCGTCAATATGATTTGGAAACTCGCCAATTAGACATGGTAAATCGTCAATATGAGTTGGCAATTCGGAAAGTTCATCTGAAAAATCGTCAATTTGAAATAAAATTTCATTAATTAGAAATGAAAATGACTCAACATGAATTTTGAAAATCATAATCATTGATGTAGAAATTCGTCAGCAAGATTTTGAAATAGGTATGTAAATTTGGCATTGAAATTTGTCAATTTGTAATGGAATTTCGTGAACGTGTTTTGAGAACTTGATATAGGAATCCGTCAATCTGTCATGGAATTTCGTTAACATGATTTGAGACTTCGACAATTTGGAACGTTTTGTGTCAATATTTCTAACTTCAAGCAAAACTTTTAATTATAGCTTAAGGAAAAAATCGCCAATGCCTTTTTGGCTTGGAGCCTCGTGTTGCAATGAACACATGCAACACTGTTCCTTACCCCACTGGATATTATAGTGATATAAATTACTTTAAAAGCTAATTTTTATACCCTTCTTTTTTTATAAATCTCGGCCAGAGCTACAGTATAATATCATGCATCATCTGTTCGTTACAAAACTGATATTCGAGGCCTTGCAGTGTGGACGCTGGCTCCATTATGCCGCACACATACAGTCAATTCAAATAATTATTTTTTGGTTTTCGTTTTGTCAAAATCGAAGAAAATATATGAGTTTGACAGAACGAAGAATTAAAACAATGGATTCGGACGCTTGAACCTTTCCATGGAGTCGTTACTTATCTTTAGGTGTGTTTTTTTTTGGTTATCCCGTGTAGGTTTGGGTAACAAAACTCCATAAAAAATGAAGTTTCGTTACCCAAACCTACACCGGATAACCAAAAAACACACCTTTTGTAATACGTCCTACAGTCAAACATTTTAATCGCGACAAATTTGGATTTATGATCTTTTCAATCATGGTTCTGTGGCGGAAATAAAAAAATTGTCACTTTATCGATCGATCGACCATCATGGTAGACGTATTATAATTTGTTAAGTTTGGGAATTTTTTTTTATTGGAGAATAATGTAGGATATGTGTACAGTTTCTCCTAAAGGTATGTACTGAGTTCACCTAGCGGGAAACTTGCATATATGTCTCCCGTGAAATGGTTCCGTGGAGACTTGCGTTTTACTTACTCAATTTAAGATAAATGTTCACTCGTGTTCTGATTGACTGTCGATGACATCTTTCCACTGCGAAATAAAGTGCAACTGCATTATTTTCGCTGGCGAAATAACAAAAACGTGTGTGGAGACTTTCATGTGAAGTAAGTACCACCAAGCGAATTCGATTTCACGATCATCAAAATGCTGACAGTATTTGCATGCATTGCACGTGAACTGACGATGTTAGTACCTACTCTAATATCGAAATTGGGTGATTTGATTAATACTTTCAGAGTAGGAATGGGTTTAAATGGGGAAAGGTCGATATATTGCAAAATCAAACCGAAATTCAGTGCTTAGAAAAGAATCATTATAAAAGTTTGGGTGTATAGAAACGAATCGAACAATTTTCGATGAAATCAACTCCAGGTGGCGCTGTAATTAAACCTTTCCATGGCTTTCTTGAATTCAAAAGAAAGAAAACTGGCAAGAATTATTTCATAGTTGTAAGTTTGATACTTTTTGAGAAAATTGGGTTAGAGTTCGAAAGTTGCGAGTGGCCCGATACTTTTGACACCGAGTGTAGATGTTCCTCAAACTGCTTTTATTGTATAGCCACAAGTCCGTAGTAAATCAAAATAAAGCACTACAAACGAAATGGTTTGTAGGCTTTCATCGAAAAACGTTTTCTTAGGGTCGAGAGACACCACAAATTGATTTTTCACACTTATACTTAAATTCTTATTATGCGCATTTCTTACTGCTACAGGACCTCTAAATAATATGTTAATCGAGACAACGAATCAAATAATAATTTACACATCTTCCAGTGTGATTGATCCAACCTTTTTGATAATTCATTTCCAATTACTATACCAGGCAAGTCATCCGAAACTAGTTAATTTTCTATTTTGCCTACAAACAAAAATGAATATGTGTAGCATTTTCATTAATACGAAAAGAAAACATTTTGTCAAAAAAAATTCTATGAACACGACAAAGGACTAAACCGCCTAGGTGAAGTGCTAAAAAAAACACCAACATCATGCTCATAAGTTTCTTATGACGAAAACAAAACAATTTAATCTACACCCCGCCACAGGAGCAACTTGTTGTTAGTAAAGCCGAAAGAAAAATAAAAAATAGGCGAAAACCCAAAACACAAGCTTCGTCCTTGCTTGTTTGTTCAGCACAATTTGAAAGGTATTGATCACAAAACTCACAACAAGACAAGCCTATGTTTGAAACTTTCATGCAACGACTGACGAAAATTGTTGTGGATTTTTTTTTCCTACGACGTAATAACGGCTGTTGTTTTGATTTCCATTGTGTCAATACTTCAAAGAGAGTGGTAAGAGTGAAAGTTGCTTCCTTTCGCGAAGAAATCGATCGAGAGAGAAAAAAACCATTCATTTCAAAGCAAATATATTTTTTATTGTTTGCTTATTGTACGTCCAAAGTAAAGTGTCTGGGTTACATAAAATATAAATAAAATGCAGAATTATTAATGTCAGTAACATTGTGTAGAAGTGACACAATTCTATTTAAAGTGCGCTGTTAAATGGAACGATTGTCAACAGTTTATAAATATGTATATGCATTGTACAATATACAACGAAGGGAAAAATGTCCATGGTGTGTGTCAGTGATGCAAACTGATAAGAATCGAAGCGAAACCCTTACGAATAGAACGTAAGGACACTTGTCTGATTGCCTCGAACGAACAGGAATGGTGGCATACCGCTACTCAGACATTCCAGCCAGGCCATGTACAACGGAGCCGATACAATATTTTTTCGTGGCATTGGCAATGTCATCACCACTAAATCCGATTTCATTGAATTCTCGTGCATATATTCTCGCAGCCGTAAATACCGGTTGGTCTTATCTTGAACGGCCAATAAATCACCCTCGGTGATAGGTCCTGAAAATAAATAGAAACGACTTGCATAACTTCATGTAAAAAGTTTAAAAATATTTATCTACCTGTTTCAGGATCATCATTTGATGTTGGTGTCGTTTCTGATTCTACGAAATCCTTTATAAGTTCGTTGAAAAATTGCACCGTACTCTCTTGGGCTTTCTTTGTGATGTCCGGAATCAATTGTAAATCGGAATAGTCGATACGGAATTTCGCAAGCAGACTGGCCATTGACCGTTGCTCATACTCCAGTTCAGCTTTTTTGTTAGCCAATGCAAACACCCTGTGAATGAGATGTGAACAAAGAGCAAATAAATATCAGAGATTCTCGAAAAATTTCTCTTGAAAATAGACAAATAAATTGAAAAGACATCGGAACGAATGATTCTGACAGAAAATAGGATGAGACTACATTGTGTTCCAGAGCGTATGCTTGGAGCATATTTCGAATAGTTTTTCTAGTATGGAAATCCATTTGAAATTTTAAAATAAATGACAAAAATGAAAATTATTCGAAAATATGAAATTACATAAAAAAATCTACAACGCCCCCACCCTTGACTACGACACTGCATCCATTCCCACACTATCCAGTGCCACACTTAATGAAAAATCAATTTACATTTTAAACGTTCCCATGATTCAAATGAAAACTTTAAATCGTATGAAAATCATTTTTTTCAGCCCCCCTCAGTCACACCATGCAAACCGCACACCACCAACAGGATTCCCTTACCTCAATTTACACGATTGCCAAGTCCTTTGAGTACTTATAATATACGGCAGCAACAACGTAAGACCACCGTCGTCGTAAAGCCACCAAACATCGATGACAGCGTGACTTCGTTTCCTCGTAAATTGCGTTAATTCGCCGACAATGTCCTTGGGTAGTTCAGCACCGCCCGGTCCTTTATAGAGAGCTGCCTTGTCGTCGCGAGACTTTTTCGTTTTTCGCGTTAGACTCGACTGCTGCGACAGGTGGAAATGGCGAGGAATTATACAGAGAATTTTATGATAAAGCATGAAAAGTGTAGTATGGTGCGGTGGGGTAGGCAACCATAATAAAGCTGCTCGCTACTTTACTTACGTTTAAATAAGTTGATTTGGGATCTAATGGATCCGGTAGTACGGACACTTCCTGCGCTTTAATTTGCGAGCCGGCTGTGAATGATAGATCGCTCGTGCTGCTGGCTGTAAAATGAGAAATGTCAAAGTTAAATGGACTGCACCGAACAGGAACAGTGGATGAATGACTACGTAACAGTTGAAATGACGATAATTAATGAAGAAAGTGGTTGATTGGATAATAGATTTACACGGCTGGATGGTGGAGTTTTGAAAATTTTGAACGATTTTCGTTAAACGTTAAGTGGTCTAAGTCGTTTCAACAGGTTTGACACCTGTGAGACTTTATCATTATTTGTAAATAAATTTTTGAATCGTTTATGTACGAGGATTTTTTTTAGTTTTGTAACAGTATTTAATAAACCTAACCCTGACATGGCACAGTGAACAAATTTCAAAGTTGGTTTACATGCACGCTCTGTGGCTCACTTGGTTGAGTCGCACTCTACGCTAGTATAATCTAGGGGTCCGGAGATCGAATCTCGGTGTGGTCCGAAATTCCCGTACATGTTCGGATAGGAAATATATAGTGCTTGCAACATTATATACAATCCGAAATTATGTGCAATGTAACGTTGACTCGAAATTGTCTATAAACGGCTGAGTTAAAGCACCATGGCCCCACATGGGGCTATACGGTACTTAGAAGAAGAAGTGGTTTACATCAATATCCCAATGAAAATTGCAATGTCTGGGTTCTCCAAACTAGGTTTCAAACACAAACATGTTGTATTGGAAAACACTGGCCTCTAAAGAAGTGCAATGGGAGCTCTTTGTAAATGCTCGGTATATGTATGTTGAGGACGTACTACTCGGCTTCAGAAACAGATAAATTGTATCCTTACTTAAAAAATATTACAAAAAGGAGACCGAGGCTAATTTCGGGCGCGGCCGAATTTGGATACCCTTCGCTTATCCCTCAGGCTAAAAGTTTTTTTCGGGCGTACCTATGACTTGTATTTAACCCCCCCATTCTTTTCCTTCTGTCTTCACAAAAGTTCCGATGCGTCGGCAAAACAATATTTGTGTGGGGTTTAGTTGGAATAAGTGGGCTAATAAAAATATTTATTCAGAAAATTTTACTGGGGGATGCGGGAGCATTCCATTTGTACGACTCCATTTGTTTTCACATTTTTAGTTTTGATAAAGACACATTCATTCAAGGTTTTGTGAAATTTGTGTAAAAAAAAATGTTTCTTAGAAGAACCAAAATTTGGGTTTGTATGGCAGCCCCATGACCCCATTGTCCGATTTGATTCAATCTTACATGTTTTGTGTCATCGATAGAAATACATTTGTGTGAAATTTGGTTGATTTTGGAGTACAAATAAAATAGTTTTTCTTAGAAGAACCTAATTTGGGGGGTTGGATTTGTATACCCGCCGAGTAAAACGCGTCGCAACAGACAGACAGACAGGCGGACATGCTCCAATCGACTCCCCAAGTAATGCTGATCATATATGTATACTTTTTATATGGTCGGAGATGCTTCTTTTCATGCGTTACAAACTTCATGGCAAAGTTAATATACCCTTTAACTCTATGAGCGAAGGGTATAATAACCACAATATGGGATTCGCTTAGAAAAAGCATAGTAACCCATGTCATGCGTTAGTCCAGAATGGCTATGTGATCACACAACCCATATGTGTTTGACTCCAAATTTATTACACTACACTCCACGAAATAATTCAAACGTCAAAATATTGTCGATGCAATTATTAACCCTTTTGTCGTCGCCTACGAGCTATTATGCCTAAGGTGTAACTGAATTGTCTGTAAAATCAATCTTAATTTTTGAAGAGGTCTAATTTTTAATCTTGAAACAGTTTACATACTATGTCTTACGATGATGCGCCGTTTTTTCGTTTCTTTAGACATAGTTTACATTTCGCCGAACGTTTGATCCCATTTGTGGCCGTCGGTTCCTTTTTAATATATATGGAAAGGGGTGGAAAATATTGTTGATCGATATTTTTTATCAAGATATAGTACCAATGGTCTGTCTGGTTCTATACGCCAACAGAAGGGTTAAATATCACGTTGGCATTTTAAGAGAGTAATAAATATTACGCGGATTTGATATTCTCAATTTTAAACAAAAAATTGACGTTTGAATAAAATTTTCACGCATACTATGAACTGCAATAGTGTGAGAACGGTGCCATTTTTATTTTCTGATGGCCACTCTGGACTAACGCATGGCATGGGTTACTATGTTTTCTCTTAGGGGATTCGTAACGATTTTTACTGGCATATTCAATTTTGTAAAATTAAGACTGACGTACCAAAAAAGGCGCAGTTTGGAGGCACCGACGAACAACAATGCTTTAAAATTTTGCGACTGGTGAGTGTTGATAAGGTTTCATAAAATCACTTTTACACCTTAATACTTAGAAGGACGAAGCAATTCTCTCTATGGATTTCCAATCTATTCTTATGATTGTGCTTTCAGCTTTCGTTACCGCAGGCAAATTTTTATTTTTGGGAATTAATTTGATTCTCAGATTTATTGACGCTTCTTAATAAATCTCCAAACCCTGATTGCAAACATTTTGCCTTGGCACAATTTCTTCCTTCTTCATTTCGAAGTTAAAAGCCGCAAAAAAAAAATCGGTCGAGTCACCGATGCACCTGATGTTCTTCAAATATTTCTTGGGCATTTAACTTTGACCGACCAAAAATGCGGCACCCAGAGTGATCAGAGCATTTATGGGTTACGCAAATCTTATTCATATTTTAGCCCTATTCGACTCACTGGATCATTTCCAGATTTATTGGAAATCCCATACAAAATGATAATCCTGGAAGTTGATCCAGGGTATGACTTGGATCATCTGCCAAACTAATCCACCAGGTATCTCCGCGAGCAATTTCCCTGAAATTTCCCGTATGTAATTTTGCTATTTTGTATTTTTGGTTTGTAAAATTTATTCAGAGTTAATCATTTTAATATTTCTTGCTACTTATCCTTTTAATTGTATCTCGCACGGTGCATAATTACAAATGCATTGTATAATTTAGAATATCGCGTTGGGGCCAGATGACACGATAGTCAGCTGTTACCCAATTGGGAAATTTTGATCCGATTTCATTCGACTTGGACAGGATCAATGATCCAGTCAGTCGAATAGGGCTTTTGTCAGCCTTTCACTCACCCACCAAACGTTTGAAGTATAAGCCATCTGACGATTTCTGTGGGTCAGTTATGTTCATTATCGGTAGTCACCGAAGTCCTTGGTCGGCAGCCTAAGCTTTAACATTTTTGAAAATAATTTTATACCCTTCGCTCATATATTAACTTTGTCATGAAGTTTGTAACGCATTGAAGGAAGCATCTCCGACCATATAAAAAGTATACATATATGATCAGCATGGCGAGATGAATCGATTGGACGATGTCCGTCTGTCTGTCTGTCTGTCCGTCTGTTGCAGCGCGTTTTTTCTCGGCCACTATAAAAGCTACGGAACTGAAATTTTGCACACGTGCTTATTATTGTTGCAGGCTGTTTGTATGTTTGATAGGGATGAGCATCGAACATCGATGTTTCGAAAACATCGATGTTTTTGGTCCGATGGTCGATGTTTTTACCATCGATGGTTTTGTGTCGATGTTTTTCACCATCGATGGTTTACGTTTCGATGGTCGATGGTTTTCACCATCGATGGTTTTCAACTATCGATGTTTTTTTCCTCGACATATTTTTTTTTACAACTCAACTTTGTCTTTATAAGTGTATGCAAATACCTTCAAAGAGCCCAATCAGAAAAAAATGTGAATCCATCGTAACATGCAATCCATCTATCGTGAACACTGTACACACAAAAAGGAGTGTCTTTCTTTATACGCCCGGTAGGACACAATTTCCAAATGTGGTTTCGCCCTGGAATAGTTTCAAAATTTTGTCTGGGCCAAATATCAGTGTCCTAAGGTTTAAGCGGGCCGCAGAATAAAAAAATTGAATACGCGTATTGAAACCTATGTATTTTTGTAATTTAATCTCAGAATATTTCATTTAAGATGTGACTATTAATCTAAGTCAGTAGCTTCCTAGGGATTACGTCCTATAGAAATTACATCTTTTGAAAATGCTCTTCAAATAAATTGAGAACCTTAGATAAGAAGTTAAAACGCCAACATTATTTGTGAATTAATTTCCGTCAAATTTTGGACAGCTGATCCGAACATTGTGGAACCGGTCATAAACATCCAGAGGAAGCCCAAAACAACCTTGGGAGCGAAAATTCTTAGTCTGAGTTACATCAAGTCCGGTCAGAAAGAAAGGCTCAAAATAGACAAAAATTGGTTCTGTGATGAGGTGTGAAACAAACGCATGTACCAGTAAGGCTTAATAAGCTAAAAGGGAAAAATTCTGTATTTGGGCTGAAATGGCCATATTTACAACATTTCACGTTCATGTGATTTCCTCATCAAATATACGATTTCGGGGCTTTAGAATTTCGTCCCTCAAATAAATATCAGCCCAAGATGTTTTTGTCCAATAACATGAAGGCTGCGAACGCGAGTTATAGCGCAACGTGCCATCAGATAGCTAGCAAGTTCGGCTAATACTAAAAAAAATGGACCTAATTTCGGAACAAAACAATTTCACGAAAAAGCTTAACGTTTTCTTCCACAAAAAAAGGATGCCTTCCGGCGGGCGCAATACTAATCCTAACACGATCGGGCGCAATGCATCTGACAGATTAAGTGCAGAAAAAAAGAATCAAACAGAAAGAAAGACAGACAGACATTTAGAGACTAGATTAAAAAAACATCAAAATATAAACAAACAAAACAATAACCCAAACACTAACTTGATAAAACACCAGAGAGAACAGAACCACAAAATGAATTTCAATAACACAATAATAATGGATAAAGATAACAACCCTAAAAAAACTTAGATACAGTTGACCACCGAAGGGCGGACAATTTTTGGTCAAGATAGAAAGAGTGGTCAACTTAGAAACTTGTTTAGCGTAATGTTGAATGTACAGAATGGTCAACTTAGGGAGGTTTCACTGTACAAAGAAGCCATTAATAATAATATGAATAAATCCCTCAACACTAAATTAGAAATCCCAACTACAATTAGCCTATATAATAAATTATTTAAATAAACTAATACCAACCTTTAAAATAACATAGAAAATTTAAAAATGCCTACCAACATTAACTAACATAATAAAACCATTAATACCAACATAACAAAAATAAAAACAAATGACATTAACTAGTCAATTGCCGCTTTCCCGCCTAAAAACATAACATATAATTCGAAGAAGGTATAAAATCATTTAACTCTTGAAATAATCTAACTTAATATAGAAATAATCTCATTTTTAGACACCTGAAGATGCCCGGAAAGGGCGAAAGTGTAACATGTAAAGAATAAACAAATATATCTGGAAATCATTCCTAATAAATCATCCTTACAACAATACTCATAACCAGCAAAAAATATACATACAATAAGCTTTTGTATATTTTAGACTCTTATTTATTGTTGCATTGTCTTTTTGAAACAGTTCTACGAAATTTTAGAAACAAAAACTGCCTCACAAAGTTTGATACCCTATACATTTTAAATTTTCTAAAAATATTCCGCTTTCAATAGCTTCGATATTTAAAACACCTCCAACAACTCGACCGCTTAAAAAATGTGAGCTATTTTACTAAAAACACGGTATTGAACGATTTGGTGAACCCAAAAGTCGACACAACGTTATTACGCAATGTGAAGAGTATAACATGTGGAAATTTTCATAGAAAAGGAGAAAATAACACAATCGGGCGCAATACATCTGAGAGATTATTTCATCCCTCCCGCCCCTAAGACATATGGTAGATATAAACTGAAAACTGCTTTGGGTAGTTGATCGATAAAGATTAAGCTACTGTGAGTTTCAGATCTCTCCCTTTTCATATCGGCGATTGGCGCAACCAAAACTGCCCACTTAATCTGTCAGATGCATTGCGCCCGCCCGAAGGTTAAGCAAATGTAACTCAAATAATCGTCGGCGATTTTTTAAGCGTGCATAAGCCACCGACTTCTTGGCGAGTTTTAGTAAATTGTTGAAATGAGTTCAATAGCTCGAATTTGTGCTGCCACACATTTTTTTTGATTAAGTTCTTCGACCTGGCTGCCGGCCGCGAGTTTGATATATGGGGGTTCTGGTAGGCCTGTTCCAAAAACCGGGATCTCGGTACAAAACCGGTGTTCACTTGGTACCGGACCCGATATTCTAAGGTACCGATATCCCGTTTTTTTTTGGTACCGAGTTAAAAACGATTCATTTCAACCATGAGCCGGTTTTTTCAGTTTTTTTTGGTACCGGTTTTTAACCCGGTACTCAAAAAAACCGCCTTATGGTTAAAAAAAACCGTCGGTACTGAAAAAACCTGAGTCGGTTTTTAACTCGGTATTCAAAAAAAACGGCTTATGGTTAAAAAAAAACCGTCGATACTGAAAAAAAACCTGAGTCAGGGAAACCGCTTGTGGTACCGGGTATTGTTTTTGGTTCGATGTTTTCTTACCATCGGTGGTTTCGTCTCGATGTTTTTTCTATGGTAACCATCGATGTTTTTCTTTCGATGCTCATCTCTAGTTGCAACCATCATGCTTTTGAATTAAGAGTTGCGAAAGTTAAAAATACAAATTTTGACTTTTTTACGCGTCATGTATCAAACTAATGATACGTGTTAAAAACAGAGAAACCAGTAAAATTCGAAGCATTGTTAACCACCCTAAATAATCCACAAATTTAAATATTTAAATTTAACCTTCCGGGGCGGGCGCAGTACTAATCCTAACACGATCGGGCGCAATGTATCTGACAGATTAAGTGCAGAAAAAAGGATTTCTGTAGATTTTAGACTCTTATTTATTGTTGCATTGTCTTTTTGAAACAGTTCTACGAAAGTTTAGAAACAAAAACTGGCTCACAAAGTTTGATTCCCTTCACATTTTCAATTTTCTAAGCTTCACTATGTAAAAAAAAATCTCCAATAACTCGACCGCTTAAAAAAATGTGAGCTTATTTTAATAAAAACACACTATTGAACGATTTGGTGAGCCTAAAAGTCAACACAACGTTATTACGCAATGTGAAGAGTATAACAAGTGGAAATTTTCATAGAAAAGCCTAGTACTGACCTGGAGAGTGAAATTTTTCGTCGCTGCGATTTTTTCAATGAAAATGTATTCTTACTGTCGTGGAATATGTCGGGAATGCTGGGGAATTCCATAAGCTACAATCCGAAAACAGTTCCATAATTTTTCTCGGTCATTTTATGTATTTTTTTTCTGATTCCCCGGTTATTTCATCGTGAAATGTCAAATGACCGGGGAATCGAAAAATAGTACATAAAATGGCCGAGGAGAATTATGGAACCGGTCTCGGATTGTAGCTTATGGAATTTCCCACCGTTTGTGACATATTCCACGAGAGTAAGTAACCATTTTTATTGATAAAATCCCTTGGCGAAAAATTTCACTCTCGATCTTAATTCAGCCCTAAAAGGAGAAAATAACACAATCGGGCGCAATACATCTGAGAGATTAATTCATACCCTCCCACCCCTCAGACAAATGGTAGACAGAAACTGAAAACTGCTTTGGGTAGTTGATCGATAAAGATTAAGCTACTGTGAATTTCAGAACTCTCCCTTTTCATATCGCTGATTGGCGCAACAAAAACTGGTCATTTAATCGGTCTGATGCATTGCGCCCGAAGGTTAAAAAACAGGCTAAGTGTTATTTAATTTTAAGAGCATTTTTCAGTTACCTCTAAATGTTTTTTTTTATCTTTAAAATTCCTTCTTCCAATGAAAGTTTCTGGAGCTCCGCTAGCCGAATGCATACTCTTTAATTAGATCGTATTCTTGTGGAGGCATTCGACAACGAATTATATATTTAGAGGTACGGAAATTTCTTTTTTACGAAATAGATGCGAATTTCGGCGAAAATCGCTGATTTATGCGAATAAATGCGATATGTTCTAATGTGAACTTTTTCGTCAAAAATGTTTATTTTTGTACTAAATAGTCAATTTTTGGAGATAATTTTTCATCTCAGATTGATTTTCAGAAGTTTTCCGTTAATGAGAAGAGAGAAATTGGTAAATGAAGAGAGTTCGCTGAATCACGAGAACGATAGCGATAGATAGCAGAACACCGAGCAAGCTCTTTACTTAGAGGCTCGATAAATGAACTATTTTGTGCACGTTTTCTTCGCAACGTGCTTTAAACACTCGAATGTCTAGAGTTATATGAACAACAACAACAAAAAATGTGCAAAATTAGGTTTTTATGCGAATTTCAGCGAAATTTTGAATATGCAAAATTAGTTTATGCGAAATCCCTGTTTTTTATTTGCGAAATTTCCGTACCTCTATAAATTATTAATCCTGCGTCCTGATAACATGGCGCCATCATTTTTCTTTGGTTAATGATAGATCGGGCGCTGCACTTGGATGGCGCGAATATAGTTTTCAGTATACTCCATGAGGTTTTGAAAAAATGAGTGCATTCAGCGAGAGCAAATTGGAAAAATCAACTGGAAAGTGTTCTCTCCCCGCGTCCCACTCACCCGCTAATCAGTCCACATGCGATGTATCGAAAATTTCCCCTATGAAGCGTTGAATTGGAATGCTACATTTAGATGTGTAGCTGCTACTTGGACTGCTCGATCAACTGTCATGCACAGCTGCTCGGCCATCAATACTGGAAATTGTTTATTTACAGTTCAGTTCAGCTGAAAAAAATTTAATTTCTAAGCCAGGTTTTAGTGAACGTTATATTATTGTGCGATGAATGTACGTATTTTGAAGGGAAAGTTGCAGTTTTGGGTTTTTTTGAATTTTTGATTGCCGCAATGTCTGCGGATGTATCAGCTGATTAGAAAGAACTGACATTTCGTGTAGCAAGTCCATTCAGCGAACACAAACTTAGCAGTTTTCCAATTTCTTGTGGTGGGGATATGTAGCACATCACAATATGTGCTCGCTGAATGCACTCAATAAAAATAAAATCGTACTGAATTTATTACCACTCCCCTGCCTCACTTTCCACAAGTTGTATCTAAGCTACTAACTCATACAATTTTCTTTAAAACGTATGCTAATCTCCATTGTAGAATATTTCAAATTCATCACATCTCTATGTGGGGGCAGTTTATTTTCAGATTGAATCTCTTCTAGGACTATACATGTATTGTATGTATTGTACGTACGTATACCTTATTATGTAATTCAATACGGTGTAAAATAATGCATGCAATTGCTTATGTGAAACAATTATTAAAAAAAAAACGGATGAACATTCTATTTGTTGTTCTTACTTAATTATGATTTTTTATCAATTGTAAACATACTTTTACAATTGATATACAGTGGTACTTACACTTTAACCATGTTTTTTCAGTTTTTTTTGGTACCGGTTTTTAACCCGGTACTCAAAAAAACCGCCTTATGGTTAAAAAAAACCGTCGGTACTGAAAAAACCTGAGTCGGTTTTTAACTCGGTATTCAAAAAAAACGGCTTATGGTTAAAAAAAAACCGTCGATACTGAAAAAAAACCTGAGTCAGGGAAACCGCTTGTGGTACCGGGTATTGTTTTTGGTTCGATGTTTTCTTACCATCGGTGGTTTCGTCTCGATGTTTTTTCTATGGTAACCATCGATGTTTTTCTTTCGATGCTCATCTCTAGTTGCAACCATCATGCTTTTGAATTAAGAGTTGCGAAAGTTAAAAATACAAATTTTGACTTTTTTACGCGTCATGTATCAAACTAATGATACGTGTTAAAAACAGAGAAACCAGTAAAATTCGAAGCATTGTTAACCACCCTAAATAATCCACAAATTTAAATATTTAAATTTAACCTTCCGGGGCGGGCGCAGTACTAATCCTAACACGATCGGGCGCAATGTATCTGACAGATTAAGTGCAGAAAAAAGGATTTCTGTAGATTTTAGACTCTTATTTATTGTTGCATTGTCTTTTTGAAACAGTTCTACGAAAGTTTAGAAACAAAAACTGGCTCACAAAGTTTGATTCCCTTCACATTTTCAATTTTCTAAGCTTCACTATGTAAAAAAAAATCTCCAATAACTCGACCGCTTAAAAAAATGTGAGCTTATTTTAATAAAAACACACTATTGAACGATTTGGTGAGCCTAAAAGTCAACACAACGTTATTACGCAATGTGAAGAGTATAACAAGTGGAAATTTTCATAGAAAAGCCTAGTACTGACCTGGAGAGTGAAATTTTTCGTCGCTGCGATTTTTTCAATGAAAATGTATTCTTACTGTCGTGGAATATGTCGGGAATGCTGGGGAATTCCATAAGCTACAATCCGAAAACAGTTCCATAATTTTTCTCGGTCATTTTATGTATTTTTTTTCTGATTCCCCGGTTATTTCATCGTGAAATGTCAAATGACCGGGGAATCGAAAAATAGTACATAAAATGGCCGAGGAGAATTATGGAACCGGTCTCGGATTGTAGCTTATGGAATTTCCCACCGTTTGTGACATATTCCACGAGAGTAAGTAACCATTTTTATTGATAAAATCCCTTGGCGAAAAATTTCACTCTCGATCTTAATTCAGCCCTAAAAGGAGAAAATAACACAATCGGGCGCAATACATCTGAGAGATTAATTCATACCCTCCCACCCCTCAGACAAATGGTAGACAGAAACTGAAAACTGCTTTGGGTAGTTGATCGATAAAGATTAAGCTACTGTGAATTTCAGAACTCTCCCTTTTCATATCGCTGATTGGCGCAACAAAAACTGGTCATTTAATCGGTCTGATGCATTGCGCCCGAAGGTTAAAAAACAGGCTAAGTGTTATTTAATTTTAAGAGCATTTTTCAGTTACCTCTAAATGTTTTTTTTTATCTTTAAAATTCCTTCTTCCAATGAAAGTTTCTGGAGCTCCGCTAGCCGAATGCATACTCTTTAATTAGATCGTATTCTTGTGGAGGCATTCGACAACGAATTATATATTTAGAGGTACGGAAATTTCTTTTTTACGAAATAGATGCGAATTTCGGCGAAAATCGCTGATTTATGCGAATAAATGCGATATGTTCTAATGTGAACTTTTTCGTCAAAAATGTTTATTTTTGTACTAAATAGTCAATTTTTGGAGATAATTTTTCATCTCAGATTGATTTTCAGAAGTTTTCCGTTAATGAGAAGAGAGAAATTGGTAAATGAAGAGAGTTCGCTGAATCACGAGAACGATAGCGATAGATAGCAGAACACCGAGCAAGCTCTTTACTTAGAGGCTCGATAAATGAACTATTTTGTGCACGTTTTCTTCGCAACGTGCTTTAAACACTCGAATGTCTAGAGTTATATGAACAACAACAACAAAAAATGTGCAAAATTAGGTTTTTATGCGAATTTCAGCGAAATTTTGAATATGCAAAATTAGTTTATGCGAAATCCCTGTTTTTTATTTGCGAAATTTCCGTACCTCTATAAATTATTAATCCTGCGTCCTGATAACATGGCGCCATCATTTTTCTTTGGTTAATGATAGATCGGGCGCTGCACTTGGATGGCGCGAATATAGTTTTCAGTATACTCCATGAGGTTTTGAAAAAATGAGTGCATTCAGCGAGAGCAAATTGGAAAAATCAACTGGAAAGTGTTCTCTCCCCGCGTCCCACTCACCCGCTAATCAGTCCACATGCGATGTATCGAAAATTTCCCCTATGAAGCGTTGAATTGGAATGCTACATTTAGATGTGTAGCTGCTACTTGGACTGCTCGATCAACTGTCATGCACAGCTGCTCGGCCATCAATACTGGAAATTGTTTATTTACAGTTCAGTTCAGCTGAAAAAAATTTAATTTCTAAGCCAGGTTTTAGTGAACGTTATATTATTGTGCGATGAATGTACGTATTTTGAAGGGAAAGTTGCAGTTTTGGGTTTTTTTGAATTTTTGATTGCCGCAATGTCTGCGGATGTATCAGCTGATTAGAAAGAACTGACATTTCGTGTAGCAAGTCCATTCAGCGAACACAAACTTAGCAGTTTTCCAATTTCTTGTGGTGGGGATATGTAGCACATCACAATATGTGCTCGCTGAATGCACTCAATAAAAATAAAATCGTACTGAATTTATTACCACTCCCCTGCCTCACTTTCCACAAGTTGTATCTAAGCTACTAACTCATACAATTTTCTTTAAAACGTATGCTAATCTCCATTGTAGAATATTTCAAATTCATCACATCTCTATGTGGGGGCAGTTTATTTTCAGATTGAATCTCTTCTAGGACTATACATGTATTGTATGTATTGTACGTACGTATACCTTATTATGTAATTCAATACGGTGTAAAATAATGCATGCAATTGCTTATGTGAAACAATTATTAAAAAAAAAACGGATGAACATTCTATTTGTTGTTCTTACTTAATTATGATTTTTTATCAATTGTAAACATACTTTTACAATTGATATACAGTGGTACTTACACTTTGTCATGCTTTTCCCAAGACGTGAATTTGGTGTATCATCGGCTAAAAAAAAAATAAAACATGCAATGGCAAAATAAGTACATGATAAAGAAATCCAGATTTTGTGCATACGAAACGATTCTGATTTGTACAAAGGGAATAATAATTGTCCTTTATCTTTATTGTAATACATAGAGTGAGGTATTGCAAATATGTGTATATATGTATGTACTTGCGATAATCATGCTGTGTTTCCAAATGCCCAAAAAAATATATATTTATACATTATGTACAAGTACATAATTTGAATTTAGTGCAAAATGTGGTAAGTGAAGTATTCGTGTGAGTGCATGCATTTTTGATTGAATGAGTATTAGAATATAGAATTAATATAAGGTTAGTCCGAGTTCAGACTTATTAGATTACGTCACGGGAGGACACTAAATCCCCCACAGGATATCTAAATTTGATAGTCCGCAATTCAAAATCCCCGATTACAAAACCCCCAAACATATCATCCCCAAAATGAGTATTACATTATTGAATTGTAATAAATGAGGAACTCTCTAGGTATTGCAGACAAGTAATGCTTATGTCATCTGTTTTTCTGCGATCCCAATGGGAGCAGTGGCGGCTCGTCACAGTGGGCCAGGTGGGCCCGGTCCACCCAAATATTATTTATTAAACGTACCACTAAATATATTCCAAAACACATACATATATTTAAAGCACACACTGTTCAAAAATCAATCAGGGTGCTTTATTCATTCTAAATTGCTATTAAATCCCATATAAAAAACTTTCCACGGCTTTTATCCTTCTTTTGCCATCATGATATTTTCTACGGTTTTTTTTAAGAAAACACTCTTTAAATTGTTTAATTTTTTTATTGGCTTAAAACCAACGTTTTTCTATCTCACCCAAGGTCGTCTTCTTCGTTCTACTAACGCCATCTAGATGGCAATGGTTATACGCAAAATCCATTGACTTTGAAAACTTCGAGTTGCATGAAATTGGGGACACTGACTGCAAGTGACCACCCGCTTGCATGCTATTTATTGGATGCAAGGGAAATTTTTCATGGAAATTGTTGGTGGGATTTTAGACAAATAAATGCCACATTAAACCGCCTCTTGGCCAGCCCAAAAGCTCAAGAACACAGTCGAACTTATAGAGTACGAGTTTTATGTGCGAGAAGAATGAGAATGTCATCTCGTACATTGTCTTTATTCTCGTATACAAAGCTCGCACTCTGATGATTTTCGAATTAATAATAGAGAGACGTGTGTTAGATCGCACTTTTTTTAGGTTGAACTTTTTCCTTGCTAAAAATTTGGAAAGGAATATTTTATGGCACTTACCCCATTTTTGGAAAATAATGACTTCGATGATTTGGATTTCAATTTTGGGCGCTGTTTTCGGTTAAATTAAATTGAATAGCAGTGTTTAGCTTTTTTTTGATTCTTGTGGCGCCCAAGCATTTTGTATCGTGTTTTCGTGCACGGATTTAAATTTTGAATAATTTGCAAGAAATCAGATTGTAGTGTCGTGCATAATCGGTTTTTATATTTTAAGGTTTGGGTTTTAGCCATTCCAAAATATTGTGCCTAGTGCACGAACGGGAAACTTTTGTTGAAGATTTGTTTTAGCATATCCTGGAGTGAAAATACATTGTAGTGTCATGCATGACCGTTTATCATTTGAATTTGTGTTTTGTAGGTTTTTAGCTACACTATAATAATAATAATAATATATAGGGTTTTCCAATAAGGGCGGGTAGATATTGAAATGAAGCTATGTGTGAGGTATAAACGATTCTTTTATTTTATTTGAAAGATGCATATACCATTGTGTAGGTAAGGAATTTAACATCATTCAAATGTCCGCCGTGGCTTGTCACGGTGGCATATTGATTCATATTGACTTTAACGGCATCGGTCGATTGCAACTTAAGAAAACACCACAGAAAAGGTTTAAAGGGGTCAAACCACATGATCTTGGGAGCCAATTCCCGTAAAATAGGCGTAAAATTTGTTTTAACAAAAACTGATTTTGATAATAAAGCCATGAGTGAATAGTAAACAACAGAAATCAGTAAAGTGATCAATTATTATCCCCATGGCAAAAACGATCTAGACGTGTCCGTTGGTTATTTCTGGACAGTACATAACTATTTATTATAAGCCTGATTTTTATAATTTAATATTTTGTTAGCCTAATGAAATGTCTTAATTTGTTCACAATTTTAAAATTCAAGTTGGTATGCAGATACTGGCATAGAGCACAAATGAAATCAACTCCAACTATTTTTTTATGCGTATTCTTATTGTAGTTTGCAAGATAATTTAGGACGCAAATGTATTAATTCGTTCAATGGTATACAGTAATATTTCGAGATATATTTCGAACAATATTTGAGCTCATTTTTTACTGTTTTTTAGGCGGAATCGGTATGGGGGAATAGGTATCAAAACTTTTCTTAGTGGCGCACCCAGATTGGCACGAGCCGCCACTGCAGGGAATACTATGAAAAATTATAGAACTGTTTTTAGAAATTGTAGAAATGAACGGAGCTTTTTTTTTAATACTAAACGTCAACGTCAAGGGTTTGACCCAGTGGCGCAACCAGGATCTTGCCTTGGAGGGGGGGGGGGCTAAGTCCATCCATATTACTGGACATAGAGCTTGCCTTCGCAAATTGGGTGATGGTGCTCCTAAATCAGTAATGACGCTTTAAAGTGGTGTTTCAAGCTTATTTTCGATGTACATTTCTTTGTAACTTATAGCCCCTTGAAAACGCGGGTAAAATGTGATACTCGTGATGGGTACGTTCTTTCTGTTGTTTTCATCTAAAGCCAGTTTTGAATCACTCTTCCAGCATTGCAATTAGAGGTTTTTTTTAACGGAAACATTACATTTGATCAAAAAGGACTTTTCTATAAACGATAAGAATTAACTACACTTTGTCATGTGCTTAATTCTAACGGACCTTCAGGATGCTAAAACGAAAGTGAGCACGGTGAGGAATTACTCACTGTGCACCACAAGGATCTCCATAATCTTCGGTCCGAAAATTTTTTTTTTGGGTTTCTATAATTTCGGCTCTTGGTCATTATCATATTAATCCTTTGCTGCCAATACAGAAATGTGACAATCGCGTTGGCCGCGGGTCTGTTGTTGTTGTTGTTGTTGTAGCGGCGCAGGTAAGGGGGGGGAACTAGTGTCATTCGTAAATGGTTGGCATCCTCTCCTCAAGTTCGAGGCCTAAGAAGATTGCCACCTCAATGGGCTTTTCCCAAAGCGCAATGGGTGTTAGATGCATTGGTGCGGCAGTACAATTGAAGAGGTGGTCCACGTTGTGCGGGCCGGCTCCACACGCTGGACAAATGTCTGCAATGGCGTTGTCGATACGGAACCAAAATGAATTTAGTCTAGAACACCATCCAGAGCGAAGCTGGACCAAGGTGGTACGTGTGGCTCTAGCTAGTTGTAGTTCGTCATTGGAGATATCTGGTGGTCGAGCTCGAAGGACACGGCTTAATAACAGATCATTCGTGGCTTTTGTTACCTCGCTAGTATGCAACTGCTTTAGAACCGCCTTGTAGTTGTTGGTGTTATCGAGGGGAACTCTTTTGAATCTTTGGACTTCCCTTTCCTTGTCCCTTAATGTACGTCTAACACAGTACTTCCCAACCGGTGGGGCGCGCCCCCCTAGTGGGGCGTAGCGGTTGGCAAAGGGGGGCGTGGGCTTAACTCGAGTGTTTTTGTGATGGATTATATTACAACTCACTGCCGTTGTAATATAATCCATCACTGGTAAAATTCTTTAAATCATGAACAAAATTTCTGAATCGCTGCAACCACAATATATTAGTGAGAAGCCTCTGTCCAAAGTCTGTTTGATGACGATCGCTGAAATTGTTTTAGGAATAGAGGCCGAGAGAAAAACCAGGAGGGCACTACCTGTTAAACTTGAATGAAATTGAAATGATGCTTCATAAAATATGTACATGTAGTCACTCAATGATTTCAATTTTGCTTGTTGATGCACCGCTGAGCCAAAAAATTGACCTCGCCAGGGAAAATGAGTTTTTGGTCTGAAACCGGATCTTCAGGCAACATTTTCAGCGCCCAATAACCGTCTTATGATCATGATCATGCGGCCTCAATTCTTGACCCAATGTAGTAGGGATGTAGGGCCAAATCTAGCTCTCCGGCAATATCCAATTCAGCTGTGGCTGCTACGGTTGCTACGTATTCTTCACTTCGTATCAGTAAAACTCAAACGTCGCCATGGTGTGCCGAATTGCCCGCGCACTGAAGCCTTGTTATATAGTTTAATGGTGCAATCAATTCAATATTCAAATGAGATAAAAGTAAGCGTTGAAACTGCTCATAAATTTAAATTGCGAAAATAGTATCCAAGCTGATCTGATTAGTCCAAAATCTCTATGAGATTTGTCCAATGATACAAATGACTCTCATTATTTGTCAACTTGGGGAATTCTTAGCAAAAGAAAAAGAATGAACTGAAAATGCCTTCTTCCGTTTTTGAGCGAAATTTTCGTTGGGGGCGCCATATTCTGCTAACCTTGCAAGGGGGGCATGTACTGAAAAAGGTTGGGAACCCCTGGTCTAACATGACGTGAAGATGGAATTTTGTCCAAGAGATCGAAATTCGGGTGTTGACTACGATAGCAACCAACAAGATATTGCTTAGCGAGTAGCTCATTATGAGTTTTCAGATTAAGCAGCCTAGTTTCTTGGTGGAGGTGATCTTTTGATTGTACGCATAGCTGCATTCTGGCACGTTTGAATCCGTTTCCATTGGGTGTTCCAGAGATTGTTTGTCCATATGGGTGCGGCGTAGTTTACCACTGAACGACCGATGGCTTTGTAAGTGGTGAATAATGTCTCCTTATCAGTTCCCCATTTGCTGCCAGCGAGAGATTTTAAGATCTTGTTCCTGCTCTTCATTTTGTCACATATGTATATTGTCGGCGTGGCTGTTGAAGATGCCATGATTGTCATTTTGGGGTGACGGACAGTGGGGACTTCGGTGTTGCTTACATTAATGTCAAGCCGTAGGTTATATTCCTGGTTGTACGTGGTAAAGAGGGTGGCCGAGGATTTGGGTGCTGACAACTTCAGGTTCTTGCTAATGAAGAAGGTGTTGAGCTTTTCTAAGTAGTCGTTGATACGGTCGCACATGTCTGAAATATCGTTGCCGGATGTCAGTATGGTGCAATCGTCAGCGTAGGATATTTTGTCGATTCCTTCAGGTGGGGTGGGAAGCCCTGACATGTAGAGGTTGAACAAAGTGGGGGATAGAACTCCGCCTTGTGGTACTCCCTGTTTGATCCTTCTTAGTTTAGATTTCCCATTTCTGAACTCTGTGTTGGATTTACGTCCGGCAAGGTAGTTTGCGGTCCATTTAACTACATACGACGGTGTAGATGAGTTATGGAGGTCTGTCAGTAGAAGCGAGTGATTCGCCATATCAAACGCTTTCGACAGATCCAAAGCCACTAGGATGGTACGCTTAAACGGCTTGGATTGGTTGATTCCATTCAAGACCTTAGACATGATTCGGTCTAATGCAGTGGTGGTGCTGTGCATTTTCCTAAAGCCGTGTTGGTGATTAGCGAGTTGTATGTGCGTCGCAAGAGTTTTGTGTATCAACGATTCTAGTACACTGAACAAAATCATTTGCTTAAAACAAGAAAAAGTACAATAAAAAACAGCCAAGCAATAATTTTTCCAGATTTAAGATGTATTTTCTTGTTCCAAGAAAAGTTTTTCTGATTTAAGATGTATTTTCTCATTCCAAGAAAAGTTTTTGCTTAAAATAATGCTATTTTTTTTATTTTAAGCAAGCTCACACGGGAGCTGAGCGTATGGTTGGAGTTGAGTTTAGTTTCTTGCACAGCTGCAATCTGTATATGGTGTCTGTCCATGAAATCAGTAAGTTCGACGATTTTATGTTGGAGTCCATTACAGTTTAGTTGGACGATTTTAGTGTTGGTGTAGTTAACATCGATGGTACGTGGAGCTGGGGTTAAATTAGGTGTTGGTTGAACTGTGCGTACAACCGTTTGCCGGTGTGGAAGGTGTTGATAGTTGGGAACCTTGGTAGGGCGGTTGCTGGTTGGATAAAGAGCGTCGCCCACGATTTCTACATCGGCTCGTTGTGTAGGTTGGACCTCCTTGATTATAATGGGTAAGTCCTGAGCAGTTCTTTAGGTGAACCCTTTCTCCACAGCATGTACACTCGACCGACGTTTGAACATTGGTCCAAATCCTGTTACCGCCCACAGAGCACATCCATGGGCCTGGATTTGATTCAATGCCGGCACGTATTAGTAGTGTGCGGAGCAGCTGGGCCGGCCAGGACTGCTCCCCAAGGGAAAAAATGGTGTTGAATGAATGACACGTAGTTTCCATCCCCTTCTTGCGTCGAAGGGGGTCGTTACCACTATTGGCCATGCCGAGGCATGGGACGTTCCGGTTCGTAGACCTGGTCGCAGTAGGAACGGCCGCGGGTCTAAGGATTGTTGTCGCTTTCACCCGTTCCGGAGTCGAAACATTAAAAGTGTTGTCTCACTACGTTTAACGAGTCAGGTCAAGGGGTGCACTGGGTATTGAAACAATTGACCCACTACAATTAGAGTGGAATTTTTGAATGCCCGGTACAACACGAGAAAATGTATATTCACAGGTGAAATAGATAGTGTGAGCACTGAGAGGACTCTCATCTCGCAAAGAACTATTTGATTTTGAATGTGAATGCAATGGCGACTCGTTATGTAGGGTACGATACGGTACGATATATCATCGAAGGATGCATCGCTTGTAATTAGTTAATTTCTTTTTGCTACATAATAAAAATCTTCGACGAAATCTTCAATTGCAATGAAAAATTTACATTTTTGTCTTTTTTGTCTCCGCTGATGAATATTTAGAGCTCGGTAAAAATAGTATTGAAGCAGGACGAGTTTTTTTGAATATTTTTTTTTTTTAATTTATTGTTGCCATTGAGCGGAACCAATCATGTATCGCTGAGTTTTCTCAGGATTGTGGGGACAATCCTCTGGATTTCCCTCCTTTCCACCAAGCTGCGGTCCGCCTATAGGTCTGGACTTTTTTTTCCCATTCTTAGGGGCCGTTCCGAATACTCCTTTAAAATCCAGAAATACATGATTTTTGCCAGTTAAAAGTTGTAGTTTTCTTCGACTGGTAAGAATGTTGCAAACTTGCACAGACCATCGAAACAGGTAAATAATAATGTATGCTCCAAGAACAAGAATTAATTTTTGATAAAGTCTGCATTTAAAAGCATTTCTTTATATTTCATTTTGCAATTTTTCTTTTCCCAATTTCTGGGTCTGAGAGGGGCTTTAGCCCCCTTAGCCCCTCCCATGGTTGCGCCACTGGTTTGACCAACTTTTTTTTTAATGTTTTAATGAAGTTTAATGAGCTCATCCAATCCGTGCTGGTGTTGTCACAAACGTTCTATGTTTTGAGAAATAATAGCTGGAGATAATGACTTTGGACATTTTGAACATGGAGATTTTTCTTCAAGTGGGGATTTTATTTATTTATTTATTTATTTATTTATTTAAAGAAGTTATTGAACGGGAATGAATCCCATAGTACAATAATATACAATGACCAGTATCAAGAAGTATCATGGAATAAAAAGTATAAAGTAATGAATTTGAATAATAAAGAAAATTAAAAATCTAAGTTTAGGTAAAAAAATCAATAAATAACTGTAGAACGAGTTTAGTATGTGTTCATTTTCCATACGAAGAGTATATCATATATCCCATATAATTCTACAAAATATGTAGTTCTCATGTGTGTATCTTATATCAGTAAGAATTTCTATACTAACGCTAAGTATCTGTATGTATCTTATATCAGTAAGAATTTCCATACTAACGCTAAGTATCTGTATGTATCTTATTTCTGTATTTTGCATATATCGTAAGATTCCTAAAATATGAAAAACGTACACGCGAAAATGCTTACCCGTGCAACATGTGAACTTAAGCATTTTCCCGTGGGACAATTACATTCACTATACGTAAGTTTAAATTAGCAATGTAAGCAATTATTGTATATAAATTTAGAAGGAAATACAAATTATTTGTCAGTTGAAAAAGGTCTTTTAATCAGAAAAGTACATGGTGACCCCGACCAGTATAACAAAGTAACAAGCCTAATAATTCCCTTTGGTGAGGCTGCCAAAGGCTTTGTTTATACATTCCAGATACAGCAACCAGGATACTCAAAGGGATACCCACTCTAGGACCAGCATCAGCTCGCCTTCAGCCAAGCAGCCAGCTCGCATCAGCTCGCTCGCATCAGCTCGCCAGCATCAGCTCGACAGCATCAGCTCGCCAGCGTCAGCTCGCCATCATCAGCTCGCCTTCAGCTAAGCAGCCAGCTCGCATCAGCTCGCCAGCATCAGCCCGACAGCATCAGCTCGCTCGCATCAGCTCGCCAGCATCAGCTCGCCAGCATCAGCTCGCCATCATCAGCTCGCCTTCAGCTAAGCAGCCAGCTCGCATCAGCTCGCCAGCATCAGCTCGCCTTCAGCTAAGCAGCCAGCTCGCATCAGCTCGCCAGCATCAGCTCGACAGCATCAGCTCGCCAGCGTCAGCTCGCCATCATCAGCTCGCCTTCAGCTAAGCAGCCAGCTCGCATCAGCTCGCCAGCATCAGCCCGACAGCATCAGCTCGCTCGCATCAGCTCGCCAGCATCAGCTCGCCAGCATCAGCTCGCCATCATCAGCTCGCCTTCAGCTAAGCAGCCAGCTCGCATCAGCTCGCCAGCATCAGCTCGCCTTCAGCTAAGCAGCCAGCTCGCATCAGCTCGCCAGCATCAGCTCGACAGCATCAGCTCGCCAGCGTCAGCTCGCCATCATCAGCTCGCCTTCAGCTAAGCAGCCAGCTCGCATCAGCTCGCCAGCATCAGCTCGACAGCATCAGCTCGCCAGCATCAGCTCGCCATCATCAGCTCGCCTTCAGCTAAGCAGCCAGCTCGCATCAGCTCGCCAGCATCAGCTCGACAGCATCAGCTCGCTCGCATCAGCTCGCCAGCATCAGCTCGACAGCATCAGCTCGCCAGCATCAGCTCGCCATCATCAGCTCGCCTTCAGCTAAGCAACCAGCTCGCATCAGCTCGCCAGCATCAGCTCGACAGCATCAGCTCGCCAGCATCAGCTCGCCATCATCAGCTCGCCTTCAGCTAAGCAGCCAGCTCGCATCAGCTCGCCAGCATCAGCTCGATAGCATCAGCTCGCCAGCATCAGCTCGACAGCATCAGCTCGCCAGCATCAGCTCGCCATCATCAGCTCGCCTTCAGCTAAGCAGCCAGCTCGCATCAGCTCGCCAGCATCAGCTCGACAGCATCAGCTCGCTCGCATCAGCTCGCCAGCATCAGCTCGACAGCATCAGCTCGCCAGCATCAGCTCGCCATCATCAGCTCGCCTTCAGCTAAGCAACCAGCTCGCATCAGCTCGCCAGCATCAGCTCGACAGCATCAGCTCGCCAGCATCAGCTCGCCATCATCAGCTCGCCTTCAGCTAAGCAGCCAGCTCGCATCAGCTCGCCAGCATCAGCTCGATAGTTTGCGCCATCTGAAAAACCATTGCAGTCAGCTCGCCATTGGTTGCGGCATCTGCACACCATCGGTTACGACATCTGAACGACATTGCACGCCAATCGTGAGTAAAACAATAAGTATCATAAGTAAAATTTTAAGCACATACACACACAATGGATAAACTTGCAAAAGCTCAAAAGAGGCTAGGCAGCAAAATTGCCAATAGGCAAGAAAATTTTTACAAAACCTCAAATGCTCGAAAGAACCTTAGGTTTTATAAATCCCAACTCGAGCTCTTGGAGCAGGACTGGGCTGAATTCGAGAAACAGAACAGTTCTATAGCAACCCTTGAAGAACAATTTGCCAACCATCCTTATTTTGAGGAGGATTTCTTTAGTCAAGTGAAAGAAGTCTATATAGACTTAAAGGGGGAGATCACTGAGCGGATAAAAACCGCTTCAGTTCTTCCCGATCCTACACCACCATCACCCTTTCCAGTGTCGGATTTCACAAACCGAAAGATAAAAACTCAAAATGCAATGATAGACTCATTAGAGCATACACTTTCGAGTTTAGAGAATACTATAAGGCAGCAGCATTCAAGGGCATTTTACATGCAATATTCGGCCACCATCTCCAGTAGTTGGCAAACAATCACGTTCAACCATTTTGAACTATTATCTGAAGAAGATGATCAGTATGAAGCCACTAGATATACTGAGCTTGAGCCAAAATATCTGGCGATGGCCATTAAGTTGCTCGAAATGAGCACTCAACCAAGTACAGAAGCAAACACTATTACCTCTCAAACCGCCACTCAAATAAATTCTCAAACTCCAGGCAATAGTCAAGGTTCTTCCAGTTCAATGGTTAGATTGCCAAAGGTAACAATCCCGACATTTCAGGGAGACTATGCAAAATGGCAACAATTTCATGATTTGTTCAGAAACTTAATTCATCAACAACCGATGTCCGACACTCAGAAAATGTTTTATCTAAAATCGAACCTCTCAGGTGAACCCAGTCGCCTTATTCAACATTTGCAAATTTCTGAGACTAATTACCAAACTGCTTGGGACATTCTCCAAAAAAGGTATGACAACAAGCGACTTATTGTCACAGCCTTTATAAACAGTATGCTATCGTTTAATAATATAGCAACTGAGTCTGCTATTGGTTTGAAACGGCTTCATGATACCGTAAGTGAAGCCACGTTAGGTATCAAGAATCAAGGCGTGGACACAACTAATTGGGATGCCCTACTCATCCAATTACTCATAAGGAAAGTTGATAGAGAAACACATAGGTTGTTCGAAGAAGGCCTTGAGAACCCAAAAGACATCCCTTCTCTTGAAACTTTCTTGAAATTTATCGAGGGACGATTTCAATTGCTCGAGACTCTGGGGGATAAAAGAGAAAAAGGCCAACAAAGAGAGAAGGAGAAAGACACCAAAAAGGGCAGCTCCTTCATAACAGCACAAAAAACAGACTCTTATAGCTGCGAAATGTGCAAAAATAAAGGCCATTTTCTCAGGGAATGTACGGCATTCTTAAAACTGTCGCCCTCTGATAGAATAAAACAATGTAAACTAATGCACCTTTGCCTCAATTGCCTGAGAAAGAACCACACTACATCTACTTGCTTATCGAGAAACTGCATAAAATGTGATGGTCGACATAACACCCTATTACATCGTGAAAGGCAAAAGGGCTCTCGGAAATTTGAGCCGGAAAAAGCACTGAATCAAACTAGAGCTTCAGCGCATACAGTCAGCAACACGAACCAATCATCTTCATATTATACATTCTTAGCCACAGCACTGATAAATGTCGAAAATTGTATGGCTCAAGAAATAACCTGTAGAGCACTATTAGACTCTGGCTCCCAATTAAACTTCATAACAGAAAGCCTGGTTAAACGATTGGGCTTCACAACAGCCAAGGCACGAGTTAATGTGATTGGCATAGGTGAGTTCACTCTTCAAGCTAAAGGTCGATTGAACTTTACGATAAAGTCCAAACTTAATGGATTTCAGACACAGGTGGAAGCAATCATTCTCCCTGAAATCGCTTCAAAGCAACCTACTACACCTGTGAACACATCAAATTGGCCAATTCCACAAAACATTAAATTAGCAGATCCTGACTTCAACAAACCAAGGAAAGTCGATATTCTGCTCGGGGCTGATGTTTATTCATCATTAATGTCTGTTGGCAAAATAAAAATGTCATCTGAGCTCCCAACGTTACAGAATTCCATACTGGGTTGGGTTGTTCTTGGAACAGCTCGATATCAACCATCAAACAACGCGATGTTCAGTGGAATATCAACAAAGAGCCTCGAATCCCAAGTTAAAAGGTTTTGGGAACTTGAGGAATGCGAGAGCTCTATCAAAGAATTAACAGACATGGAACAGGTTTGCGAGGACCACTTCCAACTTCATACCCGGCGAACCAAAGATGGGAGATTTGTAGTACGTCTTCCATTCAGCTCAACCCCCGACTCGCTAGGGAATTCCAGAGATATAGCAGAAAGGAGGTTCTTTGGCTTGGAACGCCGACTAAGAAAAAATTCTGATTTAAAAACACAATACTGCGCCTTCATGCATGAGCTCCTTCACCTGAAGCATATGGAGCCCGTATTGGAAATTCCAAAGAACAACTACTTCCTCCCTCACCATTGTGTGCTGAAACCAGAGAGCAGCAGCACCAAGCTTCGAGTAGTTTTTGATGGCTCATGTAAAACATCAAACAATCTTTCACTAAATGATATCTTAATGGTTGGTCCGACGGTTCAAGACCAACTATTTGATATACTACTGCGTTTCCGACTTCATACATACGTATTCATAGCTGACATTAGCAAAATGTACAGACAAATACTCATTGATGAAGCTGACCGAAACTTTCACCTCATTGTCTGGCGAGACTCACCTGACGATAAATTGCAATACTACCGTTTGCGCACTGTTACGTACGGCACATCTTCAGCGCCATATTTGGCAACAAGGTGTCTCAAGCGTCTAGCCGCGGACGAAGAGAGATCATATCCCTTAGGCTCAATGGTCTTAAACCGAGATTTTTATGTTGACGACGTTATGACCGGATCCAACAGCCTAAAAGAAGCATCTAGAATGCAACATGAAGTTACCTCCTTATTACGCCGGGGAGGGTTTCAACTACGAAAATGGAGTGCCAATCATCCAAAGCTATTGGAAGGCATCCCAAAGAACGACATCGAGGTCGTGATAAACATAGGTGAAACAAATTCTGACCATGTCAAAACACTAGGATTGGTTTGGTGCCCCAGCACCGATCAATTTTCTATAAAAACAAATTTAGCAGAACCAAAACGGTTCACGAAACGATCAATATTAGCCGATGTCGCCAGAATCTATGATCCACTAGGATTAATAAATCCAGTGGTCACGTATGGCAAAATATTCTTGCAAGGATTGTGGCAGTTGAAGCTAGATTGGGATGTATCATTGCCACACAATAAAGACGCGGAATGGGAATCGTTTCGCCACGACTTAAAGAGAATTAAAGAATTATATATACCTAGACATGCACTCTCACACGGCAAGGCAAGGTCCATTGAAATACATGGCTTCTCAGATGCCAGCGAGAAGGCGTATAGTGCCATAGTGTATTTACGAAGTGTCGACAACCACGGCAAGGTAACAGTTCAATTATTGTGTGCTAAGTCCAAGGTAGCTCCCATTAAGGGAACCACAACTTTACCACGTCTTGAGCTTTCTGCAGCCCACTTACTAGCCAAACTAGTACGACGCGTAATTTCGACTATAATGATGTCGATCAATGGCACATACTATTGGAGCGATTCGACTATCGCATTATCCTGGATTAAGGCGAACACTTCAGACCCTAGCAGATTCATTGCTAATCGCGTATCCTACATTCAAAGAAATTCCAATAAAGAATGTTGGCTACATGTGCCTACAAAGGACAACCCAGCCGATCTTAACTCGCGAGGTCTAAACACAACTCAACTTTTATCCACAGAACTGTGGTTTTCCGGGCCAAGGTTCCTACATTGTGAACCAATTAATCTCCCGAAACTAAAACAACTCAAGGAATCAATAACTCAGGAAGATTCTCTCCCGCAAGTAATGTTCACTGCAACTGCGGATAAAACTAACACTCTCTTAACCATTAATCACCGAAACTCCTTTAAAACGCTATTACACGTATTTTCCTATATCAACCGTGTAAGAAGCTGGGGAAATTCAAAGACATACAGTCGCGTAAAGGGGACCTTAAAACCACAAGAAATTCAAGAAGCCTTGCATATCATTCTAAAAATAATTCAAGAGAAACACTTTCAATGTGAATTAAAGGAGCTAAAAAAGGGACGACTTGTCCCTACAAAAAGCAAACTAGCTTCTTTATCCGTTTTTATCGACGACAAGGGCCTAATCCGCGTAGGAGGAAGACTTCAACAAGCCAACCTCCCTTACGATTCTAGACATCCCATCTTGCTTCCTGAAAAGGATGATTATGTGGTTCTTCTGATGACTGAACTTCATATGTCAAATATGCATGCAGGTCCTCAAGCTCTCTTAGCTGCCACGAGGCAAAGATACTGGCCTCTAAACGGCAAGAAATTAGCCACTTCCATCGTCCACCAGTGTGTACGATGTGCACGCTTTCGACCTAGAAACATCACTCAAATCATGGGAAATTTACCCTCCACTCGAGTGCAACCTACAAGACCATTTGTCAATGTTGGTATTGACTTCTGCGGACCTATTCACATCCATTACAAAATTCGTGGAAAGAAACCTACAAAGGCCTATATATCAGTTTTTGTATGTTTTACCACGAAAGCCATCCACCTGGAACTCGCATCTGATCTGACAAAAGACGCCTTTATGGGGGCACTGAAACGGTTCATTGCGAGGCGCGGAAAACCAACCCGTATTTACTGTGATAATGGGACAAATTTTGTAGGAGCTAAAAATGACTTAAAAGAGCTACACGAGTTAATATACCAAAATAACAATAAAGACGATCTTGTGAAGTTTTGCGCCGACCAAATGGTAGAATGGCTGTTCATTCCACCAAGGACACCTCATTTCGGGGGCCTTTGGGAGGCAGCAGTGAAATCAGCCAAACACCACTTGCGCCGATGTATCGGAAACGCCTCTCTCACATATGAAGAGCTTCACACCATTGTCTCTGAAGCAGAAGCTGTACTAAATTCACGCCCTCTTACCGCTCTCTCCAGCAATCCGAATGATCTACAAGCATTGACTCCAGGCCATTTTCTGATCGGTGAGCCATTAAATACTCTACCGAACCCATTTGCTAAAGAACAAAATCTAAAACTCGCTCAAAGGTGGGAACTAGTAACCCGAAAGCAAGTAGAGTTTTGGAATAGATGGAGTAGGGAGTTTCTTCATGATTTACAACAAAGAAATAAATGGAGAACACCTACCGCTGAACTGAAACCTGGAAGTCTTGTTCTCTTGAAAGAAGATTTTACGCCTCCTCTAAAATGGTCACTCGGCAGAATCATTGGTGGATTCGCAGACAATGATGGAAGAGTAAGAGTGATGGAAATCAAGACGGAAAGAGGTGTAGTCAAACGAGCCATCCACAACTTAGCCCCACTTCCAATAAATCCCGATTCAAAGGTCTCAGATAATTTAATTGAGGAAATTCCAGATGATCGCAGTAAGTCAGAACAAAAAACTGAGCAGTCGAATTACACATCGCTCATTTGCAGCATACCACTACACAAACTTTCCGCATCCACTATACAAAAGGCTCAATCATTGAAAACCCATTCGAAGCACCCTCCAAAAAATACAAGCGATGATCATAAACAAATCATGCTAAACACCGAAAGGAAACGGAGGCTACCACTTCCAACCAAAAATAAAAAACGGATCAGAATCCACCCTATCAGCAGTAGTTGGAAGAGTGTGCCCTTCAAACCCTGTGCAGCGCTCCAAGAATATCATAAGCGTGTCGCTGAACTCGAAGCTACGCGAGAAAAACGGAAAACCAGAAGCCTTCCTTCTCTCGGTAAGGGCTACTCAATCTTCAGTTTACTCCTAGTTGTATGTCTAACCATTTGTCCGCCTGTCTACTCACTTAATGTCAACAATAGTATAGAGATCCTCAAGTGGCAAAATCGACCGCTGATATACTTTGAGGATCTAGGTCACATGTCAATGGCAGTAGACAGGTGGACAATCATGGCATATTATAATCTGAGTGATTATTGGAGCGAGTATAACAACCTCAACGCTCAATTAAATGAACTACAAAAATTGTGTAACAATGGGGCACTCAGAAACAGCACTGAATATTGCAATCCCATCTTGCAGCAATGTGACAGGCTAATGTACCCGATAAGCACAAACAATGACCTCCTTCTAAAAGGACTGGGTCACAATCATCGACCCCGTCGATCCCCTCTGGACATAATTGGTTCGATAGCGAACAAATTATTCGGCGTGCTGGATCAGGAATACGCTGATCACATGGCTGACACGATAGAAAAGGTACGGCAGAACGAAGAGCATATTCTCCACCTAATAAAAAGACAAACATCGATAGTTGATTCCACCCTAAACATCATAAAGGCTGACAGAGTAAAGTCTGAAGCAAGATTTACTACAATAACTGAAAACCTAGCGTCTTTGAGGGCGGCTCTCAATCACACCAACAAGGTAGTGAACCAAGAAATGCTCGTGCAGGTATTTGGGATACTGACACTACATTTCACACTGATGCTTACGAATTTCCAAAGGGTGCAATCAGACATGATTAAGGTGCTAACAGACAGCCACGAGAATAAGGTCAGCTCACTGCTGCTTTCCCCAGAACAATTACAATCTGAGTTAGTCTTGATTCGGGAAAACCTAGACTCAATGCTTATCGTCCCTGGCGGAACCAGTCATATTGATTTCCTGCAATTGTATACCCTAATGACCGTCAAGGCTAAAATAACCGAAAATCACGTCTTGTTCAAAATTCAAATACCCCTGTTAAGCAAAGATAAATTCCAAATTTTTAATGTCATTCCAATTCCAATAGTTACTGAAAATCGTTCTATAAAAATAAGCACTACAGCCGATCTCGTTGCGGTTAGTCTCCATCGGGATTATTATTATAGCCTAGCATACGATGAATTAGATAACTGCTTAATTAGTCTAGGCGGTAACTATATTTGTAACAAAAAACATAAAACCTATCACAAATCATTTGGCCCTGCTACATGTGAACTTGACCTAATAAATCAACCAGGCAGCATATCCTCCAGCTGTAACTTTGAACCCATCTTAACAGCCGAAAACTGGATTCAACTCCATGATCCCAACTCTTGGATATACCAGTTCAAGGTCGAGACCCCGGTAAATATTAATTGCCAGTCTCAATCGTATCAACAAAATTTGAACGGCATTGGAATTATCAAATTAAAACCTAGCTGTGTCATTAGACAAGATTCTACGATCATTTCCGCAAACACTCAGCAGCTGAACCACCCTCATACCTCTTTTTATGCCTCTTCTGTAATAAATGCAACACAGATTGAAGAGACCCTATTCAATAATGAATTAATGCGAGCAATCCAGAATCCAATAACAAAACAGAGTCTGGATGATATCAAGAACCTTAACGTTTCGCTGCAAGAATTGCAACTAGAAAGCCTTCCAGCGGTTAGTTTGCAGCAAAACATTCATCATTACGCAATGAGCTCTATAGCGCTAGGATTGATATTTATCCTTATGATCGTCTATCTAATAAGGAAACTAATAAAAGGCAATTGGCTATCCTGCAAAAAAAGCAACCGCTATCCAGAACCTGCTCCAAGACGCTCAATATTTAGGCTTAGTCAACGTCCTAGAATTGAAACCCAATGAGTTTCAACGCGGGGGAATGTTCATTTTCCATACGAAGAGTATATCATATATCCCATATAATTCTACAAAATATGTAGTTCTCATGTGTGTATCTTATATCAGTAAGAATTTCTATACTAACGCTAAGTATCTGTATGTATCTTATATCAGTAAGAATTTCCATACTAACGCTAAGTATCTGTATGTATCTTATTTCTGTATTTTGCATATATCGTAAGATTCCTAAAATATGAAAAACGTACACGCGAAAATGCTTACCCGTGCAACATGTGAACTTAAGCATTTTCCCGTGGGACAATTACATTCACTATACGTAAGTTTAAATTAGCAATGTAAGCAATTATTGTATATAAATTTAGAAGGAAATACAAATTATTTGTCAGTTGAAAAAGGTCTTTTAATCAGAAAAGTACAGTATGTTTTCATTATGTCTTTCGCATTCATTATTTGAATCAGTAATTAGTCTTTCTTAAGCTTTAAATTTACTGGGTTAGTTAGTATTTTTTAGCTATTTTCTTTCTGCGGCATGGCCCAGTACGCTTCATCAATTATCGCTACATAGGCTTGAAGCTTACTGGCCTGTTATTTTCATTTCAATAATTTTTGTAGCTAATGTCTATATTATGTACCGGCCAGTCATTTTATGATTTTAGGTCGCAAAAAATAGCTCGGCTCTGGTTTTTGGGGTATACCAGTAGATACCAGAAGTGTACCACCAAGTTTGCAACTTCGGGAAACCTGTGATTACCCCGTGACCCTAAAAAAACCTCAAAATTTTCGGACTTTTTCATATTTTAGTTTGTAATTTCCAAAAAGTACTTCCTACAAGAAAGTCGTCTACTGGATTTTTAAAGCAAACAAAACCTTCTTTAATTTGAGTCCACCTCCAGCTTTGTAGGTGCAAAGGATCCCAAAAGTTCGAAATTGTAATTTTAGTCATCTTCCGAATTAAATATCGGCTTAAATGCGCATTCTAAGGAGAAAGTCATGTGACACGAAGTTATAAACCAGTTACTTTGCTGTATATATCGGAACGAATGGAATCGGACTATGGGGTCATAGGGCTGCCCCTGAAAATTAGGTTCTTCTAAGAAAAAATTTTTCCTTTATGTACCTATTAACCAAACTTGACCCAAGTGTGTTCCTGGTTAAGCCTCAAAAAATATCTAGGAACAGATGAAATCGGAACACTACGTCATAGGGCTGTCATACAAACCAACCTCTGGAAATTAGGTTCTTCTAAGAAAAACTTTTTTCTTTATGAACCAATCTTAACCAAACCACACCCAAATGTGTTCCAAGTGAAGCCTCAAAACATATCTAGGAATGGATGGAATCGGTACATTAAGTCATAGGGCTGTCATAGAAACCAACCCCTAAAATATTAGGTTCTTGTACGAAAAACTTTTTTCTTTTTTAATCTTAACCAAAATTCATCCAACTTTGTTCCTGGATTAGCCTCAACGCATTCAGGAACAGATGGAATCGGAACACGTCATAGAATATGTAGTATTACAATTTCGGACTTCTTACAAAAAAAAAACATTTTTTAAAATGGTGTATCTTGGGATCCTTTGTACCTACAAAGCTGGGATTGCACTCAAATTAAAGAAGATTTTGTTACGTTTAAAAGTGCAGTGGACGACTTTCTTGTAGGAAGCACTTTTTGGAAATTACAAACTAAAATATGAAAAAAGTCCGAAAATTTTGAGGTTTTTTGAGGGTCATTCGAAGTTGCAAACTTGGTGGTACACTACTGGTATCTATCCTAGCAATATCCCAAAAAAGCAGAGCCGAGCTATTTTTTTGTGATATGCCCGTAAATCGGGAAATCGCTCGGTTATCAACATTCTGAACAATGTCGTATTTGTGTATATTTATTATTATTAGTTTCCCTTTTAGTTCATTTCTTTACTACCCCAAAATCTTGAAATTAATGGAAGCAAATGGCCGTGTCCGTTTCAATTACTTCCCTTCCAATCATGCGCCTATTTATACAATAATGTAGGTAAACTGGAATCTGCGTTTGTCATAAAGGACATCAGTAAATATAGCAAATCATTAAACAAAGAATACTTCGTGTTCAGCTTTAATCCAAATTAAATGTATTGATTTTCCCTTTATGGTAGTCTTGTTCTATAGCCCACGGATAATATCTGCTAAGTGGTCTCGAAATAAAGTCCCTCCTTGTCCGAATCTTTGGACAAATACTCCTAACGTCTTATCCACACGGTTAAAACCATGGCGAACCTTACTCGCCATGGTTTCAACATCAACTATGTGATGCGAAGATGCGAAGCTTCGAAGTGCAGTACGTTCTACTTTAGGCATAAAAGAAATTATATTTGATATGGAACAAGAAACAATATTTTTCCTCAATTTACTTGTCTACACCACACTGGCCTTCGGGCTTGGGATAATCTGATAAAAGTGTTTTGTTAGATGGATACTTGCACGTCTATAATAGTTTGATAGCAATTTTGACCGGCCATGTATCATTTTATTTTTATGGAAGACGGGCGTGAAAGATATATGAAAATAAAATGTAATTGAATGGAAAAACAATTGTTGTATTGCGTATGGTGTGAATTTATTGGTAAAGCGATCAAATCAAGTGTTAGATTTTTTTGGATTGATGTTCTCTTTAATGCGTGGCCCAATTTAAGCTCATGAAGAATGAAAGCAAAATTCCAAGTAAAACGCATGCATATTTTGACCGCAAAGCAGCGCTATTACCACGTTTAAGTTTGTGCTCGTAAGGACGACTCGTGCGATGATCGCTCAGCGATCGTAATTAAATAAACTGTTCTGTGCACTATATGACATGTAGAATTGGTTGCTTAACTACCATCGCTAAGCGATAATCGCATGAGTCGCCTCTACGAACAAAAATCTTTGCGCAGTTTGCTTGGCTAGAAGGGACTCATGCAATGATCGCTGAGCAATTATTGCTTTTCATAAGCTCTGACTTATTTGCATTTATATTTCCCATGGTTCCGTATTCCTTGAAGATTTAGTCAATATAAGGAACGCAGCATGCAAGATAATATTTGTTTGTGTTCGTAGAGACGATGATCGACGGTGATCACTAAGCTATCGTAGCTATGTGACTATCGACTACGGGTGTTTTCCTACATGCGACTACAGCAACCACGCCTATGAGTTATGTATTCCATTGTATTGTAATCTTACTCCGACTCTCTGAAAACCATTCCAAACAATACACCGACCGGTCACCACGCAGGCAATCAGCATGTGCAACGATGATTTCTATATACAGACAACTTTGCCACTCAAACGAATGTATGTGAAATAAATACGACGTAGCATCCCAACCAGCCGCTTCCCGAAGCCTACAAACAAGTGGCTTGTACCACGGTCACCAACTCACCACACAGAGAAACAGCATTCACAAAAATGATCGCGCGACTGCTTGCTATATACATTCACTACATCCACAGTCGCCACGACGTAAACGACAATTGCACGAATTTTTTGTACAATGCGCATAGCACCCCAAGCAGCCGCTCCACGAAGCACACAAACAATTGGCGCACCACGATCACCACTAAGCAAGGCAGCATGTACAACAATGAGCGCGATCGTTGCGATTTTATTCTACACATGCCACACGTCCATCGCCTGACAAGCTCAACGACTATCGTTTAAAATCATGTAAAATATATGGAAGCAGTACTCAATTCCAGTCGTCAGGCGATGGTCACTTACATGTATTTTTGTAGAGCTGTGTTGTTTCCAGCTTTAGTTGTAATTAGGATCACAGTTTTGTACAAAATGTAGATATGCATATAACACTGCGTACAAGCAATAGACGCTTAGCAATCATCGCAAGAGTCGCTTCCAGAAAACGTGTATTTTTTTTTAAATAGTGTTAAGGTTTATTTTCCTCGACACGACCCCAGTGGCTCTAGCGACAGCGACTCGCTCATTCCATATAAAAACTAAAAAACGAGTCGCTAGAGCCGCTGGGGTCGTACCGAGCAAAATAAACCTATACGGTACGTGTTCGTTCAAACGACTCATGTGATGATCGCTCAGCGATCGTAGTTTTGCATCTAATTCCGAGCCATATTTGCATATTTTTTGAATGGTGCTACTTTCCTTTTGTCGACTATGACCTAAAGGAACATGTGTGTATAGAAAATATATGCATATAGTGCTCAGAACCGGTGGTTTAACCATAAAGTAAGTAATTGGAATAGAGATGGAACTCCATATAATATTAAAATCTACTGAAAAACATTTTACCTTTGAGTGTGTGCTGTAGTAACGTGTACATACAGGCAGATATCTTCCTGTATGTACACGTTACTTACAGCACACACTCAAAGGTAAGATGTTTTTCAGTAGATTTTAATGTTATATGGAGTTCCATCTCTATTCCAATTATGTACTTACTTTATGGTTTAACTGCGATCGCTGAGCGATCATCACATGAGTAGTCTCTACGAACACAAACCATTATACTGTGTCTATTTATATTGGTTGGCGCTATTCACCGGGGATGGATTTAAAGCAGCACAAGTCTCCATTATGTATATGCAAGCTGTGAAAAAAATCGATAACCCCATTCACCACAATAAAAAATCACTCTTTGTCTGAAGTACAGTACAAACCACCACCATTCGGCTTGTTACAGAAAAATATCATTGAAAACTCCTTATTACCATTATTAACACACCGAAAGAACCACAAAAGCATATCGAGTAGTAAAGCAATATTTTTTTTATCAACTTCATCATCTCAAACTTACCTTGTGATACATTTCTACTCAAACTATCCAAACTGCCATGCACGTGAGCATTCTGTTCGGTCGATATAAGATCCGCCGAACTATCGTTAGACTGAAGCGTACGTGGAATATCAATGAAGTTACGGGGTGACTCTTCACCCAGTATTTGAGCATAATCTAGTCCTTTTTCTACTCTTAAAATAGCTACGGCTAAATGCATATCTAATGCCTAAAACGACAATAAAAAAAACGGGACACCATTATAATGATATTAATAGGTCGTCGATTCCGCACGATTGCCGAACCGAATGGAACGCAAATATAGAAATACAAAAGTAAAAAGGAAGCAAATTTTCTATATATACTTACTTTGTGCATGACATTGAAATACTGATTAAGATCCTTTCTATCACACGCCTTCCAATCGGCCTTGTAACCGAGCATAACAATGTTGGGCTTTAATTTACCAATACCACTAGCCTGGAAAAGTTAAATGGACAATGAAACGCACAGCAGCTGTAGTCAATTGGTTTTTGTGGACAACAGGACACAATTTTGTAGGATATGTTGTTTGCATATAAATTGCCTGAATTTTCCAAGGAAATACAATATTCTCAGCCATTAAAGAGAGTGGGAATTATGCATACTAGGAAATTTAATAACACTGACAGGCGGTGTTGTTCACTGAATAATAAGAGCAATAAATTGTAGCAATTTTCCAGGTATTTTGTAGTGATGCAGTTAGAAAATTAAATTTGCGCAATGTATCCACTGTATGGACAGCAATGTGTTGTGGTTGTCAGATAAAAGACTTTAAGTTGAAATTTTACATTTAAAGCGATTCTCTTTTTTGCTTACACAAAGACCTTTGACCGAAAAATAGGCCCCCGACTTTATGAGAATGATACCACAATCATTATTGCATTTCCAACTAAGAAAACTCAGCCGAAAATCCATCATACCTGCATTAAAGCCCGACATCCTGCATCGAATTCCTCTTCGTCGACCAACGAATAGAAAGCCTTGACACGATGACGATTGAACCAGGTGTTGGCACGTTCTTGTAAATATTTACGATATCTTTGTGTACTTGTACTGCGCAAAATATGACCGCAAACAAGTAAGGAGAGATTCTTAGTCAAAAGATAGGCAAAGTCCACTAAAATTGGACGAGTGTTTGGCAAACCGGAGAGTACTAAAATCTGAAATTAGAAAAAAACACAAGAAAAGATAAACAAATAATAGCAGTTAAAGTTAACATCAATAAACTAAAGCTCTTCATCTTCCCGCATGCGGCATGCATGAGGAGAGGTTCCTTGCAACCGTCTTGAGAATTCGAGATAGCAAAACGGTGGCCAGTGCCAGTGCCAGTGCCGTAGTGTAAAAAATTCAAAAAATCGAAATTTTTATAAATGGTTTATTGCATAATTTGATTAGATTAGATTGTAGAGGAGCGTGAACCTGAAGGGATTCGCAGTCCTGAAGACAGTGGGCCTATTGTCCTATTGCCCTAGTCGCGGATGGGCAGGACTATGCCTGACGATCAAGGTTGATTGTGCTGAGAAAGGAGTTGAGATCGCTTATAGACGTCGAAGCTATGTCGTACGTATATGGATAGGCCACTCCGAATTATGACCAGTGGCGCTGAGCGGCGCTGGGCCAGAGCATCGCACTTGCAGAGGACGTGGAAAGAGGTCTCGTCGTCTTCTTCGCAGAATCGTTTTCGTTGCAGGCTGTTTGCATGTTTGATTCACCGAATTCAAATGATGGGGTCATGCATGGGGCTGCCTTGCAAACTCCAAAACCAACAAGAGGTTCTTCTATAAAAAACATTTTTATTTATGAATTAATCTCAACCAAATTTCACAAGAATGTATTATTTTACAGACTTTAATTGAATCCACAAACCATATGTAAAAACAAACGAGATCGGCCGATGGGGTCATTAACCCTCGGATGGTTCAGGTAAATTTTAGATACGTAAATGGTTCAGTGGGGTCTGACAGACCCCAAGGTAAAAATAGCTCTAAAACTTAATTGTTTGCTTTTTGGGCAAATTTGCTAGAACTAGAAGTAACTGTGAAGCCTTTTGATTAAGTGGTATATAAAAAAAGTGGAATTCGGACAGTAGTTTTTAGTAGTGATGTATAGCACATGAATGAGTCGTTCAGTTTGAACGACTCAGCAAACTGAGCAAAAGAGGCGGCTCAGCAGCGGTTCTATTGATTCGTTCAGTTACAAAATATATAAAATACTAAAATCTATAATTTTCCGACTTGTAGAATAGCAACCGCCAAGCGCCAACAATAACATTTTACAAAATTTATCCAGTCAAAAAATCTCTTAACAAACGTCAACGATTTCCATTGAACAATGCTCAATATGAAGATGTGGCACACTACTGAGCACTGAGCTGATTTTTTACTCTGACACACTGAACTGATGTGCTCACAGCTCAGTGTGCATAGTCGAGTCGAGTACCGACCGACCGAGCACTGAGTGGTTTGTTACTCTTACTCAGATACATTCTGTTGTGCTGAGTGATCGATTCGAATGAACCCAAATTGGGAAATGAGTAGTAACACTATCATTGAGGTTTTCTGATTTCGGAGACATGGTGCGGAGTGCGTGGGCAGTAAAAGTATGGTTGTATAGACAGACAGACGGACATTCTCCAATCGACTTTCCCCGTCATACTGATCATTTATATACATATTTTGTATGATCGGAGATGCTTCCTTCAATGCGTTACAAAATGCATGACAGAGTTAATATACCCTTTCACTCATATAGTGAAGGGTATAATACACTGAGCAGCCAATCAAGATGCGCTCAATGTGCATGTCAGCAAAAAAAAGCTTGCTATGTATGTATATTAGACGTGCTATGTATGTATATTAGACGAAATGAGTCATTGAACGAGTTTTAATGAACGAGTCAGTGAAAAGAGTCAGAGGTGATGTGTCGGCTCAGTGAAATGAGTCAAAGTTCCCATCACTAGTTTTTAGTATGTGGAAGAAAAAATTAGGTGGTGTCAAATTTGAGGAGAATTTGAACTTATCACAAATAAATCAATATAAAAACTAATGTTTTTACAAAATTTTATTTTTATTAGTCGAAACGTATTTAATACTAATTAACAAAGATAAGTACATGAAAATTCTTTAGCTAAGGCTAATATTTTTTCTTAAATCGGGATCCAAAGTTAGCCAATATTTAGGGGATTCTTCACAGCTTTTTCCCCTCGATGGCCTTCGCAAATTGGCTTTTTGTACTCGTTGCAATTGTATTTTGTCTTCTGATCCATTGTTCGTGGGCATAGAACACATATTTGCCTCTTTGGGGTGACATCCGACCCAAATGGGGGGGAGGGACTTGAGTTAAAAGTCATAAGGTTATGACACAATAGTGTAAGGAGATCCTCATAAATGAAAACCAGGTAAAAAAACGGCATAATTTTGAATGAATTGTGTAAAAAATTTAAAAAAACCCTTAATTCAAAACACCCTAAATTCCTTATTTCTTTAAAAAATAACATGTCTTATTTCACAAATGTACTTTAATTACAAAGTTTTAACACTTCCCGGCCATTATTATTACATTTTATCGTTTTCCAAATAACATACTTTGAAAATTTCCCACAAAACGAAAAATGTATTTTTGTAAAAAAGACATACGTAAATGGTTCGTGGGGTCTGACAGACCCCAGGGCACTTTCAAACTGCTATAACTTATTAACAAAATCACATATTCAAACAAAATCGTGCTTAAGTGAACGTATTTGATACACACTTAAATTACATATCCATCAAAATACCATTCAATAAGTTTTTCTATGAAAATTTTAAGATTTAAATTTCTCTGGGGTCTGTCAGGCCCCACTGAACCATCCGAGGGTTAATTAATTAATTATTATCCGAATCCGAATTTTAGCCGCGTCCGTTTTTATTTTAATTGATAAATTTTCCATTTTTAGCGTTTTTTAGATTTTTTTTTTTCAAAAAAACCCTTATGAAATCGATTTTGTCCGTCCGTCCGTCCGTGCATCCGTCTGTTCACTAAATAACTCGCGAACGGCTCAACCGATTGTCATGAAATTTGGTAGGAATGTGTAGAATGGTTACAGTCTTTGGCACAAATACGTTAGAAGTTGGTACGAAGAAGATAACAGGGTGTCCCGAACGTTTGAAAAAAGTCGACCTTTTTAGTTATTATCGGAGGTTGACGTATGGGTATTTAAATCAAAGATCTAAACGAGTACATCTCATATCAGTTAAAATTTTCCAGTTTCGAGCAACGGTAAAAAAGTTATTGGCGTTTAAAGTTAAGCTTCCTTTTAAACCTCTGTTTTTATAAACCGTTATATGGATCGATATAAAACTTTGCACATAGATTGCTCAGTATGGCCTTATGTACGTTAAATTAAGACCTTTACCTTTGCTAAGGAAAAGTAAATAACAGTAAATTTGTAAAATTTCAATTTGTTCGTGTGGCACATTTCATATAAGTTGCTTTTCCTTGATTAAAAAAATTGTGAAAGTAGATTTACAGCCAATAATTCAGTTCCTATATAAAGCCAAGCCATCCTTACGTTTGCCTGAGTTTCTTTGTGTTCAAAGGCCATCAAAAATCTTAAATCGAAAAATGCCTGTACAAGTGTAGATAAGCCTCGGAGTACTTTTATACAAACTGGGTAAATGGTAAATGGTTACAATGAGCCTATAAAGAGGTGCTGCAGGACTTTTAATTCACATAGTATCCATTATTCTCCCCAAAATTTCTAAGTTGGTTTACAAACAAAATTCGATTAAGTCCATTACAACATCCTAATCTCCTCATTTGTATTCCCTTCTCCGCTTTACCTTCTACTAATCAATCACAACATACACACATAATTAAGTGAAATGAATTGTAAATTTATGATGTAAATCTACCTTGTTTTTGGTTAAATAAATAAATAAATAGTAAATAAACGCGTAAGGGGGAGGATAAAGGTTGAAAGGCTCCGGCCGATTCCTATATCCTTTTCAGTTGTGGCATAACTGCGGACCCTTAGCTATGCAGGAGGAGTTTCATAGGGTGAACGGCTCCGGCCAATTGCTATGTTTCTCTACGGGGCGTTACTTCCCCGCATTATCCGAGTAACCGCTGCGCCTGAGTGCTGTATTAACAACTTCAGCGTCTCAGGTTACTAAACGTAATAGCGTGACAAAAACCGAACAGTCAATCACCGAAGCAGCACCTTCCGTAGGGGGGAGGGTAAAGGTTGAAAGGCTCCGGCCGATTCCTATATCCTTTTCAGTTGTGGCATAACTGCGGACCCTTAGCTATGCAGGAGGAGTTTCATAGGGTGAACGGCTCCGGCCAATTCCTATGTTTCTCTACGGGGCGTTACTTCCCCGCATTATCCGAGTAACCGCTGCGCCTGAGTGCTGTATTAACAACTTCAGCGTCTCAGGTTACTAAACGTAATAGGGTGACAATAACCGAATAGTCAATCACCGAAGCAGCACCTCCGAGGCCCCTCCATGATGGACCTCTTTCGTTTACGAATACTATCATGGTTAAGCGATGGGCCGACAACTCATCCTTGTAAAAAAAATTTCGACGTTAAGAAACCTGGAACGAAAGCCTCGGTTTGGACGGATACAACTCAACGACGACCTCGCAAATGAACAACGGATTACTCTTTCGGAACCTGGAATGTACGCTCCCTGAATAGGGCAGGGGCCTTAAGGGCCCTCTTGGATCAGGTTGAAAAATATAAGCTGAGCATAGTTGCACTCCAGGAAACAAAATGGCTTAGTAGCGAGATAGACGACCGAAACTCGTACACAATTTTCACAAGTGGAAAACCTTCGGGCCACAGGGAGTTTGGAGTGGCGTTCATTGTAAACAATCAACTTAAGCCGCATGTTATCGACTTCAAACCCATAAACGAGCGGCTGTGTGCGATTCGCATTAAAACTCGGTTCTTCAATCTCTGGCTCATAAACGCGCATGCCCCCACCGAAGTCAGTGAAGACGCGGCCAAAGACGAGTTCTACCACCGCCTAGAAAATCTCTTCAACTCACTTCAATCAAACGATGTCAAATTGCTGCTGGGGGACTTCAACGCCAAAGTCGGAAACGAAAGTTGGCATATGGGGGATTACTGGAGGTTACAGCCTCCATGAAGAATGTAACGACAACGGCCAACGACTAATAGACTTCGCGACCAGCAGAAACATGGTCATTAGCTCAACGTGTTTTCCGCATCGTCGTATTCACAGACAGACCTGGAGATCTCCAGATCAACATACCGTCAACCAAATATTGACCACGTCCTTATCTGCAAGAGATGGGCATCGAGCATGATGGATGTTCGGTCCTATCGTGGAGCAAATATTGACTCTGACCACTATATGGTGAAGGCGACTTATAGGTGCAGAATTTCTTCGGTGCATCATTCGAGATTCAACCCGGCAAAAATTTTTGCGGTTGACAAATTGTTGGATGATGCCACGGTGGTCACTTATGCGACTGCCCTTGAGGGGAAGCTGACGCCCTTGCTAAATAACATCAGCAACAAAGGCGCCCTTGAGATTTGGGATACACTCAAAGACACCATCAAAGGGGTCGCAGAGGAGGTTGTGGGATACAAAGCCCGGCGAGCCCGAAATGATTGGTTTGACGAGGAATGTCAAAATGCGGTAGATGCGAAAAACGAGGCATATCGGGAATGGACCGAACGCGCAACTAGAGCCAAAAAAACAAATTATGACGAGCTTCGACGATTTTCGAATAGGTTAATTAGACGTAAGAAACGTAAGCATCTTGATGAGCAGTTGATGCAAATAAACCAAAGACTAGCTAGTAGGAACAGTAGACAAGCGTACAAGCTAATTAATTCAATTAAAAGTGGATACCAACCCAGGACCAGCCTCTGTAAGGATAAGGATGGCAATATAATTAGCGACACCGATAGCGTTGATAAACGCTGGGCCTCACATTTTGAAGAGCTTCTTAATGTTCAACCGAACAACCCCACACAAGAAGCGCTGGAGCTGACGGCTGAAACAGGCCCTCCCATTCAACCCCCAACAATAGAAGAAGTTGATCTCGTCATGCAATCACTGAAACATAATAAAGCCCCGGGCGCTGACGAGATTCCAGCTGAACTGCATGGTGGGGAGAGCCTTGTTAAGGCTATACACACACTTATCGTTAAAATATGGAACGACGAAATAATCCCAGAAGATTGGCGCAAAAATATAATTTGCCCAATCCACAAAAAAGGGGATAAGTTAAAATGTGAGAACTACAGAGGCATCTCATTAGTTTGTACGACTTATAAGATTTTATCTAAAATTCTAGAAAATAGAATTAATCCGTACGCAGAAGAAATCATTGGCGAGTACCAAGGCGGCTTTAGACCTGGTCGTTCGACGACAGATCAGCTTTTTACAGCGAAGCTTTTACTCCAGAAGTGCTGGGAATATAACATCGACGTATACCAAATATTTGTCGATTTCAAGCAGGCATACGACAGTATCGATCGAAGTGTACTGTACAACATTCTGCTGCATTTTGGTATACCAGCTAAGCTAGTGCGACTCATAAGGATGACGATGACTAATACCGTCTCGCAGGTCAGAGTACAGAACAGACTCACTGACCTATTTGAAACTCGTACTGGACTCAAGCAAGGCGACGGGCTGGCGCCGACGCTCTTCAACCTGGCTCTGGAGAATGTAATTCGAGCCATGAATTTGGACAGCAGCGGAACGCTACTCATTAAGTCGACTCAACTAGTAGCTTACGCCGACGACATCAACATCATGTCTAGAAGATTGGGTGATGCAGAAATCCTCCTGCATAATCTCAATAACGCCGCCAAAGAAGTTGGACTACATATCAACGAATCTAAAACCAAGGTCATGATGCAATCAAAAACTAGAACGCCAGTAAATTCAAGCATCACAGTGGGGGACCTCAATATAGAATATGTAGACAACTTCACTTACCTGGGTTGCAATCTGTCAAAGGACGCCAACGAAACAGATGAGATAAAGCGACGGATACAACTAGCTAATAAGTGTTATTTTGCGGTCCTCCAAATTATGAATCCGAAGCTGGTGCACAGGAAGACGAAGCTCCACGTATATAAAACCATAATCCGACCTGTGCTATGCTATGGCTGCGAGGCATGGACCCTAACCCAAAACTCTGAACACCTGTTGGACACATTCGAGCGAAAGGTTCTCCGAAGAATCTTCGGGGCCGTTCGTGAACGAGGTGAATGGCGCATCCGGTACAACCTTGAGTTGTATCAGCTGTATGATGAGCTACAGGTGTCGAAGATCGTGAAATTGCAGCGACTGCAATGGGCGGGACATGTACAAAGGATGAACGACGATCGCATGCCCAAAAAGGTGATGAACGCGCAACGAGTGGACGGAGCCAGATTGCGTGGACGACCGAGAGCCCGATGGGAGCATTCTGTATGTGAGGACGCCCACCAGATGCTAGGCTTTCGGAACTGGAGGACAAGGTCGCGTGGCCGCGACAATTGGAGGTCTTCAATCCAGGCGGCCAAGGCCCGACGTCGGGCTATCGTGCCATAAAGAAGAAGAAGAAGAAGAAATAAACGCGTTCCAGAATGAAATTCTAAATTCTAAAAGACCCTCGTATTGCGGGTGCAGCCCTCTGTACGCCGGTATTTTTCTTGTTTGGACGGCATAAAATAATGTGAGCGCCGCATGCTATTAGCATGATGCTAAAATCTCATATTTCCTAACATGTATGATCGATTCTGAACAGAGGGTAGGCGCCTCATCCAGCATTCGCCCCGGGCATCACAATTCGTTCGCACGGCTCTGCTTGCGATACACGATAAAAAGTAATCGGGAGAATGTTTCTTAAGGTAACCTCCAAAATAGCCCCAAATGGGCGATTGGTCTTTAGAGATCGTCGCAGGCAATCCCGTTTTTTTTTATCAAATCCGATGCGAGTAACAGCCAGCCGAACAGGATATAATTATGTCGGCGTCATTTGCTGCTACCAACCCAAGAAATATAGGGCGACAAGCCTTTGTGACCCTAATCCCTAAATCCCTACATTTAAAGAACACATTCAGGCCTTGCAAAAAAAAAACACAAATCCAAAATACATCAAGCAATTCTTTACGCTGTCAGTAGTCAACTATACATTTTTTAACATCTCAGACTTTGTTTGTCGAACAGACATAGTCTCTCAACAAAACCCTTTTCCACCTTCTTACAAACGGATCCCAAAGGAATAAGAGAAACATCTCGCTGTTGCACTACTTACGATAGATAATTCAATACAATTTATTTTCCAATCGAAAAAAACCTAGCGAGCACATTTTAAGTAGAAAACTTTTTCTACGCACAACCACAAACAACAAACTGTCGAAACACAAGTAATTTGCCTTTTGAAAAAAAAAAAAAAAAACTCCGCGCATCTTGCAGCCAGAGGCTCTTTTACTCCAAAGTACTTTACAAGTTTATAAAGACACAGCATGCAATTGTCAGAATTTTTGGAAATGGGCACGCACTATCCGATACTTAAAAACCTGACCTAAGCTGAACACAAAGCCGACAGCGACACATTCATTTGGCAGTGCTTCTTTCATCCATGAAATTAGATGAAACTTTGCCATTTATGCAATTGGTTTACAAAAGTTATGTGTCACAATAAACACAAGTTCGTATCGGTACAATGTACAATGCTCCTTTTTTTAATGTCACCCATAAATCTATTCTCTTCGTCTCTTCTTGTTTCATTTCAATATCCCAGCCGTGTCGAGACTGGACAAATTTGACCATTTTGGCCAAGTCTTAGCTACTACATACACATGGACTCGTAGCCATACATACGCAATCTTGAGAAAATTTATGCAAATAAAATCAGCGTGAAATGGCCGTTATTTGCTTTATGTTCACAATGACGGGTTTTTATTGAAATTCGCCCGAAGTCAACTAGAAGAAGACATTGCAACATATGTTGGAGAAATTAAACAGTGTTTTCTACGTAAAGTGTAAGGAAACCATTTTGCAGGTTTTATGACGGCTCAAAGGACGTACTTAAATTATTTCTTTTTATGCTGATTCCGACGTTTCCATGGAATTACTGAGGATTCTAGTTAATTTAAAGTAGGTTCGTGTCGTCGTCGTTTGGGTTGATGTTCTCTTTTTGAGTTTGATGCCACAAAAAGAAATTGAGACATTAAAAGGAAAGAAGGATAGGGAAATTAACAAGGCAATCGTTTAATGATTAGCGGCGTTAAAATTATGTGGATGCCAGTAAAGTATAACAGGAAAAATATACACGGGTTGACCTAACATACCAGAAACCTCAATATTCATTCAAATCAATGACAAATTAGTTTAGAAAGGGTTTATTCAGCACTTGCGATCTCTATATGATTGCTGAATTCAACAATTCAAATAATATTTTTCACGGTGAGAATAAAAATAGATGGCGCAACAGTGCAACTCTGAACATAGGCCGCGGAACTATTCGCTGCTTCCCGATGAGAAGTACATACCACCCTCAAATCAGATCACCTCCCAATCATTATAAAAATTGACAAACCAGCGAACATGACTAAGTCAGAGAGGCGAACGTTTGTCAATCACAAGAAAGCCGATTGGGATGGTTTCAAAGCTTACTCGTCGGCGAAGTTCATCGAACTAACATCACCTATCACCATTCATGAGGCCGAGAAAAATATTAGGAACGTCATTACCACAGCCGCGGCACGTTTTATTCCGGCAGGACGTATCCCGAAAGTTCGGCCTAACTTCCCCACTAGTGCCGCCAGATTAGCCGATGAACGTGATCAGATCAGAATTCAGGAGCTTAACTCCGAAATTGACCGACAAGTTAAAGACTATAAGAGGGCGAAATGGAATCAGCACCTCGATGAATGTAACCTCAACGAAGGTGTCAGCAAATTATGGTCTACCGCCCGCGCCCTTTCCAATCCTCGAAAAAAAAGGGCAACAACGCCATTGAATTTGGCAACACAAAAACCTGCGATCCTCTTCAGTGTGCTAGCCTGTTCAATAAACAATTTATTGAACATCCCAAGTCTGACGGCCTCAAGCGCAAAATTAGAAGACGGATTCGCAGCCGGAATGTTGACACCATACCATCTTTTACAGCGGACCAGGTTAAAAAAGTCATCGAGAATGCTAAAAACTCCAAGGCCCTCGGACCAGATGGCATTTCGATGACCATGTTGAAACATCTCGACCTTCCAGCCTCTCACGGCCGCCTTTAACTTGTCGATGTCCGATGTCGCTTGCCATCCCTGAAATCTTGAAAACAGGTCGAATTGTTCCCTGTCTCAAGCCAGGGAAGAGCGCAAATCTCGGGGAATCCTACCGCCCCATTACGATACTTTCTCCTGTCGCAAAACGCTGGAGGCCCTTATTCACCCCACTCTTGTTGCACATGCGAAGCTAGAACCTCACCAGCATGGCTTCAGGAAGATGCATAGTACCACCACTGCCCTCGATGCGATCACTACACGCATTCGTGATGGGCTAAATCAACGCAGTCGTTGTCACAGAACTATTCTGGTGGCAATAGACTTCTTAGCAAACTTGTTGAATATGCATCTTCCTCCACAAGATCCGTTGGATTGCCAATTATCTAGCTGGTCGGCACTCCTTCATCGAGTTTCGAGGCAAACGTTCTAAGCTAAGGAAAATCAAATTAGGTGTTCCACAGGGAGGGGTACTCTCCCCCACTCTGTTCAACATCTACATGTCCGGTCTTCCCACACCACCTGAAGGAATCGAGGTGATTTCCTATGCTGACGATTGCACCGTACTCGCCACAGGGAATGATAAGGATGAAATGCGCCTCCGAATTAATCGATATCTAGGACGATTACAGGCATTTTTCCAAAGCCGAAACCTCACCATCTCTGCGTCCAAATCCTCTGCGACTTTTCTAACCACTTGGTGGGAGGACATCAGATGGGAGATGGATATACGTATTGGCAACAATTCTGTTCCTACTGTTAAAAACCCCAAAATTCTCGGGCTTCACCTAGAGAACATGATGACGTCTGCGAATCATGCAGCTTCAGTCTGTGAAAAAATGCGCAGTAGGAACAACATCCTAAAAGCTCTAGCTGGTAGCACCTGGGGCAAAGATAAAGAAACCATGCTAGCTACTTAAAGCGGTGGGTCGAGCGGCCGCTGATTATGCAGCCCCAGTTTGGACACATAGTCTATGTGACACAAACTGGTCCAAAGTTCAGGTCTGCCAAAATGCCGCTCTACGCATCGCGACAGGTTGCCTTCTGATGTCTGCCCAGGATCACTTACATCAGGAGACAAAATTGATGCCAATACGTGATCACAATCTCCTACTCTCTAAACAGTATCTTGTTGGTTGCTACCGTGAGGATCATCCCAATAATCATCTCATGGACCGAATTCCTCCACCACGACATGTCAGGCGTGGTTTACGAGACCTTGAGAGAGAGGTTCAGGGATACAAACGGGACCCTTACGATGAAGTTACATACCGAGCCGCCATTGCAGCGATCCACACTGAAGAAGTGAATCGGTCTATCGCGAGTTTAGGTGCGAATAGAGTCCTCTCAGAGCGCCCACCACCAATTTCGCCTGAGGAGATTAGGCTCCCGAGAGCCACTAGAGTAACACTAGCTCAACTTCGGTCGGGCTTTTGTTCACGACTTAATTCGTACCTTTCTCGCATAAACCCGGACATCCAAAACATCTGTCCAAACTGCAATGGTACTCCTCATGATGTGGGTCACTTGTTTCAATGCCCCGCTGCGCCCACTGATCTTACCCCTATATCGCTGTGGGAAAACCATATCGCAGCAGCTATGTTTTTGTCCTTAGACCTCACGGACACAAACATTGACGAACCATAAATCGTGCCCACATAGATGCACAGAGGTTACACACCTTTCTGCACCGCTACAAGAAGAAGAACTATTCAGTGACATTCCATTTCCTAAATCTTAACTACTTTTTTTTTACAAAAGTGTTGAGATCAACAATACTTTCTAGAGAAGAGAGACTCATAACATGAGTCGTTCGTGTGCAAAACATCATGAACTGAATCCGTTCACTGTGGTAGAAATAGAATGGAAGCAGCAACAGGAGCAACGGCTCCTATGCATTTAAAAGGGTGGCAGCAAAAGCTACAAAATTGATATGCTGCTTTCTTCGGCAGCATTCAATGCGTCTAATCTGTTTCAAGCATGAGACTCGAACGCACGACCCTGTGCGTCGAAACGAAGCGCACTTACCACTGTACCAATCAGAGCACACACGCCAGTAACAGAAATAGACGATCAAAGGTCAAAAAACGAGTCCCCTTTTTGTTCAAAAGAAAACGTAATCCGATTACATTTAGGCATACCCAAAAATACAATTAATAGGAACTTACCTGTGGTCGATAATTTTTCACATGCTCTTCAACTGTATTCAACTGTTGAACGGACAAAAGAGCCTTCTTATACGTCTGTGCCTGCGTCGTTGATCCCCAGTTAACATCTAGCAAAGAATAAATACGAAACCCACCAAAATAATTAATGTCTTCATAAAACAATGCCAAGATGCTGAAAAGAAGCTTACCTGGTTTGCTATAAGCCACGATTAAGTACAATGCAAGTACGACTGCAAACGTTATTAGGGCTGTTACGCGTGAAGTAAGGAACATTACGGCTACACATAAAATGGCCCCCACCAAACTCAGCCACATGTTGTAATACTGCCAAGAGGAACACAACAAAAATGAGAAAATTAATGTCATTTGTATCGCCATAAGTCGTGTGCAAAGGAAGGGTCGAACAAAGGTTCGCATTTAGTCCAATTTCAATGATTCATAATGGCCATCGGACACGAGTATTGACCACGCCAATAATAGTAATTGTATATCGAAAATTGCCTTTCACCTTAAATGTCGGCCTCCATCCTACCGGCTTTGCCAAACTTGCATGGAATGTACTGAAGTTGATTAGCATATAGGCGGCTAGGAAGAAATTGGAAATCAACGGTGCGATTAAATTCAGCTCACCGATAAGGATAAATCTGTAAATACAACAAAAAAAGCAACGAATCCATATCATTTCAAATGAATCTCATAAATAAACTTTTACAGGGAAAATCCCATTTATTATTACCCAACAGCAATAAAGAAAGTCAGCACGTAGCCACGGATGGGTTCGTTATTCTTGCCGTATCCCTTGGCGAACCACTCAAGCTTCGGATACAGTCGATCTTTGCACAACGCCTGCAATAGCAATATATTCAAATAAAAATATTGAAAATTTAATAGGCCCGGACACGACGCGACGCCGGCAATGAAAATAAAAATCGGACATCATATCGTACTGGGGCGTGGTGGCGTTTTCTTAATGAATATCAATCGGAACAGACCTGAAAGACTTTCGGTGCCGATACCAAACTGGCGAGCGCCGATGAAAGTGTAGCCGCGAAACATCCTGCATAAATTACTGGACCGAAACCAGATACAAGTTCGATAACTTGAAATGAATTTAGTAGTCCGTACTTACAGGCACCTGGTGAAATAATAAAAATTCAAAGGTAAATATTGGAATTGGAAAAGAAATAATATTTAAATTGAAATTAAAAAACTTCCGGTTATTTGGGGTAGATTAAATGCGTTGCGTTTCTCTCTGCAAGGACGAGGCCACAAATCAATCAAATCAGAAGATATACCTACTTGAAACGATTTTTTAATTAATCATGAAATGAAGGTCGAATTATTTTTTTAATGGAATTTAATTCGGAACAGATGCTTTCTAGTGTTTTGGTGAGTGCCGTTCAGTTTCTTTGCACCATAATCACGTGACATGACAAAAACCGACCACTGAGTCCAGGTGCCGTCCGATAAGCTTCAGATGTCCTGACGTACATATAAACACAAATCCGAAGACCTATCCAAAAGAAGCAGCCTCGAATTTGGATGCCGATGCAGATACTCCGGGTACTCCAACAGTAACAAACAATTTCAAGGCGAGCTCTAGGCTCCCAAAGTTGCCCAAAAATCTAGCCGTTATTACAAAAACCCTCGCACCTGAAGAGGCACCCAACTGTCGAAAGAGATTTGTTCAGTAAACTGGGCGAACTGATTTATCGACGTGACGGAGTTTGTGGAGTTGAAACATGGTGCCGTGAAAGAGAATCTCAGGAACGTACGCGCCATGTACAGCGGAGCCAAGAAGCAGATATACAGTAAAAAAGTTCAGAAAGGAGACTGCAGCTCTTCAAAATGAAGGTCGCTCACACACGGAGAATCCATGGACTCCGAATCCAAACAAACCCCATTTAAAAAAATGACAACTTGCCCAAGTGTCATTTTTTATATGGAGTTTCGTTGGATTCCGTGTGTATGTAACCCAAGAAAGGGCGGTGCTATCAAAATCTCCAACTGGAAGAGAACCTGAATTCCAGCACGAGGGTCTAACCATAACGGGAAAAGAAGAAACACTTTAAATTTAAGATGTTGAGGACGCGAAGATTATTTCTCACCCTGAAGGGATGACCTGCGCGGAGATTCTGAGGAGAACCAGGACTAAAAAGATGGGCGATAACGTCTCTCGCCAAACGCGTGATGGTGAACCCCGTTCCAAATTAAAACCCCCGATAGCGATTCGATAGATGTATACAAGGAAAGGGTTATGAGCCTGTTGGAACTGAATTCAGCAAATATAAAGGAAGAGACGTGGATAGAGGTCCTCGATCACGACAAAGTCATAAAACACCCCAACTCAAATGTCCGCGGTTGCTGGCAGAACTTTTCAAGGCTATGCTAGAGGATGCAAACGCGCCTAGCCCGAATTCAGTGGCAATTCTGACGACGTTTTGTTTCGAGAAACAGACTTTCCCACAATGTGGAAAAGACAAAAACTCGTGCTCATTTCAAAAACCAAACAATCAGTTCAGTCATCTTGGTTGACACAATGTGGAAAATGTTTCAACGTTGTATTTATAACCGATTGTCAGAGATAACAGAAGAATAGCGGTGCATATCAGACCGTCAATATGGTTTTAGATGAACATGGAATGATAGACGCAATCACGACAGTAACCACATTAGCGACGAAATCATTACGCAAGAATACATTTTGTGTGTGTGTTGTGACGCTAAATAAAAAATCAAAAATACAAAAATCAAAAATCAAAAACAAAAAATTTAAAATCAAAAATGAAAAACCAAAAGTCCAATTTCTGAGTCCTTGGATTAGTAGCAAATCGTCTTCGCCGATACACGCTGAGCCTCTCCAGACGTGTTCAGAATGCCGCTTATTCCAAAAGCCAGTGAAGCTTTTCCAGATAAATTAATCACCAGTAACAGGCCACTCCTACATTCAAATTGTCGGTGGCTGATACGGAACAGAACTGGAAAGGCCTTTGGCAAATGCATCTCGGCACGAAACCACCATCCACTACAGTTTGGCATGGCATGAATTTCGCTGAAGTTACCGAATCGGACATCTACGAAATCATAAAGTGGACCAAGAAATCGAAAGGAACTGGCAATGATAAGATGGTACCTCTGCTTGTATAACAAAGTCGCTTCAAAGTATTGAGACAGCTTGCCAGGGCTAAGGCTAGGCCTGTTCGGTACCGAGATTTCAGTACCGGGTTTCGGTTTTTTTCAATACGCGGTACCACAAGCGGTTTCCCTGACTCAGGTTTTTTTTCAGTACCGAGGGTTTTTTTTTAACCATAAGCCGTTTTTTTTTAGTACCGGGTTAAAAACCCGACTCAGATTTTTTTTCAGTACCGACGGTTTTTTTTTAACCATAAGCCGGTTTTTTTAATATCCGGGTTAAAAACCGGTACCAAAAAAACTTAAAAAACCGGCTCATGGTTGAAATGAATCGTTCTTTTTAACTCGGTACCAAAAAACCGGGATATCGGTATTTTAGAATATCGGGTCCGGTGCCAAGTGAACACCGGTTTTGTACCGGGATCCCGGTTTTCGGAACAGGCCTAGCTAAGGCAACCCAAGCTTTTCATTAGAGGGTACTCCCACCGGCGATCGCATGTACTACATCAACTGAATAGAAGTAAAGTCCTCCTCCTACCTCAAAGATCATTCTCAAAACTATAGGACTCAGGCAAGATTCAAGATACCGTGTGAAATAGCTGATGAGATATTACCCCACATCCTATGTGAATGCTATGTCGCGATGTCGTCGGACCTATCTCGGAGTCGCCTTTCCGGACACTGACGACATTGCCTCGGCACCAATCAGCCGGCTTAGGAAATTCTTAAGCGCGATCAACCTGGTACACCAGGCAGAGTCCTGTTTAGTGCTTTTGCAAAACAGGCTTATAGGCTCAGTCTCCTGAAATGCGGTTTCGTGGCTCTTGCCAATCCATCTAATCTAATCTAGATAAGATGCAGAATTTCTGGTACAAACGTTTCCCGAGTATATGGATCTACTTACCCAACAAACCACTCGGTTTATCAGCAACCCTTAGAACAGTTCACCTTTCCTCACTTCACAGCTCAAAAAGGAAACGGTGGGTAACCCTACTGGCATAAAGCTGCTTGCCCCAAATCCGTTTTTTTTTTTGCCGCAGAATATACTGCTCCTCGAGGCAAATAACATCCTTGCCGAGGAGCATATCGGCCTGCCGATTTAGATTAAGGGGATTCGAAGACCAACTCACGATCGACTCGGTTGTAGTAGCACATCTATCCTAAACGTAAATGGAGAAATCTGTTTTCCTTTTTTTAGTTTAGATAGTTAGATGGGAATTTCGACGCCCTAATTACCCATCTCCGCGATTTGCTTACTTACGCCTGGTCTCCTCCTTACGCAATTTCACAGACCACTCTGTTCACTGCCTCCCAATTCTCACTGGATTGCAACGTAAAACCTACCAAGTTGGCGGTAATTATGTCATTGCCCAGATCCAACTCGAGTCGATCCCGCATCGCTGCAAACCTTGGGCAGTTGAAAGGCAACCACCTCCTTACGCCTTGGATCTTCTAGTTTAAAACTATAAAATATACTGCCGGTATCCTCCATTGCTGTGGCTAGTGCGCACACTTCCTTTCATATCAGGAGGAGCATACCTTTGCCGCAGTGTGCGTTAGTGAATGGGAATAGTGTATCCGGGATACCGCATCGACTTGTCGCTGAGCTCATGGATGACTTTCTTCTGTCTAGATGAAACCAGATAGGGTTACATTCGAGTACCATAGGGATGTTCGCAAGGCAACTGGAAATCTTCACTTAGATTTGAATCCAAGTATTTCCTGATAACCGGTCATAGTTCTCTCAGCCAGAAAGTTTAATTTGGTCCTTCGTGCCCGTGTTGTGGTGCAGTTTCTAAGGAGTGGTTTCACGTCCTACTTACCCGCCCCTACCTACCGGATGTACGGGATCTAGACCCATTTTTGGTTATCCTGAGTATTGGAGTCGCGGATGTCACGCGGCGTTTGACCAGAAAGGAACGTGTTAGGACTCTAAATGTTTTCGCTATTGACGTCGAACGCTGCAGGTTCGCAATTGAGGAGTAACAGTAGCAAAGCTATATCTTGTGACTTGTCCATTGTTTGTAGTAGGGTATAGGATGAGTAGAGAGTAGACTCATTGCCTGAAAAAGATTGCATAGATTCCAGTGAGAACTTTGGGAAATTACTACATATTGCGAACTCTCATCAGCTGCGTTTATATATTTGTTACCGACGAATGGTGTTGGCCGTCTAGTGGGAAAATAGTGCGGACTGCAGTTTCACAACGGCGCGGCGTGGAGTTGTGCTACAAAAGGGTGCCGAGGCCGTTAGAACGACAGAGGTAATGGAAAGACCTCGAATCCCGCAGTATGTAAACGCTAAGCCTTTGTATTTACATTGGTTTGGTCGCGGTTTGACGTCACAAAATCAATCCGAATCAATCTGGTAAAACCTCAGATTAACGGTTAACAGAGGGAAGGGAAGGACTGACTGTTGGAGAAGTTAATGCGTAGGTCAAAACTGGTGCTAGTCGGAAGGAAACAAAACAAGTGAGATCAACGTCATTGCTTCATTGATGTATCCATTCAGAATAGTGTGTTGAGGCATTTGTCAGAGGCGCAACCACAGGAGGGGCTAAGGGGCAAAGCCATGGAGAGAAAAATGTCAGAATGAAATATGAAGCAATGAATTTCGATCAGATATTTTTTTTTAAATATAAATCGTGTTTTTGGGAGTATATTCGCCAGGTTTGAAGGTATGCACAATGTTTAAATTTTCACCAAGCTCTAAATATGTATGAGGACCCAACAGATGAATTTTTGCAATTGAAATTGTGGAAGAATTCCTTCAAGATTTTACTCTGGGTGTTGAACTTATTTTGATAAAACTTATTTCTGTACGACATTTCGTAAAAATATGATAAGGCAAAATGTTGCACAAATATCAGTCATGCGGCCAAGACCCAACATCGGGATATCATGCTACATTGATGATGAACACACATTACCATTCGAAATGACTTGATTCTTTGCAAAATAGAGTCCTGCAGTGCCCTGTCACTGTCTATTTCGCCTGAGAAGATAAGGCTCCCTATTAGAACGATATTAGCCCATCTTCGGTCCGATTTTTTTTTGTGCCTAAATTCGTATTTTGTTCACGTAGTGCCGGGAATTCGCAATTTCTGCTCTAATTGCACTGGGTTATTTATTTCAATATCTAGCTGCGCCCCTTCACCTTACTTATAGAACGGTGTGAGATAACTCTCCCTATATTTCGTCGCCTAAACACCACGGGTAATTATGATTGCATTTCAAAGACAAATCTTGATAAATTCTGTACCGACAACATGAGAAGAATTGGGTTGTGCTGGAAGTTTGCAAGTATCAGAAACATGACGTCCACGGAAAAGACGTTGCTCGACCTGCGGTGTAGGCACATCGCCCGTTTTGGCGGTAATATCTCAGCATATTTCTACAGGCAGCTCTATCTTGGATCGTGTCATCGCCGAGACCAATGCGTTGTTGTTGCTTTTTCATTTGACATATCCAGGTGTTCTTCGGTCTGCCTCTGGCCTTGGGTCCATCAAGTGGAACTTCCATTGATATCGCTATCTTTGCGGGGTTCTCGGGCGGACGCCTTTGAACATGGCAATACCAATCCATTTGTCGGTCTTCGAGCTTTTCGGTGATTGGTTGGTCATTATCATTTCTCGCTGTCCTGTAATGGAACCGATGGAGAGACACAATGCTCTATGCAGGGTCTATGCAGTTCATTAACATCTTGAATACTAGAAGTGCTTGACAGCACTTCACGTTGCACTAGGATGACCAGTTCCTTACTGAACGAGCACTCTCTCGCTAACAACAGACCCGATATACTCTTAGTCGATAAAACGAGTCACTCTGTATGTGTCTCACAACAGCAATATCGAAAGAAAACCCGCAAAGATCGAGATAACTAGAACAATAACTTACCTGGTTCACAATCCAAAAATGCAAACGATCCATTAAGTGTATCATTAACAAGTCCAGTTGCATCACGTGCAACCGTCGATCCGGCAATAAAGCACATGGCCAAATATGTTGAAGTTGTCACTAAAATCGCCAATAGTGTTCCTTTCGGAATGGACTTCTGGGGATCCTAAATTAACAAAGAAACGCCAAATTACTATCTTTATTCAAAATGACTCCAAAATCACAATTTTCATTACCTTTAAATCACCGGAAATATTGGCACCAGCCAATATTCCCGTTGCGGCCGGAAAAAATATCGCAAAAACCGAGAAGAAGTCATGATGTACACCACCCTCTTCTCTATAATCGGAGAAGAAATTGGAAGCAAACAATGTAGCTATGAATTAATTAGTTGAAAGCTCAAAACAACTAGGAAATAACAATATCACAAAATGTTGTATATTTACAAATCAACTTACAATTGAAGCCGAGAAAGCCTTTGGCCAGCTCCAAATCAGATTTCGGACCAATTAACGAACCAATGAAAAAATCAACAATTGCAATCAATAAAATTACGAGTAGACCAATTTGTGCCTGTGTGTGTAAAATTAATGGTTAGACATTTGCCTCTTTCTACTGGACTAGTAATATGTGTTTACCTTTGCTTCCCATTCCATTCCAACGACAACAATCAGCGTGAGCGCCACTAGCGTAACACTGCCAATTATCCGAACGTCTTGAACGCCATCGTCAATAATTTTCGTGCCAAAGGAACGTAGCAAATCGCGTACGGATTCACAAAAACCCACTACGTACATGGCACACGCCACGGCATTGGCTAGAGAGAAAATTAAACCTATCGATCCGCCGAATTCGGGACCTAACGATCGTGATATCATATAATATGTCCCTCCTGAAAGAAAAAAAAAACAGAAATCGCAAAAATTAATTCGTTTTAACACGCTAAAAAGGATTATTACATACCTCCTTTGATATCACCGTTTGTACTTATAGCAGACATGGATAGTGCTGTTATTGTCGTCACGGCCGTTGTGGTTAGAATTAGGATTGAGCCTTCCATAATACCCGCCTGACCAACAACCCAGCTGAGCCGAAGGAACAGCATAACGCCCCAAATATTCAGCAGACATCGTACAAAGACGCCTTTGATCCAACCGAATTTTATGAAACCACTCAGTTGCGCTGATTCCGGGTCAATACTTCGTCGCAAGGAGCTGCTCAACTGCAAGTGAATAAAACCGGGAAAAGTTTGTTAGATTTTGATCTTTGAATTATTACAAAATAAATTTGAAAAAATCACAAAAAATGCTAAGTATCCGTGATTAACAGACTAACGCTGCGGTAGCGAATTGCGAATGGCGAATTGATTAAACTGCAAGCAAAGCTTAAACACAATTTTTAGCAATTTTAGCAATTCGCCAAAGGTCCTAACTGTACCCTTACAATATTATTTAAGCTGTCAGTTTTACACTGAACCAACTGTACAACTGTTAAGCTAAAACAGGGAAAACTGCGCGGCTGCAAGTGTGCCGACCGATACCTTTTCGACAGTTAAAAATATTTTTTGAACTAAAAATAAACCAGCAACGGACACATAGCTATGTGATCAAATAGCGCAATCAAATTTAACGTTATACTGTCTGTCTGTCGTGCTCTGTGGCCGTGATCGTTCGGTCGCCACTCTGTGATATAGAGACTCATAGAGAAACGAGTTTCCAAACTCGGCACGACTCGTCGCAAGTTTATTATTCAGAAGAAGATGATAAGAGATATTCTTATCATAGAATAATAAACTAATAATGCGACTAGGAAGTGGTACGGCTGACAACCGAATCACACTCCGAATTCAGTTGTCTTTGTAACGTTGACGACTACACACGGTAGGCGTCAGCGCACCATGCTCCACTAGGAGTTAGGGTAATAGAGAGACTGTCTGTCTGAATGCCTCTAATTCTCTTTTCTATTGAGTAAGGGATGAATATGAATGATGACTTCCTCAATAGATGAAGATGAAATATCCACAAGACAATAAGCCGGTGCGGCTTATGGTGCAACTCACAACAAAATCCTGAAATCAATAGCTCATTCATTAATTGTAGCTTTCATTAGGGCCACATTCATTAGAACAGTCTGTTCTAAAATTAACGACTAAGACGCAGATTTGCCATCCATAACAAACTAAAATTGACAAATGAATTCATCTTAGTCGCAGATGGACACCAATCTACAACAGTCCAGTCCCATTAATCAGGGCCTGCAGTTCAGTTTTAATGAAGACAATGTCGTCTCCTGTAAATATACTTTCAGGCATTTGAGTAAAGAAAAAGAGTAGTAGAAAATTCACAATGATGTGAGCGCACTTTCAGTTGAAGGAACTGGAGTTCAAGGATAAATATAGTTAAATATGTTTTTTCTATGGTAAAAAAATGGCTTCAAGATAGAAGTAGGTATGAAGCTAGACCGCACAGTACATTATGCGCTGGATACATAAATATTTTTATACAAATAATATTGAATCATTCTTGCATGTCAAACGGATACCTCCCTAAACCGTTCCACCATAATGGTTTGCCCAAACACAACAAATTTCCTTTACTCGAACGTTACACAACTGCCGTGCCATGCCGATAAAGAATTTCTTTTGTGTTTTCGTATACTACGAGTATACAATAAACGAGAACTTATTAACATCACCATTCACAAGGGTCAAATGATAACATAACATCGAATATAAGGATCTAGGGCGCACACACGCATACACTTATGAGGATAAGAACAATATATAAGCTCTGTTGAAAATCCTATGAAATTCATAAAGTCATTCACAATTTAACACGTCAGCAAGTCTGCAAGTGTAAGCAAGCAAGTTGAAGCGTATATAGCATAGCACAGCAAGGTCACCGGAGGCTTTTTACGGTAAATTGTATATATACGACAGAGGATGACAAAATGAAAAAGGATAATCGACCGACAGATTTGGGTGAGATATAGCCGCATTGTACAATGAATGGAACAAAAGGGAAATGCTAGGTACATTCTTCGAGTGGTTTATGTGGCATTTTTGGTAAGGATGGTAAAGTGTGACGGATGGAAAATATGGTATCTCCTTTTTTTATAAAAAAAAACGAGGACAGAGCTTATAGAGATATAGGGAAATTGAGTTGCGGTCGATTTGGCAGAAAGTCTCTTTGAAGGGAGTGGGTGTAATACTTTAACTCTTCTATATTACTAAGATAAGGCAAGAATAATTGGATAATTGATATTCAATTTATTTGAAAGTGTTCGGTGATTTTGATCAGATTAGGTTCAATGCGGACACTTGAATTTTATCGAGTAACATTATTTTGACACTTTTTAGACAAAAACACTAAAGACTCCATGGGTCATGGCGCTGCCATGAAGAGACATTTTTTCATATTTAAGGACCAATCTTAACCAATCCTAGCACAATTGTGTACCTTTCGAAATCACAAAACATATGTAGAAAGTAACGAATGGTCATGAATTTGAAACATAACAGGTTTTATTTGCTATATCAACGTGAGTTTTTCAAAAATTTTTAGATCTAAATTTTAAATGTGACATATCGTTAGAAAGCCAACTTGTTGAAGCAACTTTTGTCAAATTTGCAGATTTTTCATTTCAAAGTACCGTTATAAAATGTTTGCTTGAGATGTATAATAAATAATCACGCATGACTTATTCTTGAAAACTTACAAATAATTACAAGGAGTCTATAATCTCTGAAAATAGGCGGAATTAATATCTAAAATCCATGCTCTCATTACCTCAACAAAAATAAAAGTGTGGCTGATTAAGTGGTTAGTGCGCTCGCCTTTGAAGTAAAGAGTCGTGAGTTTAAATCCCACTGTGATCAGATTCTGCTTATGATTTTAGAATTAAGCACTCATGGTGTCGACCTGTGATCTCAGACTACAAAAAAGCAGTATACATATTGTGTATTTGTTGTCCTTCGGCGTTCAACTGCATGTGGGTGGAATATAAGGTTGCCAAATTTATGGGAAATTTATGGTATAGCGTCCCAGCTATACAGATCTACGCCATGTGAAATTAGAATCCAGCTCCTTGCTATTTAAGAATTTGTAACCAGTTATTTCTTAAAACCTGTAGTCTGGCTGGTCTAGCAGTTAGTGCGCGCAACTTCGGTGCACAGGGCCATGAGTTCGAATCTCACCGTGAGCCATGGTGCTTTTCGAACTCACGAGCTTGTTACGGACTATGATCTCACTCAGATGTTAAACGAGTACCCATTTTTGGGGATAACTAACACTGCTGAGCGTGATGCTGCTCTCATTACCTCAACAAAAAGCAGATAATATCTTGGAAAAAGGATGGCCTATGTCCACATCCTGCGGCCTTAGTCCAATCTTAAATTGTCGCGCCTGTTATTTATTTTATTTCTTAAAACCTAAGTTTAGGGGAAAGGTCCGAAAAAGGTACAATGAAGGGTTAATTTTCTGAAATGTTGATACTTTTACCTTACCCAACACTGGAAACAGGCATCCGTATCAAATGTACACAAATTGTACACTCGAAGTTTTGTTTACTGCGTTTGAAATAGAGCTGACATTTTGACCTGCCGTACATCATCCATAAAGCTGCAGTCACATTTGGCGAGCTACTAGTACTAGTAAAGTTGCATTCGAGAAATCACCATAGGCGACGACACGTAATAAACAACGAAAACAGTGTCATGTAAATGGGTGACTATGCGTTGTTAAAAATAAAAATACATTGCATATTAATTACTCGTTTCTTGTTTAAAACAACCACAGTGCAGAGGATGTGAGAAAGACTTGCTCTATCTTTACTATTTGAAATGCTAAAATGAGACTAGTCGCAGATACAGACTACAGAAAAAATAGGGGTAGCGACCCTTCGACGAAAATGCACAGAAAACAGTCACTTTTTGTGAATGTTTTCTGTAACCGCAGGTTTTTCGAATTTTTGTATTGTGTTGTTAGCTATTGTTTGTTGGGTATGCTGATTATGACAACCACTTTTGCACCTCGTTTGAGAGACCCTGATAGTGATAACATTTCCCTACTACATAGGTATTCGTAACAAATATCCTACCATTCTACACATTCATACTAAATTTATTGCTGATTATTATCTACTTTTGCACCTCGTTTAGGACACCCTGTTAGCCATTCCCAATCTCAAAGGTATTTGTAGGAAATAACCTACCATTCGACATATTTACACTGAATTTCATGTCGATATACACCCTTTTCCGATGACAAATAAAATGCAGATACAAACACTGGTCATCTGGTAAATCCATTTAACCATTGTTAACAAAATGATCTACTTTTGCACCTCGTTTGGGACACCCTGTTAACATTTCTTATTCTCAAAGGTATTCGTAGCAAATACCCTACCATTATACACATTCCCACTGAATTTTGTGTCGATCCGTTGAGCCGTTAATTCGAAATCCACCGAGAAATAATTGTAGTGTATATTCACTTCCCAGTAGAATAATTGAACATGTCCTATTCCACTATTAAATACATTTTGCTACTTACTAGTAAAATTGCATAACACTTGTTTGATTGTTTACGACGTCGCGTCGTCACCGTGGTAATTTCGCGCATACAACTAATTCCTAGGTAGATAGGGTGACTATTCACGCGTCTAGTTGCACACACTTTCGGTAACGAACGTCGTAACATCGCGTAGTCACCCATTTATATGACACTGTTTCGTTGTTGACGTCGTCGTCACCGTGGAGATTTCTTGTATGCATGCACTAGTAGCTAGTAACTAGCACGGTCTGACTGTAGCTTAAGTGTGAAGCAAAATCTACATCATTTTAGATTTCACACAATAAAACCTCATGAGCAACCCAACGAGCTCCTACGTGAATTTTTTTTCCACTACACGAGACTATTGCCAACGCCGAGCCGGCCGCGCCGTCTAGATATTAAGGCCGCAATACAGAATCTTAAACGTCAAAATCGGCTACTAATGTATGGTTATGTTCGCCATGGTTGCACTGTTTTGCTCTTGCTTTTAATGACGTTATATGCTTGTTTTTGTTGTTTGTACGTATCCGCCAATAAATTTAATGGTAGCTATGACGGCATTGTTCAGCTGAGTTGCGGCTATGATATATCTTGATGGCGTTGCTATTGCTCTATTTCTTCCCTATTTAAAAGAATGGAAATTATCAGTTGTTGAATAATAGTGGAAGATAAGAAATGTCAACTAAAAATGAAGGTTCTAGGTTTTTCTTTATCACTGTTTCAAAATCAGTGACCCGCTGACCCCATGTGGTCCGGGAGAGTTTTGGAGGTGATCCGCGGTAGGTAGTGCTCACAAGAAACGAATATTTTCTGTACCTTATACAGTGCGTACTCGATAATCCGGACTATTGAAAGCCAGGGTCAATCCGGACTACAGAGGGATTCGGACTAGTGGAAGCCTTTAATTTGCTCAAAATTTCGAGGAAATGGACGAATTTAATCAAATTGTTCGAAGAATCCGTTTTCTATTTTCGAAGAATTTCACTCTGTTATTCTAGATTTTGTTTTTTCCAAGAACAAAGAAAACTGTTGTATTTATTTCGGACGATAATATCACTGTTATTATGAGAAAAAAGTCAGATTCGGATTAGAGAAGCTCTTGAAATTCGGACTACAGAGTGTACAATGTAATCTTCGAGGTGATCCGGATTACTGGAAATTCGAGGTTTCGAGGCTTCGGATTATCGAGTACGCACTGTATAACATTTAGGTGTTTTTTTTTTATAAAAAAAAATAAAAAAATAGTTTTGAATTGATACTAGTATGATAGTATGCAGTTTCGCTTATCAACCATTTCATTTAGATGGAAACGGACGTAATCATACGTTACAGAAAGTGGTTTTCCTCTCTTGCCAATTCGAAAGTGGAAAATAAAAAAACCGGTCGAAAAATGTTAGATTTCATACTTAACTCGAAAACATGTTCTTTCTTTTTATCTTTTGAATTAATGAAAATAACAACCATAATTGATCAAAACTTTTTCGTGATTTTTGGCTGTCTGTTCACCACCGAGAGCCTCCAACAGCATTTCTACGGATCCCTTTAATGGAGAAAGTGTCAGTACCTATGGCCTAAATTTTGATAATGAAAATGTATAAATCCGATAGGCCAGTGGTCGGCAAAGTGCAACGCGGCTCTGCAATAACGGAATGCGTATTCAAACTATGAAACTATTTTTCTAATTTTTATGATCCCCAAAAATGTGAAAACCTGTACCATACCGGCGCACGTCGTAGTTCGCGGACAAGTGAAAATTAAAAAGGGTCTGAACTAAAAGTAGGTACTAACATCGTCAGTTCACGTGAAATCCATGCAAATACTGTCAAAATTTTGATGATCGTGAAATCGAATTCGCTTGTCGGTACTCACTTCACTTGAAAGTCTCCACACCGGTTTTTGACATTTCGCCAGCGAAAATAATGCAGTTGCACTTTATTTCACAATGAAAAGATGTCATCGACAATCAATCAAAACGCGAGTGAACATTTATCATAAATTGAGTGAATAATAGACAAATCTCCACGGCACATTTTTCGCGGGAGACATAAATGCAAGTTTTTCGCCTGGTGAACACAGTACTTACCTTAAGCAACAATAAGCTCGTGTTCAGTGCAAAACTGGCAAATGCATTGCAGAAACCTAACTCGCAATTAACTTAATAAACTGTTAAAACTAAAATTAAAACATTACCTGCAGCAACCTTTGAAAATGGACAAATAGCTTCTCTTCTAATTACAATAACACTTTCCTGTCTACTTAAAACTGTTTGGGAACATTTATTTTTTGCAATGAATTTTGGATCCTTTGGAATTACATGTGAACAACTTCTGTGCGAGTGAGTCTAGTGCTAGCACTCAGCTCGGATAAACTTCATGTGAACAAAGCGCCGCATGACCAGCTTTGAGAAAATAAACCATTTGGCTCTTTAGAAGAATTACAATAACTAAATTCCTACAATTGGCGCTTTTCGCTAAAAAGTATGCCGACCACTGCAAAAGGCTTTTAACGTTTACATTTTTTTCGAACAAAAGATTGTTTTTAAAATTTTATACGAAAATTTGATTTTTTTGTACTAAAATTTCCTTAGACTTCGACAAATTTGTGTACGAAGTACAGTTTGCAAGGCTGAATTGATTTTTTTGTGAGAAAATTATCGAAGCGCAAAAGATAACGGAGTAGAGCACTCGATATTGATGTTTTCTATTAGATTGTTCCATGAAATTTATGAAATCTTAGAGGCGCAATAGACCCTCCGATCGATCGGTCAGATTTTTAGATTGCGAGATAAATCGGAAGGTGTATGGGACCATCGGATTCAATTTTTTGACTTGACATGTGGAACGTATTGCCAATGCAATTTTACGTACAAACTGACATGACAATCATGTGTTCTCAGTTGCTGATTTTTTTACATAAGCCTGTGGTCGTTCTTCATGGTGTGTTGTGGTGGTCATTCTCCATCAAAGTAGCAATGCATGTCCATCTTCTTTCGCCAAAAATTGTATAATTTTCGCTAGTCTGTGTTGTGTCTTTTGGACCGTGAGACTGTCTATTTCAGATTGGCCGATAAATTGCCTAATGTATGTGCTGTACGGGCGAAATCGTCAGGTTTATGGCGCCCTTTAGAGCATCGGAATTATTGAATTTTACGATTTGACTACATCCTACAGTTGATTTGGGTTTGCTTCTAAATTGAATACCGCTAATAGGCATTTGATCACTTTTTTAGTGTAAGGCCTCCATTACACAATCATATAAGCAGGGTGCTAATAGGCAGAGGTGGAAAAGAGGCGTAGTCAATGCCCTATGCCCCACTAGGGGTTAAAAGGAACCAGAGAGAGAGAGAGAGGTTGCCACGCATTATGCAGTTTTTATATAACAATGAATAAAATCGTCGACGGCTTTCGATGAAGTAAATGTATTCACTTCATCTGATTCTGATCCTAATAACCTGACGGGCCCCACCGATGTCAACACCGTAACTTCTGACCCTGTGGGTGTCACTACACAAGGCTACAAAAAGCTCAAAAGAAAAGTGAGGATGGTAAACACACAATGTCTCCTGAATCACTCGAGCCCAGCATAGTGGTCCTGACGAAACCTTAATAACAACAATTAAAACTTCTGATTTCGTCATTCGATTCGCTCCATAAGCAGTGTCAACAACTCTCAACACGAATGATCTTCATATTCTTCGATCTTGGCTATTTCCACAACAAAGGTTGATATCAATCGGCATAAGTCTTCGCCTCAAAAAGCGACATACACAAAACACCCGAAAAAGGGAATACTATCAAAATGTACGTGGGTTAAGGATCAAACTCAATTACTTCAACTTATCGGCTTGATTTTTGACTGTGTTACAATAATTTTAACCTATGACCTTGTCCTCAGTAATTTTCCAACTTCTTGTTAGTCTACGTCTAAAGCTTCTGTTGCAAATATTCCGTCTGATCTGCATCACTCGGCTCTCTTAACTACTCTGTTATTAACCAAAGGTTGCTTGATTGATTGGGAGACTGGGAACATAATTCATCAATGCATGCGTTCCTCTTAGGGTTAGGGAGGTTCACCCCCTAATATACAAAATGCTTGCTAAAAAAAATCGTGCTCACGTTCCCAGGGCCGTGGAGAGAAAATCCGGGCCCGGGGGGACAATGATTCCGGGCCCACCTCTTCCATACGATAAAAAATTATGAATCGAAGAAAATATTTTTTCGACATATCGGTCCTCAAACAAATTGTACAATTGTACAATTATCTCTATAATCCAGCCTCCATTTAATCCGGAACACCTCATAATCCGGCGTCCTCACTTAATCGGCTCAGTCTCAGTAATCCGGATGTTTTCTAATCTAATATAGTCCGGCATCAGTACGATAGATATTTGAAGAATGTTTTAAAGCGGCCTTCTGCGCATTACGCCTGCCGTCCATTACCTGCAAAATATGGCGTAACTATGCAAAATAAACAAAAATTCCATTCAATACAATGGAAAAGCTTTCTGAATATTGTGTGTGTTTATACCTTTTACTAGTAAAAGTTTTTTTTTCGCACATTTTGTGAAAGCTTTGCCGCTGGAGCGCCGCGCCGCTCAAGTTTACGCTTGCAGTGGAAGAGAGCCCTTAAGGTGCATTTTGATATTTAAGCTCTGAGGTAAAATTATGGGTTTTCAGAAAAATACGAATTATAGAAAAATAGAAATAATAAAAAATAACGATACAGGATAAACCACTTGCCAAAAACCTGACAGTAACTGAATTCATTCGTGATGCATTTTTACACTAAACTCACAAAAAACGGGGTTGACTGGATAGTTTAACAGTTTGTGTGTGTGTGTTTTTTTTTTCATATCCGTCACTATATGAAAGGGTATATTAACTTTGTCATGTTTGCAACGCACAGAAGGAGGCACTACTATATAAAGTAAAGGGTCCGCCAATAGGGACGCTCGATCTTTGACTCATGGCGGCCATGTTGTTTGTGGTAGAGTTATCAAACCTAGTTGTTATTATTCAGTGTATCTTCACAAATCCCCATGAACCAATTCAGCCGCGAGCAACATGTGCAAATCATTAAAACTTATTACGAAAATCATTCATCGGTTCGAGCAACGTTCCGCGCGCTCCGCGCGATAAACGGCGAACGATACAGGTTCATGATAACGAACTTTTTCTGGCATGAAATCGACAATATGGATGTCGAGGATATGTGGTTTCAGCAGGACGGCGCTACGAGCCACACAGCGCGCGCCACAATGGATCTTCTGCACGAGCGCTTCGGAGGAATGGTTATCTCGCGCGGAGGCGACATCAACTGGCCACCGAGATCGTGCGATTTAACCCCACTAGACTATTTCTTGTGGGGTTTTCTTAAATCGCAGGTCTACGCAAACCAACCACAAAACACTTATGACCTCAAAGTCAACATACGCCACGCCATCGATTAAATACAGCCCGATTTGTGCGCCAGAGTCATTGAAAATTGGACTTCTCGTATGCGCGCCACCAAGCGAAGCCGAGGTGGCCACTTGAACGATGTTATTTTCCATACATAATGCCTTCGAATACTCTTTCAAACAAAAAATAAATTTCATTTATACCTCTCACACAACTTGCTTTATTTCATTTTAAAGTTCGAGCGCGCTTATTGGCGGACCCTTTATATATGTATATTATTGATCAGTGTGACGAGATATTTTTAGTGTACGCTGTGTATAACGTATGAAATCGGGCCATGGGGGCTGCCCCTGAAAATAAGGTTCTTCTAAGACAAACTTTTTTCTTTATGAACCAATCTAAACCAAACTACACCCAAATATGTTCCTAGTAATAGTAGAATAGTAGTAGTGGTAGAAATTGTTAACGCGACAGAAGCTTAAGTTCCATTTCAATTTCCGCTGCGCCCGAAATTAGCCTCGGCCCCGTTTCAAGTATATTTTGAAGACGATTCGAGAGTTGAGTGGCGAATTTTAAGGAAATACAGAAGCCAAAATCATTCTAGAATATGGTTCCTTCGTTTTACGTGCATTTTTGGGTAACGAATCTTTATAAAAAGCTACTGCTTAAAGGGTTAACTTTCTAGTATGAAGTTTCTTTACTAAAATCTGCCCGTGATGAAAATAAGTTTATTGTTTAATGGTCGTGCCCCTTACACAAGATACGCATAAAGCGAAACTGGTAGCCTGGTAATCTTCTGGCATTTAGTTCTCCCAAGAAAAAATATTGAAAAATTTCTATTCTATTGGTGAAGTAAGATTCCAACCTATATTCGAACTTTGATATGAAGAAAGCCTTGAAATTTTCGACAGTCATTCTCGATAGGATAGGATCATTCATAAATATTATTTTTTAATTCGATTTGAAGACTATACGGGTGAAATTGGCTCAAGTGTTCATTTTACAGATGAATAATAAAGGCTGTACTACACGCAAAATAGAAAGTGTATAATGCAATAAACTGGGCAAATTTACTTATTTTTTTTTCTGGTTGAAGATTTTTCGAAGGAAACAGCTGTGGTCTATTCTGTCCCTCAACCGTTACAAAGCTTTTAGCAAAACAAGGCGGATACAGTTCACAGTTCTAACAAATGCTTGGGGAGCTTAAATCTGTAATTTAATGGCTGAATTCAAATTGTAAGAAAACGACCGGACGGGTAAACTTGCACGACAAGAACCATCGTATGATCATTTCACACTATCCGATCAAAACACGGACCGGCGAACAATAATCACACAGCAAATATGTATAAATGTTTCCATGCACGCTCCAAAGTTAGTGTACAATGAAGTGACGAGTCGACAAAATTAAAATGCAAGTAAAACACGCGCTAATTGTCTTTGCAGAACGCCTGAACTATTGGTAGATGCAATCGTCTTATCGATCGTACGATTCCTACGAAAGAAAAACAATCGTGTCACGATTTTTTTCTTTCGTAAGACTCGTTCTTACAATTTGAAATGAACAATGCTTGTCTGCTGGCCACTACAAAAGCTCTCTTGTCTTGCAAGTTTACCCGTCCGGTTTCGTCTTATAGTCTGAAATCAGCCATTGGGAGAATTCACATTGTAAGACAAAACCGGACGGGTAAACTTGCAAGACAAGAACCATCGTTCTTACAATCTGAATTGCACAATGCTTGTCTGCTGGCCACTACAAAAGCTCTCGCCGGGTGTTTGTTTGTGCTAATAAACGGACGGCGAGAGCTTTTGTAGTGGCCATTAGACAAGCATTGTGCAATTCAAATTGTAAGAACGATGGTTCTTGTCTTGCAAGTTTACCCGTCCGGTTTTGTCTTACAATGTGAATTCTCCCATTAGCACACTCGCAGGGGCCCAGAATGTTGGTCTTTACTCTATAAAATTGACTTTCGAAATGCGCAACGCTACGAAGTTATAAAGGATTTTTATTTCTTCCTATTTTACCTATTTCAAAAAACCTTAAATTTTTTGTTACCTAGTTGGCGAGTACTAGTAGATAGATAGATTTAAATTAAGATTCAACAATTTAAGTGATCAACATCTGTGTGCTGGTATCTTGAAAACAATTTCAGTATGTACACAAAATAAAAATCGCTCGGAAAAGTCCTTCTTGAAAAAAATGACGCTATACTCCTATTTTTACTTTAAACACAATTATTTCGAAAAACTGTACGCTACTGGATTAAGAAGTCAAAATTTCTTAATTGAAATTTAGTAACGAAACTATCATGTTGATTGAATATGCTGATTCGGGCCCTAGTTCTCAAAATTCAAAAATAGATTAGGGGCCCCAAGCCTAGTGCACAGTATGTTATGAATTGTTGTTAAAACGCTAAAAGTGGTACATATGTATAAGGGTTCTTAGTTAAAGACCTCAAAATAGCAATTTGTATGTAAAAAAAACACTAAAGCACAACTTTTGTGTCAAAATCCGGGCCCCCTATGAAATCCCGGGCCCGGGGGGAATCACCCCGTTCCTCCCCCCCCTCTCTACAGGCCTGCACGCTCCTTTTAGGCGCTTTCATCGCCAGTCGGACCATCTTGTCTTTCATAAACTTCGAACTAAGACCAAGAAACTTATTCCAGTAATGCACGCTCCGCATAGTTCTTAAGCGTTAAAAAGGCCATACACAAGACCGAGAATAAGCTTTTCTGGTCTTATGTCAAGAACATGAGATCCACATCCTCTCAACCGTCTTCGTTATCTCATAATAATTCCACTTATCTAACTACGGAAGATATATGTGAACTTTTTGCTACCTGTTTTCCAGCACATATCGTCAGTCTTCCACTTCACCTATAATTCCTACAGTGACCAGCAATTATTTCAAACACCTTCTACTATTCCCACGTCATATGTTGAACTGATCATCTCGCATTCGTCACTTGGCCCTGACGGTGTTCCTAATCTATTTTTAAAGAAACCCCATAATTAGAGGTACGAAAATTTCGTATTTACGAAATAGATGCGAATTTCAGCGAAAATTGCTCATTTTTGCGAATAGATGCGAAATTTATTAATTTGTACTTTTCCAGGAAAATGTTAATTTTTCGCCAAAAAATCAACTATGGAAAATGCGTTTTTCATCTCAAATTGATTTTTGTCATAAGATTCCCATTAATGAGAATAGAGACATTTCTAAATGCAAGATGTTCGTAGAATCACGAGCACAATATAACTTGCCAAACATCGAGTTCGGTGTGTAGTCGGAGATTCGATGAATACATTTTGTTTCTGCAATGAGAATTCCATTTCGAAAAGCGCTTTTGACTATTTGCGTTTTCAAAAACATTTCTCAACAACTGAATCCGAGCCCGAAGTGTGATTCAGTCGACAGTCACAGAACTTCTTAGGCCCGTATTTATGAATATTCCTTAACTCAAGGAGACTAAAAGTTTTCAATAGACTTGAAATTACCTACAATTTAATAATGAGACTTTTTTTAGAGATGGCAACACCGATAAACTAATGGTAGTCCATCTTTGACATACATACCATTTGAAGTTTCTATTCATAAGCTGGCAATGTCAGTATAAACATTTCATGTTGATTGTTGACAACGCATTTACCGGACCAAGGAAAGTTTCGAAAATTCACGAAAAAAACAACATTTGCGGGAAGTTTTACTTGGGCATTATTTTGCTAAGGAGACTGCAGCTCAGAGTCATCAATTGCTCGTGGAAGTTTACGGTGACCATGCTTTTTCGCGTGCACAGTATTTTCGGTGGTTTCATCGGTTCAAAAATGATAATTTCGACATTACCGACGAAGAGCGACCTGGCCAGCTAAAAAAGTTAGAAGGCGAAGAATTGACGAAATTACTCGAAGAAGATTCATGCCAAACGCAAAAAGAGTGCCCAATTTCGTTGGAAGTGACTCAGCAAGCCATATCAAAGCGGTTAAAATCACTGGGAATGATCCAAAGCAAGGCCACTGGGTTCCGTACCAGTTGAATCCAAGAGATGTTGAGAGGCGCTTTTGCATGTGCGAACAACTGCTTCAAAGGCAAAGACGGAAGGGTTTTTTGCTTCGTATTGTGACCGGCGATGAAAAGTGGATACATTATGATAACCCAAAGCGAAAGAAATCATGGGGACCGCCCGCGCACCAATCAACATCGACCGCGAAGCCAAATATTCATGGTTCCAAGCTTATGCTCTGCATTTGGTGGGACCAGCTCTGTGTTGTGTATTATGAGCTGCTAAAACCAAATGAAACTATTGACGGGCAGCGCTATCTGCTGGCCACTACAAAAGCTCTCGCCGTCCGTTTATTAGCACAAAGAAACGGACGGCGAGAGCTTTTTTAGTAGCCGCAGCAGACAAGCATTATGCATTTCAGATTGTAAGAACGATGGTTCTTGTCTTGCAAGTTTATCCGTCCGGTTTCGTCTTACAATTTGAATTCAGCCTTTATATCCAAATCATGAATTCAGAATCACGCGCATTTTTATACCCTTCGCTCATAGAGTGAAAGGGTTTATTAACTTTGTCATGAAGTTTGTAACGCATTGAAGGAAGCATCTCCGACCATATAAAAAGTATACATATATGATCAGCATGATGAGATGAGTCGATTGGACGATATCCGGCTGTCTGGCTGTCCGTCTGTTGCAGCGCGTTTTTCTCGGCCACTATAAAAGCTAAAGAGCTGAAATTTTGCACACGTGCTTACTATTGTTGCAGGCTGTTTGTATGTTTGAATCATCGAAATTGGATCACTGGGTCATGGGGCTGCCATATAAACCTAGCCCCCAATTTAAGTTCTTCTAAGAAAAACTTTTTTATTTGTGCACCAATTTCAACCAAATTACACACAAACGTGTTTTTCTCGATAACACAAAACATATCTAAGAATTGATCAAATCTGACCATGGGGTCATGGGGTGGCCATACAAACCCAACCCCCCACTTGGTTCTTCTAAGAAACATTTTTTGCACCAATTTCACAAATTTCTTTACCAAAGCAACAAAAAATTTCAAAACGAATGGAATCGTACTGTTGGGTCATGCTCCCGCAACCCCAATAAAATTTTCTGAGTAAATATTTTGATTTGCCCACTTATATCAACCAAGCCCAAAACTTTTGTCAAGACGGAAGAAACAGAATGAGGAGGGGGATTAAATACAAGTCATTATGTACGCCCGAAAAACGTTTTAGCCTAAGGAGAGCGAAGGGTATCCAAATTTTGGCCGCGCCCGAAATTAGCCTCGGCCCCGAGGGTTGGCGAGCGTAGCGAGCATGGGGCGAAGCCCTCTAGTTTTATATATGTATTTTTATACGATTATAACTCAGATATTGAAAACGCAGATAAAACAGATTTCTATTTCAAATGTTGACATTACAATAGTATACGAATGAGAGCACACTTTTGGCGTAGCGCATAGTGTTTTTCATTCAATTCTGTATGTGTTTGCGTCGGTTGGAAAATGCCATTTTTTATCTAAAATTGTTTACATTGAATTGTTATCGCAATGGAAATTTAAAGAATATCTGAATGTACAGAACAATGGGTAAATGTGCGAGACATTTTTTGTTCAAGTTTGATTAGGTAGTGCAAATGGAAATGAGTAATTATGTAAATACGAAGTATACAAAGTAAATGTTACGTCTAGGTGTACAAGAAATTGGAATATAAGTGTCAACAGAAGATGAGATTTCAGTATTTATTACTAATTTCATTAATCAGGAATTTATTCATATGCGGTTATAGATTACAGACAGAAACTAAGTTATTGTTGCCGAAAAGTTCAAGATCCTCCTGGTCGAAGTCAACTCGTTAAATTCCTGAAGCAGTAGCCTCTTAACATGCTCATGATTTTGAAATTCATGGTAGGAGAAAAGACTGATCCGTTATCTGAACAGAAAGGTTCAGCGGCCTGCATATATTTCTTGATTTTATATTTCATTTCATCATAATATTATTGAACTAGGAGCATAGACTTTTTTCATTACCATGATGAATTAGTTCATAGTAAGTAAACCTTCTCTTCCTTAAAATAATACAGAGTTCATCTATTTTACGAAACACCGGTCGTTAGTATAACGAAAACAAAATTTCAATTTAATGTAAAGCGATCATGAACACAATGAACTTCCAGTAGAATCTTATGCATTGTACATTCCGGCTAAGAACCCATACATTAGCCGCGATAGTAGCTAAAACAAAATAATTGATGATATCGTTCATTAATTACATGACATCGATCATAGTAGTACATATTGATCTCACTATCACTTTATGTATATTTTATAAACCTTCGTCACGTATAGTCTGCGTGGTATAGTAGGTAGGGCGTCTGTCTTCAAATCATAGGGTCCCGGGATCGATTCCCACTGGGGTAGGTAGGTAGGTAGGTAATTTTTAATGGCTTTTCAGAGCAGAGGTAAAATGTAAAATGAATGTCGTCAACATTTATGAAGCTGGATGCCGGCCTGCGACAGTTTTTTTTTAATTTATGAACTTAGTAATTATATCAATGAAAAAGTTGTTAATTTTATGAATTAGTTCATAGTTTTAATGAAATTTTTGTTCGTTGTTTTGATAACATCAGATTCATTAGACTGATGAAAGCCGTATTCGGTGGGATATCGGTGTAAATATTCATTAGTTTAATGAACAAATTCATTGCTTCAGGGTACCTTTTTTTTCAGTGTAGTTAAAAATAACCTTTCTACTTCTACTGCTTTAGACAAGTAGATCCACAATATTGTGAAAATATTATGGAGCAGTCCCTTTTCATTCAGTATTCAAAAACTCAACGAACTGGATTTCAATGGCTAAATTTATCTCTTCCATATTTTCGTGACCAAAACCCAGAAGCTTGTGAGACACTTTCTTCATAATTGACTAATTGCTCTGATGATTGTTTTATCGTCAAATTATGCTAATCGTAAAGTTGCGGCTTTCCAGTATCCATAGTTAAATGCTTCGGAGTTCAAGCTTTTCTTCCCCGTACACAAAATTAGTAGTTTCGGAATCAGTGGCGTAACGCAAGATGTTCCATGTGCTCATTGGAACACGGGGTCTCAACCCAAAAGGGTCCCAAAGGCCGAAATCCATATTTGTTTCCAATTGCTTCAAATGCTCATTAGTCAAGAGCTCAAAAACGTTGTCAATCCGCAAGAACAGAAGTGCCGAACTATTTACGCCGATTTTTGCCTTGAGTTAAAGTTAACGTATGCTTTAATTTAAGTAGTATGAGTATTGACACTAACATGCTCCAAATTGACGAATTTCCATGATAATTTGGCGAATTTAAAAACGATGTTGATGCATTTCCATTAGAAATTGACGATTCTCCATGTTCTAGTGACGAAGTTTCATGTTAAATTGACGAATTTCAAAATATTGTGAACGAATTTCCGATAAAAATTAATGAATTATCATCACCAATTGACGAATATTTTGATATATCAACACAAAAAAAAACGAAAATTCGTCAACATGATGTTGAAGTCAAACAATTTAAAATGAAAATTCGGCAATTTGATCTGGAAATTTATTCATTTGTAATTGAAATTTGTTAAGACAATTTTGAAATTCGTCAATTACATGGAACATTGAACATGGAAACTCGTAAACTTGATTTAGGAATTCGTCAATTAGCCGTCAGTATGCCGCAAGAGCGTTTTCTTTATAAAGACAACACAAACATTCATGGTGACAGTGGGATTTCAAATGTGTAGAAAATTTGACTGCACAAAGAAAGGACCCCGGCTTTAAGTTCGAACACAAAGATTTTCAAAAACCTTACGCCACTTCAGAATTTTGGCGTTGGGGGCCCGTGTTCCACTGAACACATGGAACACCGTACGTTACGCCATACTTCAGGGTTCATTGCCGTTCGCAATTTTATTACACATAGACGATTAAATCAAATGTTAAACCCTAGTTGGCGACAGCAACTAGCTCGATCGGGAGACTGAGTATCACAAGGCGTTAAGGTATCTTTAAAGAAATAAATCAAGAAACACTAAATAACAATTATAGACATATCAACTAATAAGTACCTTATAGTTTATTCGATCTAATCTTCCATGGAAAATCATGCATTTTATCATCATATTACAAAGATGAATAGGCAAACGGAATGACTGTAATTCAATGCGGAAACTACTCGTGTATGAGTGTTATTTATTTTGAAGTGCAATTCAATTAAGTGGAAATGCAATTAGCTTATAGCTGCACACATGATTGAGTTTGGCTAATGATGCGGCACGGACGGAGTCCGGCCGACCAGTGCGGTCAGCGCGGTGGTTACTCATACATAATTATAATTTTTACTCTCAACATATCACTGCACACTGTTCTGTATTTTTTTCTCTATTAAATTATGAAGGAAGAAAGATGAAAGCTAATTATATATTGTACGAGCGTATTAGCAGGTCAGTGTCGTGTTCGTGTCTAGATACTAGATAGAAGATAACGTCATATCTATGGATACTTGCTTCATTCACTGAATTTTTGTTTTCATATTTCGCATAGTTTCGAATGTAGGAAAACCCCAAAGCGGGAGCTGCTATTTATGTTATGTTTGTGTACTGTACAAATATAATTTAATATACTTAAAACCAAAATAATATAAATTATCACTGATAATGACTTGAGGATAGAATGGAATTAAAGTCTGACGTATGTCATAGTCAAACCTGGCACGGCAAATTTGAAATGTTTACATTTATGTACATACATATACATATATGTTATTAGTTGCGATGGTAGTTAAGATCTGCATAATTTTCACAAAATGTTCTTATTCATGAAACATTACCAAAGCAAGTAAACAAATAAATAAAAGAAAGCGATATCATAATATCATTTATTAATGCAGTTTACATGTTTCAATCATTTTTATAAAAAAAAATAAATAACAGGCACGACAATCCAACATTGGACTAAGGCCGCAGGATGTGTTAGTGACATCCTATTTCCAAGATCTTATCTGCTTTTTGTTGAGGTAATGAGATCAGCATCACGCTCAGCAGTGTTATTTATCCCCATAAATGGGTACTCGTTTAACATCTAAGTGAGATCATAGTCCGTCACAAGCTCGTGAGTTCGAAAAACACCATTATCCACGGTGAGATTCGAACTCAATCATTTTTATAACATACTGCAAAAAAGATCCTTCAACCAAGTGGTTGTAGTAGCCCATGTTAAATTCAAATAACTGGGACCAGTCAGTATATGAATTAGTTAAAAGTTATTTAGCAAGATCGGAGATAAAACTAGTCCTAGAAATACTGTTATAACTTGAATAACGATCAACGGAGATCGATCAATTATCTGCTAAAATTATTGAACGGGCACTGAACTGAAACCAAGTCCTGCATCATCAAATCCCGACGTTCATTGCTTCGCCAGTTAAAAATCCCGCTCAATTGAAATCCCGTCTAATAAAAGTCCCGCCATTTCAATAACCCGCTAATATAACTTTTCAATATCCCGCTTTTAAATATCCGGTCATAGAAGGTAAGTATTCTTTCATAAGTCGCTACGCTCGTCGCTTCTGGTGAAGTTTTAAGGTTCTATCTGTAACCTTTCGGAAGTAACTTGATGCTATTTGAAATGCAAAATTTGACACACCTAGAATCGATAGTTTGGCAAATAATCGTTTGCGTTTATTTTCCATAAACCAGGATAAATCACTAAAGGTACATTTTCCTCGACACGACTGCACGACAGCGACTCGCTCATTCCATATAAAAACTCGTTTTTAAAATGAGAGAGAAACGATTTTTTATATGGAATGAGCGAGTCGCTGTCGTGCGGCCGCGTCGAGGACAACGTACCTTAAGTCTCATCGAATCGTCCATCAGAAAAGGTCACGCAATGTCAATGAGCTGAAAATGTTTATGACTGTGAAATTGCATGAGACATTAAAGTCTATCGAACCTTCATCATTCTATGGCGCCGATTATTATACGAGCTGTGAAAAGGGTTTCCTGATTCTTTATTACCAGCATTTTACTGCCTAGCTTATCATACGGCGAAAGACGCAAGAAAGGAATACAAAGGACAATAGAATGAACTGATAACAAGAAGTAGAAGAATCAGAGACATAAAATGCAGGCCAGGTCAAAGTCTTTCTAAGGAGTTTAAAAGGCGTTTTTATTGTTCCTGTTAGATTCAAATTTCACATGATTGGCCGTTCTTTGCTATAAAGTTTTGAATTGTGATTCGGTGAATTTTAAACTATGTATAAGTAGTAATCAAAAAAAATCGAGATCTATTTTAGACACGAATTGAAATTGTCTCATCATTACGCAACATTCGACAACACGCTCTTTTAATCAATTAAATAATTTAATTGATCAAAAGATATTAATTGATTAAAACAGCTTATTGGTTTGAAAATGAAAGTTACTGTCGCCTATCGCCCTACAGAATGCCGGCTCTAGGTTTGGACACATTTACAAAATTCACACGGACACAATTTTTCAGAATTTTTTCAAAATTTTTATTCGTTGGCATTCAATTTCTTAGATTACTCCAGAGACGTTACAACAACAACATATTACTCGAATACATTATAATCTGTCAAATAAATTATTATTACAACCTTATGTACTCACCTCATAATCCCCATGATCCCAATACTATACGACATGACATTTATAGACGAGAGTATAGTATAGGCCCAATAATACAACCGCCAAAAGACCATGCGGCATTCAATATAAAATAGAAAATGTTTAATTAGTTAACGAGCTAATTAATGGGTGAGTAATGAATTTTCCAATGAACTCGACTGTCAGCTGTATTGTATAAGGCCACTTCAGTCTTTGTTCTTGTTCTTGTTGTGTTGGTGTCCAAAATGGTGCGGTGGTATAGTGTGAATTTGCGACGCCAACGAACAATACTATGAATGAATGAATGATTAGAGATGAACTTGTGTTGTTTGTTTCACGCACCTCCTCCGTTGCACCAAAAGGTCAATTGGTGGAAAAAACATCAAACGCTTAGCGCCACCCAATCCAACCTCCATTCATTATAGTGAGGTGATGCAGACATTTACAAGTACATTTTGTACATATTATTCTATATATATCTATAGGGATGATGACACAACTATGGCGGCTTACATACTTATACGATGTTGCGGTCTGATTCTGACTGTAATTTTTTTCTTCTGCGGTAAAGTACATATTGTGTTTCGTGTTTTGATGACAATGAATTTTATTCGTATTTTAATCAATTGATATATAATTTGATACTTGCTATGTATGAATCAACTAAGATCCGAGTAAACTACAACCTAGCGCAATAATTCGGAAACCAAAACAAACTCTTATTACGATATTATTGAAATTGAGGTCTCCAGATCCAGACCTAGTGCTGGCAGCGGCGCCGGAACGATTTTTTATGGGGGGGGGGGGGCAAGCATTTTTTTTTTCTCAAGTTCATATTAGATTAAGCGGTCACCATATTCCGGACCTCTAGCTCTAGCACTTTAATATCCTGTGAAGCGATACCAAAAAGTAATTATGACAAATATTACCGAACAACAGCGATCAGAAACCACCTAGAATAGTCTTCAATATGAGACTAACCTTTAAGTTTCTTTTTGTTACCCATTTTGATCCCATTGTAATTCCGAAGTGTTGAAGATTATAAACATATTCTTTATTTTATATAGTTTTATAAAAATAAAGATCACACGATTTTCCCAAAGGTTGTTTTCCAGTTTCCTTGGGAAACAAATTCTTTCATGATTTTTGTGGGATCTAAATTCCCTGTTCGTTCCCTGTGAGCATGGAGAAGGATTATATGTGTCAGAGGTTTTTGTGTCATTTAGACGTCGTCAAGCACTGAACGACCTTTCTGATGATACTGCTGATGCTGGAACCGTCAGGAGTAATATTACTAGCCGTATTAACTTGAAGTACTCGATATACAGTAGATATCGTTTATAACGACATCGAAGGGACCGACTAATTTACGTCGTTATAGCCGATCGTCGTTATATCCGCTCAAATTGTTTATAACGACCGCCATCGTTATATACGATCATATTGTTTATAGCGTCCTGTCGTCGTAATAAGCGGTCATAGCAATATAAAGTCAAAGCCCGTTTCAGACCACGAACTTTCGGTGGTCCTCTTTTTAATTGTATACGCTTGCCGACAAGGGTATACGCCCTTGTGTGACACAGAAATGAATGGTACAGCTGCTTCTCAATTGTTATTCTTAAAATAGGAACAAATGGACCAGCGCGCCTTTTTATTTAAAATTAGGAAAAGCTGCATTTTGATCGCGAAGATGGTCAAATCTGGAGGCTTTGCATACTTTATTGCATTTTCAAACAGAAGAAAGAAGTGTTGTTTAAGTTATTTTTGGGAAATAAAAAATACAGGAGAACATTACAAATACCAATGAGCACAAAAAAAAATGCCAAATTGTGGTTTTGTCTAGTTTTTTATTCCAACCCAATTGCGAGAGCTTTTCTTAGACCAATCCTTAATCAACAAATTCTCAACTAGGATTTGATTTGCTCGTCGATAAAACTTGAAGCAGGGCCTTTATTTGTTGTAATCTCTAATGGGTTGCACCCGGGAACCAGACGAATCTTAAAATGTTGTAAAAGTTAAACAAATTTAAGTCTCAAAATATTTTACTAAGCATACCAAAAAATTGTGCACTTTTCATCATTAAACTTCTCAAGGCATTTTTTCGTTTTTTTGCGGTTATTTAAAAAAAACGGTAAGAGATACAGAAAAATAGTCTGAGGACGAAAAACACATTAGAGTTAAATTGAATATCTCGGCGTTAGACTAGAAAGTAAATTAGAATATTTTTATTTTAGACCTTTTTTAAAAGCTCCATAACTCTTAAGAGAATGCTAGTTCAGCCGTAAAATTTTGTATAAGTATTCACAATAAGTTCAAAATCATTTTAAGGTAAACATTAGCGACGTTTTTTTCGTATCGCGGGTAAATCTGACTCGAAAAAACGATCGCGGGTAACATCCCGGTTAAGACCAAACAGCTGACATTTGACAGTGTTTGCGCATCTTTGAATCGCCTTCGTCGGCTTATTTCTTAGATGTGGTGGATTTTATCACAAAAGATGATTATTTCTTTGCAAAATCTTTTCTCGTGATGAGAAAAACTCTCACATTAGGTTTGAAAAAACAAATTCCCTCAAATTTCCCCTATGCGTCCGCCATCTACATTTGAGCTCTATCCCGTGTAGGGTAGTTACACGCGTGAACTCTACCTGGGTAAGTGTCATTTTTTTTATATGAAGTTCTACCCAAACCTGCACGGGATAAACACAATAAAACGTACCTATTGAGTCGCTCCCATTATCCCCCCATTTGAATTTGTCGAAACGGCATGTCGATAACTCCCCCCAAAATTAGAGCAGTGTACTAAATTTTAGTTTGTTGCGATTGGATAGTCACCCCACCCACCAAAAATCAGCTCATTCGGATAAAAACTAAGGGTATCTCCCATTGCAAAGATAATTTTATGTAGTTTTTTTCGTCCTTAGGCCATTTTTCTGTATCTCTTACCGTTTTTAAAATAATAGCAGAAAAACCGAAAAAATGCCCCCCTTTTCCCCTTTTTTTAAGGTTTCGGACCCGCGATCGTTGGAACTTTTAATGCCATAATCTGGGGACCATCGCCAACCATAATCCAAAAAAAAATTCCGATGTAGGATTTTTGCCGACCAAATAGGTATGCCATTTTTCTTAGACTAGTAGTCGAATCTTGTATCTCGATATGTCCCTATCGGAAAGCCATTTGCAGAAACTAATTTTGAGGCGCTAATAGTGTGGAATGCTAACTACTCCCCTATCTTGGACGATCGTTGCTATTGAATTGATGTGATCCGCTAAGTTTAGGGCAAATTCCGAAAACGATGTTTAGTGATGAAACCGAGCAGGATTTTATTTTCATAGGGCTGTTATCTCAAATATTCTGCTGTGCCGATTGTACTATTGCAAATAAAATTTCGTAACATGAATTTTTCATTCATTACGACGTTTTAACAACATTCAGTCCATTCCGGCTTGCCAAAACCAAAAAAATTGGAACTTTTTCTTGCATATGTTCGCACATTATTCCGCACGGCATTTAATTTTCAACTCAAACTTGATCTTTGCATGCCGGAAAAGCTATAATTTCAAATAAAAAAAAAAACAAACATGTGACGACCGTTCGCCGTTATACCCGATCATTTTGCCTCTCGGGCCGGAAAAATTCAGTCATTATAACAGATCGGTCGTTATATCGATGGTCGCTATATACATCAAAAATTGCACCGCACGAGCCTCTTAGGTCGCGGGACCTGGGATTTTCGTCGTTATAGCCGATGAGTCGTTATACCCGATGTCGCTGTAAACGATATCCACTGTACTTCGAAAGTGATCAGCAGTTTCGGCGCAACATGTAGGTGAAGCTCCCGGCATATTCAACAATATCGAAATCCAGCATAGCAGCCCAATCTTACTGTGAGATTCTCTAACATCGGCACGGTTTTCTGACAAGGAGAATGAAAAATTTTCTCGTTTCCGTTGATCAACGGTCAATAGTTTCACTATCGTTGGCCTTGTCGTAAATTTGAGGTACTCTTGTTAACGAAGAAGAAATGAAAATTAAATGATCGTGTACATACTCGTAGTATACATGCACTAGATGCACGTATGCAACAGGAGTGTCAAACCCAAAACCTGGCCGGGCCAAACATCAGTTTCTTCTGGGTTGAGCGGGCCGTAGCATAAAAATTTGAAAACAATGAAAAACGATGGAAAATTATTTCAAGATTATTACTTTTTGAAAATGAATATAAATCTCAGAACAGCCTCAATACATGGAAAAATTGGGCTACCTAAAATAGAGAAACTGGAAATATTTTTAAAAATGTTCTTCAAACAATTTTACACTCCTTAGAAAATGTTAAATTAATCAGTAACCACTCTCTGAGAATATTTCGGACAGCTGATCGAATCACTATAGCATAGTAAATTATTATTATTGTTATGTGGTGGAACAAATGTCTCCTATGGTTAAGCTTAATAAGCTGCACCAATACACCTCAAATAATCGTCAAATTGTTTGTAGAGAGAAGAAGATTTCAAATTCAAGCCACTGGCTTCTTCACGAGTTAGTAAATTTCTTAGACTTTAGTTAAACACCAATATTTAATTATAGCGCTTTTGTGCCGATACATTGTGTCTCTTCGACCTGCCCGCGGGCCGCACAAAACTACGTGATGCGCCGCATACGACCCGCGGACCGCGAATTTGACATGTCTGCACAAGAATAATAAATTGAATATGTACATTGTATATGTATAAAAATATAAAATAAATTATCCTTAATTTTCAATATAGTGCAATATATGTAGTACTAATTGCCCTTTTAGCCTCTGCCCCCCCCCCCCTGTTCCGGCGCCATTGAGTGCCGGTCATGTTTCGAGCCCCAAGCATGATTTCTTCACACTTATTTAATATACACAAGGAAACTGCAAAGAGAACGAGAACAAACACTAAGCCGTGGCAGTGGCGTCGAAGTCTAGGGGGATCCAGGGTCAAGTGGTCGACAAACTTTTTCACCAAAAAATCTGTAACAATTTCATCCTGTGTGAGAACCATTCCGTCGATGAGGGAGGGACTTGGGTTGTTATCGACAGGTCTAGTTGAGGAGCTACTAGGATTGCCACCCGCTCGGGCCTCACCCGGCTGTGACGGGCCTAGAAGGTGTTGCCGGGTGGCCGACCTTGTGAAAATTCCGCCGGGCAACGGTGGATATCAAAAAAATCCCCTTTCTGTCCTAAATGTATTAGGATCAATTTCGATGCTACGCTAACCGTGTCAACTTGGTGACGCGCCCGTTGTCCGACCGAGTCTGCTTCTTAACTTTTCAAATCAACCATGCCTAGTGGATTTTGGTCGATTGTTTACAAAAGGGCTCTGACTTAGTCAGCATTAATCTGACTTAGTCAGCATTAAATCTTACTTGTCGAGACGCAGTCAGGCCATTAAAATATTGCGTATCCGTCAGGCTATTAAATTATTGCGTACCAATGGATTTTAACCAAATCAAAACACATTGGTACTGGCCAAGCACCAGTATCAGCCACTTGTGTAAACAATCATTCAATGCTATCTAGGCATGTCGAACCACGTCACCAAGAAGACTTTGTCTTAGCATATACAAGATACTATATCTTTTGGATAGCTTAAAAGGGCGTACTTCGAATCCTCCACTACCCAAGAATATGCGTCCACTGACTTGTGAAAGCGTAATCCCATTTGAGATGACAGAACTGTGAAGGGTTCTCTCGTTACGTCCCCGTACAGAATATCCATTGGCAAATGATGTCAACATAAGCAGCTTCGTGTCATCCGCAGAGTTAGAATTAATCGATTTGGCAATAGGCATACTATAGTACACCGATCTAAACTGGGGAGGAATATAAACAGGTTATAATCTTGTGGATGTGTCAATGTCATATAGTCATATAAATTATACTAACTTCACACTGTTATACAGAATAATTTTACCTAACTAACTTCAAGCCTCTGTACTAATTACTTACTTCCGACTAGCCACCCAAATCAATCGTACGTGTAATTAATCGCTGATAATAAAATCAATATTATTCTAAGTTTAACCCAAAGTGTTTTTCCTTAAATACGACAGTCAACCAATTACCACTTTAAAAATAAATTGTCACAATCACCATCATTGGTTGACACAAAATATTCACAAGATTATAACCCTGAAGATGGGTTTAGCAGCCTGAAATATATAGGTTTTTGTGAACTTATACCAGCATTTTGATTTCGGAATCATTGGAGGCGAAACAAAAACTACACCGTATAAAAATTTTATTCCGCCAACACAACAGTCAAACTTGTTTAATAAATTGACGATTCTTTATAACCTATGTATTCTTCCCAGATATAATTTAAAGTGGTAATCGCCAGTTAAACTCTCTAGGATCTGCCATTTGGCATCAATGTTCTACTATCTTCAAATAGGAAATAAATGCTGAAACCGAGGTAGCAGATTAACTGGTTACACAAGGCTCTTCAGTAATATTTATTGGATCAGAACCTGAACATAATAATGAATTTATCTGTAGCCTAGAGTTTGGTGGTTAATAGGTAAAACTTATATTTTTTTTTTGTAAAAAATGTGTCTGTCTACAAAATTAAAGTGAAAGAGCATTTTTGTTAATGTGTCGCGATTTTACGCTTTTGGATTTCGTTCTTTGCATTTCACATGCTCTGTCATATTTTTTTTGTTAAAGTTTTTAAAAAGGATTTAGCAACGAATATACCGAAAAGTAAGGGTTTTTAAAATATTGCATGAATTAGTGTAGTTTAAAGAGAATTAGAACACTATGTTATAAGAGTAGGATTGTCATAGATACATAAATTCATAAATATATCCTATGTTGCTAACCGCTGCCAGGCGATAAACCTGGTCTAGGTGGCAACCCTAGGAGCTACTGATAAACTTATGATAGGCGAGAAGCTTTTAAACAATAAATTTATTTAATGTGTCACCTCGACGAACTCTAGATGAAGAAGAAGGTACTGAATGAAAGTCAAAACACGTGCATATGTCATTAATCGTTAGAAGACAAAGTCATTCTCAATTACTTATTCTTAAAATTTACCTGACCATATTTTTGTAATTTAACCGAGTTGCAGATTTAAATTACATACCCCCACATCCCCACTCTTTACCGAAATTCTTACTACGCCCATGGCTAAAACTCTTTATTTATAGAGGATCCGTTTAATTTCCACATTTCTTTTTTTTTTAATAAAAAATGGACTGGCGCCGAAACAACAGCTTAACAAAAATTGGATAACCACAAGATCGAAGTCATAAATTGTAATTATTCATTTTTAGGGCAGTGCTTTTAATTTTTAATCTACAGAGTGGGACACTAGAACCTTAAAATTAACAAAAAAAATGGAAAACTCACGCTAATTTTTGTTTGCCGCCAAACCGCTATTTATTTCAACAGATAATAGATAACACCACTGTGAAAAATTTAATGCCAAAAAATAGTGTTCGTTTTCATCATTAAACTTCTGGAGTCGTTTACGGAATCCGCCCTAAACTTTTTGAAATTTTCCGAAAAGTGACGGTAAAAAAAATTGCTGATGAAAAAAGACAGTATTCTTTGTGCAAACGTTTCATCTAAATTTCTCAATTGTAATAAGTGAAGTATGAATTTTTTATTTTTAACGACTTTTTAAAAATTATCAGGTTTTCGAGTCACCCTCTATTAGCTATAATTGCACCTTGCTATCTGTTTTCAAATTAAAAAATGTAAATATTTATGATTTCCTGCCAGAAGCTCCGTAACTATAGCGTCCTAACAAAGTGGCACGCCACTGTGCTTCTTTGTCGTGGCTTACTGGTTCCATAAAGCCGACCCCACACCGACCAGAGTGTGGCAAACACCGCGTAAAAGATCGGTCCACGAATTATACCTTGGATTCGCCTAGCCACACTGCTGCACTGCTGCTGCACAATGTTTCGTATCAATCTTTTGCGCGGGTGTTGCCACACTCCGGTCGGTGTGGGGCCGGCTTAAGATTGCTAAAATTTTCCAAGCATAATTTTTCTTTGAAAATTTTGAAAGTTCGAGTGGAAAATGGAATACAGTGCGTACTTGATAATCGCACGAATTTAAATCGCCAGGTTGATACCGACTACAAATTTGGATTAGTGGATAAACCTTTTACTTGTTCTGAATTGCAAGGAAATGACCAATCTTTAGGTAATTTATTCGAAGAATCTTTTTTTTTAAAGAACTTTACTCTGTTTTTTTATTTTATGTTCTTTCCAAGAACGGAGAACAAAATTGAATTAACTTTGGACGATAATATTGCGGTTATTTGACGAAAAAAGTGAAATTCGGATTAGAGAAGCTCTCGAAATTCAGACTACAAAGTGTGCAATGCAATTTTCCAGGTGATCGGAATTACTAAAAATTCAAGGTTTCGAGTTCGCACTACATACTATGCTTACAGTAGGCACAAAGACTAGCCGCATGCGGCTCGCGACATCCGAACTTTGTCGGTCACTGTTTTAGGCTGATGTTTTCTACAAACAGGGGAAAATTGCAATAAATTAATAATTTTAATTGAAATTGAAATACATATGTATCTAGCTTGGAAGGAATTTTCGAGAGGTGCCACTCTTTGTCACTCTCATTTCGTTCAGTTAGAAGCATCGTAGTGTCTTGTTGCGGATGAAGCCTCGTCTTCATTGTAAACATTTGTTGATGAACCGTTACGAAAAAGTTCAAAATATTGTCTGCAAACAGTTGTGTAACATTTCAATGAAAAAAACAATTTCGCGAGCACGTTCGCGCAGAGCGCGAAATTTTTAAGTTTAATACACAACTTTCCCGTAGATACTATGTCATGTGCCACACCCTTAAAATGTGCTGTTTTCAGCTTGTACTTGCGACTGAAGACTGAAGTTTAACCTTGTTTATAGCATGTACCCACAAATTTTCGTAGATTTTCCAAATTTCCGGATTGCGATCTTTTAGCAAACAAATGTCAAAAAATAAGCAAAAATGATTAATTCCTATGAAAATTTTTAAGTTTATAATTATTTAATTTCAAATTTTCCTATAACGCTTTCAGGTTTTTCTATCCTACTCTGGCTAATCCCATTCGCATGGGAAAATAAATTAGTTGCGCTTTTTCGATCGAGTACAGAACAGGAAAATTTCCATGCAAATTTGACAGGTGCTGTTAGATCAACACTCCTGTAAAAAATTGTATGGAAGTTGTGCTGTTCTGTACACTTTCGACACCCCGCCTCCTTTTTATCTACGCCACTGAGCCGCGGACTGGGATAAGTATGCCAATGAACAAGAAGAAAACCATTATTCAAATTCATAAATATCAAACATATTCATTGTTAATAAACTAAAAAATTCAAATATAAATTTTATTCATAGACATCGAAAATTAATCTTTCCTCTGTTCAAAAACAATTGTTCAAATAAAAATGAAACATAGTACTCGTACCATACCGGAGGGTAATTTTCCATAAAGTTTATAAATTTGAATAGTGATGCAAAATGAAACGAATTGTTTAGCATTTATTTTAACTGATCACAAATAAATGTTAAACACAATTTAAGTGTGTAATTTTATTAAATAACAGGCGCGACACTCCAGCATTGGACTAAGGCCACAGGATGTGTTAGTGACATCCTATTTCCAAGATCTTATCTGCTTTTTGTTGAGGTAATGAGATCAGCATCACGCTCAGCAGTGTTATTTATCCCCATAAGTGGGTACTCGTTTAACATCTGAGTGTGATCATAGTCCGTCACAAGCTCGTGAGTTCGAAAAACACCATGATCCACGGTGAGATTTGAGCTCATGACCCTGTGCACCGAAGGTGCGCGCACTAGCCGCTAGACCACCTAGACTACTGTAGTTTTATTGATTGGACTTAAATTTTTCTGGCAACTCTTTGACCACCGCAGTAGACGAGTATATTAGCCCAGGAAAAATATGATATTTGAATGTCAAAATTCTGTAGATATAAAAATTCTGAAAGATATATATGTTATTTTTCCAATTGCAAGTACAGTGCGTACTCGATAGTCCGAAGCCTCGAAACCTCGAATTTCCAGTAATCCGGATCACCTTAAAGATTGCATTGTACAATCTGTACAACGAATTTCAAGAACTTCTCTCGTCCGAATCTCCTCATATTAACAGCAATATTATCGTACGAAGTAAAAACAACTTTTTTCTTTGCTCTTGGAAACAACAATAAGTAGATCGAGACCGATTTCTAATCGTGCGAATAGCACGATGAGTGTATACCCTATACCCACGTACAGACCTAGAAGGCACGCAAAATCCAAAATATTCAATTTCATTTTTTTTGTGGGGGAGGGAGGGGTAGATGGGTCGGTCCTGACACATCTTTATTAAATTGTCAAGGCATCCAACGGCTACCATTTGATACTAATTTGAAGTTTTTCGTGACATTCTATCAAAAGATATGGCTGAATATAACTTTGTAGGGGAAATAGGGGTAGGGGAAGTCGGAACTACTCCACTTTCCATCAACTCAAAGTATATGTCAGAATGAAACATTGATCACAATTTCAAGTCGATAGCGATATTCTACTGAAAGTTATGGCCGAATTAAAATATCAAGGAGGGGTAGTTTGTATGGGAGGTAGGGGAACCCGTGGTCCGATTTGGCCCATTTTCAATACCGTCCAAGATTTTAGCAAAGCAAACATCTGACCAAAATTTCAAACCGCTAGCTTCATTATTTCGGGAGTCATCGTGCTAACAGACAGACACACGGACAGACAGACAGACAGACATGGCTTATTCGATTCAGGGACCGACCCTGATCATTTATATATATACTTTGCCATACCTCCGGTGGCTCCTTTGATGTGTTACATAATATCGGCGTAACAAAAACAATATACCCTATACCATCTTATGGGTATAGGGTATAATAACAGAGTGGAATTCTTCGAAAATAGAAAATCGATTCTCCGAAAAAATTGCTTAAAATCGTCAATTTCCTCGAAATTCAAAGCAAATAAAAGCCTTCCACTAATCCGAACTCCTCTGTAGTCCGGATCGGCCTCGGTTTTTATTAGTCCGGATTATCGAGTACGCACTGTACATACATACGTCAAAAATACGGAAATTTGCAAAATCAGTTCGGTAGGGAGTGCCTGAGTAGCGCTGCTGTGTTTAAATGGGCCAAAGCGGTCAAGGATGGTCGTAAAACCGTCGAGAATGAGCCGCATTGCCGACCGCGAAGCAGCATCACACAAGAGATGACAATATTTGCCGCGTAGAACAACTTATTTTGGAGGACCGTAGGATGAATGTTCGAAACATTTCGGCTGAACTTGGCATCAGTATTGGTAGTGTAGAGTCTCTCATCCACGAACTTCTTCAATATCGCAAAATAACGGCGCAAAGGGTTCCCAAACTGTTGAACTTCTCAGACTCGATACAATATCGGAATTGGGGTGGGAGGTACTGGAACAATCCCCCCACTTTCCGGATTTATTACCCTGCTACTACCATATGTTTAAACCACTGAAAGAACCCACGGAGGTCGAAAATAAACACCGACGACGAGACAGAGGAGTTTGTGGGCACATGACTGTCCGAGTTGCCCAAGGAATTTTTCGATACCGGCATCAAAAAGCTTCCGGAGAGGTGAAAAAAATGTGTAACTAGTGGTGAGAGGAAGTACCTAGAAAAACAGTATTTTTTTTCTATAATAAATAAACGTGTCAGAGCATTTGTCTCGATCATAATTTGAACCGCCCTCGTATGAGTATTTTAGTCCAAGAAAAACACGACATTTGATCGGCAAAAATTGTAGTCATACCTCTAATTTTCAGCAAGACTGTTGAGGAATATTCCTTTATTATAGCAAATAAATTATATGACCAATAGGGGGTCCCGCATGTTAATTTCCTAATTGCGAGTAGGTACACATATTTTGCATTGAGTTGCCTTTCCACATCATTTCAGTTACAGTGTCGAGACGATCTTCCAGTGCTCAAGCCGCCTAGAGTAGCAGTGAAACTTAGATGTCTGTATCATATTGGGCAAGTTTGAGACTATTGTTCGGGGATATGACACAGCGGTTTTAACGATCGGCTGAAGGCTATACACTGTCTAATTTGTGCTCTAAATTTAACAATCTACAATCAATCTAACAACGTACCTACATATCGAAAATTTATAAAATGGTTCCTTCTGTTAGGAAACCCATGTATGTACGTAACATTAGGTGGCAAATCGAATAAGTATGTTACATGTCCGCATGTCTAACTACAATCGACTCCCACACAGGATCGTTTAAATTGAACACACATCAGTTCTAAATACTCTTCTTCGAATCCACCGGAATCCATCAACCAAAGCCGGACTAATTAGTCGAATAATAAATGTAATAGACGATCTGTATTGCATATAGCCAAGAAAGAATATTGTTACGCAACTTGCTCGAATGACATCTAACCCTCTAGACCTAAATACTTTGTGGTCGTTTGCATGCCGTATACACCGCACCCTGATGGTCACTTATGTTATGAGCTTGCTCTATCATTTCCGTCTAAATGGGCTTTGTTCAGAGCAAATGGCTCCAATACGAGTACCCAGATATACTCGTACGATATGGTTTTCTTAATTCCATTCGTAAAACAATAGAGAAATTTATTTAATTATACGAATAAAGAACACACGTCGTCGTAGTCGTTCTGGCTCTTCTTCTTCTCGTGTTTTTGTTTTTTTTTTGCATTTCATAAACTGTCTAATATAATTTATCGTTCTAATTAAGTCTTTGGAAATAATGAGCAATTCTTCCCAGTGATTAGACAGCACTCATATCCACTCCAGACTTCGGCGGGTAGTCCATATGTATGGAGTACCGAGCATAAAACCACATTGTGTATTGAAATTTTTTTAGAAGCGCAGGAGAGTCTACACAACGCATTTATGGATCACCAACGAAGGCTGCTCCTATGCTCATTAGATGTTAAAAAAACACGTACATATAAATGTTACTTCAAGATCAACTCCTGTTTCCGCGGGTCAATTCATCTCAAATCGCGATATTGCGGCTAGCCAAGTATCAAGTAACAATTCCCCCGCGGGGAAGACCCCATGACGCGGTGCGGGGGCTTAACGCTGCAGACGGACGGACAATTGGACAAGGACAGGACACATACGGACACACTGACCAGAATTGAAACGCAGCGAACTAAGATCTTCCAGCCCCAAGCCAAGATGTAACAACCGTGCTGAGTGGTCACACGGATTAATATGCGATCGTTAGCGGTAAACTCTGAGTACCAGGCGCCCCAGTTTCAACTAGCCTTGTCCTGGCCAAAGGGACTCTGCCAGGCCATAGCAGCCAACCATTGACATTCTAAAAAAAGAACAAAACTTAGATCATATAGATCATCCCCAGTGCGAAAGGGCAACCTTAAGCACGTCTATGGAGAATCTGAACCTCAGTCAGGTTGTGATGGACTTTAGAAGGCAATATTGTGGACACAATCAGTGACCGAGTACAATCGACACTACGGCTAATCGACAGATGGAGTAACAAAATTGGGCTATCAGTAAACGCCGAGAAGACTGTCTCGGTTATGTTTACCAGAAACCGAAATTGGCTACACGGTGTCGAACTTCATCTATCTCCTACAGTCAAATATCTAGGGGTGCACTTGGACCATAAACTTACGTGGAAACTCCATATTCAAGAACAAGAAGAGCAATAGGCAAGTCGTGGGGGCTTTCACCACAACGGGTTCACTGGATGTATATTTTTTTCATATTACCCATCCTGCTATATGCGTGCATTATTTGGTGGCCTAGAGTCAGCGTTGGCGTCAGCAAGAAGCTACCGTCGCATATGCAGAGACTGGGCTGCATAAGCATCACTGGGGCAATGAAAACCGCGCTGTCCGCGGCACTGGGGGTCCTGCTAAACTTACCACCACTTGATGTGGAACTGAAGAGGAGGGCAACGCTTACCGTCTTGTAAACATGGGCACCTGGAAGATAACAACATTCTCCGGTCATGCGTCAATAATGAAATCACTTCAAAAACATCCTCAGGCGCTGATTCCTTCTGACAGGATAATTTCAAAATACGTCTTCGATAAAACATACCAAGTAATCCCCACTGACAGAACAAAATGGTCCTTTGAAGGTCACTCTGTCTTCGTTGGAGACGACATAATTAACTACACTGATGGATCAGTGATGGATGGCAGGGTTGGTTGAGGGATCTTCTCAGTTCAACCATGAATTGAGCTATATCAGACTCTTGGGACCATCACATCGTACTTTCAAGCAGAAATTTACGCCATTATAGTGGCAACCTATGAATGTATGCGGTACAACTGGCGCGGCCGCAACATTCGAATATGCTCTGACAGCCAAATCGCCTTAAAGGCGCTGGACTCTTCAGAAATATCAAGCCAGCTGGTATGGAATTCTAAGGCTGGGGAGACTAAACGGACTACAGCTGGTGTGGGTGCTCGGACACTCAAACATCACTGGGAACGCGATGGCAGATGAACTTGCCCGACAAGGCTCTAGCTCACACATGCTAGATCCACAGTCAGCTTTTGGCTAAAAAAGCGTGATAAAGCTTACCCTAAAAAGGGAGTCGGCTGCGATCCATGCTGGGATCTGGGGAAACATAGATTCCTGCCGACAGACTGAAGCCTTCATCGCCACACCCATGCGACACGTGGCGTTCTTCCTGCTCAATTTCAGGAAAGGCGACATAAAGACCCTCACAGATCTAGTGAGAAGTCATTGCTCTCCAAATTACCACCTACACAAAATTAAGGTGGTACAATCGGCTATGTGTGGCCAGTGTGAGGAAGAAACAGCATTGCATTTCATATGAAGCTGTCCTGTCCTGCCTTTTCAATGTCAAGGATGAGATATCTTGGCGATTACTTCATCGACGAAAGCGAGGCGTTATCACTATCTTTTAGGAATGTGCTACGCTTCGCGGAATCCTGCATCAATCGCAGACAAAACAGCGCCTAAGCGCAACGGAAGGGTGCAATGAGTCGAGTTAGTGACCTGAGTGCCCGTACCGCGGTGTTCGCCCACTAGTTCGGGCGCGGCCATGGGCTGTGTTTTAGTACGTAGGCGAGTCGTGGTGGGAAGCAACCGCATGAAATGAGCCTGCTTACTTCTTTCGAAGATTTCACAGCACCGGTCCAACCGGAAAAAAAACTCTTATGGGTCGTTATCAATACAAATGTTTAATTTTACTTCAACATATAATAAATTCCTGCTGATTCCTATTTTCCAAAAACCAATCATGGATTAGTGACGTATGACGGGGATCTTTGGAATTTACCTAAAAGGCAGATATTTCAGGGAACCAAGAATATGTATTTGTACTGTTTTTATTTTTTAATTGCTTCTGTAATATTTTCTACTTTTTAAGAGCCTAATTACCGATTTCATCACATACCTATTATCCGACCGAATTAATTTCAATGCACATTATGTGTGTAAATTATGTAATCATTAAATAAGTATTAAACACTCAAAATTTTTAATTTCCTGGAAAACACTTTATAAACACAAGACAAGATTGTTTATGCATATTGAAAAACTTTCATCAAAAACGCACTCTCAAGAATATCATTAAATATGCATTACCAACATTTTTCTTTGACGCCAAGAGTCTCTTCTCTGTTTTCTTTTTTTAATTGTTTGATAATACTCGTAGCCACATGTAGTGTGCATGTGCATGTTTCTTAATCAGTTTTCGCGAGACGTGAATGAATGTCCCACATTAAGACAAAATGGTATCGTGGACAAACAAGCTCGCCGAAACACGTTTTGTTGTCAAATAAATATTTTTTAAGTACAGCGACCGTAATGTAAAAAAAGTCACGTTCAGAGAACCCAACATTGATAACATAAAGTGCATAATACCAAATAAGACTATTTTTGTGTCGCCAAATTTCATAATGAATAAAAATAAATTGAGAGAAAAATAAAATACATATGTACTACACATGTTCTCTATGGTATATAGTCCAGTCATAATAGCATTTCAAATAGAAAAAAATAGAGTAAGGCTAATTTTTGTTGTTTTTGAATCAGTGGGCTCCCAGGAATCTAAAACTGATTTTGCTAAAAAAAAAAATTTGATCGGAAAGGTCCCAAAAAGGGCAAAAAAGAATACTCTTTAATCATTGACCGGAAGTCAATGACACCCCGCATGCCCATGTTCGATTAAGGTATGCAAATAGTGTCCTTTTATGTCCTTTTTCAGAGCTTTCCGATCATTTTTAGCAAAATTTTTTTTAGCAAAATCAGTTTTAGACACCCACTGATTCAAAAACAACAAAAATTAGCCTCACTCTATTTTTTTCTATTTGGAGGCCTGAATTGGTATATTTTGACTGCACTAATAGTGTAGTCATTAGGTGATTTCAGATTGCAAAACGTGGTGCGCAAATTTTTTTTTTTGTGATCTTTCTTATGTTTTTTTGGGATGCTGAGCTTGAATCCAGAGCTTTCCACCAAAATTTCGTTGGGGAACAGGACCAAAACCGCGAAAACCCCAACATTTTTTACATTTTTTTTTTGGCTTATAACTCCGAAACTGAACATTTCTGCGAATACCTGTCCATGAACATGTTAGAGAAAACATGTTTGCGGGTCCAACACGACATACATAAATCTTTTAAAATGCATTTAAGCGGTACCGTTGCAATTGATAGAATTTTTTTTGCGTTTTTTGCGATTTTGACCCTGTTTCGCAACGAAATTTTTGGGGGAAGCTACGGATTCGGCTCAGCACCTCAAAATACATAAATAACAGGAATATGCAACTTCTGCGATCAAAAATGAAAAACCGTTCAATCTTAAAATTTATTTGTTGATATGAAACAATGCTATTGCAATTGTAGTAATACCGATCAACGGATTTATAATACTTATGTCGCTTTGGACGCGCAATCATACGCTCTCTAACATATCCATGGAGAGTTTTTCGCAGAAATGAACAGTTTCAGAGTTTTGGTTGGAAACCCCAGATGCATGCTCAGCAAAAAAACAATTGAAACAAACAAAAATTTCTCCACCACATTTTGCAATCTCACGTACTAGGTTTATCACCTACATACACTGCCTGTCATAACTATAGCCACACCATAAAACAGACTGATCCTTGGATATTGAAAGAGAGCGCACATTCATTCCACATACAGTAAACTTAAAGTATATTAAAAAGACATTTTCATAAAAATTGTCCTTTTATTTTAAACCGTTATTCTTCTATAAAGAAAAATCTTAATTTCGGGTCCGTCGTAACTATGCCGCACTTGGAATTAGTATGACAAAAACTGTTTAAAAAGTGGAAATTGAGGAAATCAATAACGGGAGAAGTCCTTTTTAAATAAAATAGACTCTGAGGGATTATTTCCTTTTTATTTTCTCAATAAATTATTTTATTATAACGGGTGCACGGAGAGAAAAAATGTAGTTAAAGCTATTAAAACTGTAATAAAAACTATTGCATTTGTAACGATTTTTGACCCTATTGCAACTGATGTAAAAGTTATTACATCTGTAATGAAAAATGTCATTGCGCTGTAATAAAATTAACCATTGGTTGGTAATAAAATTTGCCAGGAAGATAATTTGGCGATAATAGAAAAAAAATACAAAAAGTATTTTTTTTATTTTTTCCTTTTTTATTTTTACCTTGTTTTTATTTTGTACTTCTATTTTATCCTTAACTTCTTTTTCCCTATTTTAAATTTACCTTTTTACAATTTGCTTCTACTGGGAATTGAACCGGGGACCTATCGTTTCGTAGTCCTACGTCCTATACCTAAGCTCTCTAAGATTACAAGTTATGCGAATAAATTAGTCGTCTTATTTTTTGACAGTTTCATAAATATTACGCGCTCTTGTTAATTTCATGTACGAAAGGATGAAAACTATTACACCATGCAATAATTATTACAGACAGTGCTTTATACTATTTAGGAACTCTGTCTAAAATTTTTTCTTGAGATATGTGAAAATGTCCCTTAAAAATATTGGCCAGGATAATCTACTTATAGAACAGTTGATTTCGTCACTTCCCGCATAGGAAAAATTTAATAGGATTGTCCCGACTATACACTGCTTCCATTTTCTACAGAAGATAGGATACATAACGGATTTTGAAGCAAGATATGGATCATAGCTCACAGGTGGTAGTATACTTCACGTTGGTAACAATGTTACAGATGTTACGGAGATTGATCCAAATTAGGTAGAACACCTTCGAGAAACATTATTACGTAAAATTTATATAAAAAAAACAAGATCTCCAAGAGATTTCTATGTTAGAGCAGCGGTTATCGACGCGAAGAGATTAATAAGCAAGAAACTCGAAAAACTGTTAAAATTATTCCATGATAAATAAACAAAACAATCCCTCAGGGTCTATTTTATTGGAAAAATATCTCCCCAGTTAATAATTTCCTCAATATCACCTTTTTGGTTAGTTTTTCCATACTAGTTCCAAGTGCGGCTATATAGTTATGACTCGAAATTTAGTTTTTTCCCTTATTGAGAAATAAAAGGAATCTTTTTGTGAATTATTTGCCTTCTTATTATCCCTTATATTTATAGTTTGTGAAATGCCTGTGCTTTCGTTCAATTTCCTAGGATCAGTCCGTCTTATGGTGCAGGCTATAATTATGACAGGCAGTGTATATGCCTTTGTGTAAAATTTTGAGACTTTGCACTTGCAGCGTTTGAACAGTCAAACAAATTTTCGCTTCATCAATCTTAAGAATAAATATGTAGATTTCTCAGAGTGGCGTCAATGCATCACACTCCGAATTCAGCATAGGGAGAAACGTTCATCATGTGCTATGCCCCAGCCAGAAATAGATCAAATTAACCCATGACTCTAACAAAATAATATTCACTAAAGATAAGCAGGAAAATTCTACTCTACTCTATTCCATTTTTTCTTCTACTAACCCGAGAAACCGACACATTTGATCCAGAATTGCCAATCAAATGGAAAGCAGCCCAACAACACCCTATCCTCAATGGTTAAAATTCAACAGATACTCGTGAAGCCAGTGGCGATCCTAGGTAAGGGTTTTGGGGGTTCAAACCCCCTCCGAAATTAACTGATAAAGAATGCGGGTTTTGAGTTTGTTGTAAAATATGAGTAGCAGTTCTGGTATGAAAAACGGTAATTGGGCAATAAGGGTTTGTTTTTGCAGGAGCGGCTAAAGAATTTGACCTTCGGTCAAGGGGATTTAGGCAGTGGCCGCGAGTCGTTTCATAAGCACAACTCGGTCCTGCAGAAAATTGCCGTTGTCGAAAGTTGTTATCGTCGCGTTAGCGGTTACTTTTATGGTTTTGATAACTAAAGGGTCACCAAATTGTGAAATCATAAATAATGATCGCTGAGGTTATCTAATCCAACATTGCATAGAGTATGTAGGTCATTTGATGTCAGCTACGGTAGAAAAAATACTTCAGACAAGTTCCAAAACCTTCTTCTTTTATTAACACACAAAATGTAAATGTTCAATTTAAATGAAATTCTTTTGTTTTCTATATGTCTGCCCAAAAGCAGATAGTACGGGTTTCCATCTACATACATATTTCAAACGAAGTTCACAAAGAAACTTCACTAAAGAATTTTAATTTCGGAGATAGATTTAAACTAAGCTATAATTTTTTGAGGATATAGAAAAAAAAAGAACATATCACCAGCAACATACGAACATTATTATTTCCCTGTATTTCGAGTAAGTTCCATCGCTAAATTTTTGTTTCAACAATACAGTGGAAAAATAATGTATTTTTGGAAAAATTAGAGGACTGGATTTTTCAAATGGGTCTGAGTACTTTTACTTTTACTTTTATTGACCTTTCGATTTGGTGATAACACAGCTAGGCCTGTTCGGTACCGAGATTTCAGTACCGGGTTTAGGTTTTTTTCAATACCCGGTACCACAAGCGGTTTCCCTGACTCAGGTTTTTTTTCAGTACCGACGGTTTTTTCAACCATAAGCCGGTGTTTTTGAGTACCGGGTTAAAAACCGACTTAGGTTTTTTTCAGTACCGACGGTTTTTTAAACCACAAGCCGGTTTTTTTGAGTACCGGGTTAAAAACCGGTACCAAAAAACCTGAAAAAACCGGCTCATGGTTGAAGTGAATCGTTCTTTTTAACTCGGTACCAAAAAACCGACTCGTCGGTCGGTTGTTTTAACTCGGTACCAAAAAAACCGGGATATCGGTACTTAAGACTATCGGGTCCGGTACCAAGTGGACACCGGTTTTGTACCGGGATCCCGGTTTTTGGAACAGGCCTAAACACAGCTATACATATAAGGTATTGCTCATTAATGTCATCTTCGAAGCTATCAACTTATTACTCAAATTACAATGGCGGGTATCGTTTTATAAGCTCTAAGCTAGTAACTTTACTTCCAGACCAACACTGACTTGACTTCTCAAAAACCCCTCCCGAAATATTTTTCGGCGTACGCCCCTGCGTGCAGCGTATAAACTCGAAGTGTTCAGTTTTAATTAGTTTTTATTTTTGTATGTATGTAGTCTGGCTGGTCTAGCGGTTAGTGCGCACACCTTCGGTGCACAGGGTCATGAGTTCGAATCTCACCGTGGATAGTGGTGTTTTTCGAGCTCACGAGCTTGTGACGGACTATGATCTCACTCAGATGTTAAACGAGTACCCATTTATGGGGATAAATAACACTGCTGAGCGTGATGGTGATCTCATTACCTCAACAAAAAAAAAAAGCAGATAAGATCTTGGAAATAGAATGTCACTAACACATCCTGCGGCCTTAGTCCAATGCTGGATTGTCGCGCCTGTTATTTATTTATTTTTATGTATGTACATAGAACATAGTTCATATTCTTTTACGAATTCCATGATTATGTATTACAAAAAAAATCCTTTATTTTTTATAATTACAATTTATTGCAACCTTTGTCGCGTCCATTTTCTTTCGAACAAAAAAAGAGGAATATTAGCATTTAAAGGTCATCAAATTTGTTTAACGAATTTCTTAAGAAATTCATCTTAGACTGCGATTACAGATGGATCATCTTTTGCGGGACCAATCAAGCTGATATGTACATACTATAATAAACCAAAGCATTTACATATTTACTCTACTGTTTAGCATATTTTCAATAATTGCATTTATCACATTATTGACAACATTTTTGTAAGCGCTCGAACCAGTTTGTTCAGTTCGTAAGCGTGAGAAATTATCTTAATTTGCAATTATCAAGTGAGTCATGGTCGATTAGAGGGAGCATCTTAATTAGAAACTCTATAGAGATGATAATTGCTAATATGGTGACCGATTTGAACTGAATATGTGTATAATACATAATTTATAGATAGATGACGCCCCTATCAATTATATGAATTTAATAAATAGAAGAACACACGCAATTATGAAATTTGATTATTTTTTTGAAGTAACGGTTTTTAGAGTTTTGTAAAAGAAAAATAAAAAAATCCTTATAAAATCGATTTGGTCCATCCGTCTGTTTGGTAAAAATCTCAAGAACCTCAACCGGTTCAAACAGGATTTTTTGTTCCTGGAATCCAAATGGGTAAATTTTACGATATCGATGGAAGTTCCACTTGATGGAACCAAGGCCAGAAGCAAACCGAAGGACACCAGGATTTGTCAAATGAAAAAGCAACAACATAACGCATTGGTCTGGGCAATTACACGATCGAAGATAAAGCTGCCTGTAGAATAGGCGAAATAGGCCAGAACGACCTGATGAGTAGTCTACACCGGTAAAAATAACGAGGCAAGGAACAAGAAGATTATTTTTTTTTATGGTTAAATACTTCTTAGCCTCACAGTCATGTGTCCCTATCAACGACATCAGATATTAGAACCATGTGTCATAAGGTTGCCTTTTCTACTATAGGATATCAACATTTCGTCCACGCTTGAAACTAGAGTATAGTCGTATATTGATTTTAATTAAATTTATAAAAACATAAGTATAGTAGAGCGTCGATTACCGGAACTAATGTCGACAAGGGGTGGTTCGGATAATCGAAAGTTCGGTTAATCGAGTTTCCATAGAAAAATTGGAGCCTAAGGGCTCCAGTACACAGTCATATTTGGCCATATTTCTATTATAATATGCTTAAGCCTACTTGATTTCGGTTACTGCACGTCTAAAAATTTATACTGAATGAATCGAGTAGGCTTAGGCATATGACATACATATTATAATACATATAAATATGACTGTGTAATGGAGGCCTAAAAGTTAATATAAGTGACAACCAGGATATATGCTAAATGACTAGCACTGAACAAAAACAAAAAATTCGAAGCAACTGAGTGCTGCTGATGAAAGGTTGTTTCCTTCAGACAGGTTAATCGAATGTTCGGATAATCGACGTTCGGATAATCGACGCTGTACTGTATGTCAAATGGGTTACATCGATTTAAAAGTTTTGTGTATGTCATGTTACCCAAATTTATGATATCAAAGTCTTGGAAAGTGACTTGTCTCCATGTTCACTCCTGGCGTCCGCCTCTGATGGGCTTAACCGATCGATATGAGATTTGGTAAGAGTGTGTAGAATGATTACCTTTGAAGTTGGTAAAGCAAAGATGAGATGAAAAGGTGAAAAAAGTCGGCTTGTCGGTAAAAAGTCAAAGGGAGTGTCGGGTACATTTTAAAACTGTTATTTTTCCTGTGGTTTCGTGTAACGGTAGTGAAATTTAACTCTTTATTTTATACCTGTATACAGTAAAACACCCTAAAGTGCAAAGCTCGGATAAGTGCACACAGTTTTCATAAACAATCTATCCATCAATGCGATTTTCAATATATATTCTAAACTTTTTTTAAATTTTCAGAATCCTGCTTAAAATGGCCATTTATGGTTGGTTAGAAAAACATGTGGGGTGCAAAGGTTTTTTTTTGTTTGGACTTCAAAAATTTAAATTAAGTGATTTGCGCTAGACTTAAATGTGGAAACAGTTCATTTTGTATATTAAATTGTGATTTCCATTCAAGGCGCACTTTCATACCCACCCTGTAATTTAGGAATAAGGGAGATCGACATAATATGAAATGGAGTGGGTATGTTCAGGCTCATATAAGCGAGAGGGGTAACACAATATTAAACATTATTTATTTTTGATGGAAATTGATTTGAAAATAAATTGAGTACAGCTAATTGATGACATGCCACATGCCAGGGCGGCAGAATTTAGGGGCGGCAAATTTAGGGAGGCATTTTTTTGAAGAAAATATCGCCGATAATATCATTTAGCAACTACACAATTCTTCTGTGTATAAGCATGCCCCGCAGGGGGGTCGGTGTCCCTGCGACATCAGCTAAAAAGGCTGTATGTAGTGGGACAACGATCTTTGGTGAGCTGCGACACCACGTACCTGAGCAGCGCAGGGAGGCCCCTGGTACAGTTGACACGCCGTGGCGAGGATCTGTACAAAGACCATTCGGGCGATGACGTTCCCGCATTGCTTACTAGTATACTGAAGTGGCCGCCCGGATGTGAAAAGCAGCGCTACGAGTCTGCTTTAAGCAGACGAGTAGTCACAGGTCCAACGAGCCTGGGATGTGCACATCTGAATTCTTACGTGCTTAACCAATAGGGGACCGAAGGAGGATCACACCTGCTATAGAGAAGTCTTTAGCGAATAGTGTACCTCGGGGATGGGTGTGCCCATAGGGGACCATGGTCCTTGCCCCTCAAGGTGTTGGCCTCGAGGTGGCTGTAGGTTGTTACCTGAGTCATAGAGCTGGTGATGCAACCCCGGGGTTTGGGTCTGAAGGTGAGTGCATTCGCTGGATGAAGAAATCCCCATCTGACAATAAGACCATGTCAGTAAAAAGCCGAAGGTCCAAACCGCCCGAAGGACCGGGAGATAAAGGCCGAAAGGCTATGTGCTCCCCTGACGGTAAACCTCGTAGATGGTAATCTTGTGTTTAAGCATGCAACTAAGGCTTATGATAAAATATATATAAATATATATAAACATAACATATTAAGAGAGGCTAGTACAAAAAGTCATTCGTCATCATCCGGAATACCAGTTCCGTGAGTTGGGCAGGACCCGTCAGTCTAGTAGGCCTGTCGTAATCTTCGTACCATGTTTTACAACTATGATGGATATTTAACAGCCCGTTACGGATGACAACGGCTAGGATTCTTTGACTAATTTTAAAGAGACAGTCATCACATCAGCATCTGTGGCATCTTAAATTTGCACCGCATTTGTAAAACGTGGTATGAAAAGTATGAATCGAACAGGATTATGAGTCCTACCCGGACTAGTGACACTTTCAAAAAAGCTCAACACTGTCCGCATAGTTCCCCCCCACGTTAGCTCACACTCCTACCGCGTGCTTTTATTATGTTTTCCTCCTAACCTCCCTTTATAAATCCATCAAATAAAAAACCGTCACCCCCTCCCCATTTTCCACAATGTCTGTCTTCACAGCGTTTGGGGTGGGTCGATTTCTTTACTCCCAAGTGTATTTTGTTTTTGACAGTACTGGTACTCATAATTGAAAAAAAAAAGGCCAATGTGGTTTGTATTCATCTTCACAGTATCATCAATTATTTTCGGTGAGGGCCTGAACCTTCAAAACCCCGACGCCCACTGATGCCAACAGTCAATGTCAATGCGAGAGTGGACGAAAGGACAAATTGTGACGTTATCTACGGAAAATATTTTAAATCTTATGTGACACTTGCATATTTTATATATGTAGGTACAACTCACAACAAAATAAGGGCCACCCCACCTAACCAAGACCACTTTCTGCCCGTTATCGCTGCATCGAGCCGTTTACGGGTACCACTAGATTCGCCAGGATGTCGTTGATGATGACGGTAACCAATATTGCGGGCTTGATCTTTAAACAGGCGGTAATATTAAAACATCAAAAGGTAAGTGTCCCTTTTTTTGTTGTGAGCAGTGTACAGTCAACAAAAAGTCGTGAGACATCCTGAGACAACTTACAATAAAATTAGAGAGTTTTAGTATATCGTATGGAATAAAACGACACAATTTGACATTCCATATAAAAATTCGCTTGCTTACCGTATACGAAACAAAATATCTCAATTTTGCATGTCCCAAGTAGGCATGGGTGTATTTCCGTATATTTGATGCTCTGGAAATGGTCGAAATTGGCGAAATAATTTGTCGTTTTTATACACCTTCGCCTACTTAGGACATGCAAAATTGAGATATTTTGTTTCGTATACGGTAAGCAAGCGAATTTTTATATGGAATGTCAAATTATGTCGTTTTATTCCATACGATATGCTAGAACTCTCTATTATCTTTGAAGAATTCCCGTGAATATATTCGTCTCAAAGGTAATATACAACAAATTTGCATCTTGCATGGTTTTCAATAAAATGCCAAAGATACCCACGGGAGTACCGTTATCATTTAACGAGAAAGTCACCTTTGACGAATTTGAAGCTTATAAAAGTCCCTATAGATACATGCGGACTCTTAGCATTTATTTTTGTAGGCCAAAAGAACCAATTTGTCCCATTATAAAGATATTCCATAGAAAACCTGCTTTTGGTACGTTTGATTCAGCGTAGGCCCATTTGGGGAGCACGCATTGACGGCGTTTTTTTTTGGCGCCAGAGTACCGTTATATAGGTAGAGATATTTCGAACATATTTCTAGGGAACCTGATAATTTAAAAGTTTGGACGAACGTAGCTCCATTATTGGGACACCTATAGATGACATTTTTGGGAAACTTATAGAAGACTTTTAGCATTTTATTGGAAGGTAGCCAAAATACAAATTTGTTGTAGGCTATTAATTAAATATCGTTACATACGAGGGCAGTTCAATAAGTACCCGTGTTTGAAGACATAGGATGGTACTGAGGGAAGTTGGTGTCATCATCGTGTGCTGCCATCTATCAAACGACGCCAAAACAAATTCCAGACTAATTTATTGGTTAGTTTTGATTTGACAGCCATTCGAGTAACGCGTGTTTCGTAATTTTCGATAAGATGGAAAGAGAGAGGTAATTCGATTTCTGTTTTTGGATCAGAAAAAATGCGAGGAGATAAAAGCTAAGTTGGTTGCTATTTATGGGGACACTTCGCCGTCTATGACCACCGTTAGATATTGATTCAACGGTGAATCTGCTCTAAAGAAGGCCAAACCGGTTCCATCGGCCGAAAATCATGTCATGGCGATCATGGGGCCGATTTTTTGGGATGCGAAGGGCGTCATCCTTATGGATTTTTTAGAAAAACGAAGAACGATTACTGGACAGTGAGTTATTGTACCGCTTCGACAAAAAATTGAAGGAGACACGATCGCATTTGGCGAAAAAGAAAGTGCTGTTTCACCACGACCACGATAACGCACCAGCGCATTCATGCGAAGTCGTTGCCACCAATCTGCATGAATTGCGTAATGAATTGCTGCCGCATCCGCCGTATTCACCCGGTCTGGCTCCCTGCGACTTTTTCTTGCTCCCTAACATGAAGAAATGGCTCGCGGAAAAAAAAATTTAGCTCAAACGAGGAAGTCATCGCCGTATTTTGGCGAATTCGACAAATCCTATTTTTTGGAGGGGTTAAAAAAATGGCAGGAACGTTGGGAAAAGTGTATCTTACTAAAAGAGGACTATGTTGAAAAATAAAAATAAAAATTAGAAAAAAAAATTGTGTTTTCATTTTCAACACGGGTACTTATTAAACCACCCTCGTATATAGATATTCACGAAAATTCCCAAGCATAAATAAATTTATTGTGCCCTTGTTGCTCCCTGGATCGCGCACGGACCGCTATGGAATTTGAATAAATATTGTTAGGTTTTAATGTTTTAATGGAAGTTCCACTTGATGGACCCAAGGCCAGAGGCAGACCGAAGAACACCTGGATATGTCAAATGAAAAAGCAACAACAACGCATTGGTCTCGGCGATGACACGATCCAAGATAGAGCTGCCTGTAGAAATATGCTGAGATATTATCGCCAAAACGGGCGATGTGCCTACACTGCAGGTCGAGCAACGCGAAACCATGGAGCGGTATAAAGAACGAGGCAAGGAAGAAGAAGATTGTTAGGTTTTAACCATTCGCCAGTCACATCAACGCATACGGGTACGTAGGGTATTTTCAGACCCCTAATTTTATTGACCCGACATACCATAAGACTTGTATTAAAATGTAAAAAAAACACACATTTATAAAATAACTATATTGAAGCGGTCAAAGATTTTACTATTTTCCTCCTCTGCCTTGGACTAGAGGAACGCATCATTACTGGAGTAGTGGAGATAACATTGATAAAAAAAATTGTATAGAAGTACGTTGAAACAATAATTTGATAATACAGTAGAGCCCCGATATTCCGGGTTGATTGGGACCGGACCCTATCCGGATTATCGAATTGTCCGAATTTTCAAAATGCACTAATTTGCACCTTGGTGGATAATATTGATATTCAAAGCATAAAAAAGATAACCATTCTAACGACAATAAATAATTTCGTATTAGAAATTCGATTCTATACAAAATCCAAAAAGACAAAATCCAAAAAAAATTGAAAAATCCACAAAGACAAAATTCACAAAGACAAAATCCATAAAGTCATAATTCACAAAGTCAAAATCCAAAAAGACGAAATCCATAAATTCAAATTTCCATCAGTTTGCTTATCACAATTAAATATTGAGAATATTTATGTACGTTATTACGTTAACTAGACCAAATCCCGGAGCATATGCGCTTTACCTGAAGACACGGAAAAGGATTCATCCGTGGCATATACGATTTAGCCGATGATACGAAGAGGAATGCACCCGAACCATAAGCGCTTCATGTAAAGACAACTAAATCGGATATGCTCCGGATGCATCCTTCTCCGTGGCTTCAGGTAGAGCGCATATGCTCCGCGGTTTGGTAATTGTCTAGTTAAGCAACTTTTCTGAAAATCAATCTAAAACTTTAGGTTTTTTCTTAAAAGAATCTCTTCATACAAAAATGTATGGATTTTGTCTTGATGGATTTTGACTTTGTGGATTTTGACTTTATGGATTTTGTGTTTATGGATTTTGTCTTTATGGATTTTGACTTTGTGGATTTTGTAGAACCCTCGAAATTTGCCTTTTCTTAAGTTTATATAGCAGTAAGCTTGAACAAACTTTATGGAATTGTCGAATTTTATGAAAATTTGTCACAAACCCCAATCCGGATTATCGAACTTCCGGAATTTCTGGGTCCGGATTATCGGGGTCCTACTGTATCATAAAATATTTCATCAAACTAAGAAACAATGGAGACGACTTTAACTTTACTCCATCTATCCCTATGTCCTACTTATGCGTTGAAATCAACATCAAAATGTCCTGTTCAATATCCCAATACCATTCCCCATATTAGTCTAGCACCAATATATCCTTCCAGCATGTTTCTTATACAAATGACAATGAATATTAGTAATGCTTCATTGGCCACATCTTCCGCTTGACAGTGTGGGGGAGAGGCTAAAGAAAAAAGAAAACGCCAACTGGGGATGTCGGGAATAAATCACGTATGATAAATTTTATGAACTCAACTGTGTTCTCAGACTTTCCGTTGGCGCTTCATAAAATATATGCTCATATCAATATCGCATGTTGCGAACGTTAAATAAAAGTGTGACTACATCCACACATAAGGGAGATATGAGGATGCGAGGATAAACTGTCTCATATGTTGAAATTGTCGATTGTATCAACACGCGGCTATCTCGTTCTTTATGGATATGAGGAGGACGAAGACAGAAACCGTGCAAGCTAGAACGAGGACAGAATTCAGGAATATTAAGATTAGAATACGATTTTTTTGGCGTCTCCAAAGATGTCTTATACGTAAAAAGTCTTGTTTTCATACTGTTTACCGTCATGTATCTCAAGGGATAAATATTATAATATAATTCCCAGAATTAGCATTGTATAGAAATACGCACATAGTATCAGGATTGAATATAAAATCTGAGAAAAATGGTAAATTATTTATATTTAATAAAGAGGAAACAACCCCCGAAGGGATGAGCGACGAATTGAAGCTAATTTAATTTTTCCTAACTTTCCATAGAAAACAAGGAACCATAGTGTTGAGTTGAATTTTGTTTTGCCTCAAGGGTATTCCGTTTTTTTTTTTAAATGAAAAAAGTTGTTTTCTTGTATATTAAGATTACCGACTCTATCTTTCGTTAATATTGTTTGTTAAGTTTTTTGTTTTTTACACCACACTGTGATACACATATATGTATGCATGTAATTATAGCCCGGACATTAATCCTGTCCAAGTCGAATGAAATCGGATCAAAATTTCCCAAATCGGTAACAGCTGACTATCGTGTCATCTGTCCCCAATGCGATATTCTGAATTACAAATTGCATTTGTAATTATGCACCGTTCGAGATACAATTAAAAGGAAAAGTCTCAAGAAATATTAAAATGATAAACTTTGAATAAAGTTTACAAACCAAACATACTAAAAACAAAATGACATACGGGAAATTTCAGGGAAATTGTTCGCGGAGACATCTGGGGGATTAGTTTGGCAGATGATCCAAGTCGTACCCTGGATCAATTTCCAGGATCATCATTTTGTATGGGTTTTCCAATAAATCTGGAAATGATTCAGTGAGTCGAATACGGCTTATGTAGGTATGTTATATTGAAATTCACTCGACATAATATCAAAGTCTTTGTTCTTGAAAATTGTCATCACAGAACTAATAAATAGGTAATTTTATAAAGTCCACTATTAGGAAAATTCAATTTTTATAAGTTTGTCATTATTTTTGTATTTGTAGAACCCTGAAGATGGCCGAATAGGCCGAAATATATTTGTTTAATACAAGAAGACAACTTTTTTCATTCAAAAAACGGAATACTCTTGAGGCAAAACAAAATTCAACTCAACACTAACATCATCGTTTCCGGCAAGACAAAAAACATTTTGGGGTTGTAATAAACATATCCCAACATTACAAAAAGGAACCATACTTTTTCAATTTTATCTAAAAATACTCAGAGCTGTAGAACATTCATAACAATCATACAAAACATTACTTGAATCTAATCGAAATCCATCAGGACAGCATGAGTCAATAGACAAAAAAATATTCAAGCGACAAGCAATAAATAAAATTCCGAGACAATTACTCCGACTAAACGTACATACATACGAGTAATGCCAATATTAGCATAATACAGAATATTTTCTATAAAATTCATGACATTGTTGTATAGTAGCAATATAAAATGGAAGGAAGTAATGGTTGAATGCAATGTCACCCATACTTTTGTATAGTGTCTGTAGTATATACATTTGAAGTCTGTTTAATTTATTATTTATTTATGCATATGTATATTGTATGTGCATATAATGTATAAAACATTACGCAAAAATAACGCCTATATGCGTACTTACCTTCTGTGTTAACGTTGCATTATGCAATTCGTCCAATGTCGGCCGATATGCCGCCTGGATTGACATAATATTGCGATAATTATCCAGACGTGGGAGAGCCTCTCTTGTGAAATGTCTGCGCAGGAAAACGAAAAAAAAATTAATGTTCAAACAAAATATGTAATGGAAGGCAAAACTCTTACCGAAAACTTTTCCCATATCTCGTGTCATATTCATTATCCAGCAAGTTGTCACGATCTTCATTCGATTCATTTGAATCCGAATCATCGTCACTCTTTTGTGATTCGTCCACTTGAAAACGTGTCGTTTGTAGATCTTTAAAACGTGATGGTCTGTCTTTGTCCCGGAAGCTGCTTTTTATCGATTGCAATCTGAATAGATTAACAAAACAGGAAAAATTATAAAAAGGTTGAATAATCAGATTAGTTTCTAATGTGAATAGACTATTAAATAATTTTGGATCATAAAAAAAAATTGTTCTTTTAAGTCGTTTGGGACGTTGACTTTAGTGATGGAATATTCCAAGCTCAGGTTAACGTGAAAATAGAGAAGTGTGTCTAAGATAACAGCTATGAGACCGTCTATTTTTTTCCGATCAACAGACTTCGAAGAGAAACCTGATTATGAATGATTCGCTTAGTTTTGAATAAGCATGCAAGGTAGACTATTCTGGAGATACATACACTGCCTGTCATAACTATAGCCGCACCATAAAACAGTGTGATCCTTTAAAATTCTAAGCGATCACTGTTACTCCACATAATATAAACATAAGGGATAATAAAAATACAAATAAATTCACAAGAAGTTTCCTTATATTTCAAACCGTTATTTCTCTGTAAAGGAAAATCTAAATCTCCCGTCTGTCATAACTATGGCCGCACTTGGAACAAGTATGGGAAATACTGATTAAAAAGCGGAAATTGAGAAAAATAATAACGGGAGAGATCATTTTGGAATACAATAGACTCAGAGGAATTGTTTCGTTTATTTTTCACGAAATCATTTTAACAGTTTTTCGAGTTTTTTTGCTTATTAACCCCTAAGCATCGATAACCGCTGCTTTTACATAAAAAGCTTTTCGAAATCGCATTGTTTTTTTAGAAATTGTACGTAATAATGTTTCTCCAAGGTTTGCTGTCTAATTTGGATAGATGGGAGGCCCCCTCCCTAACATTTGTACCATTGGGACCAAATTTATGTACGACGACTGGTGAGCGATGATGTAATTGTTCAAAACCCGTTATGTGTCCTATCTTCAGTATAAAATGGAAGCTGTTTATCGTCAGGACATTCCCATGAAATTTTTTCTATGCTGGAAGTGACGAAATCAACTGTTCTGTAGGTAGACTATCCTGGCTAATACTTTTAATGAGCACTTGTCGGATTTCCATAGATCTCAATACAAACTTCGGTCAGAGTTCCTTAATATGTAGTATTAATCAGGGTTGTTTATGTATTTAAAAGTTGTTGTAACCAACTCTAGTACAGTGGAAATTTCTCCGGAATATCCTGACCATAAACTAACGGAACACATAACGGAATTTGTAGCAAGAGATTGCATCATCTCCCACCAATCATTGCACTTCAAGAAGGTTTTAATGTAACAAATGTTACGGAAGTGGCCCCTCCTTCATCAAAATTAAACAGAAAATCTTTAAGAAACATTATTACGTAAACAAAATAATATTTCAAAGAGTTTTCTATGTAAAAGAAAAGGTTATCGATACTGAGAACTCAATAAGCAAAAAACCCTAAAACCGTTATAATTATTTATTGAGAAATATACAAAATAATCTCTCGGAGTAAATTTTATTTAAAAAAGATTTTTCCCGTTATTAAATTCCTCAATTTCCGCTTTTTGATCAGTTTTTTCCATACTAGTTCCAAGTGCGACTATAGTTATGATATGACATACGGGAAATTTAGATTTTCCTTTACAGAGAAATAACGGTTTGAAATTTAAGGAAATTTCTTGTTAATTTAATTGTCTTTTTAATATCCCTTATGTTTATAGTATGTGGAATAACTGTGCTCTCTTTCAATTTTAAAGGATCAGTCTGTTTTATGGTGCGGCTATAGTTTTGACAGGCAGTGTATAATCGCTACTGCATTAGTATGGATGTTAAGTGAAAAAAAAGATGAAGTAGAACCACCAGTGTAGCAGTAGGACTTGAAATAAGAGGCATCATAATGTAACAGTTTAGCCTCTGCCTCTTATTCTAAAAAAAATAAATAAATAACAGGAGCGACAATCCAACATTGGACTAAGGCCGCAGGATGTGTTAGTGACATCCTATTTCCAAGATCTTATCTGCTTTTTTGTTGAGGTAATGAGATCAGCATCACGCTCAGCAGTGTTATTTATCCCCACAAATGGGTACTCGTTTAACATCTGAGTGAGATCATAGTCCGTCACAAGCTCGTGAGTTCGAAAAACACCATGGAACACGGTGAGATTCGAACTCATGACCCTGTGCACTGAAGGTGCGCGCACTAACCGCTAGACCAGCCAGACTCTTATTCTAAGGTTGAAGCATTTTTCCTCCACACGACAGGGGTGTAGCCAGGATTTTTTTTTTGTGAGTCCAAACCTCGATATTATAGAAATTTTCGTACCCTGAAAAAATGCTCTTCATTACATTAATGAATACCATTCATTAACAAATATTCATTGTAGGCATTTACAAATCGTTGATACATATTATAATGTTTCATTGAGAGTTCCGGTATGAAACTGAAGGGTTTTTTTGATCTTGGAATTTTCTGTTCAAAGGTTCGTACCAAACAGCAATAGGTGTCGATATCAGTGGCGTGCACTCCATATATGCAAATAAGCAGTGCATACCCTCTCATTTAAGAACATTTTTTTCATATAAGTTCATTAAAATAATTGGATCATGGTGTTTTTCGAACTCACGAGCTTGTGACGGACTATGATCTCACTCAGATGTTAAACGAGTACCCATTTATGGGGATAAATAACACTGCTGAGCGTGATGCTGATCTCATTACCTCAACAAAAATGCAGATAAGATCTTGGAAATAGGATGTCACTAACACATCCTGCGGCCTTAGTCCAATGCTGGATTGTCGCGCCTGTTATTTATTTTTATTAAAATAATTACTGATTTCACTGTTAATTCTTTCCTCAATAAATGTACCAGCGCCATCTTTATATAGGTAGTGTAGGTTCCACTGACATCGATTTTTCGCCGACACTAGAGTATGCTCGATAAGCATCATTTCGCCGTGCTTGTAATCTCCATACGAATTGAAAAATTTCAACTGCAACAATGTTGCAGGTTTATATGGTGAAGAGAAGCACGCCTGCCTTGGCGTTGGCGAACAAAGTTGACGGACGAACGATGACTATAGCACGAGCGGCGAAAAATGTCGTGATAAGATTTGAGCAAAGGGAACCAAAGCGGAAATAAAGAGTAGGTCACAAAATGTGTCGTTCAGTTTTGACAAAATGTTTCCTTTGTTTGTTTTTTAATATTTAAACAATGTTGAAACAGGAATTTATTATTTTTTGAAAGAGAATGTATTTTACTAATCAGAAACAAATTATAACGCACATTTTTGTACGGGGTTGGTTGTATTTTGTTAGTCACAGTGTGTTATGTACATATTACAAAAGAAGGTGTGTATGCGTACAGTTTACACATTTGAGAAAATCAATAAATCTTACAATGCGAATGTTTGTATTTGTTTGATTGATTTAAACAATTTTCAAACACTGTTTTGCTAACGTTACAAAGTTTTTTTTATTAATCTTTTTTTTGTTGTGTTTTCTAAAATAAATTAGGCGGTATTTCCTCATTTTAAGTTATCCTGAGATTACTCAATTACTTAGGAAACCCTAACTTTCGTTTTTATTTCGACATATCAAAAAGCGTTTATACTCGTACTTATCTTTTCTTCGGTTTTCATTTTGCATACCCTCCACAAAATGGCTGTGCACGCCACTGGTCGATATGGATGAATTTTTCATCATTAATGAACGGTATTCTTAACTCTGACAAATACTTTATGTGTATCTTAGAGTTTCCATAGACTCTCCAATCGATTGTACAGTCTAGCTCCTTATTTTAGGTTCCACTATACCGAATTCACTACAGAAAATGAGCTTCTCCACAGAAAATGAGCTTTATTGTACAATCAATTGGACAGTCTATGGCGACTCTTAGTAACCTTCAACATACGTATAGTCTGGTTGGTGAAGTAAGTTGGGTGCACAAATCATAGGGTCCCGGGATCGAATGCCACTGTAGGTAGGTAATTTATGATGCCTTCAAAGCATATTGAGGCAAATGAAATGTCGCCAATACTTGAAGAAGCATAGGTTCAATGCTGGGATGCGTAATTTTTTGTTTTATTTTAGAATAAAAAAAACTTCAATGCTGCATCAGCGTTTTTATTTTAAATTAAAAAAAAAAAACTTATAATGAGTAAAGTGATTATTTTTCATTAATTCAATGAAATTTTTCATTACATATTTAGAAAATGTAAAGTCAATGAAACAGAGTTCAAAGCATCAATGAAAGTATTCTTTTGCTGAAAATTAATGAAAACGAGACCGAGGCTAATATCGGGCGTGGCCGAAATTTGAATACCCGTCACACTTGAATGAAACCTGAAATTCCTTGTGTTAATAATTTCAACCACAACCCTATGACTTGTTCCGATTTCATCTGTTCGTGGATATATTTTGAGGCTTTACTATGACCACACTTGGGTCAAGTTTGGTTAAGATTGGTTTTTCTTAGAAGCATTTAATTTTCGGGGGTTTGTTTGTATGGCAGTCCTATGACGAAGTGCTCCGATTTCATCCGTTCCTAAATATTTCTTGAGGCTTTATTAGGAAAACACTCGGGTAAAGTTTAAAAAAATAAATAACAGGCGCGACAATCCAACATTGGACTAAGGCCGCAGGATGTGTTAGTGACATCCTATTTCCAAGATCTTATCTGCTTTTTGTTGAGGTAATGAGATCAGCATCACGCTCAGCAGTGTTATTTATTTTCGTTTAACATCTGAGTGAGATCATAGTCCGTCACAAGCTCGTGAGTTCGAAAAACACCATGATCCACGGTGAGATTCGAACTCATGACCCTGTGCACCGAAGGTGCGCGCACTAACCGCTAGACCAGCCAGACTACTACTACGGGTAAAGTTTGGTGAAAAGAAAATTTTTTTTAGTAGAACCAAATTTTCAGGGGTTGGTTTGTATGTCAGCCCTATGACGTAGTGTTCCAATTCCATCTGTTCCTGGATATATTATGAGGCTTTACTAGAAACACACATCGATGAGGTTTGGTTAATATTGGTTCATAAAGAAAAAAGTTGACGCCATGGTCCGATTCCATTCGTTCCGACATATATAACTACAGCGTACACTAAAAAGAAACTTGTATACAAAATTTCAACGCAGTAGCTTCACAACTGAGGGACGAGTTTGTATTGAGACAGACGGACAGACCGACAAACAGAGAGACAGGCAGACAAACGGTCATCGCTCAATCGATTGCTCGCGTCACACTAATCAATAAATATATACACTGCGCGACAAATGTTTAGGTTCACCCATATTTCCGTCCAGGAAACGGTGAAATAAAAGCTTACCGGCTCAAGAAATGTTATTTTCGAAGCTATTAAATATCACAAAGAAAATGGATGGACTGAATCCCTACAGGACATATTCCTTGAATTACAGTAATTTATTTCATTAAAAGAGTCAATTTCCAGTGCGACAATTGCTTAGGTCCAGGGTTTTACCGTTTTACATAATATTTTCGCTGTAAAATATTTCAGAAAAGTATCAAAGAGGATAAATACAAAAAAAAACAAGAGCACTTTTGTGGCTGACAAGAAAGAAGACCTTTGTCATAAGGTAGCCGGCTAAATTTATGTTCACACAATAGATCTCGCTTAACGGTATCGAAGTCATATTTGATTAGGTAACCTGGCTCAATTTGTATTCATGGTGTCGATACCGAAATAGAGTAGGCTGACCACTCTGAACCGGTTGCTACGCTGATTTTAACCGGTTCAAAATAAACCAAAATACTCCTCAAAAATATACATATTTGATTAGGTATCCTGGATGAATTTGTATTAATGGGGTAGATACCAAAATTGAGTAGTCCAACCACGCTGAACCGATTCCTTAACCGTTTCGCAATAAACAAAATCTCACCAAGCACAATCTACAAAATATAATTTTCTTAAGATTTGGTGGATCCACCCGATTAAATTTATGTTCATTATGTTAGATCTCGATTCGCTCACCGGTTCTTTGTCCGATTTTTATCGATTCAAATTAGGCGAAAATTAGCCAAGTATGCATGTAGTCTGGCTGGTGTAGTGGTTAGTGAGCGCACCTTCGGTGCACAGGGTCATGGGGTACAGACTCGCAGTGAACAAATTCAGTTTATGGTGTTTTTCGAACTCACGACCCATGTGACGGAGAGTATGACATAGCCTCTAAGCAAGCCGTTAGGTATTTGGGAATCATGATTTACTCGAGGCTAAGCTTTAGAGAGCACTTAAGGTATGTAGGTGACAAGGCGGCGACTGCCACCGCAGCACTAGCACGAATGATGCCAAACATAAGTGGTCCGAGAACAAGTAGGAGGCTGCTACTGTCAAGAGTGGTAACATCTATCATTATACCTATATGCCTCACCAGTTTGGGCCAGTGCATTACGTTTCGCATACAATGCAAAACCTCTAAACGCGATATATCGTAGGTGTGCTTTGAGAGTGTGTTGTGCGTACCGCACCACATCGCATGAAGCGGGCCTACTTGGTGGCTGGAATGATGCCTTTGCCGATCCTTGTAGACGAGATCAGCAGACTGTATAGCGATCGCCAAGGCGAATCACAGGAGATGCACCCAGGGCGAAGAAACACTGAAAGGGTGGAATCTATGAGAAGGTGGCAGGATCGATGGGATGAGGCATCTACTGGCCGATTTACACATACCCTTATTCCGGACATAGCCATATATGGGTTAATCGAAAACACTGAGATTTGAATTTTTACATGACCCAATTTTTAACAGGTCACGGAGGGTACCGGAAGTATTTGCATCGGCTTAAGCTGGACGATTCGCCAGAATGCCCGAGTTGCAAGGGAGTTGCGGAAGATGCCAAACACGTTGTGTTTGATTGCTCCAGATTTGGACATATCCGCAGCCAACTAGAAGCAGAACTGGGAGACAACATAAGCCCCCAGGATCTAGTGGCTCTAATGCTACTATCGGCGGATAACTGAGATTCAGTAAGCAGGACTGTTAGTGCCATTCACATGGAGCTACAGAGAGAGGAACGCAGACGGACCCGGTGATGGCTGATTAGCCGTAATTGGCCCTGTGAAGTAATGCAGAAAGGTTGTTCCGCAGGATCAAGCGGTGAAAAAGAGGTGTAAATTTAGTCGGTAGAAATCCCACATAATTGCATGCCGGAGGTTTTCTGCTACGCGGCATGCAGTATCTAAGAAGATTCCCCATCTCTATACCCAGAAAAAAAAAACCCATGTGATGGACTATGATCTCACGCAGATGTTAAACCCCATTTATGGGGATAAATAACACTGTTGAGCGTGGTGTGATGTGGTGATTTTAACACCTCAACAAAAAAACAGTTACGATCTTGGAAATCAGATGTCACTAACACATTTGCGGCCTTAGGCTTAGACTGTCGCCCCTGTTATTTATTTATTTATGTATGTAATGTTATTTTATGTCAAATTTTGGATAGTTTGAACCGGTTCAAATCGTTCTAGGAGCCGGTTCAGAGTGGTCAGCCTACTTTGTTTCGATACGGCTCATCGAGATGTATTGTGTGAACGTGAAGGGGGAGGGGGCACGCTCCACCGATTGGGAAGTACTAGCTTAGATGAATGAACCGCTTAAAAATTGGCTGACCGGCAGTTTCAGTATGAGGGAGTCGAGATCTAACACATGCACAGTATTTTGATTGGTTGATTTTGAAAAGAGAGATTAAACACCATACTCAAAACATAAAGGCTCTCAACCTTGTTCTATGTTACCTCTGCAGTTCGCGTAACGTACGGTTTTCAGCGGAACACGGGTCCCCAAGTGAGAGGGGCTCAAACAAAATTCGCAAGTCAGCTGCTGAATCTATAATAGTGACAAAGCATTCAACTTTGGACCTCGTAATATTAAATTTTGTTTATGCCGGAGAGACGCATCTTTTTGGTCAGCGTCTCTCAAGCTTGTTGAGTATGGATCTATCCCAATATCAATTTCTTCTGGGTTTTTGCTCATAAGAATATTAAAAAAAAAATGTTCAGTTTGCTGGGAGGAATGCTTGAGGGTTCTTGCGTAAAATTGAGCCTCCCTATATGATCTACTTGTTGGAGTTTTTGAATGTGGAAGTGATTGCTACATAATCAAGAAAAATATGTTCACAATGTGTGAAAAACTAACTGTTGATCTATTGACCGAGATGGCAAATGGCTAACCATAGTTGGTAAGATTTCAATAAGGCTTAAGTCAGAATGTCTTTTCAACTAAGTTTCAACCCCGATTTACTTGTGAGCGCAGATAGTACAATAGCCGTTTCCCCTACGTTAAACATCTTTGGAGGATCTCTAGCACGAATTTGATTTCAGTGCGTTTAGCCAGTACATGGTCGTTTAACTTGACCAGTATTAGAATGAGATGATGCAAATCGCTTTTAGTCTACGATCTGTTACGAGACAGGTATGTAGAAAAGGTGTTAAAAGTACAATCTAGAACGCCTTTTTTCATCTTTTAACGATAAATGACATCTGCATGTGGTCAGCCTTTTGCCTCTAATTGCACACCTTTGTCTCCAAATTTATCCCTACATATGAAATGGTGTTAAATTACGTAACCCTTTCAGAGAGAAATTCGAAATTGCGGACAAAAAAGGTAAACATTGTATTTTTAAGCCCAGGATTTATGAAATGATGAAACATAGAAAATATGGGTTTGGGAATCTTTTAGCGCAATAATTTCATTGGAATGGTCAAGAATAAAAAATAAATCAGCTTGGGAAAAGTAGGCGAAACGCGAAATTACAGGATCCGATGCGTATCAACTAATGATACCGATGCCTGAGACTACAGTCTCAGCATCATTGTGCGGATGACAATCTCTTAAGGTACGTGTTCGTAGAGACGACTCACGTGAGGATCGCTCAGCGATCGTAGTTTTGCATCCAATTCCGAGCCGTATTTGAATGTTTTTTGAATGGTGGTACTTTCCTATTGTGTCGACTATGACCCAAAGGAACATGCCTGTATAGAAAATATCAGCATATAGTGCTCAGAACCGGTGGTTTAACAGCCATCGCTGAACGATCATCACATGAGTCTTCTCTACGAACACAAACCGTTAGTTTCTCCGTTTCCAAATATCAGAGACTCCGAGACTCAAATCTATTTAAAATTGCGGATTGAGACCTGGCGATCAAGCGATTACCTTGAACATTCCGTTCTGTTGGGGAAGGGGCCGGAAGGTGCACTATCACTCTTATGGCTACGCCCATGTTTCTTCTATTCATTCAAACGTTAGGGGCCCCCATTTCAATTTCGAACACAAGAAATTTGGGAAACGTTACGCCACTGTATCTCAGCTTGAATATTTTTAATTTTCCCGCTAAAAAAAAAAACAAAACAACAATACCCGATAGAATCTCAGCTAGACACTAGATTAGCGACTAGAAAGTGCAAGATTCCATAGCTGTCGGCGAGTATTCTACGAAACGGCACACAGAGAAGACAAAATAGGTGTCGATTTAATTTTAATACGACAACAATCAATGTCAACCTGTAGCTTCAGAAAAAAAATCGATCCAAGCAATATTGGTCGTAATAATCCCCAGTAATACACGTGAATGGATAGTGCACGTAGTATAGTATACTATGCTGCTCTAATAAATTTACGAATGAGGTAAAATAATAATTTATCTACTCACCGCGATGTTCGTCTCACAATATTCGCTGTATCCTCATTAAAGGCATCGACCTCATCCTCGCCGTCACGATTCGCTACATTATTGTTATATTGCGATTGATTTCCCGTATCAATACTCTTACGAACTACCGGATTCACTTGAAATCGATTCGGTCGATCCACTGAGTTCAGTTCAATTGACGAAAACTCAGACATTTTAGAGCACAATGGGCCGCACTTTTACACAAAACACAATAATAATTAGAAGAGCCACACCACCGCCGCAAGGAAGGGTCACCTGTAAGAAGAAAATAGAAAAATCGAATTTTCACTTAAATTCTTCACGGAAATGTACACTGATAAGAAGAAGTGGTATATTTTGACGAACATGTTATAATACGGGGGCGCTTTATCGCGTAATCAATGAAGCACCAAATGCGCGAATACTCCCGCGTGTTAATGACTACGCGTATACACTGTATAAGAGGTGTTTACACGGAAGCTTTATGCTGCCCACTAATTACTATCAAACGGAATATCGGTCGTTATCGACGTATAATTAAATCATTCAAATCGTAGATAGATAGATAGAAATTGTAGTAGCAGCACTTGAGTCGACCCATCGATTTGACACTATCGCGACACATTAACGACACACAACACTCCTCATGAATTATGAGATGCGGTGAATCGGCGGCCTTTATGTGTGTACGACACACGGTCACAGTTGAGCCCTGAATATGTCAACAAGTTGCTCAACCACCCCAAACATCAAGAGGGTTGTCATTTGTAGAATTTTGCGTTGTATTGATTTAAAAAAAAAAGAAGTTCCGAATCCATAGGGAATTTCCTTCAAAAGCTGCGTGTTTTTTATTTATTTTTGTATGCCTATTTTGTGCAAAGAACTCCAGGAATATAAAATACTTTTATTTCTAAGGATACAAGCTGCCAGGTGAAACGAAAAAATCAAATGACAGAATTTATTCTAGTCCTATAAATCCGGATCAAGATTCGAAATAAATCTCTCATACATGTTGCTCAACTTCGGTGTATTGCGCCCCAAGATAGGCTATACGCAATTACGGCAAACAAATGTCAAAATCACGTTAGACTTAGAAATATGTCCATGGTTGGATATCAATAGACAGAAGAGGAGCAGAACACCCAGCTTACATAAGTATGTATACACTTTTGGGACTAGAGGCTGTATTCACTTCTCTTCCCCTATCAAAGACGGTCATTTGGTAGCTCAGTGGGTGGAAACAACAGCTTATCTCTGAATAACCGGAGCGTGTGTTCGAACCCCATTGTGACCATGGATGTTTGTATTGTCTCCTTTATGTCTCGGCAGCCGATTCCGATTCTACGATTCAAGTCTTCGCGGAGCTACTAGTTGCTACAACGGCCAAGAGCTGTCAAACCCCCTTTGATTCAAGAGATGCAAAAAATCTCCGCTCTCGCCTTTTTCCGATCTTGGAAGCTTGGGACTCGTGTTGAGATAAGAAACAGAATAACCACCGCATTTTGCAATGTCATAAAACATGGGGGGTTGAAATTAAGCAACATGGGCATAACAGCAGTCTTTGACAATGGAGCTCATGAACAGCTCCCATGAGCTGAATTTAAATTAAAAATGACAGGCGCGACAATCCAACATTGGACTAAGGCCGCAGAATGTGTTAGTGACACCCTCCCTACTAGCCATGGCATAAGGAATGCATCGATGTCGGCATCATGAATCTCTGGATGAACCGAATCATTCCATTTGTTCTAGGCGAGGGACTAAATTCCCTTATATATTTTTCAATGATATGGTGAAGGACTGCATGAAGACCACGTGAAGCCAAACATGACTTTCCCTCATGATTTCATTAGAGAGGTACTGATGATAGATGCGGTGCGGATCATCAATGAATTCATCAGAAAGGAACTGATGAAAAGTACGATGAGTTTCACTGGCGAATTCATCATGCTGGAACTGATGACAAATTTAATGAATTTCCCCGAAGAGTTCATCAAGTTCGCCCTAATGAAATAAACGATGAATTTCATCAGTAATTTATTCATTTAGCACGCTCTATGGCTCACTAGGTTAAGTCTCACTCTACGACGCGCTAGTAATTTAGACGGAGACGGAGAGCGAATCTCAGCGTGTTCCAAAATTTACGTACATGTGCGGATAGGAAATATAAAGTGCAACAAGCAGTCGGAAGCTATATGCAATGTAACGTTTACTCGAAATAGCCTATAAACGGCTTAGTGAACGCACCATGTCCCACAAGGGGTTACGGTACAGAGAAGAAGAAGAATTTATTCAAATAACTCGATGCAGTAGCACACACTACGAAGGTCAACTTTAAAGTGACAAAGGTTCCGCTATACAAAGAAAAATATTACCTATCGGCGCAAAGTTACGACAAGGAAGCGAAACTGACCGAAATTTCAAGAAAATGTCTCTCGATGAATTGGCACCGATTCTTCATCGAGACAGTCATCGGGTGATGGAGAATTAGTCGAAGCACATAAGCTAACGTGTGTGGATAAGAGAGTGTTCACGAATACTACGACAATTTTTCCATTCCCCCGTCTCTTTGGATTTATCGTTCACCGATTGTGGCTAGCAGGGCTATTTCCAAGATCTTATCTGCTTTTTTTTGTTGAGATAATGAGATCAGCATCACACTCAGCAGTGTTATTTAAATGGGTACGGTGCACAGGGTCATGAGTTCGAATCTCACCGTGGATCATGGTGTTTTTCGAACACACGAGCTTGTGACGGACTATGATCTCACTCAGATGTTAAACGAGTACCCATTTATGGGGATAAATAACACTGCTGAGCGTGATGCTGATCTCATTACCTCAACAAAAAGCAGATAAGATCTTGGAAATAGGATGTCACTAACACATCCTGCGGCCTTAGTCCAATACTGGATTGTCGCGCCTGTTATTTATTTACTCTTTTAACATCTGAGTGAGATCATAGTCCGTCGTGAGTTCGAAAAACACCATGGCTCACGGTGAGATTCGAACTCATGACCCTGTGCATCGAAGGAGCACGCACTAACCACTAGACCAGCCAGACTACTATTTAAATTGGTTGGACAGAATTGAGGACTTTTTCCGCAAACGGCTTCAATTGCATTGAAAAATAGGAATTTTTATGAATTTTTCAAACTCTGTAATAGTTTTCATACAAACGGGACATTGCCAAATGAATTTACGTGACTGATATTTTTTACACGAATTATAATGTTAGGTAAGGGATTCCCATTTTCTCATTTCCAGAATAAAGTCAAAATGGATTTTTGCGTATATAATTTTGCCGCCTGTGAAATTGTGTCATCTCGACTAAGGTGGTCTCAACCGTGAATACATAATAAAGAAATGAAAAAGGGTAAAAATCTGACCGAGCGTTGAAACCCTCCCGAAACAAAATCCTGGCTACGTCCCTGTACGCGTATTATTGATTTAAACACATCACATGAAACGCCAATTATTCGTCGTGAACTCCGTTGTCAAAGAGTCATGTGATGCCCATGTTGTTGCAGAATCATTTCTTTTTATTAATCGAATTTTCAAAGACCAATACGATACACAACCATACAATGCATCGTTGCAGTCATGTAAGAGTATGATTTATTAAACAACGTGACCATTGATTACTTTAATAGCTAACAATTAAACATATTTGAAAAATGAAAAACGCCATCAGGCCCTAGATTCCATACTGACAATTTGATAGGCACCTAGATGCGAAGATATATGAACACCTAAATATTTTAAATAATTTTTTTTACCATTGATTTATGCCAGCTTAATTGTTCTGCGGTGATAGACAGACCGACCGGTTCTAGTGCAACTTTCTGATTGCTTCATTAGCCATAGCATTGATTTTGCGGACGGGCCCCTTTTTTCTGGCCACTTTGTTTAATCGTCCGTTAGCCAAGCTAATTGCTTTCGGACACGGGCCGAACACTCCATCTAATCATTCTGCATTGGATTTGGATCTCTAGCCATGTTGTCCATTGCAATTTGCAATAGACATAGTATACAGGGTGTCCGGAAACTGCCGCATAAACGCACCGGACTATTATTCCTCAGTTGATTTCCAGCAAAAAAGTTGTACGGAACATACCCCCTTAGCTTAACGCTTTAGCTGCCAAAGGCATTTGATTTTTGATTTTTGAAAAAATAATTTTCTTGCACGACTTAAAGCTCAATATCTCCCAAGCTAGACCAGCTAGAATAGTAAAACAAAATGATTATTACAGCCAACAAATTTACCTATAAACTAAAACTAACCACACTAAAATTGGATAATAGGTTTGGTTTTACCAGAGCTTCAAAGTTTAATTTGTGTGATTTCACCCCAAAACATTCTATTTTTTCATCTCAATTTTCTCCAACTTCGGCCAAGAAGAGGTGCTTGAACGATTCTTTTTAAAATTGGCACATACGATTACGATCATAACTTTCTTACATCATTTTATTCTAGCTCCATTATTTCTAACAGTTTTAATACCTTAAGTGAAGAAAACTAGGGTTAATTTTGGCTCGATTCCGACATTATTTGAATAGATTTTTCCAATTGCAGATGTTTAGGGGCAGTCTGAATTGAATTGTATTGAATTCGAGCTAAAAATAACCCTAGTTTTCTGCACTTAACGTATAAAAACTGTTAAAAATAATGGAGCTAGAATAAAATGATGTAAGAAAGATATGATCGTAAGACTATGCGCCAATTTTTAAAAGAATCGTTCAAGCATCTCACTTTGGCAGAAGTTGGAGAAAACTGAGATGGAAAAATAGATTGTTTTTGGGTAAAATCACACAAATTTGACTTTGAAGCTCTGTAAAAACGAAACCTCTTATCCGATTTTAGTGCCGCTAGTTTTATTTTATAGGTAAATTTGTTGGCTGTAATAATCATTTTGTTTCACTATTCTAGCCGATTAAGCTTTAGAGATATTAAGCTTTAAGTCGTGCAAGAAAATGATTTTTTCAAAAATCTTCAAATGCCTGTGGCAGCTGAAGGGTTAAGCTAAGGGGGTATGTCCCGTACAACTTTTTTGCTGGAAATCAACTAAGGAATCATAATCCGGTGCGTTTATGCGGCAGTTTCCGTACACCCTGTATAAAGTTATACTGCATATTAGTTAAGTTGTGTCATAATTCATAATTTATTCTCGTAAAGCATAATAATGCAGAAAACGGGATTTAAGAAAAGTGCTTATGGATAAGGTTGGTTTTATGTTAATTTTTTTTCAGTAAGGTCGCATCCATTAATTCGACCAAATTGCTAGCAATGCACTTTCATTTAGCTCTCAATCTTAAGTGGTCGCACACGGCAAATAAAGCGACACCAACCGTGCGGCATTTTAGAAGCGTACCATACAAAGATACTTCAAGTGGAAAAAATTGATTGTTCTTGCTATAGGTGTATTTTTTTGCACTCTAGAAATGATGGGGTTTGGTCGACACTTTTTATGAATAAAAATCTTAAAAGTACCACGAGCACGGGGAACCATTTTCCTTTTTTTTTTGTCGAGTCGACTTTTGGCCATTTTTATGGCGTTTTTATGCAAAAAATGTGTTTATAGGTCTTATAAACCAAACTGAAGGCCTCTTCAACCCCTCGTCGAAAGTGCTTCAACACCCATTTTGCTATATATGTGACAGTTATACCTACCTAAATCAGAGGCAAAAATTAAGCCATAAATAAATAACAGGCGCGACAGTCCAATATTGGAATAAGGCCGCAGATGTGATTTCCAAGATCTTAACTGCTTTTTTAGTGAGGTGTGGAGATGAACAACACGCACAGCAGTGTTATTTTTACCCACTAATGGGTACTCGTTCAACATCTGAGTGAGATCATAGTACGTCACATGGGTCCTGAGTTCGAAAAACACGATAAACTGAATTCGTTCACGGTGAGTCTCGAACCCATGACCCTGTGCCCGAAGGGGCGCGCACTAACCACTAAACTAGACATATCTTGCCATTTTAGGAGGAACCCACCCTTTATCCTGATGGCAAATTGGTGTTTTAAAACCAGGCATATTTTGCCCATTTTAAAAACACCAATTTGCCATCAGGATAAATGGTGGGTCCCTTATAAAATGTGCTGATTTTGGGTCAAACATTTGCGGTCCTGGACGGAGGCAAAACGACTCCAATTGCCATTTGGTGTACCAATGATTTTGCGAGAGCCCTCAAGCCACTTTCGTTGTACTAAAACATCAGGAAGCACGTACAACATTAAACATAAAATACAATATCCCAATTAAGCATCGGCGAAAAGATCAATTTATCAGCTGAAGTTTGCCTTCTTCGGACATGAGGGTTGCCTTTTATATTTCGGGATTATAGAACAAAAACAAATATTAATCATCGAAAATCGCTTTATTGTTTTTCAAAATATTCCCCATGAAGATCTACACACTTTTGCATGCGTGTGAACCAATTGTCGAAGCACTTTTGCCACTCTGATTGAGGTATCTCCAAAACATGCATTCTGAACGCAGCAACCGCTTCTTCAGGTGTTGAAAAACTTTGACCTCTTAGTTTGTTTTTTACGTACAGGAATAAAAAGAAGTAATTCGGTGCCAAGTCAGGACTATACGTCAAATCGATGTTTTGAGTGCTCAAAAATGCAGTTGTTTGAGCTGATGTGTGAGAGCTCGCATTGTCGTGGTGAAGAGTGATCCGTCTTCGGCGGTTGGTTTTCCTGATTTCTTGGAAGACAACTGGCAAACAAATGGTTGTGCCACTCAGAATTGACTATTCTGCATTGTTCTAGTGGTACGGTTGCGACATGTCCAGTTTTTCCGAAAAAAAAGGCGACCATTTGCTTGGAAGTGCTTCGTGCGCGAATAACTTTTGTTGGATTTGGCTCATCTTGAAACACCCGTATAGTCGACTGCTATTTACTTTCGGGCTCATACGCGTAAATCCACGATTCATCACCTGTCACGATGTCATAGATGTGTTTCGAAGCACCGCGAATTTTTTAATTCGATTGAATTCACCATACCATCCATAAACACTGGTCCTTGATGGAGCTTCATCGGCAAAAAATTAATTCAGTTCATATATGCACTGTTGCTGAGTTAATCCACGTCGAAAGTTGTAAAAAATAATCGCACGAAAATGTTCACGATTTAATTCCATTATTTGGCCGAGATGAATCTTTTAAGTTACTGTAAAAAACACAAATAGCGCTCGTATGTCAAAACGTTCTGAGTACGTATAACCTAAAAAATGTCAAACTTTACGATAGAGCTGTCAGTTGCCAGATTGCAACACTAGAGTTGTCCAATCCCGAAATATAAAAGGCAACCTCCGAGTTCGGCGTTAGCAACGAGCTAAGCGATCAAAAAGGTTCAAAACTGTTAGCGTCTAGGCTGCAGAAAATGCAATCTCCTGGAACAAGGAGCCGTAGTATCATTATATCATTCCAGGGATAATTATTTTCTGCAGTATTTTCGAGCCAAAAAAGAGTTATCTATTGCCACTATATCCCGGGATTAATGGAAAAGCTGGGAATTAACACATATATACCACTCCGTCGGTATATATGTGTTAATTCCCAGCCGTTGTTTTTTACAGTTCCAAAAGAAGCTTGACAAGTGTTCAGCCCAACAATAGGAACGCATTTGTTTCGGTTTCAATAGACCACTCTGTTTGTGCGAGTAATACAATAATATTAAAACCGCCATGAACCTAGTTGGTTATCACCATAAATGGATGTTCTATGTAGACCTCAAGATGGTTTGCTTCCTTCTCGGTCAGCAACGTGGATATACAAAACATCCGTATCCGCTATTTGTGTATGTGGGATAGCAGAGCTCGCGATAAAAATAAGGAATTGGCCACAGCGATCTGATTTGAAACCTGGTTCGCCGAATACTTATTGCTCATCAACCGCTTGTGGATCGACTAAAAATCATATTCCCGCCGCTGCAGATAAAACTAGGCCTTAGAAATTTGTATAAGCCTTATCAACGGAAGGAATTTGTTTTATATGTATTCTGTCAGCACTTCCTGCGTTATCGTACGAGAAAATTAAGGCTGGTGTGATAGACGGTCTTGCGTCATTATTACACAAATTTGCCATCATTAACACGAATTCCTAATTATGCATTTAAACCATCATTTGCTCAATAATGGCAGGAGACACCATCTGTTGTAAAATTGAAGAACAAGAATTTTTGCAAAAATATTAAATTTGTTATTAATATTCTTTAAGAAAAGTGTGTCTTTAAATTATCCAACAGAAATTCATCAAAATATCGCTATGGTGAGAGACATTTCCACCATTTACAAAAACTTCAAAGGTAAATAACGAATTCCAATGACGAAGGCATATGTGTCACCCCAATTTTGAACTTTCATCATCGTGATGGATATTCGTCATAATGATTTTGCTATATCTGTATAAGCCCTTATACAGTAATCTATAGATAAATTTCCGGAAAATCTTGGAACCGTGAGTGATGTGTGAAAGTGAAAGCGATTTTCCATATCCAGCCTATCCTTACAAAAGGTGACGCATGTTATTCCTCGAACTATAGGCCGATTGAGCTTACCTCAATCCTGTCTAAAGCTTTTGAAACACTTATATTTAATTCAATGGGCCTGTCTACACGCGGAACAAGAAGAAAAAACCGGTTCTTATATGAAAAATGAATATTTCCTTTCCTTGCTCCTTACGAATCTTTTCTAAAAAACGGTTTTTGTCCTTGGTCTTTTGCCGCGTGTAAACAAGCCCAATACCTAGATTCGCATGATCTCATCAGTGATCGTTAGTACGGGTTTCGTGCTTCTCGCTCAACCGGAAACTTGATGAACATTCTCAGAGAGCGATGGAATCTTCATTGCTTTCGTAAAGCGAACGTGGTTGCTTTGAATATTTCGAAAGCTTTCGATCGTGTGTGGCATACATCTTTACTACGTGCTTTTGGCATTGATTCCTCACTAATCAATTGAATTGAAAGCTTTTTAAGCGATTGCCCAATCGCTGTTGTATTGGACGGCGTTAAATCACCTGTTCATTCAATTAACGCTGGTGTACAACAAAGTACTATCGTGTCTCCGACTCTTTTTCTGATTTTCATCAACGACATCATAGACTCAGCGATTTATCGGCCGATCAAAGCTCATTTCTGTGGAGAAAGCACATTTTCTGTGGAAAAAGCTCATTTTCTCTTGGGAATTTGGTAGTGGAACCTAAAAAATTTGCTTTCTCCACAGAAATGAGCTTTGATCGGCCGATAAATCGCTGAGTCTATGGGGCCCTTTAAACTTAACATCCACAGTATTGCTGATGATAGTAGGTAGGTAGGTACTCTTGATTTTCGATACTCTTTCATATCTGCAGCTGACTCTTGCGGTGACGCTACATTAACCCAAAGACAATCTATGTTTGCATCATTGAATCAAGACATATCTACAATAATTACTTGGGGTTAAGCGAACCGGGTATTATTTAATGCTAGTGAAACTCAATGTTGTTTGATATTTACTCTCTTTTACTCTCTCTCTACTCTCCTTTTACATCTCTGTCTATAAACGTTGAAGGCGTTAGTATTTCAAATTTTCCTTCTCTTAACATCCTTGGTATTAGCGTCTCATGCAAACCTAAATGCAAACCGATCATATATTTGACATTGCGTAAAATGTCTTAAAATACCTTGGGTTCTTAACCCTGGAATACTAACATGAACGGTTAGGGCGTTATTACTAACAACACGTAATTTTGACGTGTTCATATTTTCCTACAGTCGCTTTCCCAGATTACATATTTTACCGAGCTTATCATTTTTCAGTGCCACAGACAAAAATTATTTGACAAAATATGCCCTCGGAAAATGCACTTATATTTATTTATTTATCAAATATAAACGGACATGAGTCCTTATAATATAATATTGGTATAAATTTGCTGGTGACCTTAAAGCTAGTTTATAATATTAAAATTTAATTATATTATTAATTAATAAAAATTCAAATAATTATAAGTCAGAATGGAAGAAAGAAAATATTAAAAAGGAATAAGGCATGTAGATTCATATGTAAATAATAGAACAAATGTAATTAGTCGAACAAACTTAGAATGAAGCTTTTTAATTCAAATTTATTAGTATTAAATAGATCTAAATGTTTGGATATTACGTTCCCAGTGGCCTTCAGTCTTTCGATTGGTGAGTTTTGTAGGTAATTCGTTCTAAATGTATGCAAGCTAAACAAATCTTGATTTCTTGTTCTTCTTTGCGGAACTTTAAAAGAAATATCATAAAGTATATCAGGCACATCAATTGTACCATTAATTACTTTTAAAAGAAATACTGAGTCATAATAATACCTTCGAGATTCAAGAGTGTTGGTATTTAACATATCTTTAATAATAGTATAATTAATATTTTCAACAGAAATATGCAACTTATATGAAACATACCTAAAAAACTTGTGCTGCACTTTTTCTAATGTATTCGTATAGGTTTCATAATGTGGGTTCCATATGATAGACATATATTCCAACTTACTTCTGACGAGAGAGAAGTATAAAGTTTTAATCGCATGTATGTTCCTAAAATCACTATGAAACCTAACATTCTACGCGCTTGTTGGGAGATGTTAATAATATGATCATTAAAATTTAAAGAGCTATCGAATAAAACACCAAGATCATTGACAGTGGTAACTTGTGAAAGTGTAACACAATTTACCGAATAATTGGGCTCGAATTGTTGATGGGTTCTGTTGAATATTATGTATTGACATTTTGACAGGTTAAGCTCTAAGCTGTTATCGATGCAAAACTTGTGAAAACTATTCAAATTAGTCTGAAGAGACACGATATCATCACTGTTAGTGATAGTTTTATAAATTTTGCAATCATCAGCAAAAAGCAAATACTCCACATTATTAAAAATTAAATGAATATCGTTGATGAATATCAGAAAAAGAAGCGGACCTAGGTGTGAACCTTGAGGGACGCCTGAGGATGGTAAAAAGGGTTGCGAATACTGATTGTTGAATTTTACAATTAAAGATCTGTTACGGATATAATCATTGAGCCAGTTAATAATAGGTCCGGAAAATCCAAAAATTTTAAGTTTTTTATTAAAAGATCAAAGTTTAATTTGTCGAATGCTTTTGATAGATCTGTATAAATAGAATGCACTTGGAAAGAATTGCTGAATGCTTTGATAATATAATTTTGGTACGTAAGTAGATTGGTAGCAGTGGATTTACCGGAACAAAACCCATGCTGATTAGCTATAATAAAAGGCCTAACTTGAGGTGATAAAAGATCAGTGACAATGCTTTCGAATAATTTGGGGATGCTGCATAGAATACTAATGGGGCGATAATTCCGAATGTTGGCTCTATCCCCGGACTTATAAATCGGAAGAATAAAGCTACTTTTCCATTGAGGTGGAAAGTGCCCGATCGTTAGAGATTTATTAAAGAGTGTAAGCAAGGGATAAACCAAGTTATCAGCACATAATTTCAAAAATATTGGAGGAATCCCATCCGGTCCAGCCTTTTTGGAACTATCCAGCATTACCAGCTTTTTATATAGTAAATCTGCAGAAATTGTTAAATGCGATAATGAAAATGTGTTATTTACTAAGGGAGTATCAAAATTAGTACGATTTGTGCTATGGACGCTTGAAAAATGATCAGCAAATAAATTAACTATAATAGAACTATCCGAACTTTTCTGATTCTGAAGGTACATTGTATTTGGAAAGTTAGTGTCCGACTTAAGTGAGTTGACATGCTTCCAGAAATATTTCAAGTTAGATGGAACTTGCGACTCTAAACTATAAATATACTTTTGGTAATCAAGTCTTGATTGCTGTTTACATTTAGATCTTAAGATAGAAAATTCATTGTAATAAAATAAGTTACCTGTGTTTTTGTAATTATAAAGGGCAGCTTTCTTTTCCTGTAACAGTTTTTTCAATTCGTTTGAAAACCACGAAGGGAAGTAATCATTAATTATATGGCAAGTGGGAACGTAAATAGAAAACATTTTGTTAATTATATCGTAAAATAAATCAACTGCATTATCTAGTGGTAATTGGTTAAGTTCAGACCAATCAAAGGTATTTAAAGCAACATTCAAATTAGTGTAATCGGCTTTTTTAAAATTCATAAATGTTAAATTATGATCACGCTTATTTGTTGACGAAAAAACTGACGATTTAACTAGTATATCTAATGCGGGATGATAAACATCGATTGCGATCAATGGATGACTACAGTTTACAACTTTAACATTATGAACGTCGGAAAATACTAAATCCAGTACATGGTTCGAAATATTTTTAACAAAATTAAATTGTGATAAATTTAAAAACAAAAAAGTTTCAATTAATTCTGCGCTCTTAGAATTCATATCGCTAGATGACCACGTATTCGATGTCCAATCAATGTTTGGCAAATTGAAATCGCCCGTAACGATGTAGTTTGCCGTAGGGTAAATCTCCGATGCAAACAATAAATCGTCTGCATGTAGCTGATAAATTTCGGGTGCTGCATCAGGCGGAATATAGGTTGTTGAAATTATAGTGCGAACCGGTTTCGTGCGGATAGATATAATAAGTTGTTCCACGTTGCTATGCTTACATTTAAATAAAGATGAATTTAAAGTCTTAGTTACCGCAATAAGAACGCCACCTCCGTGTGTTTTGTGTGATGTATTGGAACTTCGATCGCATCGATAAACAATGTAGTTGGAAAATCCTAGTTCCGATGAATGGAAATTTTCGCTTAGCCAAGTTTCGGTAAAAATAATTACATCATATGATGTGGTTGATAATCCAATTCTTAATTCAGGTAATTTGGTGCGAAGCCCTCGAGTGTTTTGATAATAAATATTCAAATTTAGTTTTTTGTCGAACGACTGGGAAAAATTCGAGGTACGCTATTATAATATTTGATCGTGGCGTTAGAATCAGTCTTCTGCACATCTACAAGCTGGGATCTTAACGAGTTGAGGTATTGACGTTGTCGGAAGGTTTGGTCGTTAAAAATTTTCAAATTGTTAGACTTGAGGTATTGATTTGTACGATGGTCTTTCTTATTTTTAAGAATATCGATAACAATAGATGGGCTCATGGTTATTATCTTCAAAGGTCGTGGTTTATCATTTTTCTGCCTTCCAATTCGAAAAATCTTCACATCCTTCCTTTCGATATTAACAGATGGTGCTACAGCTTTGATGATCTCCAATGCTCGATTATTATCATCGCCAGAACTATCCTCTGAGACCCCAACAAGAATTAAATTTGATGATCTTTTTCGTCGATCTTCAATCTCTCCTATAATTTCCTCCATATTAATATCGTCTTTTGAAGATTTGATAGAGATTAGCTCTTCGCGAAGAACAGCAATTTCTGATTTTAAATCAGTGACAGCGGCCATTAGAGACATAATCGTCTTGTCCTTGTCCGAACAGATGGTACAGACGAAAAGCGGAGGTTTCGAAGATAATTTTAAATCGGTTATTTGAGATCGCTCAAGTTGAGAACAAGTCGAATGTACAATTCGCCGACAAAACGAGCATGTAAAGAAATCTTCATTGGATTTCAGTTTTTTGATGCACACGCAACACTCAGTTTGACTAATAGTGGTCGACATTGTGGTGTAATAGTTCTTGCTTTATTATAGCACACACTGTTAATGAGTAGATTGTCTTTGTTTGAAATGTCAAATAAAACTTTCACTCACTATATGAGTATAAACAGTCTATCGAAAAATGTCTACCGCAATTTTCACTCAAACTAGATGAAAACTTCGAGCTTTCTTATGCACTGTCTTAGGTGAGATTACAAACACAACTCAATTTCTTCACAATCACTTATAGTATAGTGATTTTAGTTGAAAAAATGATGAAACCCAAACATCCAAAAAAAGAGCTGACTTTTGATGCCAAATTGTTCTATGGCCTGACCGCATTACGCAGTGAAAAGTTAGTCTTTATTGCGCGTCACATTTGGAGGGGAGGGGGTGGCAAAGGGGTGAAATTATGATTTTTCGCCAATATTTTGTTAACTGTAATATTTACAGCAAAATGTTCTGAAGACGATTTAAACTACACAAAATTTCCTTTCTAATGATATATTATATCATATATCTTCTCTTTGCAGATTATATACTAGACCTTAAAACATTTGGTGTAATTTGGATTTTTTGATAGTTACATTTGGCGCTCTAGCTCCTGAAGTAATTTAATTGGAGCCATGGTAATTGGGATAACTATTCCTAACAATATATAGCTGTCCCACACGGAGACTCAGGCTGCCCCGACAAAGCATTCCCCTATACTCCCTATTAACATTAAAAAAAAGACATGCCTGTAACTTTTCGCCGAATCACAGCAGGCGGAAAAATTTTTAGTAAACGTTAAGGCTAAGTCCCATTAGACCCTCCACCAAATATTACTTCGATCTGATTAAAACAAAGGGTACCTTCCATACAAAATGACCGGAAAATTGCCTACGAGCAAAACTTTAATTTTGGTTGACTTGTTCCCTTATTTCTTAATAAACTAGTGGCATTGAATTTGAATAATTTGTATGGGAGGTACCCTTTGTTTTAATCCGATCGAAGTAATATTTGGTAGAGGGTCTAATGGGACTTAGCTTTAACGTTTACCAAAATTTTTCCCGCCTGCTGTGATTCGGCGAAAAGTTACAGGCATGTCTTTTTTTTAAATGTTAATAGGGAGTATAGGGGAATGCTTTGTCGGGGCAGCCTGAGTCTCCGTGTGGGACAGCTATATATTGTTAGGAATAGTTATCCCAATTACCATGGCTCCAATTAAATTACTTCAGGAGCTAGAGCGCCAAATGTAACTATCAAAAAATCCAAATTACACCAAATGTTTTAAGGTCTAGTATATAATCTGCAAAGAGAAGGTATATAATATAATATATCATTAGAAAGGAAATTTTGTGTAGTTTAAATCGTCCTCAGAACATTTTGCTGTAAATATTACAGTTAATAAAATATTGGCGAAAAATCATAATTTCACCCCTTTGCCACCCCCTCCCCCCCAAATGTGACGCGCAAAAAAGTCTAACTTTTTACTGCGTAATGCGGTCAGGCCATAGAACAATTTGGCATCAAAAGTCAGCTCTTTTTTTGGATGTTTGGGTCTAGAGCTAAAGTCACTATACTATTAGACAAGCTTTCGAGTTCTGAACAACTTTTAAGATTGTAAATGACTTAAGTCAGCTGTAAATGAAATATTTTCTTCCCGGCACCTAGTTGAACAAGTGGTCACGATGACAGCAGTTGTCAGTTATATATATATATATTACTTACAAGACGTATAAATTACATGCTATTTTCTATTGGTATTACTATTTACACGTCAAATAGGTAGTAGCACCTAGAACATTGCTAAGCTTACCGCCATAGACCACAAATAGGATGCTGCCACTCACATGGACATACAACAACTAACTGAGGAAAGCACTGCTGCAGTGAGTAGTCAACCAGACTCGTGGAACAGCTTATACACATTATAATGTGAGCGAACACGTCAATTTTACGTATTGTTAGTAATTTAGGGTTAAATAGGTGTAAAAAAAATTTCTCGTACAATATTTGCTTCACAGAGCCAAACCAATTCTTTCGAAATTTCAGCTAAACAGCAGAATTGAAACAATTTCAAAAACTTGAAGCCACGGCCCATTTTTTGATCTCGTCAGCAGACCTCAAATGACATTTTTATTCGGTAGAAAAAAAAACATAGACACAATATGGTGATGACTATACTTTAAATTCCTTATTTAGAACTTCTCAATTTAATGCTTTTCCCCTGTGTTGAAAAAAATTATCCTAACCACTGATCCTCATCCTCTGAAAACCTATCTACTACTGGTTCTTCTTGACAAAAAAATCAGAATTTGAAGCACAAACGAATGTTTTAACACGAAAAGCTATAATAGGGATGAGTACTCGAAAATGATTAGGTATATAGGTAGTACACATAAAATGGTAGGTTTTTTAGTACATTTTAGATGTAGCTATGGAGTGGAGTCTAAGGAGAACCTCCAAAGCAGTGGAAGGGTTGCATATCGTGGTTGCGATATTTCAGGAGGAAAATATGCAATTCTTCATGATTAAGGACATTGTGGAAAAACAAAACTTTTTCATCTAAAAACCCCTGGCAGAGTCCTTTCTTTAGTATGCTTTTACCTATAGAGAGTAATAGAGGAATCGGATGAAGTACAGTGGCTTATTATTCATCGTTTTGTGGTAGGAAAAATAAATTAAATAAATTAATCTTTCGACGTCTGCAACTTTTGAAGCTGGGAAACGCTCGCCATATATCAACAGTGCGGTGCTCTACAAGTCTGCAAAATGAACGATTGCCAAACATCAAATTGCGATGCTTTCGCTAAATATCGATCGTACAGGGTACAGGAGTACAGACAAGACTGGTCACAGATCACAGGCTCACCGAAGAACTTTTTATATTCTATAGTGAGTCGTGGTGTGGTATGGGGAATGCTGTACACTTCGCTGTACATTTCCCAATGCTGTACGGCAAGTCGAAATGCTGTACTGTACAGCAAAATGCTGTACGTCTGGTCAGGTTACTTTAAAGGATCAACGAAAAATCGAAGAGCCTTTGTGTCCGCTCACCGCTCGCTGCGCTCGCACCTAGCCTTTAACTTTGCCCTTACTAAAATTTGCATAAAACGAGGCTAATTTCGGGCGCGGCCCAAATTTGGATACCCTTCGCTCCCCTCGGACTAAAAGTTTTTTCGGGCGTACCAACGACTTGTATTTAATCCCCCCCCCATTCTTTTTCTTCTGTCTTCACAAAAGTTCCGTTGCGTCGACAAAACAATATTTGCGTGGGGTTTAGTTGGAATAAGTGGGCAAATAAAAATATTTACTCAGAAAATTTATGGGGTATGCGGGAGCATGGCCCAGTAGTACGATATCATTTTGACCTTTTTAGTTGCTTTGATAAACACACATTAATTCAAGGTTTTGTGAAATTAGTGTGAAAAATATTGGAGGGGTTGGGTTTGTATGGCAGCCCCATGGTCCGATTTGATCCATTCTTACATTTGTTTTGTTTCATCAACAGAAATACATTTGTGTGAAATTTGGTTGAAATTGGTACACAAATAAAAAAGTTTTTCTTAGAAGAACCTAATTTGGGGGGTTGGGTTTGTATGGCAGCCCCATGACCCCATTGTCCGATTTTACCGATTCAAAAATACAAACTGTCTGTAGCAAAAAGAAGCATTCGTGCAAAATTTCACCATCATAGCTTTTCAATTGGCCGAGTAAAACGCGCCGCAACAGACAGACAGACATACGGACAGACTGACATCGCCAGAATCGACTCCCCAAGTCGTGCTGATCATATATGTATACTTTTTATATGGTCGGAGATGCTTTCTTCAATGCGTTACAAACTTCATGAAAAAGTTAATATACCCTTTCACTCTATGAGCGAAGGGTATAACGAGTTGCGAGCGGTGAGCCGGCACAAAGACTTTTCGAACATCCCAAAAGTTAGCACTGAGGTATTAGAAGCTTCTTTGAAAGACCGTCGAAAAATTTTAAACACTTTATGGCGGCTCAACGCTCGCACCTCGCCTTTTAAATTTTTGTAAGGGCCAACTAAAGGCGAGGTTCGAGCGTAGCCGACACAAACACTCCCCTCTGAGGTGTTATAAGCGTATTCAAAGGACGCTCGGCCACAACTTACCAAAGAATATCGCTATCGCTAGCAACACACCCGGTTAACTTGAGTGTGGAGCAGGCCTGATCAAATTTGGTCCAAGTGGTAGCAGTGATGTGTTCTTACAAAATATTCAAATTGGATCAGACCACACCTATCGATTCCATACTTCTCTTACAAAAACCTGACATTGCATTTTTTGACTTTTTGTTTTCCTCCTAGTTCTGTACATCGGTATAAGGCTCGGGCTTGTTTTAATTAGTCCGGATTATCGATTATGCACTGTAGTTCGCACCTTTTGAATACTAATCGAATTTTTATAGTAAAATAATTAAAATAAAAACAAAATTTTCTTATGCTGTTCAATTTACAAATCTGATTGAACTGCACTGGCTCTGAGTGTCAAAAAACGGATCACAACGTTAAAATATGTGGCAATATGCATCAAGTCATGTCGGACGCAATGAACAACATTTCATGAGAAGAACTTGGACGTTTTGTCCAATGCAATGCAAATATGTATATGGCTTGGTCTTGAAGGAATATTGTATGCAAAAGTACATACATTATGCACATCTCTGCATCTTTACATTCTACATATAAAAGTCTAGCCGGTTTTTATTTCTTGACCCTTTAAAAATATTTACATATGTACATAATATGTAATGTGCGTACGTGGTGAACGCGTTACGATATACATTATGGATGTTGATACATACATTACTTTCAAGACTTTGGGTCTCCTCATACGGGGATAGTTTAGTCTCCGCGATGTAAAGAGCCAGGCGACTCGGTGACGAAGACGTTTTATATGTACATACATACATATAATCAACTGGGGACCCTCACACTACTAGGACATTTAGGCTTCGTAGAAACGCCGAATCATAAAAATGCATTGGATTATATGGGAAGCCGTGCTTGCCAACTTCAAGGCATTTGCACCTCGAGCCGTGAATTTCGATAGCCCTAAAAATCCGACTTTCGCCCATCCCATATAAATCAATGCATTTTGTTGTCTCGAAGTTGCGAACCGTGTGGCTCGTCGTTTGAACAAGTCTTAAGGTACGTTGTGCTCGACACGACTACATCGGCTCTGGCGACAGCTACTCGCTCATTTCATATAAAAACTCATTTTTCTCTCATTCTAAAAACGAGTTTTTATATTAAATGAGCGAGTCGCTGTCGCTAGAGCCGAAGCAGTCGTGTCGAGCACAACGTACTTTTAAGGTTTGTGTTCGTAGAGACGACCCATGGGATCATCGCTCAGCGATCGAAGTTAAACCACCGGTTTTGAGCACTATATGCGGATATTTTCTATACAGACATGTTCCGGTACGTCATAGTGAACACAAGGAAAGTACCACCATTCAAAAAATATTCAAATATGGCCCGGAATTGAATGCAAAACAACGATCGCTGAGCGATCATCACGTGAGTCGTCTCTACGAACACGTACCTTTAATCTCGAGCGTTGAACGCCTGGAGTCGTCGAGAATAAAATCGCCGATTCTAAATTTTTTTTTCCTTTTTAAAAGTATGTACATAATTTGAACATCGAATGCTCTTAGTTTAGGCTAAGCGACTATTCGTGGAATTTAATATCCACGGCGCGGCGCCTGTTCGCCTGTTCATCGGATCGGGGAAATTTTAGTCTTCCCGTATGAGTTGTGCCTTACAAATACATACACAAATTCACACACGCAAGCACATTTCTTTCCGCTGCAATCCGGCGCTTATTTTGTGAACCTAAATGTGGAAAATCAATCGCCACACCTTTGTCATAAAATTATAAACGGCATGATTTGCCGTGAAAAAAAAGCGTATAGCAGTGGTTACCAAACCTCAAATGTCTCCGGACGACTTATCCTGAGAATAAATCACTTTGGACCATAATTTTTTAATGAAGGCATTTGGGATAAACATTTTTTTCTAGAACCTTTTTTTACTTTACTTTTACTATTTGTGTTAAGTACATCCTTTTTTCATTAAGTGAAATTGGCAAGTCAATTGAAATTGTATTTGGACTTTAGTCCTTGAGTGCATAGGCATGTAAATATCTGTCTGCATTTGAAATTTACTTCTTCGCACATAGCCGCGGAGATACATCTTGCTATGCGATGGGTGCGATGATGATGATCAAAGCCAAGTTCAATTTTCAAAGACGCCATGTACACTTGACATGGAACGGCAATCTGCATGTATGTACTATCACAGCACGTTTTTTTCCTCACTTCGCAGCAGTCGTCATCATTGCAACATTGTGAGATCATTCTAATTTATTCCTACATAGTATATTCTAAAAATAAATCGAATTTATTGTACATATGTATTTGAAATAGATAACAATCGATGCCTCTGTGTTCGAAGGTAAAGTAAACAAAAACATTATCTTTTTTTACGATCGTATGCATATTGCATATTTCTTTAACTCATTCCTTCTATTCCGTCTCTAATCAGTTACTTAGTGTTGATGTTTCTTAACCCTTTACCGCCCAATGTTCCCAATTGGGAACATAATTTCATGTTTTTTTTAAACCCACTTGCAATTTTTTTTTGTTCTTTTCCATTTTTTTTTAGTTTGTTAACAAGTTGGTAAAAAGGAAAAAAAATAAATAAATGATTAAAAAATTGCGGTAATTTTTTGGTGATTTTTCAAAAATGAGGATTTTTTTTAGTTTTGGGGAAAAAAATTTCAAATTTTTTTTAACCAACAAAACCTTGAAATTTTAATGTATTTTTATTTTTTACTATTATTAAATACATACGAAATAATAGTAGTGACCTTAATTTTATAAAAAAATAATACCGTTATCGGCTATACATGTTCAAATTGACGTGTTCCCAATTGGGAACATTGGCTCACTTCAGTGTCTTGTAAAAATAATTATTTTGTTTCCAATTTTTCAATATGACGACTTACATTGCAATTGCATGTAATTTTCGCATGTTCTATGTCAGTCTCTATTCGGTGTTCATAAGTGAGAGTTCAAGTTCGTAAATTTGGAGTGGAGTATCTACAGAGCTTAGATGATTGCGACGTGGCGTGGGTTCATTGAATATATAGATATCTGCTAATTACCTCCTGAGGAAAACGACAAAGTTACTGACGATGAAGACATTGAGCAAGAAATCTTCGACCAAGTGATGTTTGCGGTGAAGTTTCTGTTATAAAAAAAAGGTCGGAAGATAGTGAGGCATCGGGAATTAAAAATAAACGTGTGCAGAAAAGAAAAGCTTCAAATGGTGACCATCAACGGTTGACCACAAGTGGATCATAGCCCAAACCGAGGCAAAAAAAAAACCCCGACATTGCACCTCTAAATTGGTTTCCCAGCATTAATTTTCAAACCCCAATAGAAAATGAGCCGGTAAAAAAGTTAGAAACTAACTTCACTTGAAAACTTTAATTCCGGTAGAAATATATTATTAATTTATGCCACAAAGCTGTCTGCAGCATTTAGCAGAAATAACAAAAATCTACGCCATTCAGCATGTTGATTAGATCGGCGTTGAATGGACGTCGTTTTGGGGCATACTCCTTCTCAGTAAGTACCACCTTGTTGCCTTCTGAGAATCACTACTGTGGGAGACATTTACTCTCCAATCGCAACCGTAAAGTCCCTTGGAGGAATCGAAAGTCATGGCGAAATCAGCATATTCTGTGAAGGAGAACAAAAAAATAGGCATACAACAACCACATCTTATTCACAAATATAACGACGGAGTGGGTGGGGTCGATATTTTATGGACTTCTAATCTTCGTATCGCCCATGCCTACGATGGAAAAAGTAGTGGTGGAATCTATTCGCTAATGCTCTCAACATGGCAGTAGTAGCAGCCTGGTTTGTGCATAAGGAAATGCATGGGAAATCGGCAATGACTCACCTAGACTTCAGGCGGGAAGTAACAATGTTCCTGCTAAGGGTTTCATAAAAAAATAGGTCCACAGCCACGTCCTAAAGCACATGCTAGCCCAGCAAGATGCAAATTAAATGGCCACTATTTGATAAATTCATCACAAGGAAGATGTGCTCTTTGGAAGTCATATGCACGGTTGGAGTGTAAGGAGTGCAACAAACGTCTTCATCTTGAATGAATTTTGCCAAAATATGATTTATACTTTTCCATATATCAAATTCCAAAATATGATTTATACTTTTCCATAAATTACATTGAAGAACCAATAAAGTCCAACTATCTGGAATAAAATTGACCTTGTTTTGTTTATATCCCATTACTGGCCATTGTTCCCAATTGGGAACAGCATAGAAAGGGGGGAAGGGGGTGAGGTAAAAAATTTTTTTTTTATATTCTTAAAAGAATCATATTTAGAGTTAATATTCAGGAACAAAAAAAGGAAATTCAAGCGATTAAGAGTTCGGACTTTAAAGGGTTAATGTATATTCATAATTTCAATACGAAAAACAACAAGATACACACATTAATATGAGAATTTATTATTAGAAAAGTATTCTGTTTATATTCCGAAAATAAAAACGCTTAGAAATAGCACGCTCTTAAAAATTTTTTAATATAAGAAGACGACTTCGCTATTTGTATATCACTGATATTTGCCAAGAAGTGACTCTTATCAGAGAGGTAATCCAGGTGGTGTTAAATTGCAGGAAAACCAATTTCAAATCCTTTTTGTCCGCAACCAATCGTAGTAAGAGAAACTCGCTACGTTTTGCTAAATCACATTTTCTATTGTAATTTGCTTACCAATGCATCCTGACTAATTTTACAGATTCAAAGAAGAAAAGAACGACTAGCTTTTCAATTGAAGCTAAATTGAGAATTGAAAGAGCACAATATCTCTTGGACCTAGACAAGGAACTGGGCGAGTTAAGAAAGGAGGAGATGAAATTGAAAATTAAACTGGCTCAAATTAAAATTCAAACTGCGAATGAGGAATTGAAAGAGAAGGCTGTAAATTTTTGCAGATAATTTATTGAACTAAGAATTGAATAAGTTTTTTTAAGTTTTGTTTTTAAACTGTTTCTCTTTTGTTTTATAATAAATTTTAACAATGTCAATATCAATTTAATTAAAACAAACAACAAAATTAAAAATGTCGCAAAATAAAATCTCTCCTTATAATGTTTCCCCTGTCAGTATCATTTGTCGTAGCATTTGGAGGGTCCCTGTCTTCGATAGATTCCTCGAAATCCCAATTATCTCCAGCTCTTATACCTATGTTGTATAAAACTGCAGTTGCTGTTATAATTTTTAAACTATTTTCTAATTTGGTTTGAAGTTCGAAATAAATACATGGAAATCTTCTTTTCCAACGACCAATAGTTCGTTCGATGAGGCTTCTAGTTATTTTAAGAGAATTATTATATCTTTCTTCAGAGGCGTTTTGTGGATTTCTTATAGGTGTGAAAATATATTCACGTTGTGGGTAACCACTGTCGCCTAGTAAATGACCTGGTATTCTTTTTTCACTGAATAGGACACGAATTCCACTGCTATCGAAAATTCTCGAGTCATGAGCAGAGCCAGGCCATCGTGCTACTAAATCAAATATTTCTTCATTGGGGCCACCCACTACCTGAACATTTATTGAAAAATATCCTTTCCGATTTCTAAATGTTTCGGCTAGGGTACCCCCAGGACTTATTATGGGTATTTGTGTCCCATCAACCAGTGCAACCACGCCTAGAACGAATTAAATCAATGTAATAATTGTTGCTCACTGATTTTAGTCGAAGTCATACCTGGGAATGAAGCTTTCTTATAAAATGCTGTTTTAATAGCATTCAATTCTTGCTCCGATGTAGGAAAGCGTATGAATTTTTTCACATGACAAGCCAGTTCGGTAGAGCCAGTTTTCACCACACGGTGTACCGTGGATTGACTCACATGGTACAAGTCTGCCGTTACTCTCTATAATTAAGAGTAAACCATTTTACAATGTCAACTTATTATGCCGAATGCGAAAATTACCTGAAATGATCCTGTTGCATAAAACCGTAAAAGAATCAATGCTTTCAAAACAGGATCAACTGGAAGCCCACGATTGTTACCTGGATGATTGTCTAGCAGTGGAACAATTTGGTTCAGTACGGTTTCTTTATGGAATCGAAATCGGGTTCTAAATTCTTCATCACTATATCTCTCCATCAAATCGTTCATATCCCGCATATATCTTTTAGGGACTCTGTTGGCGGGATGTTGATCTTCATAAAATTCAACGAATTCACACAAATCACTAAAATAATCCATATTTATTTATTTATTTTGACTGAACTGACTCTACGAACGTCAAAATAAGTGTTTGAATAAGGTTGCTAAATATGTACCTTATTGAATAAGGGAACTATTAAGGAAATCCTTAAGCATTTCCTTATTGTGTGACTATGAATAGCGTCTCTCACTTAAGGGTTCCCTTAAGTATAAGTGAGGACTATGAATTCCGCCCTAAGTTTTTGTAAAACATTCAAAACGATAGCACTTATTATAAAAATCATAATATGATTTCATTATTTAAAAAATGTTTATATAAATATAAAATAATAAACAAATTTATAATTAAATAAAATGTTACTATAATAATAAAAATAAGAAAATATAATATATTAATCAAGAAAAATAGTAACACTAGTAATCTAGAGGTCCGTAGATCGAATCTCGGCGTGGTCCAGGAAATATTTAGTTCTTGCAACATTATATACACTCCGAAACTCTATATGCAATGTAACGTTGACTCGAAGTAGCCTATAAACGGCTGAGTGAACGCACCATGCCCCACAAGGGGTTACGGTACTGAGAAGAAAATATATGCCAGGAAACACCATTTTGAGGAATTGGAATTGGTAGCCTACCAACAGCACAGTTTTAAAACCGTTAGAAAACACATGGGGAACTCGATTTTTTTTTAATAGGCTGAAACTGCAAGTTGTAGGGCCGATTTCTCATAACTCTTATCTAGTACCTGGCGCGTGTGGCCAATTATTTTTAGAAAGCTTTTACATTATATTGAATTGAATTTTTGTTTCTTTTGTATAGTTATGCCATATTTTGCTTGGTTGCGCTATTGTGTGAAATAACGCAATGATTTTTTCAATTTCAGATGCTGGCGTAACCAAGCAAAATATGACATAAGTATCCAAAATAAACAAAAATTTGAATTAATATAATGTAAAATAAAAATAACAGGCGCGACAATCCAACATTGGACTAAGGCCGCAGGATGTGTTAGTGACATCCTATTTCCAAGATCTTATCTGCTTTTGTGTTGAGATAATGAGATCAGCATCACGCTCAGCAGTGTTATTTATCCCCATAAATGGGTACTCGTTTAACATCTGAGTGAGATCATAGTCTGTCACAAGCTCGTGAGTTCGAAAAACACCATGGCTCACGGTGAGATTCGAACTCATGACCCTGTGCACCGAAGGTGGACCAGCCAGACTATAATGTAAAAGCTTTCTGAAAATAGTGTATAGTCTATATCCTTTTGAGTCCTTCTCTCTCTTGATTACCGTAACTCCTAGTGGAGCATGGTGCGTTGGTGACTACCGAGTGTAGTCATCAACGTTACAAAGACAACTGAATTCGGAGTGTGATACGGTTGTCAGCCATACCACTTCCTAGTCGCATTGTTAGTTTATTATTCTACGATAAGAATATTTCTTATCATCTTCTTCTGAATAATAATAAACTTGCGACGAGTCGTGCCGAGTTTGGAAACTCGTTTCTCTATGAGTGTATATTTCACAGAGTGGCGACCGAACCATCACGGCCACAGAGCACGACAAGTCTGGCTAGGCTTAATCAAAAGAATTTAAACAAAATTTCTTTAATTCTTAGTTATTTAACACAAAAAAAATACTTTATTTGATTGAAAAAATTATAGATTGTCCTACATGGACATGGTTGTGTGCTATGGCCACTAGGTAGGTAGGGTCTATTTCGTATGATAGCTGGAAAAGCAGTTTCGGTCTTTATTTACACATAATCCGACGTCACATGTTGTACATGTCCAGTACGATCGGTTTACCGATTTTGCTGTGCTGCAGTTGGCATTGGTCGTACCTCCAAAGAAATCGTACGTCCAAATTTTTTTTTTTTCAAAAAAAGATTAAATACGTCTGGACTAAGAACGGATCAATTTTAATTCGCGTGAAAGAGTAGAAAAGTCGACTCAATTAGTAGCGTACGCCGACGATATCAACATCATGTCTCGAAGGTTGGGTGATGCAGAAAGCCTCCTGCATAACCTCAATAACGCCGCAAAGGAAGTTGGACTACATATCAACGAAAGCAAAACAAAGGCCATGATGCAATCGAAAACAAGGACGCCAGCAAATTCAAGCATCACAGTGGGGGATCTTAATATCGAGTATGTAGACAACTTCAACTATCTGAGTTGTAACTTATCAAAGGACGCCAACGAAACCGACGAAATTAAGCGACGGATACAACTAGCCAATAAGACATATTTCTCGGTCCTCCCTATAATTAATTCGAAACTTGCACACAGGAACACGAAGCTCCGCGTGTACAAAACGATCATACGACCCGTGCTATGTTATGGCTGCGAAACATGGACCCTTACCCAAGCCTCCTAAATTTGGCTAGACCGATTCGAACGAAAGGTCCTTCGGCGAATTTTCGGGGCCGTTCGCGAACGAGACCAATGGCGTATCCGATACAACCATGAGTTGTATCAATTGTACGATGAGCTGGAAGTATCGAAAATCGTGAAGCTTCAACGTCTGCAATGGGCGGGGCATGTACAACGGATGGACGACAATCGCATGCCAAAGAAAGTTATGAACGCACAACGAATTGACGGAGCGAGGTTGCGTGGACGACCGAGAGCTCGCTGGGAGAACTCCGTAGGTGAAGACGCCCACCAGCTGCTGGGCTTCCGAAACTGGAGGACAAGGTCACGTAACCGCGACAATTGGAGGTCAACGATTCAGGCGGCCAAGGCCCGACGTCGGGCTATCGTGCCACATTGATGATGATGAAAGAGGGTGATAAAGTAATCAAAATTAACTCAATTGACGACTTGAATTTTTATTCAGGTTCTAATACATAATTTCATCTGAAGATATGTTTTCGCCTTCTCTTTCACAAAGTAATATTGAAATCTATGGTAGTTCTTTTGATTATATCATATATATATCACGTTTGAGTAATCACAGCCACTTATGTTTAACCAGTGCTACCACCGACATAGATATATCCGATCACCTTATGATTTGCCTGTTTTTTAAAGATATTATAATTAGTAATGAAAATACACCTGATGAGGTAATTTCTCTAAAAAAAATATGATTTTATTAAATTTAACAATTTATTGAGAACTGAACATTAGAGTGATGTTTACAACTCTGTAAACCCTTCTGTAGCTTTTGATGCCTTTGTACGTATTCTGCTGGAACACGCAAGTAGTTGTGAAATTTTTTCTCCTCGTATGGTCCCTATCAAAAAGCTTAAGCCGTGGATTAATAATTCATTAGCTTTATAAAATCAAAAAAAAGAAACAAGTTAAGACTTAAATGCATTAAACACCCAACTATTTCGAGTTACCAGGAAGAATACAAAAATTTGTGTGCTATTATAAAGAGGGAAATTCTTATCGCCAAAGATAGTTATTTTACGACAGAATTTAATAAACATTTGAATAATCCGAAAGGTCAATGGAATACTATTAACAAAATTTTGAATCGCAAATTAATTACGGGTAGTGTAAAAAACCTCAAAATCGGCGATTCAGTTCTCTCTGAACCGCCACACCTCGCTGATGCTCTGGTCGACTTTTTTGCGGATATTCCTCACGCTGTTTCATATTCTGTTAGTACCTTCCATTCCACGTCCTTAGTTAACGACGTTTTAGAGTCTAATACCTTTTTTTCGAGCATATTACATCTTCTGAGTTATATAAATCAATAATGTCGTTGAAAACTACTAAGTCTACAGTAGAAAATGGTTTGTCAAACTGGGTGCTAAAAAATATAGCTTTTAATATTGTGGATATATTGGCTGAAATTTTCAATCATAGTATTCTACTGGGGGTATTTCCTGAAAAAATTAAAAATAGCGGAAGTTTTACCATTATTTAAAAAAGGTGACAGATCTGACCCTAATAATTATCGACCGATTTCAATTTTGTCTCCCTTTTCAAAAATATTTGAAAGAGTTATAAAGTCACGCATGTTATCATTTTTAAATAGAACCAAATTTTTTAATGATTGTCAGTTTGGCTTTCGACAAGGGAAATCAACTGAAGACGCTTTATTATCGTTTTGTGCTGATACTTTGGAAGGAATAAATGATGATAAAATCTCTGGAACCTTATTTGTTGATATTAAGAAAGCGTTCGATACTGTCGATCATAATTTATTGCTGAAAAAACTACATTATGCCGGCTTCAGAGGTTTTATTTGGGACTGGTTTTCTTCGTTCTTATCTGGGAGAATTCAACGTGTGAAGATTGATAACATTTACAGCAAGTCTAGATTAATTGACTTAGGGGTACCTCAGGGATCTGTATTAGGGCCGTTATTTTTTCTAGTTTTTATAAATTCCCTATTTAAACAGGGTTTTAGTAGTACACTTACAGCGTTTGCTGATGACGTAGCATGTTCCTTTAGTAACAAATCGCTGATTGACTTTATCTCTAATATTAACTATGACTTAGAATTACTTAGGATTTGGTTTAGTACTCATAGGCTTTCTATAAGTGAAAAAAACAAAGTTATTGTTATTTAACTCTATTTCACTCGATTCAGCTTCGTTTTGGTTCCATCATCAAAATTGTAAAAAGTTTGTGCTACCTACTGAGCCACCTCACGGATTGGATAATAGTAAAACTTTTTGTTCTGAAGGCCTGTGCTCAGTTAATTGTTTCCCTATTGGAATAGTTACCAATTTCAGATATTTAGGAGTCGTTTTGGATAATAAATTTGATTGGTCTCAACATATATCCAATTTAAGTAATTCGTTGTCTTTTATCATCAGGCAATTTTACCTACTACGCCAGTACTGTTCGTTCAATCTATTAAAAATAATTTACGATAGCATTTTTCACTCTAAACTGGAGTATGGCTTATCGTGCTGGGGTAGCACTTATAAAACGAGATTATGTCCAATATTGACAGCCCAAAAGCATGTAGTAAGACTTATATGTAATAAAAACCGTCTACACAGTAGCTTTCCGTCATTCAAGGACTTACATATTCTTCCGTTGATTCATTTATATTCTTTTAAAATATTAAAGCTTTTTTTCTTGCATTGCGGTTACCTGAATTCGCGTGATTCGGATCTTTATAACTTACGACTTAACAATGCATTTTTGGTAAACATTCCCCGTTGTAGAAGAGATTGTTACTCTAAGTTTTTTACGTGTTCCGCTCCTAGAATGTTCAACAAGCTGCCGCTTACTATAAGAAAAACTCGAGTCCTTCCAAAATTTCTCAGGGAAGTTAAATCGTGGCTATTAAATCTTAGCTATGCCGAAATTTGCTCGTTACTTTACAATGTGATGGTGTAGTGTAGTATATACATTTTCATGCCCTTCGCATATAGAGTGAAAGGGTATATTAACTTTGTCATGAAGTTTGTAACGCATTAAAGGAAGCATCTCCGACCATATAAAAAGCATGACTTGGGAGTCGATTGGAGCATGTCCGTCTGTCTGTCTGTTGCGACGCGTTTTACTCGGCGGGTATTGAAGCTAGCAAGCTGAAATTTTGCACACGTGCTTCTTATTGTTGCAGGCTGTTTGTATGTTTGATTCACCCAAATTTGATCACTGGGTCATGGGGCTGCCATACAAACCTAGCTCCCCAATTTGAGTTCTTCTATGAAAAACTTTTTTATTTTTTTTTTATTTTTGTATACTATTATCGAATAATAAATTTTAAGTTCGTTCTATCTAACCGCTTATCTTTTTTGCTTCTATGTCTATTTTAATCAATCTAACTTATTCCTATTTTTTTTTATTATATTCTTGTTCTTTTTTGTTATTTATTTTCTTTGTATTATCTATCTGTACCATATTGACATCCTTTTAAGTTGTTAATTAGCTCTTTTACCTGCTGTACCATATTGACTTCCTTTTAAGTTGTTAATTAGCTTTTTACCTTCTGTCTACCCCACAATTTTTCTAACTACCATTTTTTGACATTCGATACTAATTTTTAAAATTATAGAATGTATTTTTGTAGAAAAAAATCAATAAATATCTATCTATCTAAAAATACAAAAAATGCTGGGCTTGCCCCTTCTGAACGAGATCCTGTCTATGCCGCCCTTACTTATGTTATAGCTTTGCGTGTTAAAACTTACATTTTGTAGTTCACTTCACTGATGATGTTTTGTTAATGAGAACATTGAGAACTTAAGGGCTCCGCATCAATAGAACCTTGATTTCTCAAGTTTCACCATCAGAAACAGTATGATTGAGGGTTTGTCTGAAAACCGAATTCCGCAAGGTGTACAGCCTTTGGGGCTTTTGGGAGTCTGGTCACCTTATCCTACGGTAGCCCTCCTTCGATTTAAGAGAAAACAAAATTTGTTGAATCGCTACTATAACAACACGGGATGGACAAAAAACGCACTTTTCTTACTTTTATTTCTTGAATTTTCTTGCCAATCTAATCGAAGATCATTAAAAAAAAATTAACTAACGAAAGTTTTTCTCTTTTTTCATTCCTGTTCGCAAATCTTCAACTTCAACTATGCTATGTTTACGTCTTTTTTTTCTTGCTCGAGTGTTTTTTTTTATTTCTTGCCGAACCAGATGGATGGGCACAGTTGGGTCAAGTGATTATAAATTTTTGTAAATATGTACACATCATGTAGTCTGTATTTGATTATTTATTCACGGTGCGGCTTCTTAAGATTTTGCAAGGCGGTGGGTTAAGTGTTAGATTGGAAGTGGATTCTTAGAAATATGTACATAATAAAAAGAAAACATTTAATAGAACATCTAAATATAAATTGGGCCCACAAATCACGCTGATGTGGTAAAATAAATGTTCTTGACTGTTAAACTTGAGGATAGTATAATTAAAAAAAAAAACTGACAAAAAGAATACGAGTAGAGAGAGAGGTATACTTACGATTTTATAGGCTACCTGTCGGAGTTTTCCTTTATAAAAAGGTTACAAATCCAACTGAAGAGAGATATTCACCGAGCGCACAGTATGTATAAAAAACGTGTTTAGAACACTTCACATAAGTAAGAATATCAAAAATCAATTCACTATCAAACCGATCACTGCCTTTTATTGTATGGACATGGTCAACGCAACGCGGCACTAATTTAATAATTTCATTCACACTATATTTCCAACAAAAATCTAGATATTCTTTAATCTTATTTTAATATTCAACACAAACCAAGGAATTTCACTGACACTCAAAAAAATGCACGATCCGCACGTTTACTCCTCACAACGACACGATCCGCTCGACGCCAATACGTAGGGAATACTGGGGGCTTGCTTGGCACCACATGGAATTTTATTTCGTCTTATCTCAAGAAAACGCGATCGCTACTAAACTGGCACTGGGTTGGGTGCTAGCTACAAAGATGAGAGATAAGTAAAGATCAACTACTAAGAACAAAATAAAATTTAGAGCAGGATGCACAAAATTTACAAACACATGCAAACCACTAACTGAGAGTTGAAATGGCATGCAATGGCCTCAAAAATTTCATTAGTGCGACAAGGTCCACCATATACCACTATCAGCTGTGGTATGTACGGCAAATGTCAAATCGATGGAATGATCATTAGTGTGAGTGACCATCCAATTCATGATGCACAGAAAGTTTCAATGTATGTGTGACATTTTCTTTATACTTAGTATTGCCAGATAAAGAAAATTTAAATCGTAATGGAAATGTTACCTGATGAGAATTCGACTCGTTCATATTTTTGACGAAATTGGCGCGCAATGAATTTTGAATCTTTGATTAGGTACTAACATCGTCAGTTCACGTGAAATCCATGCAAATACTGAGAAGATTTTGATTATCGTGAAACCGAATTCACCACTTCACACGAAAGTCTCCACACCGGTTTTTGACATTTCGCAAGTCTCCACGGCAAATTTTTCACGGGAGACATAAATCCAAGTTTTTCGCTCGGCGAACACAGTACATACCTTTAGCACATATTTCTGTCTTTGACATAAAATAATGATTATCATAGTAATAATTAGGTTAAGTCTTCATTTTAAAAGTATTAATCGTGTAAGTACGAGTAATTAGTATTTTCGATTGAATATATTGTAAAATTTTGGAATCGCGTATAGTTTGCATTGTGGGCAGTCGTTGAGGCTATTTGGTGTTCCACGGGAAATGAGTGGGTAAAGGTATGTACTGAGTTCACCGAGCGAAAAACTTGCATATATCTCTCCCGTGAAAACGGTGACGTGGAGACTTGCTTTTTATTCACTCAATGTAAGATAAATGTTCACTCGCGTTCTGATTGAATGTCGATGACATATTGTCATTGTGAAATAAAGTGCAACTGCATTATTTTCGCTGGCGAAATGTCAAAATCCGGTGTGGAGACTTCCATGTGAAGTGAGTACCACCAAGCGAATTCGATTTCACGATCATCAAAATTTTGACAGTATTTCCATGGATTTCACGTGAACTGACGATGTTAGTACCTACTTTAAGTTTTAAAACTACTTTTCAGGTCAAGGAAATTTCCATTTCCTGCACTAATTTATTACTATATGTCTCTTGGTGAGATGTGAACTAAGCGCTTTTACGTGTCGCAATAGAATTTATAACAATTTTTTATAAGTAATTGAACTGTTTGTTTATTTCCGAAGTTTTCTTCGATCAATCAAACAAATCAATGCCATATACAGGGTGTCCGGGAACTATCGTATAAATGCACCGGAAAATTATTGCTCTCGTGATTTCCATCAAAAAAGTTGTACTGAACATACCCCCAATTCTGAACCCTATATACGCCACAGGCGTTTGAAGATTTGCGAAAAAAATATTTTATTGCGCAACTTAAGCCCCAATACCTCCGAAACTATACTAGGTAGAGTAGCGAAATAAGATGGCTTTCATAGCCAACAAATTAAACTAACAAATAAAACTAACCGCACTAGAATCGGATAATAGCTTTGCTTTCTACAGAGCTTTAAAGTAAAATTATTATTTTTTGACCCAAAAACATTTTTTTCTATCTCAGCAAAAGCTGTAAAGATCTTTTGTTGCCACCCATTGCATTTTGTCGCTGCTTTCATTCTATTTCTAGCATGACTTTCGAAAACGGTAGAAATTATTTATTTTGTACGCCAGCGCCAGCCCGTACAGCATTGCTCTGACTTTGTAAGGCCGCACACACACGCTCAATCCAAAACCATTTTCTGACTCGGGTTCTCCATGTTTCTGCGACTTAAAATTGTGGAAAAGAGACTTTTCGCTGATAGTCAATAGCTCATATGCACTAAAACGAAACAACCATATACAATTCAAAAGCGTAGCTTAACGAATCTTCGGTAAATGGTTCTTATTGGCCATCATCATATGTTATTTGACAGTTCTCTAATTAAATGAAAAACATGGACAAGTAAAATGCCGCCGGGTCATGTTTTTCATAAAAATACCGTGTGTTTCATTGTCGTCGCGTGTGAAATCCGAATTGCTCGGGTAGTGTTGAATATTAGTGAAAGAATTGTGCCGAAAAGTCTGTTGTTATGTCCCTCGGTCAGTGAAGAATGTGAGTGTTTAGTGGAAGTGCTCAGTTTTAAGGCAGTGATACCCGTATATCAATTGATTTGAAGTTCCGGGCATGTAATTTTATTGGCTTTGTGAAAGAATTCAGCCTTAAAATGGACATGCCTCCAATACTGTTAATTTCATTGGAGACACTGCAATGGTATATTTTGGTTTGTCGTCAAGTGATCGGTTTTGTACCAAGCCAAGGAGCGATTACACGTAACGATAAGCTGGCCAGTCTCTGCCGTTCAACGTTTGCAAATATTACCATTTTAATTAGTTATCGTTCTTATTGTGCGGCTGCTGAAACGTCACCATAATTTTGCCAACTTAAGAGATTCTTACAGTTTAAAAAGTCGTCGACACTGCATCAGAATTGAACAGCGACTTTTTGCCTAGGCTTGGTACAAATGCGATCGCCCGACGACAAACCAAAATAAACGATAGCAGTGTCCCCAATGAAATCAATAGGAAGTATTGCAGGCATGTCTATTTTGAGGCTGAATTCTTTTACAAAGCCAATAAAATTACATGCCCGGAACTTCAAATCAATTGAAATACGGGTGGTCCTGCCTTAAAACTGCGCACTTCCACTAAACACTCACATTCTTCACTGACCAAGGGACATAACACCAGACTTTTCAACACAATTCTCTCACTAAAATGCCACACTACCCGGGCAATTCCGATTCCACACGCGACGACCATATTCACTGTATTTTCACGAAAAACAGCACCCGACGGCATTTTACTTGTCCATATTTATCATGTTATCAGAGAACTGTCAAATGTCAGATGATGATGGCCAATAAGAATCATTTATCGAAGATTCGTTAAGCTACGCTTTCTGAATGGTATATGGTTGTCTCGTTTTAGTGCATATGTGCTATTGAATATCGGCGAAAAGTCTCTTTTCCGCAATTTTGCTGTACATGGACGAGACAGATTCAACACATAGAAACAAAGCCTCCGAACAACTTCATTTCTTAATTCGTATGAAGTTGTTGATCTTTATGTTTCTAATATTTGCTAGCTACTCTGCTACTGCCTGCTGTTGCTGCCTATCTATATGGTGCACAAAAAAATGTCGAGAATCCGCTGAGCGATGAGCTTCTTCTCTCTGAAGTTTCGATTCGATTCCAAGACTCTATCCATAACGGCTCCGGTAATGTAATTTTAGATTGAACTCAGATATGAATGTAATTAAAATTATTACTGTAATCGTTCCTATTCAGATTCAGAGTACGTATACGAAAAGTAACGAATTTCCATTCAGAGAACGGGGTAAGTAAGTATGAATCCTCTACGAACAGTGTGACTACCATCGATTCATTGCTGGGAACACTGGTGACTGGTGTATCTGATATCTCTACATATCTGAATGTAGTGCAGTGCGCCATCGTCGTGGACGCAACATTTGCATTCGCCTCACATGCGCACATGGTACAATAGCAGCACCCATTGCGATACGAGTGCAAACCCAATTCGGTCGGTTCCCAGTCCCACTGTCATTTGGCATGCAATTCGTACAAGCGTACAAGACAAGAGCAAGTCAAGCGGGACGCGGTACAATACCGAAATACACCGATCGTGGTCTTTTGAATTTAACGGAAGGGGTTGATGTTGTTGTTGTATGAAGAAGTGGAAGAAATTCTTGTACTGTTGGAAGAGAGAGAGAGTTTACTCACCGACACCGGTCTCACACACAACTCACACCCCAAATCTTCAAGTTTATTGAACATGTGCTTTGATGTGTGTACACGTGAAGTGATTTGTATAAGAAAACAGTAGAACAAAAGCTTTTTAGTACGCGGGCGAACGTTTCTTGTGAAATTTAACATTCGGTAGTAATTTCAACGCATTAACCCATTAGCGCCTGATGTTACATACATACATACAGGGTGTCCCGAATTGGGTGGTCAATACTGTAATGGTTGATAGCACAATAGCAAGAAAATTCCCAACCCAAAGAACAATTTCATCCCTATAATACTTCGTAAAATATTCTCTTTCAACATTAATAGGGGCACTTTACAGGGTATAAACACTGAATAATAGTCCAATAATGGCATCTGGCGCCGTTTTTTGATCCAATAGAACCTCATTGTAGCACTGAATTACGCTTCGAGAAAGACATACATCATGTGTTATGTCATCATTTTCTCGCGATTGCAAAAAAAAGAGAAAAAAAAATAATTCCCGCAGCCAGCGTCGAACCAGCCACTATCGTACGCCAGTCCGACGCCCTAACCACTCGGCCAACCTCACATATAGATAACATTGCTCGTAAACACTACAAGCAGGGTTGCCAGATATTTTCAGAAGAAATCGCCAAATTTCAGTTTTTTTATAGCCCAAAGTAGCCCAACAAATTTTACTGCCAAAATAAAACGTAATAAGCTAATCTTTGTACATAAATAATTTCATTAAATGCAAAAATACACTTGGGAGCGAAGAAATCACCCACCCCCAACGCTTTAAAACATGATTTATGTCTGTAAAGTTAACGCCACCACTTTTAAATTTCGATGATCGCTATAGTGCATTAAATGTCGCGAATTTGCCGTAATTCAATGGCAAAAGCAAAAAATATGCCGAGCACCTCCTTCCCTTAAAAACAACCCCTAAGTGTTTTTCAAACCCCAAAGAGCGTATGAAGCCTTAAAACCCAAGTTCATCGCATCGCAATGAAAAAGATGCATTGGCATGCTCCAGAGGTTACCTAATATATCTGCACTCTTACAAAACTTTCCACGCCCCTCAAAAACTACCCCAAAGTCCGCTTTAGTCCCCATACACAGTTTAAAAATTCAAGTTATAAGTATCGTCGTAAAACAAAATGTAAAGTTTTAACACAGTTTAATAATAAATAATGTTTTTTTATTGATTTTACAGAGTTAAAAACAAAAACAGACTGTTTATTAATTATTGAGTAATCGTGTTTAGAACGGAAGCATTTGGGGTGGGTAAATTTTTTTACTCCCAAGTGTATAAATAAAGTCTCTTTCGAATGGGAAAAGTAATTGGAAATGCCCTTTTCACGATCACCTTACATAATGTGGCAGAAATAAAATAATAAAAGATAATTTACTTAAATGTGGAAATATTTTTTGAACGTCGGCTGTTTTAATTTAAAAAACTTTCAGCCAAGATGGGCCAGTGTCATTTGGAATTGCTTCTTCAATTGTGTCTGACCCATTTAGTGTTAATAATAAACTGAATCATTTTCAGAGAATGTTCTGCTTTTTTTTAATTCTAATGGATCAGTACCCTTCAAAAATCTACTTTGTCTTGGAAAAATAATATTTAAAACAAAAGTAAGTACCTGGCGCGTATTTTATGTAGCCCAAAAAATCGCGCGGCGACTTTTGAGAATTTTTGTCGCCAATTGAGAAAAAAGATAGCCCAATTGGCGAGAAGGAGCCCAATCTGGCAACCCTGACTACAAGTGCTCGACACTTCTTTATCGACCCTTCTCCTATGCACCTTCTTCTTTATATGTCAATCAGTTGAAGCTAATTAAATTCACACATTTTTCAATAAAATACAGACATTTTCTGCGCTGAGATTATCTTAATTGATTCATAAGCTAACAAGGAGTGAGGAAATGTTGGTTTCAAGCAATATTTCAATGAATTCAATTCAAGAAACGTGGGATTCCAGAGCACTTCATAAGTGTCAATTCATTAAATCCATCCTTCTATAAAACTACGGTGAACAATTTATTGGATGACCATACGAATGTCACACTATAAAAATGACACCGACTGTGCTATAGAAGAATATAATGCATGTGTCTGAGTTAACTTAGAGAGACCATTGCATGTGTGTGCTGTATCATCCAATAAACACAAGAGTGGAGTATTTAAAGGAGTACGTTTTTAGGTTAACGTTTAGAGACAGTTTTATCGAAGTTTTATACCAACATCTTTAAATTTATTTCATAATGATGATATAGCTTTCCGGAAAATACTTTAAGGATGTTTTATCGGATCAAAATATTACTTTAAGCGATGTCACACGATAAATGAATTTCGTGGTACTATATGATTGCTACAGTATGGAGTGCTTCTTTAAAGCAAACGAATTGTTGCTTGGGAATACAATAGGAATTTTTTTAACCGTTACCTTGTTATCGCTCTTTTTGTGAAAGTCATCGAAAAGCGTGACTTGTCACGCAAAATCGTAATTTGCAGCACTCCTGATGACTTAATCCAAGATTTGATTTCAGTTTCAGAAACTACATAAGATTTCACAAAAACTGAAGTTTTTCCTGTTGCCAACATTATCGGCACTTTCAAGATACAGTTACTCAAACTTAACAGAAATTTTAAAATAGATTTTTCATCGAAAATTCAAACAGTAATTGCATGACGGTGCTTTATAGGTACAACTCTGCAAAGTTGATAAAAGTTGCTTCAACATGTTGGCTTTCCAACGGTATATCACTTTTCTTATTTAAATATTTTTTTTTACCAGTTTCAGTGATCCAATTCCAAGACAATAGGCACGTTTTATTGTGTTTATCCCGTGCAGGTTTGGGTATAACTTCATATAAAAAAAATGACACTTACCCAGGTAAAGTTCACGCGTGCAACTACCCTACACGGGATAGAGCTCAAATGTAGATGGCGGACACATAGGGGAAATTCGAGGGAATTTGTTTTTTCAAACCAAATGCGTAAAATCGCATTATTTTGTTGTTGTTCAAACATTTTCTAGTAACGAAATATGAAGTGGATAGAAGCGTGTATCATTCGACGTTTGATTATAACATAATTAGCCGCCATTCAGCAGTAATTCACCTTAAACGTCAATTGGTTCTTTGCCAGATAGAATCCTGTCCATGCTCTCATCGTCTATTCCACCCGATAAAATAAGGTTCCCTGGAACAATTATAATAGGTGTGTTTTTTTGGTTATCCCGTGTAGGTTTGGGTAACGAAACTCCATATAAAAAAATGCCAGCTGACCCACCTGTCATTTTTTTATATGAAGTTTCGTTACCCAGACCTACACGGGATAACCAAAAAACATACCTTCTATTACAACGACATTAGTTCAACTTTGGTCCCGATAATGTTTGTTCCTAAACTTCTACTTTTCTCGTGTTGTGCCAGAATACCCAGCCCGTGCCCCTGAACTTTGCTAGTGAAACGTCGCCCTAACGTTTTGGGTTCATAGAAAATAAGCATGGACGCAATGGGAGCCTAGAACATCACCGTACAGGGTCATTACTAGAAAATAGCACCACCACTCAACCACCGGAGGCAAACTCAAATTACAGGTTATATGGATATCCTTAGATAGATTGATGATATAAAAACCATTATTCGTCGGGAAGACACGTTTACGATAAATTTTTCATTTGAATATCGTTTTCGAATCATTTTTGTGATATTTCGAAAAAAACGATAAAAGCGACTGCAACCCAGTAAAATTTATTCAAATTATCGCAAAATCGAGCCAAAATTAACCCTAGTTTTCGGCACTTAAAGCATTAAAACTGTTAGAAATAACGAAGCTAGAATAAAATGATGTAAAAAAGATATGATCGTTAGACTATGCGCCATTTTTTAAAAGAATCGTACAAACACCTCGCCTTGGTACAAGTTGGCGAAAATTGAGATGGAAAAATTGATTGTTTTTGGGTCAAATCACAAAAATTTGATTTTGAAGTTCTGTAAAAACCAAACCTCTTATCCGATTTTAATCATCTTATTTCGCTATTCTACCTAGTCAGACTTTCGAGATATTAAGACTTAAGTCGTACAAGCAAATTATTTTTTCAAAAATTTTCAAATGCATGTGGCAGCTAAAGGGTTACGCTAAGGGGTATGTTCCAAACAACTTTTTTTGCTGGAAATCACTTGAGGAATCACAATCTGGTGCGTTTATGCGGCAGTTTCCGGACACCCTGTATAGACGGCGGTGATTGATGCTAAAATACACTGCCGCTGCATACACTCTATTTCAAGCATCAAAATATTTTCGGTGCTGTCGTTCTGCCGTTCCATTTCTCGGTGGTGCTGATACGTGCTAAGCAAAAAAGCTTTCCGTGTCGGTGATTCCCTGGAAATTGTTTGGAACACGTACGGTAGAAAAGAAGAATGGAATGGTGGGAACGGAAACGGATCATTTCATATTTCGTTCTCTGCGCTCTGCCTGCAGTAGTCGGTTGTGCTTGCGCTTCATTTTGGTGTTTTGCAGCGTTTGCCCAGTTTAGTGTTTTTATTGACTCTCGAATTTGAAAAAATATTTTGAAAAATGACGACAACTAAACACTCGCAAGTTAGTATTCCCCATCTGGGAAAACAATTCAATGTCTGCATTAAATCTCTCGGCGACTTAATGAAGGAAGCTGTTCGGTACGGATTAGCAGTGGAGAACCAAAAAAAGGCTTTGGTTGTTTGGAACGGTAAGTCGCACGATATTTCTTAGTAATTTTGTGGCGGAAGTTCTTGGAATTCAAACATTTTACACGATGGCATTGCTGCAATGCTTTTGCCCGCTTTGTATATGATATTGCGAATTACGTACTGTACGCCTAAAAAAAGAAACTTCTGGGTGAATGTGAGTTTTTGAGGTCCGAATTTTTATTTTAAACGCTTTCTACGTGGTGAAATTCGAGAGTCCATCGTTAGGTTTGTTGGTGTCCTTTCAACCCCGGGACTCTGCACTCGTGACTTTTCATTATCGGAAATTGGTTCTCAATTGCAGGGATTTGGAGCGACACTTTTTTTCGCTCCGCTCCGCTCCCGCTCCGACCGATTTGAAACAGCTCCGCTCCGACTAAAATTTTTTCGCTCCGCTCCATTACAAACATACAACAAAACTTCATTGTTCTTAGTAAATATTTATAATTTTCCGCGAATTCATAAATTCAACTTATATCTTCTTACGTATTATAGAGTATGGCTTGAAAGGTGCGTTTTATTCGATCAAGTACAGAACAGGGTAGCACCAATTTCGTACAAATTTGAACATAAAATTGAGTTGTTCTAGATAGTGTGTCCGAAAACTAAACTATCGCATTAGCGCACCGAAGTATGATCATTAATGTCATTTCCAGCAAAATAGGCGTACCGGGAATATCCCGAATTCTTAACTCCTTAGTTACCGAAAGCATTTAAAGATTTTACAAAAATTCTACCACTAAGACCTCCGTCGGAAAAAAATTTTATATGAAGTAAGATCACAAAATTTTGTCTTTGAAGCTTTTTTACACAGCTTAAACTGCTTATCTGATTTTTATTAGGAAAAATTGTTGGCCACGACCGAAAGAAAATATGTAGTTAATATGAGTATTAAATTTTTGAAAAATCTTTAAATGTCTGTGGTAGTTGAAGAACTTAAATTCGGGCTTTTTTTATACTCCTTTTTGCTGGAAATATCACCAGGAATCATATTTGGGTGCCTTTATGCAATAGTTTTCGGACATCCCGTATAGAACGAGATCTGTCAATCTGTCTCTCAACGAATTCTTCGCCTTTAAATCGTCTAAAATCATCAAATAGTGCCATAAAATGAAAAATTTCGTCGAAAAAAAATAAATTTTTTTTCTCGGAATTTTCTTGATTTTTTACTTTGGAGCGGAGCGGAGTGGAGCGACTTTCAAAGCAAAACTCGCTCCGCTCTTTCGCTCCGAAATTTTAGGTCGCTCCGCTCCGCTCCAAATCCCTGCTCAATTCTAAATAGGCATTTCACTATATTGTCTAAACTCCACAATGATTTTCTTTTCGGCAGATAATGAAGGTAATCAGATCGAAATTTACAACGAAAAAGCCTTCCAAACGTATATGAAGATGCCGCAAACGCAGCTCATCATCAAACAAGACGTGGAGGACCCTATAAAGATCACATTTAACGAAATCAAGCGGAAAAACAATGTCGTTTACAGTTTCGCCACGACGTATCACAGTTTTCTCGAAGACTTGGACGGTTCGTTTGGAATTCGTTTTCCCAACGACGAGCTACGGATTTTCTGGACCGGTAAGAACTGTTTGCGAATTTTCTTAAAATTCTTTCATTAATTTGTTGTCTCTCTTCAGATAACGAAGACGACACGTTTAATATTACTGGGGAGAAAAGTTTCGCACTGTTCTTGAATCATGGATCGAAAGACCTTCGTGTGGCTGCCCGTAGTCTGGCCCTATCGAAAGGACACTCGGAACCGATCAAAGTTATCATGATGGTGAACATTCCGTGCAAAGAATACATTAATAGTGTAACTGATTGGAAGGAGCTGCTCAAAGAAATTGAGCAATCGTTTAACACGAAAGTCACCATTCAAGAATATCGTGTGTTTTGGATAGGTAACTGAAATACATATTTCCAAATAGAAAATCTCCAGTAATTCTAGTTTATATTTTCGCAGATGATGAGAACGATGAGCTAGAAATTAGCGACGATGCGAGTTTTGAAATGTTTCTGGAGCAATCTAAAAATCGTAAATTGTTCATAACCAAAAGACCAAAAGCTCCCTCTATCAAAATCTATTTTACGCGTTTGGGTGAGAAGAACTCAAAGGTGTTGTATTGGCCCATTGGAAATATGCGTCACCTTTCGACGATGGCGCGTACGAGTTTCTTTATAGATTTGGATGAATATGGGATATTTGACGCAGGTAAATAATAGACAATACCCTATAAAAAATAGAAATCCAAATATTCCTATTGGAAGGTTTTCATTCTCATAAGTTAGTATTCAACAGTCTTTGAGACATAAATTTTGATGTATTTGCAGATAAGAATATAATCGCCAAGGAAGAAGATTTCGAGACGTTCCTGATGAAACCAGAGGAGAAAAAGAAGCTCTTTATCGAGCCGAAAGATAATGAGATCGCCAATCGTTTGGCGATAACTCCCAATTAATACTTCCTAACTCTTGCTCTCATAATTTTGTGTTTTTTGTCCAGAAGTGATTTTCTGTTTTACTATTAATTACATGCATGCTTTTATCCTATTTTTCTCTCAATAAAGTCTAGAATTCGAAGCATTGAAACAATATTTCTATAATGTATAAAAATCGTTGTCGATATATTGACTCGGTTCTTCCTAATTACATGAAGCTGAGAGGAAGACATATTTTTGGCATTCTTTTTAGTCGATTAAAGGCACAAAATCCCAATAAACTACCTGATAACCTATGCAGATGCCCCGTTCCCTTGGATCGTAAATTCAATCATTAGGTGTGAATGATTGAGAATCATCCAGTTCGCATTTTGATAATGATAAATTATGCTGTTTAAAATAACCTGCTAGGACGTTAGTGCATACTAAAGGTTTTTGTGTCTCCCTGTCGTCACGTATCTAACCAATTTTTGGCTGATGCAGCATTCATTCATTATTCATCTTATGGACTAAAGACCAGATTAAAAAATTACATTGTTAAATGAAGACAGTCAAATCACTGATAGGAATTTTATAAACAACAATTTGTGACCGTTCAAAATTCGGCTATAAAAATACGATTAAGACTCCAGTTTGTTTATGAAGTCAGCAAAGTGGATATGAAGAGCATTTTCGTGCCGGATCTGAGCCCATTCAGTTTTTATAAACATTCTTAATTCTTATTATCGGCATATACATAATTGAATGAGTGTTCATATTTTGGGAAAACAAATTAATTTTAGCTTTAAGCGATGTGCGCTAAGGGGCTAACGATTACGATTCACGGAGTTGGTACCTTAGAATAATACACACGTTTCGTTGGCTTTTTTTGCACACTATGAAGCAAGGTTATTCTACCCTATTTTGGAGCTAAGAAACGGAAGCTAGTACGGGGAAACTGACAAACACTCAGAACAGTTGCGATATTTAGAGAACATTGCAAAAGCCCAAGTCTGGGACATGTTTTGGCAATCCTTACATCATGATAAGGACTCAACAAGGGTAAGTAAAATTCTGTCAAAAGTACATTCATGTCCGTCGTTAATAAAGAGAGAGAATGGAACCTGGACGGAATCTACGGATGAGTCCCTCCAGCTTCTTTTGAGTACGCATTTCCCTGGGTGCAAAACCGTTTGCACTCCCAGACCGACACTGCAATAATGCTGACATTCGACTGAGTGACTTTATACACTCTGTCATTACGCAGGTGAAAGTCTCCTGGACTATTAATAACTTCATCCCGTTTAAATCTCCTGGACCAGACGGCCAATCATGATGCAGAAAATGCAGCATCTTGTAGTTCCATTGCTTCTACAACTCACCTCACCTTTTGATCCTCACCTACGTTCTCCACTCGTGGCGACGAGGTCCGAGTCAGTTTCATGTTAGCGGCAGGTGAACAAGAGCATGGAACCGCGAAGGACTACGGGCCTATTAGTTCATCCTCCTTCACATTAACAACTTGGAGCGCATCGTTGACCTCCATTAAAAAAAACTCAGTAATCTCTAGGTTGCAACACGCATACGTTAGGGATAAATCATCAGAAACAACAGGCCCTCCTCATCCTCATGCGTAGCATCGAGTACAGTCTTCAATACAAACAGTACACGTTAGTCGCTTTCCTTGACAAAGAGGGAGCTTTCAACAATATCCGTATACAATCTAGCCACGATGCCCTCACGGAATCAGGAGTGGAGACGAATTTGGGAAACAGGAAGCTGACTAAATTCGTTTGCAGAGGTATAGCACAGGGTGCAGTCATATTTCCGTTCATGTGGCTGGCTAAGCTAAACATGATGTTGAGGGTACGCGTATGGGTATGATTTAGCGATATTAGTATTAGGAAAGTGCCTCTCTGTGATCAGTCAGATAATGGGAAGATCGGGTTGGTCAGCATTTAGCAACTGGGCCAGAAGCTGTGGCCTAGCCTCAGACCCAGGAAACAAAAAACTGATGCCGTTTACTTCAAAAATCACATCTTGCTCTTTCATGGATCGATAACTCACACTATCACCCAGTTTAAAGTCTCTGGGAGTCGTTTCAAACAAAAAGCTTAGCTGGAAGTTAAAAATAGAGCGTGCTGAGAAAGCCTGCGTAGCTTTCCACGCCTGCAAGACAATCTTGAATAGAAGGTGGGGTATTAAGCCAAATGTAATACTCTGGCTCTACACCACGATTGTACTCCCCATCCTGATATATGAAGCACTGGTCTGGTGGCCAGCGCTCAGTAGAGCTTACAATGTAACGAAGCTGGGCAGAGTGCAAAGATCGGCATGTCTTGGCATCGCAGGGGTATGCGAACATGCCCGAGGGATGCGTTGAATGTTATCCTTACATCTTCTGCCTATCAACTTTTTTACCGAAGTACTAGCGGCATATAAACGGCCAGGCAGTTGGATTGCTGGGATAAGGGACTCCAGCGTCTTTGCGACATGAGACAGTATGGTTATTGGTCGATAGCATGTTTCTCTGGATTAAGGAAAGGAACAATACGTCATATTTACCAGATATCAGGGATGGCAACGCGAAAATCCACAAGTTAAAGACCGATGTGAGGTACTCAATAGCTGGAAGGTCGATATTTTAAGCATGACCATTGAAATGTCATCAGGTCTGAGGGCCTTGGAGTTTTTAGCATTCTCAATGACACTCTTAACCACGTTCGACAGCGAATCGGTTTTCTAATTTTACGCTTGAGCTCATCGGAATTTGGGATGATAAATAAATTGCTTATTGAACTGGATTGCTGTGCTGGTTTCGGGGAGATTTCAGTATCTGCGGCGCCAAATTTTGACGATGCAATTTCATTAATATTGGCCTGAAACAACCGAATCTGCAATCCTTTTTCGAGAAATCGTAACGGTTCTCCAGATATTCAATGTCATAGTTTGACTTATCTATGAAGCCTGTTAAGTAATTTGATAAAAAGGAGGATATTTCCGCTTTACACATTGGGGAAAGTTTTCGATGCCATCAAATTGACGTTTTAATTTTAATCAGCCTAGTGCGGCTAGTAGTAAATTTTACGTATTTGGCAAAAATGTTAATAATATGAAATGTCGAAATATATTTGCGAGCAATAATTGTAAAATTTGCTAGACAGGGAGGCTAATTATTATTTTCGGTGAAATGCTATTGATTCACATCAATATGTAGTAAAAATACCCTCCATTTCCCATTAAAAACGCAACTACCCTATAGAAATGTCAAACTTTGATAATGAATATCTGGAGAACCGTTACGATTTCAAGAAAACGTCTTGCATATTCGGTCGTTTCAGGTTACTATTAATGAAATTGCATCATCAAAATTTGGCGCCGCAGATACTGAAATCGTGCCCTGGTTTCGAAGGGCTATATTGCCTTTATCCTTGGACTGGAAAAGGTCACGCACAGTAGACCATAACTTGCTGACGCCGTCATTAAGGTTACAGTCACTAAGGTGCTCATTCCATTTCGCCTTCCGATAGTCTTCAACTTCTCTTCTAATTTCGAGATATTAAGCGCCTTAATTCTGGGATTATTAGCGTGAGCACGTCTGATATTATCACGTTCATCGGCACTCATGGGAAAGTTGGGTCAAACCATTGGGATACGTCCTGCAGGAATGAAACGTGCCGCGGCTTTAGCAATGACATTCCTAACATTCCGTTCGGCCTTAGCCACGTTGGCGGTAGGAGGTAGCTCGATGAACTTCGCCAAGGTAAATATTTTGAAACCTTCCCAAACGGTTTTTTTTGTGTTTGACAAACGTTTGCTTTTCTGACTTTGTCAGGTCAGTTAGTTTGTCGATTCCAGCAATGGAAGGTGATTGGACTAGTGTCACGTATCGGCGAATCATCATTAAGAGTACAGAACTCTTGAAGTGTCAAGAGATTCGGCGATAGCTATACTCCTCCTGGCTTCGTTGTGAAGTGCAGAATGCCAGAGTTCGTGATAGGCATTGAGTGTATTCACGCACAAGTGAGCGAACCTGAATTTAGCAGCGAGTTCTACTTATATTTTCCTCCACCAGAAGGCACACGCAAGTTAGCGGCAAAGGTGGTGTGTGAATGCAATGATTGAAGTCGCCAAGAATGATCCTGATCGAAATGATAGCCAGATGAACAACCGGAGTGACGTGGCACATAAATATTAAACATTTCGATAATAGTGCTCCCTGATAAAACTGAGATGGCTTGCGATTCAGCCATACCGTCAGCAACTACATCTAATATCTGCAATGTACGGACTTGTGTATTAGGAAGGCAGGTCAGCCTCCAGGGAGAGAATCATTCGTGGCACATTCTCGCCTATTCCGCATACAACATATTTACGCTAAGAGGCGAGTTCGGGTGGAGCTTCAACCAGAATTCGATGTTCGGAACTTTGTCAAGAATGACAAAGGAGATTGCAGTTGAAATGCAATATGGACACTGGTGTGAGGATTGCTGGCCGAGGGGCAGGAGTCACACTTGGTCTGGTGTTCAAGACTAGGGGGCAATTGTGGGCCTGGTGTCTGCCGAGGCCGTCCAGTAAACCTACAACCCGCTGCAACATATATGATCCATTACACAGACCCTTCTTTCTCAAATCTGAGTACAAAAAATGGACCAGCTCCAAACAGCAAATACACAGCAGTGACCCAACGTTCGAACTGATACATTGGTTGCTGACACTACAACTCCATACCCTTACTGAGCCAGGATTGGTTTAACAGCGGCGCGAATAAGAATTGAGAGCAGCCGCGTCGAAAAAATACATGAATACACATACAAACACAACCTTCCTGAATCGAAGTCCTGGAGGTTCTTGCCAGGGAGGCAACTCTTGGTTGTTTGAATAACAAACAGGTGTGGTCCTCCCCGTAGAGGCTTAAAATTGCCGTGAAGCAATGGTTGCCAGTAGGACCACCAGCCACTTCACTGGATATCAATGGAAGCTAGTGTGTCTGGCAAATAAACCCTTCAAGAAATTTGCGGGACTCATTAAACTGTAGCCGCAGTTTCGGCTTAATACACCTCAACAACTCGCATTAAATCCCATAAAAGCCATGTACTTAAGTTTGCGTAATTCATTTTATTCTTTTTTCGAAATCAGAGTACATATTAATTCAATGAAGTAACAAAATATTTAGTCTTATTGGAATGCTAAATATACATACACATACATATAAAAACAAAAAATAAATTTCTTTTACTTTTCAACTGAAATATTTGAGTTTGGAAAAAAAGCTTCACGCAGCTACTCGTTTTGAACTTGAATGGTATGCATGACTTTAGGAGAAGCATCACGATTTAATCGAGTCTTGAAATCTTCGAATGTCGTGCGATCCTGTATATGTCCTTCGCGTGGCTCCAACTCTTCTGAAATTAAAAATTAAGAGAATAGGAAACGTGTATTATTATCAATTTACTTCATATTCAACGTACCATCATGATATGTATATGATATGCGCGAGTTATTTGTGTTAACGCCGCAATTCACACAGAGTTCATTTAAAAACTCGTCGTAATCATCAACAGGATTAATTATGTATTTGCGCCCTTCATACACAATTTCAATTGGATAACCCTTGTAACTTCCCACGTCGTAATAATAAAGTTCTAATTCCTTTGAACCATACTTCAAAAACACATTGAAATTCGCATTGTTAATCACAATCTTCTCTTCGGAAGCATCTGAAAGAAAGACTATAATTAATTAGCTTTTATTATCATTTATTATATTTTTGTCTTACATCTCCAATATAGATTCTGTCCTTTACACGGTTGTACTGGTTTACCGATCATGTTACAGATATTAACCAACAGTTTATCGTAAGAAACGGCAGCGGAAAAACCAACAGTGTTTTTAATTCCACCAATAATAATTTTAATTACTGATTCGTCTTTTTGAATGTTTATTTGCCGAGGTCCCATTGAAAATCCTCCAAGAAATTTAGCGAACATCTCCTCATTGCATATCACCATTTTGTCATGGTCCTGAAAAGAAGATTATTTTTTATGTACTTAGAGAACTCATATATCGAGTAGAACCGACCTCTTTAAAAATGATATGATACTCTTCATTGGGAAATGTAATGCCAAATAATTCATTTATGTCTTCTATTAATTGCTGGTACGAACGAGCGCGACTACGAATCATGTGAGATTCCTCACTGATTTGAAATTGGATATCCAAACCATATTCCATCCGTTTAACAAGTAAGGTTTTTTCAAGGGATGTTGTTGAATTAGTGAACTTTCTGTTATTTTTTTCAAGAAACATCTCAAATGTTCTCTCATCGCAAATTATAAATTCATCTGAAAGATAACAATGAATTAGCAGAACACTGGAAGAGCTATGCAATTATAATGATTTTTTTTGGACACTCGATACATTGGATTTAAACAAATTAAAAATTAATTTAAGCGCTTAAACATAGAGAAATTTATTTCTGTTTGTCTATTATTGTCTACTTGCCGTTATGATAAATTCGATATTTATCATTTAGTATAGGGAAAGGGCTTAGAGCTAGCCCAAACATCCAAAAAAGAGGAAAGTTTTGATGCCGAATTGTTGCACACCCTCACCTCTATACCCATTTAAAAGTTACACTTATTTAAGCGTCACATTAAGGCGGGGAGGGGGGTGACAAAAAGGGAAATTTTCGTTTCTCGGAATATCTGGAAAAATATTAGTCTGATCGCGAAATGCCCAAAGAACGAAATAAACTACATTTAATTTCCTTAGAATACCTTTTCTTGGTAGACTATACCCTAGACCCAAAAGTATTATGTGGAATTTACATTACCTCCAAGCTAGACAGGCAGGGCTCGTAATCATGGAAGGGACTTGCCTCTATCTGATCAATGTTTCAGACTATTTTTTAAACTTTTTAACTTCTCTGATTTGAAACTTGGTTTCGTGTGCTACTTAGCCGCTGTGGTCTATTTGAAGAATGGACCTGTTCGCTGCATTAAGTATTTAAGTATCTAAAGAAGAGGATAGTCAATGCTGATGTATTCATTGGCATTATTGAGTGCATTCAGCGAGCACATATTGGGATGTGCTACATATCCCCACCACAAGAAATTGGAAAACTGCTAAGTTTGTGTTCGCTGAATGGACTTGCTACATGAAATGTTCAGTTCTCTCTAACCAGCTGATACATCCGCAGACATTGCGGCAATCCAAAATTCAAAAAACCAAAAACTGCAACTTTCCTTTCAAAATACGTACACTCATCGCACAATATGATAACGTTCACTAAAACCTGGCTCAGAAATGACATTTTTTTCAGCTGAACTGTGAACAAACAATTTACAGTATTGACGTTCGAGCAGCTGTGCGTGACAGTTGATCGAGCAGTCCAAGTAGCAGCTACACATCTAAATGTAGCATGCCAATTCAACGCTATATAGGGGAAATTTTCGATACATCGCATGTGGACCGATTAGCGGGTGAGTGGGACGCGGGGAGAGAACAGTTTCCAGTAGCTCTTTCCAATATGTGCTCGCTGAATGCACTCATTGTGTACTTTTAAAAAAAAAAAAGACTTGCCCCAAATTCGACGCTACCTAAAATCTGCGTAATCTGGTAAAAACGTAAGGCCCCCAGCGCGTTCAACTGCAGTACGAAAGTCTGCAAGTAGGGATGATTGGCAAAACAATAAATCGCCGAAGCTACTCCTGCGAAGTAATGCCATGATTCCGTAGAGGAAGCAGCTTGTTAAGCTGGTTTTAGTTCATAAACTGCATGTGAGGGTAAGTAGGAAGCACTATCTTGCAGTGACGTGCAGTGAAAATTCCTCATAGTCAAGCAGTTGATCATTCCAAAGCCAATTTCACATAAATAAAAATGAACTGAATAATACAATAAACACAGTTGCAAAAGCGTTTATAGCAAGCGGCTTTATGCCTTATAGAAGAAATCAGGAATAAAAAAATAAAGCATTTCTAACTCTTCACGCCTCTCTTTATCCAAAAAAGCTTTAATTACTTTATAAAAAAAAATTCTCTTCGCATTTGTATGAGAATATCCTTTTCGGCAGCAATCAAAACAAGATCTGAAAACCTTTCCTTGGATTGGTGATTCTTAAAAATGTATGGATACGTTATAAAGTTAAAAAGACCTCTCGGCAGAAGCCACAGTGACTGGAAATATTGTTAATAATTTTGCTCGAATATATACTTGTTTAAAACTATTCGCGACTTAAGGCCGATTTTGTAAATATTCTAGAATTTGATTCACATTTGCCTTTCTAAACTCTTCTGACGAAAAAATTACTTTAAGTTAATTTTTAGCTTTATTCTATCAAAAAATTAATTGTGAATCTCAATAAGCGAGTCAAAGTTTTTTCTGGAAAATTTGATTTAAATTTGGAAAAATAATTTGGTTCGAGTAATTCTAAGAATGAAAGATTTTTGAATGAATTAAATCTCTCTCGAATTTGCCCGAGAATGACGTATACAATCTCTCTAAATATCCTTCGCAAATTTTGTATCGGACCTTTTGAATTTCTAGATTTTTGCGGCGGTGGCTCATATTCTTCTGCTACTTTCGAATATGCATAAATTTTCAAACTTCCGAGAAAAGTCTTTTTCAAGCCAGTTCTCAAATCCAATAATTGTTTGGCTTGCATATGAAATATTTATAGCTTTACTCTGAATTATATTAAATTAAACATCGGTTTTGGAGAATATTTCTGAAAAAATGAAAATCTAATTCTGTAAATTTTGATGTGTACGTATCGGAAGAGGTCAAGGAAATGCCATCCCAGTTTTCGGAATTATTTAAAATCGTATCAAAAACTATTATAATATCATCCTAGTCTTCAAATATAACGTTAATAATTCGAAAATGATAATGCCAACGCGTTTTGGAAACAAGTGGTAATCGGCGCTTAACTATAGATGAAAAAAGATCTGCCCTTTAAGTGGATGCACTGAAAAAAGTAGCTATCTCGTTTATGCACGCAAAAAAAGCTTAATTTCTGGAATTTTTAGACAAAACCAAATTTAGTGAATGGAACGATCAATGCGGGCTCATATCTGTCGCGAGTTAGAGATTGAACTCCGCGGATTTGATAACTCATTACTGCTGCGCCATCGTAGCATTGTGCATTTTGCTTATTACCGACATAATTTAAAATCCTTTGAAAATATGAGAAGTTATTGCCTTACGGTTGGCACTTATATCATAGAATCCGATAAAGGAAGCTCTTGCTCTGCGAGATGAATCACTGTATCGATTAAACGTTTCAAAATATTCCGATTACGGTCAACTTTTTCGTTATGTAATCTAATCAATAATGCCGCCTGGTAATTTAGCATAAGCTCTATTCTTTGCGATCCGAAGAAATCTAACTTAATTAACGACTGAAGATGTGTTTCCGAACTAGCGTGCTTTACAGCTGAACCCGTTAAATATTTAAATGCTAAGTCCGGATTTATTCCAAACAGATTTCTCGTTCGCGAACAAAAGACACGGCCAACAAAATAATTTATTTAATTTACAACTTCCGGTAAGCCAAATGTACTTTTCATTTGTTTCAAAATTAAATTTCCGTGTAACGCTTTTTTGTTTACATTCAAAATGAATTTTAAATTTTGACCACCCAGATTGAACGATCCTCCTTTCTTAGCGAATAAAAGGGTCGAAAATTCCGATGTTATTAAAAAATCTGCCGCACAGCACAACTCTGACATAATTTGAAGAGAAAACTACAAACTTTTCCCAAAAAAACACACAAAGTTGAACATTTTTTTAAATTCCACAAAAAGTCACCTGTAGTCAACTGATTTCTTCTGGAAAATGTAACTGAAGTTTATATTTTCCTCTCAACATGCATTTAACATCTACTATCCATATTCAATCCACACGCAACATGTAAGTCAATCAACACCAATTCTGCTTGAGTGCGCTCATATAAATTCGCACAAAAAACAAACAAAAAATATTCGCCCATCATATGAACCGACTCAAGCATCTGGAATCAACATGTTGCTCTGCTCACTGCATCATGTACGTGTACATGAATTATGATATGATAGATACATTCGCCAAGTCCGTACACATGCTGCAAACAAGTTTGGTTCGATTAACTAAAACGAACACCATGCCGCACTGGTGTTCGTTTTAGTTTTTGCATGTACATACATACTTCGCGGGGTTTTCGGAATATATCGTCAGGAGGAGAAAATGTTGTCAAAAATGATATTTGGTGATGTCGGTGATAATGAATCCGAAGTTTTTCCTAGTCAAGCAGTTTGGAATTGCTTATTATGAATGCACGTCGCTGCTATCTTGTTGTCATTTTGTAAATATGTAATAATAAAAAAAAAAGTTTCGTTGAAGACACATTTGAAGAGTTTAATCGAAAACCCCCAGTGTCCTTTCGATATGGCGGCAGCCACTCGAAGATCTTTCGACCCATGATTTAAGAACAGTGCAAAACTTCTCTCTGCGGTAATATCAAACTTGTCGTCCTCGTTATCTGAATGTTCCTCAGAAAATTAATAAAAGAATTGCATGAAAATTCAACAAAAATTCTTACCAGTCCAGAAAATCCGTAGCTCGTCGTTGGGAAATCGAATTCCGAACGAACCGTCCAAGTCTTCGAGAAGACCGTGATAATTGGTGGCGAAACTGTAAACGATGTTGTTTTTAAGTTTTATCTCGTCAAATATGATCTTTATTGGGTCTTCTACGTCCTGTTTGATGATAAGCTGCGTTTGAGGCATCTTCAGATACGTCTGGAAGGCTCTTTCGTTATAAATTTCGATCTCATTATCTTCGGCATCTGTGACAAAAGAAAATCATTTCGGAGTTTAGTGAAATGCTGGCTCTCAATCAATGAAGAAGAAAAAGAAGGAAACGAAATATCTGAAAATAAAGAGGACAATTTGATTTTTTTATAGCTAGCAGTGGCGTAGGAAATTTATTGTTTGGGGCTGGTATGGTTTAATACCTTTTGGCTTTTTAATTGGTTGGAGTATTCAACCGCAATGCACTGGAATACACAGTATTTAAAATTTTGTATTTAAACGAATTTATACCACGCAACGCTTTGCAATCCCATTTAAATGTACTTTTTGCAATAGTGTAAATTGTGATGCTGTTGGTATAAAGTTATGCAGCAGGAACGTTGTTGATTAATTAAGCATATATTAATTTTGAAATTTCGTACTTATTGCCCCGATTTTTCCAACGCCCCTACTACGAAGTTACAGCACTAAGCTGCGCATATGCATGATTTTGTTTATTTATTAATTTTCCATATAAAATTCGTATGAGAAATGTCATCTTGTAGCTTCGATCAAGACCATAAAAAATATTTTGGTCCCGAAAAAAAGTCGCATATCCAGTGTATTTTGCGGTTATTTGCATTTCCTTTTAATTTTCTTATTCATTGCTCTCAATACTCGTCAGTTTTCAGCTGAATCATAATTCTGCCACAATTTTTTATAGTGAAAAGTCGCGAGGGCAGGACCCCAGTTGAAGGGAGGCTAACATAACTATCTACTCTACACAATGGATTTAGGTTTTAGATCTAATTCGCAACGTAGAAGAGCGTTTAAAATAAACATTTGAACCACAAAAACATTTTTTTATTTGCGCACAGTACGTATGACGCAATATCGTATGCAACGCGAGCAAAAGCATTCCAAAATGCAATCGTGTAAAATGTTTGAATTCCAAGAACTTGCGGTACCAAATTACTAAGAAATTTCGTGGCGACTTACCGTTCCAAACGACGAGAGCCTTTTTCTTGTCCTCCACTGCTAATCCGTACCTAAGGGCTACCTGCATTAAGTTCTCGAGAGATTTAATGCAGCAATTGAATTGTTGTCCCAGATGGGGAATAGTAACTTGCGAAGGCTTTGTGGTCATTTTTACAGATTTAGATTCGAGAGCCAATGAATAACTAAAAAATTAGTAAACTAAACACTGCAAAATGAGGCACAATCCCAGCCGGCTACTTCAGAGGACGAAATATGAAATGATCCGTTGCCACCATTCCATTCGCCTTTTATACTGCCTCTATGGCTCGTACGATCAAACTTTGTAACAGGCCAAATACACCTGCAACTTGGTTGCCAACCTAGGTTGCAGGTACGTTACTACACACTTGCAACATTCCGGCAACCACGCCATTCACGTTCTTGCAACCTGGTACTGCAACCTGCAACATGCCTACAAATCACTTAATTTCCGGTTTTTTTGCGTGTTGCCAACTTAGGTTGGCAACCAAGTTGCAGGTGTATAAGGGCTGTAATGGCTGCATTCAGCGAATGAAATTTCCTGAAATACACTGGAAATGCTACCAGAATTGCTCCGACCTCTTTCTTCGCTGAAAAGCCTACTTGCGGAATGAGAATCTGATTGGAAGAGTACTTTGCTGCTAGCATTTTTCGTTCGCTGAATGCAGCCCATAATGCTTGAAACAGGTTATGCTGGAAATAGAATGGACGCAGCAACAGCAGCAGCAGTGCATTGTGCTTCAGATTTCGCGATGCTGCTGTTGCTCTATTTCAAACATTAGACGCGTTGAGCACAATGCATTTTGATAGGGTGATGCACCACCATCTTGATAAACAGGCCGGACTGTCGAAATTCGATTTCGAAAATTTGGTACCTTAGCGCCTGTGGTTGTTGCTATTGCTATTGTTGTAAATAAGGTTCCTTAGCCACATGACAGCTAATTTTATAAGCTGATAATCTGGCTTGTATATCTAGATGGCGTTGGGTGATGTCATATTGTCAGCAAAGGCTATTTTCTAGCTTTTGCTGCCACCCATTTAAAATGCATTGGGCCGCTGCTGCTTCCATTCTATTAATTTTATACCATATCAAATAGCATGGAAAATCGTACGGACCATTGGCCATTACACACTACATTTACGAAAACGACCGAACAATCCAACTGTACAACAACAAACAGCATGGATAATCGTACAAACGATTCTAACGACGCGTTCTCCCGAGAAAGTTGCACGACAAGAACCTGACGTACGATCATTTCGCACTATCCGGTCAAACCGCGGACGGGCGAATGGGCCTATCTACACAGACACACGACAAGAACAAAAAAACGGTTTTGATATGCAAAATTAATTTTTCCTTGCCTTGCTCCTCACGAATCTTTTCTAAAAAAAAGGTTTTTGTTCCTGTTCTTGTCTATCCGCGTGCAGACAGGCCCAATAATAATAATAAAGCCAATGAAGAAGAAAAAGAAGGAAACGAAATATCTGAAAATAAAGGGGACAATTTGATTTTTTTCATAGCTAGCAGTGGCGTTGGAAATTTAGTGTTTGGGGCTGGTAGGTTTAATACTTTTTGGCTTTTTCATTGGTTGGAGTATTCAACTGCAATGCACTGGAATACACACTATTTAAAATTTTGTATTTAAACAAATTTACACCACGCAACGCTTTATAATCCCATTTAAATGTACTTTTTGCAATAGTAGGTGTGTTTTTTTGGTTATCCCGTGCAGGTTTGGGTAACGAAACTCCATATAAAAAAAATGCCAGCTGATCCAACTGTCATTTTTTTTATATGAAGTTTCGTTACCCAAACCTACACGGGATAACCAAAAAAACAGACCTAGTGTAAATGTTGATGCTGTTGGTATACAGTTATACAACAGGAACGTTGCTGATTAATTAATTTTAAGCACCTAATAATTTTGAAATTTCGTATTCATTGCCCCCATTTTGCCGACGCCCCTACTACGAACTTACAGCGTAAGCTGCGCATGTGCATGATTTTGTTTGTTGTTTTTGTTTTCCATATAAAATTCGTATGAGAAATGTCATCGAAGTTACAAGGGACGTTTTATTGTGTTTATCCCGTGCAGGTTTGGGTAGAACTTCATATAAAAAAAATGACACTTACCCAGGTAAAGTTAACCCGTGCAACTACCCTACACGGGATAGAGCTCAAATGTAGATGGCGGACGCATAGGGGAAATATGAGGGAATTTGTTTTTTCAAAGCAAATTTGAGAGTTTTTCTAATCACGAGAAAAGATTTTGCAAAGAAATAATCATCTTTTGTGATAAAATCCACCACATCTAAAAAATAGGCCGACGAAAGCGAGTCAAAGATGCACAAAAACTGTCAAATGTCAGCTGTTTGGTCTTAACCGGGATGTTACCCGCGATCGTTTTTTTCGAGTCAGACTTACACGCGATACGAAAAAAACGTCGCTAAAATCAAGTTACCATAGAAAATATTTTGGTCCCGAAAAAAAGTCGGATATCTAGTGTATTTTGCGGTTATTTGCATTTCCTTTTCACATGCATTTCCTTTTCACATTTTCGTATTCATTGAATAAAGCAAATATAAATGTAACTATGCACGTTGTATGTTGAAACATGCTACTGCTGCATACAATCTATTTCAGGCATGGAAATATTTTGGGTGCTGTCGTTCCATTCCTCGGTGGTGCTGATACGTGCTAAGGAAAAAAGCTTTCCGTGGCGGTGATTCCCAAGAAATTGTTTGGAACACGCACGGTATGAACGAAGAATGGAATGGTGGGAACGGATCATTTCATATTTCGTTCTCTGCAGTAGTTGGTTGTGCTTGTGCTTCATTTTGGTGTTTTGCAGTGTTTGCCCAGTTTAGTGTTTTGATTGACTCTCGAATTTGAATTAATTTTGAAAAATGACGACCAATAAGCACTCGCAAGTTAGTATTCCCCATAGCATATGGGAAATAAATGCTATGGCTGCATTAAATCTCTCGAGGATTTAATGAAGGAAGCCGTTCGATACGGGTTAGCATTAGAGGACCAAAAAAAGGCTCTCGTCGTTTTGAACGGTAAGTCGCACGATATTTCTTAGTAATTTTGTGGCGGAAGTTATTGGAATTCAAAAATTTTACACGATGGCGTTTTGGAATGCTTTTGTCCGCGTTGTATACGATATTGCGCGTCTTACATACTGTGCGGATAAAAAAGAAACTTCTGAACGAATGTGCGTTTTCGTGGTTTTAAATGTTCCGCTTTGTACGTGGTAAAACTAGACCAAAAATCTAAGTTCATCGTTAGTTATGTTGGCGTCCCTTCAAACGGGGCCCTGCACTCGCGATTTTTCATAAAATATTCTCTAAACCCCACAATTATTTTCTTTTCCGCAGATGCTGAAGATAATCAGATTGAAATTTACAACGAAAAAGCCTTCTAAATGTATCTAAAGATGCCCCAAACGCAGCTCATCATCAAACAGGACGTGGAGGACCCCATAAAGATCATATTTAATGAAATCAAGCGGAAAAACAATGTCGTTTACAGTTTCGCCACGACTTATCACGGTCTTCTCGAAGACTTGGACGATTCGTTCGGAATTCGATTTCCCAACGACGAGCTAAGGATTTTCTGGACCGGTAAGACCTTTTGTTGAATTTGCCTACGATTATTTTATTAATTTTCTGGGGAACATTCAGATAACGAGGGCGACACGTTTGATATTACCGGGGAGAAAAGTTATGCACTGTTCTTGAATCATGGATTGGAAGATATTCGAGTGGCTGCCGCTAGTCTAAAGGACACTCGGAACCAATAAAAGTTATTATGACGGGGAAAACTGTTTCTTTCAAAGAATACGTTAATAGTGTGACTGATTGGAAGGAGTTGCTCAAAGAAATTGAGCAATCGTTTAACACTAATGTCACCAGTCAAGAATATCGTATGTTTTGGATAGGTAACTAAAACATTTACAAAAAAATATTCAGTAATTGTAATTTATATTTACGAGGGTGATGAGAACGACGAGCTTGAAATTACCGACGATGCGAGTTTTGAAATGTTTCTAGAGCAATCTAAAAATCGCAAATTGTTCATAACCAGAAGACCGAATGCGCCCCGTATTCAAGTTTATTTTATGCGTCTGGGTGGGAAGAACCCCAAGGTGTTCTATTGGTCGATTGGAAATATGCGTCACCTTTCGACGATCGCGCGTACGAGTTTTTCTATAGATTTGGATGAATACGGGATATTTGACTCAGGTAAGTAATAGACAAAATAATCAAATTAAAATATTTCTATTCGGAGTTTTTCATTCTCATTAGTTAGTATCAGTCTTTTGAGACATATATTTTGATGTATTTGCAGATAAAAATATAATCGCCAAGGAAGAAGACTTCGAGGCATTCCTGATGAAACCTGAGGAGAAAAAGAAGCTCTTTATCGAGCCGAAAGAGAATGAGATCGCCAATCGTTTGGCGATAACTCCCAATTAATACTTCCTAACTCTTGCTCTCATAATTTTGTGTTTTTTTGTCCATAATGATTTTCTGTTTTACTATTAATTACATGCATGCTATTATACTATTTTTCTCTCAATAAAGTCTAGAATCCGAAGCATTGAAACAATATTTCTATAATGTATAAAAATCGTTGTCGATATATTGACTCGGTTCTTCCTAATTACATGGAGCTGAGAGGAAGACAATATTTTTGGCATTCTTTTTGAGTCAATTAAAGGCACAAAATCCAGATAAAAACTACCTGATAACCTATGCAGATGTCCCGTTCCCTTGGATCGTAAATTCAATCATTAGGTGTAAATGATTGAGAATCATCCAGTTCGCATTTTGATAATGATAAATTGTGCTGTTTAAATAACCTGCTAGGACGTTAGTGCATACTAAAGGTTTTTGTGTCTCCCTGTCGTCACGTATCTAACCAATTTTTGGCTGATGCAGCATTCATTCATTATTCATCTTATGGACTATAGACCAGATTAAAAGATTACATTGTTAAATGAAGACAGTCAAATCACTGATAGGAGTTTTATAAACAACAATTTGTGGCCGTTCAAAATTCGGCTATAAAAATACGATTAAGACTCCAGTTTGTTTATGAAGTCAGCAAAGTGGATATGAAGAGCATTTTCGTGCCGGATCTGAGCCCATTCGGTTTTTATAAACATTCTTAATTCTTATTATCGGCATATACATAATTGAATGAGTGTTCATATTTTGGGAAAACAAATTAGCTTTAGCTTTCAACGATGTGCGCTAAGTTACGAGGAGTTGGTGCCCTACTGGTATAATACACAGAGTGACTGCGGCTTTTTTGCACACAATGAAGCTATTCTACCCTATTTTTGAGCCAAAGAAATGGAAGCTAATACGGGGTAGCACAAGGGAAACTGACAATTTAAACGGCATAAAAATGGAAAATTCATACTACAATTTTAGTTTTGCCACTACAACAGTCAGGACATTTGCGATATTTAGAGAACACTCTTACAAAATCGTGTCCGCTTTCATCAGCCTTACATTTTGAGTGGCTTTCCGTACATTTGTGGTGGGTGGATTGTCCAGTCCAGCCGAACTTACCAAACAACAACGGGCTTATAAACGAAGTTGTTGCACCGTCTCATTGGTGGAGCGTACAGCGTGGGATATAGAATCTTTTCCACGGAATGGAAGAATGTTTTTTGTTTGTCAAACTTCCTGAAAAGGGCAGTCTTACAGAATGCAATAATTGGAGGAGTGTTTGTGTGCTTCCCGCTCTTGCTAAAATAACGGCTAGAATAATCTCGGAGAGAATCAAGGTCCACTTAGAAAGCAAAATGGATAAAGAGCAGGGTGGGTTTCGATCTGGATCTCCATTGCATATGATCTTTGTTGATTTTAAGAAAGCTTTCGACAGTGTGAACCAAGAATGTATTTGGACGGCCTTACGCAAGAGGGGTATCCCAGAGAAAATACGTTGATGCAAAATATCGGGTACTCTAAAAAGGTAAGGTGTCAGAGAGTTCCGAAATTCATAGCGGTGTCAGGCAGGGTTGCGTCCTATTATCCATTATGTTTCTTTTAGTGATTGGTGATGTGCTCCATGTAACTTTGTCTGACATTCAATGAACTCTGCAATCCCACCTACAACATTTAGACTATACTGACGACATTTGCTTACTCTCGCATAAGATCATGGATCTGAGCGAAATGGCTCTGGATCTCGAGAGAGAGAGATGCAAAGGCTGTCGGTCTTAAGATTTATACCAGAAAGACCAAAATCCTTAGCCTGACAGGGAACCCCACTCTCTCGATAAGTATGTATCAATGGACAAATTGTAGAATATGTTGTCGCGATGATGGCACTGATCAAGACGTCGTTCACCGCATTAGCCATGCCAAATGTTCCTTCGGCATGTTGTTTAAACTCTGACAAAGCAGTTATCTCAGTGTTAAAACCAAACTAGGGCTGTTTCGCTCCATGATACTTTTAGTGCCTCTATACAGGAGCAGAACACTTGTCTTCATCGAATCTGAAGAGTTTTTCAGCCCGAAAAAATTTTTAATGAACATCTCCTTCGGCGCACGGGTCAAATACCTATCGACGAATTGACATGTAGGCGAAAGTGGCAGTGGATTCGTCATACGTTTCAGAAGGGTGATAAATACATTGCTGCTATGCGATGGAGCCCCTTCTCCCAACGAGGTCAAAGAGGCCGCTCTAAAATCACGTGGCGCAGATCTGTGGATAGGAAATGTGCGTCTTTGAGAAAGAATTGGGGTCAAATACGATATATGGCAGAAACCGTACGCGATGACGAGTAGGTGTAGTAGACGCGCTATGCGCCACAAGGGGTTAAGGCAATTCAGTATCGTTATGGCATTCACGTTTGTACCGTTTTTAAGCTCAGGTATTGAGACCTTGTGTTCTACAGAGAACAAGCAGACTACTAAAAATATTGTCACCAAGTTTAAAGAAAATACCGTTATCACATGTCGGATATACAGCCATTTTTCAAGTGGAACTATCCTATTGATTGGCAGTGTAGTCTTTAATAACAATGTATCTAGGGAAACTCTAAAACCTTACAGGAACCCTAACACGATTAACGGCGAAAAATTCAAGACAGATTTTTAAGAACTAACTCCGAGGTCCCCCATATCACACACTCCATGAACGAGTAGAACAAGGAATGTGGGGGAAAAGGCCATGAAAGATGGAGATTCAGGCCTGGTGAAGCAATAACACCCTTCTTCCATGGTGGAATATAGACCTATCCATGCTTAGGAAGCTTATTTGCGACATTTTCAATACCTGCAACAAACACAAGCTCTGGAAGCTCCAAGCGTTCTGGAAGCGACAAAAAAGCCATCAGGATTGCAAAAGCCCTAGCCTGGGACGAGTCTTAAGTAAAATTCTGTCAAAAGCACATTCATGTCCATCGTTAATAAAGAAAGACGGTGGAACCTGGACGAAATTTACGCATGAGTCCCTCGACTACGCACGGCCAGACCGGCACTGCATAATGCTGACATTCGACTGAGTGATTTTGTAGACTCTCGTCATTACTGAGGTGAAAGTCTCCTGGGCTATTAATAGCTTCACCCCGTTTAAATCCTCTGGACCAGACGGCCTACTACCAATCATGATGCTGAAAATGCAGCATCTTGTAGTTCTAATGATTCTACCACTCTTCAGAAGTTTTCTGATCCTCACCTACGCTCCCAACTCGTGGCGACGAGTTCGAGTCGGTTTCATGCCGAAGGCAGGTAAACAAGATCATGAAACCGCGAAGGATTTCAGGCGTATTAGTTCACATTCACAATTTGGAGCGCATCGTTGGCCTCCATGAAAAAAACTCAGTGCTCTCTACATAATAAATAAATCAACAAATAAATCAACAGAAATGGCCCTCCACGTGCGTTGCTGTGTACATAGGCATACAAAACCTCCCAGCATCGAAACCTTTGAAGATCTTGCCAGGGAGACGTTTTGGCAACTGTTGGCCGTTTGAATAACAAACGGATGTGAGGCGCCCCGTAGAGGGCCACTGGATATGAATGGAAGCTGGTGTGTCTGACAAATAAACTCTTCAAGAAATTTGGCGAGGCTTATTAAACTGCTTCATACACCACACAACTCACATTAAATGCCTAAAAGTCATGTACTTTAATTTGCGTAATTCATTTTATTTTTCGAACTCAGAGTATTAATTCAATGACGTAACAACATATTTAGTCTTATTCGAATGCTAAATATGGAGATACATAAAAAACCTAAAAATAAGTTTCTTTTAATTTTCAACTGAAATATTTGTGTTTGGGGAAAGAAGCTATACACACAGCTACTACTCGTTTTGAACTTGAATGGTATGCATGACTTTAGGAGAAGCATCACGATTTAATCGAGTCTTGAAATCTTCGAATGTCGTGCGATCCTGTATATGTCCTTCGCGTGGCTCCAACTTTTCTGAAATTCAAAATTTATTAGAGAATAGAAAACGTGTATTATGTTCAAATTATTTATCATATTCAACGTACCATCATATGTATATGATATGCGCAAGTTATTTGTGTTGTCGCCGCAATTAATACGAATTTCTTTTAAAAGGTCGTCGTAATCATCAACAGGATTAATTATGTATTTGCGCCCTCCAGACACAATTTTAATTGGGTAATCCTTGTAATAATTGATTTTATAAGAAAGAAGCGATTCCAATTCCTTTGAGCCATACTTCAAAAACAAATCGAAGTTCGCATTGTTAATCAGAAAAATCTCTTCGGACATATCTGAAAGACATGCAATAGTTAGCTTTTATTATCATTTATCATATTATTTTTTCTCTTACATCTCCAAAATAGGCTCAATTCTATATGCGGGTTTTCTCGTTTACCGATCATCTTATCGATATTAACCAACAGTTTATCGTAAGAAACGGCAGCGGAAAACCCTCGAGTTATACTTTTATTATTTTTACTAATAATTTTAAATACTGATTCGTCTTTTCGAATTTTTATTTTCCGAGGTATCAATGAAACTCCTTCAAGAAATTCGGCGAACATGTTCTGATTACATATCACCATTTTGTCATGGTCCTGAAAAGAAATAATACGATGAATTTCGCTGTACTTAGAGAACTCGGACTTCGAAAAACCGACCTTTTCAAAAATGATATGATACTCTTCACTGGGAAATTTAATGCCAAATAATCCATTTACTTCTTCAATTAATTGCTGGTACGAACGAGCGTGACTACGAATCATGTGGGATTGCCCATTTATTTGAAATTGAATATCCAAATCATATGCCATCCGTTTTACATGTAATGTTTTTTCAAGGGACGCTTCAAGGAACGTTCTCTGATTGCAAATTATAAATTCATCTGAAAGATAACAATAAATTAGCAGAATACTATGCAATTAAAATTATTTTTTCGAGGCACTCAATACAATTGAGTTTAAAAAAGTGAAAAATGTAAGCGCTTAGACATAAATTTACATACTTCTGGGTAGTCTTTAGCAATTGTATACTTTCCCTTATGACATATTCGATATTCATTATTAGGAAATCGAACGTCAAAGAAGTCTTCTAATAAATGTTCATACGAATTTGCAAATTTATCTCAACGACTATTTTGAGAGGATCCTTCTGATCACGTTTGATCCAAATATTCCGTTTATGCGATCAGCGGAATGTTTCAAAGGATTTTTCATTGTAGATGTAAACTTCGTTTTTAGAAAAGAAACACATCCTTGAAATTTATGCACATATAGGGACACTAAATCTAAATTCTAGAATATTAGCGTTGTAGCAGTACAGAAAGACGTGATCTAAGTTTCGTCGTCGTTCTTGTCTATTGCCCTTAAGCAACAAGAACGTAGCAGCTGGAATAGGGGTTTCTGATGAAGATGATCCTGCGACGATATCAGGTGGCAATTTGTGACCACACCGATGATACATAGGCAAAGATTGCTCGACCTATCGCTTCGTAAGTTGTTCCTATTGTGCCTTTTGTCGATTAGGTTCTCGACATGACGGTTCGACTTCATCATGGTGTCCAAATAGACCCCAAGGATGTTAGGATTAGTAACAGTATAACAACGTCGTCATCATGCTTACCAGAGCGGATCGTAAGTTCCTCCGAAAATTACAGTACATTTAGACGGCGAAATGACTAGGTTGTGGAATTTAAAAACTTCACCAGTTTTTCAATATAGGCGTTTAGTCGAACACACATACATTTTAAATCACTCCTCGTGGTGCAATCGTCCGCATAGGAGATTACCTCGATACCTTCCGGGGTGCTGAAATACTCGCCAGGTAGATCTTGAACAATGCATGAGAGAGTACGCTACCTTGTCGAACTCCCTGCTCAAATTTCCTATGCTTTGAACAACTGCCTCGAAACGCTGTATAGGATTGCCTTCCAGTCAGATGGTTGATATTGAGGAGATCGGCCAACGGTGCAGTGAATGACCGTGTCGAAAGCTTTCGCCATGAAAAAAAGCCACTAGGACGGTTCTGTCGCAGGACTTTTTCTGGTTAAGGCCATTGTGGATGTGATTTTGCATCTTACCAATATTTTTAATAATGGGAAGGCGATTGAAGCGTGTCTATACTCCTACCATCATTGTCAATGCGCCATAGAGTTTGTGATGAGCGTTAAAGTCACCAAGTAGGATCTTATGGTGGTCTGTGAGGAGTAGACCAAGATCGAACGTATTGGCTCGAGAGCTAGAATCACGGATGACCGGGGACGGTGGTAAAACGTTGGTTTGTGAGCTAGGGCTAGCGATGGGAGTCGACCTGCATTTGGACACCTGGCAGCCACAACAGACAATCTGATATACTACCCACTTTTTTTAAGGCCTGAGCAGTAACAATGACACTATATTCCGCAGCAGGTCACACCTCACAGACCTTGTATTCCCCGTATTCCCAAAGATACGTCGGATGCATACACAGCAAATGTAGATTTCGGGACCTGGATGGTTCCGATGCCGACGTGGATAAGGAAAATTGAGAGCATCTGCTGCGCTGTGATGAAATCAGGTTGCCTTTTTTATGTTCAGCTCCAGCGTACTTGTTATCCGCCACTAGCCTCAGATTTACAGTGGTACGAAATCGGCTTCACACGAGTTTGGTACAAACTTTAGGTCCTCCAGCGTGTTCAACTGCTGCATTCTCAAAGATCCCACAGAAGTAGGAATGGTTGGCAATAAATAGCCGAAGCTACTCCTGCAAAGTAATACCGTAATTTCGCAAAGAAAGGAGCTGGGTTAGTTTGGTTTTAGTCGGCATGTGGATAAGTAGGATGTAGTATCTTATTCCCACCATGCAAATGATAAAAAAAAATTTTAATCGGCTAAATTTGAGCCCTAGGCGGCTCTCTACTTTTGTCTATTGACTCACCAGCCCTGAACGGAACCAAATTAAAAGTGACATCCTTATACATCAACCCTGACCTGACTTAGCCTCTATTCTACTTACCCTTGTAGGAGATTACATAATCATCATTGGGAAATCGAATATCAAATAAACCGTCCAAATCTTCCAATAAAAGTTGATAGGATCGGGCAAAGCTATAAATCACATGCCGAACTCCATTTATCTCGAGTGTAATTTTCAATGGGTGGCCCTCTTGGGGAAATTTGATCCATATCGTCCGCTCAGGCATTCGACGAAATGCTTCAAACGATTTTTCATTGTAGATACAAACATCGTCGTCGTCTTTATCTGTGGATGAAATGCATCAAGTGTGCAAATAAATAGTCCGACAAGTTGCGATTGATCGCATTACAGAATTATTTATTACGACATTTTGGAAAATGCCCACTTCCCGTATAGCGTTGATTTATATTATAGTGCAGTCAAAACATCCCAATTCAGGCCTCCAAATAGAAAAAAAATAGAGTAAGGCTAATTTTTGTTGTTTTTTAATCAGTGCCGCTCCCAGGAATCTACAACTGATTTTGCTAAAAAAAAATTTGATCGGAAAGGTCCCAAAAAGGACAAAAAATTATACTCATTAATCCTTGACCGGAGGTACGCATGCGGGGTATCATATCAAAGGGGACGTCGAGTAAATTACATATCCGGTGTTTTTTTCCTGTTTCAAGGAACCTCAAAGGAATCAATCGAGCTTAAATGGAAAATTTTCGAGTTTCCCGTGTATCTTTTCAAAGCCAAACAAACACCGGATATGTAATGTACTCGACGTCCCCTTTGATATGATACCCCGCATGCCGACCTCCGGCCAAGGATTAATGAGTATCATTTTTTGTCCTTTTTTGGACCTTTCCGATCAAATTTTTTTTAGCAAAATCAGTTGTAGATTCCTTGGAGCCCACTAATTCAAAAACAACAAAAATTAGCCCTGACTCTATTTTTTTTCTATTTGAAATGCTAATATGACTGCACTACTAGGCCGCACATCACACAGCGAATACGTGGATTTGAATCAGTGTTGCCGTTGTGTTTGCGTGCGGCCTTACAAAAATTACGGCTTAGCGCCCGGACGGGATGCGAACGATGTTTCGTCTCGTTGTCCTTTAATTTATTTTTTAAGTGTTAAACATTTTGTTTGAAGAGCAAAACACAAAACCAGCCGTCTGCCCAAGCACTAAAATTGGAAAAAACTTACCCTTCCAAAATACATTAACAGATTTTCGAATAGTGGACGGTAAGCCGTTACGAATCGCCTCATCTAAAAGCTCAGTTAAAGTGGACGCGTTAGTAACGAACTCCGACTCTAGGTGCGGTATGTAAACCTTTAATTGCTTCGAATTGGAACTCATATTTTAAAAGCAAGATGAACAGCGCGAAAACAATTCAAAAACACTAAAACTGCGCAGTTAAAACACAACACAATACAATCAAGCAGCAAACTGAAAGGAAAACTAAATGCGCCGACCGCTACCATTCACCACCAAATTTCGAATGAAAATGAAGCTTTTCGTAGAATATCCCTTCCTTGGCATTCATTTACCAACGTTCCAGCTCTGTGTTCCGTAATTCCATATCTCTCAGCGAGAAAGGCGAGGAATGAAATTTTCATGGTCGTCAATGGGTGGGGCTGCAAAATGTCCAGTTGCGTATGTTCCGCAAACATGTTTGCCATTCTGATCCCCTAGCAGCCATTTTACGGATCAGAAATAATCTCGGGTTCTTTTACTTTGTCTGCCTTTGTAGAATATGTTAATGAAAACAACCAGAGATTATTTCTGATCCGCGAAATGGCAGTTAGGGGATCAGAATGGCAAACATGTTTGCGACAACAGCAGCAGCAATGCATGGCTGACAAATATGCTGAATAGCATTTTTGCTGCAATTTAACTTGCATTGTCCTTAATATTTCGCGCTGCTGCTGTTGCTGCCGGTATTCTATTTCCAGCACTCCATTCCTCGGTGGAGCTGATACACACTAAGTAAAAAAGCTTTCTTTGGCGGTGATTCCCATGAAATTGTACAGAACCGACGCACATATAAAAGAAGGATGGAATGGTGGGAACGGATCATTTCATATTTTGTATTCTGGTCGGTTGTGCTTGTGCCTCATTTTGGTGTTTTGCAGTGTTTGCCCAGTTTAGTGTTTTTGTCGACTCTCTTTAAAATGACCACAAAGCATTCGCGAATTGCAATTCCCCATCTGGGAAAAGAATTCGAAGGCTGCATTAAATCTCTCGAGGACTTAATGAAGGAAGCCGTTCGGTACGGATTAACAGTGGAGGACCAAAAAAAGGCTTTGGTTGTTTGGAACGGTAAGTCGCAGTACCATAATTCCTAGAAATTTTGTACCGGAAGTTCTTGGAATTCAAACATTTTACTCGATGGCGTTTTGGAATGCTTTTGTTCGCTTTGTTGTCTTACGTACTGTGCGCGTAAAAAAAGAAACTTCCGGACGGATGTGTGGTCCGAATTTGTATTTTAAACGCTCGGCTTTCTATATACATACATGCTGAAATTCGAAAATCTATCGTTAGATTCGTTGGGTGTCCTTTTAACGCCGGGATCTTGCAGTCGCGATTTTTCACAATTGAAAACCAGCATTTGACCATCTTCTCTAAACTCTACAATGATTTTCTTTTGACACAGATGCCGAGGGCAATCAAATCGAAATCTACAACGAAAAAGCCTTCCAAACGTATCTAAAGATGTCCCAAACGCAGCTCATCATCAAACAGGACGTGGAGGACCCTATAAAGATCACATTTAACGAAATCAAGCGGAAAAACAACATCGTTTACAGTTTCGCCACGACTTATCACTGTCTTCTCGAAGACTTGGACGGTTCGTTTGGAATTCGTTTTCCCAACGACGAGCTACGGATTTTCTGGACCGGTAAGAACTTTCGGCGAATTTTCTTAAAATTCTTTCTTTAATTTTCTGTCTTTCTTCAGATAACGAGGACGACACGTTTGATATTACTGGGGAGAAAAGTTTTGCACTGTTCTTGAATCATGGATCGAAAGATCTTCTTGTGGCTGTCCCTAGTCTGGCCAGATCGAAAGGACACTCAGAACCGATCAAAGTTATCATGATGGTGAACATTCCGTGCAAAGAATACATTAATAGTGTGACTGATTGGAAGGAGCTGCTCAAAGAAATTGAGCAATCGTTTAACACGAATGTCACCAGTCAAGAATATCGTGTATTTTGGAAAGGTAACTGAAATATTTCCAAATAGAAAATCTCCAGTAATTCTTGTTTATATTTTCGCAGATGATGAGAACGATGAGCTAGAAATTAGCGACGATGCAAGTTTTGAAATGTTTTTCGAGCAAAATAAAAATCGTAAATTGTTCATAACCAAAAGACCAAAAGCGCCCTCTATCAAAGTCTATTTTATGCGTCTGGGTGAGAAGAACCCCAAGGTGTTCTATTGGTCCATTGGAAATATGCGTCACCTTTCGACGATCGCGCGTACGAGTTTCTCTATAGATTTGGATGAATATGGAATATTTGACGCAGGTAAGTAATAGACAAAATAATCAAATTAAAATATTTCTATTCGGAGTTTTTCATTCTCATTAGTTAGTGTCAGTCTTTTGAGACATAAATTTTGATGTATTTGCAGATAAGAATATAATCGCCAAGGAAGAAGATTTCGAGGCATTCTTGATGAAACCAGAGGAGAAAAAGAAGCTCTTTATTGAGCCGAAAGAGAATGAGATCGCCCATCGTTTGGCGATAACTCCCAATTAATACTTCCTAACTCTTGCTGCTCTCATAATTTTGTGTTTTTTGTCCAGAAGTGATTTTCTGTTTTACTATTAATTACATGCATGCTTTTATACTATTTTTCTCTCAATAAAGTCTAGAATTCGAAGCATTGAAACAATATATATTTCTATAATGTATAAATATCGTTATCGATATATTGACTCGGTTCTTCGTAATTACATGAAGCTGAGAGGAAGACAAATATTTTTGGCATTCTTTTTAGTCGATTAAAGGCACAAAATCCCAATAAACTACCTGATAACCTATGCAGATGCCCCGTTCCCTTGGATCGTAAATTCAATCATTAGGTGTAAATGATTGAGAATCATCCAGTTCGCATTTTAATAATGATAAATTGTGCTGTTTAAAATAACCTGCTAGGACGTTAGTGCATACTAAAGGTTTTTGTGTCTCCCTGTCGTCACGTATCTAACCAATTTTTGGCTGATGCAGCATTCATTCATTATCATTATCTTATGGACTAAAGACCAGATTAAAAGATTACATTGTTAAATGAAGACGGTCAAATCACTGATAGGAATTTTATAAACAAAAATTTGTGGCCGTTCAAAATTTGGCTATCAAAATACGATTAAGACTCCAGTTTGTTTATGAAGTCAGCAAAGTGGATATGTAGAACATTTTCGTGGCGGATGTGAGCCCATTCAGTTTTTATAAACATTCTTAATTATTATTATCGGCATATACATAATTGAATGAGTGCTCATATTTTGGGAAAACAAATTAATTTTAGCTTTAAGCGATGTGCGCTAAGGGGCTAACGATTGCGATTCACGGAGTTGGTACTTTGGAATAATACACACGTTTCGTTGGCTTTTTTGCACACTATGAAGCAAGGTTATTCTACCCTATTTTGGAGCTAAGAAACGGAAGCTAGTACGGGGAAACTGACAAACACTCAGAACAGTTGCGATATTTAGATAACATTGCAAAAGCCCAAGCCTGGCACGAGTTTTGGCAATCCTTACATCATGATAAGGACTCAACAAGGGTAAGTAAAATTCTGTCAAAAGTAAATTCATGTCCGTCGTTAATAAAGAGAGAGAATGGAACCTGGACGGAATCTACGGATGAGTCCCTCCAGCTTCTTTTGAGTACGCATTTCCCTGGGTGCAAAACCGTTTGCACTCCCAGACCGACACTGCAATAATGCTGACATTCGACTAAGTGACTTTGTACACTCTGTCATTACGCAGGTGAAAGTCTCCTGGACTATTAATAACTTCATCCCGTTTAAATCTCCTGGACCAGACGGCCAATCATGATGCAGAAAATGCAGCATCTTGTAGTTCCATTGCTTCTACAACTCACCTCACCTACGTTCTCCACTCGTGGCGACGAGGTCCGAGTCAGTTTCATGTTAACGGCAGGTGAACAAGAGCATGGAACCGCGAAGGACTTCAGGCCTATTAGTTCATCCTCCTTCACATTAACAACTTGGAGCGCATCGTTGATCTCCATTAAAAAAAAACTCAGTGCTCTCTAGGTCGCAACACGCATACGTTAGGGATAATTCATCAGAAACAACAGGCCCTCCTCATGCGTAGCATCGAGTACAGTCTTCAATACAAACAGTACAGGTTAGACGCTTTCCTTGACAAAGAGGGAGCTTTCAACAATATCCGTATACAATCTAGCCACGATGCCCTCACGGAATCAGGAGTGGAGACGAATTTGGGAAACAGGAAGCTGACTAAATTTGTTTGCAGAGGTATACCACAGGGTGCAGTCATCTTTCCGTTCATGTGGCTGGCTAAGCTAAACATGATGTTGAGGGTACGCGTATGGGTATGATTTAGCGATATTAGTATTAGGAAAGTGTCTCTCTGTGATCAGTCAGATAATGGGGAGATCGGGTTGGTCAGCATTCAGCAACTGGGCCAGAAGCTGTGGCCTAGCCCAGGAAACAAAAAACTGATGCCGTTTACTTCAAAAATCACAGTTTGCTCTTTAATTGATGGACAACTCACACTATCACCCAGTTTAAAGTCTCTGGCAGTCGTTTCAAACAAAAAGCTTAGCTGGAAGTTAAAAAAAAGAGCGTGCTGAGAAAGCCTGCGTAGCTTTCTACGCCTGCAAGACAATCTTGAATAGAATAGGTGGGGTGTTAAGCCAAATGTAATACTCTGGCTCTACACCACGATTGTACTCCCCATCCTGATATATGAAGCACTGGTCTGGTGGCCAGCGCTCAAAAGAGCTTGCAATGTAACGAAGCTGGGCAGAGTGTAAAGATCGGCATGTCTTGGCATCTCTGGGGGTATGCGAACATGCCCGAAAGATGCCTTGAATGTTATCCTACATCTTCTGCTTATCAACCTTTCTATCAATGTACTAGCGGCATATAAACGGCCAGGCGCAAGTTGGATTGCTGGGATACGGAGGTCCAGCGTCTCTGCGACATGAGACAGTATGGTTATTGGTAGATAGCATGTTTCCCTGGATTAGGGAAACGTACGATACGACCTATTTACCAGATATCAGGGATGGCAACGTGGAGATCCACAAGTTAAACACCGCTGTGAAGTTCTCAATAGCTTGAAGGTCGAGATTTTAAGCATATGGCCATTGAAATACCATCAGGTCTTGGAGTTTTTAGCATTCTCAATGACATTCTTAGCCACGTTCGGCAGCGAATCGGTTTTCTAATTGTACGCTTGAGCTTATCGGACTTGGGATGATAAATAAATTGCTAATTGAACTGGATTGCTGTGCTGGTTTCGAAGCTTATGGCTTTATTGCCCTTATCCTTGTTGGGGCTGGAAAAGGTCACGCACAGTAGACCATAACTTGCTGCCGCCGTCATTAAGGTTACAGTCACTAAGGTGCTCATTCCATTTTGCCTTCCGATACTCTTTAACTTCTCGTCTAATTTCGATATTAAGCACCTGAATTCTGGGATCACTAGCGTGAGCACGTCTGATGTTATCACGTTCATGGGCACTCAGGGGAAACTTTGGTCGAACCATTGGTTTATGTCCTGCAGGAATGAAACGTGCGCGGCTTTAGCAATGGCATTCCTAACATTCCGTTCGGCCTGGCCACGTTAGGTGGGAGCTCGATGAACTTCGCCAAAGTAAATGTTTTGAAACCTTCCCAATCGGTTTTTTTTGTGTAATTCGCTTTTCTGGCTTGGTCAGGTCAGTTAGTTTGTCGACTCCAGCAATGGAAGGTGATTGGACTAGTACGCCTCTCCCAGGAAGTTTTACAAATTAACAATAGCTATATCAGGAGAGCAAATGCGATTGTTAGCGTCACGTATCGGCGAATCATCATTAAGAGTACAGAACTCTGAAGTGTCAAGAAATTCGGCATGGTTATGAAGTGCAGAATGCCAAAGTTGGTGGCATTGAAGTCGACAAGAATGATCCTGATCGAAAAGATAGCCAGACGAACAACTGGAGTGACGTGGTACATAAACATTAAAAATTTCGATATTGGTGCTCCCCGATGAAATAGATATGGCTTGCAATTCCGCCGTACCGTCAGCAACTACATCCAATATCTGCAATGTACGGACTTGTGTATTAGGAAGGTCCACCTCCAGGGTGAGAATCATTCGTGGCGCCTTCTCTGCCGTTCCGTAATACAACATATTTACCTTGGACGCTAAGAGGCGAATCCGGGTGGAGCTTCAATCAGATTTGGATGTTTTGAACTTTGTCTAAAATGCCTTTGCAGTTAAACTGCAATATGGACACTGGTGTGAGGATTGCTGGTCGAGGGGCAGGAGTCAAACTTGGTCTGGTGTTCAGGACTAGGGGGCAATGGTAGACCTGGTGCTGCCCGCCCAATAAACCTACAACCCGCTTCAACATATATGATCCATTGTACTGACCCATCTTTTTTCAAACACCTAGAATGAACCCCCTCCAAACAGCAAATAGACTAAAATGACCTGGCATTCGAAACGATACGTTGATAACAGACACTGCAACTCCATACCCTTACAGAGCCAGGATTTGTTACAACACCGACGCGTATAAGAAGAATAGGGAGCAGCCGCCCCGAAAAAATACATAAATCGAAAGCATACATATACCTACACAGTTTTACAAAACCTCTCAGCATCGAAACCGTTTGAATAACAAACGGATGTGGTCCGCCCCGTAGAGCGGACCACATGATATCAATGGAAGCTGGTGTGTCTGACAAATGAACTCTTCAAGAAATTTGGCGAGACCTATTAAACTGCTTCATACACCATACAACTGACATTAAATACCAAAAAGTCATAAATACTTTAATCTGCGTAATTCATTATATTTTTCGAACTCAGAGTATTAATTCAATGACGTAAACAAATATTTAGTTCTATTGGAATGCTAAATATGGACAAAATATGGACAAACATATAAAAACAAAAAATAAATTTCTTTTAATTATAAACTGAAATATTGTTTGTGGAAAGAAGCTACACAGGCTACTCGTCTTAAATTACAATGGTATGCATGATTTTAGGAGAAGCATCAAAATTTAATCGAGTCTTGAAATTTTCGAATGTCGTGCGATTCTCTATATGTCCCTTGTGTGGCTCCAACTTTTCTGAAATTTAAAATTTATTAGAGTATAGAAAATGTGTATTATGGTCAGATTACTTATCATATTCAACGTACCATCATTATATGTATATGATATCTGCAAGTTATCTGTGTTGACGCCACAATTCATACGAAGTTCTTTTAAAAAGTCGTCGTAATCATCAACAGGATTAATTATGTATCTGCGAGTTCCATACAAAACTTTAATTGGATAAGCTTTATAATTTTTCGCATTGTCAACATAAAGTTCTAATTGCTTTGAACCATACTTAAAAAATACAATGAAATTCGCATTGGTAATCTCGATCATCTCTTCGGACGTATCTGAAAGACGGAAGTAATTTGTTTTATTTATCATTTATCATATTTTTTTCTTACATCTCCAAGCTATTGAATATTCTTTCCACGGGTCTGGCTGTTTACCCATCATGTTAACGAGATTAACCATCAGTTTATCGTAAGAAACGGCAGCGGAAAAACCAAGAGTGCTTTTATTTGTACCATGAATAATTTTAAACACTGATTCGGCTTTTTGAATGTTTATTTTCCGAGGTTTCAATGAAACTCCTCCAAGAAATTCCGCGAACATCTTCTGATTACATATCACCATTTTGTCATGGTCCTGAAAAGAAATAACACGATGAATTTCGCTGTACTTAGAGAACTCGATTTCGGAAAACCGACCTTTTCAAAAATGATATGATACTCTTCATTGAGAAATGAAATGCCAAATAATCCATTTATGTCTTCTATTAATTGCTGGTACGAACGAGCGCGACTACGAATCATGTGAGATTCCTCATCTATTTGAAATTGAATATCCAAATCATATTTCATCCGTTTAACAAGTAAGGTTTTTCCAAGGGACGTTGTTGGATTCGTGAAATTCATTTTATTTGTTTCAAGGAACATCTCAAATGTTCTCTGATTGCAAATTATAGATTCACCTGAAAGACAACAATAAATTAGCAGAACACTTGAAGAGAGATGCAATTAAAATTATTTTCAACGATTGAAACATTCTGTTTTTGCGGCACTCTATGAAATTGAAGTGGAAAATTAATTTAAGCGCTTAAACATAGAAATTTGTTTGTGGGTAGTCTGTCTAGTTATTATTGCCTACTTGCCGTTATGATAAATTCGATATTCATCATTAGGAAATCGAGTGCCAAAGAAGCAGTCCAAGTCTTCTAATAAACGTTCATACGTATTTGCAAAACTATAAGCCAGATATTGAGCTCCATCTATCTCAACGATGATTCTCAGAGGATCTTCCTGATAACGTTTGATCCAAATATTCCGTTTTTGCGATCGGCGGAATATTTCAAAGGATTTTCCATTGTCGATGCACACTTCGTTTTTATCATGATCTGTGGATTAAAAAAAAAACGTACATGAAATTTATGTGTCTCCAATGTAGTAAAATATGGACCCTAAATTCTAGAATATTAGCGTTGTAGCCAAAGCCGTCTTAATACAAGCCCGGAAGCAGAGCACGGTCATATACTAAAACGTCAAATCATAGGCCTCTTCAGATCGAAAATTTACATTGCGGTAAAGGCAAATCAGGTTGGGTCACGGCAAACTTTACACGAAAAGTATTGGTTCCCGGTTCATTTTCGTCGCGAAAAGTGCAATGTACACGGTTTTTTACATGCGCTGTGCTTGTGTTAGTGCATCGTGCAACGTATATACGACATGTTCATAGGCTCGATTTGTGTGCATGTATTGCTGCTTCCCGGCTTCTAGTGAAGGTGGCTTTGGTTGTAGCAGTACAGAAAGACGTGCTCTAATTTTCGTCGTCGTTCTTTTCTATTGTCTCAAGCGAAAAGAACGTAGCAGCTGCAATAGGGGTTTCCTGATGAAGATGATCTGCGACGACGACATCAGGTGGCAATTTGTAACCACACCGATGCTGCATAGGCAAATATTGCTCGACCTATCGCTTGGTAAGTGCCCATCATAGTTTCATTGTCCTTGCCATAGGAGATGCCGGCCAGTGTCTTTAGAATGTTGTTTCTACTGTGCATTTTGTCGATTAGGTTCTCTACATGACGGTTCGACTTCATCACGGTGTCTAAGCCCCAAGGATCTTAGGATTAGTAACAGTATAACAACGTCATCATGCTTACCAGTACGGATCGTAAGTTCCTCCCAAAATTCTGATTAAGGTGATGGTGATTCAGTCAGGCACACATACCCTTTTAAATCACTCCTCGTGGTGAGTACGGTGCAATCGTCCGTATAGGAAATTACATACCTCGATACCTTCCGGGGTGCTGAAATACTCGCCAAGTAAATGTTGAGCAATGCAGGAGAGAGTACGCTACCTTGTCCAACTCCCTGCTCAATTTTCCTATGCTCTGAACAATTGCCTTGAAACTCTGTATAGGATTGCCTTCCAGCCAGATGGTTGATATTGACGAGATTGGCCAACAGCGAAGTGAATGACGTATTGAAAGCTTTCGCCATGTCAGGAGCCACTAGGACGGTTCTGTCGCAGGACTGTTGTCTTGTAAAGGCTGTATGTGATTTTGCATCTTTACCGGATTTTGGCTTTAGGATGTTTAGAAAATTGCTTATTGAACAAGCTCGCGCAGTGGTTTTCTTGCCGAATCTGATGGCTACACTACCTTTATCTTTGGTTAGATGCGACAGGGCGCGGACGGTAGCCCAGACTTTCCTGACACCTTTTCGAAGATCGCAGCTTTCGAGATGCTCGTTCCATTGTCTGTCAGATTGGCGCGTCTAAGTTGTGCGTTAGTATATATGTATATATGCGTTATCACTACACGCATTCGTGATGGGCTAAATCAACGCCGTCCTTGTCACAGAACCATTCTGGTGGCAATTGACCTATCAAATGCTTTTGATAAGGTCAATCACTCAATGCTCTTAGCAAAGCTGTTGAATATGCATCTTCCTGCACAAGAGATTCGTTGGATTGCCAATTATCTAGCTGGTCGGCACTCCTTCACCGAGTTTCGAGGCAAACGTTCCAAGCTTAGGAAAACAAATTAGGTGTTCCACAGGGAGGGGTACTCTCCCCCACTCTGTTTAACATCTACATGTCCGGCCTTCCCACACCACCTGAAGAAATCGAGGTGATTTCCTATGTTGACGATTGCACCGTACTCGCCACAGGGGGTGATAACGATGAAATGCGCCTCCAAATTAATCGCTATCTAGGACGATTACAGGCATTTTTCCAAAGCCGAAACCTCACCATCTCTGCGTCCAAATCTTCTGCGACTTTTCTAACCACTTGGTGGGAGGATATGAGATGGGAGATTGATGTACGTATTGGCAACAATTCTATTCCTACTGTAAAAAAACCTAAAATTCTCGGGCTTCACCTAGAGAACATGATAACATCTGCGAACCATGCAGCTGCAGTTTGTAAAAAAATGCGCAGTAGGAATAAAATCCTAAAAGCTCTAGCTGTTAGGGGCAAAGATAAAGAGACCATGCTAGCTACTTATAAAGCGGTGGGTCGAGCGGCCGCTGATTATGCAGCCCCAGTTTGGACACATAGTTTATGTGACACAAACTGGTCCAAAATTCAGGTCTGCCAAAATGCCGCTCTACGCATCGCGACAGGTTGCCTTCTGATGTCTGCCCAGGATCACCTACATCAGGAGACAAAATTGATGCCAATTCGTGACCACAATCTCCTACTCTCAAAACAGTATCTTGTTGGTTGCTATCGTGAGGATCATCCCAATAATCACCCCATGGACCGAAATCCTCCACCACGACATGTCAGGCGTGGTCTACGAGACTTTGAGAGAGAGGTTCAGTGATACAAAAGGGACCCTTGCGATGAAGTTACATAGCGAGCCGCCATCGCAGCGATCCACACTGAAGAAGTGAATCGGTCTATTGCGAGCTTAGGTGCGAATAGAGTCATCTCAGAGCGCCCACCACCTATTTCGCCTGACGAGATTAGGCTCCCGAGAGCCAGCAGAGTCACACTAGCTCAACATCTGTCCAAACTGCGATGGTACTTCTCATGATGTGTGTCATTTGTTTCAATGCCCCGCTGCGCCCACTGATCTTACCTCTATATCGCTGTGGGAAAACCCTATCGCAGCAGCTATGTTTCTGTCCTTAGACCTCACGGACACAAACATTGACGAACCATAAATCGTACCCACATAGATGCACAAAGGTTTCACACCTTTCTGCACCGCTAAAAGAAGAAGAAGGAGAGGATCCCAACAATCTATGAATGACGATACTGGTTCTTGCGCCGCTACAACAACAACAACGACCGGGTCCGAACAAGTTAAAAAAAAGTCAGAACAATAATTAAAATAACTGGTTTAATACTGTCTAGGGAAATTAGTTTTATGGATCACCAAATTTACACGATACAAGGATTTGTAGCAGATAATTTTATTTGAGAACATTTTTCTTACAACGCCCTGGCCAGCCTTTTCTTCAATTGGCGCTGCTGCAGCTTCTGCCGTCACTTCGGTACTAATAATAGTTTTCTTTGTTCCTTCACCAAAACCTTTAAGCAATTCTTGAAGTTAATAAAAATGTTAATCCGGCTTGGACCCCTCGGAACCATTGATTGGCGGACAATCAACCGAGTCAACTTTTCCGTATCGAACGGCGCGGTTGTCTAGTCGTTAGTCAGTTGAAAATACACTTGTCGGCTTCCATTTAGCTTCAGTCGACCTTCACAAGACGTAATAATTTTACCAATCTGGCAACGTGCATTCCGGCTTCATATTTGCATCCTTCGGAGCATATCGTACAGTTCGCAACACGGACAAGTTAATTTTACTTCAAAGTTTGACAAAACTCTAATCATAATTTTATAGCTATGAAAAAATCAAGTACTCATACCTGGATGCGTTTCATAGAGATTGTATGATTGTATGTATGAATTGTATAAATCATAGATACCCTTTCGATAAATTTCATTATGTGAAAATATTTTCAGAAATTGGACGTATGGTAAGTTTTTTTGTGAAAATTTTAATAATTTATTGATATAATTATATTTTTTAGAATATAATTGGATAGAGAGAAGAAAAGCAGATAGAAGAAGAAGAATAGTGGAAGAAAAGTGAAGAAAAGGTTAAAAAAAAGTGATAAAAAAGGTAAAAAATTTTAAAATAATTATTGAGATTTGTAAAAGGTTAATAATATTGGTATTTCTTTTGTTTTAGGAAGAAAAAGAAGAAAATAAAAAAGAAAAATAAGAGAGGAGGTGTAATAAATAAGGAAGGAGAAGAAAAAATTGAAGAAAAAGTAGAGTAAGATTTTGATATATAAAGTGTTAAATTGTGTTAAAATATTTAGTGAGGGAATTAATTATGAGTGATTTGGGAATGAATTTAATGTATATTTTTATTATAAGACCTTTTTGTTTATTTTTTTATATGGGATATTTTAGATTTTTGATGAGGTTTATTGAATATGTGGTAGGGGGGATAAGGACTTTATATTATATAGATATTTTACATAGATATTTGTTGTTAGGAGTAGCGTTTAAAGGTGTTTTGGAAGAATGTTTTATTATATATAGTAATTTAGAATTAGGATATTTTGTTTCTATAAATATTAGATTTTGTTATTATATTATTAAATATTTGTTAGAATTAATTGGTATAGTTTGTAGTTTAGTAGTAAGATATTTTATGGATTATATAATTTTTGAACTTTTGAATGGTTTATGGGTGATGTATTATGTAGTATTTATGGTAGTAGTGATAGTTTTTTGTTTCTATTTATTATGTTATTGTATTTTATATATTTTTGGTAGGTTTTATGGGTTAATTTAGGCTAATTATTAGAATTTATTAATAATATATTGTTGTTGTTGTTATTATTATTATTTAATTAGTTAGAATTATTAGTATGTAGTTTAAAAATTAGGTAGTAAGAAAATTTGAAGTAGTTAGTGTAGAAAATGTGGTTTTTTCCTAACAACCTATTAAAAGATTTATGTTTCCTAAAATGATTGAAATTGTAATTTGTTGAAATTAGAATTTTCTTAGTTTGCATGAGTAAATTGTTTTGGGAAACATAAATCTTAACTATAGTGGGTTATTTAACTTACAAATAAAGTAAATTTTCAACTTAAAGAATTTAATTTAAAATTGTAATGAAAAAAAAATATGTTACCAAAAATATATTAAAAAAAAAAAATAAAAAATTTATAGTTGCAAAAATGTTTATAAAATGTATATTTTTGGTAATGTTAAATTAAAGCTTTTATTTGTCGAGTCATTTTATCAATGAGATATTTGCATTTATTGAAGATGGAGAATATGATATCAGTTTTTAATAGAAATTGTTGGAAATTGATATCATATTCTTTAACTTCAAAGAATAGTGAAATCGGAATTGAAAGTTTGACTCGACATTCAGGAGCATTAAAAGTGACGTTATTAAAAATATAAAAAATTATTTAAATAGTTAAAAAAAAATAATAAATTGATAGAAAATTATATTTTTGGTAACATAATTAATTTGAATTAATAGTAAAATATTGTTTGAAAATAGAAAAAAGTTGAAAATTTATTTGGTAAGTGTAACCTAATGTAGTTGGATAGGTTGTTAGGTTTTTCCACATAACCACACACACACACACACTCACAACATTTTTTTAAATTTGTGTTTTTTTTTTTTCAAATCAGTTTACTGAATAAAATCTTGTCCCTCCTCTTTACATTGTCACATTATTGACCACTCCGCCTCATACAATTATGATACCAACACCCAACACTGTCCAAAAATTTATTTTTTAAATTCGTTTTATAGACCAATGTTGAGCTCACAATTAACCTGTAAAAAAATTGGTTACAATTTCAGGCAACAAGGAGAGGAAGCGGACAAATTTGTTGATTAGCGAGATGAGAACTTAACCATATTTGTGAAGTCCGGGAATAGTACTCGTACTGAGCATTGCAATCAAGATGAGATCAATGTGACGAGGAACGTGAAAGGTTTGTGTTATATGGACAGATGTGAACACTATTGAGTCTTGTGTAGAACTGCTTTATTGAACATAAGTAGAATACATTTGACTTAAAACTAAGAGTAACTTAAACTAATTCTCGATTCTCTTACATCTTCCTTTTTAAGTTTGAATATTTATTAATTTAAGAGAATCGAGAATTAGTTTAAGTTACTCTTAGTTTTAAGTCAAATGTATTCTACTTATGTTCAATAAAGCAGTTCTACACAAGACTCAATAGTGTTCACATCTGTCCATATAACATGGTGTCAGAAGAAACGTAATAAAAGTAAAGTTCGGTCAACATAATTAAAAAAAATAATACATGTCGGACGAGGAAATTCTGGAAGGAATTCAAGACGAAACACAGGAGGAAATACTGGAAGGAATTCAAAACGAAACACAGGAGGAAATCCAAGCAATACCAGAGTTGAAAATGGCTGAAAATTCAATTGGAAATTTGCAGTCGATATCTCCATTGGATTTCAATACGGCAAATTTAGCGGATCGGTGGCGTAGCTGGATTTTGCAATTCCGAATATATATGCGAGCGACTAATCTAGAAGCTGAAGCAGATGGGAGAAAAGTTGCTGTTCTTCTACATCTACTAGGACCAGAAGCGTTACCAGTGTTCAATTCATTTGATGTGGATATCGATAAGGTAAAATACACGGTTTTAGTTGAAAAATTCGAAAATTTTTGTACTCCTCGAAAAAATATTGCCATGGAGAGACATGCATTTTTTACTCGAAAGCAAAATGGCGGTGAGTCAATAGCCGAGTTTATTGCATCTCTAACCAATTTGAGCAAATCATGTGAATTTGAAAAGTTACAAAGTTCACTCATAAAAGACATTTTCATTTGTGGTCTTAATGCCGAAAATAAAAATATCCGTGATCGACTTTTACAAGAAGGCAATATTACGCTTGAAAAAGCCATCGAGATTGCTAAATTATTGGAACAGTCCAAATTGCAATCGAAAGAGCTTGAATTACCCGTCTCTTCAATTATAGCGAAAATTAAGAGAGGAAATTCAAATTTCAAATCGAAGCGCGAAGAGAATCATACATCGAATGAGAGTTCCAAATTGAAAAATTCTCACAATAAATCCGTCGACAATACGTTCAATTGCTCTAGATGTGGGCAACGGCATAAGCCAAAGCAGTGCCCCGCATATAATGTTAAATGTAATCGATGCGGTAGATCGAATCATTTTGCGAGAGTTTGCAAACAAAAAGAGATCCGATCAGTTGAGATTGATGACACTGAGAGTGAGAACAATCTTTTCATTGGGATTATTAACAACGAGTCAAGCGTAGGCATGTTCGATTATTGAAAATAATCGATTATAAACGATTATTAGAAATAATCGATTATACGATTAATCGATGATACGATTAATCGAAAAAAAAATTATCGATTAATCGATAATACGATTAATCGAAACTGCGAATAATCGAAAATACGATTAATCGAAAATACGATTAATCGAAAATACGATTAATCGAAACTACAAATAATCAAAAATACGATTAATCGAAAATACGATTAATCGAAAATACGATTAATCGAAAATACGATTAATCGATAATACAATTAATCGAAACTACAAATAATCGAAAATACGATTAATCGAAAATACGATTAATCGAAACTACAAATAATCGAAAATTCGATTAATCGAAACTACAAAAAATCGAAAATACGCTTAATCGGAAAACACGCTATTCGCTGCTTAGCGGAAGATTTCGTTTCAATTTTCCCTAGTCACCCCCGTTCTCCCGCTGCAGCTCCACAAAGTGGTTTCACTGCTTGCTGAGTGACGTCTGGCAGTAAACGGAAATGCAATTTTCATGTCGCCGAACGAAATTGGTGGCAAATGAAAGGTCGCGACTCCCTATTGACTATTCCGAAGTAATTTATCCCTAGTCACCCCCGTTCTCCCTCTGCAGCTCCACAAAGTGGTTGTTTCGCTGCTTTCGGGAAATGTCTGGCAGTAGACGGAAATGACAATTTTCATGTCGCCGAACGAAATTGGTGGCAAATGAAAAGTATCGACTCCCTATTGGCTTTTCCGAAGTAATTTCTCCCTAGTCACCCCCGTTCTCCCACTGCAGCTCCCAAAGTGGCTGTGTCGCTGCTTGGCGGGAAACGTCTGGCATAGACGCAAATGACAATTTTCATGTCGCCGAACGAACTTGGCGGCAAATGAATGGTCTCGACTCTCTATTGACGATCCCGAAGTCATTTTTCGCTAGTCACCCTCGTTCTCCCGCTGCAGCTCCACAAAGTGGTTGTTTCGCTGTTTGCGGGAAATGTCTGGCAGTAGACGGATATGACAATTTTCGTGTCACCGAACAAAATTTGTGGCAATCGAAAGGTCTCGACTCCCTATTGACGACTCCCCAGTCATTTTTCGCTAGTCAACCCCGTTCTCCCGCTGCAGCTCCACAAAGTGGTTGTTTTGCTGCTTGGCGGCTGACGTCGGGCAGTAGACGGAAATGACAATTTTCATGTCGCCGAACGAAATTGGTGGCAAATGAAAGGTCTCGACTCCCTATTGACGATTCCGAAGCAATTTCTCCCTATTCAACCCCGTTCTCCCGCTGCAGCTCCACAAAGTGGTTGTTTCGCTGCTTGGAGGGTGACGTCTGGCAGTAGACGGAAATGACAATTTTCATGTCGTTCAACGAAATTGGTGGCAAATTAAGGGTCTCGACTCTCTATTGACGATCCCGAAGTCAATTTTCGCTAGTCACCCCCGTTCTCCCGCTGCAGCTCCACAAAGTGGTTGTTTTGCTGCTTGGCGGCTGACGTCGGGCAGTAGACGGAAATGACAATTTTCATGTCGCCGAACGAAATTTGTGGCAAATGAAAGGTCTCGACTCCCTATTGACGATTCCGAAGCAATTTCTCCCTATTCACCCCCGTTCTCCCGCTGCAGCTCCCCAAAGTGGCTGTGTTGCTGCTTGGCGGGAAACGTCTGGCAGTAGACGGAAATGACAATTTTCGTGTCATCGAACAAAATTTTTGGCAATCGAAAGGTCTCGACTCCCTATTGACGACTCCCCAGTCATTTTTCGCTAGTCAACCCCGTTCTCCCGCTGCAGCTCCACAAAGTGGTTGTTTTGCTGCTTGGCGGCTGACGTCGGGCAGTAGCCGGAAATGACAATTTTCATGTCGCCGAACGAACTTGGTGGCAAATGAAAGGTCTCGACTCCCTATTGGCGATTCCGAAGTAATTTCTCCCTAGTCATCCCTGTTCTCCCGCTGCAGCTCCATAAAGTGGTTGTTTCGCTGCTTGTCGGGTGACGTCTGGCAGGAGAAGGAAATGACAATTTTCATGTCGCCGTAGGAAATTGGTAGCAAATGAAAGGTCTCGACTCCCTATTAACGATTCCGCAGTCGTTTCTCCCTAGTCACTCCCGTTCTCCCGCTGCAGCTCCACAAAGTGGTTGTTTCGCTGCTTGGAGGGTGACGTCTGGCAGTAGACGGAAATGACAATTTTCATGTCGTCCAACGAAATTGGTGGTAAATTAAGGGTCTCGACTCTATATTGACGATCCCGAAGTCAATTTTCGCTAGTCACCCCCGTTCTCCCGCTGCAGCTCCATAAAGTGGTTGTTTCGCTGCTTGGAGGATGACGTCTGGCAGTAGACGGAAATGGCAATTTTCATGTCGCCGAACGAAATTGGTGGCAAATGAAAGGTCTCGAGTCCCTATTAACAATTCCGCAGTCATTTCTCCCTAGTCACTCCCGTTCTCCCGCTGCAGCTCCCCAAATTGCTGGTTTCACTGCTTTCGGGAAATGTCTGGCAGTTGACGGAAATGACAATTTGCATGTCGCCGAACGAAATTGGTGGCAAATGAAAGCTCTCGACTCCCTATTGGCGATTCCGAAGTAATTTCTCCCTAGTCATCCCCGTTCTCCCGCTGCAGCTCCATAAAGTGGTTGTTTCGCTGCTTGGAAGGTGACGTCTGGCAGTAGACGGAAATGACAATTTTCATGTCGCCGAACGAAATTGGTGGCAAATGAAAGGTTTCGACTGCCTATTAACGATTCCGCAGTCATTTCTCCCTAGTCACTCCCGTTCTCCCGCTGCAGCTCCACAAAGTGGTTGTTTCGCTGCTTTCGGGAAATGTCTGGCAGTAGACGGAAATGACAATTTTCATGTCGTCGAACGAAATTGGTGGCAAATTAATGGTCTCGACTCTCTAGTGACGATCCCGAAGTCAATTTTCGCTAGTCACCCCCGTTCTCCGCTGCAGCTCCATAAAGTGGTTGTTTCGCTGCTTGGAGGTTGACGTCTGGCAGTAGACGGAAATGACAATTTTCATATCGCCGAACGCAATTGGTGGCAAATGAAAGGTCTCGACTCCCTATTAACGATTCCGCAGTCATTTCTCCCTAGTCACTCCCGTTCTCCCCCTGCAGCTCCACAAAGTGGTTGTTTCGCTGCTTTCGGGAAATGTCTGGCAGGAGACGGAAATGACAATTTTCATGTCTACTGCCAGACGCCACCCGCCAAGCAGCGAAACAACCAATTTGTGGAGCTGCAGCGGGAGAACGGGGGTGAGTAGGGAGAAATTACTTCGGAATCGTCAATAGGGAGTCCGGATCTTTTATATGCCACCAATTTCGTTCGATGACATGAAAATTGTCATTTCCGTCTACTGCCAGACAATTCCCGCAAGCAGCGAAACAGCCACTTTGTGGAGCTGCAGCGGGAGAATGGGAGTGACTAGGGAGAAATGACTGCGGAATCGTTAATAGGGAGTCAAGACCTTTCATTTGCCACCAATTTCCTACGGCGACATGAAAATTGTCATTTCCGTCTCCTGCCAGACGTCACCCGACAAGCAGCGAAACAACCACTTTATGGAGCTGCAGCGGGAGAACGGGGATGACTAGGGAGAAATTACTTTGTAATCGTCAATAGGGAGTCGAGGCCTTTCATTTGCCACCAATTTCGTTCGGCGACATGAAAATTGTCATTTCCGTCTACTGCCCGACGTCAGCCGCCAAGCAGCAAAACAACCACTTTGTGGAGCTGCAGCGGGGAAACGGGGTTGACTAGCAAAAAATGACTGGGGAGTCGTCAATAGGGAGTCGAGACCTTTCGATTGCCACAAATTTTGTTCAGTGACACGGAAATTGTAATTTCCGTCTACTGCCAGACATTTCCCGCAAACAGCGAAACAGCCACTTTGTGGAGCTGCAGCGGGAGAACGGGGGTGACTAGGGAGAAATTACTTCGGAATCGTCAATAGGGAGTCCGAATCTTTTATATGCCACCAATTTCGTTCGATGACATGAAAATTATCATTTCCGTCTACTGCCAGAAATTTCCCGCAAGCAGCGAAACAGCAACTTTGTGGAGCTGCAGCGGGAGAATGGGAGTGACTAGGGAGAAATGACTGCGGAATCGTTAATAGGGAGTCGAGACCTTTCATTTGCCACCAATTTCCTACGGCGACATGAAAATTGTCATTTCCGTCTGCTGCCAGACGTCACCCGACAAGCAGCGAAACAACCACTTTATGGAGCTGCAGCGGGAGAACGGGGATGACTAGGGAGAAATTACTTCGGAATCGCCAATAGGGAGTCGAGACCTTTCATTTGCCACCAATTTCGATCGGCGACATGAAAATTGTCATTTCCGTCTACTGCCAAACATTTCCCGAAAGCAGCGAAACAACCACTTTGTGGAGCTGCAGCGGGAGAACGAGAGTTACTAGGGCGAAATGACTGCGGAATCGTTAATAGGGAGTCGAGACCTTTCATTTGCCACCAATTTCGTTCGGCGATATGAAAATTGTCATTTCCGTCTACTGCCAGACGTCACCCTCCAAGCAGCGAAACAACCACTTTATGGAGCTGCAGCGGGAGAACGGGAGTGACTAGGGAGAAATGACTGCGGAGTCGTTAATAGGGAGTCGAAACCTTTCATTGGCCACCAATTTCGTTCGGCGACATGAAAATTGTCATTTCGGTCTACTGCCAGACGTCACCCTCCAAGCAGCGAAACAACCACTTTATGGAGCTGCAGCGGGAGAACGGGAGTGACCAGGGAGAAATGACTGCGGAATCGTTAATAGTGAGTCGAGACCTTTCATTTGCCACCAATTTCGTTCGGCGACATGAAAATTGCCATTTCCGTCTACTGCCAGACGTCACCCGCCAAGCAGCGAAACAACCACTTTGTGGAGCTGCAGCGGGAGAACGGGGGTGACTAGGGAGAAATTACTTCGGAAAAGCCAATAGGGAGTCGATACTTTTCATTTGCCACCAATTTCGTTCGGCGACATGAAAATTGTCATTTCCGTCTACTGCCAGACATTTCCCGAAAGCAGCGAAACAACCACTTTGCGGATCTGCAGCGGGAGAACGAGGGTGACTAGTGAGAAATGACTTCGGAATCGTCAATAGGGAGTCGAGACCTTTCATTTGCCACCAATTTCGTTCGGTGATATGAAAATGTCATTTCTGTTTACTGCCAGACATTTCCCGCAAGCAGCGAAACTGCCACTTTGTGGAGCTGCAGCGGGAGAACGGGGGTGACTAGCGAAGAATGGCTGCGGGATCGTCAATAGAGAGTCGAGACCATTCATTTCCCACCAATTTCGTTCGGTGAGACGAATATTTTCATTTTCGTCTACTGCCAGACATTTCCCGAAAGCAGCGAAACAACCACTTGCGGATCTGCAGCGGGAGAACGAGGGTGACTAGCGGGAAATGACTTCGGAATCGTCAATAGGGAGTCGAGACCTTTCATTTGCCACCAATTTCGTTCGGTGATATGAAAATGCCATTTCTGTCTACTGCCAGACATTTCCCGCAAGCAGCGAAACAGCCGCTTTGTGGAGCTGCAGCGGGAGAATGGGAGTGACTAGGGAGAAATGACTGCGGAATCGTTAATAGGGAGTCGAGACCTTTCATTTGCCACCAATTTCCTACGGCGACATGAAAATTGTCATTTCCGTCTCCTGCCAGACGTCACCCGACAAGCAGCGAAACAACCACTTTATGGAGCTGCAGCGGGAGAACGGGGATGACTAGGGAGAAATTACTTTGTAATCGTCAATAGGGAGTCGAGGCCTTTCATTTGCCACCAATTTCGTTCGGCGACATGAAAATTGTCATTTCCGTCTACTGCCCGACGTCAGCCGCCAAGCAGCAAAACAACCACTTTGTGGAGCTGCAGCGGGGAAACGGGGTTGACTAGCAAAAAATGACTGGGGAGTCGTCAATAGGGAGTCGAGACCTTTCGATTGCCACAAATTTTGTTCAGTGACACGGAAATTGTAATTTCCGTCTACTGCCAGACATTTCCCGCAAACAGCGAAACAGCCACTTTGTGGAGCTGCAGCGGGAGAACGGGGGTGACTAGGGAGAAATTACTTCGGAATCGTCAATAGGGAGTCCGAATCTTTTATATGCCACCAATTTCGTTCGATGACATGAAAATTATCATTTCCGTCTACTGCCAGAAATTTCCCGCAAGCAGCGAAACAGCAACTTTGTGGAGCTGCAGCGGGAGAATGGGAGTGACTAGGGAGAAATGACTGCGGAATCGTTAATAGGGAGTCGAGACCTTTCATTTGCCACCAATTTCCTACGGCGACATGAAAATTGTCATTTCCGTCTGCTGCCAGACGTCACCCGACAAGCAGCGAAACAACCACTTTATGGAGCTGCAGCGGGAGAACGGGGAAGACTAGGGAGAAATTACTTCGGAATCGCCAATAGGGAGTCGAGACCTTTCATTTGCCACCAATTTCGATCGGCGACATGAAAATTGTCATTTCCGTCTACTGCCAGACATTTCCCGAAAGCAGCGAAACAACCACTTTGTGGAGCTGCAGCGGGAGAACGGGAGTGACTAGTGAGAAATGACTGCGGAATCGTTAATAGGGAGTCGAGACCTTTCATTTGCCACCAATTTCCTACGGCGACATGAAAATTGTCATTTCCGTCTCCTGCCAGACGTCACCCGACAAGCAGCGAAACAACCACTTTATGGAGCTGCAGCGGGAGAACGGGGATGACTAGGGAGAAATTACTTCGGAATCGCCAATAGGGAGTCGAGACCTTTCATTTGCCACCAATTTCGATCGGCGACATGAAAATTGTCATTTCGGTCTACTGCCAAACATTTCCCGAAAGCAGCGAAACAAACACTTTGGGGAGCTGCAGCGGGAGAACGAGAGTTACTAGGGCGAAATGACTGCGGAATCGTTAATAGGGAGTCGAGACCTTTCATTTGCCACCAATTTCGTTCGGCGATATGAAAATTGTCATTTCCGTCTACTGCCAGACGTCACCCTCCAAGCAGCGAAACAACCACTTTATGGAGCTGCAGCGGGAGAACGGGAGTGACTAGGGAGAAATGACTGCGGAGTCGTTAATAGGGAGTCGAAACCTTTCATTGGCCACCAATTTCGTTCGGCGACATGAAAATTGTCATTTCGGTCTACTGCCAGACGTCACCCTCCAAGCAGCGAAACAACCACTTTGCGGATCTGCAGCGGGAGAACGAGGGTGACTAGTGAGAAATGACTTCGGAATCGTCAATAGGGAGTCGAGACCTTTCATTTGCCACCAATTTCGTTCGGTGATATGAAAATGTCATTTCTGTTTACTGCCAGACATTTCCCGCAAGCAGCGAAACTGCCACTTTGTGGAGCTGCAGCGGGAGAACGGGGGTGACTAGCGAAAAATGGCTGCGGGATCGTCAATAGAGAGTCGAGACCATTCATTTCCCACCAATTTCGTTCGGTGAGACGAATATTTTCATTTTCGTCTACTGCCAGACATTTCCCGAAAGCAGCGAAACAACCACTTGCGGATCTGCAGCGGGAGAACGAGGGTGACTAGCGGGAAATGACTTCGGAATCGTCAATAGGGAGTCGAGACCTTTCATTTGCCACCAATTTCGTTCGGTGATATGAAAATGCCATTTCTGTCTACTGCCAGACATTTCCCGCAAGCAGCGAAACAGCCGCTTTGTGGAGCTGCAGCGGGAGAACGGGGGTGACTAGCGAAAAATGACTTCGGGATCGTCGATAGAAACTCGAGACCATTCATTTGCCACCAATTTCGTTCGGTGATATGCAAATTGGAATTTTCGTCTACTGCCAGACGTCACCCGCCAAGCAGCGAAACAACCACTTTGTGGAGCTGCAGCGGGAGAACGGGGGTGACGTGAGTTTTAATTTCGGTCTGCTGCCAGGCAGACATCTTCCGCCAAGCGGCGAAAATCGTGTTTTTCTAATAATTGTATTTTCGATTAATCGTATTTTCGATTAATCGTATTTTCGATTATTTTTCGATTAATCGTATTTTCGATTAATCGTATTTTCGATTAATCGTATTTTCGATTAATCGTATTTTCGATTATTTTTCGATTAATCGTATTTTCGATTATTTTTCGATTAATCGTATTTTCGATTAATCGTATTTTCGATTATTTTTCGATTATTTCTCGATTATTTTAATAATCGATTAATCGTATAATCGAAACAAAAATAATCGATTAATCGATTATTGAAAATAATCGATTACAGTTCGATTAATCGATTAATCGAACATGCCTAGTCAAGCGGTAATTCGTGGACAGTATTATTATCAGCAAATAATAGAAATGTCTGCTGTTTGTTGGATACAGGTGCCCAAGCAAACTTAATTTCCATTTATAAATTGCAACATTTAGGTTTCGATAAAAAGATCATTCGCGGTACTGACAAAAAATTGTATTCTTTCGGTGGAAAAATAATTAAAACAATTGGAATTTGTGAGATACAGTGTATAATTAACGGTCGTAAAGAAAATTTAGAATTTTTTGTAATCAAAGAGTGTTGTATGCCGATAATTGGTTTAAAATCTTGCCAAAAATTAAATTTGCTTTGTAAAGTAAACACAGTTACAATAGAAAATTCAAATTTTAATGTGATTAATGAATTCAGTGACGTGTTTGAGGGTTTGGGAAAACTACCAGGTAAAGTGCATCTTGATGTTAATTCGAAAGTTGAACCGAAAATTGATCCTCCGCGTAAAATTCCATTCAAACTTATGGACGCTTATAAAAATGAATTAAATAGGATGGAAAAGTTAGATGTTATAAAGAAGGTTGATGAGCCAACACCGTGGGTTAGTTCAGTAGTTTTAGTTAAAAAGCCTAATAATAGCTTACGAGTTTGTTTAGATCCAAAAAATCTCAATGAAGCAATCAATAGGCCTCATTTTCATATTCCCGATTTTGAGATGATACGCTCAAAGCTTGCTGAAGCAAAGATCTTTAGCTTATTTGATGCAAACTCCGGGTTTTGGATGATGCAATTAGATAATGAAAGCTCGTATTTATGCACATTTAATACTCCTTTTGGTAGATATCGGTTTCTGCGATTACCATTCGGAATAAATGCGGCTTCAGAAATTTTCATTTGAAGGTATTGAGGGAGTAGAAATCTACATTGACGATTTCTTAATTTATGGCAGAAATAAAAGTGAACACGACACGAATATGAAGAAGTTTTTAGAAAGGGCAAGAGAAATTGGATTGAAGTTTAATAAAGACAAGTGTCAAATTGATAAGTCTCGAATTCGCTATTTGGGACACATATTTTCTGCAGATGGAGTGTCTTCAGATCCATCGAAGGTCCTTGCAATACAAAATATGACAAGACCAAACAATGTCAAGGATCTACAGCGGTTTTTAGGAATGGTGAATTACCTAAGTTCTTACATAGAAAATTTATCAGCATTAACTTCAAATTTGAGATGTTTGTTAAAAAAAGAAAATTTGTGGGAATGGAACTCCTCACACGAAAATGAATTTAATAAAATTAAACATGTCCTTTCAAATGCTCCAATACTTTGCCATTATGACCCGAAAAAAGCAATCACCCTCTCTGTTGCAATGGGTACTGTATTAATGCATGATAAGTCTCCAATTGCTTATGCGTCAACAACTTTAAATAGAGCCCAAAGAAATTATTCGCAGATTGAAAAGGAGCTCTTAGCTATTTATTTCGGATGTAACAAGTTTCACAGGTATATTTATGGTCAACAAATAACTGTAGAAACTGACCATAAACCTCTTATACCGATTTTTAAGAAATCTTTGCAGAGTATTCCTTCTCGTTTACAAAGAATCATGATGAAACTTCAAATTTACGATTTAAAAGTTCTTTATGTTCCCGGTAAATATTTATACATTGCTGATACTTTGTCAAGAGCGTGCACTCAAGAAGATCAGCAATTTCAAAAAGTTAGCGAGGAGTTAAATATAATACGATTACTTCAAGTTTGTCTGTTACTGAGAAAAAACTTATCGAAATTAGAGAAAAGACAAACGAAGATTCTACTTTACAATGTGTGAAGGATTATTGTATTAATGGTTGGCCAGAGAGAATAAGTCTAGTGAAGCCTGATGTGCAACCATTTTTTCACATAAAATACGAAATTTCAATTATTGATGAATTACTTTTTCGAAATGACAGTCTTATTATTCCAAAATCTTTACAAAAAGATATTTTGAATAAAATTCATGAAGGCCATTTTGGGATAGATCGTTGTCTTTCTCAAGCTAGAAATGCAGTGTATTGGCCTCATATTTATAATGATATAAAAAATTTGGTTTCAAATTGTAAGTTTTGCATGAAATATAGAGATGCAAATCCAAGAATGCCTCTCATTCCACACGAGAATCCTAATATTCCTTGGATGAAATTAGGTGTTGATATATTCGATTTCAATAATGATAAATATCTTTTGGTAGTTGACTTTTTTTCTAAATATATTGAATTAGCTAAATTAGTGAAAAATACGACTGCCTCTAATGTTATAACTCACTTAAAATCAATTTTTGCAAGACATGGGATTCCTAAGCAATTATTATCTGATAATGGACCACCTTTCACATCACACCAATATAAAGACTTTCTAAAAAGTTGGGATATTGAATATATAACTTCCAGCCCGCATTACCCTAGGTCTAATGGCTTGGCGGAAAGATCCATTAAAACTGTTAAGCAAATTTTGCGTAAATGTCAAGAATCCGGGACAGATTCATACATAGGACTTCTTCAATATAGGAATACACCTAAAGGAAACATTGAATCTCCTGCTAAGTTATTGATGTCTAGGAATTTAAGGACAAATATTCCTGTACAGCTTAAAAATCTTGAACCCAAAACAGTTAATTTGAAAGCTCATTCGAAAAATACGCAAAATTATGTTGAAAATATGAAGAAATATTATGATCGCAGTACTAGGATCTTACCCCCAATCAATTTAGGTGACAGCGTTTGGTACAAAAAGAGTCCAAAAGATAGTGAATGGAATCGTGGTCAAATTATAAATAATTGTCCTCAGCCAAACTCATATATTATTAAAGATGAAGAAAATAGTAATGATTTTAGAAGAAACAGAGAACATTTAATTCTACAGAAATCAAATGAGTCTGAGTCTGAAAATAAAGTACTGGATTCCCAAACAACTCAAACACCACAAGATAATAACGTAAAAGAAGAAAATGTAAGCAATAATAGTAAGGGAAATGTTATGATTACTCGCTCAGGAAAAATAATAAAGAAATTATAAAGAATTAAAAAAAATGAATAAATAAATTAATAAATATTCAAACTTAAAAAGGAAGATGTAAGAGAATCGAGAATTAGTTTAAGTTACTCTTAGTTTTAAGTCAAATGTATTCTACTTATGTTCAATAAAGCAGTTCTACACAAGACTCAATAGTGTTCACATCTGTCCATATAACAGTTTGGATACATGGAAGCGTCATGTGCGCAGCAGTGTATCGATTCGCATGCGGAAAAGCCGTCAAAAGTCAAATTCATTGCCACCATTTTGATTTCATGTGATAAAATTGAGATTTTTTTATTAAATGTAAAAAAAAATAAATTAAATTTATATAAGGTTTAAGGAAAATAAATAGTTTTCAGAGGATTTTATCATCATCTTTTCATCTTTCATCGATGCAATCATAAGAGAGGCGCGCAACCACATTACATATTAATGGATCTTGGAGAGGGGTGTGGTTGTGGTTATCATTCGAATGACTAGCGACAAAAACGTTGCACAGGATTTCACTACAGTGATATAGGTGTAAGGTCCATGGATCGAGGTGGACATCGAAACGAATGGTTCATATCATGAGGCGCACAAGCAGAGTTTGAACATATGTTTTGAATATCCGGGTTTATACGAGACATACATATATGAATTTAGCCGTGAGTAAAAACCCAACCATAGTCGTCGTTTTGCCGTTTTGTTAACCTTCAGGCGGATGCACTGAGAGACCTATATTCGCACCTAGTCTCTAAATATACTGAATAAAATTTGCAGTGTTAATAGCTGCAATGAAGATTGAGGAGAATACTCCGCTCTATCGAACACATGTTTTATTTTCATAAGCTTTCAACGTTTCCCTCGGGACACGGTGTAGGATTGCATACCAACTGTTAGGTAAATTGTCTATTTAACAGACTGGCCCAGATTTGTGGTTTGTTGATCTACCGACTCATTTTATGGCTATATTTTCTTTACCCTGGTTGGGGTTGGATAAAGCACGAACTGTAGACCATAGTTTTATGATACCTTTATGAACGTTACATTCATTGATATGCTTAATCGAACCTTTGAGATACGTCCTAGAGAAACGAAACGTGCCGCTGGTTTGTGAAAGTAGTTCCATTCGGCATCGTGTGCAGCTGTTGGACTAGGTAGGTTTTATAAACTTCACCAAAGTATACTCCGTGAAAACCTCCCAACTAGTTTTTTTTAATGAAAGACAAAGATCCACCGTTCGGACTGATTCAATGCAATTCTTATGATAGGAATATGGTCTAAGTCAAGAGACGTATTTGCCTCCCAGCGGGTCTCACTAATCAAACTGTCACTAAAACAGTTGTATCAAGAGAACTGTTGCAAGTTTCAGTGCCGCGTTTCGGCGAATGTTCATTGAGTACACACAAATCTGAAGAGTTAATTGACTGCGATTTGTATACCCCTGGAATTTCGATGAAGGTCACAATGCCAGTGTTCATGGTGCGCATTCAAATCTTCCAGACCCGATCCTGTGTCCAGAAAAGAACCAATATCGAAACGATAGTCCGAAGGACAGCTATAGGTTGGAAGCACGTAAATGCTGACAATTTTATTATTAATGATTCCTGATGGCGCTGAGATGGCTAATTTTTCCGCCGTACCATAAACGTCTGCATCCAATTCATGGAATGTACGGGCCTGTGAATCATAAGCACAAGATCCTCTTCCGGGATGAGTATCGTCCCCTCGATAGGAGGAATTGTCCTTGACTGCCAGCAATCAAAATTCTGTGGGAAATCATTAGTTTCGCTTATCTTCTGGAATTAATGCGATTGCAATTAAACAGCATAAGGAACATTGGTTGAAAATTGCTGACAGTGGGGCATGTATGTAAAAACCCCTAAAGTTGACCTTAATTTATTCCCATAAACGGGTGCAGCACCAACTAAATATTTTAGTCAGATCGCTCAAAAATCATGTTCTATTTAGGCTGCGGACAGAATGCTAATTAGAGAACGTTTGCTGGACTGCAGAAAATAAATGGTCCGAGTAGATGTTGTTTTACTCTTAATTACACGGAATTCAAATGTGACTATCAGCTGCGTCAAATTCCTTGATCAACTCCGTGGAGGAGCCGTACAAGGAAGTAAAGTTATTGGAAAACTCCTTGGAAGTAGCGTTCAAGGGCTCGTGTCCAGTGAAAAGGAGGAAGAAAGTTCTCCCTCCATGGTGGAACATGGACCTTTCTATCTTACGGAAGCTAACTCGGGATATATTCAACATTTGCAGCAGGCATAAGTTCTGACAGCCATACAAGGAATGCCTTAAAATTAAAAAAAAAGCTATTAGATCCGCAAAGGTCCAAGCTTGGGACGATCTCCGGCAATCATTAGACAACGTCAAAGGCTCAGCTAGAATCAGTAAGATTTTGTCCAAAGCAGGATCGTGTCCGTCCTTAATAAAACGGAACCATTTACCTATATGTACCACATGGAAAATACGACTAACAAAAAAATGGCGTTGGAACCCGATTTACGGCATAACTCGGCCTTACCCCATTTCCAAAACAACTAATACAACTTTTTAGTCCTGACACTGAGTTCAGAGAAAATTCCAGCTAAATGAGTACGCATTATTATATTTATCATGTTATTGTCACATTGGAAACATTTTGGGAGGGGTCCGGACCCCATGGACCCCATCATAGTTTCTTTGTCCTTGCCCCAGGAGATGCCGGCCAGTGCCTTTAGAAAGTTGTTCCTACTGTGCATTTTGTCGATTAGGTTCTCGACATGACGGTTCGACATCATCACGGTGTCTAAATAGACCCCGAGGATCTTAGGATTAGTAAAAGTATAACAAAGTCATAATGCTTACCAGTACGGATCGTAAGTTCCTCCCAAAATTCCGATCAAGGTGGTGGGAAGTGTTGCAGTATATTTAGACGGCGAAATGTTTTCAATGTGGGCATTTAGTCAGGCACACATACCATTTAAATCACTCCTCGTGGTGAGTACGTGAGAATTACCTCGATACCTTCCGGGGGTCTTGGAAGGCTCGCCAGGTAGATGTTGAACAATGCAGGAGAGAGTACGCTACCTTGTCGAATTCCCTGCTCAATTTTTCTATGCTTTGAACAACTGCCTCGAAACTCTGTATATGATTGCCTTTCAGCCAGATGGTTGATATTGAGGAGATTAGCCAACAGCACAGTGAATGACCGTGTTGAAAGCTTTCGCCATGTCAAGAGCCACTAGGACGGTTCTGTCGCAGGACTTTTTCTGGTAAAGGCCATTGTGGATGTGATGTTGCATCTTTGCCGGATTTTGGCTTTGGGATGTTTAGAAAATTACTTATTGAACAAGCAAGCACAGTGGTTTGCTTGCCGAATCTGATGGCTACACAACCCTTATCTTTGGTTAGATGCGACAGGGCGCGGACGGTAGCCCAGAGTTCGCTGACACCTTTTCGAAGATCGCAGCTTTCGAGATGCTCGTTCCATTGCCTGTCAGATTGGCGCGTCTTAAGTTGTCCGTTCGTCGGTTAACCTTGCGGCAGCGATTATTCCCCCAATCGGTCGAACTTAAGGGATATGTTCTGCCGGAATGAAGCGAGCTGCCGCTTTGAAAATGACATTCCTTATAATATATTCTTTGCGGCTTGCGACGACAAACTTCATCGTATTGAACGCAGTGCAATCCTCCCACTTTAGTCTTTTGTGAACTATAGCAGGCGCCAGCGACGCGTGTAGATGAAATTCCATTGAGTGGGCAGAAATCTGATGAGCTGATTAGGACGCGATGTCTATACCCCTAGCATCATTGTCGAGGCGAGAGCACCAGAGTTTGTGATGGGCGTTAAAGTCACCAAGTAGGATCTTATGGTGTTCTGTGAGGAATAGACCAACATCGAATGTATTGGCTCGAGAGCTAGGGCCACGGATGACCGGTGACGGTGGTAAAACGTTGGCTTATGAGCTAGGGCCAACGATGGAAGTCAACCTGCATTTGGACACCTGGTAGCAACAAAAGACAATTTGATATACTACCTCACTTCTTTAAAGCCTGAGCAGTAACAAACACTATACTCCGCAGCAGGTACACCTCACAGACCAGGTATTCCCAAGGATACGTCGGTTGGTCGCATACACAGCAAATGTAGATTTCGGGACCTGGATTGGTTCCGATGCCGACGCGGATTAGGAGAATTGAGAGCAACTGCTGCGCTGAGATATAATCATGTTGCCTTTTTTATGTTCAGCTCCAACGTACTGGTTAATCCGTCACTAGCCTCAGATCTACTGTGATGAGAAATCAGCTTCACACCAGTTTGGTACAAAGCCCCCCAGCGCGTTCAACTGCAGCATTTTCAAAGATCTCACAGAAGCAGAAGTAGGAATAGTTGGCAATGCAATAAATAGCCAAAGCTACTCCTGCGATGTAATACTTGGATAGTCTGGTTTTAGTCGGAATGTAGTATCTTGTTTCCACCTTGCATATGATAAAAAAAGATTCGTTGAAGACACACATTTTCGTCTTCAAACAGGTTCTATCGCATAAATAAGGGTGCGCTTTGTACAGGGGCCAGTCAATAAACCGAAAAATAAGGCGTTAGGTCGCAAAAAATTGCTCGGCTCTAGTTTTTTGGGATATTGTTAGGATAGATACAAGAAGTGTACCACCAAGTTTGCAACTTCGAAAAACCTGTGCTAACCCCATGACCCTCAAAAAACCTCAAAATTTTCGGACTTTTTTCATATTTTTGTTTGTAATTTCAAAAAGGTGCTTCCTACAAGTAAGTTGTCCACTGCACTGTTAAAGCTAAGAAAATCTTCTTTAATTTGAGTGTAACCCCAGCTTTGTAGGCGCAAAGGATCCCAAGATACAGCACTTTAAACATTGTTTTTTGAAAAAAAGTTCGAAATTGTAATTTCAGTCATGTTCCGAGCTGAATATCGGCTTAAATGCGCATTTTACAGAGAAAGTCATGTGACATGAAGTTATAAACCAGTTGCTTAGCTGTATATATGTCGGAACGAATGGAATCAGACCATGGGGTCATAGGGCTGCCCGTGAAAATTAGGTTCTTCTAAGAAAAACTTTTTTCTTTATGTACCAATATTAACCAAACTTCACCCAAGTATGTTGCTGGTTAAGCCTAAAAAAAATATCTAGGAACGGATTAAATCGGAACACTACGTTATAGGGCTGTCATACAAACCAACCTCTGGAAATTAGGTTCTTCTAAGAAAAACTTTTTTCTTTATGAACCAATCTTAACCAAACCTCACCCAAATGTGTTCCTAGTAAAGCCTCAAAACATATCTAGGAATGGATGGAATCGGAACATTACGTCATAGGGCTGTCATACAAACCTCCTAAAATACAATTTCGGACTTTTTTACAAAAAAAGCACATTTTTTAAAGTGCTGTATCTTGGGATCCTTTGCACCTACAAAGCTGGAGTTACACTCAAATTAAAGAAGATTTTCTTAGCTTTTCAGTGGACGACTTACTTGTAGGAAGCACCTTTTAGAAAGTCCGAAAATTTTGAGGTTTTTTGAGGGTCACGGGGTTTGCACAGGTTTTTCGAAGTTGCAAACTTAGTGGTACACTTCTGGTATCTATCCTAACAATATCCCAAAAAACCAGACCCGAGCAATTTTTTGCGACCTAAAATCGGTAATTGACTGGCCTATTTGAAGAGTTCAATCGGAAGCCCCCAGATGGAAGATGTTTGATTCACAAAATTATGTTTGTCCGGTTCGTGAATTTTTGATGCCAAATTCGTGTCCCAGGCAGCCCCCTACTTTCGTCTATCGACGTGCCGGCCCCGGACGGAACCAGCAAATCGAAAGTAACATCCTCATACATCAAACCTAACCTGACTTGCCTCTATTCTACTTACCCTTGTAGCAGATTACATAATCATCATTGGGAAATCGAATATCAAACAAACCGTCCAAATCTTCCAATAAAAGTTGATACGATCTGGCGAAGCTATAAATAATATGCCCAACTCCATTAATCTCGAGTGTAATTTTCAATGCGTGCTCCTCTTGGGGAAATTTGATCCATATCGTCCGTTCAGGCATTCGAAGAAATGTTTCAAACGATTTTTGATTGTAAATACAAACATCGTCGTCGTCTTTATCTGTGGATATGAAATGCATGCAATGTACGTGCAAATACACATTCTAGTAATTGGGTGCGATTACAAAACATAACAGTTGCGTATGTTTCACAAACATTTTTCGTTTCATTTCAAGACTACCGACCGTTACAGATCACGAAGTTTCTGAAACAAATAGATACATTCTGCTTGAAACAGATTAGACGCGTTGAATGCTGCCGAAGAAAGCAGAACAGCGCATTTTAAATGGCTGACAAGTTTGCTGCTGCTGTTCAATACCAACAGAAAAAAACACGTCAGCCATTTAAAATGTATTGTGCTGCCTTCTTCGGTAACATTCAACCAATGAATAAGGAAACAAAGGAAGTAGCATTACCATGTATGTGACTGTACATGAAAGTAACCCAAAATTCATTTTCTTTTTTTACAAGAGAATCAGCTGTTTGTAGTTTCGTGACAGTTCGAGTTGTTGTCGCCGCGTAGTTAAGAGCTTATTTTCATTGCGTTCCGAAATTTTGTGTTAATTGCTCGTTAGTTGCCATTAAAATTATCGGTTTGTACTCCAGACATTGTGTATACATCCATCTAATAGTGAAACAGTAGAATATCTTTTACAAAATATTATTTTGCGTGTTGTTTTACAGTGATGAAGTGTGCAGTGCATTGCTGTGTCAATAGGAGAAGATCTGCGCGAAAAGGAGTATCGTTTTACAAGTAAGCCTCTTGTATAATAATATTTCGAAAGTGTACTTTCATACGCAATGAACAAATTACTAAAGTGTGCATTTATAAAAGAAATATCAACAGTTTAAATTGGTGTGTCTGTACGAATTGCTAACATTTGCATTGACCTTGAAACAAAACTCATTGACGTTTGGCATTGTATTCACACGACAGTGGCGTATCATGATAACATATCAAATGGGGAGATATTTAGTGGACATTTTGGATTTATATTGTGCAGTATGTATTTCTAACTAGCCGTGTCTTACCAGTTTTGAGAAATTTTAATACATATTACAAATAAGTGTTATTTACTTGTTTTATAGTTGCCTGATTTCACATTGAATGTACATATACGCAAAATTTGATAACTTTACCAAAAAAAATTCCTTTCGAAATTAATATACTTATAACACAATATTCAACTTATATTATGTCAAAATCAACATCTTAAATTATGAAATTTATTGTTTGAATTTGTATTGCCCCTACCGCGAAAATTATGACACGCCACTGGTGGGTTACATTAGTAGTTGTGAAATGCACACTAGTAAACAATTGGTTACCATTTCCTTCGGCAATGCTACTTCCTTGTCTTCTTATTCATTGCATTCAACGCGTGTTTCCAGCATAATGTTCCCAAAATCAAATTAGTTTGCGTTTCACAACTGTTGTGTTTTACAACCCACCCCGTTATTTGAAAATTTTTTTTTGTTTCTTCCACGAATCAGGAGCTTCTCACCGAAACTTCATTGCGGTACAGGATCGAAATCGCGAAAGCGAATTTTCCATTGTTTTTCCCTTTTTGGCTTCTAATTTAACGCTTTTTTCTTTGAAGTTTTTTTTTTGCGATTTTGGGTTTGTTTCGCTACGAAACTTTAGTCGAAACCTTTGGATTCATTTTCGTTTATGTTAGAAACCAAAAAGGGGAAAAAACAACGTAAATTACGCAAAACAAACGGGACGGGATGCGCGCGATGCACCACTCGTTGGTCCATTGATTTTTTAAAGTTCTTGAAATTTTGTTTGATGAACAAAACACTAAACTAGATGTCTACTGAAGTACTAAAGTTTCTCAAAAAATTAAGACAAATAAACTTACCCTTCCAAAAAACGTTAACAGATTTTCGATTAGTGGACGGTAAGCCGTTACGAATCGCCTCATCTAATAGCTCAGCTAAAGTGCACGCGTTTGTCACGAATTCCGACTCTAGATGCGGTATGTAAACCTTTAATGGCTTCGAATTTGCACTCATGTTTTAAAAGCGAAATGAACAGCGCGAAATAAATTCAAAAATACCAAAACTGCGCAGTTAAAGCACAACACAATTCAATCGCGCAGCAAACTCAAAGAAAAACTAAATGCGCCGACCGCTACCACTCACCACCAAATCTCGAATGAAAATGAAGCTTTTCGTAGAATATCCCCTCCTTGAGATTCATTTACCAATGTTCCAGCTCCGTGTTCCAAAATGAGCGCATTCAGCGAACAAAATTTACTGGAAAGAAAAACCCTGGAAAAGCTACAAGAATTGCCCGCCAACGATATCTTCCTCCGCTGAAAAGCCGTCAAGCGAATGAGAGTCTATAGTATTTCCCAATTGAAAATATCCATACCCCAAATGAAAAAATCCTTGTGTGTGAATTAAAATAAAATGAATTTAGGGGTGTTTTAAGTTGTTTCTTGCATTGAATTATGAGGTATGGTTGAAGTTATTAAGGATATCAATAGGATCGGCTTCGTGGGGTTGGCTATAATGCAATGGCCGTGGTTGGACATTTATGAAAATGTTATACTCGTACGTAAAGTTCCTTGTGTGTGGCTGGCTTTTGATCTTCATCACATACGCATACCGATCGTCGTGTGTAGAATGGTAACACGTAACAGTCTTTGGCACGAAATACTTAGAAGTTGGTAGGGCAAAGATAACAATGTGTCAGGGAGATTAGAAAATTTGTCCACTAAATAGCCCGGGAACGACTCAACCGATCGTTATGAAATTTGGTAGGAATGTGTAGAATAGTAATAGTCTTTGGAAATACTTAAAAGTTGGTAGAGCAAAGATAACAGGGTGCCCCAAAGATTTGAAGTCGAAGTCACTATATAGTTTTTATCGGACATGAACGCATGGGTACGCAAATCAAAAAACTCGAGTACATTTCATTTCAGTTGCTTCTTTTCAGCTTAAAACGGCAACGGAGTTATGGACGTTTGAAGCTAAGCTTATACCTTTTCACTTCCTTTTTTCTAAACCGTTATAGGTTCCGATATGAAACTTTGCACAAAAATGGGTTAGCATGATTATATGCGCTAAATACTAAGACTGTTGATATTCGTTAAGAAAAAGTAAATAGCAGTAAATTTGCAAAATGTTTAGCCCAGGTCTGTAGATTTGAAAATTATGATGAGTGTTTTTAGAAAATTACATAAGGAATATGCCTGAAACTTTTAATTCGAATAACTTTATCTTAACCGGAAATATAGCGAATCAAATTTTTAGCAACGGCGTTTCACAATACCAGGGCAGCGTCTTTAAAGTTCCCATGCGTCCATTTCCGATAATAACTAAAAAAGTCGACTTCGACTTCAAATCTTCGGGGCACCCTGTTATCTTTGCCCTACCAACTTTTAAGTATTTCCAAAGACTATTACCATTCTACACATTAAGATCGGTTGAGCTGTTTGCGGGTTAGTTAGTGAACAAATTTTCGAATCTCCAGGACACCTTGTTATCTTTGCCATACTTCTAAGTATTTCATGCCAAAGACTGTTACCATTCTACACATTCCTACCAAATTTCATGACGATCGGTATGCGTATGTGATGAAGATCAAAAGCCAGCTACACACAAGGAACTTTACGTACGAGTATAAAATTTCATAAATGTCCAACCACGGCCATTGCATTAGCCAACCCCACGAAGCCGATCCTATTCATATCCTCAGTAACATCATAATTCAATGCAAGAAACAACTTAAAACACCCCTAAATGCATTTTATTTTAATTTTCACACAAGGCTTTTTTCATTTGGGTTATGGATATTTTCAATTGGGAAATACTATAATAGGGAGAGAGCTTTTCTGCTACATGCATGCATCCTATTGGGCCTGTCTACACGGGACAAGAACAAGATGAAAACCGTTTTTTTTTTAGAAGAGATACGTGAGGAGCAAGGCAAGGAAAAATTCAATTTTCATATAAAAACCGGGTTTGTTCTCGCATTTTTGTTCCCGTGTAGTTTCACTCATTCCCTATTGCATAACAGCGAGAAAGGCGAGGAATAACATTTTCATGGTCATCAATGGGTGGGGCTGCGAAACGTCCAGTTGCGTATGTTCCGCAAACATGTTTGCCATTCTGATCTCCTAACTGTCATTTTGGGGATCAGAAATAATCTTTACTTTGTCTGACTGTGAAATATGTTAACGAAAACAACCAGAGATTATTTCTGATCCGCGAAATGGCAGTTAGGGGATCAGAATGAATGGCAAACATGTTTGCGACAGCAGCAGCAGCAGCAGCATTACATGGCTGACAAATATGCTGAATAGCAATTTTGCTGCAATATAAAATGCATTGTCCTTGACATTTCGCGCTGCTGCTGTTGCTGCCGGTATTCTATTTCCAGTGCTCCATTCCTTGGTGGTGCTGATACATACTAGGTACGTTTTATTGAGTTTATCCCGTGCAGGTTTGGGTAGAACTTCATATAAAAAAATGACACTTAACCCAGGTAAAGTTCACCAGTGCAACTACCCTACACGGGATAGAGCTCAAATGTAGATGGCGGACGCATAGGGGAAATATGAGGGAATTTGTTTTTTCAAACCAAATGTGAGAGTTTTTCCCATCAGGAGAAAAGATTTTGCAAAGAAATAATCATCTTTTGTGATAAAATTCACCACATCTAAAAAATAAGCCGACGAAAGCGAGTCAAAGATGCACAAAAACTGTCAAATGTCAGCTGTTTGGTCTTAACCGGGATATTACCCGCGATCGTTTTTTTCGAGTCAGACTTACACGCGATACGAAAAAAACGTCGCTACTAACGAAAAAAAAAGCTTTCTTTGGCGGTGATTCCCTTGAAATTGAATAGGACCGACGCACATATAAAAGAAGAATGGAATGGTGGGAACGGATCATTTCATATTTTGTATTCTGCTGCCTGATTTTGGTGTTTTGCAGTGTTTGCACAGTTTAGTGTTTTTATTGACTCTCGAATTTGAATTAATATTTAAAATGACCACAAAGCATTCGCGAATTGCAATTCCCCATTTGGGAAAAGAATTTGAAGGCTTCATTAAATCTCTCGAGAAGTTAATGAAGGAAGCCGTTCGGTACGGATTAGCAGTGGAGGACCAGAAAAAGGCTCTCGTCGTTTGGAACGGTAAGTCGCACGTAATTTCTTAGTAATTTGGTACCGGAAGTTCTTGGAATTCAGAAATTTTACAAGATTGCATTTTGGAATGCTTTTGTCCGTTTTGTATACGATATTGCGTCATTCGTACTGTACGCGTAGAAAAAAGAAACTTCTGGACGAATGTGCGTTTTTGTGGTCCGAATTTGTATTTTAAACGCTCGACTTTCTATATAAATGGTAAAATTCGAATGTCCATGGTTAGATTTGTTGCTGTCCTTTCAACTCCGGGATTCTGCACTCGCGACATTTCACTATCGAAAATTGTTTCACAATTGCAAACCAGCATTTCACCATATTCTCTACACTCCGAAATGATTTTTCTTTTGTCACAGATGCCGAAGGTAACCAAATCGAAATTTACAACGAAAAAGCCTTCCAGACGTATCTCAAGATGCCCCAAACGCAGCTCATCATCAAACAGGACGTGGAGGACCCCATTAGGATCACCTTTAACGAAATCAAGCGGAAAAACAACATCGTTTACAGTTTCGCCACCAATTATCACCGTCTTCTCGAAGACTTGGACGGTTCGTTCGGAATTCGATTTCCCAACGACGAGCTAAGGATTTTCTGGACCGGTAAGAACTTTTGTTGAATTTGCCTGCAATTCTTTTATTAATTTTCTGGGGAACATTCAGATAACGAGGGCGACACGTTTGATATTACCGGGGAGAAAAGTTTTGCACTGTTCTTGAATCATGGATCGAAAGATCTTCGAGTGGCTGGCGCTAGTCTGGCCATAAAAGGACACTCGGAACCAATAAAAGTTATTATGACGGGAAAGACTTTTTCTTTCAAAGAATACGTTAATAGTGTGACTGATTGGAAGGAGTTGCTCAAAGAAATTGAGCAATCGTTTAACACGAATGTCACCAGTCAAGAATATCGTGTGTTTTGGATAGGTAACTAAAACATTTACAACAAAAAATCTTCAGTAATTGTAATTTATATTTTCGAAGATGATGAGAACGACGAGCTTGAAATAACCGACGATGCGAGTTTTGAAATGTTTCTGGATCAATCTAAAAATCGGAAATTGTTCGTGACCAGAAGACCCAGAAGACCAGATGCGCCCCGCATTAAAGTTTATTTTTTGCGTCTGGGTGAGAAGATCCCCGAGGTGTCCTATTGTTCCATTGGAAATATGCGTCACCTTTCGACCATGGCGCGTACCAAGTTCTCTATAGATTTGGATGAATATAAGATATTTGATGCAGGTTAGTAATAGACAATGTTAAGATACCGTAAAAAAATAATCATTGTAAATTCATATTAATTTTCGAAATTTTCATTCTGATATGTTCGTATTCAAACGTCTTAAGGAGTAAACTTTTATCTATTTGCAGATAAAAATATAATCGCCAAGGAAGAAGATTTCGAGGCATTGCGAATGAAACCAGAGGCGAAAAAGAAGCTCTTTATCGAGCCAAAAGAGATTGAGATCGCCAATCGTTTGGCGATAGCTTCCAATTAATACACTTCCTCTTGCGTTCGTAATTTTAAGTTTTTTGTCCAGAAGTGATTTTCTGTTTTACTATTAATTACATGCATGCTTTTATACTATTTTTCTCTCAATAAAGTCTAGAATTCGAAGCATTGAAACAATATCTATTTCTGTAGTGTATAAGAATGGATATCGATATGTATATTGATTCGGTTCCTCCTTAATTACATGGAGCTGAGAGGAAGACAATATTTTTGGCATTCGTTTTAGTCGATTGAACGCACAAAATCTCGGTAAACTACCTGTTAGCCTATGCAGGTGTTCTCTGCTAATAAATTCGACTTAAAGGGTGGAAATACTCTACTCTCATCCCTAACTATTGAGAATTTTTCAGAAAGGTTTGGCCTAACCTTTGCAGTTTGATAATAAAAAAGATTAGGTTGTTTAGAATAACTTTTTAGGACGTTCTGACATACTAAAGGTTTTTGTGTCTCCCTGTCGTTTCGTATCTAACCAAATTTTGGCTGATGTAGCATTCATTACATATTTAGTATAGCCCAAAAAGACCAGAATTCAAAGATTTCATTGTTAAATCAAGACAGTCATATCGCTGATAGAAATTGTATATACAAAATTTTGTCGCCATTAAAAGTTCGGCTATAAAAATACGATTAAGACTATAGTTTGTTTATGAAGTCAGCAAAATGGATTTATAGATCATATCCGTGGTGCCTTTGAGTCCAATAAGTTTCTATAAACATTCTTATTACCGTATATACATATGTGCAGTATGCAGATAAATGAACACCCGAAGCAACTATGTGTTCATATTTTAGAGACAAAAAATTTTGTCAAGCTCAATCTGATGTGCACTTAATTCTTGAATGAAGCAGCTCGTCCTATTCTGGAGCCAAGGATGAGGTTTCATCATAACAATATATTCTGGTTTCCGCCGTCCAACAACTATATGTGACTTAAATTATCTCAGCACTGGAAAAATCTTTGACGTGCATGAGCGAAAACTGGTGTTGTGCACATTGGAACAAATATGCGTGGACTCTCAGGTACATTATATGGACATCATTAACCGAGCAGCCGGATGTGTATTCACGAACCCCCGCGTTCAGTACGAGGCATGATATCCTCCAAAACTCCGCACAGGTTTGTTGCCATATCTTTGCTTACAAACTCGTGTTGGGTAGAAGTCACTCGCTCTTAAAGCCAACACGAGTGTTTGTGGGTATGCGTTATGGATACATGTCTGTATGCAACTCAAGGCAAAAATGCTTTGAACGGCTTTGTTGCGGAGTCGGCGGCATTCATGTCGCGAAATTGAACTCTCTGGTTCCTTTTACTTCCTAGTGGGGCATAGGCCATTGACTACGCTTGTTTTCTACCCCCGCCTATTAGCAGCCATCGCCCTTAGCTGGATTTGCATATAAATTTTTCCCTCTGGCTCAACAGACCTTCTCCAAGTATCTATATATCACGGCTTGCATCCTGCTTTGCAATGTTTTTTTGGCTCTTTTATTTATTTATTTAAAACACAATGAGAATTTTGAGAAATGCTGTAAATGGAAATTCAGGAAGAATAGACGAAAACTTGAGAAAATAAGATGCCTTCATAATTTGACTCCTAACCGAATTTCTCGATGTAGAACTCATTCAGATGAATGATTGTAGAATTTATAAAAATCGTTAATCCGACAAAAGGATTAGAAAACGAACAGCATTGATAATTGTCTGTTGGTCAATCTTGCAGATATTTGGCAACTGGGCCATGGATAGCTATAGGGTGGAATTTACCGAAATCCGGTACCCTGTTTAGCAGAAATAGGCAAGAGAATGTGAGGGGCAATTTTCCCCATAATTTTGCTCATTGTGAATTTTCAGCATATTTCAATACTACTTATTCCGGTATTTAGGGTAGAGAGCAATCAGGTGGAGCGAATTCACTGAAATCATTAATAATTTCTTCAAGTGCTGTAGGAGATACAATCTGGGATAGGGAAATTCTGCACTTATTGTGGATTTTCTACATGTTTGAATGTTTATTTCGCTATTAAGGCCAAATTCCAATTATGTGGTGAACATTTATTGCCAATCTGCTTTTACGTATGCTTCTACTCTTCGTTAATCAGCTAATCATTTTCAGCTGTATCCAGAGGATTAGCAAAAGAGGTACTTTGTAAATGTTCCTCATGTTTCAATAGTTGTTCTGCTATAGACCAATCTGCAAGGGCATATTTATTGGAATCCGCTTATCCGGTCAGGAGATATAGACAAAGATTTGTGAGAAAAAAGTTGTCTTCAAAGGGGGGTACAAATTTGCTGGATAAGGATAAACCTAGACAATAAGAAAAGGAGCTTTTCCAAAAAATTCTCATTTGGTTATTCATTCATTCAGTGTTTGCGAATATCAGTCGATTTCCAGCTATTCAGGTAAAAACCAATCCATTAGGGGGTTCAATTTACTGAACTACGTCAAATAACTAAAATTCAATGAAAAAGGATGAAACTGCTGGAGTTCTTCATGTATCCTCATCATTCTTAGTAGAGGACAATTAAAGCAGATTGTCAGCCTGGCTAATGGTGGATCAAGAATGTTAGTAATGCGCGAAGGACGAATCCGAATTCTAAATCGAATACCTTCCACTAAGTTGGAGTCAATAAGTCCGTGACGAAGGTTAAAAAAGGAAGCATTCATCTAAAAGTATTCTTCGAGCTTTCAATGATCGCAAGTTGAGGAAAAGCAGACGGCCGGGATAATTAGTGTACGGTCTGCTAAATATGTAGAAAAGCGTTCTGGTAAATTTTCTTTGTACAGCCTCAGTATGTTGTTGTAGTGGTGCAGAAGGGTGTGAGTCGCTGTGCATGTCTGTGGATGTGCTCTAAGTTTCGTCGTCGTTCTCGCCTATTGTCTCAAGCGACAAGAACGTAGCAGCTGCAATAGGGTTGTCCCATAATGCCCTCGGTAGCGATACGTAGAGCATGCCTGGATCTTATTCCAATTTGTGTCACAAACGGTTTGCGACCACACCGGTGCTGCATATCTATACCTATCGCTTTGTAGGTGACCAACATAGTTTCTTTGTCCTTGCCCCAGGAACTCCCGGCTAGTGCCTTTAGGACGTTGTTTCTACTGTGCATTCTGTCGACTACGTTCTCGACGTGATCTTTCGACTTCATCATGGTATCTAGATAGACACCTAGGATCTTGGGGTTGGTAACAGTAGGAACAACGTCTTCAGCATGCTTACCAGTACGGAACGCAAGCACCTCCGAAAATTCCTGCGTCCAGGTGGTAAGAAAAGAAGAGTTGCAGTACATTTAGACGGTGAAATGACTAGGTTGCGGATACTGAAAAACTACACCAGTTTTCCAATATAGTCATTTAGGCGAGCACACATGCCGTTTAAATCGTTCCCCGAGGTGAGTACGGTGCAATCGTCCGCATAGGAAATTAGTTCGATACCTTCCGGTGGTGTTGGAAGGCTCGACAGGTAGATGTTAAACAATGTAGGAGAGAGTACGCTTCCCTGTGGAACTCCCTGCATAATTTTTCTATGCTTTGAACAACTGCCTCGAAACTCTGTGAAGGATTGCCTCCCAGCTAGATAGTTGGCAATCCACCTAACCACTTGTGCAGGAATATACATATTTAGGAGATCGGCCAACAACGCAGAGTGAATAACCGTGTCGAAGGCTTTCGACAGGTCAAGGGCTACTAGGACGGTTCTGTCACAGGGCGGTTTCTGGTTGAGGCCATTTTGGATGTGATGAGTGATCATATCCAGAGCTGTTGTGGTGCTTCAGGAAGATGTTTCTGAAGCCATCCTGGTGAGAAGCTAGCTCAGCATGCGATACAAGGGTGGGGTGGATGAGTGCTTCGAGCGTCTTTGCAACGGGTGATAAAATTGTGATTGGACGGTAGGATTCGGCGAGTTTCGCGCTTTTACCGGGTTTGAGAAGGGGGATGATTCGTCCCTTTTTCCAGAATTCAGGGATGACAAGCGTGGATATCGACAAGTTGAAAGCCATCGTTAGATATTCGATGGCCGGAAGATCTAGGTGTTTCATCATGGTCATTGAAATGCCATCTGGTCCAATGGCCTTAGATTTTTTAGCATTCTTGATTGCTGCTGAAACTTGGTTCGCTGTATAGGTAGGGATGATGGCAACCGTTCGGTTGCGAATCCTTCTTTTTATCTTGCAGTTGAGCATCTTGGTCTTGGGGTGTTCAATAAATTATTGCTTATTGAACAAGCTCGCGCAGAGTTTTGGGTTTGCGGTGGATTTCTTGCCGAATCTGATGGCTACACTACCTTTGTCTTTCGTTGGGTGAGACAGGGCGCGGACCGTAGCCCATACACACACCTTGTGAGAGGTTGCAGCTATCTAGATGCTCGTTCCATTTCTCTTTTTTGTAGGTGTTAACTAGTCGATTTATTTCGGAGTTTAGCTCCTGAATTCTGGTGTCTGCCGGATTTGCGCGTCTTAAATCGTCCCGTTCGTCGGCTAACCTTGCGGCAGCAGTTGGAAAATATGGCCGAACTTTTGGGATACGCCCTGCCGGAATGAAGCGAGCTGCCGCTTTGACAATGACGTTCCTATATTCTTTTCGGCTTCCCTAGCATTCGTTGGAGTAGGTAGCGGATTGAAGAGATCTGGTTGTCTCCCAACGGGTTTCACTTATCAGACTGGCGCTCACCATAGTTATGTCAGGAGAACTATGGCAGGCACCAGCGACGCGTGTAGACGAAATTCTATTGAGTGCGCAGAAGTCTGATGGGTCTAATTTGGACGCGATATCTATACCTCTGGCATCGTTAGCGAGAAGAGAGTGCCAAAGTTCGTGATGGGCGTTAAAGTCGCAAAGTAGGATCCTATGCTGTCCTGTGAGGAGTGGACCAATATCGAACTTATAGCCAGAGCCACAGCTGGATGCAGGTGGAACATAGATGTTTATAAGTTCGATATTGAAAATTTTCAATTTAGAACACACGCATTTGCCTTTGATGACCCACATTGACAGCAGCGCCAGAAGCACAGTGCTACCTGATACATTATCACACTCGGGTAAACTCGGTAAACCATCAGCTGCAGATTGACTTAAAAACACAGCAGGAAGTAGGGTCACCAATTTCGTTGGATCGCCTGACATGTACGTCAATAGTCTCGAAGTAATTGTTACCTCACACTCGCACAAGACCGCAACTAAGTCTCCCCAATGTGAGCTCAATGCTGCGTAAAGTCTATTACCTATTTGGTAATCACTAGGGACCGGATTATATGCAACTTAAAAAGGCTGAAATAAGCATGCAAATATGCATAATAAACCTTTGAAATATGCAACTAAAATAACAAAATATGCAAAATAAAATGAAAGAAAGGACTTATTATTCAGTCTATTATTAGCACTTTAGAGCACGGAAAACACATTTTAGTTGGCTCCAGCCAAAGATTGGTTGTTTTTATAGTAATTAACGATTATATATTGTTCAAACCCAAGCAACAATTCGTTAGCTTTAAAGAAGCACTTCACACTGTAGCAATCATATAGTACCACGAAATCAACTCATCGTGTGACATCGCTTAAATAAATATTTTGATCCAATAAAACAGCCTTAAAGCATTTTCTGGAAAGCTTCTATCATCATTATGGAATAAATTTAAAGATGGTGGTATAAAACTTCGATAAAACTGTCTCTAAACGTTAACATAAAAAGATACTCCTTTAAATACTCCACTCCAACACATGGTTTATTGGATGATACAACCCAGCAAAAAATCTGATCAGGTTTGTCAGGTTTAAGGAATAGGTAAGGGAAACGATTTCAGCGGGGGGGTGTAATAACGTCAAGCGAATTAATGTCAATTGACACTATTTCCCACCCAAATGCGAAATAATGTCAATTGACATTAATTCGTTTTTGAAAACGAAGTACTGTCAACTACTAAAGCGAAATAAAGTCAATTCTTGATATTGGCTTGTAAATCAGTTGGGTTTGAAAATACGGTTATATATTTTTGGATAACAGCTAATTCGGCACTTTATATCCAGTTTTTTTTTGGGTTATTGGCATTGTTTCCATTAGATTTCCGCTTTACTTAATACGACCCGAAGAAGTCCAAAACGGACAAGTACATACCTTGTTTTGTCTTTCTGGGCTCATTATCAAAGTAAAACAGAGATATTTAAGTGTAATTGCAAGAAAATCTCATTCAATGTTGTTGTTTTGTCGGAATCGATGCTTTTCTTCGAGCTTTCGAGGCGAAACAACACTCACATCGAAGTAAAACAGAGATCTAATAGATTTTCGCTGATTTAAAGCGGAAATCCGTAGGAACCTAAGAAGTCCAATGAAGACAAGTACATTGTTTCGGTTCGGTTCCTTCAAGCAGATTTCCACTTTAGTTTACATGAACCCAGGATTCATATCAACTAAAGCGAAAATTTTATTCGGAAATTTCAGAGCTTATAAAATAAAAGCTTCATTTCGTGATGTGCTAACAAAATATATTTAATATATGCCTATCTACTGGGAGGGAACATTGTTTTTTCAAAAGCGAATTAATATCAACTGATTTTATTTCCCTTTGGCAAAAGGAATTAATGTCAATTGCTATTATTTCCTTTTTCCGACGAAATAACGTCAATTGACATTAATTCGCTTGACGTTATTGCACCCCCCCGATTTCAGCTTTGGCCTTATAATAATTCTTACGAAAGCTTTATTGCTTCTTTCTGTCATGGATAATTCGCGTTCGCTTTGTTTAATATTAAACTAAGGCACAATTCAGACTTACTTTAGTTTATTGCAAGCTTTACTTCCAGACAGGTATAAATATTAATTATAATAATGGTTACGTAAGGCTCTTTATAATTTAGTTCAAACTTTAATTCATACCAGAAATAAGACAAAATTACTTTACAGTAATTTAAAGTTTTTGTAAGCCTTTGTATAAGGTATCTAAAATGTTTTTTTCTGAAAACCTTTCCATTCCCTTATTAAAAATATATTTAGTTCTTAAGTAAGTCTTATTTTAAGTTTCTTTCCAAATCGAAATTAAGTATCATTTTGCGAGGAGATTGCTATGAGAGGCTCTGTGGCTCAGTTGGTTGAGTCACGATGCTAGTAATCTAGAGGTGCGGAGATCGAATCTTGGCGTGGTCAAACATTTCCGGGCATGTGCGGATATGCACTATGTCCCACAAGGGGGGGGGGGGGGTACACAGAAGAAGAATAATGCCATAATAGTTCAGAAAAATCACAATTTTTTATAATTCTCTAAACATTATCAAACCATTTACATAAGGATATGAAAAGGTATTATAATCTTTTTTTTCAGGCATCCGTATAACTTATTTAAAGCTACTGCTAAATCTTTTTTAAAGGGTTAAATAGTTTTATTATAAGTTAAAAGTTACGTATCTGAGCCTAAACCTTATCGCCAATGACATGGCCTGTGCTTCGGTAAGGTATCTGACAGGTTAATGCCTTTGCAACGCGTAATTCCTTACCGAAGGTTTCCCTTACTTCAAAGGTATACAGCGTATGGATAAAAACCTTAAATAAGCCTTCAATTTTTTGCTGGGAACACACACATACAATATAGTCTCAAAGTTAACTCACACACATGCATATATTCTTCTATACCACAGTCGGTTTCATTTTTATAGTGTGACATTCGTATGGTCATCCAATAAATTTTTCACCGTAGTTTTATACAAGGATGGACTTTCTGATTTTTTAATGAATTGACACTTATGAAGTGCTCTGAAATACATACATAATTTCTCCAATAGAAATCCTTGAAGTCTTGTATGAAACACTTACTCATTGTTATCTTCGGAACCAATTAAGATGATCTCTGCGGAGAAATTGACTGCATTTTATTGAGAAATGTGTGGATTTAATCAACGTCACCTGATTGATATAGGGTGCATTGCAGAAGATTCGACAAAGAATTGTCAAGCATTTCTATAGAATCAACTAATCATTTGTAGTGTTTACGAGCAATGCTGACTATATGTGAGGTTGGCTGAGGTGTAGCCTTTAGGGCGGGCAATTAACAGACACGGGTTCGATGCTAGCTGCGGAAATTTTGTTTTTAATTTTTTTTTGTTCCAAATTCGTTTAATGACAGAAAATGATGATATAAAGCAAATAACGTACGCCTTTTTTGAAGCATAATTTAGTGCTACAATACGGTTCTATTGGATTAAAAAACGGCGCCAAATGCCATTATTGGACTATTATTCAGTGGTTATACATTGTAAAACGCCCCTATTATTGTTAGAAGAGAGTATTTTACGAAGTATTATAGGAATGAAATTGTTACTTGGGAAATGCTCCGTAGTAAGACAAAAGACAAAATGTCTTCTGTCATTAAATTGTCTTATAATTTGAGAAGGAACGTTCAACATCAGCCGATGTCACTGGACAATATTTAAATTTAGGCGCCATATTAGCAGATTTTTTACCAGGTAAAGTTTTGCCGGTACCGTTGATATAATTGTCAATTTCACATATTTCTTCGTTTCCAGGGTTGTTATCAAGGATTTTGTGAAACTTTTCCTTGAGTTTTTCTGCGAATATAGCGGGTAGCTCAGCGTTCAATCATTGTACACTTTTCATTAGTTGGATGGAGTCCTTTAACTAGGAGATGCTGCATTCTCAAGGTTGGCATAGAATTGAGTACTCGCAGATCGCAGTTGATGGTAATGCTTTCTTTTTATCTATTTTCAAATGTGCAAATCGGGAATTATACTAGAAAATATGCATCATCAATGCATTATCAATATAATATGCAAAAACCCAGTAAAATGGGCAATATATGCAAATGCATATGCAGTTATGCATTTGCATATAATCCGGTCTCTAGTAATCACACAACGATAACGTGTCTCGATAATAATTCCCTCGTAAAGGTATGTACTGAGTTCACCGAGCGAAAACTTGCATATATACGTATGTCTCCCGTGAAAACGGTGCCGTGGAGTGGAGACTTGCTTTTTATTCACATAATCTATATATATAAAAATGGAGCGAACAAAATGTATAGTAATTCAACAATTGAGAACGGCTGGGCCGATTTAGTTCAAATTTTTTTTTCAGTTGTTTGCAATTACCAGGAGAAGGTTTCTACGAAAGAACATTTTGGGAAAACCCTCCGGAAAATTGGAAAAATCTAAAATTAATTTTTGTGTTTGCAATTTTTTCACAATAGCTTTTACAATGAAAAAATATAATTTTCTTAGTGGAAAACTCGGAACATTCAGTCGAAAAATTCGTTTTTTTTTTCGACAAAGTTTTGCATTTTATCGAATGATTTGATGATTTTAGACGATGCAAAGGTATGGAAAATTCGTTGTGAAGCTTTTGATAATTTCCAATAATTGCGGAATTCATAGTATGTATTAAAAGATGTTTTGCGTTAAATTTTGGGCGAAGAAGCTAACGAGATAAATAATTGCTGTGCTGTGAATAACTATCAAACACGCGCAAAATGCATCAAGTGCAAAATTATGAGGACGGTGCATTTTCTCACACTTTTACCTCCATCTTCTTCTATTCATAGTGGCGTATTTTGGTAAATTTGCCTTATCGGAGCAAAATTCACTAAAAGCAAAATTATGAGAGTTAACTTTTTCAAAGCTTTGCTACTATCTCATGAAAGACTAAGCGGATTTTGGGAAATCTGCCCCACGATCCAAAATAGTTGTACGACTTACAACCTGGGATGAGTTCCACTCAGAAAAATGAACTCAGTAAACTTAAAAGTTTTTGTCCCATTATTTTAATTGGACGGCAATTTACCAGATTTCTTCACGAAAGTAAACAGACGCAATTATTTTAACTGGATGAATCCTATTGGCTATGTCCACACATGTGCGCTTTCGTCTTCCCTATCGTCTTCAAGCTCCATTTCCACTTTCAACATTGAACATGTCATTGATTGCGTCATGTGAACAGAAGAGATCAATGTCTCATTCTATCCAGATCTGTTCATTATTTATCGTTAAATATATGTCACGGCTTTGGTCAGGACGGGTAAATGATAAATTCTTTCATGAATTGTATGAATAGATGATGTGGTGTTAATATTTAACATTGGCAATTGCGTTCAAGAATGAATGCGTTTCTTCAATAGCGCATACATCTCAAGTTTCAATTGTCAAAATGATGAAGACGAACGAAAATTGAAACTGTCTAGACAGGCACATTGAGATATTTGGTATGAAGTGAAATGTATTCCGTAAATCCAATAGGATATCAGATTACATTTTAATCAGTTTGTCCCATTAGATTAACAAGATTTGATATGATTAACTAATAATAGGATGAATCCCATTAAAACAGTTACAAAACTAATAAAATCAACTATCACTCAGATAAATGCATCCCGTGAAGTTTCTGTCTTATAAATTTAAAAGAGCGCCAAAAAAGACAAAACTTCTTCCAAAAATACTGGTCTATTTGTATTGTTTTATGTGACACCCTATCGTATTAACGGGATAGGCCTTTTAATTGAATTTCAAGCGCATAGATGTATTTTGCAAGATAACCAACATCATGCTCCGTAGCCGAGATCTTTCGGTTGCCTTCTCGTGACTTGGTAAGTTTTAAAGCGTACAAGCAAATCGGATGTTCGAGACTCGACCCGGATGGTACAATAAATATGGGACTTAAAAAAATATAGTTCCATCAGATTACGAGTGAACCGATTTCAATTATTGAAACAAACGTACATATATGTAATGGTTCAGGTAGAGCGCAATGCTCCGGGGTTTGATAATTGTCTAGTTAAGGGAATTTTCTGAAAATCCATCAAAAACTTTAGGTTTTTTCTTAAAAGGTTCCTTGCAAAAATTCTGTGTTTTTTATTGCCAAAAAAATTCAATATTTAGTTTTCCCTGTTCTGTGTGGAATCACTACATATTTTGAATCGTTTGTTTTTCGTTTGGCTAAATTGGTGGTGTTTAAGTATAAAACTAATATTCCAAGTGTCCGGACCAGATTTTTTGCTGATCATTGATCAAACGCTACAAATATACAGTAGAAGAATCTTAATCAAATCACCTCCCGGGAAACGAAAATTCCAATCTTCCCATCACCGCTAGCTCTCCCCTCTGGACTTTAACTTAAAAAAAAAACGCTGAACTTTCTCAAGCTCCGCCACTGGAAATTAACGTTTTGGACCATTTCATGATTATTTTTGTAAAAAAAAGCAAAACCCGCACTGAAATCGCCGAATCGGGGCCCACGCAATAAGCAGTATGGCTCTCTTCATACAAAAATTTATGGATTTTGTCTTCATGGATTTTGACTTTGTGGATTTTGTGTTTATGGATTACGACTTTTAGATTTTGACTCTGTGGATTTTGTATAGAACCCGGTAGTGTAGAGTCTCTCATCCACGAACATCTTAAATAATGCAAAATAACGGCGCGAAAAAATGTGTAACTAGTGAGGTGGACAAAAAACAGTAAATTTTTGTAATTTTTTCTATAATAAATAAACGTGTCAGAGCATTTGTCTCGATCATATTTGAACAGCCCTCAAACATATATACGTGTATGCCGGTAGTTAGAATATTTAGAAAAATTTAATGGGCTGCTTAATGCTGCTGTTCGCATCCACTTTGTTGATTTTATAAACAAAGTACATATAGTCTTAATCATATTTTTATAGCCGAATTTTGAATGGCCACACATTTTTGTTTATACAATTATACAAAATCAGTGATAAGATATATGACTGTCTTGATTTAACAATGTAACCTTTAGTTTTGGCCTTTGGGCAACAATAAATCGGCGAAAATTTGGTTACATACGCAACGACAGGGATAAAAACCTTCAGTATGTACTATCGGATCATGGTGTTTTTCGAACTCACGAGCTTGTGACGGACTACTCACTCAGATGTTAAACGAGTACCCATTTATGGGGATAAATAACACTGCTGAGCGTGATGCTGATCTCATTATCTCAACAAAAAAGGCAGATAAGATCTTGGAAATAGGATGTCACTAACACATCCTGCGGCCTTAGTCCAATGCTGGATTGTCGCGCCTGTTATTTTATGTACTATCGTCCTACAAAGTTATTCTAAACAACCTTATCTTTTTATACCCTTCGCTCATAGAGTGAAAGGGTATATTAACTTTGTCATGAAGTTTGTAACGCATTGAAGGAGGCATCCCCGACCATATAAAAAGTATACATATATGATCAGCATGACTTGGGGAGTCGATTGGACGATGTCCGTCTGTCTGTCTGTCCGTCTGTTGCAGTGCGTTTTTCTCGGCCGCTATAAAAGCTAGAGAGCTAAAATTTTGTACACATGCTTATTATTGTTGCAGGCTGTTGTTGTTTGAATCGCTAAAATCGGAATAGGGGGTCATGGGGCTGCCGTACAAACTTAACCTCCCCATTTAGGTTCTTCTGAGAAAAACTTTTTTATTTGTGAACCAATTTCAACCAACTTTCGCTCAAATGTGTTTCTATTGATGGCACATAACATTATGTAAAAATGGATCAAATCTGACAATAGAGTCATGGGGCTGCCATACAAACCTAGCTCCCCAAATTAAGTTCTTCTAAGAAAAACTTTTTTGTTTATGAACTAATCTGAACCAAATACCACAAAAATGTTTATCTGTTAATACTACAAAACATATGTAAAAACGGATGGAATCGGACTATGGAATCATGGGGCTGTCATACAAACCCAACCCCCCAATTTGGTTCTTTTAAGAAACTTCCTTTTTGCACCTATTGCAGAAAGCCTTGTATTCATATATGTATATTTATCGAAACAATCGGAAATGCAAAAATAAAAGAAAACGTATTGTGGGACCATTCCCCCTTCTCCGTTTCCCCCGTAAAGTCTTCTATAAAATGTTTTTTTTTTGTCAACTTATTCCAACTAAACCTCACCCAAATAATGTTTCATCGACGCCACGGAACTTATGTGAAAACGGAAGGAAAAGAATGGGAGAGGAGGATAACACACAAGTCATAGGTACGCCAAAAAATCTTTTAGCGCAAGGAGAGTGAAGAGTATTCAAATTTTGGCCGCGCCCAAAATTAGCCTCGGTCTCGTTTTATTATCCAATTGCGAACCTCAGGCAAAAACCTTTCGGGAAAATTCCCAATCGTTAGAGGTGGAAGTGGGTTATTTGCATTCTTAAGTCGAATTTATGATTCAAGGGCACCTGCATAGGCTATCTTCCTCTCAGCTTCATGTAATTAAGGAGGGGCCAAATTAACGATCGATAACGATTTTTATACACTACAGAAATAGATATTGTTCAATGTTGTGAATTCTAGGCTTTATTGAGAGAAAAATAGGACATAAACATGTATGTTATTATTAATAAAAAAATAACTTCTGGACAAAAACAAAAAAATATGAACGCCATAGTTAAAAGTAATAATAGGAAGTTATTATTTTCTTTTGGCTCGATAAAGAGATTCTTTTTCTCCTCCGGTTTCATCAGAAATGCCTCGAAATCTTCTTCCTTGGCGATTACATTTTTATCTGCAAATACATAAAAATGTATACCTTAAAACTGTTTAATGTAAGCCTATGATTATTTATTTTTCTAGAGTATCCCGCATTGTCTATTACATACTAACCTGCGTCAACGATTTTGTATTCATCCAAGTCTATTGAGAAATTCGTTGGTGGCATCGTCAAAAGGTGACGCATTTTTCCAAAGGACCAATAGAACACTCTGGGGTTCTGCTCACCCAAACGCATAAAATAGATTTTGATAGAGGGCGCTTTTGCCCTTTTTGTTATGAACAATTTACGATTTTCAGATTGCTCCAAAAACATTTCAAAACTCGCATCGTCGCTAATTTCTAGCTCATCGTTCTCATCATCTGCGAAAATATGAATTTCAATTACAGGAGATTATCATTTTGTACATTTTTCAGTTACCATTCCAAAACACACGATATTCGTGACTTGTTAAATTCGTTTTAAACGATTGCTCAATTTCTCTGAGCAGCTCCTTCCAATCAGTCACACTCTTAACGTATTCTTTGCACGAAAGAGTTTTCACCGTCATGATAACTTTGATCGGTTCCGAGTGTCCTTTAGATATGGCCAGACTAGCAGCAGCCACTCGAAGATCTTTCAATCCATGTTTCAAGAACAGTGCAAAACTTCTCTCCCCGGTAATATCAAATGTGTCGTCCTCGTTATCTAAGTGTTCCCGGGACAGAAAATTATTAAAAAGAATTGCAAATTCGACTATTGTACTTACCGGTCCAGAAAATCCGTAGCTCGACGTTGGGGAATCGAAGCCCAAACGAATCGTCCAAGTCTTCGAGAAGACGGTGATAAGTGGTGGCGAAACTGTACACGATGTTGTTTTTTCGTTTGATTTCGTTAAATGTGATTCTAATGGGGTCCTCTATGTCCTGTTTGATGACGAGCTGCGTTTGGGGCATCTTTAGATACGTTTGGAAGGATTTTTCGTTGTAAATTTCGATCTGATTACCATCGGCATCTGTGACAAAACAAAATCATTTCGAACTTTAGAGAATATGGTGAAATGCTAGTTGGTTTTCAGCTGATTTCCGATAGTGAAGAGTCGCGAATGCATGAAAAACTTCTCGATCTACGGGAGTCTAACGATAGACTTAGGTTTTTGGTCTAATTTCACCACGTACAAAGCGAAGCATTTAAAGCACGAAAACGCACAAAGTTTCTTCTTTTTTTAGGCGCACAGTACTTCTGACGCAATATCGTATACAACACAACAATAATGCCATTGTGTAAAATGTTGAATTCCAAGAACTTCCAGTACAAAATATCTAGGTAATATCCTGCGACTTACCGTTCCAAATGGCGAGAGCCTTTTTTTGATCCTCCACTGCTAATCCATATTGAACGGCTTCCTTCATTAAGTCTTCGAGAGATTTAATGCAGCCATTGAATTGTTTTCCCAGATGGGGAATTGTAACTTGTGAGTGTTTATTAGTCGACATTTCAAGATTTCAAAGATTTGGATTCGAAATAACACCAAACTAAGCAAACCCAGCAAAACACCAAAGTGAGACACGACACAACCACAACAGACTACCGCAGAAGCAGACAACGTAATTTGAACTGATCCGTTGCCACCATTCCATTCACCTTCGTCCGTTCGACACAATTTCTTGGTAATCCCCGGCACGCGGAGCTTTCTCTAGCACGGATCAAAACCGACGGGAATGAAACGGTTCGAACCCGGAAGTTTTTTGCTCAATTGGTACGTTTACACGCGACAAGAACAAGAAGAAAAACGTTTTTTTTAAGAGATTCGCGAGGAGCAAGGCAAGGAAAAATTCCTTTTATGTGTAGACATGCCCAAAATCAAAGTCACCTATATTAAGGGCGCCACAAACTTGACGATTTCTAGGCGGATCGATTGGGCAGTGTGGATGCTAAGTAGCAGCCAAGTGGCTGCACGCGATGCCAGTTTTTGGACGCACAGCCAAATGGCGACATGTTTGGATGGAATGACAACAGCCATTTGGCTGCACGTGTCGCCATTTGGCGACTAATCTAGATGGACCTCACATATCTAGACGGCGGTGGCCAACATACCGACAATAGGTGTGTGTTTTTGGTTATCCCGTGTAGGTTTGGGTAACGAAACTCAATCCCAACTAGCATTTTTAGAAGCGATAACGTAGACACCACTCCAATATTGCCTTTGAGAGTAGCAAATACTTTCAATCGTTCCGTTATATGGACCTTTTTGTCACCGAAAAGTCACTAATGTGGGGAATGAAAAGTTTGGTGACCAGGGCCCTTTGCCACCAGTAAGTTGCAAGGTGATTGGAACTCACCAACCAAGTGCCATTGTTTGTCCAACCACGCGATTGGGACTTTATTCCCAGCAAGAAAGCTACTGGTTAAATTACTAATGTTTATCTAGTCAAAATCCGTTTAATTTTCTGGGTACCGTGCATAGGCCGTCGGGAAAAAATTGACCTATATACTTCACACAGCACTCGTACGTGAGAGTTCCCCTACAATGTTATATAGTGAAAAGGCAACAATCTTTGAGTTATTTCCAACCAAACTGTCCGGTATTTTTGCGTTAAATACCATGGATTTATTGGTTATTTTATCCACTTAATCACTCGGTAACCTTGTAAGTATTATACTAGTAATATTACCGGTATTTTCCGTGACATTTACTATAAAACTATCAGGTAAATTAGCTGGTAGTACTATAGTAAATATCATGGAAAATACCAGTAAAATTACTACTTCTTTAACCATTATTTTAATGCAAATTAGCGGCTATTAAGCTGGTAGTAATCCTTGTATTATAATGATATATTACCGATAAAATCTGACCAAAATACGATAGATTTATTGGTATTTTTATCCATTTAATTGCCCGGTAACATTGTAAATATTATACTGGTAATATTTCTGGTATTTTCCGTGATATTTACCATAAAACTACCAGGTAAATTAGCTGGTAGTCCTATGGTACAGATCATGGAAAATACTAGTAATATTACTACTACGTTAGCCACTATGTTAGATCAAATCAGCGGCTATAAAGTTGGTAGTAACCCTAGTATTGCAGCAAAGTAAAGAACGTCATTCGATTTTTGGTAATTTTGTTGGGGACGGTGCCTTGATTATGAGGAAAAAATTCTGACCCATAGGGGGACCGGGAGTTGGAAAAAGGGGGAAATGGGGGTAATTTTTCGGTTTTAGCGATTATTTCGAAAACGGCGATAGTTACAAAAAAACAATGTTCTAAGAACGAAAAAAAACTACATCAAATTACCTTTAGGAAGTACCGTTTTTTGAAAAACTCTATGCTAGCTTGGAAAAAAATCTCGCATATTAAAGTTCATTGGTTAACTCACATTTTTGGAGAGTTATCGAGCATTTTTTCAAAGCATAACATTTTCAAATAAAGATCCGTCGTATTATTGCAAAGGTAATTATTATTATTCAGTTTATTCCGTTCTCAGTACATTTTTTTTTGTAGCTATCACCGTTTTCGAAATAATCGCTTAAACTTCACACTTTCACCAAGGATCGCTGAATACTGACGAAAAATTAAAATGTGTCCGTCTGTCTGAAGAAAAAAAAGTACCGTTCTCTTGCTTTATACCGAGAAATGACATTGCACATGGAACAATTCCTGCTGCTTATAGATTTAAAGAGAAGTCCTCATATAAATTACCCACAGTTGTGTGGTAAAACATTGTTAATGAAATAGTAATATGACCTGGCATTTACTATAAATCTTACGAGTTAATTAAGTGGTTAAATAACTAGTAATTTTACTGGCTATTTTTCTTATTATTAAATAGTAATATTTGTTGGATTTAACAGATAATATACCTCAATTTTAAGGGGTAAAAATAATATGACAAACTTACCGATATTTTATTGCGTATTTAACGTGTTTATTTCCCATAAATACTTGATATTTTGGTTGAAATTTACCTAATAATTATGAACTTTTTCACCAGGGGAAATAATGCTATGGGGAATATATAGGTTATTTATGGCCCAATCGTATACGTGCGTTAACTAGTCAATTACAGTGAGCCTTTTTTTAGATATTTAACTAGTCATTTGACCAGGTTTGCTCTTGCAAACTCTGAAGGCGAAAGCAAAAAATATGTAAAGTATTTGTCTGTGTGAGTTTTCGCTGATAAAAGTTTGTATGTAGTAGTAGTTTCGGTTAGCGATTTCTTGCAGGGTTGGTCCCGTCTTCGCACACAATCATAGTTGTGAAGATGTGTAGGTAAAATCGACCAAATTTTAGTAAACATAATTGAATGCATTTACATGTACATATACTTGTACACTTGTATTTGCTAAAGTTGTGTTTTTTTAGCTTATTCAATCAACCGAACAATAAATCTGAAAGAAATTAATTGAGTGATTACATATGTTATCATTTGCCAGCTCGTTTGATCAAGAAAACTTCGTGCCACGGCAATTTCACTGTAGAAGTGGATATTCTACCTAGAAAAAAAGGGATGCCCTCTCATTTTTCTAATGATTTCATGAATAAATTGTCAAAACATAGCCCAACTAAAGTCAGTTTTTTCTTTCACTTTTTAATTGTATCGCTCTCTATACTCAGCAAACCAAATACATTAAAACAAAGAAGTTCTAATTGTTTCATCTGGAAAATAGCTACTGTTTTGTGATGGGTAGATAATGGTTTTGTGAAACCTTTGAAAAATATGGCGACAAGTATTTGACAGCTCCAAATGGTACTTTAAGGTCCCCAATCGTACTTTGTAGTAACACTAGCAACTATTTAGGTCCTAATTTTACTATAAGGTAGCAAATCCTTTGAAGTTACAAACAAATTATACTGCTACGGTTTCGCCCCCTTAAAAATATTACTTTAGAGTTGCTCACTATGTAGTAGCAAAATGGGGTACCAAAACCGTATCATTCCCCTGTACTTGCCAAATATGTAGTAGCAACATTTCGTTCACTACAAAGTTCCAACTACTACCATCCTAGAACGTCCCAAAAACTACTTTACAGGATTTGTTACGATGAAGTTAATATTTAGGTGTCAAAAACGTAACCGAAACTTAAGGTGTGTTTTTTTGGTTATCCCGTGCAGGTTTGGGTAACGAAACTTCATATAAAAAAAATGACAGGTGCGTCAGCTGTCATTTTTTTTATATGGAGTTTCGTTACCCAAACCTGCACGGGATAACCAAAAAAACACACCTATAATAAAGTGGCAGAACCAAAAGCATTAGTTCTTGCTACTAAAAATGTTGCTTGGGATAGGTCTGTTTTTTTGGTTATCCCGTGCAGGTTTGGGTAACTCCATATAAAAAAAATGACAGCTGACGCACCTGTCATTTTTTTTTATATGAAGTTTCGTTACCCAAACCTGCACGGGATAACCAAAAAAACACACCTCATATAAAAAAAATGTCAGCTGATCCACCTGTCATTTTTTTTATATGAAGTTTCGTTACCCAAACCTAACGGGATAACCAAAAAAACACACCTAATATCGTAAAAATACCTCGAACCCAGTGAACGCTTCCTTTTCTCGGATAAAGGTATGTACTGAGTTCACCGAGCGAAAAACTTGCATTTATGTCTCCCGTGAAAAATGTGCCGTGGAGACATGCCTTTTATTCACTAAATAAATAACAGGCGCGACAATCCAACATTGGACTAAGGCCGCAGGATGTGTTAGTGACATACTATTTCCAAGATCTTATCTGCTTTTTGTTGAGGTAATGAGATCAGCATCACGCTCAGCAGTGTTATTTATCCCCATAAATGGGTACTCGTTTAACATCTGAGTGAGATCATAGTCTGTCACAAGCTCGTGAGTTCGAAAAACACCATGGAACACGGTGAGATTCGAACTCATGATCCTGTGCACCGAAGGTGCGCGCACTAACCGCTAGACCAGCCAGACTGGTTCACTTTATTCACTAAATTGAAGATTAATGGTGCATTCGTGGTCTGATTGATTGTCAATGTGCCTGTCTAGACAGTTTCAATTTTCGTTCGTCTTCATCATTTTCACAATTGAAACTTGAGATGCCTGCGTTATTGAAGAAACGCATTCATTCTTGAACGCGATTGCTAATGTTAAATATAAACAACTCATCATCTATTCATACTATTCATGAAAGAATTTATCATTTATCCGTCCTGATCAAAGCCGCGACACATATTTCCCGATAAATAATCAACAGATGTGGATAGAATGAGGCGTTGTGCCTGTCTAGACAGTTTCAATTTTCGTTCGTCTTCATCATTTTGACAATTGAAACTTGAGATGTATGCGCTATTGAAGAAACGCATTCATTCTTGAACGCAATTGCCAATGTTAAATATTAACAACACATCATCTATTCATACAATTCATGAAAGAATTTATCATTTACCTGTCCTGACCAAAGCCGTGACACATATTTAACGATAAATAATGAACAGATCTGGATAGAATGAGGCATTGATCTCTTCTGTTCACTTGACGCAATCAATGACATGTTCAATGTTGAAAGTGGATACGGAGCTTGAAGACGATAGGGAAGACGAAAGCGCACATGTGTGGACATAGCCATTGATCTCTTCTGTTCACTTGACGCAATCAACAACACGTTCAATATTGAAAGTGGATACGAAGCTTGAAGACGATAGTGAAGACGAAAGCGCACATGTGTAGACATAGCCAATTACACCTTTTCACTGTGAAATAAAGTGCAACTGCATTATTTTCGCTGGCGAAATGTCGAAAACCGGTGTGGAGACTTTCATGTGAAGTGAGTACCACCAAGCGAATTCGATTTCACGATCATCAAAATTTTGACAGTATTTGCATGGATTTCACGTGAACTGACGATGTTGGTACCTACTTTAAGGGTGGGTATTGACAAAAAAAATATGAACACACTCTTCCTTCTTTGTACGAAAAAAAGAAAGGTTTGGAACCGATGTGCATCTATGAGGGTACGAGTTATGGTTCGTCAACGTTTGTGTACGTGGGGTCTAGGGACAAAAACATAGCTGCTGCGATATGAAACAAATGACCCACATCGTGTACCATCTCTATTTGGACAGATGTTTTGGATGTCCGGGTTTATGCGAGAAAGGTACGAATTAAGGCGTGAACAAAAGCCCGACCGAAGTTGAGCTAGTGTTATTCTGGTGGCTCTCGGGAGCCTAGTCTTCTCAGGCGAGGCGTTCTGAGAGAATTCTATTCGCACCTAAACTCGCAATAGACCGACTCACTTCTTCAGTGTGAATCGCTGCGAAGGCGGCTTGGTATCTAACCTCATCGTAAAGGCCCCGTTTGTATCCCTGGACCTCTCTCTCTTCTTTAGGTGAAGCCCAAGAATTTTTGGGTTTGCTACAATAGGAACTGAATTGTAGCCAATAGGTACATCAACCTCCCACCAGGTGCGGTAACAAAAGACACAGAAGATGTAAACGCAGAGATGGTTAGAATTCGGCTTTGGAAAAATGCCTGTAATCGTTCAAGATAACGATTATGTACCTAATTAAGAGGCGCATTTCATCCTTATCCCTCCCTGTGGCAAGCACGGTGCATTCGTCAGCGTAGGAAATCAACTCGATACCGATAGGTCGAACATGTAGATGTTAAACAGAGTTCTCCACCCTGTAGAACACCTTATTTGATTTTCCGAAGCTTAGAACGACTGCTCCTAAACTCAATGAAGGAATGCCGACCAGCTAGATAATTGGCAATCCAACGAATCTCTTGTGCAGGAATATGCATATTGAACAAGATATCGAGAAGCATTGAGTGATTGACCTTATGAAACGCATTTGATAGGTCAATTGTCACAAGAATAGTTTTGTGACAAGGACGACGTTGATTTAGCCCGTCACAGATGGGTGGAGTGATCGCAACGAGGGCATTTTCCGGAAGCCATACTGGTGAGGTTCTAGCCTAGCATGTGCAAGATAGGCGCGAATAAGGGCTTCCAGCGTCTTTCCGACACGAGACAGTATCGTAGTGAGGCGGTAGGATTCACCGAGACTGGCTTGAGACAGGGGACAAACCGGTCTGTTTTCCAGATTTCAGGGATGGCAACCGTGGACATCGACAAGTTAAAGGCAGCCGTGAGATACTCAATGGCAGAAAGGTCGAGATGTTTCAACATGACCAACGAAATGACTTTTTTTAACCTGGTCCGCAGTAAACGATAGTGGCACTATTATCAACATTCCGGCTGCGAATTCTTCTTCTAATTTTACACTTGAGGCCGTCATTCTTGGGATGTTCAATAAATTGTTTATTGAACAGGCTCGCGCATTGAAGAGAATTCCTGTTTTTTTTACGGCCAAATTTATTGGCATTATTGCCCTTTCCTTTCCTAGCATTGGACAGGGATCATAGTTTGCTGACATTTTCATTGAGGTTGCAGTCATCGAGGTGCTCATTCCATTCCGTCGGCGCCAGTCTATCGCCAAAGCTTGAGTCCAGTACGATTCTCGAATGAGTCAGTGGGATTATTTTACACTCCTGCCTGAGGTCATATCAATCGCACTTTATACTAGACACAAATGATTACTTCATAATTCACCCGCCATCGGCTCAACCAACCAAAGAACTTCTACCTTAAATGTACGTTTAATAAATACAGAAAATTTGTTAAAACAAGATTTGATATTTAAACTGCTTTGGAACCTTGGAAACAATCACCCGGCCATCATAGCTCAACGATGCAAATATCCACGGATCAACACTGCTCCACTCCACACAATACACCGAGTCCTCGTGCTGATCAAACGTTTGCAGCAAACCATCCGGAATCCTACAAATACACATGTAACACATCCGTATCCTAAGCATATCTCAAATTTACCTTTTCTTTTGATCACCGTCTTCCTCCTCGGCCGTCTCCGAACTGACACTCCCCGCACACGTAAGCAGCACCTTACAATCGCTACTGCTCGACAATATCAATTGATCGTGGAACGTGTTGAAGCGTACACTCCACACCCAATGCGAATGATCGCTACGACAGAACACCGGTTGCTTGGTGGCGCGACAATCCCAAACCTTAACGCATCCATCATCCCCGCCCGTCACAATGTGACATTGCTTGTTCGGATTACAGTCCAAATCGCGTACCATTTGACCGTGCGCCTCCTCAATCATCCAGGCACAATGATTTGAGTCGCGCACATCAAACGATCGAATATTACAATCCTGCAGAGCTATGAAATTATTTCCCTGATAGTGTTGCGACCATTTTCCTGTGGTGAATTTGGGGGTGTTTTTTGCATTGATTTCGGCGGCTATGCGTGTCTGTGATTCGGTACGATTGGATAGAAGGATTTTGCCGTCGACGACGGTGGCCAGGAGACGATTGTCGGTCGGATGGAATTCTGTGGTGCGAACTTCGGCACCGTATTCCTGTGTCATGGGAGCAAAGATTGTATTGAAAATTTCATGAAAAAGAAAATGGAATGCACGTCATACCTCTGTGGGGAGAATTTCAATATTGTCGAATTGTAGAAACTCCGATGAATGGCTCTGTTCATCGAGGGATTCGGGAATGTTTAGAATGGCCGTTTGGGTGACGAGCTGACTGCCCTTGAGCGTGCTATAGCACGATAGAAGCGTCCGTGGGTCGTGTGGACTGCTGTTCAGCTTCCACACTTCGCCCAGTTGATGAGCGAAAATCTAAAAGACAGGACATTCGATTGCAATGTGGGCTATAATGTGAATTTGGCAATTACCTTAGCACTCAGTGCCGATGTTTCCTCATTGAAGTCGATCAAATGCACTTGGTTGTTGGGCTTCAGAGATTGCGTGGCGATGAAGAAACGTATTTCAGTGCTCTCGGCCTGCTGGGCGGTCAGTGCTCGAGCCTTGGGACGGGCGCAAAGCAAACAATTAGTCCTATGACATAATTCACCACTGTTGTTGAGGTCTACTTACTTGGAATTCTAAGCCATAAATTGCTGAATTTAAATCGTCCATCGTCTTGTCTGGGACGAGGACATTTACACTTACTGCACTTACTGTACTAGCGGCAGCAACAGCTGATTGTCAAATGAAGGCCCAACGAATAATGCGCTGCCATCTTCGCTTCATTTCATAATGCTTATCTTTTGGGACTTCCCCCCATTTTCTTTGTCACAATAAAAGTACAGTGTCCAGTCTGCTAACTTTATAGAACAGAACGGCAAATTTCGTGATTTTACATTTGGAAATTATACCGAGAAGAATGGATGAAAATTCGAATAATAGCCAAATAACTACTGGTGATCCGAAAGAGGTCAAAAGATGGGTAAAGATTTCATCGTTTTCATCAAAATCATTAATTTTTAATACACTGCAATGCATTTTACATTATTAGGCCGTGAGACGTTGTCGTAAAAAGCAGAAACAAGAAAGGGAACAAGTCGAAGAGAACATCAATAAATTGAAAAAGGAAAACATGAAGGTGGAAGGTGTTATCGAAGGACTAAAATGTGCAGCAGAAATTATTAAAGAAAAATTGTTGCAACTCAATAACTCGGATGCGATGAGGGAAAGAATTGAAGCTGTTATGAATTCCTAGTTATGGTGCATATAAAGTGAAATGTCAGTCAGATTTTTTTCAAAATTATATAATTATCTTACCAAAGTAATATTGCATCAGTATATACGCGAGTTGATACAATAAATTGGACAGAACTGGCAAGTTTTGGGTGTTTGTGTTTTTTAGATAATAAAGGAGTTTGCAGAATTAAAAAAAAAATGTTTTGGGCGTGGCCTGTGGCTTCGACCGGCTCGCACCGCCCTTTTATATGGAAAATATAACGGAAAGCGGCAAAACAGCAGACGAAAACTGCACCATGCATTTTAAATGGATGACGTCATATCCTTTAATGGCCCTGACTCGTTCCCCGTGGACCGATTTCGATGAAACTTATTGGATGGTAGTAAGTGCAGTGGGGTCCTTAATATTTGGGTATATCGGCGCTTCTTATGTGAAAGATGTCCTTTTGAGCACAAAAATCATTTTTTCTGTATGGGGTGCACTATGGCCGATATAGATTTCAAAATACTGGATTCATTGAGACGAGTTCTCCAGAATGCCAATATACTGATTTTGAATTTTTGAAAAAGGATATTACATAACTATACCAAAAGGACCTAATTTTCTACAAGAAACAGAGTATGGGCATGATGGGTGTCGTTCGAAAGGGGACGTTTAGAGCAATGGATGTGATTAGTTTTAAAGAATTCCCGGCTCTTTGGAGTAACATGATAACGGTGGATCCTTGTTTAAATGAACGAAAAATGTCAATATTTAACTGCGATTATACAGCCGCTTATCTATTTTATAGGAACGGAATGATAATATTTAGTTTTTAGTATGACACACCGCTTAATACTGTTGCTTCAGTCAATCAGGACGAATTATCCTTTTTCCTTCGTCCTGGAAGATACATGTGTAGGCAATATGGGTATCAAATTGTAGGATTTTCTTATAGAAGCTCCCCGCTCAATACCAATATGGAAGTATTTTGAATCCTTTTCGCGCAATCTTTAGGTAGGATCAAAAAGGACATTTTTGTATAGAAAGGTTTAAAACTAAATATATGTGTGTTTAACGAAAAGGGATGCTGAGAATAGCGCATTATGGTTCAGGGCAAATTTCGTCCTTTGAAAGAATAGTATGATGAAACTTTGAAAATTTTTCTTTTTAGCATCATATAGGCAACCATTGCCTAAAACCAAATTATGATTAGAGTAATAGTTTTGTAAGTAGTCTGGCTGGTCTAGCGGTTAGTGCGCGCACCTTCGGTGCACAGAGTCATGAGTTCGAATCTCATCGTGAACCATGGCGTTTTTCGAACTCACGAGCTTGTGACGGACTATGATCTCACTCAGATGTTAAAAAACGAGTACCCATTTATGGTCTCATTACCTCAACAAAAAGCAGATAAGATCTTCGAAATAGGATGTCACTAACACATCCTGCGGCCTTAGTCCAATGTTGGATTGTCGCGCCTGTTATTTTTTCTTTTTTAATAGTTTTGTAAGGATACGACGAGCGGAACAAGATATGTACATCTGAATTCTTCTGAATATTTCATTGTGGACTAAATATCCCTAGAGTGATATGCCTGATAACCATATATCACATTCCGAGTTCAGTTGCCGTTGAAACGTTGACGACTACACACGGTAGTCGTCACGCACCATGCACCACTAGGAGTTGGGGCAAATTAAGAGAGAGAGATGCTCGAAAATCACCCGCTACTTACCTATTGTCCACCCTACTTGCTATGGCTAAGCAACAGGAAATGGTTGAGAGGGATGTAAAATCCGTAGTGTCTACTGGGACGCAGTCTGGCCACGCTTCAATTATGGCCACAACAACAAAACGAATTCGTATGCCTCAGAAGTGTCATTTCTGTGGCGATTTACATTAGCATCGGAACTGTCCGCATAATGACAAAATCTGCCCAGTCTGTATGCAAGCAAACCGTTCATAAAAAGAGCTACTTGTGACTCAGCCAGGAAGTTTTTGGACAGAAGCGGAAGAAAACCAACTGCAGGAAAGACTGTATCGAAGGCAGAAACGCATGGAAATTCGTAAAACTGTTAGTCAACGAAACTTCCTTGAGTTTGAAACACGACTCCGGCTCAAATTGGGTGTTTACTTCGAGACGGAATTAGAAGCGGTGGCCACCCACCGCAACGACCGTAACGTTTGGGACGCGATTTCCATATCTGGTTATTATTCTGCGACAATAAAACTGCAGAGAAAATTCGTTGTCGTTGTCGATGTCTACGTGTCCGAGCAGGGATCTCGGGATCTCTTCGCCAACATGGTAATAGAGGCCCACTCCATCTCAGCTATCCATGATATCGGACATGGGTTAACCTGCAAGTCCCAGGTCTTTTTTCTGGGGAATTAGGAAGATGCAGTGCAATTAAGGTCTAATAAACACATGTCATTTAAATAAATAAGAAATAAAATAGGGCCAAGGACAGTACCCTGCGGAACTCCGCGTAGGACGAATTGATTTTGACTTATAGTTTCGCCTATTTTAACCGCTTGTGTTCTTTTTGTTAGGTACGAATGAAAAAGGGATAAGGTGAAGATCACTCTGCGGATAGGTATGAAGCCACCCTTCATCAGAGCACGGCCGGTCCTATTCGGTGCCCGTGCTGACTTGGAGACCCAGCTATTTCGAATACAACGTCTGAACATTATCGCAAGGATCAACTATGGCGAATCTGCTGCTGCAAACGTTGTAGTAAAAAAGAAAGACGGACGACTGCGTGTTACTGCGGATTATTCAAAGGGTCAAAACCGTGTGATTCTGCCACACCACCATCCATTCCCCACTCCAGACTCGTCAACCGGCTCCAACCTGGCGTCTCCACTACTCCTGTAATTTTCCAGAAGATCCCATGATCTACTATCCTCTCGAGAACGGGGGCCATGACGTACTTGGACGATGTAATTGTTCCTGGCATAGGGCCGACCACGACGTTAGTCTAACGATTGTTCTGAAAGCATCTTGACAAGTGTGGGTTCGGCCAGCCGGAAATTAAATGACGCAAAAAGGGTCCATGAGGAACAGGAGGCACAGACTCTATAGTTTTTGCCGTTAAAAAGTTATATGGCTGCAAATTTGAACTTTAAGCCGACCATAAGCCGGGAGCAAGTCTGGCATTCCCAGCCACACCACTAATCGCCCCCGGCGCTACGCTTTTACGTTACACGGCTACGATTTTCAAATAAAGTACGTGGACAATGCCAACTTCGCCTATGCCGACTTTGTGTTCAGACTAATTAACACACACACAAGGCCATAGGTGCAGAAGACGTGGTTATCGCAGAGATAATAAGGGAGCTACAAACCTTGATGAAGACTTCGATCATCGAAGTCCTCATAATCGAAGTCCTCATCATCGGAGTTCGATGAAATATGTTCGGAGTTCGATGAAATATGTGTGTTTTCGGCTTTATCAGAGAAGCCCATCACGCCTGAGGCATTGAACAATGTTTCGCAACAGTGCGAGCATTTGCAGAAAGTCATTGACTACATGCACACAGCCTGGTCGAAGAGCAAGAAACAAGTGCGGTGCAGAGGTCACGCAATACTTCCAGCACAAAGAGAGAGTCTTCATGTTATTGGAAATCGATTGTTTTCCGGCAAGGTCCCTCCCGAACTCGAGGTCATAAAGGAGATACACGACGGTCACCCGGGCGTTTCGCGTATGCTGGTCCTTGCTCGGACAATTTGTTTCTGGCCCGGAATGAACGTGCGAATCTAATCTTTTGTCAAGAGCTACTCGGAGTGCGCTATTAATGCTAATGCTCCACCGAAATAGATTATAAATCCTTGACCACGCCCTCAGGGTGCGGCGCAGCGCAGCGCCTCCGTGTATATATTGCCGGTCCCATCGGCAACTACATGTTTCTTGTAGTTGTCGATGCGTATAGCAACTCGCTGGAAGTTAAGAGGATGCAGATTACAACAGCTGAGATAACTGTAGAGGATATGGAAGATATTTTCTCCACTTGAGCACCATGCAGAACGATAGTTTCGGACAACGGCCCCCAGTTTTCATTAGGGACATTCAACGTCACTACCGGGCGAGGCCCGAACAGGTGGTAACCCTATGTGAGGGTCTTCTCAGATGTATTAAATGCACTTGTAAAGGACCCTAAAAGATTGAGCCGCTTTTTACATCCTTAACAGAAACATATTAAGGGCAAGGTGCGAGCGGTGAGCGGATGCAAAGCGGTTTTGAATGTTTTGAGGGTCATACCTATGCTGTAGTGGAAGTGCTTGTAAATGACTCTCAAGAAAGTTTGAATCGCTTTATATCGCCTCACCGGGCGGGCGACGAAAGGGACTTTATCCAGATTTTGGTTTGGCGTTTGAGTAAGGTATGTGGACGCACGTGTTAGCGATTTATCCAGAAGGAGTATTGCGAGGGTGTTGTAGACATCCAGTTTACCATGGAGTCGGAGGAGAGCTGCAATTTACAGACTTGAAAATCATCTACCAAAAACGGACGCACACACACACACACACAGTGGACTATCCCTTCTAATTCCAATCGTTCTCATTTCGATTCTGGCTGAGTAGAGAGAGAGAGAGAGAGTTTTGAATAGAAGGCGAAGGGTACATCAACATACCCATACAGAAAAGAGGAACGGATATTATTGAGCCATATCAGGAAGAAGACGAATGGAGCCTGCGAGCACTAACACGCAAAGATGAGCCGAATCGATGAATATGAGTAAAGGAGTAACTCACATTGGACATGACCCGAGCAAACAACGCTAATTGGAGAACAAACTAAACCAAACGACAAAAAAAGAAACACGAGGAAGCATGCTTGTCCGGATTGCTATGAAACGTACATAGGACAGACGAAGCAGTTAGCGGCAGTCAAGTGGAATGAAACATGCACATTAAGCGGACATTGCCTAGCCTCGAAAAATAACAAGCACCCGGGACGCTAAAGTCGAGGGCATCGACAGACAGATAGACAGACAGGACATAAGGTTATATATGGGACAATATGGAAATAGTAAAACGTGTCTCGATAGCCAAAACTCGATGTTTCGAAAAGTTTGTCAATTGTCGCGAACATCGCAGGATGAACCATGACACCGTTAACGTAAATTCAAGTTTGCTAAGGGAAAAGCTGGCCGAAGCAGATGCTCCTCCGTCCCCATTAGAAATTGGTGGAGTAAACTTGTTTACCTGTAGGGTAATTTTCCAATTTTTAGCCGTCATAAAATTTGCATGGTTCTTGCCAGGGAGGCATAGTAGGCAACCCTTGGCCGTATTTTTTTTTGAAAAAAAAAAAATGGGTTGGGTCTGCCTTAAAAAGGTTGAATCACCACAAGGGAAGATTGGCAGTAGAACTAAGCCTGGAGTTCCTATCTGGAGATTTATTTATTACCCCACTTAGTCAACAGTGAAATGCAGTCTCTAACATTTTTTTCATATAATTTATAGTTTTCGGCCTAGTAAATTCGCTATACTAAAAATAACAATCCTTTCTCAAAATCTTTACATACATATAAAAATATATACATATTCACACACACTCGCACTATATTGTGCATCGTCGCTGTATCACAATTATTAAAAAAAATCCCAAAAAATACATCAACTACAAAATAAAGCTGCAAATTGCACAACGGAGAGGTTAAACAAATATCAGAATTAGATCGGACAGTATTGAGCGTCCTCCTCCTCCCACAGATGGCGCATATGGCAAACATATGAGTTTACAGTATTTTTAGCCGAACCAATGTGCTCCCATACAGTCTCGAGTCCATTCCGTTTGACACACCCAACACCATTCCAGTCCACAGCCGGCTCGTGTACAAACCATATGCATGCAGCCACCTTGAAGAGGAATGGACATCAATTATTAAAAATTCGAATGTAGAATGGAGTTTCAACTCACCATCACGTTCAGTCGGTGTTCTGCACTTGGGACAGGGTTTCGTTAAAACTTTGATCGTTACGTTCGAAGCTTCATCCCATCGCGCCTCGGCGGCACGCTGAAAAATAGGATTCAATGAAATTGATCATCATTTGGATATAATTTAGCTTGAATGAGTTTGGGTCCCGCATTTTCCATTACGAGGATTTGTCGTGAAGGGTTCCATTTACTTTGAACCAGCCCGACAATCCTGGTAAATTTCCAAGCTATTTTCATCATATCGAACAATTCTCTTAATTGAACACACGTTTGTGGTGTCATTAGATTGAATCTGTTAGGCTAGGAATCCTCTAATCTAATGGAACTTTAAAGATGCAAACAAACGTTAGGAGGTTAGAGCGAGCCACGTGACATCAAAATGCAGAAAAGGCTCTATCCCGTTAGTTGAATGAGCTTACGTGCGAGAGGCATACGGCGGTTTTTACAAAACCTATCCCATAGCCCAGGGAGAGAAATTTTTTTTCATTAAAAAATTTATACGTACCGTTGGATCTACTGAATATTCACACGATCCTGCGGCATTGGATGCATCCGATTCGGGTAGGCAATCTCCCAAATGATAGCCTTGTCGGCAATTGCGACAAAACACGTACTGTAAAAAAACATTTATTCGTTGGCCACAAACATGCAAAATCCACTTACACCGCATCCATTCTGACACTGAACCCGACGACAATCTGCATCTACCAACAATCCCATTCCGCAACCCGGTTGTGGACACAACACTCCACCCGCCTGCAAAACATACTCTTCCGTGGCGAATCGTTGATATCGTTCATACTGTTCTTTCGTCAACAATTTGAAATGATGAATCTCCTCAATGAACGAGTTCTCACATCCGGCCGGACATGTTAGCGTATAGCCAATATCAGGATGCGGTATAAACTGTCGTTCCATCAGCCGCGACGAACAATAGTGGCGAAAACAATCGATGCATGTTACGTGCTGGGAATCGCAGGGAAACAATAGGACCGTATCGCTGCAATCAAATTCAATATTTCTCGGGAACGAAGAACGGAAAGAACTTGTTGTTCCTTACCTGACATCCGTGCATGCCAAGCAAGGAACATTCTTAAAGTTGGTCTTGATTAGATTCAGCGGAGCTGCATAGTCTTTTTCGCCTTCGGACGGATGTTCGGCACATTTGAAGTAGAATTCTGTGTATGGCGGATCGCCAGCTTCGTTGTCCTGGGAGAGTGGGATGTAACAAGGATATTTGCAATGATCCGCTGAGTTTTACTTACCACACACGGTGTTTCGGTAGTTTCGCAATGACCTGTGATACGGCGAGGTTTAAGTACATCATCCCAACATTCAGGATCCCGATGAACTGTGAACGCTCCGCCCTTACAAAGTGAACATCTAACTCGTAGCTTTCCTTTGCAAAGACGTGCGCACTGGGGGCAATGTACGAAGAAATGAGCTTTGGAACGTTCGCGTTCTGAAAATGAGCAAGAAAAAATATATTTTCATTTTTTTTGCGTTTCGACCATGAGAGCATATTTTTAACTTCTAGGAGGGCAATCAATGGAAAACTGGCGCAACTTGGACCTCCATGAAATTGTCTAGCCTGATGCACTGTATCCTATGGAAAAGGGGTTCAAGCTTTCTGTTGAGGATCGTAAAAGTGTTTTTCGATAAAGGGTATGATAGAGCGAGCAGTTTAGCTCATGCTGAGGTTAGGTTAGGAACAGGCACACTTAAACCAGAATTTGATCCGTTTTGATATCGCCAAGAGAATCTGTTATCCACCCCACTACGCTATTAGATAAGAAATTTAACACATTGCATTATATTATATCAATAACCAATGTATGGGCACCCTTAACATGGACCATAGAATAAGGTGACCAGACTCCCGAGGGCCCAATGCTGTACACATACTTAGGGAATTCGGTTTTCAGGCAAATCCTCAGTCATACTTCGAGGTCCGATATCTTCCTAAGCAAAAAAAAAGTACGTAATGCTCGACAGCAGAGCAAGGTCAAAGCCAAGCGATGGGCGAGCTACTGGATGTAAGTAATCATACGGACGAGTCATAGGTCTAAATTCCACGAATTATCTTCCATCGGCTCACCGCTCGCTTCGCTCGCACCTCGTCCTACCACTCTTCGCTGCAGCACTGTGTCGTAACAATGTTGGAAAATTCTTAAAAGCGCGACAGGCAAAGTCTGACCGACGCGAAGAGCGAGACACCTGAATAAACGTATGGACGAACCAGAAGTCTAAATCTTACGAATTACCTTCCATCAACTCACCGCTCGCTTCGCTCCCACCTCGCCTTATTTGGTTCTCGTCAGCGCTGGTCGCAAGGATGTTGGCGAATTGTGAAAAGCGTGACAGACAGAGCGAGGAATGAGTGGAGGGAAGGGCGAGCCACCGGATCTGAGTAAACGTATGGACCAGAGACAGAGGTCTAAGTTTGTGAATTGCCTTCCAATGGCTCACCGCTCGCTACGCTCGTCTTATCCTATTTCCAAAAGCGCAACGTTGTGTGGGCGAATTCTGAAAAGCGTGACAGACAATATTTAAGTAAACCTAAGCATAAGCCAGAGGTCTAAATCGTATCAATTGCAAGGCTAGCTACAGGATTTAAGTGAGCCTGAAGAGAGCCAGAGGTTTAAATCTTACGAATTACCTTCAATCGACTCACCGCTGGCTGGGAACACACGTCGCCTTATCTGCTTCCCACTAGCGCAGATGGCAAGGACATAACTAATGGTGACGCCTCCGCGTCAAACTCCCGATGAAACAACAAGGCAAAAGTCCCGTGAAGGGACTTCGGCTGCATCAGCCAGACTAAATACGCAAAAATTGGCACTAAGGCCATACTATATATAAAAAAAGGGAAAGCCGTCCAATCGGGACATATCCTTCTTCCCTCAGGTCATTTCAGCCTAACGGTCTTTACCGGCTCTATAAAGGCACCAGGGTGTGTGGGCCCGCGGTTTTACACCCTCCCATCCATGGGATCCTATTCCGCTATTTATTTTGGGATCCCCCAACTTCTATCCAAAATGAATTTAGCTCGCCTTAGTTCCGAACGCCAACCGCTCGATGATTCAAACTCGACTCCACGACGCACTCTCTACGACGCCACTATCACCACTCGTCTCGACAACTTTTTAAAACATCTCCACCAATCAGCAGTCGGCACGATGCATCATCCGATCCGCTAACTGTAACTTCCAGTTCTCAGACCAATTGCCTCCAGATTCGTCGCTGTTGCTGTGTCGCGATGAAAATGTACAGTGGTACAGAACATTTTTTTGTTTAGTTGGCGGGCCAAACTAAAGGTTGCGCAAGGAACGTGCGTCGCGTTTGTGGCTCATTACATTAAAACTAATGCCGAGTTCTTTCTTTTGTATGCATTTTCCTATAGAGATTGATAAAGGAATCGCATGGAGTACAGTGGCTGTTTTTCATCGTTTTGTGATAGTGAAAATTAATTAAAATCGCAACTTTCGGCGACTGTAACTTCTGAACTTTGGCAGCAGGTAGTCCAATGCCTATAACATGTTTGCATAATTTCAAAATTTCGCTCAAGAATTACCAAGTTACGGACAATTTTCGATTAGAAAACACACAAGTGCGTTTAGGGCAGTTGTAAGTTCCGAACGCCGATAGGTATGTCGAGAAATTTGAAAAAAAAGGAGCTCCCACTAGCTCTACAAGTGTATTCAAAATTTCAGAAAGATCGGGAACGGTTCACGTGATTTCGGAAAATTAACGGTTGCCAATCATAAACGTGCGATTATATCGCCAAATTGAGGTCTGCCCTGGCCTGGCCTCACCAAGAAGCTTATTCTGTAGGTAATTAAGTTTAATTGATATTTTTCGGTCAGCGGCGACACGAAACAAAAAATAAGGCGATGTAGACCCGAGACAAGTCTCTTCTCTTTTGCCTCTTCTTAAACAGCGATAGGTCCAGCGAATCGAGTTCGTGGCAAGGAAGTTATCGAAGGCTTGGCATGAACGAGTTGTTATTGTCGATTCCGTGGCAGGACGAGCGGTCAGTTGTCGAGTCTGTGGCAGGACGAGTTGCTACTGTCCAGTACGTGGCTAGGACGAGTGGTCTGTTATCGAGTAAATAATGGTCTCTTGTCGAGTTCGCAGCAGGACGAGTATTAAGTCCGTGGCCAGGACGAGTAATCCATTGCTGAGTGGCAGAAGCTGCGTGTCCACCCCACATTTTTCCTTGTTAGCGAGCGGTGTAACGTATGGAGGTGGTGAAGAAGAAGTGTCGGATTGAGGTTTCAAAAATCGTCGGTCCATTTAACGTTTCGGGCCCGACCCACTTGAATTACACCGAGCCGATAGGAAGGCCCTCGAGTGGCTTGGTCTCAGAACACTCCTCAATGGAACCACGATGAAGGGACCTTCTTTTGTTCCAGCTCGATTGCGATTGTATTAGTAGTAGTAGTAGTCGAGTCAGCGAGCAGAAAGGTGAAATATTGTGTCATGCTGGGAAATTACCCACTTTAATTTATTAGCATACCAAAAGCCATTCACGTCAGTTTTGCAGTATACGACAATCAGAAATGGTGCAGATCGATGAAAATAGCTTACAAGCGCCACATATAGTAATAGCAGAGTTGGAAGATGGCTAACAAAAAACATGAAGAATAGAGGACCGAGGACGTAGCCCTGAGGAACATCTGACGTCGTGATCAGAAAGATGTCGAAAATATATTTTTTAAGACGACGCATGATGAGCGAATAATAAAATATGTTGCGAGCCACAATGCGAGGTGGTTAGAGAAGCAGCAGAAGCATTGAAACAATAAATTACCTTTGGCAACCCTGATAAAGAGTGAGATGGGGCAATAGTTTGCAGCTAAGTTCGAGTTTCGAGGAACCGTATGCAATTATTGATGAAGGTGCCATAATCTCGGGAAGTGCTGACTGCACCTCTACACGGTGGCCAACTAGTAGAAGGCGGTGGTCGTAGAATCTCTTTTCGGACAAGATTCAATACGCAGCTGAGTATGTTTTTAGGTGCATAGTGAGCCGAGGCGAATCGAGATCTCAAAATCACTACATACACCAGATGTACTCAAGCTTTGTAATAATACTGTTGATGATGTCCGATGTGTAAAATATGCCTAAATCCCTGGGGTGTCAGGCGACTCGTGCCAATCATCACTAACGGAGCTCCTTGGATAACGGGTTACCTCCAATGAGTTATAACCTGACCGAAGCAAAGCGAGGCAATACTTCGGCGGACTAATTTTCTACAGCCACTCATCAGGATCAAAACATTAAACCAAAACTAACAGCACTCTCGAAAAAAAGAGGGCATCCATCGCTTTGAAGAATTCCACAATGGATAAAGGGCAAACGCTAGTACTTCCCAACTGCCACGGGATGGCAACGATCAAGCCACCCAACGTAGCGTCCCATAGGAAGTTTTCCTCTCCGATATTAAGCCTAGACCAGACTCATCGAGCATTAACAGAAAAAATTACATGCACTTGAAGCCAGGAAGCGTCAAGGATCCCTTGAGAAAAAAAAACACAGCGATTCGGGATGTAAGTAATACCTCAAGTTCTTGGCACAGAGACATTCAACTCCCCCCAGCAAGCACCTCAAGTATGGCAACAACGCTCTGCGGATGACTTCTCACCTGCTTTTACGCTATGCAACGGATGGCCCAAAACCATCGATTGAAGGGGGCGAGAGGAAAGAAGCAGCTTCCTACACCAAAGTGGCCTCAAACACCAGTGTGGCCATTATCTCCACCAACCCAGCTAAATTGCGCATGCCAAGGCAAAAGATGACAGGACCTTATGGTTTATTGGCGGAGATTTTCTCTAAGAGCGAGTGAAGGTGAAACTCGCTGGCATAAGATTCATATGCCAGACCACATCCTATTTGAGTGCATGAATAGAGCCACAGTAGAGTGGCTAATAAAGCTAGCAGGCGGTATGGAACCATGGCCGGAAACTTCGCTCAAGGAAGTATTGGGCAGGGAAATTAAAAGCAAACAGATCGCGAACGTTTTCTACCCGCGCCCCACAGAGTGTAATGCGGAGAGTGCGCTCGAGGACGTGAGGGCAAAGGCATCTCAGCCATGCCCCCAATAGACCCGGTTTCCTTTGCAGCAATAATCAAAGCTGAATTTAGCTTGAATTACAAATTCAGCCGGGCCACCCTCCACCGCAAGACCTGGAACGATCAGAAGCCAGAGAACAACGAAGCTGAAAAACCTCCAGCCGCTGCTGAGGGTTCAACCGCATCGCAGAGCCCACCGATAACCCGAAGTGAGCAGAAGATTGTCGTAGCACCAGCAGACATAGACCAATCAGTCTTACCCCATTCATGTTCAAATCAATAGAAAAAATCATTGAAGCACATCAAAAAAACCACGCCCCAGTGGAGCCTGGTTGCTGATGGCCTTCTCCGTTCAGGGGTATGGCGACGAAGTGGCTATAGTGGTCAAGGATTCGTTTGAGGAAATACTACCATTAAAAATAGTTCAAGAATTTCCATAGAAAACCAATCACCGAAAAGCTCGAAGACATGCAAATGTAGTGGTATTGCAATGTGCAAAGGCGAAGGCGTACGCCTGAGAACCGCGCAAAGAAAGCAAGTGATATCAATGGAAGTTTCATTTGATGGACCCAAGGCCAGAGGCAGACCGAAGAACACCTGGATGTGTCAAATAAAAAAGCAACAACAACGCATTGGTCTCGGCGATGGAACGATCCAAAATAGAGACATTACCGCCAGAACGGGCGATGTGCCTACACTGCAGGTCGAGCGACGCGAAACCATGGAGCGGTATGAAGAACGAGGCAAGGAAGAAGAAAAAAAATAGTTCAAGAATGATGAGATGGAAACGGGCAACGAGAAGCAATCATCATACCCTTCTTCAGGAATAGGGATCCGGCTGAACTCTCCTACCAATTGGAGAGACCTTGGCGCAATCCTCAACAGTAACTTTATTGGCAAAAGAATGTCGACTGAAAAAGTCACCAGAGCCCTTTGGATATTTAAAAAAATAATCGAAGGGAAAAACTGTTGTATGAAACCCTTCCTTATGATCTGGTGCTTAGAGAGCAATAGTAAGACCGACCCTAAGCTACGCTGGTGTGGTTTGGTGGAAGGGAGCCCTGAATTCCAAAATTGGCAATATATGGCCTTAGTAAACAATTTACTTGTGAGGAGCTTAAAAATGAAATTATTTCTCTTAATTATGGCGTCAAACCAGATATAGAGATTAAGTTTCTTCGATACACAAAATACAAAAAACAGGATAACAAATTCACTGCAATATTTGAAACTTCTGGTGAATTATTTTCAAGATTGGTTAATAAGTATGTCAATATAGATTTTGCAAGCCATTATTGTGCTGAAGTAATTGATATACGAAGATGTTTCAAGTGTCAAAAATATGGACACATAGAAAAATTTTGCAAAATTCCTCTGTTGTATGTCCGAAGTGTTCGGAACATCATAGAAATTCAGAATGTCAATCTATAGATAATAAATGTATTAATTGTATAAATAAAGGCAGATATAATTGTAAACATCGTGCTGATAGCAAAGATTGTCCGGAATATGAAATTGCATTAAAAATGACTGTTTCCAAAATTAATTATTATTCAACACAATGAATTTGCCCTCATTAAAAATCTTTTATGCAAATATTAGGAGTATTCGAAATAAACTTTCTGAGGTTGAAATAATGGCGTGCGCCTTAGAAAAAGCTGATGTGATAATTATTAATGAAACATGGCTGTATGAAAATGAAATAAATTTCTTTAACTTGAATGGCTATACGGCCTTCTTTAACTGTAGAGCTACGACTGGGGGTGGTACAGCCATATATGTGAAAGATAATATACGGTGTAAAGTCATTTTCAAAGCAGTAGATTATAATATCATAATCATTGAACTCTCCACTTATGATGTACCAATCAAAGTCGGAACCTACTATAGAGCTCCGTCTGAAAATGCACACAATTTTATTGAATACTTAGATAATATTTACCATCAATATACAAATTTAATGATGCTTTCTGATGCGAATATAGATATTTTAGAATCAAATAGTAGTATTGGTAATGAATATCTAGAAATGCTAACTATGAACAATATGGCACTTGTTAACGATAATGAGCCTACTAGGGTCACGGAAACTTCTTCAACCCTGATTGATCATATAGTAACATCAATTGATAAAAATTCACATAATATTAATTTTAAATTAAAGGATATAGCAAATTTAGATCACAAAGCTACAGTATTAAGACTTAGCAAAATTAACTTGAATAAAAAAGCAATTGAAACCGTAACTATAAAAGTCCTAAACAAAGATCTCTTTAAAGAAAAAGTAATAAATAAGCTAAAGGATTTGAATGTTAGCATTTCTAGTTTTGAAGATCTTATAGAAATTATTAGTAACTCTAAAAATGAATCTATGAATCTAAGGAAAGTTCGTACAAGACACCAATCATGGATCACGTTCGAAATAATTCAAATAGTAAGAAAGAAGAATACTGCATATAAGAGACTTAAACTCGATCCAAATAATGAAGATAAAAGAACTTTATATAAAATCTTGAAAAATAAAGAAACAAGGCTTATCAATGAAACTAAACAAAATTCAATAAAAACACAGTATGAGAATGCATCAGGAAACAACAGAAAGATTTGGCAATTAATAAAGAGGGAATTATCAGCAAATTCAGAAAATAGGAATGAGGTAGAAACTAATCTTACAGCTAATGAAATTAATACATATTTTGCAGCAATTGAAGAAAGACTACAATTAAATAATAATTTAGCAAGCGCGAGATGCCCTAATAATACAAACGATAGAACAATATTCTTAGAACCCACTAATTGCAGTGAAATTTTAGGTATCATTAATAACCTACGAAACGTATCTGCAGGTTATGATCAAATAAAAAGTGCAGATATACAATTAATTGGCACTGAAATTACGTTTCTATGCAACTATATAAATAACCACCTAAACGAAGGAACATTTCCAAACATTTTAAAGCTTTCTAAAATTAAACCAGTTTTTAAGCAAGGAAATCCCAACAATCCATCAAATTACAGACCAATTGCATTGACCAGCGTGTTTAGTAAAATTTTCGAAAAAGTTATTAATAAAAGAATTTTAAATTTTATAAATAAAACAATCAGTTTTGATCCGAATCAATATGGATTTCAAGCAGAAAGTAACACCACTGCTGCTCTCATTGATGCAATGCATTTTATAAATGTGGAATTAGATAAATCCAAATATGTAACAGCAATTTTTGTAGACTTGAGTAAAGCATTCGATACAGTGAACCACACTGTGCTATCGGAAATTCTTAACGAACTAGGAATCAGAGGTGTAGCAAATGATTTAATCAAAAATTATCTGAAAGACAGAAGAATTATAACAGAATTAAATAATGAAACTAGTTCAGAAAAGATCCTAAACTCAGGAGTACCGCAAGGATCCATATTAGGCCCTACCCTATATCTATTATATGTAAATAACTTGAAGAATGCAGCACTTAAAGCCAAATATGTAACTTTTGCGGATGATACACTTTTACTCTACTCTCATTATGGAAAAGATGATGCGGAACACATGATAAACCATGATATGATTGAATATCAAAAATGGCTACTAGGAAATAAATTAATAATCAATTTGGATAAAACTAAATTCATGCTTTTCAAGCAAATCAATAAAGACGATATTAATATCACTATAAAATTCGCTGATAAATATATTGATAGAGTCAAAAAGTATACATACCTAGGTGTTACTTTTGACGAAAAACTTAGTTGGAATGAACACGTGAGCCAAATGAAAAAAAAGTTATGTGCATTTGTTGCAATGCTGAGGCGTAAAAAGCACCTCAACATTGAGTTAAAAAACATGATCTACAATGCTTACTTGATGCCAGTTGTAACATATGGAATAATGATATGGAGCCAGACTACTGTTGGAAATATTGATTCGATTGGTATAATGCTAAATAAAGCTTTGAAAGCGATACACAACTGGAATTCAAGAACACCTACTGAAGAAGTGTATAACACTTCAGGAAAACTCCCAATAGGGGAAGTTATAAAGCTAGAGAAAATAAAAACAATTTGGAAAATTATAAACAAGAAGAGCAAAACTTCAATTACATTAACTCTAAATAGGCAAGTCCATAACTACAATACTAGATATGCGGAAAACTACAGAACACCGGCAGCAAACACAATGAGAATAATAAAAGATCCAATAAGAACTTCGATAATGCTATATAATCGTTTACCCCAAAATATTCGTGCTATAACATCTTACGAATTACTTAAACGAAAATTAAGACAATATTTACTCACACACAATATTTAATATTTATTTAATTATTTATTATTTAAAAAACAACCACTTAATGCATTTACCAACATGATTTAATTACCGCGTTTCGCGATAGTTAATAAAACTTTAGATAATAATTTGGAAAAAAATAATTATTTTGCATCCCTTATACCAGTATTTATACTGTCTGGGAATGCAAAACAAGATTTTAATTTTAGTTTAATTTTTTACCATTTATGTTTAATAGTTGTATTCGTCAGAATTTAGGTGTCTACACTAACCTTCATTTCTTTACTAACATATGTGTTTCCCTTCCTCAAATCCCAGGGATATGATGATAATGCTATGATATTACTATATAACCTGATATGTAATGAAGGATAGCGCCTAACTCTGATCCCCAATCCTTGTAAAAAAAAAAAAAAAAAAAAAAAAATACGGAGAGTAAGTCCGAGTTAGGCAAACTGCAGAGACTAGAATGTCTCATTACCACTGGCGCACTTCGATCTAGAGGGGTTACCCATCTACATAATCAAGTGGGTTTTAGCAGCTCTTGGCCTTTGTGAAAACCGGTATGCCCCAGACTCTTTACATCGAAGAACCGGCTGCCGTGTTAGCATTTTTATAAACAACACAAACATCCATAGCGCCATTGGGATTCGAAACCACACTCCGGCAACTCAGAGATAGAGTGTCTACCACTGCGCCACCGAGTGTCCAAGATGAATCATTGCGTATCTGGAGCTTACTAAGGGCTTAGCTTAGCTGTCATAAAATCACTACCGCGAACATGCCTTCCGACCAATTTGCAAAATAGATCTCATGCGGCCGCCGTCTTCAGGCTGAAACAGAGGAGAATGGCACTCCTAATATCGCTAGGCAACACCAACAAACCATAAAATGATTGACTGACGGTTCTAAAACAACAGGAGACTCAGAAGCGGTTGTAGTCCAGCAAATAGGATATCTGTGAGGCATCACACAACTGCATTTCAGATTTCAGGCCTCTGTTTACGGGCCAACTACGTGACCAAACGTTAGCGGCCTTCTCAGGCGGTCATGCGGCTATCCACTCAGTACACCGTAACGTCGAGACTTGTTCAATAAAGCTGAAGGAGCTGAACAAAGCAGGCGTAAATAATTGACTAACACTCTTCTAGGTTTCAAGCCATATGTGCGAACAGGATGATGAGTTGGCATGCGCAGCTGCAGCATCCCATTTCTACGGAACCCTTTACAGTATCTCCACCTGAATACTGAGGAGAATATTTAAGGATCAGTGGCGACTGAGCACTGGTACAAAATTCCTGGGCTCAGGCAATCTAAACTGTTCGTAGCAGGATACTCCCATAAAATAGCGGCTGAGCTGCTTCATCTAAGCAGAAGTAAAGTGCGTGCTATCTGAGGGATTCTTACAGGCTGCTCTACATATACAAAGGCACACCTCCGCCTGGATTAATGATTTCCAATTGTCGCGGTCACGAGACCTTGTCCCCCAGTTTCGTAAGCCCACCATTTGGTGAGCGTCTTCACATACCGATTGCTCTCACTCGTTGCGCGTTCATCACTTTTTCGGGCATGCGATCGTCGTTCATCCTTTTACATTTCCCGCCCATTGCAGTCGCTGAAATTTCACGATTTTCGACACATGTGGCTAATCAGACAGCTTCTCATGGTTGTACCGGATGCGTCATTCACCTCGTTCGTGAAGGGTCCTGAAGATTCTTCGGAGAAACTTTCGCTCGAATGTGTCCAATAGGTTTTCAGAGTTTTGGGTAAGAGTTCGTCCTTCGCAGCCATAGCATAGCGCAGGTCGGATCATCATTTTATATCGTGAAGCTTCGTATTCGTGGGCGCTAGCTTCGATTTCATTATTGGGAGCGCCGAAAAATAACACTTATTAACTAGTTGTATCCGTCGTAGTGTTCTCATGATAAGCTAATGCCTGATTAATATATTGTGGCATAGATACACATTTTTCATCACATTCATTCTTTCTACCACTCTATGGCACTAGGGAAACATTCGGTACCTTCTTCAGAAATATTCTCACGCTCCTCGTTCTGCAACTCCAAATCGACCAGAGTCTCACATAGCGGCTTGGACGCTTCGTCATTCTGCTCCTCAGCCAAATCTGACTCCAGTGGTCGTTTCACTACCCCTTTGGTACTAGGTCGTGCTCTCACAGCATGTAAAATACTGCGTTGTCCCAAATCGCATTCCTAAAACATGCAAAAATTGTATAAGGCCTCCTTCCCAATTTCTGTCATTACCACTCACCTCAATCGTTGTCGCATCCGACAACTCCTTGCCGGCAAATATGATCTTCATCTCGTCCGGCTGCAATCCCAATTGCGGTCCAACAAATTCCTTAACATTTTTGATATCCCACTTTGGATTCAAGTCCACAGACAGGGATTTGCCAGTGTTGGTCTTTATGCAAATGCTGAGCGAATTGGAAATTGTCTTGCGACCAAACGAGAGTATTTGCAACATGTTGTGGATGAAGGCGCGGATAATGTCCAATAGGAAACTCATAACAGTGTCCGTGTCCCCGTCGCGCTGTGTGAAGGATGGTTTGGTCACGTATTAAAATCTCTATCAAAATAAAAAGATAAGAAAATTGCAAAAAAGTGGACTACGTGCGTCAGCTGATTTTGATAGTCCATTTGACATGTTTTGATTGTTTGGTAGAAGTTTCAATACGGCGGCTCATGGCTGAATCGTTGTGGAATCATATTCAGCGTGTGGTTGACTTCGCTTCCCCTACGCAGCAGCGCTTCATATTTATATGAGGAGCAACGAGGAGGTTGTTTTTGTCAAGCGGAATCACTTCAAGTTTCTTCTTCAACATCGAACTAGCTCGCCGATTTAAGTGATTTTACGATATTAAATTCAAATCGACAGTCAATCAAATTCTTCCTAGTTCACGCCACACATCCTGAATAATATGGCATCAGAATTAGATTTGGACAAGTGCTACGAGGTGATATCGAAATTGGCCGATGAAGCCGGCAAGGTACGTACGTGCGTCGTGTTTCGTTGCAGGGCATTTTTCATGTTTTCTTTCCGTTTCGATTTTAATTCAATTAGCGACTTTCTGAAATCTTTGCAGATAATTGCCGCTCGCAATTCAGAACGGAAGAGTTATGAACAGAAATCGGGCGATATTGATTTGTTGACTGTCACGGATCGCGAAGTGGAAAAATTGGTAATAGACGGAATCAAGGCGGAGTTTCCGAGTCATAAGTGAGTTTGGTCCATTTTTGTTTTTATATTTCTGCATAAGGAGTCGTGGAAACTTTTTTGCATCATACAAGACTAGAATCTCTGACAAAGGATGGCAAATGCAGACGAATTGGTTTTCATTCAAAAAGTGAATTCAGTTCGTAGGCATAAACTACTTAGTTGTTACCAATTGTTGATAAATGTATCTTCATTAAATCGTCACAAACTTCTAGTTAAATGATAACAGTATATTTTTTATTAGGCCTTAAGTTAGGCTGTGATTGAATTTCCTTCTTTTGAACTTATTACTGCTATGCCTTTCATACATTGCACAACATGTGGTAGAAATGGCTTTCGCTGAATTTTCTGCGGTGCGCGAGTATCGGATGAGTCTCTTTACTGTCATCATAACGACGCGGGTTCAAGTCGGGCTATGAGCAACTTTTTTTTTATTGTATTGAAGTTGTGTTTAGGGTTTAGAATTTTGTTCGCTCGTCTGTTCAGTGTTCACTCGAAGTGTACTGTACAATATTTTACTGCATTTTGGTATACCGGCAAAGTTAGTGCGATTCACAAGGATGACGATGACTAATACCGTCTCGCAGGTCAGAGTGCAGAACCGACTCACTGACCTATTTGAAACTTGTACTGGACTCAAGCAGGGCGACGGGCTGGCGCCGACGCTCTTTAACCTTGCTCTGGAGTATGTAATCCGAGCCATGAATATGGACAGTAGCGGAACGCTACTCATCAAGTCGACTCAATTAGTAGCGTACGCCGACGATATCAGCATCATGTCTCGCAGGTTGGGTGATGCAGAAAGCCGTCTGCATAACCTCAATAACGCCGCAAAGGAAGTTGGACTACATATTAGGTTCGTTTTTTACTACATCCCGTGTAGGTTTGGGTAACGAAACTTCATATAAAAAAAATGACAGGTGGATCAGCTGGCATTTTTTTTATATGGAGTTTCGTTACCCAAACCTGCACGGGATAACCAAAAAAACACACTTATTATCAACGTAACCCCTTTCCAAGTCAAATTGTTAAAACTAATTCTTATAATAGGTTTGAGCACGTGTTTGCCAAAATTCCCATAGAAAAAAATTATCTCTATATAGGTGTTTTTTACGTACCCCCCTGTTCCGATGAGTCCACTTATAATGAAATATATGAAATGATTTCTTCCTTCTTCACTACTTTGAACGATGAGGACAAAATTATTGTCTTTGGTGATTTCAACCGTCCAAACATAAGATTTATCGTCGATGAGAATGACAACAGACTTCTCCCAGTCAATCTTCTTGACAACATCGACTTTAATCTCATCAGCGCTTTTTATGAAAATGACTTGCAACAGGTTATCCCGACTGCTAACCAAAATGGCAAATGGTTAGATCTAATTTTTACTAATTTTTATGACGAGGTATATGTTAGTCCAACTCCTGACGCCGAGAATCTCTTCTCTAACACTTACCATCATTCCGCCCTCACAATTGAGCTTGTATATGAAAATCTTTCATTCACTCAATCGTACAATAACGAAATTGTTTACGACTTTTTTAATGCCGACTATGATGGAATCAGTAATTATCTTGATTCTATCGATTGGGCTATCTATCTTTCGAGACAAAATCTTGATGATACCGTCCGTTCCTTTTACAGAATAATCTTCCAAGCTATTAGTAATTATACCCCAAAAATAAAGAAGCGTAACACACTTACTGACAGAGACTTGAGAAGTTTAAGAAATCGACGAAATAAACTATATAAGGCTATTAAAAATAACCCCAATATCAGCGTTGACGTTATTGGGCAATATGATAACTTGGCCAAAGAATTTTGCATAAAATCCCGTGAAGCTTATGAGTCTTATATCAACTTAATGGGAGAGAAAATTATTAAGGACCCCAAAAAATTCTTTGACTTTGTTAACACCAAACGAAAAACTAGAGGTTTTCCTTCTTCCATGTCTCGAGATACTACGGTATCTTCTTGTCCACAGGAAATTTGTAATTTATTTGCTGATCACTTCCAAGACAGCTTTTGCTCACATAAAACTCCGAGCCCCTTAACTCCACCGACCAATTTCAACCCCGAGTTCCTAATTGACGGAATAGTTCTTTCACTTGATGAAATCCTTAGAGCTTTACATGAGCTGAATGTCAACAAAGGACCCGGCCCTGACTTAATTCCTCCCTCTTTTCTGAAGCAATGTGCTAATCAGCTGTCACTTCCACTGCACATGATCTTCAATAAATCACTCCAACTGGGTGTCTTTCCATCTTTTTGGAAATATGTACTCGCATATCGCACCTATTTATAAGAGCGGTGATAAGAGTTTAGTTGACAACTATCGAGGCATCGTCATTCTTTCAGCAATCCCGAAACTATTCGAAAAATTGGTTTGCGGTAAGCTCACTCCTATCATTGACCCACTACTCAATGATCAACAACATGGATTTCGTAAAGGTAGGTCAACTACATCCAACCTTTCCATTTTAGTTTCTGACACCCTCTGTAAAATGGAAAAAGGGTATCAAGTTGATGCGGTCTACACAGACTTTAGCAAGGCTTTTGACAGGGTTGATCACCAAATTTTAATCGATAAATCATGTTGTTTTGGTATTTCTGGTCTGCTTCTCAATTGTCTCCGGTCATACCTTTGTGATCGGACTCAGTCCGTCAAATTCCAAGGCTGTTTATCCAAAAGTATATCTGCATCCTCTGGTGTACCACAGGGCAGTCATTTAGGCCCTCTTCTGTTTAATATCTTCATTTCTGACCTATCACAATTATTAACGGGTATACCTCACCTCTTCTATGCTGATGATTTAAAATTGTACAGCGCCATTAAAACGCACTCTGATTCGGCGCTTCTTCAATCTAAGCTTCAATCTTTAGAATTGTGGTGCACTCAAAACAATCTCTATCTTAATGTCTCTAAATGCCAGGTTATTACCTTTTCCCGTAAGACAAGTATTATAACTAATTCTTACTACCTTAATAATTTCGAGCTAAATAGAGTCGACCACATCAAAGATCTCGGTGTTGTTTTGGACAAAAAAATGTGTTTCAATTTGCATTATGACAGGACTTTATCTATGGCCTGGAAGCAGCTCGGTTTCATTAAAAGACGGGCGAAAGAGTTTAAAAATGTTTGGGTCACTAAATCCTTATACACCGCGCTTGTGCGACCTATACTTGAGTATGCTTGTGTAATATGGAATCCAGTGTATAAGATACATCGTGACAGATTTGAATCCATTCAAAAGCAATTTGTCCTTTTTGCTTTGAGAGACCTTTATAATCCGCGTGACTTTCATAACCTCCCTTCTTATACGAGGGTGGTTCAATAAGTACCCGTGTTTGAAGACATAGGACGGTACTGAGGGAAGTTGGTGTCATCATCGTGTGCTGCCATCTATCAAACGACGCCAAAACAAATTCCAGACTAATTTATAGGTTAGTTTTGATTTTACAGCCATTCGAGTAACGCGTGTTTCGCAATTTTCGATAAGATGGAAAAAGAGCAATATCGTTCGGTAATTCGATTTCTGTTTTTGGATCAGAAAAAATGCGAGGAGATAGAAGCGAAGTTGGATGCTATTTATGGGGACACTTCGCCGTCTATAACCACGGTTAGATATTGGTTCAACGAATTTAAACGTGGTCGAACATCCGTTTTTGATGAGGAGCGACCAGGACGCCCGGCAGACGTGGTTACCGATGAAATCATTGAAAGAGTCCACGACATGATTCTCGCTGATCGACGAAGGAAAGTGCGCGAAGTAGCAGAGGCCGTAGGTGTGTTGACCGGAACGGCAATTAATATTTTACATGATAAGTTGGCCATGAAAAAATTGTCGGCCCGATGGGTGCCGTGATTGCTAACGGTGAACAACAAGCGGATGCGGCTCTTAACTTCGAAGCAGTGTTTGGAGCAATTTAAGCGAAATCCGAAAAATTTGTTGCGTCGTGTTGTCACCGTTGACGAAACCTGGATTCATCATTACACACCAGAAACTAAGCAACAATCAAAACAATGGATATCTCCTGGTGGATCTGCTCCAAAGTAGGCCAAAACGGTTCCATCGGCCGGAAAGGTCATGGCGACGATTTTTTGGGATGCGAAGGGCGTCATCCATATGGATTTTTTAGAAAAAGGAAGAACGATCACTGGACTATACTACAGTGAGTTATTGGACCGCTTCGACAAAAAATTGAAGGATACACGACCGCATTTGGCGAAGAAGAAAGTGCTGTTTCACCACGATAACGCACCAGCGCATTCATCCGGAGTCGTCGCCGCCAAACTGCATGAATTGCGTTATGAATTGCTGCCGCATCCTCCATATTCACCCGATCTGGCTCCCTGTGACTTCTTCTTGTTCCCTAACATGAAGAAATGGCTCGCGGGAAAAAAAGTTCAGCTCAAACGAGGAAGTCATCGCCGAGACAGAGGCGTATTTTGGCGAATTCGACAAATCCTATTTTTTGGAGGGGTTAAAAAATAGCAGGAACGTTGGGAAAAGTGTATCTTACTAAAAGGGGACTATGTTGAAAAATAAAAATAAAAATTATAAAAAAAATTGTGTTTTCATTTCCAACACGGGTACTTATTGAACCGCCCTCGTAATAACAAGTTGAATCTTTTGAATTTAATGACTCTTTCATCTAGAAGAACATTGCTTTGTGCCTGTTTTACTTTTGATATTATTAGTGGTACTGTTAATGTTGATCTCCTCTCTAACATAATAACTTTTAATGGTCAACAGAGACGCACTAGGCACACACCTCTCCTTAAGGAGTACCAACACCATACTGTCTATGGCTATAACGAACCCCTAAATAGATGTTGCCGAATTTTCAATTCATATAGTATTCACTATTCTTCAGGCATGTCTAAAACTGTCTTCAAGAATAATCTATCAAAGGCCCTCTTCACCTCCCAGTCTCATTAATCCATCCTCAACCATTTTGCCTCTCACCCAATTTAATTGATTATTGCTAAGTGTTTGTTTATATTTATATTGTATATTCTGCCTTGTTTGGCAAATAAATAAATAAATAAAGCAAAACAAAGGCCATGATGCAATCGAAAACAAGGACGCCAGCAAATTCAAGCATCACAGTGGGGGACCCTAATATCGAGTATGTAGACAACTTCAACTATCTGGGTAGTAACTTATCAAAGAACGCCATCGAAACCGACGAAATTAAGCGACGGATACAACTAGCCAATAAGACCTATTTCTCGGTCTTCCCTATAATTAATTCGAAGCTTGCGCACTGTAACACGAAGCTCCGTGTGTACAAAACGATCATGCGATGCGTGCTATTTTATGGCTGCGAAACATGGACCCTCTCTCAAACCTCTGAAATTTTGCTAGACAGGTTCGAACGAAAGGTCCTTCGGCGAATTTTCGGGGCTGTTCGCGAACGAGACCAATGGCGTATCGAAAATCGTGAAGCTTCAACGTTTGCAATGGGCGGGGCATGTTCAGCGGATAGACGATAATCGCATGCCAAAGAAAGGGATGAACGCACAACGAATTGACGGAGCGAGGTTGCGTGGACGACCGAGAACTCCGTAGGTGAAGACGCCCACCAGCTGCTGGGCTTCCGAAATTGGAGGACAAGGTCCCGTAACCGCGACAATTGGGGGTCAACGATTCAGGGTGCCACATTGATGATGATGCCTGTCACTAAATAACTCGCGAGCGGTTCAACCGATTGTCATGAAAGGACAGGTAGGAATGTGTAGAACGGTAAAGGTACTCGAAGAAGTAAAAAAATCGATTTTTTTGAGTACCTACTCAAATCAAAGGACTCCACATGTTTGTTTTGACAAAATCTTGGACGGTATTGAAAATGGGCTCAATCGGACCAAGGGTTCCCTACAAAGCCACCTATATCAGAAAGCCGGGAACCAACAACACATGCTCACAAATCAAGCCTATGAACATGTCGTATATGCGTTGCACGATGCACTAACACAAGCACAGCGCATGTAAAAAAAACGTGTCTGCTCTGATAAAAACCGCGAAAACACGTGGAAAACTCACTTTTTATCGGGATTCTTTCACTGCATTATAGACACTTCAATTCACGACACATTGCACTTTTCGCGACGAAAATCGACCGGGAACCAATACTTTTCGTGTAAAGTTTGCCGCGACCCAACCCGATTTGCCTTTACCACAATGTAAATTTTCCAACTAATCGAGCCTATGATCTGCCGCAAAAGTATATGAGCGGGTTCTGGTTCCGGGCTTTGAAATTAGATGGCTTTAGTTCCCTACCACCCATACAAAAAAATTACCCCTCTTTGATATTTTAATTCGGTCAAAACTTTCGACAAAATATCAAGAGTGTTCCAAACATCTGTCTGGGGTTTCCCAGTGGGGTAGTAACGGTAATTATTAGAGCTTTATTTTTGAGTTTTCCAACTAAGTAGGATGATCTAGGATACCGACCAACACACAGACAAAGGGAAACAGTTTCTTGTTTCTAGAGCACAAGAATTTTCTGTTTTAGTAACATAGGGGAAGAACCCTTACGGGGGAAGATATACGCCTGCCGTCCATTACATGCTTCGAGCGGCGCGGCGCTCCCGCGTTTAAAGCTTTTCCGAATTTGAATGGCGTAACCAAGCAAAATATGGCGTAACTATGCAAAATAAACAAAAATTCCATTCAATACAATGGAAAAGCTTTCTGAATATTGTGTGTGCTTATACCTTTTACTAGTAAAAGCTTTTTTTCGCACATTTTGTGAAAGCTTTGCCGCTGGAGCGCCGCGCCGCTCAAGTTTACGCTTGCAGTGGAAGAGAGCCCTTAGGTTGAAAGGCTCCGGCCGATTCCTATATCTTTTTCAGTTGTGGCAAAACTGCGGACCCTTAGCTATGCAGGAGGACCTTCATAGGCGATATCGGTTCCGGCCGTTTCCTATGTTTCTCCACGGGGCGTTACTTTCCCACATTATCCGGGTAAGTGGTGAGGGGATAGCATTTCACCACAGCTTTCGCGACTTGTCTTATAAGGCGACTAAAGGGATATAATGTGTATGCCAGCAACTTGCGCATCTGAAATTTTAATATGCTAACGAAACGTCTACTAGGCCTCGGATTAGGACTAACTTAGCGGTTACTACTTTTGACTATCGCACAATGGCACGAAAAATGTGGCAGAAAAGTGCTCTTCCAATTAGATTCTCATTCCGCATTAGAGCTTTTCAGCGGAGAAAGAGGTCGGTGGCTGGCAATTCTTGTAGCATTTCCAGTATTTTTCCAGGAAAATTCATTCGCTAAATGCAGCCAGAGACAAAGATTGGATTCTGGAATGTTCGTGCCCTACTGGACAATGGTTCAGAAGGCCCACAAAACGCACGATTTCTGCAATTTAATAGTGAATTCGAGCGGTAGTGTCTGAGTTGGGCTTCTTTTAACCAGAGCGGCGCATAGCTGCCTAATTAGCTGGGAACCCGTTTCAGATAGAATTGTGACTTCCAGGTTTCAGACAAGAATGAGACACATTACAATGATACAGTGTTATGCTCCTTCCAATGCAACTTCCATCGCCTCGCCATAGGAGGCACTATGTTCGAACGCAAGAGGTGCCATAAAATTGGCTGGACCTCTGTTGATCGGCACCGGACTGAGAATCAAATCGACCATTTCGCCTTTAGCAGTAGATTCAGAAGTTGCCTTCTGGATGTCCGTAACAGGAGAGGCACCGACGCGGAGGAAGCTGCACGGAACAGGGCCTTAGATACCGAATTTAGTGTCATCAAGGAGTTGAAACAACATCCCGTAAAGGATACTGATGGAAGGCTACTTATTAAGGAAGAAGACCAGATGAGGCGTTGGAAAGAAAACTTCGCTGCGGTTTGACATTTGATGACATTTGCCTGCTCTCGCATAAGATCATGGATCTGAGCGAAATGGCGATGGATCTCGAGAGGGAGGCAAATGGTCTCGGGCTAAAGATTAACACAAACAATACCAATATTCTTAGCCTGACTGACATACGTATCAACGGACAACCTGTAGAACATGTAGACGAATTTGTCTACTTAGGGAGCATTGTTGCTGTTGCTGGCGGTACGGATCAGGACATCATTCGCCGAATTAACCAAGCAAAGGGTTCTTTCGGCATGCTGTCCAAACTCTGGCAAAACAATTATCTCAGTGCTGGGGCTGTTCCGCTCCCTGATTCTCTCGGTGCTATTATATGGGAGCAGCACTTGGAAAGTTACCGCTGCAGTTACCAAGAAATTGCAAACTTTCGTAAATACTTGTCTTCGTCGAATATTAAGAATTTTTTGGCCCAAAAGAATTTCAAATGAAGATCTACATCGGCGCACGGGTCAAATACCTATCGACGAATTGACTTGCAGGCGAAAGTGGCAGTAGGGTGATAACTGCATTGCTTGTCGCGCTATGAGATGGAACCCCTTCTTCCGAAGAGGCCGACAAAGGCGAGTAGGTGTAGTAGAAGCGCTATGCTCCACAAGGGGTTAGGTCAACTTAGTAATAGTAGTAACATAGTATACAACGGCTCTGGTCAAGTTGACCTACCATAGCAATTTTACTGGCGAGTTTTGACCTTCTTTAGAGATTTAGATTTGTCGATATGATGTCCTTCAGATAGTGCTGCAAGAAAATCTTAAGCTGTATCCTGACTGACTGCCAAATGACAGCCCCTGATGCATCGCGTCTACACTGACTGTCATTTGTTTGGCTGTCCTGTTTTGGTATTCAATATGGCAACTGAACCATATGTCAGCTGACGCTTTGGCAATCGCTTGTCGAGCTCAAAGTGACAATTTTGCAACTTTTGTTCGTTTTTTTTTGTGTAAAATTGCATAATACTTGAATTGCCGAAAGAAAGAGTTTTGATTGGTACCCTTACTGGAAGAAGCTAGTTTTGTAACGATCTGCAAGTTTCAAAGCCTCGAAAAATACGAAAGAAATGTGTTTTGATTAAAACTGAGCGGTAGTAAGCTCAGTAGAGCGGGAACAATACTTTCGAATGCATTTCACAACTCGAATTTCGTAAAAATAATGGAAGAAGCGAGCCTCAAATAATATAATCACCGTCGAAGAAAAAGACTTCATTTTTATAGAGATTTTTTCCAAATCTGTGTTTCCGATTTTCGTTGATGTTTAATTACGAGAAGCTACTAAAAAATAATGCTAGTCCTAATTTTGTTGTTCTATCATTTATAGATTCATTGGCGAAGAAGATGCCAGTTCGGGCGGAAAATCCATTCTTACCGATGATCCAACATGGATCTGTGATCCGGTGGATGGCACCATGAATTTCGTTCATAGTTTTCCACATTCCTGTATATCGGTCGCGCTGTTTGTGAACAAGGTAAGTTGGCCCCAGTTAACCCTTCCTTATGTTACGTATACAAAAATCCTGGATCAAATATCTCTTCGTTCTAGACACCTGAAATTGGAATAATTTTCAATCCAATGTTGAATCAAAAATTCACGGCTCGTCGTGGCAAAGGTGCGTTCTACAACGGCAACAAAATACACGTGTCGGGTGAAAAGGAGCTGGGCAAAGCATTGATTACAAGTGAATTTGGTACTTCGCGAGATCCCGAAAAGATGGATGTGGTTAATGAGAATTTCAAGACTCTAACTAAACTGGTGCATGGGTGAGTTTTTGAGTTGTTTTCTATTTTGTTTAGTCTTATGATTTGTGTAAATACACCTGAAGTCTTGTTCCTTTATACTTTGAACCAAATTTTGAATTTATTTATATTTTCATTAGAATATGCATTTAACGCTTTAACTATCATAATTATTCAACTAACATCCAATTGATTAGAATGTGCAATATAAATTGCCTATGCTTCCAATTGACTACTCATACCGTATACTTACAAACCTTTTTGTTATCTCCTTTACTACCAAAAATCTCCATTGGGTTCGTTTATTTTCTTTTTCATACTGATTCGTTTAGGTTCTTTTCAGTTAATTTTCATATTTTAAGTTACCCATCATTCTCCATTTTATTTTGATCATTGATCCACCAATTTCCATGCCTCACCTAGCAGATAAGGTCAATTCAACATGCGCATACTCATATCAAATAAATCTTCCCCTTCCCCCAATCTATACAGTTTCCGTATCCTTGGAGCGTGTGCATTGGACATGGCCATGGTTGCAACGGGGGCGGCTGATGCTTGCTATGAAATGGGCATTCATATTTGGGACATTGCTGCGGCTATACTATTGGTTCGTGAAGCTGGCGGTGTGGCCATTGATCCGAGCGGTGGCGAATTGGACGTAATGTCAAGAAGATGTCTGGTGGCCGCGTCACCCGAACTGGCCGCTGCCATTGCGAAGAATCTGAAACAATACTATCCCAAGCCACGTGATGATGAGGCGCAAGGATAAAATGGCAAATTGTTGTTGTTGACCGGGCCAAAGAGATATTTGTGTTATTGAATTTAAAAAAAATTAAAATTGGCAAATTTAGATGATAAACCAAAGTGAAAAATTTAATTTAACTGAAAAATTAATTTTCTAAGAAACGAAAAGTGTTCCAAAGTATCTCAACTTAATAAAATAGCAGGAAAATATTGTGTACGAATATATTTATTAAAGAAAATCGCATACTGATAAAATATGATTGTGTCCTTTATTTTTGAATTTCTTTGAAAAACTTTGAAAGTTAAGCAACAAAAACTAACCAGTGAACTGCTCCTCCAACTGAAAACAAAATTTTGTACTTTTTGTCTGATAAAGGGTTAAACGGAGTTCTATTCTTGTCTAAAAATTTTGGGAAGGCCTTGTTTTACACTTATGCCAATGAACGAACACATTCTAGACAACATCGAAGAGAGTGACGATTTCTTTCTTCGGTGTTTTGTTAGGAGTAGTTAGGAGGTAAACATACTAAATTCACTCGAACCTGAGAAGTGAGCTAACGCGGGGAGGAGGGGTTAAATGAGCAATTTTTGGTATTTTGGCCTTTATCTCGAAAACGGTTAGTCGTAGAAAATAAAGTTGTAAGCAAGGGTTAAAGCTTGCTTGATCCTACATATGTGCTCATACGTACATATGCAAAATTCCTAAGGGTTCTTCTGATATAGTTTAATATAAGGTGACCAGACTCCCTAAGGCAAAATGCTGTACACTTACTTAGGGAATGCGGTTTTCTGGCAAATCCTCAGCAAAAACTTGCAGGTCCGAGATCTGCGTAAGCAAAAATGTTGGCGAATTTTGTAATGCGCGACCGACAGAGCAAGTTCTAAGCCAAGTGAAGGGCTAGCTACAGGATCTAAGTAATCATTCGGACGAATCAAAAGTCTAAATTCCACGTATTGCCATCCATTGGCTCACTACTCTTCGCAGTTGCACTGGGTCGTAAAAATGTTAGCAAATTCTAAAAAGCGCGACAAACAGGGCAAGGTCTGAACGAAGGGAACAGCGAGCCACGGGATCTGAGTAATCGTATGGACGAACCAGAAGTCTAAATCTTACGAATCGCCTTCCATCAGTTCACCGCTCGCTTCGCTTCCACCTCGCCTTCTTCTTCTTCTTCTTCCTTGCCTCGTTCTTTATACCGCTCCATGGTTCCGCCTTGCTCGACCTGCGGTGTAGGCACATCGCCCGTTTTGGCGATAATTTCTCAGCATATTTCTACAGGCAGCTCTATCTTGGATCGTGTCATCGCCGAGACCAATGCGTTGTTGTTCGGTTCGCCTTATCCGGTTCCAATCAGCGCTAGTCGCAAGAATGTTGGCAAATTATAAAAAGCGTGACCGACAGAGCGAGGTAGGTGCGTAGCGAAGGCGAGTCACAGGATCTGAATAAACGTATGGACGAGCCAGAGGTCTAAGTTTTGTGAATTGCCTTCCATCGGCTCACCGCTCGCTGCGCTCGTCTTATTCTATTTCCCTGGAGCGCTCATTGGAAAAATGTGGGCGAATTCTGAAAAAAAGCGTGACAGGCAAAATTTAAATAAACCTAAGCATCAACCAGAGGTCTAGATCTTACCAATTGCAGGGCTAGCTACAGGATTTAAGTAAACTTAAGGACGAGTCAGAGGTCTAAATCTTCCATCAACTCACCGCTGGCTGCGATCGCACCTCGTTTTATCCACTTCCCATCAGCGCTGGTCGCAAGGATGTTGGCGAATTATGAAAAGCGCAATAGACAGAGTGGGATCTGAACGAAGGGCGAGCCACCGGATCTGGATAAGCGTATGGACGAACCAGAGGTTTAAATCTTACGAATTGCCTTCCATGCCATGCTCGCTGCGATCGCACCTATTTCCAACAGCACTGCGTCAAAAATGTTGGCGAATTCTCTAATACGCGAAAGACAGTGCGAGACCTGAGTGGAGCGAAGGGCGCACCACAGAATTAAAGTAAATCTAGGGAGGAACCAGAGGTTTAAATCTTACCTCAATCTGGTTGCATTATTCTGGGAGGAGAGTATGCATTTCTCCGTCGTTACATTGATGATGCCGTTTCGGTCTCATGGGCTCTGAACACGGTTTTGAATGAATTGGGGAAAAAACTTTATCGGTAAAACAGTATGCATCTTCCCCATAGAGGTTAATAAAGGAATCGGATGGTGGAGTAAAGTGGCTGTTTTTCATCGTTTTGTGAAAGGGAAAATCAACTAAAACCGCATCTTTCGGCGGCTGTAACTTCTGAACCTTGGCGGCTAAAGCCTTCAAATGTTCACCACATGTGGACAGTGCCTAACATGTTTGCCAAATTTTAAAATTCCGCTCAAGAATTGCCAAGTTACGGACAATTTTCGATTAGAAAACACCCAAGTGCGATTTAGGTAGCTGCAACCTCCGAACGCGGATATTTAGAGAAAATATGAGCGTAGTAGCTGTGCGAAATTTTCTTAGAGATCGGGTTCCCGAGGTATCGGGAATGAACGGTTGCCAAACATAAATGTGGGCTAAATATCGGTCGTAAGGGGAACAGGGGTTCAATTTTACACCTTGAAAGCAGGCATATTTATAAGTATAAAGACAAACATTGTGGAAATTCGGGAGGGGGTGACGGATTTATAAGGGGTGATTAGCAAGAAAACATACTAAACGCACGCGGTCGTGGGGTGTGAGTTAACGTGGAGAGAGCGGGTTAAAGCATCCCATTTTTGTGCTTATCGGCTCTATCTCCGCCTTATCTCTCAAACCGCGAATACAAAACATACAAAAAAATATCTGAGCAAGAAAGCTTAAAAAAAAAAAACAGAAATTTCACATAGACAATTTCAGCACACAGTCATGCATGTACGCTGTGTGTTGATGTTATGTGAAATTTCTGATTTTTTAATTAGCTATATGTGGGTAACTGTAAGGAAATCGACCTATGATTGAAAGCTTGCTTACAACTTTTTTCTCTGCGACTCGCCGTTTTCGAGATAAAGGCAAAAATTGCACATTTAACCCCTCCTCCCCGCATTAGCTCACTTCTCAGGTTCGAGTGAATTTACTATGTTTACCTCCTAACTACTCCTAACAAAACACAGAAGAAAAAAATCGTCACCCCCTTCCATGTTCTCTATACCCCCTTTTTGTGCATTCATTGATTGGCCTAACTACTGAAGTTTATTTTCATTTTATTTCAAGTATGTAACGGAATTTTTCCACACGGGCAGGCAACGTAAACCGTCAGTTAAACATGACCAAAACATTGAATTAGACACAAACAAACCACATTCAGTGGTTTTCTAGAGAAGAGGTTGCGAGTGACAACACTAATTTGAAGTTGATAAGAATGGCAGCAAACGATAACCAGCTTTGATAGTACATTTCTCACAGCTATTTATCTACAAGTGTCTATAACAGGATATGTTATCAACACTCATGCAAACTTCTCAACCCGTTTGAAATGTTGCGTGCATACTCTCACTCTTCTATAAAAGTAAAAAAGTAGTTATTAATAATTCTAATAAAAATAGAAATAAAAACTATTTACAAAAAATAGCAAAAAGATTGAAGTCTAGACTTATTGGCCGGGCTGACGAAGGCAGCACACTCCGGCGCGCTATCCCACTACTGCTCACCACGGGAACTCTTGGCTGCTGGCTTTCGCCCCTGGCCCGGTTCGCTCCTCCTTAGCCAACCTGAATGCCTGAGACTCCTCTCTGGCACCCATATTGATGGCGAGCTTAGTGCGGACGCACCGTCAACGTGTCCTAGTCCCCCGCACAGGACCCCCGGCCTCAGACCATCCTACAATCTGACCTCCGAGTAGCCGGATTACAGAAGACGCCACGCTTCCAGTCGAATGTATCTGTTCGCTATCGTCAATCGTTGTTTCCATACACCATTCATTCCGTGTATGTACTATGTGTACTTTGTGTATGGTGGTTGGCAATCTATACATTTTTCTCGCGTATCTTTTAGTATGAATTGGATAGAATGAACAAATTTTAATTTTTTGTCACGTTTGCGGCAACCTTCGTTTGGTTTGTAAATGGTTTTGTATGATAAAAAGCTGTTTGGTGTGGCCGCTACTAAGAAAAAGCGAGAAAAGATGTAATTGTATCTTATAAAAAAATCTCTGGATACGAGGAGAATCGAACTCGCGCTCATGGTGAGCAGTTTTGGCTAGAATTAGATTTGAATGGATATTATTTTTCTTCGTGTGATTTTGCCGAGATAGGCCTATTATTGCTATTGGAAGTGAGTTTTGAAAGCATGTAATTAACGCTGTAAATGTTTTAATCAAATTCAGAATGTAATGTCATTTTGTCAATGGTGGTAGTAAAAACGGAATAAATATTAAAGCTGACAAAAATTGTAATATTGTTATAGGACCGAAGGCCCGGGTCGAAAAGTATAACATTGTAGCACCTTGTAATTTGCACTATATGCTTAAACAAAGATTTCTTGGTGACGTGGTTCGACATACACTATCTAGGCGTGAATAAATGAAATGGCATTGAATATTGTTTAATCAAGTTGTTGATACTGTTTAAGGGCGTGGTCAGTACCAATGTGAAGAACCGAAACAAAGGTTCTAAATTAAAATGGATTGGTACGTAATAATTTAATAACCTGACGGATACGCAATATTTTAATGTTTATTTATTTAATTATTTGAAAGGTGAACAGGTATTGGCTACCTAATAATACAACTTGAGGGCACAATTCATTTTGAAATTTATTCAAATAAGAACTAAGAGCTAAATTTATAAGATAACTTAACATAAAAAGATGAAAAAGAAATGGAAAAATTTGATAGAAAAAAAAAAGAAAAATGTATCAATATGCACAATAAAATCTAGACAAATAATCAATGAGATTGTTAAACAATAATGTACATATATGAAAAAAATGGCAAAAATCTACTGTAATAGAATTTCAATAACTCTATTTTGTTTAATTAAGAAACGTTTAAAAGCAGCAAACGAAGTGACGTATTTAACCTTTATGGCGCCCCTGGGCAGTAGGCAACTGGCCGCCCTCCGCCAGTAATTTAGCTTAAAAGTAGTAGTAGTCGCATACACATATGGCAAAGTTAACGGACGTATCTGTTATGAACTTTTCATTTTTTTCCAGTAACCCATGTCTATGTTTTGCTGGTTGCGGACGTAACCAGAGGTCCTTTCAGAAAGTATTTAAAAAAGTATTCTCATTGTCACACCTCGTAGTATTTTTGAGATGTCCTTTGTCTAATATAATTAACCTAAGTTCCGATTTTGAATTTTTGGGATAAAAAATAAATTTAACAAAAATTTTTTAAATGCAAGTTCGGAATGTTATTCAGCAAAAGTCATTAGGTTTGCTGATTTTTTGTAATTTTAAACGATTTATTGTAAGTGGAATTTTTATTTTTTCTACACTCAAAACGTGACAATTTAAACCTAATATTTGTGAAAAATTTACTTAAACCGATTCACACGATGGAAACATGATACGTAGAAAATATAGACAATGATAGTCAATGCCGAGAGATTTGGGCCCTTCCCGAAACCAAATCGTGTACTCGTCACTGTTGCTTCTTAGGCCGCTATTACATAGTCATATATTGGTAATATATATTATAATAGATATTATCATATCCCTAAGCCTACTTGATTTCGCTTCCTGCACGTCTAAAAATTTATACTGAATGAATCGAGTAGGCTTAGGCATATGACATACATATTATAATATAAATATGACTGTGTAATGGAGCCCTTATCCAATTTATAGTGGGAAAAATTGAATGGACGTGTTACTTTTCTAGACATCTGACGGGTTTAAAAATGTAAAAAGTGAAGCATTTTTTGCGGGATGGTGAAATTAAACTTTTCCAAGGCAAAAACTCTGCAGGTGCGTCAATGCAGCTAAGGACCTACATTGTTTATTGAGTGTGACAAGGCGAAGACGGTACATTCCGTTAAAAAAAATAAAAACTACTTAAGCTATCTGAAATCTTTTAAAATAGAACCATGACTGGATCCTATCAAATGGTTCAGTTAAAATGATTTTTTCCACGGGATCAACAGGAATATAAAAAAAAGTGTGATTCGATGAGTTGCTTCGTTGGAGGCGATTTACACACTTACATGGGAGTATTTTAGAACGCTCGTAGTGAAATCGCTCGGCGCCAATGTAGGTTCAGAAGTTAATTGATTGTCACACGAAAGCTGCTCGAGGCTTCCAATAAAATTGAATATACAGAGTCATCTACGGAACCATACAGTCACGGGAGTGCTTTGACAGGATCTAATTGTTAAATTGTGATTTCATCGTGCGATGCATACACTCACCTTCTGAAACCCAACCCCGGGCCGCAACTTCAGTTTGGGTATTAACGTACTCGGGATATTAACGTACCATGGTTCCCTGGGCACACCCATCGCCGAAATACACTATTTGCTATAGACTTCCCAATAGCAGGTGTGACCGATCTCCCATCGGTCCCCTTAAAGATTAACCCTCACACTGAATTCAGACGTGCATACCCCAGGTTCGTTTAACCATCAGCTTAAAGTGATTTGTAGTGCTGTTTTTCACATCCGGATGAGGGTCCTTCAGCATACTAGTCAGCAATGCGACTCGGGTCGAGTGGTCATCAATGCACAAAATACTAAGGGCTTCCCTATGCTGCTCGGGTCCGTTATATCACAGCTCACCAAAAAAACCGTGTACCATGCCACACAGATATCCTGTGACACATGGACACAGACTCCGTTGTCGGATGTAAAATTGAACAGTAACATCTGTGTCCTTGTTCAAAGTAAAGCCGCAATGCTATCTAGGTCACTTCTAGTCTAACCAAATTACCCCTTTCGGAATGAATGCTTCCAGTAGAATTTTGCGTGATGAATACAAATTTAAAGGCGAATTATCATAACATTTGGCACCCTGGATTAAGGCGTCACCTAACTAGAATAACTTAGAAAGCAATTAACATTTTTTACTATTTATGTGGTGTAGATGGAATTTGACTCAAGGAGCAGTTGCCTTGAGTCAAATTCCATCTTTCATAAAAGAAAGCTTCAAAAATTTGCTGCCCCTCAAAATCTGCCGCCCGGGCAGCTGCCCAGGTTGCCCATATGGGAAATCCGGCCCTGGGTATGGGAGGTTGAATTTGAATAGAAGGAACTTGGTAAACCTGTTGTTCTAACAGCGTATCGACCAATAAGATTTAATGGTAACTAAGCCAGAGCCATTTTGTAAAAGTCAAGAGGCAGACTAAACTTAGTTGGACAACGGACGCGCCACCAAGTTGTCGCGCTTAGCATCGATAAACGAAATTGATCGTGAAAATCTTATACGATTGCATTGAGTGCATTTTCATCTCCCGAACAATCAATCTGATAATTTGGTTGGCTTTTAAGGCATAAGCGAGTACTCCGATTTTAGAATGCTCAAGTAAACTTTTCATTGCGTAATTGAAAATGGAAAATTAAAAGTTAAAAATGGAAAATAGAAAAACAAAAAATGGAAGAGGGAAAATTAAATATTTAAAAATGGGAAATGAAAAAATTTAAAAATAATGGAACATTGAAAATAGGAAATAAAAGATGGAAACTTAAAACGAAAAAAAATGGAACATGAAAAACGGAAAGTGAAAATTTTAAAATGAAAAATAGAAGATGGTAAATGAAAAACATGTAAAATTAAAAATGGAAAATTGAATTCGGTTTTCAAGTAAATCTTCTGCCACAGTACCTTGGCACGGCAATTTGATTATTTATGATTGATACTGGCGCTTAGGTTTCCATACGATAAGAGCTTATCGTCATAATCTACGTACTTCTCAGGATTTTTCATTAACCCTCAACTTCCAAGTAAACTGAGTTGACAGATGTTAGCGGAAGTTTCATGATTTACACACATATTGACTTATTGGGCAGGATTTTTACAGAAACCGTAGTACAAACCAAAAATGTCTCCCTGTTATTGATTGCTGTTACTCATTATGAGTCATATTGCTCCGATCCGAAACCGGGGTGGCTTATCCTGGACATTTCTGGAGGAGAGTGTTCATTCCTCCATGGTTACATTAGTGATGTCATGCCGGTCCCCTGAGCTCTCAACGCAATATTTAACGAATTCGAAGTTTATCTAGTAATCCTTGCAGAGTCCTTTTTTAATATGCATTTTCCTATAGAGGTTGATAGGGAAATGGGATGATGTACAGTGGTTAATTTTCCGTTGTGATAAGAAAAATAAATAAAAATCTGACGGCTGTAACTTTAGAACCTTGGTGGCTAGAGCCTTGAAATGTTCCCCAAATATGGACAGTGCAATGCTCTACAAGCTCTCCAAATTTCAAAATTTCAAGAGTTAAGGACAATTTTCGATTAGAAAATACAAATGTGCGATTTGGGCAACTGTAGCTTCAGAACGCGGATAGGTAGGAGTGTAGGACGGAAGGAAGTGTGCGCCAATCAGGTCTACAAGTGTGCCAGATTTCAGAAATTCCGGTCGATTAAGTATTAGCTCTCTGAATAATATCGATCTTCCATGCGTCAAACTTTATACCTTAACTCACATTTTCGACGGCTGTAACTTCTGAACCTTTGAAGCCTTGAAATTTGAAATTTGTGTACAGTACAGTGGTCTACAAGTTTTCTAAATTTCAAAATTTTCCGCTTACGAATTTACAAGTGATGGACAATTTTCAATTCTTCTTCTTCTTCTCAGTACCGTATAGCCCCATGTGGGGCCATAGTGCGTTAACTCAGCCGTTTATAGGCAATTTCGAGTCAACGTTACATTGCATATCATTTCGGAGTGTATATAATGTTGCCAGCACTATATATTTCCTATTCGCACATGTACGGAAATTTTGGACAACGCCGAGATTCGATCTCCGGACCTCTAGATTACTAGCATCGTAGAGTGCGACTCAACCAATTGAGCCACAGAGAAAACTCAAAATTCCAATGTGGCGGCCCGCGGATGTAATATGCAAGTGATGTGAGCGCCAAGTTATTCGGGAAGGGTAATTTTATAGTCCTTTGTGAGTGGAACAGTAATGTGGCTTTTATGTAGGTTATTGTTGAGAAAGAGGCTAGGGGATTTCTGCAAAATTATGTTCGGCTTTACGGGCTACCTCCCGTACAGTTTTTGGTATGTACTTGATCTGTTGACAGAACATCGGTAGTGGGCTGAAGTTTTGGTCAGTGTTCAATCGTGACATATCCTGTAGTAATTATTGATAGAACGGCTTGTAGATCTGACTAAAGCAATCCACAACTCCACTACAAACCTGCAACCAGACACCGTACCTCCCCTACAAACACTTAAAATTGATTATTTTCCGTTTTTAGGGATATAGGGTATAAACTCATTATGTTATTCACCCAAATAGAACTTGGTTACAAGTTAGTTACAAATTTGCTTATTGATCGATTTATCCATTAGTTGGAATTGTTAGACCACAATCACATTGATCGGGGCTCGCAAAACCGCCAGCAAAAGATCCGTTCAAAATTACACGCCTGGGAGGGACAGGGACAGATGCGATGGTGGAATTCAATTTTGTTTGGGAAATCCAAGGTATCCTTGTCTTGGGGAGAATATTTATACCCTATACCCATAAGATGGTATAGGGTATATTGTTTTTGTTACGCCGATATTATGTAACACCTCAAAGGAGCCACCGGAGTTATGGCAAAGTATATATATAAATGATCACGGTCGGTCCCTGAATCGAGTAAGCCATGTCTGTCTGTCTGTCTGTCTGTCCGTGTGTCTGCCTGTTAGCACGATAACTCCCGAAATAATGAAGCTAGCGGTTTGAAATTTTGGTCAAATGTTTGTTTTGTTAAAATCTTGGACGGTATTGAAAATGGGCCAAATCGGACCACGGGTTCCCCTACCTCCCATACAAACTACCCCTCCTTGATATTTTAATTCGGCCATAACTTTCGGTAGAATATCGCTATCGACTTGAAATTTTGATCAATGTCTCATTTTGACATATACTTTGAGTTGATGGAAAGTGGAGTAGGTCCGACTACCCCTACCCCTACTTCCCCTACAAAGTTATATTCAGCCATATCTTCTGATAGAATGTCACGAAAAACTTTAAATTAGTATCAAATGGTAGCCGTTGGATGCCTTGACAAGGTAATAAAGATGTGTCAGGTCCGACCCGTCTACCCCTCCCTCCCCCACAAAAAATATGAAATTGAATATTTTCGGTTTTGCGTGCGTACTAGGTCTGTACATGGGTATAGGGTATACACTCATCGTGCTATTCGCACGATTAGAACTCGGTCTCGTTTTTTATTTCAGATAAAACGTTTGGTAGTTCGAAACACAATAAATGTTGAGTGTGATTAGCTACGCAAGGAACAGGATTCTACTGAACATTGCAATAATTTCTAAATGGATCGGTGAGATGGTTGTATTAACAAAACCCAAATATTTTGTATGGTTCATTTAAAAGTTTTAGCTATAAACTAATGAAATTTCCGAGTTTAAATTCCAAATATCGGCGAGAGAGTGGATTTTTAGGTCACCCAGGATGAAACCCTTCCTATATTTTATTGCTAAGACAATCATTTTATTACGAATCATTCCTAAAGCTCGCCATACACTATTCAATCCATTGAAGAATCAATTGTGCAGTCGAATGCACACAATCGATCTGACGCCCGTACAGCACATACACTATACAATTTATCGTACAATCGTCTCACGATCCACCTGACACAACACAATACATATAACGAAAATTATATATTTTGTGGCGATGGAAGATGGACGCCCATTGCTACTTTCGCTGAAGAGTGACCACCACAATCACAACATGAAGAATGACCATCGGTTTATGTGAAAAAAATCAGCAACTGAAAACACATGATTGTCAATCAATCATATGACAGATTGTATGAAAAATTGTATGGAAATATGTTCCACACGTCCAATCAAAAGATTGGATTAGATGGTCACACAACCATTCCAATTTATCTGACGATCAAATATTGTTCAATCGATTGGAAGGTCTATGGCGAGCTTAATATATTAATTTCAAGCAATTTTGGAAAAAGCTGCATTGTTGTTCTTGCAAAAATTCGTTTTTTTTTCTTTTGGGCCTTTAAACAAAAAGTTTCTGCGCAAATTTGGTGCATGATTACCAAAAAATAGTCTCTGACGAATTTTATGCTTTCAAAGCTCCACATCGATGCGGTCCTCACCCATTTTCGAGGTTAACACAGTGCATTCAAGACATTTGTTGTAAATTTCACGAATACCTCCATAACGGTAACGTTTACTGAATCGTTTACGGTATCTTCTGCGGCTTCAAATGTCCAGGGTTACTCCAGTAACTCTGTATTACTGTAAGCTGTAATGTACTAAGCGCTAGCAGGTTGTTCGTAATGCGACTAACATACCGGATTCTACGGGAAAGTCACGCATTTTACAAGTCTGTCCCGGATTGAAATTGTCCCGCAAAAAAACATTCAAACACTAGTCCTTGGGTTACATCTTTGACTGACTGTTACTTTTGAATGTAGAAAACTAACACTCTGAAAATGTGCGATCTCTGATCTTTCTCTATCCACTTTTTTTTTTGAAAAATAATTCCGTTTTTGCTTTGTCCTCTTGATTCTGCAGGCAATTGACATCCAATAAAAAGGAACATCCAATAAGTGGATCGGTGAGTTGCGATCCGAATTTAAATATGACCGGGACCGCTTGGTCGAGAAATGATTGTGGTGCGTATCAAATTTCATTTCATCCTCGATCCTTCAGAATCCGCTTGTTGACTTCTCAACCCAAACATTACAACAGTACCGCGCAGAAAAACAAAGCTGCATTGCAAATATGCTTTGTGCGTGGTTCGCTCAAATTTTGTATGTGTAATTCGACCAAACTGTTACGTGTGATATTTCTTCTTATTTTGAACTGTCAGAATATTATTAGGACATTTTTCGGGGGATATTTAAAAAAATGTAACTATTGTTGGATATTTAAATCAAATAACATCTAAAAAATTATTTAATATTTTATTTGGGATGCATATTCGTAGCCGCCGTTATCTACACAGATCTTTGCACTAAAGACGATCCTACAATGCACAATCTAAATTTTTTCTCTACTGCATATTTATAATCAAAGTAAATTTTTCGACGAGCAATTGCTGGGATAATCATTCAATGGGTGGGTTTTCAAAACGGGATAATTTTCCTTTTCGGCTCATATGTTCAGTCGCACCCGTTCCGTTTGACATGGCAACTGTCAGAATTATAACCCCAAACAATCGGATGCCAACCCCACACTGCGCGGAGTTTGCCAAACTCAGCGCAGACGATCGAACCCCGAAAGGTGTTGGTGCGGCCTGAGAAAACTTAATATTCACCAAACCACGCACAATATAATTCCTGTACAGTATAACTCAATACACACACACACTTACATTATGCATTCAAATGTGGCTGATGAAAATCGTTCGATCTCGGCATGCTCAATTTTCGAGATTATTCATACCATCAAGAATAGCGAAATTATTTTTTTTTGTTCTTTCAATTGATACTAATCTATCGACAAGAATTAATTTTAAAGTAACCAGTCTCTCACGTAAAACTCTTAAAGACAACCTAGTTTCATTTTTACAATTCTTTCGCTCGACTACGCGTTTTTTTTCGCCATAACCCTAAAATTAATAAGAAAAAACACATATCCTTTTAGTTTTTGTAAAATTAATTTTATTTAGTAGTCCAGCCAGTTTTTCTGATATAAGTATATAAAACAAAAATATCAATTTAAAGCCTGAAAATGTCTATTGCTGAAAGTTCAGAGAAAATTAGAAATTCTTATGAGTATACACTGAAAAAAATTTATTGTGTCTTTATATTTATTTATAATATATATATTTTTTTCAAATTTTATTTCATTGAACTTTAAATAATTACATCACAATTGAGTAATAAAAAAGTGGAGTGTATGTCTTGTATCACCAAAGAGAGCATTTTTTATGTTGTTGCTATTACGAATGAATACTCGTATGTCTATAATGTTGAAAATATTTTTTTTATAATATTCTTTGACGCACAACTACTTTTACGGAATGATTGTTTAAAATTTCATCAATAGTTTCACAGATATTATTATTTTTTTTGTATGATTTTAATAATATGTATAGTATATATATTTTTTTATATTTTCTATTGTTTTTGATTTCTAAAAAAGATCACTAAACATCCATTTGCTTAAAGATATATAATGTATGTATATGAGTAATGTCTACGTTTCAATATTATGCATTTATTTTGAATATGAATTGCTATAGTTCTGATCGTTTTGATCGGGGATTAGTACTATTATAATTTCCTATTAAGAAAAAAAAGACTTTTGACACATTTGCACAATACAGGATAACATTTTCGGGTACATACAATTTGCTATATGTTGAATTATGTTTTCATATTATTAATTGCATATCAGACTATGTTATGTGTCATACTCATATATAATAATCATTTGCGGTCAAGAGAACGATAATAGTGAGTGTATGATTTCCGTAAAAATATTTCTTTTTAAAGCATTTGGTTTTGGTTCATCCACTTTCTTACATGCGCGCGATTTTCGTTTCTATGCATTTACTAAATTATGTATTTGTGTAAATTTTATACCGGCTACAACATACAAATATTATTCTGAATATGTTTGTGGTTTTTCTTCTATAATAATAATTTTCCCATTGCATTGTACAATAGAGAGATAGAATCGTCTAGCAAAGATAAGATTTTGTGTAATTTTGTTTTTTTTTTTATCGTCGTCTCGCCACTATAATTTCTTTTTAATCGTACCTATGGTTAGACATGATAAGATATAATAATGTTTCTATTTTCATATTTTTATGTTTTTTTTTTGTCCTAACGCATTTTTTTATGCAAAACATATATAAATTTCTTTTAGCACCTTTATTATATTATTGAGAATATATTAAGATTAAATTGTTCTTAATTATAGTTGAATGTATGAATAAAACTTTAAATAATAAATTTAAATTAGCATTAGGTTTAAAATATTGTTTTCTATAAAATTGATTTACACTCTATAGAAATTTTTTGGTGCATTTATATACAATCAATTATTATTATGTATTTATAAAATAGATTTGTTCAGGCTTTTAGGGAAATATTTATTATTATGTATTATTTTGTATGTTAAAAAATATTCGCAGAATGCTTGCTAAAAACACTGAAAAAAAGCAAATGTTTATTTAAACATTCTAATTTCATCTGGAATATGTTCCATAATTTTTTTAACTTTAAACGAGGAAGTATTTTCTGTCTTATTTTTTTTTACAATACTTAAACTACGATTGCTTTTGCTAATATTTAATAAGCACTGTAATTTTAGTCATTACTTTCGATAAAATTAAATAACAATGAAACAGTAAAGATTTGCGTTCGTAGAAACGATTCATGCGACTATTGCCCAGCGATCGTAGTGTAGCATCTAATTCCAAGCCCTTTTTGCATTTTTTTTTAATAAGGGTACATTCCTTGCCTGGACTATGCCCTAAAGGAATATTTCTGTCCAAGAAGTTTAACTACGATCGCTGAGGGATCATCACATGAGTCGCCTCTACGAACACAAACCTTAACACAATAGTAGGTGTCCAAGCTGAAAATAATCAAGACGATTAGATCATTAGAGGCTGGTAAAACTTAAACGCTAGAGTTTATCTTCTTCACAGCAATCCTGCAAAATTTCTTGGATACATATATAAGTCTCATTGCAAATAAATCCGTGAGGAAAATAGGATAGACACTGAAATTAAACAACGGAAAGTTTTTGATTGAAACCTGCAATGTAGGATAAAAAACTCGAAAAGATAGTCTACAGTCTTTCACTTCACTAGCCGAAGGTAAGGGCGTACGCAGGAAAGGAATTTTCGGGAGGGGTTTTAGACAAGAATTGTACGTTGACTAGGAAGTCTAGGGAGTGCGAGCAGATATCCTAAATTTGCTAAGGGGAACCAAAACAGCGATTGATATGCTTATGTTTCTCTATTCTGACCGGTCAAAACGAACGTTTTAAGCAATTTTCTTTTTATATATATTATTAAAGAGCTCTTACTTCTGAAAATTACAGAAGATGGGTCTTTTTGCATAATCGATTTTTATTTAAATTTATATAGATTTTTTTTTAATAAATTTTGGATGGGACTTGAGTTCCCAAAACTACATAGGATCCCTACTGTATGCTAACCGGAAGAGGTGAAAAAGATGCTTAGTTACTGTCCTATGCCCACCTAAAAATTGTTAAAAGCCTGGCTGAAATTTTAAGTGTACGATCCTTGATAGCGATGTGCCGACAACTCATCCTAAGAAAAACTTCAAGTCAAGAAACCTGAAACAAAAGCCTCGGATTGGACGGATACAAAACAACGACGACCCCGCAAACGAACAACTGATTACTCTTTCGTATCCTGGAATGTACGCTCCCTGAATAGACCGGGGGCCTTCCTGGATCAGGTAGAACAATACAAGCTGAGCATAGTTGCAATCCAGGAAACTAAATGGCTCAAAAGCGAGATTAACGACCTCAATTCGCACACTATTTTTACGAGTGGTAAAGAGTTGCCCGAGTTTGGAGTAGCTTTCATCGTGAATAGGCAGCTCAAGGACCACGTTATCGGCTTCAAACCCATCAACGAGCGGCTATGTGCGATCCGCATTAAGACCCGTTTCGCTAATCTCTGGCTCATTAATGCGCATGCCCCTACAGAAGTAAAAGAAGACGCGATTAAGGACGAGTTCTACAACGACCTAGAAACACTCTTCGACTCACTTCCATCAAACGACGTCAAGCTGCTGCTAGGAGACTTTAACGTCAAAGTCGGAAATGAAAGCTGGCATAGGGGAACTACTGGAGGTCATAGCCTCCACGACGAAAACATCAACAACGGTCAGCGACTTATCGACTTCGCGAGCGGCAGAAACCTGGTAATAAGCTTTATATGCTTCCCTCATCGACGAATCCACAAGCAGACCTGGAAGTCTCCAGATGAATACACCGTGAACCAGATCGACCACGTACTGATCAGCAAGAGATGGGCTTCTAATGTCCTAGATGTTCGATCCTATCGAGGAGCCAACTGCGACACCGATCACTATTTGATGAAGACGACCTACAGGTGCAGAATCTCTTCGGTGAACCTAACGAGAATCAACCCTGCCAAGATCTTCGAGGTTGACAATTTGATTGATGATGCCACGGCGGCTGCGTATACTACAGCACTAGAGGAAAAACTGTCGCCCATGCTTGATGACATCAATAATTTAGGCATCCATGAGTTCTGGGAGGAGCTCAAAGACAGCATCTAGGGGGTCGCAGAAGAGGTCGTGGGCTATAAAGGCCGGCGCAGACGAGCAGACTGGTTCGACGACGAATGCAGGGCCTCGATTGAAACTCGTACTGGACTCAAGCAGGGCGACGGGCTGGCGCCGACGCTCTTCAACCTTGCTTTGGAGTATGTAATTCGAGCCATGAATATGGACAGCAGCGGAACGCTACTCATCAAGTCGACTCAATTAGTAGCGTACGCCGACGATATCAACATCATGTCTCGAAGGTTGGGTGATGCAGAAAGCCTTCTGCATAACCTCAATAACGCCGGAAAGGAAGTTGGACTACATATCAACGAAAGCAAAACAAAGGCCATGATGCAATCGAAAACAAGGACGCCAGCAAATTCAAGCATCACAGTGGGAGACCTTAATATCGAGTATGTAGACAACTTCAACTATCTGGGTTGTAACTTATCAAAGGACGCCAACGAAACCGACGAAATTAAGCGACGGATACAACTAGCCAATAAGACAGATTTCTCGGTCCTCCCTATAATTAATTCGAAACTTGCGCACAGGAACACGAAGCTCCGCGTGTACAAAACGATCATCCGACCCGTGCTATGTTATGGCTGCGAAACATGGACCCTCACCCAAGCCTCCGAAATTTTGCTAGACCGATTCGAACGAAAGGTCCTTCGGCGAATTTTCGGGGCCGTTCGCGAGCGAGACCAATGGCGTATCCGGTACAACCATGAGTTGTATCAATTGTACGATGAGCTGGAAGTATCGAAAATCGTGAAGCTTCAACGTTTGCAATGGGCGGGGCATGTACAACGGATGGACGATAATCGCATGCCAAAAAAAGTGATGAACGCACAACGAATTGACGGAGCGAGGTTGCGTGGACGACCGAGAGCTCGCCGGGAGAACTCCGTAGGTGAAGACGCCCACCAGCTGCTGGGCTTCCGAAACTGGAGGACAAGGACACGTAACCGCGACAATTGGAGGTCAACGATTCAGGCGGCCAAGGCCCGACGTCGGGCTATCGTGCCACATTGATGATGATGATGATCCTTGATATTGCGGGATGGTGTTAGGTGAGAAAACCAATGAAATGTATGGATGTATTGTAGGTCACAAGGATGCCAAAGAAGACCAAACCCTCTAAAAGTAGATGTCGAAATCGGCCTATGTGGTGCCGGAGAAACCGCACATCTAAAAGCATATTCTTCCAATTAAATTTTGTTTCTTTATCGACCAATCGTAAATTAACCTAACATCCTTATCAAATTTTCGCTTATTTTTGGGTCTGTGTTTGTTCCTCTAAACCTTTTTTTTTAATTTTCAATTGTTTCCAAAAACTTTTTCAAAACAAAACACGAGAATCGAGAGACACAAGCGCGGGAGGTCGCCTCTATGGCCAGGATCAGACTCTCCGGTCGGATCCGGTCCGGTCCCTTTTCCCGCAAAAACTGGTTTTACCCAATAGAGTTTGGGGCCGGAACGCAACTGATGGTGACACATACGTATCCATTTTGAGCTCAAAAGCAGCATTTTTTAACATTTTCATAATATTAAAAATCACTGAGATGTGGCAAAGAATTCAAATACAATTTCGATTGAAACAAGACGAGTGGTATTTTTAAGTTGTCTGTGAAATTCTTCTTTAGAAGGGAAGGGAATCACTGTTTCTTCATCGATTGTTCCAAAATAAACCGTGGAATTTGTGCAGAAATTATTTCTCGAACGATATATATATATCTCTGAAAGCTATCACCTTCCTGTTTGTGCCATAGCGATTTTCAGGTCGCTTACAATTGAGAACGTCTGTGAAGCAACAGGCCGTAGGAAAATTCCAAACCCCATAAGGTTGTCATTTGCTTGTAGAGTCAGTTGGCTGCCCGTTGCCTCTTTGGAGGAACTAATTCTCCGGCAGAGAGTACTTTGCTTCCGTCACGCTCATCTTCCAGTGGTAAGGATGGGGATGTTAGGCTCAAGTATACGAGACTGTCGATGTAAGGTACTTGGGCAACACTGTGAGGATGCTTCTGTGGATGTCTCTCGCTATCTCTTTAGACGTGATTATGTCCTGGCTCTAAATATCGCAGTTACAGGCGCTTCTATGGGGAAGATGAAAATTCCAGTTCTGGTTTGTCAGGCATTGCCGTCAGCACTTACATGTTTAGGTATCACTGTCAGCAGTAAAATAGGTTTACTGCGAGTCCGGAGCAGAGGTCCCATTCGAAGGGTTATTCCCCTCATTCCACAGATGAGGTAGTATGTAAAGGCCAAGCCACTTGGTAAGAAAAACTGTTATGTTTATAGGGCGCTGATTGACGTCACAAATTCAATCCGTTTGCCTATTTGAGGCCGTCATACATGGCATTTATTGTAGATTCAGGCTACTATCGATGTGTTGGAGGTAAAGACATCTTCAAAACTTAGAGACGCAAATCAGCCTCAGAAAACGGCAAAAATGCACAGGATTACAACGCGGAATAATTTTCCAGTTGAAAATCAGGCAATCAGGTGGGGTATCCATTATCGAACCTATTTCGCTGCAGTTGCCGAAAAGTTGATCAAAATAAGAGACACACTATAACAATTTTTCCCCTTTCTGGAATATCCTTTCCACTTATTAAAAATCACTCATTTTAGCATGGTCAATTAGGCGTGATTTCGCCGGAGTGTTTTTCGATAGCAGAGCAGGAGTGTCAATCTCAAAACCTGGCACAGGCTAAATAGCACTGTCTTCAGGATTGACCGGGACGCAGCATTCAAATTTCGAAAACGCATATGGAAAATTATTTTCGAAATTTTATCACAGAATATTACATTTATGAGTATAAATCTGAATCACTAACGACCTCCAGACTAAATCCTTTAGAAATGCCATCTTTTAAAAATATTCTTCAAACAATTTACAAACTTTAGACAAAAAGTTGAAACGCCAAAATTTGGTTGATCGAATAGGAACCACTACATATTTGTGAATTAATTTCCGCCAAATATTGGAGAGCCGATCAGAATATTGTAGCACCGGTCATCCAGGTACATCCTGGCAAGACAACTTCATGAGTCAAAATTGTGGCAATTGTGACCGGAGTGTGGCAAACACCGCACAAAAGATTGATACGAAAAATCGTGCAGCAGTGTGGTTGGGCGACTCCAAGGTATCATTCTTGGACCGGTCTTTTGTGCGGTGTGTGCCACACTCCAGTCGGTGTGGGGCCGGCTTTAGGCTGACATACATTAGGTTCGGACAAAAAGGTGGCTAAAAATACACAATACAAATATTGTTTGTGACGTGAAGTGAAACAAACGATTGCCTCAGTAAAGTTTAATAAGCTGAAAGGCAAACAATGAGGTAATGGGCTGAAACTGTTATGTTGACGAAAGTTTAACCTGAATGTGAACCCCTCCTCACCAAATATAGAGGATTGCTGGGTCTTTCTAGTCTTCTCAAATAAATTCCAATCCAAAATGTTGTTCCTGCAAAATGCTAAAGCGAATTATTTGTGGCGTTACGTACGGTGTTCCATGTGTTTGGTCGAGCATGGGCCCTCAACCACCAGTCTAGTGTAGTGACGATAATTGGAATATTTTAGACTGCGGGGTTTTTACGACCGAGCAGAAATCTTTGATGTCGATTTTTAGACGTTAGATTGCACTTCTTGTTGCAAAAAAAAATGTTTTTTCCAAAATAAAACGACAGTGTGTGTTGTCAAGAATGAATCTAGAGACGCGGGAGCGGTCCCACCCGCCAACGAAAGACGAACAAAATTGAGCATATGCAAACGAAGCAACCAAGACTATGTTTACACGACGGAACAATTACGGGTTTTCGGACCTCTATATCTCGGACCCTTGTTGGCCCTGTCTTATAAGTGTGGAAAATTTCAAAAAGATACGATGAAAAACACCTGAGTTATAACAAGAGTTTAAAAATCGTATTTTTTCGAAAATCTTGTTCTCGTTGTTCGTTGGCAGGGGTACATCCTTGTAGATAGCATTTCGGAACTATGAATAGATTTTCTGGCTTAAGCTAGCTATGGCTATCTCTGATGGGCCTGGGCATAAGACCACTTTATCAATGCAAAAGCAATTACTTGATAAAGTCGCTTGGTCAGGACTGGACAGATTTACGGGAGCTTTGATAAAGGATAAAAGGATTTTGGACATAAATATCTCTTTTATCTGGGGGTCTAGTATACATTTTTGAAACTTAACTAGCTTACGCTCGCTAACGTAACGACAGTGAAGCTCAAGAAGCTTCCAGGATGGAACATGGATGTAAGGACAGTCTTGGGTCTGCAGTAACGGGGATCGTATCTTAACAGTTTGGTGGCCTTATTTGGAACTAAAAAATTAAGATGTAAATTTATATCGCAGTAGGATAACGGACTCAACTAGTAGCCTACGCCGACGACATCAACATCATGTCTCGAAGATTGGGTGATGCAGAAAGCCTCCTGCATAATCTCAATAACGCCGCCAAAGAAGTTGGGCTACATATCAACGAATCTAAAACCAAGGTCATGATGCAATCAAAAACTAGAACGCCAGTAAATTCAAGCATCACAGTGGGGGACCTTAATATAGAATATGTAGACAACTTCACTTACCTGGGTTGCAATTTGTCAAAGGACGCCAACGAAACAGATGAGATAAAGCGACTGATACAACTAGCTAATAAGTGTTACTTTGCGGTCCTCCAAATTATGAATTCGAAGCTGGTGCACAGGAACACGAAGCTCCACGTGTATAAAACCATCATCCGACCTGTGCTATGCTATGGCTGCGAGGCATGGACCCTAACCCAAAACTCTGAACACCTGTTGGACACATTCGAGCGAAAGGTTCTCCGAAGAATCTTCGGGGCCGTTCGTGAACGAGGTGAATATCCGGTACAACCTTGAGTTGTATCAGCTGTATGATGAGCTACAGGTGTCGAAGATCGTGAAATTGCAGCGATTGCAATGGGCGGGCCATGTACAAAGGATGAACGACGATCGCATGCCCAAAAAGGTGATGAACGCGCAACGAGTGGACGAAGCCAGATTGCGTGGACGACCGAGAGCCCGATGGGAGCATTCTGTATGTGAGGACGCCCACCAGATGCTAGGCTTTCGGAACTGGAGGACAAGGTCGCGTGACCGCGACAATTGGAGGTTTTCAATCCAGGCGGCCAAGGCCCGACGTCGGGCTATCGTGCCATAAAGAAGAAGATGAAGGATAACGGATAGGGTTAAAGTTATTGTTCGGTCGCAGTTAATTATTATGGTTGAAGTTAAGGATTAGGTTTGCGTTATGTTGGGGTTAACATTAAGTTTAATGTGATGTATAAAGATTTCAAGGTTTCGGAGGCTACCAGGACAACCAAGGTTATCACGGTTACTAAGGGCTTCCAATGTTACCAAGAGTACCTACTATTGTTACTAAGGTTACCAAGGCGACTAAGTTACCGAGGGAACCAAGGTTGAGGCTACAGAGGTTACGAAGGGGACCAAGGTTATCAAGGGGACAAAGGTTACCAAAAAGAGGGTCATTATTGTTATTATTATTTTCAAACAAAGTCATGATAATAGTGAATATCGTCTTCATTTCAAGAAGATCAGCGCATTCATTTATTGTTATGTTAAGTTGATTTTGTAAATTTTGTAAATAATAAACTTCACAAAAAATAAAGTCTCTCACAAAAACAACTCTGCTGAAAAAGATTTCCGCCAAAGAAAAAGTCGTCAGCCGTGTGGAGTCTGTGTTGTGTGTACCGCGCACTGTTCCCGTGCTGGTTTGGTGTAAGCTTATTTCTTGCAATGCTATTTGGCAGGAGCTTTCATAGGGGTAATTTCAGTATAAAACCAATCTTATGAAAATTACGAAAGAACTTTATTGTATAAAGAAGGGAAAAGTCGTCTATACGAAGGAATGCAAAATAAGTTTCTGGAACACATTTTATTTACAAGGTAGGAAGATTCAAAATCGAATCTGATAAAGAAAAGAACATAGCAACAAATAGCAGCCTTGTCAAGCTCCCTGCCAATAAGCATTGAAAGAAATTCGCTTCCACCAAACCCGCGCGGTAGCGGTACGCGGCACACACAACACAGACCCCACACGAATTGGTAAATCCTACCGCGGCGAAAATTTATTTCATATATTCTGACGCGTACCGCTACCGCACCACGGTGGTTTGATGGAAGCTATTAACTAATTCAATAGCTTTTGAATGCTTATCCTTGAGACAAGATGCGAGCATTTTGGCGGGATTGTATTTATATCAATCTTATTTGCGGCTGACGACTTTTTGTTTGGCGGAAACATATTACAACACCGTTGTTTTTGTAAGATCGGTTTGTTAAAGGAGGATTTGGAGATCCCTCGTATGTATGGGGTAGTCAAGGTCCATAAGGACAATAATCCTTTGAGGCCCATCACCGACACCAGGAACTGTGTAAATGGTCCAGTGTCGATATTAATATCCAATATTCTTCGATCTTATAGTAATCCTGTTTACAATTTGGTTAATGCCGAAGATCTGCTTTCGCTTCTAGAGGGTCTGCCTGTTAACTGGAGCCGCTGTGTTCTGTCCTCTCTAGACGTGTGTGACATGTTCACCAATATTCCTGTACGCGCTGTTGTACATCATATCATCCGCCGTTTCGGTGATGGTATTTTCTCCGTTCATAAGATTCGTCCTGATGTCTTTCGAGGCTTGCTTCATCTCATCTGCTTCGAACTGAACTGTTTTCAATGTTTGGGTGAGGTGTACCAACAACAGCTCCCTATGGGGAGCTCTATGGCACCCATTCTAGCCATACTTTATATGGATATGCTGTTTGAAGTCAGCATGGAGGAGTTGCACGCCGTTGGAGTATTGTATATTTGGAAGTATATCGACGATTTGTTGTTAGTTGGAACTGACGGTTCCGTGTTGTCGGCTTGGGACATTCTGATGCGTAACGCTCGTCGCATCCAGAGTGTTAGTGGTGATATAGGGGCTATATCATTTACTATAGAACTCGAATCTGCGTTCAGTTCAATCAATTTTCTCGACGTGACTTTAATTCGGGGTATTCACGGTCTTTACACGATATGGTATCGTAAGGATATATCTTCGGATAGGGTGCTCCATGCTTTGTCATGTCATCCTTATTCAGTAAAACAGGCAGTAGTATGTACTTGAATATTTTCGTCGTGCTTTCCTTCTCACTAGTAGTGTATTCAATGTGTATTTGGGTGGTGAATTAAGACGTATTATGTTGAATAATAGTTATCCTTATTCTTTTATAAACTCTATCTTGGGTGATCTCTCTGTCCGTATGGATTTGGGGGGTGTATGTCCGTTCATATAAGCGTCGGCGTACTAATATTGAGGAGCTATCTATCTTCGTTAGTATTATAGAGCAGCATGAGGGATCTCCCACATCATCACCCCATCGTAATGTAATGTTGACTCGTATCTCCTCTCGTGATGTTGTGGGTGCAGCTTCTGCTTGGATGCCTGTCCCTTATCTGGTCGGAAGGGATGCTTCTGTTCGGAGGCTTGTGGGTTCTGTCGGGGAAATTCGGCTCTCCAGGTATATTCCTAAGACTAATAGGTCTTTCTTTTCTAATGCTTAGGACGATATTGATCCCTTCCACAACTGGTTTTGTGTGTCAGTCATCTACTGCTCCTCCTGCTGTACGGCGTTCGTGGTTGAAGTCAAAAGTATCCGGTTACCCTTGAGCAGCTTGTTGTTGCGTCCCATGGTGGGTGGTCATTTTATAGACTACGGTCGTAGTTATACTTATAAGGTTCGCAGGGGTCAGGACATGGATCATTTGGTCGATATACGGAGTACAAGGCTGTGTGCCAAAGATCCTCATATTAGTCCTGTAAAAATCTATGATGTCCGGGACAGTCGGACCTACCCTAACGAGAGGTTGCCTAATAGTACCGTGTCATTGATTGGGAGGGTTTTTAGTTCTTAATTTAGTTTATATGTATAGTGTTCTTGTTTTGTTTTGTATATTGTATGTGTATGTTGTTAATTGTATATGATGTGTAATGTTTGTTAATAAATTGTGATATTGTTCTCGAAAGTTGGAGTAGAATGTTAATGTAGTCCAAATTTTTGAAATCGATTCGATTCGTGAAGTTAAGCGCTCCTCCCGGCCTCCTCTGACTACGCCCATGTTTCGGAGTAACGGTATAACATCCATGACGGTCTAAGCCTCTAACTAAGAGCCGTGTTTGCCACCCTACATTCCATCCTTCATTAATTAGCGGCCGCAAAATATGAAACAATGAATAAATTATATAGAAAAAAATGCATTCAATTCGTTTTTCATAGATCATATTATTTATATGTCAAAAACAATAGAAATTTATACGAAAGAAATACAAAAATAGCATAATGTTGTGTTAAATCGAACAAAAAATATTCCAAAAAGAAAATTTTTTATATCGCCGCATAATTTTGATAATTTCATTCTTTTTTTCTCGATCGTCGTCATCGTCTTCTTTTCCATATTATGTCAATAATTCAAAAGAAAACCTAAAACAATACCTTAAAAATCTATTCTATATAATTCATTTATAATAAAGTGTTTTTATTTTATCACTTATAAATCGCGTCTGTATATAAATTACATAAAATCATAATAATAAAATAATAAAAAAAAATGCAAAAACATTAAAACATTCAAAAACGTATAAACAACAAAAGCAATATCTTCTTTCTCTTTGAATGATATATGTAAATGAATTTCGAGTATGTGTGTATGATGTACGTGTGTGATTCTTTTGCTGGCGCTTAATTTCAATTTATTAATTAATTTTTTTGTGTTGATGTGTGCGTTTAAATGTAAATATATTTTACTGTTATGTTGCATGAAACATAATAATGAACACACGAGTATATTTCTCTTTTCTATTCGCTTTTAAGTTGATTATAAATATATTTATATGCAACATTTTAAGAAAAAAGTTCAGATTTAATCATTCAGACTTAGATTAGAGATCGACAGTTTGTCTCTTCTCAGTGTATATATAAAAAAGCAAATTATATAAGCATACTTTTACATTGTGGCTCTTATACAACTTCCTCTTAAGTTCTAAAAGCCAAGAAAAAGAAAAAAACAAGAAAATAATTTATCAAAACAATAATCGGATATCAAAAAGCTTATTGATGTAAATATTATGATTGTTTAAGAGCGTTTTAGAATTGCAAAAAGAATATTTGGATGAATTTCACTATTGTGTTTTTTATTCTAGTTAGCATTTCATTATTTTTCTTTTTATTATAACGGTGTTCTTTAGTATTCGCTTGAGTTGAATCATAGAAAAAAATTTGGCAAATTTCCAATTTCAGTTGATTGATTTAATTTTTATTCAATTTAAAATCGTCTAATATACTTGATTTGTAAATACTATGCACATAAATTAGGATTTAACATTAAAGAACATAATCATTGTCTACTATGTATGTATATTATTTATAAATGTATGTATACAGTACAATTTAGTTCTATAGCGCTTATTTGTCTAATTACACATTTAGTAAGTTTTAACACAAATCAATTGAAATTAAGTTGAAGGCAGCACAACTGCATTACTACATTTAAAATATTTTCTTTGCTAAATATTAAATAATATTATTTTTTCTAAATTTATCTAGAACACGTTGATGATAGTATAGGAGTAGGTCTTGTGTAGTGATATACATCTTTAGATTGTTTCTACCTAAAGAAAAAAATGTTTAATAAGTTTTCAATCGGCCTCATGTCTTTTTCTTGCCCTTGGCCTCTCTTATTTCCAATCACATTTTCAGAGAAATTGGTGTGTATTTATTTTTTTTTTTGAAAAATAATAATTCCATCTACTTATCACGTCCATTATGGTTTCTATTTCGCTATTTTCTGTCTTGTCATGATCACTATAACTTATCACCCGCCCCATTATACCACCATCATCAAAACTGCGTCCTTTTCTTGTTGCTATTTGTAGTTGTGTTGGTGTTCCTTTCTTCTTCTTTTTTTTACATAATGTCATTTCAAATATCATCATCGGTTTTCGGAATGTCGAAAATCTCAGCAAATAACGGTGGTAGTCTTAATTTAGTCCAATTATTTCTAAGCCAGTCTAAATGTGAACAATGTTTGGCACCAAGTGCACGCAATTCCAAGATTTTGGCCTCCAATGCCGGCATCAATTGTAGCGAATTGGTTGAACCGGGTCGCGAACGTACGATTTGAACACGCAATGCTTCCGCTACACGTTCGCGTGTTCGTGATATGATTTTATGTTCTGTAATGCCCGAACGATCGGCGGCAAGTAGAACCATGGCGGAGAACAGACCGATTTCCGTGTCACTTAAGTTATAGCTGTTTATTGCATTTGAGAAGTTTAGAAGTGATACGACAAAATCATTCTGAAATGAGAGAAAAAAAAATTGGATTAGGAAATCGGTTCAGTGAGGGTGTCGGTTTCTTAATTCTAAGCTTAAAAGGCTTTGTTACGCCTGCGAGGGAAAAAATGCTAAAAAAGTATTTGGAACCTAACGAAAATGTTAATGTTATTCCTAGGTAATATTCGTCTGTTTTTCTTAATAATGAATTGATTCAGAGTTAAAATATCGTAAACGGATTCCTAAGCAGCCACATAAATCTAAAAAGTATCCAAAGTTACGGTGATTGTGACCATATTGTGTAAATTGACCTCTTAATCGTCCATTTCAGATAGAAATCACCAAAATTGGCGTCAGAAGCTATCGAAAAATATATGTCTTTTTTAAAATAATGCTAGCATGGTTAATTTTGTCTTTTGGCATAATAATTTTTAAAAGTTGAAAAAAAAAGTTTGCCGAAACCCGGGATTGAACCGGGGACCTTTAGATCTTCAGTCTAACGCTCTCCCAACTGAGCTATTTCGGCATGTGCCGTTGTGACGTTTCTAACGTATGACAGTATAACGTTATCGTACATCGATGGCAAAAGTGTGATAACATGAGTGAAAAGATTTTTTTGTATGTAAGATACGTGTGTAAATAGTATCTATGTACTGTACATACTCTATAGATACTTTTTTCACTTCTGAAAACAATAGGTTGAGAGAATGACGTGATAATTTATTGTATTGTTGGATGGTTTTGGAATCCGTAGATATTTGCAGTGGCTTATGTCAGTTTAAGTGAAGCCGTTTCAGTTGAATTTTTTGTTCACGGATCACGGTACTTGGAGTGAATGTATTCATTTCTTTCCTTCGTTTTTTTTTGTCTGGGCAGTAGTTAAAGTTTTTAATTCTTTATTAATTTCTGTATTAATTAAAATTTTAAAAATGTCAAAACTCACGCATAAAGGTTGAACCATACTTTTTAAGCATCAGCCACAGTCTCAGTCATTTTCCATATAAGTTGACAGATTGTCAATTAATTTATTATGTAAATGACAATCTCAACTTGTATGGAAAATGACTGTGAACATTGTGAATGATGAAAAAGTGTGGAACGCCCTTAAAAACATTATACAGACTGACCCCATCGGTTATTGTTCAAGGCTCCGCCTATGCATGCGGCTTAATTTGAACATGTGCCGAAATAGCTCAGTTGGGAGAGCGTTAGACTGAAGATCTAAAGGTCCCCGGTTCAATCCCGGGTTTCGGCATAATACACTTTTTATTTCCAATTACATACAATTATTACATGTTTCCACGAATTGTTATTTAGTGCAGAGAAAAATTTTACTGATTAAGGTTCCTTGTTACTAAAGATAAAATATAAAGATTTTGTCACTTAATGGGTTATTCTTCTACGTTTATTTTATAAAAATAATTAAAAGTCGATCCACACTTTTCAGTCAACAGTCAAATGTAGTCTTTTTTCATACAAGTTAACAGACTGTCAATCAATCCACCTTAAAGAGGGAACGGTCCAGGTTCGACGACATCGGTCTATCGTGCCACATTGATGAAAATATGAGTACGCTTTAGATTGGGGGAGTAGCTTAAGCTGACCAAAATCATAGCATTTTGCTGTACAGTACAGCATTTTGACCTGTCGTACAGCATTGGGGAAATGTACAGCAAAATGTACGGCATTCATGATGACACACAATGAAACCCAATTCATTCATTATCATAATTAGCTCCTCGGTGAGGCCTGTGATCAGTCTTGTCTGCTTTTAAGGTGAAAAATTTGACTTGTGTTCCTTTTACGATCGATATTTAGCTAAATAATTGCACTTTAATGTTTAGCAACATAAATTTTCGATAACTCGGAAATCCGTCTTGATCTTGATCAATCTAAAATTTCACATTTCCTCCAAATTACACGGTTCTACCTATCACGGTTCGAAAGTTATGGAAATTCGTAAGGGAAAAATTTTGAAACTTGTAGGGTACTATCAATTTTTTGAAGGGCTAAATGCTCCAACCTTATTTAATCAACAACTGCAGTTTACCACTGAGGTAAAATATCTGGGAGTCACCCTTGACAATAGACTCACGTGGAACAAACAGCTGCAAAACACGATCACAAAAGGGAAACAGACACTACATCTATATGCAACTAAATGAGCAATAGGGAAGACGTGGGGGTTAAAACCACGAATCACGATTCACTGGATATACAAAACCGTGGTCAAACCCCGTCTGACCTATGGCTCGATTGTCTGGTAAACTAAAATCAAACAAAAAACAGCTGCAGCGAAGTTGACATCAGTACAAAGACTTGCCTGCGCAATCATAATCGTGCACCAACTTTAACTCTAGAGAAACTACTTGACCTGCCACCACTAGATCTTACAATCATAGGAGAGGCAAGACTGGCAGCGTACAGACTGCAATAATCATACCTCTAAAGCTAGGACACTGTAGGATTACAGAAATCATTGCAAACCCAATCCTAGATATGGGCAGCGATTATACCCCGGCCATGTATACCTCCGACTCCAACATTCAAACCTCTACAGTTAGGGAAGACTGGAGTACCATGGACGACCATCTATCAAAACATATAGTGTGGTACACAGATGCGTCGAAGACAGACGAAGGAACAGGGGCAGGAGTCTATACTAAAACCAACAACTATAGTATCTCCAAGCCCCTAGGTCACTATACAAGTGTCTTCCAGGCAGAACTTATAGCCATTAACCTTGCAGTATGAGAGAGTACTCGAAAGGATATACTAACAAGACTTCCATATTCCCTCCGACAATCAAGGTGCCATAAAGGCTACTGCAAGTACCAAAACAACCTCCAGATTGGTTTGTGAATGCCGAACCTTGCAAAACCTAGCTACCCGAAACAACGTAACTTTGAAATGGGTTAAAGGACATAAGGGGATCGAAGGCAATGAGAAAGCGGATGCCCTTACAAGAGAGGGTTCCGAACTACATTTCACCAGTCCCGAACCAGCAATCCGAATTAGTATATCCACTGCTAAAACCGTAGTTGAAGGGCTCAATAAATAAATAAATAAATAGCAAGCGTATGCTGGGAACCAACTGACAAACCAGCTGCACCGAAGTCCTAAGCATCAGCAAAATGAACCTCAGGGCAGTGACAGGTCTCATAACCGGTCACTGTACCCTAGGAAAACATCGGCATACAATCGGGATCTACACACAAGACCCACTATGCCGCCTCTGTAACGAGGAATCAGCCTCGCACGTAATTTTCGAATGCCCCGCTCTTATGAGCTGGAAACAAACCTCATACCAATGGAATGGGTGCGCCCAAAGTAAACCTGGTTAACTTTCTTCTAATTCAATATTATTATTCTTCTAAGCCTTTTTCGAAGGACAGAGCTAATTACCTGAAACTCTTCCGCTTTAATGGGAAATACAATAAGCCAATAGGCTGCATTATTGGGCGTAACCAGCCCAACCCATCATACCGCCTAATGATCCATCCATCCATCCATTTTTAGTGAAAATTTCAAGGTCAAACTGTCAAGGTTCTGCAGTTACAACCGTCGAAAGGTGGGATTTCAATTTATTTTTCCTATCACAAAACGATAAAAAATCAACCACGGTATCCGATTCCCCTGTCAACCTCTATAGGAAAATGCATACTAAAGAATGGACTCTGTTTAAGGTTTTGTATAAAGTTTTTTATATCCGTTACCATGTGAAAGGGTTCATTAACTTTGTTATGAAGTTTGCAACGCACAGAAGGACCACCTCCGACTATGCATATATGTATATTTATTGATGAGTGTGACAAGAGAAATCGATTGAGCGAAGTCCGTTGTCTGGCTGGCTGTCTGTCTGTCCGTATGTTTCAATACAAACTAGTCTCTCAGTTTTGAAACTATCGGGATAACATTTTGTATACAAGTTTCTTTTTAGTGTACGCTGTATATGTGCCGGAACGAATAAAACCGGATGATGATGGCGTCATGGGGATGCCACTGAAACCCAAAATTCAAAATTAGTTTCTTCTAAAGAAAACTTTTTTCTTTGTAAACCAATCTTAACTGAACTTCGCCCAAGTGTGTTTTTAGTAAAGCCTCAAACCATACCTAGGAACAGAAGGAATCGGAACACTACGTCATAGGGCTGTCATACAAACCAACCAACAAAAATTAGTTTAGAAAAACTTCTTTCTTTTTGAACCAATCTTAACTAAACTTCATCCAAGTGTGATCCTCAAAACCTTAATCAGGAATTAATGGAATCGGAACACAACGTCATAGGGCTGTGCTATAAACCAACCCTTGAAAATTGGGTTCTTCTAAAAAAAAATTTTCTTTTAACCAAACTTCACCCAAGTATGTTCCTAATAGAGCCATAAAGCCTCAAAACATCATCTAGGAACGGACGAAATCGGAACACTACGTCATAAGACTATCATACAAACCAAACCCCCCGAAAATTAAATTCTACAAACTTTTTTTCTTTCAAACCAATCTTAACGAAACTTCATCCAAGTGTGTCAGTAAGTAATGCCTCAAAATATATCCAGGAACAGATGGAATCGGAACACGTCATAGGCTTGTAGTAGAAATTATTAACACAAAAGAAGCTTAAGTTTTATTCAAGTGTGACGGGTAGTCAAATTTCGGCCCCGCCCGAAATTGGCCTCGGTCTCGTCTTTTCTCACAAGGTTCGTCTGCAATACCGAGCGCATTGAGAAGGATGCTGTAAAAATAAGCCTCAGTCAGTGATTTGTCTGCAGAACACTGCCGGTCAATTAAAACTCTATTGTGTTACTAGATATTCCACAATATTGATTTTAGATATACGGTAGACCCGCGAAAACTTGAACTAATAAAAACAAGACGAGTTCAAGTTATTGGATAGGTATTTTTTAAGTTTGGGGTAATACAGTGCACAAATGCTTACATTATACATAAATAGAATCGTATTGTATCTCAATAGAGAGCTGTTTTCTCCGCCTTGTACAGCCGTTTCATCTCCAATTTCAATTCTTTAATATTTTCAGACAATTTTTTCTTGAATGGTTCGACCAATTCTGACTTGGATGACAGTGCTTTGCCTGCTATTTTAAGAATTCGGATTCCATAACGATTTTTAAATTTTTGCAACCAGCCATCACTGGCACTGAAATTTCCATGCTCTTTATCTTCACATCTTTTGTGAAAATATTTTGCCTTTTCTTTAAAGATGGTCCCAGTAACCGGAATATGCCAACCCCTTTGATCAAGGAGCCAGTTGTACACGGTGTTTGGAAATTCTGCATTTCGCAGAGTTTTCGTTTTCCCAGGTCTATAGGTAGTATAAGTTGATGATAATGCCGATATAATCGAACTGAAATGGCAAATTGTTGATTTGGCCACTTCATATTTTTTTTAGCTAATGATGTTACAGTAGCTCCGTTTTTCAAGGAGTCAATAATTCCACCCTCCTTAACTAGGCTTAGACAATTTAATGTTTGTCCCTTATGGGGCGCCATCACTTATATAACATGCACACACAAAAAATAATGACTCAACTTCAACTTCCGAACACACTGTACTAAGGATAGCTTTGAAGTGAAATCCTAACAGAACCAACGATTCTATCTGTAACGTGTACAATCATCATGTCTGATGACTAGACTCTAAAACTTAGAACAAATTATAAAAATTTCCAGAATGTTCAAATTTTAAAGTCTTGTTCTATAACTGATTCTACACATTGAACACATACGAAAAATTGTTCAACTTTTAGAATATGTAGCATAAAAAATCACATGTTAAAATTACTATGGATAGTTCAAGTTTTCGCGAGTCTACTGTATTGCAAAATTATACTGGTAAATTCGTGATATGTTCTTGTGGCAGTCGCACTACCTGAAAAAAAAAAGAAATTCGAATCTCTGTACTCTAGTATTGGCTAGAAATTCTCAAAATTCTAGTTAAGGCAAAATACTGTAAAAATGGTTATCCCCATTGGGGAGGAAAAAGTTAAACCATAGGTTTAACCTTAGCGTTTTAGTGGCCAAGGAAGATAAAGATAGTGGTGGCCCCAACCCAACGATGTGGTGCTAAGAATGTATTGTAATTGCTCCATTAGTGTTTTCTCTCCTCAACCATGACCAACAACTAGAAATAATTGCCTAAGATACAATGAATAAAATTAAACGAGACCGAGGCTAATTTCGGGCGCTGCCGAAATTTGGATACCCTTCGCTCCCCTCGGTCTAAAAGTTTTTTCGGGCATACCTATGACTAGTGTTCAGTCCTCCCCGCTTCCATGCTTTTGAATTTTCTCATAAGTGCCGTGGCGAAGATTTATTGGGCGAAGCGGGACGTGGGTTTCTTATAAGAACCAAAAAGAGGTGTAAGGAGGTTGTAGGGCAGCCCTATGGCCTTCCCATCAATTTTTACGTATGTTTGTGGCATCAATTAAAACCCATTTGGTTCAGATTGGTGGACAAATCAAAAAGGTTTTCTTCGAAGAACCTAATTTGGGGGTTGGGTTTATATGCCAGCCCCATGGCCCCATGGTCCGATATAATTCATTTTTGCATATGTTTTGTACCATCACTAAAAATACATTTCCATGAGGCTTAGTTAAAATTTGAGTCCAAATAAAAAAGTTTTTTTTAGAAGAACCTAATTTTGGGGGTCAAGTTTGTATGGCAGCCCCACGACCGATAGTCCGATTTCACGTTTGTTATGTGGTATCAATAGAAATATAATTTTCTGAGGTTTGATTGAAATTGGTGTGCAAATAAAAACGTTTTTCTTAGAAAAATTTGATTTGGGGGGCTAGGTTTGTATGGTAGCCCCATGACCGTATGCTCCGACTCCATCTATTTATACATATGTTTTGTGTCATCAATAGAAACACATTTGTGTGAAGTTTGGTTAAAATTGGTGTATAAATAAAAAAAAATTCTTAGAAGAATTTAATTTGGGGAGCTAGGTTTCTATGACAGCCCCATGACCCCATGGTCCGATTTGGTCCATTTTTATATATGTTTTGTGGTATTACTAGAAACACATTTGTGCCAAATTTGATTGAAATCTATGCGAAAATTAAAAAGTTTTTCTTAGAAGAACATAATTTGGAGGACTAGGTGTGTATCGCAGCCCCACGACCCCATTGTCCGATTTGGTCGATTTTTACATATATTGTGTGTTACCAATTAGAACACATTTGTGTGAAATTTAATTGAAATTGGTGCATGAATAAAAAAGTTTTTCTAAGAAGAACCTAAATTTGGGGGGTAGGTTTGTATGGCAGCCCCACGACCCCCTTGTCGAATTTTAGCGATTCAAACATACAAACTGCCTGCAACAAAAAGAAGCATGTGTGCAAAATTTCAGCTCCATAGCTTTTAAACTGGCCGAGCAAAACGCATCGCAACAGACAGACAGACAGACAGACAGACGGACAGACGGACATCGTCCAATCGACTCAGCTCGTCACGCTGATCATATATATACATATTTTATATGGTCGGAGATGCTTCCTTCAATGCGTTACAAACTTCATGACAAAGTTAATATACCCTTTACGCTTAATAAGCGAAGGGTATAATAAAACTCCGTTTTTTTTATCGATTTAACCAATTTCGGGCAGCGCCTGTCACCTGCGTTTTATCGCCTTGCGGGCGCAGAATTTTAGAGCCGCCAAATTAGGGATCCTCTATTATAATACTTTTCCAGCAAATGTAGCAGTGCCAAGAATCAAGCAATTATTTTTCATTTGGCTGTCCAGTTGAACTCCCAATAACAACAAAATAAACATCGGCTTGCATGTACAAGAATTTGACAACGTATAACGAACATGACAATCAGAAAGATCAGGCTAAAATTTTGAAAAGCATTCCAAGCAAAATATAATTTCGATCTCACTCCTTTGCGGTAGGCAAAGGTAATATCCAGCAATCGAGTGATGATCTGCAGGTTATTAGTTGTAAAGGTCGATTCACATTTTTCAGTCATCAGTCACAGTCCAAGTAATTTTCCATACAAATTGACTGATTGTCCATTAATTGATTGACTGGAAATCTGTCGAATTTAAAGTGCGGTTTATGATTCATGTAAACTGCACTTAAATTCAGATTGCTACTGTATTTGTTGAGTCAGAACCAACTTCTAAAAACGGGTATTCTTCTAATCCAGGGTGTTCTTCAAATAAATTTTTAAAAATAATAATGAAATCAATGGCTGGGTTCAGAAGTAACAGAGGTGGTGACTCCTATCCTATTGAATGCGCTCAAATTTATCGATTAAATGACCGTATTTAGAGTTCGCTCGTAGTTCTCTGAGCGACTTCTTCTCTGCTCTAAAGACTCCGTTGAAAGTCAACGAAGGCAACTAGAAGTAAAATTCTCCACAGAGATTGCTGTTCGTCCACTGTGACAGAAACTCCCTTCAGAAGAGAGTGGATTGTAAAGTGGCATCTTAGCAATGCGATTTGCGCTCTTTCATTTCTTCTAATCGCAGCCAATTTGGTACGAAACCGATAGCCAATTTATTGTTTTTCTAACAATTGCATTTCCCTACTTTTTCCTAATTTTTTTTTTCTTTATTGAAATCCAGATTTAAATAAATCTTTCCAGATTTAATAAATCTTTACCGTAAATCATGAAGATTTAGTCCTCAATTTATTTCTAATCTATCGATTTAAAATTTCTTCAGCGTTTAAATATTTCCTTTTCCAGCTTTATTATAATTAATCTAAAAAACTTAAGAGCTATTCACACTCAAACTTAATCTGGCCAGATTACTCAATTTGCGGTGTGGTGAATTTACAATTGTATGGAATTTGACAACTCAGATCAATACTTTGCACATGTTACCTAATCTGGCCGTAAGTGTGAAAATCTCCTAAATTTGTTAAGTGTTTCTTAAATATGTACTTACATCATAAATAATTTCCAAATGTTCACGCATTAAATATGCGCCATCATCAAAAGTCAATGACGTGCCAGTTATCATACGGGCAACATGCGTTAACCAAACCTCAAAGAAACCTAACTTAATTAATATCAATTGATCATCTTGGGTAAAATCACAGAAACCAGGTACACGTTTGGCAAATTCAACAACATGCTGTACACCTGGTGTAATACGTGCGGCATATTGTTGCCACAACCAGATTTTTTGCTCTTCAATCGTTTCCGATAATGAAGCGATCTAAAATGAAAAAAATGAACAGGAAAAATTAGTCATATTTAATCAATGAAATAAATTGCGATTAATTTAAAATTAAACAATTTAAATTAAATAAAAAAAAAGTCAAAAATTAAAAATATTTCAAAAATGTTATCTTGAAAATAACTTCTATAGGAAAAAACCAATAATTATGGTAAAAAGAAACACCTACCTCGCATTCATCCTTAACACTATTTTGCGGCAGGATTATTGGTCGCCGTACTAATTCACGGGTTTGCTCCTCGGTATAGGTACAGTGACTTCGATGTGCCTGTGACACACATAGTATGACATCGTAGACCGAAAGTTCGGCAGAACCGGGAATTTCGGCATCATTTGCTATTGTTGCCGTGCAACCTAATTCGGGCGGTGAGGCGACTGAACACATTTGTGGTGTCGTTGGCGTATTTGGCGTGCCGGGCGTACTAACACGAATACTTGTATCGTCTGAACCATTCAGTTCACGTGAACGTTTTGGAACTCGACCATAGCGAACAGCTAAAATGAGAAGAAAGAGAAAAAAATGTTAAAATTATTAGACAAAATTTTACGAAGGTACGAAAAATACAAATTGAGTAATGTAGTTAAAATAATTCAGTGACGTAACATACTGTAATCAATGTGTTCAGCGGAACTCGGGGCCCCCAAAACGGACTCTCTGTCTAATATGGAAACATGAAGAAATTCTTGTTTGATATAACCTTACGTAAATGTTCTTTAGAAGATTTTCATTTTTATTAGTTGACGAGAAAACTGCAGAATCTAAGATAGTGACCAAACACAAACACAAACGGAAACGCTTGGACTTCGTAGAATTGAAATTTGTTTATACCAGAGAGCCGCAAATTTACAGTTGGCTCGCTGTCATAAGACTAATTAGAAAAATCTATAAATTACATATAAAGAAAGTGTCTCCTAAGCTTGCTAAGTATAGATCCTGTCTCAATATCAATTTCGTTGGTCTTTTCATAAAAATATTAAAGAGAATTAAAGACTCAACTTGCTAGGAAGAGTGCACCAAATTGTTTCAATACGATCCAGTTTTTGGATTACTTAAATTTTGCAAAGACTCAAGAAATCAAGAGACAAGAGTCAGTCTAGATCAGTGGTTCTTAACCTTTTACTCAAGAGGGACCACTTGGCAAATTTCCTGGTGGTTAAGGACTAACAAATTGGGAAAATTCAAACTGTATTTAGATATCCTCTATTCTATACCCTATAGATTTCCACGGATAATGTAAGATGGATAGAACATCATCCTCAATGTTGGCCTTAAGTCAGTTTTAAAGCTAGCTTATTCTGTTAAATACTCTAGCGAACAAAACTGACACTGGTTGCCCTGGCCAGGTCGCCAAGCAAAAATAGATGCAGTGGCTATTTTTAAGCTCTCCCAGAGAGCTAGCTGTTTATTTAAACCTAAAATGGATTTTTTTCAAAGCAACTAAATTGTGGTTGTTCAAAATCGAACAACCAACACGACTCAAAGAAGCAGAGTCTCTAAAATATCCAAGGCATAAAATTGGCAAATGACAGATAACTGCAATAACAGTAAATTAAGCCACAAAAACATTTTGAAGTTTTCCTACATTGAGAATCTGTGGGACCACTCACTTCAAATGACTTTAAAGACCACTAGTGTTCCTCGGACCACCGGTTAAAAACCGTTGGTCTATAGATAATACATACTCCGTTTTCCCTACATTCCCCTACCATGAATTTGATTTTAGCCGATTTAGTTCGCCTTGGACATGGACATGCTTATGACTACTGGTCGTTTAACTTGGTCAGGATCGTCAAAACTTTACATGCCAGTTAGGTGGTATGATCCTAAGATTCTAAGGCAGGGGTGTCAAACTGAAAACCTGGCCCGAGCCAAAAACCAGTCTCTTCAGGTTTGGGGGGTGAGCCGCAGGAGAAAAATTTCGAAAACGAAATTGATTACAGAACGTTACTTTTAAAATATGTATATGGCTGTAAGTCCTTGATCACTGTAGCGGCTTCGGGACTATCCGCGAGAACTTCCACCTGCTGAAAATGTACTTCAAGAACACCAAAAAAAATTAAGACAAGAAGCGAAAATATGATTGGTCTTCAAGTAACCACCATTCGTCAGTAATTTGGTCCAAATTTTGGGCAGGTGATAAAAAAATTGTCGCATCGGTCATCGGTGTTGCCTAAAACAACATTGGAAGTCAAAATTGTCAGACTAAATTCACTTCGGAAGAAAGGTGGTTCAAAGGAATGAAAAGTTGGGTTTGATCTGGTTTTAAGCAAACTCATGCAACAATACAGGTTGATAAGTATGGCTTAAAATCAGGCACATTCGCTGCAGTGGCGTGCAGTTCATAGATGCGGTGGATGCGCCGCATCCCCTAAAATTTTGAATTCGTAATATGTACAATACATAATAAAATAAAAAATAAATAACAGGCGCGACAATCCAGCATTGGGACTAAGGCCGCAGGATGTGTTAGTGACATCCTATTTCCAAGATCTTATCTGCTTTTTGTTGAGGTAATGAGATCAGCATCACGCTCAGCGCAGCAATACATAATAATACAGTTAAATATTATGTATGTATCTATATTTACATGTCATAAAATATATGCCATAATCTAACACACGAATCTAAGGTTTAACCCGAATGTTAGATATGTGTAAACATACCCAACCTAATAATCGTAGATAAAACTCCAACCCTTAAATTCTAAATGCATATGTACATACTAATATACACTTTGTACTTGCTTCATAGTAGCATCGTTCATTGTACTCAACTCACTTTTCCACTGGATGCGGAAAGAAACCTTCGCTCAGTCGTGCATCCATTCGAGCCGAATTTTCGTTGAGACGATATATGCTGCTTGTGTACTCTCCGTACCATTGGGGATGCGCAGTCCGGTCCCCTACACGAAACGCATCCAAGCCGAATTCTCTGAGCTGTGCAAGCATGAATGAGAGAAGATAGAAAAGAAAATCTGGCGTGCGAAGCTCATCTAAAATGATGAAAGGAATCGGTTGTGCTGGAATCGAGTGAACGCATCTGTAAGTGATGTAGTTATTAATCAACATCAATCAGTTCAGTTTATTATGCACGTTCAGGGTTAGGTGATAAAAATTAGAATAGAATATGACGTTTTACTGTGGAAATTAGGTCTGTAGTAGTATTTGGTTTAACTTTGAGCTATTTTATTTCGCAAATACAACATTTTCAGTATAAAATTTTGAATTAAAAATTCAACTTATAGAATTAAAAAAAAATAAGATTTAGCAATCTCAGAAAAAGACTGCGTTTAGAAAATGTTGGTTCCAGAGAGCTCGGTTTAAATGTTTTTTTTAAATGTAGATATGTTCCTTGAAATACACTTACCTTAGTGATGTTCTAGCATGAACTCTTTTAAGCTTATTCTTCCACCTTAGCTCCATTGTGTTAATTGAATAGAAATGGTTGAATAATTAAAAAGTTCTAGAATTGCTTACTATCATTATTATCACCGAGTTATAAGTTACATATACATATGTATCTTCAATTTTAAGTTACTTGACTATGTTTGTCACATGTATTTCTTATTTGGTATCGAAAGGGTGTCTTTTTAGAGCCATACAAATCTAAGTTGAAATCGATCAATATGGAAAATTGTCCTCTATATTTATTGAATTAAGATTCATTAAAAAACCTCTACTTTAATTATTTATAAATAGTCGTTAGGACAAATTTTCTAACATGCTATACTTTTGCGATCACACAACGAACTACGACTATTATTATTCAAAAGAATAGCTACATAATACTGTTTCATCGGAGTAATCAAATTGGGTTATATCGCAGAAACAAGGAAGCTAGATAGCAGAGATTATTCGATCATTGAACGAATCTTGCAAGCAGTTTTTATATTTTGTTATACATGGAGTCCCATTAATAGTGGATAATATTTTAATGGTAGATAGTGTGGCTCATTTGGAGAAAATTTATGTACCACGAGACCACTCTATTCTTAACCGTTACAATGTAATAACATTTTTTGACAAAATGCCCGACTTGCTGAACTAAATCAAAATTTGCCACACCACTAAAGATTTTATCCGAGATATGACTTCACTTTCTGAAACTGCATAAAATTTCCAATAAAACGACACCTTGCCCGTTACGAAGTTGCTCGTATCTTCCGAGATACACCCGTTTAATTTTTAAAGAAATTTAAAATTGTGTTTTTATAAAAAATTAAAATAATAAAATCGTACAAATTTAAAATTTATTCAAAGGTTGAACGGGTGTATCTCGGAAGATACGAGCAACTTCGTAACGGGCAAGGTGTCATTTTATTGTAAATTTTATGTAGTTTCAGAAAGTGTGAAAAGTCATATATCGGATGAATTGTTTGGTGGTGTGGCAAATTTTGATTCAGTCGGCCATTTTGACACAATTTACAAAAAATGCTATTACATTGTAATGGTTAAAAATAGAGGCGTCGCGTTGTACATTAATTTTCCCCAAATGAGCCACACTACCTACGATTAAAATATCCTCCTCCCTGTATAGTAAGATAAACTATTTCATTAAAACCATATATGATCGTTATATCAATGTTTTACGCTCACTGTAACATTGTGACCATTTCTATGTTCAAAATTACGGTTTTCTTTTTATATGTGTACCTACATTTGTGTTACTGTCTTTCCGCCGCATCCCCATTGATAAATGTCACTGCACGCCACTGATTCGCTGTAATTGTTATGTTGAGTTACCGATTCCGGGATGTCCGAAGTTTTGAAAAATCATGTTAAGTAACGCCAATCGATTTTTTTTGTTAACTCAATTTAGGTTAGGGACAGTTTCTTGAAGAGGCTTTATATTTCCCTTATAAAACCAACTAACCATCAGAAGATCGTTTGGAGTATTTAGAGAAAAATGCCTAAAATACATTTATTAAGCTTGCATAAGCCACTGACTTTTTGACAAGTTTTAGTAATTTTTATCCAGCTAAGCCATTTCACCATTTTTGTGTTGATACACATTGTGCTGCTTCGACATGACCACGGGTGGCACGGAACTGCGAGTTTGACATGTTTGATACATGGCAGTGATTCCCAAATCCAGGATCAAAGATCTCGCGAGCGGGGCACGAGCTGAAAAAGATTGGGAACCACTAATCTAGGGCAATCACCTTGAGTCTAGGGCACCATCTATCGATTTCGAACACAAGATTTCATTTGGGAAATGTTACGCCACTGAAAATAATCATATTTAACTAGATGAATGGCGGGATTTAGGGGCGTTCCTTGTGATAACTATTATTCGAAACCCTATAGGAGGAATAGGAAACCATTGCACTAACGAATTTCCACTTACAATTTAGCAAACTATCGAAATAATTATGAATTTTCTGTTGCACCAATCAGGGCCGGCCTTAGCACTATGGTGGCCCTGGGCCCCCTACCCCCTTACTAATACATAAACAAAAAATATCTGATCTTGATTGACTGAATGTTTTCACGTTACGTTAGATCAGTGGTTTACATGCTTTGAAATTCTGCGACTGATGAGTGCTTCGTAAACACTTTTTAGCGTTTTACGCAAAAATTGGGAGCTGCTGTCACTGGCAGTTAGCTGTTTCTTAATCACCTTAGCAGAACCCTCGGAATTCTGATCTTCTATCATGATCATGTTTCTAGCATTCATTTCAAATTTCAAATTTTTATTTATTTATTTTTGGGTTACGCATATTTTAATTAAAACGTTTCCAACCATTTCTTTCAATTGGAAACAAAACCGACATTTTGATAATTTTTGTCAGCTGTAATATCATCCATCTGACGATTTCTGTGAGTTTCATAACTTTGCGTCAGTTATTGGCAGTGCTCAGTCGGCAGCCTAAACCTTATAATTTTAATATTACTACATTTTTTGGAATTTTTCTATGCATTTGTTGAATTTTTCAATTAAAAGCAATTTCTACATTACTAATTTCATATTTTTGATAAGTCGTCGCGGAACCCTAGTGTTCTACGGAACTCCGTTTGGGATAAACACCAATTCAAACTTCTTGTGTGTCACGTTTTGTGAAGAAAATGTATCAGATTTCCAGTCACTAATTTCGGTTTTAGGATTTTTGTATGGCAGCAATGCTCAGCTTTTGACGTGGTCTGTTAAAGAGAGCATAAGTTCAAGGATCCGAATGCCTCAACTCGAAAATTTTGATTTAGGTTTATTTTTTCTTCTTTCATCCCTTATTATCCAATCCCTGGTGTTATCACTACCGGCTGGCGGCTATTTCCATGGTATAATCTCAAGTTTACGCTGTACCTTCTCGAGCTTGGGTATTGGTAAATTTCAATAAAATTTCAATCAATAAATTCATATCATCGTTATTTTACTTTATATGTATTAAAATTAATTTAGTTCCAGTTCATATTTCAAACGGGTGTCGTATGGAGACCCCTTTTGAGTGATCCCCTTTCCAAGTGGTGGCTTCTTGAAAGTAAAGTTTCCTTGAGAGTGGTAGTCCCCTAGGGACGGCACTGGCACCAATTCAAAAATGCTAACATCATACCGCTTTTACTAAAGGACAGAACCCAGTAAACAAATTTAGATCCTATTGGTGCAATAGGTCACCAATGACTCTTTACTTACATTTTAGCAAATAAGCAAAAAAAAAATTATTAGTGCGTTCCCTGCCCTCTCAAGGGACTCCACCACGTAAAGCTCACATAAGCTAATTAAAGCTCTATGAAGCATTAAAAGATCTTGAACAGTCAAAGTCCTATTCCAAAGTGTTCCAAAATGTTGAGGCGTCTCTACATTCTCGTGGCTTCACCTGTCATCTCAAGGGACTCCACCACGTAAAGCTCACATAAGCTCATTAAAGCTCTATGGAGCATTTAAAGATCTTGAACAGTCAAAGTCCTATTACAAAATTTTGAAGCGTCTCCAGATTCTCGTGGCTTCTCCTGCCCCCTCAAGGGGCTCCACCACGTAAAGCTCACATAAGCTCATTAAAGCTCTATGAAGCATGACAACTCAACTATGATCAAGTATGTATATAACTGTTAACGCATACCACCAGCAAGTCAAAGAACTGTATATGTACATACACCAATTAATCTGTTCAAATTTCACAAATGCCTTAATTGAGACCAACTACTGCGAAACTAGACGTCTGAGTCTGATTTATCCATTTACAATCGTAAAAATGTCAGGTTATCATGAATCTTCATTGTTTCATCTCCGTGTATGGCCAAAGACCTTCTTTTTTCTGTGCTGTCCAAGTTACTCGCTTCATATCTTTGGCATAGTTTCATCAAGCAAAAGATTGTTGAACTATTCGCATTCTCGTACGTTACTTACTACTTCCACGTTCCACAATAGTTATTACTACATATTTCGATACGAAGCCGCGGCAGCACAATACTCTCATGGATACAGTAGTCATCATGAACGATGTCATCCTCATCGCGTTCTTTGCACTCATTCGTTAGGTTTATTGCGCCAAAAGTATAGCGTAAAAAGTACTCATACTCGCAATAAGTTGGCAAAAAGAAAATCAAATTACCACACGGTAATAAGTTGGCAATGCGTGAAGAACCCACAAAGCAAGTAGAGGAGGCCGGGCCCGAGTAGTAGAAAGGTCGACGTACAGGGGGGGGGGGGGGTATAGTAAACAAAAGGGGCACAGTCGCCGGGCGATTACATAAACCGCCATATTTGCCGTAATTATTCCGTTACGTTTTATAAAGTCAATGAAATTACCGTGGAATTTCTTGGATTGGCGTGCCTGTGTGTGCTTTTTACCGGTGTTGGTGTCAATTACCGCGAGTTGGTAAGAGGTACACCGCGTGTATGGTGATTGATTACTACATTTTGATGTTGTCGGGAAGTAGGTAAATGTTGAAAGATCAACTGCTAATCCGTTGTAAAGTCAAATAGGTTTGTGTTTGTTTTTGCATATTTTACAGTGAGATCTACTTATGAGGCTTGAATTGATACAAGTGTACCAACAATTTATACGTTGAAGCAACGCCATCTAGATATACCAGCCTGATTTATCAGCTGATTAAATTGAACCTGTCAAAGGTTAAGAACCTTAAGTATCACGTATTACAACATCAGGTACTTAGGTTTTTAACCATCGACAGTTTCTGCAGTTCGGCCTGTCTTATATAGATAACAGTTGTTGAAGAAATGTTCTTAAAGTCGTTCTGATTTAAGTTATAGGCACAGGAAGCGATTTTTTCTGGTCCACCACTGATAAGTATATCCAGAATTGTTCAAGATAAATAAAGGAATGGTTAAGGTCTCTGGAAAACTTAAATCATTAATGATGAAAACACAAATAAATAAGTATGTAAAAATTCAAAGAAATATTCAAAGTTTGTAATAATCGCGGTACCGATACCAGTACTAACTCCCAAAAGGTCATTTTTTTATCTTTTTTAACGGCCAACCCTTCAAAAGACCAGTCCCATGTTATAAATGATCTGGACCTATATTTTCGAAACCATTCAACTAACTCGTGCCCCAAGAGAAATCACCGAAAATAAGGTGTTGGACGAATGGCTCATAAAAAAAAACTATCAAAACAAAATACTAAGGCGGTCTTGCACACATCATAACTTTCTCTAGGCATATAGTGCAAATGATCAGTTCTTCATACATACTTACATACTCGTGCAAATGGTAAAAGCGTGGCGCAGCCGCAGCAATGCGATGATGATGATGACCTCCAATGGGGCCATCGCGCCAAATGTAAAGTGAACAATAATAAAAAAAGACATCAAAATGCGGTCGCTATATAATAAGTGTGAGCGTTCGTTTCGTGTGGATTGTAATCCAAAAAAAATTTTGATAGAAATTAAAATCAATGAAGCAGAATAGCAAAAGGGGTATCAACCCCATTCCAATTGGGTTTTTTTTTTGCCTATTCGAGAAAAGTTTTAGGTAACGCAATCTGCGTCAATTGAAATATGTTCGTGCTTACGTTTTCATGACGAATTTTAAGAAAATCACTAAAACTTCTTTTCACACTGAAACTCTGATTCATAACTTATTTTTTGATTAGATTTAATTTATTGTCTAAAAGACCCTTCATTTGTCCCAATATTTTGAAAATGGGGCAAAGATAAAGACACCTGGCTACGTACTGAGCGGTGGACCGAGCAGAGCCTTATTATGCTCCTTCAATTTGGTCCACTCCATATTGCGATACCAACTAGAACAAAATTCAAGTATGAATGCTGCTTTACGCATCGCTACAGGATGTCTCCTGATTTAAGCGCATAGGACCATTTGCATCAGGAGATCCAGTTTATGCCAATACGCAATCACAAGCTTCTGCTATTAAAACAGTTTCTTGTCGGTCCCCATCAATCATCTCATGGACCACGTTGGATTCGAGATCTTCTGGGTACTGTCGAGGTGGATCGGTCTATCTCGAGTCTGGGTGCTGCCACCATCTATTAGGCCTGGCAGTGGCGTGCACAGTCATTTTGTGGAGGGTATGCAAAATTAAAACCGAAGAAAAGATAAATACGAGTATAAACGCTTTTTGATATGTCGAAATAAAAAGGAAGGTTAGTGTTTCCTAAGTAATTGAGTAATCTCAGGATAACTAAAAATGAGGAAAAACCGCCTAATTTATTTTAGAAAACACTAAAAAAAGTATAATAAAAAAAACTTTGTAATGTTAACAAAACAGTGCTTGAAAATTATTTAAATAAATCAAACAAATACAAACATTCGCATTGTATGATTTATTGATTTTCTCAAATGTGTAAACTGTAGGCATACAAACCTTCTTTTGTAATATGTACATAACACAGTGTATAACTAACAAAATGCATACATAGCTATGCAACCAACCCCGTACAAAAATGTGCATTATAATTTGTTTCTGATTAGTAAAATACATTCTCTTTCAAAAAAAATTAAATTCCTATTTCAACATTGTTTAAATATTAAAAAACAAACAAAGGAAACATTTTGCCAAAACTGAACGACACATTTTGTGACCGACTGTTTATTTGCGCTTTGGTGCCCTTTGCTAAAATCTTATCACGACTATTTTCGCCGCTCGTGCATAGTCATCGTTCGTCCATCAACTTTGTTCGCCAACGCCAAGGCAGGCGTGCTTCTCTTCACCATATAAACCTGCAACATTGTTGCAGTTGAAATTTTTTAATTCGTATGGAGATTACAAGCACGGCGAAATGATGCTTGTCGAGCATACTCTAGTGTCGGCGAAAAAACGATGTCAGTGGAACCTACACTACCTATATAAAGATGGCGCTGGTACATTTATTGAGGAAAGAATTAACATTGAAATCAGTAATTTTTTTCATGAACTTGTATGAAGAAAATGTTTTTAAATGAGAGGATATGCACTGCTTATTTGCATATATGGAGTGCACGCCACTGGGCCTGAGGAGATTAGAATCCCATGAGCCACCCTATCCCAACAGCAGCATTCTTGTCCCTTTGTATAGGATCTAAATTTAGTTTAATCCGATTGAGCTGATTTTTGTGGCTGTGTGAAGTTAGCCAGTCATTTTTTTGAAATTAGGTCCTTTTGCTCGGTGAACCGTTTGTTCTACAGCGGCTACGTTTGTTCTTCATTGTTAACCAATTAATATCGTTTGTGCTTCTCTAATAATTTAATTATAGCAACTTTAAAATTGTGAGTGTGAAGTTAGCCAGTCATTTTTAAATATGGGTCGGAAAGGTATAGGTTTGGTATCAATCGAAAGCCAGACGTTTGTTCATTTTGTAGGGCGTTTGTTCATCCTGGAAACGGAAGAATACAGGAATTATTAAGGAAAAAGAGATTAGTTGTGACGTCATTTTCACTCAACCAACGCCATCTACTCAGCTCAGCTGTACGGGCAACCCGTATCCCGCGAACAATTTATGCAAGATCCACACCATCATTGTACAGCTGAGCTGAGTAGATGGCGTTGGTTGAGTGAAGATGACGTCACAACTAATCTCTTTTTCCTTAATAATTCCTGTATCCTTCCGTTTCCAGGATGAACAAACGCCCTACAAAATGAACAAACGTCTGGCTTTCGATTGATACCAAACCTATACCTTTCCGACCCATATTTAAAAATGACTGGCTAACTTCACACTCACAATTTTAAAGTTGCTATAATTAAATTATTAGAGAAGCACAAACGACATTAATTGGTTAACAATCAAGAACAAACGTAGCCGCTGTAGAACAAACGGTTCACCGAGCAAAAGAACCTAATTTCAAAAACATGACTGGCTAACTTCACATAGCCGATTTTTGTTGTATATTGGTGCCATCAAATGCCGATAAACCAGCTTCCCGCTCCAATTTTGGCGGAGTTATGAACATGTCGTTTTGCCAAATTAAAATGGGGAAATAATAATGAAGATCCTTGACCGGAGCGATTATATTTTCGGAAAAAATAGAAAATGACGTAATTTGATAAAATTGGTATTTAAAATATTAAAAATGTAGAATTGTGCTTTATCAATAATTTCAGTTGTTTACTTTGTTCTCAGAACATTTTGCTGAAATTTTTACTGTTTTTAAAATACATAATCGCAAAAAAAAAAATGAAAATTTACTACCTCCCCGTTCCACAACTTCAGGATCCAGGACTTTTTTCTCATAATCAGGGAATAATCCTAGGAAAAATCAAAGATACACGTTTTTTCTCTGAGGAGTCGTTGCATTCTTTGGTCATACCCTGATAACAGCTTGACTATCCTTACAAATTTGCCTCGCAATTTATTACATACCCGTCGTAATTTATTACTCTTCATTATGATTGATTTTACCAAGTTGGAAGAAAATTGACATGCCATGTCATTTTATTGAGAATCTCAAGAATTACTTAACACTTTCCCGGACACAACGTCTATAGACGTCCAATTTTGAGCATTTGACCATACAAATCGTGTCAAATTTTGGCGTTGTGTCCGGCAATGAGTTAACTACTAAAACCGACCACCACATACTAGTAAAACTAAAATAAAAAATCAGGCTTTAACAACCTTTTGAAATAAATAACCGTCATGAAAAAGAAAGACAAGTTTGAAGTAACTTTCGGGCCAAAGTTAAAAGTACTCCGTCTAAGTTTGTGGTGTCAAACTCGACGACTGCCATGGATCAAATAACCCAAACTAAGCCGCAGAATGAAAATTCTAAAAATTGGAACATTTTCTTTTAGAATTTTAAACCATACTGTGTGAAGCAAATTTTAAGTTTTGCAATTCCATAAAAAGAAAAACACTTTTTTGAAAATGTAACTCAAAATCTCAGAAACGGATACCTTGTTGGATACCAACAAGGTTGATTCAAGCCTTTGTGACTATTTGTTAAAACTTGTAACAAGTCGAGTCCCTCCTTTTGGAGGTTTATCTTATAGGTAGATTGTTAATGGCAAAATGTCAAAATTTGACCAGTTTGAAAGAAGAAGTTGCCTCAACATACTTTAAATTTATTAAAAATTGCTCGACAGACGTCTAAATTCAAAACGAAATGTCGCAGAACCTAAACTGCATAAAATCATAATTTCAACTGTATGATGTGATGTGTTAAACCAAGGATTTCTCGTGCCAGGACGCAGAGATTTAAGAGGTATGAGTCGGCATTCGATTCTACAATAAGGCTCATTTTCTGTGGTGAAAGCTCATTTTCTTTAGCGACAACGGCTAGATTACACTCTAGGAAAATGACCTTTTTTGTACAATCGATTGGACAGTGTATGCCTACTCTATCTCGTATATTGTTGTAATCTTTTGATTTGACTGCCTACTAACCATACCCTGGGCTAATCCAGTTGTGCAGGGAAATTTCTTGAAGGGTTAAACATTTAGTTAAGCGTTAAACACTTTTTTGTTTTGTTATTGCTTGCGATTTTGGCATCTCCTTGTTTGACCTTAACTTCTTGAGGACGACAACGGCCACAGAGCACGGATTTTTTTCCCTTAATCTGGAGGCCACCTCCAACCACCATGTCAAAATCCAGCGATGATTTTTGCCGTTCGATGGCCATATTTTGGCTTACTTTTCTAAGGCTATAATGAGCTTTTCAGATTTTTAAATATTTCGCCTAAATGTATGCAATCTACATGTGCAATCTATATAGGCCGTGTTTTTTAATTAGCTAACCTACACTATCCGGGGTAATTTTCATACAAACGCTAACCTGTGACTTTATTCAGGTTAGAAATTATATTGCTATCCAGATTTAATGAGCTTTCGAAAACTCGCCTAAATGTATGCAATCCCAATTATTTTCTAGTACGTTTTCCAATGACTAGCAAAAATTAAATTTTGAAATGAAAAGCTCTAAAGTATAGTTTACATGCAACACACAAGTGTGTGCAAAAAATATAGTTTTTGTTTGTAAATTCATGTTAAAAATGTTGTTCGAGCACAATAAAACACGCCTAATAATTTTTACAAGTGAGAATTCACTTCTTATTGCAAAAGGCTAAGTAAAAATGTATTTCAATCATGCATCAGAAGGGTGCCTAGTCTAAGCTCCATTATGCTCCCCACCAAAAATTATTACCAACCAATCAAAAGTAAGGGTACCCACCATACAAAGTGAACCAAATTTCTAACAAATTTCACATTTTTTCACTTCTAAATTTTCCCTAAAAAAAAGTTATATCTTAGAACGTCCTTATAACAGTTAACTGTAGTCTTTTGAATGTATGTATATCCAAAAGCTTGTACTAGAGCGTGCCTTACAAGTACGAAAAATCGGGTTTGAAGGTTGCTAGTACACGTTACTCGAAATATTCGCAAATACCCTTAGAACTGGTATCACTGACCTTCAAACCCAATTTTTCGATACTTGTAGCGTACGCCTTGGTACAACCTTTTGAACATACATTCACAAGACTACAATTAACACTTTGTTATAATGACGTTCTAAGAGATACATTTTTTTCCCTATTTTACATAGAATTTAGAAGTGAACAAATGTGAAATTTGTTAGAATTTTCGTTCACTTTGTATGGGGGATACCCTTAGTTTTGATCGGATAGTAACAATTTTTGGTGGGAGCATAATGGAGCTCAGACTAGGCACCCCACCAAATTTTATCTGCCTGGCTCAATTTAAAAAGAAGCTACATCCATGGGGAGTGAGGGGGGCGTCAATGGTCGGAGCACTCCAATTTTTGGTACAAATCAAATAAAATTTTGTTATCATTATATGGACAAGATCTTATGCCGGTAGGTCTATTCTATCAAGAGGTACAGTGCGTAATGTAAAACTCAAAAAATGTAAATTCACTATAATACTTTTGGGTCTAAGGTATACTTTTCTGCGAAATTTTCTAGAGTGTTATATATTATTACAAAGGCAATTTTATGTAGTTTGTTTCGTCCTCAGGACATTTTAAGGTCAGACTCAGTTTTCCAGATATTTGCAAAAACTGAATTTTCACTCCTTTGTGACCCCCTCCCCCATTAACCCATGGCGCAAATTAGTGTAACTTTTTACTGCGTATATCGAGCAGTGTATTCAACAAAATGGCATCGAAAATTTATTTTTTTTTATGTTTGGGTTTTGAGCTATCTGTACTAGACTAAACAAGTTAATTTGCAATCACTACTCATCCCTACCTTCGACGCGATTGGATAGAACCTTTATGTAGCAGTTACCTTTGTCGGGATTGTTCATTTCAGTAACTCTAGGTAAAAGAGCGTTGTTGGGGCCCCTAACGATTGTGGGCCCGTATTTCACTGAACACATGGAACACCGCACGTTACGACACTGTCCCTGAGCTTCGAGTTACCGCTATGTATCTGAAAAAAAGAACCTATGGGTTTTTCGATCTTTCTTTTTTGTATCGGATCTTAGGAACGGAATACGTATTTCTGGGTGGAAATCGAATTTAAAGTGTAGCGCATTGCTTTTGAGAATCCAGTAATACGTAATTTTTTGGGATAAACTCCACGAACATTTGCCATCTCATCTCATATTACTGGTTTACTTCCAGGCTTTATTAGTGATGCAAGGCGGCAGTTTGAACACTGCCCAGGGGGAGGGGGTGGCACCAGTCTTAATTTTCAAACTCAGGGACTTCGTATTTAACTAAAAAAAATTTTTTATCTAAAATTACATTAAAATTTTCTCTAAAAATTATGCCAATTCGCTTTGCTTTCATTATTTAAAGTTTTTCTCTACCTACACATCACTTCATGCAATCCATTCGATACGAACGCACCTAATATACATACAGTGAAGAGATGCCAACATTTCACGCAACCAGGCCATTGGCCTTAGAAAACAGCCGAAACAGAAGAAAAACAATAACACGGAACGATGAAGAAGAGGAGGAGGAGTAAAGAAAAAGAACTGAACAAAAACAAAATAGAAAAAGACATGATGACGCGATGAAGCCATGAGGCAAGAAGAGGCCATCGCGGCCAACGACCGGGGGCCACCGACCATAAATAATCGCATAATCAATGACAGCAATCCAAGTTTCACTCTCGCACACCTTAGTGACCGCAGAGTGTGTGCCACTTGGCTGCACACCAAATTAATGAATAACTAACAACACTGCGCAGGTCAGATTGGAGTAAAGAGGCAATCAAAGGGGTTTGATCCCTTGGATATTGCATGTGGGTTCAAACTACGAAAGACTATGGGAATGCAATTTTCTCCATAGAGACCTTGATTTATTGTATTCATTCACGATCACTTCCTTTTGATCTGGTTTCGGACAGCTGACAATAAAAAATTGCCAAGTGCAGATTGACTATCCATTCTCCTTTACGACCTCTGTTGCATATAAACATACTGGTAGCACTGATTAGGCTCCTCTATACTAGACGACAGACGGGGTGCACTCTGTAGGTGCAGCGAAAGAATTCTTCTCGGTTCGCTTTCACTTTCACGCGAGAAGAGTCATCGAGTGTAGTGTTGTCCAATGTCCACATAAAAACCAGTGCAGAGGAAATTGGCTTTTGTCTTGAATGGCTAGAAAACCTATTAAAGTTAATTTACGACTTTATTTTGAAGTTAAAGTGATAGCACGATGTTGTGGCATTCACTTTCGCGCGGTAACCAACAACATTTTTGTTTTCTATATATAAAATCAGAGGGAGTGAAAATCTCTGTCGATCGTTGACCCGAAAGAAGAAAATTGAACTGAACAGAATAGATCAGTGTCAGTCAAACGTATTACTATGTAAATCCACTGTCACTGCTTTCATGATTTTCAACTTAGTTGTTGCAAGTAAAGTTCTCCTTTCTACAGGAATCAATGTTGTAAATTTGTAACGCTATAGTCTAGCTGGTCTAGCGGTTAGTGCGCGCACATTCGGTGCACAGGGTCATGAGTTCGAATCTCACCGTGGATCATGGTGTTTTTCGAACTCACGAGCTTGTGACGGACTATGATCTCACTCAGATGTTAAACGAGTACCCCTTTATGGGGATAAATAACACTGCTGAGTGTGATGCTGATCTCATTACCTCATCAAAAAGCAGATAAGATCTTGGAAATAGGATGTCATTAACACATCCTGCGGCCTTAGTCCAATGTTAAATTGTCGCGCCTGTTATTTATTTTTTATTTTATAGTCCATTCGCTCCAATTTAAACTATTGGGTGGTCAACAGTACCCGAAACCTAATGATACCATAATTGGTCCCAGGTGCTGGGTGGTAAAATTGAAATCATTATTGAAGTTTATGCATAATGTTTGCCTTAATTTTGCAAGGCCACCCATTAATTGCTAGCCACACAAGACATAGTAAAACCGACGTTTTTACAGGTGAACATTCAACAAACGATTTTGCAATTACAAAAATTGTTTTCTTGTTAGCACGGATCTAAGTTAACAAAGCCGAACTTCTCTATACCTAAAGATAGTTAGTTACATGCTATTTTGTGGTCAATCTAAACAAGAGTTGGATTTTGCGCTAGAAAACGCATCTAGTCCAAGGAGTTTGAGGAACGAAGCGAATAGTCGCGCACAGTTGAATGACACAACAATGAACAACAAACGAACGCCTGCACACAAAATCTATGTCGGCCTTAGAAAATTTATAGGCGGACAACAATGCCATCAGCAAAAACAGCATCCATTCAATGCATGATGGAAGACCTAGTATGCCGTTTGCTGTAGCGCATTTATCCGGATATAAGCTGCGTTGTGCCGCGAGGCAAGGCGAGGCTAGCCAAAACCTATTATTATTTGTTGAGAATTTGATGTGCGGTAATATGGGGTATGTGTGTAATGTGTGTCGAGTTGAGGCACTATCGCGGTTTTCAACATCATCGCAAGAGTGATGATCACATGCTGCCACCATCATCACGCCTCATCCCTCCACACACCACTTTATACATTTTTTATACACGTCGCGCAACAACAATTTAAAAAGAGGTCTAAAATCCCATCAATAAGAAAAAGTCGGCCAGAAGATCATCTGTATACACTAAATGCGGTTGCTGCTGCTGCTGTGCTGACAAGAATTTTTCATTAGAATATATTTTGCTGTGCCCATTTTTCAAATTCTATCCTATACATGTATAGCTTGTATCTAGCACTAGCTGAACGTATTCTCTAGCATTCGCGGTTCTGGGTTATGAATTCTGTTTAGCCGCGTTTTTTTTTCGGGCGAACAAAATCGCCGAGTTGGTCGAGATCATTGATCGAAATGATGGCTAAATTAGCGCGGATCATGCCGATACGGTACAATCGTATCTATCGCGGTTTGAGAGTGTAGTTCGTGTAAAGCCAAAAAGTCTCTATACAAATTACGCACATGAGATACATATATCCAAAATGTACCGTAAAGTGATAGTAATCATTGACCCCAGTTCAGTGGGTAATAAAAAAAAAGATGGATGCACGTACTACTTATAAATTAACCGAATGATATCAGCGTTCAGTTTTTTTTACGAGAGTTAAAGGTATTGACTTCTGATGAAGTAACTGATGAAGGTTCGATTGCTCCCAGTGAATTCTTTGGATGCTTCACTTGGATCTTACAAATATTTCGGTGGAGCAGATGGAGATGGAGTATTCAATGGGGGACTTGGTTATAATTGAGAGCACTGTATGAAACCCGATAATGCGACCTATCATTGCACTTTGGGGCACTTCGATGCATATTAATAATTTAGCCTGTAATTTAGCAAATAAAAGAAACTGAACTGTGGTTACAGAAAAACACGGATAAGTGAAACACACTTAAGTGCAAAACTCGGATAAATGTTGGTCTTTCAATTATTTTTCAAAAATCATTTTTTGGTTCCTTATTTTTCCAAATTTAAGAGTGAATCGTCACTGGTTGTTCAATTGGAGATGCCATATTAACGAGGATGGACATCCTGAGCTATTTTGATAAGAGTTGATTTTTTAGGTAATAAATTTTAATAAATAGAGTAGAGCTTATTGATGACATGCAGGTTAAACGAGTGGCCCAAAAGAATCTAACGCAATGTAGAATTAAATCGACTGAGTACAATCCGTACAATCACGGCTTGATGTTGCACAAATTGGGAATTTTCCTTGAAACTTTCATTTTGTCATGATTTAATAATTTTCAACTTTCTTTTAATTCCCCAAAGTTAAAAATTCACACCAAGTCCGTTAATATCACTTTGTACGAAACACTGATAAGTGCACAACACGCATAAGTCACAAACATTTTCCATAAAAGTTGACATATTGTCAGTGAATTGTTGGATTGACAACTGTCAACTTGTATGGATAGGATGTCACTTCAACCATCTCTCTCGCCCAGTAGTAGTAATTTGGGAAGGACCCATCAGTATTTAATTTTGGATTGGTGTCTCCTATTATGTAGTCTGGCTGGTCGAGCGGTTAGTGCGCGCACCTTCGGTGCACAGGCTCATGAGTTCGAATCTCACCGTGTCCCATGGTGTTTTTCGAACTCACGAGCTTGTGACGGACTATGATCCCACTCAGATGTTAAACGAGTACCCATTTATGGGGATAAATAACACTGCTGAGCGTAATGCTGATCTCATTACCTCATCAAAAAGCAGATAAGATCTTGGAAATAGGATGTCACTAACACATCCTGCGGCCTTAGTCCAATGCTGGATTGTCGCGCCTGTTATTGTTGTCTCCTATTCCTATGACAATCCTACAACAGAGTATTCTAATTCCATTCGTTTTTACATGAAACGAAATAAGGGATCAGGTTTATTCAAATGGTAGGCATTTGTTGCCGTATTAACTGACGCATTAAGCATTTAAAATCGCCCTCCATTCTTGGTATGCAGGCTGCGAAATATTTTTTTAGAGACTTAAAAAAACCAACAACTCTAATGTGAGTTATCACGAACACGATCAGGGAAGGGGGGCGTGGGCACAACTCCAATATTGATGCCATTAATAAATTATGGTTTGCTTGCCATTAATGAATTACGGCTTTCTTGCGAACTTCTTTCGAAATACACCAGGGGTGATCGGTTGAGATAAGAATATTTTGGTCGAGAAAAAAAAAATAAAAAATCACTTGATATGGCTGATATGAACCGCATCAGCCAGCTGTAATCTTTGAATGATTTTTGATAAAAAAATACGGATTTTGGTCGCTCCGCAGTAATGTCAATATCAAGCTGCTAAAGCTGATAAAGATTGGGAACCACTGCTCTAAATAGTTGTCGCCTATGATCACTAACACGATAACTTTTTCACGCAAATTCTGAAAAAAAAAAATAAATGAAAGAGAAACTTCACAATTGCAACAGTTTCCAGAATATTACTGAATTGGGCTGGGAGTCAGAGAAATTGTTTCAAGTGGTACACAGAGAGAAGTGATTAGTGAAAATTAGCTAAAAAGTAGGTGATCCACCTAAAAACAATGAGCGATTTTTGGCCTCCTAATATGAATAGGCAATTTGGCTAAATTAAAATGGCTAATAATTCGATTCTAATGTGTACACATTTCACCGAATATTTTTAGGTGAAAATAAGATTAGTGAAAAAATCACCGAATTTAATTTAGGTCTCATGACGAGAAATTCTAGCCAAACCACCAAATTCAATTAGTTGAATTGATTACATTTTTGTAGTTTTTTCACCTAAACAGAATCGTGGGTTTTTCTTATTTGTTTTTCATTCACCGAAAAACTTTTAGGCAGGGTGACGAGACAATCTAGTCGAGTAGTGGATTGACATTAGCTGAAAGAACTACATCGATGTAGTATTTTTGCCTACACTGAACCAAATCGCCTGCTAAAGTAAAGAAAATATGGCTCAAATCAAGAAAAAAAGACAATAAAAAACAGCCAAGAAATATATCTCTTCATTTGAGAATTAGTCACACTGATCCAAGTGAAATGCCAATAGCAGCACTTTAAGGAAAAGTAACCTTGAATCAAGCAAAATTTTCTTATGAAAAGACAAGAGAATCTGAACAAAAATAAAAAAAAAAACTTGCATCCAACCAACATCGAACCCATAACCCCATTCTTCCCAGTCAAACGCGCTACCCACTGAACCACAGACACTTCTGACTAATCTACTACAACGCTCCAATATAAGCTAAAACTAAAATAAAGCTTTTCCACGAGCTTTGCATGGAAAATGTCAAAAAAAATTTATTATCAAGCATTTGTTTGCCTGAATTGAGAACAATGGGTTAGGCTTGAATCTACTTCCTATTTCTCAAAAGAAGGTCTTGAAAATAGGATCGATTCAAGAAGAAATTGTCACATTTTGAGAAATTTTGTCTAAATTCGGGAATTTTGCAAATGAGAAAAGAGTTTCTTAATTTTAGATAGCCCAATTTTTTCAGTGTACTCCCAGTGGTTGCTTTTTCATCGTTTCCACAAATTTTGATTGAATTCAACTTTGATGAATTCAACTTTATTCTGAAACAAATACATTCCGATCAATGAAATAAAATGAACGATTATATAAATTTTTAAAAGTTTATTATAAATTGGTAAACAAAATAGAAAAGTAAATACATTCGGTTTCTTTATTTGGTCACATGTTTCAAATGATTTTTATTTTTAACTGAAAAACAATAATATAATATAATAATTAAAATAAATAAATAAATAAAATAACGGCACTCCACTAAATAAGGAAAACATACACTTAAAGTCGTCCGTTAGTTCAAACAAACCCCACTCGCGAAGAAGAACTTCGGTGACACTCACTGTCTAACAACACTGACTGGAGATCCATCGCGACGAAATCGAACTGACTTGAATTGAGATTGTTAATCATACCAAAACTAATAGTATACGTACATGTATAGCGAGTGCACATTGATAAATGTGCAGTTATTATATGGAGACTTTACCTAATTTACGTAGCTAAATTGCTGGCTTGTTAGAAAATCACCTACTTAAGATTAGGTACTTATACCATTGACTACATTTTGCTGAAATATTACCGAAAATAAATAGGCAATATATACCACAATCGACTGTACGGCATTATTCAGACCCCTTACCTAATTAAAGTCGGTAATAGACTCACTATTAGAAAATATTCACCTACAAATTTTAGGCAAATTTATCATTAACTAAATGTAAGTGAAATATCACCTAAATAAATAGGCAATTTTACCACTATTTTATCAACTATTCCTGTTTTGGCAAAACACCTAATCACGTAGGCAACAAAAGTAGAGAAAACACCTAAAATGTAGCCAATCCACCTATTAAACGTTTCCCTAATCTCCATTAGGTAAAAAACTCATTTTAATTTTCTCTGTGTAGAAGATCATCAGGCCTTTCAGAAAGAGGAACATTGTTCGCTCGCAGGCGCAGGACACAAAAACAAAATGTGGACCGTTTTTTCATGTTCCACGTAAGGACAACTCATAGGGCGTGTTTTCGTAGTCAGATTCGTTTTCTACCAAAATTGAAGGTTGGTTATATTCACATTTGTGATAGTTATAACAGTTAATGGGTTTCATCAGCTATACTTCGATTGACAGAATTTTTATACCCTTCGCTTGTAGAGTCAACGAAGGGTATATTAACTTTGTCATGAAGTTTGTAACGCATTAAAGGAAGCATCTCCGGCCATATAATAAGTATACACATATGATCAGCATAACATGGGGAGTCGATTGGGCGATGTCCGTCTGTTGCTACGCGTTTTACTCGGCCAATTTAAAAGCTATGAAGCTGAAATTTTACAAAAATGCTGCTTTTTGCTGCAGGCAGTTTGTATGTTTGAATCGGAAAAATCGGACCATGGGGTCATGGGGCTGCCATACAAACCTAACCCCCCAAATTAGGTTCTTCTAAGAAAAACTTTTTTATTTGTGCACCGATTTCAACCAAATTCCACACAAATGTATTTCTATTGACGAGACACAACATATGTGATAATGGATCAAATCGGACCATGGAGTCATGGGGATGTAGCGGTTATTACATATTTATGTAATATTCTTCTACATAAATTTTTGAGTTAATTGTTTGTTATTTATGTTTATATAATAAAACTTTTAATATTTGAGTTTTTATATACATAAATATATTTATTTTATACAATTGAGGATTATTTATTTTTAGAGAAAATAATGTTTATTTGATAATTTTTATTTTTGAAACTTAACTTTTTTTACGTTAAAAAAAATTAACTAGATTAATTTTTTTTTTATTAAAAATCGGCTAAGTGGATTTTTAATTTCAAACAAGTAATTCTAATTGTTTCCGAATAAAAATCCACGACATTACCATTTTGTAGAGAATCATTTCTACAATATTTAATTTATTTTTATAGATCTAAATTTAAATGTAAAAATATACATATAGATACAAATTTGACACGAACTAATTATTATTATTTTTTACATTTTAATAAAGCTACTCTGATGAAGTGAATTTTATTAATATTAAAATCCACGACAGGGATGCCATACAAACCTAACCCCCCAAATTAGGTTCTTCTGAGAAAAACTTTGTTTGTGCACCGATTTCAACCAAATTCCGCACAAATGTATTTTTTCTAAGAAACATTTTTTTCCACCAATTTCACAAAACCTTGAATTAATGTGTCTTAATCACAGCAACAAAAAAGGTCAAAACAAATGGGATCGAACTATGGGGCCATGCTAAATACAAGTCGTAGGTACGCCCGAACAAAACTTTTTAGCCAGGAGGAGAGCGAAGGGTATCCAAATTTCGGCCGCGCTTATTTGGCTCATTTGGGGCAAATTCATGTACAACGGGACCCCTCTATTTTTAACCGTTAAGTGATGCCCACACCGGCGCGTCAGGCGAATTTTTCCGCGGCGTCAAAATTGTAACACACTGCGTTGTATGGAGATGCCCACACCAACGCGAATATTCGCCAGTTTTGCAGTATTTTTTCCGGTTCGAATATTTGCTACCAAATGTCATTTTATTCAAATAATTTATTTGACAGATGCAGTGTAGTACAATTTGATGTTGGTGTACCCGGAAAATATATAGATTTGGAATGGGTCGTTCACTTGTTGATTTAGGTATTGAGCATTTAAATTTTGAATGTTTTATGGTATCAGTGGATGAGTAAAAGAAGAAACATTTTTGGAAACATGAATTCCAAGGAGGGAAGGTTTTTACTCGTTGTTACACAAATAAATTGCCCTATTGTGGCAAGTCCGGTGACACCCAGATCGTATCGCTCGGCCGAAGAATTGCAGAGATATCGACGATTTGCCAAAGTTCATAGTACGAAGTTGATCGTGAAATTGCTATAACCGACATCTAGGTTGTCAACAAAGCATACATTTTGTGAATTACTGTACTTATCTCGGTTATCCCCTTGTGAGCTGCGCAGGAAAGATGCACTGACGCCAACTTATATTATATATATTTTTTAGGGTTCTGTATAACAAGGTTGTAGTGCACTGCATATTTCCATCAATTTGTGCATGTCAATGATTTTATCCTTTGAAGAAGTATAGATATGGAGAGGTAAAATGTCGAATTTCACGTTGATTTATTCCGCTTACGCTTTTACATAATAAGTAAAGATGCCGCGACATTTGGATATAGTGCACGCAAATTGCAGCATGATTGTAAATATCAAAATAATTGTATTTGGCCAGTTCTTGCAGTTATTCTTTATCATGTCTAAGTCCCTTCCTTACATATATCTAATACCTTTTCTAAGGCAACAACATGATATCAGCTGTGAGTGACAGTACCCAGCGAATTTTTCGCGCCGCGCCGGTGTGGGCACCAAAAAATGTGCAAAAAATTCGTGACGCGTTGGTCTGGGCATCACTTTGCAATGTAATATCATTTTTTATCAATGCCCGACTTAAATTCGGTGGTGAATTTTGGAAATTTGAAATTGTGGTTGATTTGCAATTTTTAGTGCTAGAGATAGTCAAATTTTGTTAAGACAGTGGTAAATCTACCATAAAAGTGGTAGGTGGTAACACGGGTCGTACATGAATTATATTTGATATAGACAGCTGCAGAATATACCAACATATACTCGGCAAGATCGTGTAATTCACAGTGGATATTGTGAAAGAAGCGTTTCCTGGTCACGTAATCTTCCGGTAGAGGCCTGAATTGTTAAATTAAAGCACAAATTAAGATGGCTAAAGAAATCCAATATTTAGTGTTGAACACATGCACCAGAAGCTGTAGATATTCTAAAACGGAAAACATCGAGCGCTTGAGCTGAGGCTGTAACGTTTACGAAATTTCCCATCCATAGGTGATTTCGTCGCTAAATCCAGGATTTTCGTAGATTTTAAATCTAGACATTATTTCCAAATAAATCTCCCGTCCCATAAGCTGAAAATTGCAAACACGAACTACAATACAACCCTGACAAATACCTATCAGGCTCGGCAAAGCCAACAACTTCTTTCTGAACTGCCTGCAAGTTTTCCCAGCCGCCTAACAAGTGTACTTCAAATAGGCGTCAGCAATTTGTTTGTAGTAGGAACATTATGTACTTTTTTTTTATATTAGTACATGATATTACGAAATTTGGCTCTTCTGGCTTATAAGTTTAGCGACGATTGGGATAAATGACTAGATCAAAGTTATTCAAATCAGTCTTTCTCGACATCAGGCGTTCCATAGCGATCACACATTGGACCACTTCTGTTTTTACTGTTTCTTGTTTACAATTATATAGAATTCTTCATGTTAGAAGATGGCTGCAGAATTTTTAAAGATATTTATAATATTTGGAATGATATCTTCAATATAATCCATACAAAACAAATTGTAGCCTACTACTTCCTTCCTTGCAAAATTTATATTTAACACTTCTAGAATTTAGCCCTGACATTTCAGATTAATTTTAGGACATCTGATACGGAAGGATACACGAGCCATGTTCATAGTTTTATATTTAAAACAAAAAAAAAACAAGGACACATTCCACTATGACACGGGTTGGATTATTTTTTGATAACCATAAAAAATAATCTCTTCAACGAAAGTTTATTTCTAACCATCAATGTCACAGACATTTTTGCGTATTTTATATCCGGGTGAGAGCAGCTATAATAAAAATTCTGTTTTTTGCTTTTATTTTCATCAGCAGCATAATCCATCAATCCATCTTTTGTGGAATGTGTCTAGATACATAACATAGGTGTATGATGGGTTCCTCTCTATCCTCTCTATTGAAACCGAAATTTCTATTTTAATATGCATAATATTCAATTTTTAAATTGAATTTCTATAAGTATGTCTACAGTAGTGTCGATCGTGGACAGCAAAAAATAAAAAAGAATTGTCTATGCAAATGCCAAATTTATGCAAATTTAAATACGCGATAATAATGGAGTGGCGAGTATAGAGTGTGCTCGTTCTATTTTATTCTTTTTTAAATTTGTTTAAATTATTTTTCACATTGAATTATTTTTATAGCAAAAACAAATTGAGAGGTGAATTTGCAATATATTAGCCAATATTCTGATGAGTGTGACGCGGGTGCTCTCTGTTGTTGTTCTTTTTTTTCTAATACATTTCTAGATAGTTTTCTTGTGTTTTTCAGCGTTTTATTTCACATTCGTGCTTCTCTAATCCGGCTTAGTTTATGGGTTACTACTACTATTTCTATACATTTTGTACGGAAACGGCACACGGCAATTTTTGTTTTAGGAGGTCAGTGATTGTCTGTCGTAAAAGTGTTTATTGCCTTGTTATACACTCGTATGAATCTGTTTGTTTCGGTTTTTTGCCTTTGGTTTGTTTTTATACATATTTCGGTCTCCAAGTTTCGTCTAATTTGTGTGTGGAAATTGGAACAGTTTTTATAAACCGCTTGTTTTGAAAAAAAAAAAGGCTGAAGATACACTTGAATTTGCATTTAGGAATAATGACGTTTTCTATGAATGTGGGCAAGTGTGACAAATAGCGGGTTATTGACATTTTATGTGTAAACACGTGGGTGGACTATACAAATTTTCATGATCCGATCCTGTACGATATTTCTTTCAAAATACCAAGAATATATCGATAAATAAATAACAGGCGCTACAATCCAGCATTGGACTAAAACACCATGGAACACGGTGAGATTCGAACTCATGACCCTGTGCACCGAAGGTGCGCGCACTAACCGCTACACAAGCCAGACTACAAGAATATATCGATAGTATAAATAATTAAATTATACAAGAATATTTCATAAAAGAAACCTTCTGATAGGGTGTAGGGGAGACTGAGGTACCTTCCATTGCCCTAATGTTTTTTATAATATCACGTTTTTGTTAGAATTAAGTGCTTTGTGCGATTATTATTTTTCAAAATTCTAAAGTAAATTACACGATAATAAAGTAAATATTCCTATTTTTGTGAATGAATGAGTAAAATCTCACAATATAATGCCTCAAACTAGAAAAATGGAAAAAAGTAAATTAAGTGCTTCCGAAGTAGATGCAGCACTTTGTGTTGGAGCAGCACATTCGGTGATACTATACATTTCCTCCAAATGGACCCCGCATTACATTTACTCTACAAATTTGACGAATGTACCCTTAATTTTGTGTTTCGTCGTTAAGTTCAATGTTTTCCATAATTCGCAGCTTCCGAAATGATACCAAATGACAAACATCCGTAAATTCGTGTTAATTGTCAGAGCATGGAGCACATTCAGTAAAAATGACCTTTCATTCGCTTTGGGAAAATATCTGCTGGCATTACATTCCAAAAATAATCGAGTATTAACATTTAATCTTAATAGTGCAGTCAAAATATCCCAATTCAGGCCTCCAAATAGAAAAAAATAGACTGAGGCTAATTTTTGTTGTTTTTGAATCAGTGGGCTCCCAGGAATCTACAACTGGTTTTGCAAAAAAAAAAAATTTTGATCGGAAAGGTCCCAAAAAGGACAAAAAAGGATACTCTTTAATCCTTGACCGGAGGTCGGCATGCGGGGTATCATATCAAAGGGGACGTCGAGTACATTACATATCCGGTGTTTGTTTCCTGTTTCAAGGACGCTCAAAGGAATAAATCGAGCTTAAATGGAAAATTTTCGAGTTTCCCGTGTATCTTTCCAAAGCCATAACTACGAGAATAATTCAAGTTGTCCCTACTTTTATCACTTTTCAGAATCTATAATAGCTGGAGATTCTACCATTAAATTTGCTAAGAAAAAAGTTGATCGGAAAGCTCTGAAAAAGGACATAAAAGGACACTAATTTCACACCTTGATCGAACGTGGGCATGTGGGGTGTCATACCAAAAAGGACGTCGAGTGCATTGTATATCCGCTGCTTGTTTATTGTCTCAAGGACACTAAATGGAATAAGTCGGGCTTAAATGGAAAATTACGGCTTTAGAAAGATACAGATACGGGAAACACAAAATTTTTTAAGTTGAGCCCAATTTTCTCCTTTGAGGTTCCTTGGAATAAGTAACAAATGCCGGATATGGAATGTACTTGACATCGTCTTTGATATGACACCCCACATGCCCACGTTCGACTAAGGTGTGCAATTAGTGTCCTTTTTCAGAGCTTTCCAATCAACTTTTTTCTTAGCAAATTTAATGGTAGAATCTTCAGCTATTATAGATTCTGGAAAGTGATAAAAGTAGTGACAACTTGAATTATTATCGTAGTTATGGCTTTGGAAAGATACACGGGAAACGCGAAAATTTTCCATTTAAGCTCGATTTATTCCTTTGAGGGTCCTTGAAACAGAAAACAAACACCGGATATGTAATGTACTCGACGTCCCCTTTGATATGATACCCCCATGCCGACCTCCGGTCAAGGATTAAAGAGTACCCTTTTTTGTCCTTTTTGGGACCTTTCCGATCCGATTCCTGGGATCCCATTGATTCAAAAACAACAAAAATTAGCCTTACTCTATTTTTTTTATTTGAAATGCTAATATGACTATTTGAAATGCTAATATGACTGAACTATAAGAAAATTGCGGCCATTTAGAGCTAATGTATGGTCAAGGTCTTCTGAGTTACAAACCGTTGTAAAAAAAGTGCCGAAGTTACCCCAGTCTCTCCTACTTATACTAGATTTATTTATAAATATCTAAATATATGAAATTCGCAGAAAAAAAACTACGGAATGTGTGCGTTCGCTAATTTGATTTGGTAAAAATCGGTGAGGGACCTATGAGTGAGTATATGTAAATGGTCATCCTAGAATTTCTGTATGGTAAATGAAGATCTAACATGACGAAGTTAGCGATATTTTTTTGCATTTGAAGGGAAGCGTAGCATAGGAGAAAGAACTGTTTGAAATTGGCTAACCAGCTGCGGAGCTGATATATCTAACGCATGCAAATAAATTCAGCCAGTTACTTTAGACCTCAAAACTAACACAAACTTTGCGTAATTTTCTTCATTTGATTTTTGGGCGAACATGCAGTGTCGAAAGGAAGCGGTGATAAGTTACCTCTGTACACACTTAACGCCGGTCGGTTACTAATAACAAATAGATCTTTCGGCACTGGGCTTCTAACCCAGTGATTCCCAAACTGGGGGCGCCTCCTAGGGAAGTTACGGCTCCCTAGGGGGAAGGAAGGCGCGGGTACAACTCTAATATTGATGCCATTAATAAATTATGGTTGCCATTTATGAATTATGGTTTTCTTGCGAATTTCTTTCGAAATATACCAAGGGTTGTTGCATAGCTTTGCAACAACCGTCGCTTCAGTAATAACAATATCAGTTTTGCTGCTCGACGTATCGCTGAAACCATGATGACGGCCGAACTCACGACGAAATTTTAGGATGCGAAAACCATGAAATTTAAATAATAATTCCTAAATTTTCTAATAGTTCCAAAATATGGGCTGCACTAACAAACAAATGTCAAACAATTTAAATGGCGACAATGGATTCCGAACTTATGCTCAAAATTAAAAGCATTTTTGCCGCTGGCAATTTTTGCATCTATTTCCGGTTTTTGGCCAACATTTTCTCGGGGGGCACCAGGTTCAGCAGATTTGGCCAGGGGGCTGGAGCTGAAAAATATTGGGAATCACTGTCCTAGACTAATAGTCAATGTGGTAGGCATATTTATCCACAAACTCTTTACCTATGTAAATTCTGTTGAAAGTGTAAGAGTCGCCAAAAAAATGTCCAAAGCCGGTACTAAATGACCGCGATTATGTCTTACATTGTAAGCGTAAAGCCTAAAGCCAGCGCAACATAGTAGTGCTGTAGCAGGCGCACAAGCTCGACTGAACCATCTAACCAAATATATGAATTCATAAGGTTGCTAGATATGTACCTTAACGAATAAGGGAACCCTTTAGGAAACCCTTAAGCGTTTGAGTGACTATGAATAGCGTCAGTCCCTTAAGGGTTCCCTTAAGTATAAGTGGGGACTATGAATTCCGCAAGTAACAAATTCCGACCATATAGGAAGTGGTGTGGCAATTGCACTGTACCCTCTCTCCTCCTCCAGTGTCGGCATCGTGACATATCTCAAATTTTTTATTTCCTTTATTTATTAGAAAATATTTTTTAATTTTATACATATGCGCGAGCTTAATTTTAAGCTTTCCGCCGCACAGGTCCTAGGCATTGTCAGGAAATTAATAATTCATAATTCGTTAGCCGAGGATTGGAGCTGTAGGGAAATCTCGACGAAGAGTAGTAATTTTATTTAAAACACACACACGGCATATTCAAACAAAATAGTTCCATTTTTTCCGATCCAGAATCTGGAACAGCCTTGCTCTAACTCAATTCTCAACTCTCTCAAACCTTAATTTCAGCATAGAATTGCCAGTTCAAGGCGAACGAAAGTTTCGTTTTACTGAACGCTGATTGAACGCTCATTATGTGTATTCTCTTGATATAAGAATATAAATAAGCTGTCGTAGCCAAATTAAGTCATCTCACACTTATTAGCTAAAAGAGCTTTTGGAGGTGACGTATACCAAAGATATTAAACTTTAGGGAATCCCTAGTTTGATGAGTGACTAAATAAAACCTTTTGCGAATTTTCTAAATATATGTACATTTAGAAACTTTAGAAGTAAGTAGTAAAGCTGTTAAATGCACTTGTTAAGACTGCTGAGAAGAGAAACTGTTTGCGTCATCATTCGAGACTGAGAAATCAGAATATGTGTAGTGTACACATGAGGCTCTTCTTTATTAAATTTGATTAAGATTTCTTTCCATTTTTTTTTTATAAATTGTTAAAAATCTCATTAAATTGATAAGAGTTGTTAATTTCGAGCAAGCGCTCAAAGCTTCACCTGTTAAGGAATTTGAGCTTAAAGCTTATTTCCCCAGGATGACAATACATAAAGCTCGCTCGTTTGTTATGATAGCGATAATGTCCAGGAAAAATGTTCATATGTTAGTATCAACACACTGAGCTTTTTCTAAAAAACCGTTAGTTTTTGGACTTGGACAAAAATACTCTGGAAATTGAATTCAATGCCATTCAATGGTCTTGTTTCGACCTTCCTATGTTGGAAATTGTCTAAACTTGGAACCATACATTTTAGCCGATTTTCGATTAATATGATCCCTAGGAATCTTTTTTCGTCTTTGAAATTAAAGTAAATTTACTTACACTTTTCATTCAATGAAATGCTGTCGCAGAGTAAGCTGTTTGGCAGATCGCACTGCATTTTTGAAATACGGTCCGCATAATAATTGATAAAAGCCAAGGGAAAAAACACTTTCAATCACTCACATGCGTATCCAACACTTCTTTCGAATTTAGTTTTACTGCTAAATTATTTTTTTTAAGTCGAAACAGGGATTTCTTCAAAACTTTTGCTTTTTAAATAATAATTTTTCTCAACTATTGTGTATATGCAAATGCAAAATGATTTTTTTTCTCGTCGCTACCAAGCAGCAAAAAGAGGCATATTGGCTTAAAGAACACAAAAAATCACGATAACACCCACACTGGATCAGAAGAACTGGCTTTCAAGGGGGAACAACAACAGACACTTGAACATACACTGGGCGACTCCTCGATGTAAACTCGCAACTTTCGGCCTCGCGAATCTCGTTCGCGCTCGCGGTTTAACACTCAAGCAACAAGCACACTTAGAACATCTGATCGCGAACCAGCACAACACACCAAAAAAATCCACCAAGGAGTCGTCAAGTGACTTTGCGGGGCTTTCGCTTTCCTTTTTGTTATGTTTGTGCTATGCGTTGTCTTGCTTGCTTCCTTCGCGCTTTCTTCGGTGGGACTTCAGCGAATTGTCCGCGAGAGGATTTCCACTGACTGTGATTGGACTGGGGATGATATGCTCCGAAGATACTAATCCTCATACATACTGGTCAAAGGTGCGGTTATCGCTCGATCGAATCGATGGTTTCCTGTCTAGGATACTATGCGAAATATGTATATAGTTGCAGCAGAGGCGGAGATACGATCAATTCGCGGCGATTATCGCGCGCTATATACACGCTCGCGATCGCAACACTGTTGCTAATGATCTTGTGGTCTGTCTGATGGTGAACTGGGAGCATGTACTGAAGCTAACCCAACAAAGATGCACCTCGTGCCGGTCGTCTTCTGCCTGCTGTTTGCTGTTACTTTACTTTTCTTCTTCTCGTGTGTGGAGCAGCCGAGCTTCAGCTTGTTGTGTCACTGCGACCGCGAGCGCAGAGTTCAGATATTATAGTCTAGAAAGATACAGACTGGCGTTGTTGCAAGAGGCACCACCAAGGTACTTGTTGTGGTGCTGTGTGTACTATACAAAACACACGATCGTGGCGCACGGTGCCGTTGACCGTTAAATGAATCTCTTCGTACGGATTACAGCGTGGAAAAATTCCAAACAAAATACAAAAAAAAAACCGAAAGAAATGAACTTAAAACGCGGCGAATAATAAAATCCAACTTGAAGTCAAGAACGCGCGAACGAGCCGACAACGAAGAAGAACCACACACAGAAGAATCTACTGGTGACGATACTTTTTTTTAAGTGCTTTTGTTATATGGTACATAACTTGCATTGGAGCACGATCATCATCAACACGGGGCGAGTCGAGGCCGTTCTTTACTATACACACAACACGCGTACTCAGTACAACTCGCTCCTCGCGCGAACTTTTTCGCTACAACATAGAAATGTTAGAAAGCGCGGCTCTATAGAACAGCACTAATGTCCGCGCACAACATTGGCTCGGATTGCGGATTACGGAACGCGAGCTATGCACAATAATAAAGTCGCGAGATAATCGCGTGAATAAAAGAAGTTCTGAGCTGCGGTCAGTGATCGCTCGCCGAGTGAGCCGTATGTATAGCTAGCTGTTGGAGCCCCCGTGATCGTACCGTTGACTGCAAGAATCTGAAGATAACTGCGAAATGTCGAGCGGGAATTTCGTATGGCGAACGGACGGTATGTCTGCCACCTTCTACTCTACAATCATCATCAACAACCACCACCATAGAGAAACCACCAGCCTCGGCCTGTGTGCTCTGCTGCTTTACAGCGCACCATTCATTGATTCAATATTGTATCGCCAATTTCGCTAAAGAGGCCACCAGAAGCCTTCTGCCATCCACAAGCCAGCCAGAGCCAACATAACAAATGATCGTTCAGCGCTTACATTAGCCGTATCTTTTATTATTTGCGCGCAGCCTCTTTAACAGCGACATTTCAGATAAAGATCGAGAGACGAACGACCAAACACTTCCATCACATCAACTCAGCATGAATTCGGCGTGCAATCAGTGCACAATACACTTGAATTTGAGTTTCAGATGGATCTATCTTTATCTAGCTCTCTAGCGGTGCTACATATAGTTTCTAGATCGGGAAATTCGGGTCTGATGTTGATGTAGTACGAGTACTATCGCGGGTACAATGGAGTGGATGGTGTTGGTGACCAACCAGTTTCCAGTGACTAATGGGTATCCAATATCTCATAATTGAGTTAACTGTTCAAAAGTCATGGAGTCATTGAACATTTTTTGATATGTACGACATGATCGCACAGCACAATAAAACGCGCGATTTGACTGATTCATCCGGCGTGATCTCATAAAAATGTGTCGCTCTACAGATGAACTGTATGATGACACGATTCATATGGCTTCTCTATTGTTAATTGATCTCGAAATTAGGCTTTGTGAGCGTTTTATGTTGTTAGCCATAAGATCGTTAATTAGAACATGAATATGTCTAATGCAATTAAGCGTGAATTTGGATGCCACATGTGTAACTAAGACGTACTTGAACTATGTTAGTCATCCAAAATAAGCATAACTGGTACAGAATTTTGTTTTTTGGGTTTTGCGGACAACCGCAGATCTAGAAGTAGACTATCCACTAAAATTGGGACATGAAATTGGAGCTAGGGCATTGATTAAATAAATAACAGCAAATTACATTCAAAAATTCTGAATTGCATTCACTGTGACGTCGAGCAACTTTTTGTTTTGATTGAAATGCCATCTTCTCAATTGATCATCTCGTCAGTTTATTTGCCCCCGGATGCACCTGTTGAAAAATATACAAAGCACACTGAAGATGTTACAACTCTAAGCGAGAAGTTTCCGAAAGCACGACTTATAATTACTGGGGACTACAATTTACCAGCTATAAATTGGGATCTTCAGCTCTGGACATCTAATGTAATATCTCATAGTGCAAGCGAAATTATCCAAGCATTCTCGTTTTTAAATTTGTTTCAAGTTAATTCAATACCAAATTGTAACGATAAAAAGCTTGACCTAATTTTTTCATCTGATGATTGTAATATTGTTGTATCCACATCTGTAGTGCCTTTAGTTACTGTCGACTCATATCATCCTCCACTTGAAGTAAAACTCACTGTAAGTAAAACAGAACATAGAAATTCTACATCGATCGATTTCTTTAATTTTAAAAAAGCTGATTATGATGTCATTAACAACGCGTTAAGTGAAGTTGATTGGAAAGCTTCTTTAGAATACTTGAATGTCGATGACGCGTTGACTCGATTTTACGAAATTTTAAATAATATAATTCGGAAATTTGTTCCTAAATCTAACACGCATAATAAGAGATATCCTGCATGGTTCTCAAATCATCTAAAGTACCTTATTGAAGAAAAAAAATGCGCTCATATAAATTACAAAAAGTCCGGCTCAATAGTAGATTATAATATATTTTCTAGTTTGCGATCTGAATGTAAAACTCAATTACGTATAGATCATAAGTCATATCTGTTTAGAATTGAATCCTTAATTCCTCAAAACTGTAAATTTTTCTGGAACTATGTAAATTCTCTTAAAACCAGCAACTCTTTCCCATCCACAATGTGCCTTGATGAATTTTATAGTTCGGATGAGTCAACCATTGCAAACCTATTCGCTTCTCATTTTTCTGAAATATATAGTTCCTCACCTAACCATTATGAGCCTCCTGCCACAAATAATAATATTAATATATCTAATTTCTCTATTACAGCAGATGCGTTATCATATAAACTTTTATCTATAGACGTGAATAAGAGTGCGGGACCTGACGGAATACCGCCAATTTTCTTGAAAAACTGTTCTTATCATTTAGTTTCTCCTCTAGTTTATATTTTTAATGCATCCTTGTTATCGGGCTGTTTTCCTAAAATATGGAAATCTAGCTATGTTGTCCCTGTATTCAAATCTGGCGATAAATCAGATATAAGAAATTACCGCCCAATTTGTATTTTGTCTACCATACCCAAAATTTTTGAAAGTTTGCTAACAGATTATATCACCCCTCTTATAAGACCTCTAATTATAACAAACCAGCATGGATTTTGCAAAAATCGTTCAACAACAACAAATTTAATTCAATTCCATGATTACATTATAAAGGCATTTACTTCTTTCAATCAAGTACACACGATATACACTGACTTCAGTAAGGCTTTCGACAAAATAAACCATGAACTTTTATTTCGGAAACTTAGAAACATTGGTTTCAATGGATTAATTTATAAATGGCTTTGTGACTATATCTCAGACCGTTCGTTGGTAGTAAATTTTCTTGGATGCTATTCTGGGGCATTTACACCGACATCAGGCGTACCTCAGGGATCTCATTTAGGTCCCTTATTGTTTCTTATATTCATCAATGATGTTAACATGATATTTAAAAATGTACAATTTTCGTTATTCGCTGATGATTGTAAGATTTTCAAAGCCATAAACGCTGCTGATGACATATCTGTACTACAGTCTAATATTAACGACTTCTATATATATTGCGTCAACAATAGTCTGGATCTAAATATTAACAAATGTCATTATATAATCTTCAATCGTACCCAAACCATATATTCTCCTAATTATACTATAAATGGTAAGCCACTTACCGAAGTTGATTCAATTACAGACTTGGGAATAGTTTTTGATAATTCACTCACATTTGTGGATCATATAAATACAATTGTAAGGGAGTCATTCAGAGTCTTAGGTTTCATTATGAGAAATACAAGAGAATTCTATAATGTAAACACCTTGAAATATCTTTATTTTTCACTAGTACGAAGTAAACTTGACTATGTGTCTGTCCTATGGAGTCCGTACTATAAAATTCATAAAGACGCTTTGGAAAATGTTCAAAACAGATTCTTGCGCATTGTTGGCCTTAAATTAGGTTATAGATATGAGGATGTGGATTTTGGTGAAATTCGTTCTATACTGAAGCTGTCATCATTAGAAGCGCGTAGAGATTGTTTTGATGCCATTTTTCTATTCAATCTGGTTAATGGTATTATTGATGTATCAGATCTTCTCGCAGAAATCACAATAAGAGTTCCATCCAGATCAACTAGATGTAATGATTTATTCTTCTTAAACCGATGTAGAACAGTTTATTGTCAAAACTCTCCAATAGAGAGAATGAAACGAATAGGAAACCGTATATCGAATAAACTAGACCTTTTTAATACTAATATTAATGCGATTAAACATGAATTTATCAATCTGTAATAGCTTGTCTTTTTCCAATACTTTAAGTTATATTTAATTTTCCTTAAAGCTGTTTATTTTCTTTGTTTTCTTATTTCCATAATTTTTGAATTACTTAGTTATGTAAGTTTTGAATATCTATTGTGTTAAATTATGTTATTATTATAAATGGACCAAACGTCCGTATAAATGAAATAAATAAATAAAAATAACAGGCGCGACAATCCAACATTGGACTAAGGCCGCAGGATGTGTTAGTGACATCCTATTTCCAAGATCTTATCTGCTTTTTGATGAGGTAATGAGATCAGCATCACGCTCAGCAGTGTTATTTATCCCCATAAATGGGTACTCGTTTAACATCTGAGTGAGATCATAGTCTGTCACAAGCTCGTGAGTTCGAAAAACACAATGGAACACGGTGAGATTCGAACTCATGAGCCTGTGCACCGAAGGTGCGCGCACTAACCGCTCGACCAGCCAGACTACATTGATTAACCAGCTCAAATTTAATTTATGTCGAAATTCAGAAAGACGCAAATTCGTTGGGTACCGAGATGCAATGGTGTCAGAGAGTTAGTTTCACCGGCTGCAAACATGGGTATCAAACAAAGCCAGGAATCAGAAAATACTCATACACTTTGACAGCCAATTTTAGGATTGATGTGTTAAAGGCAAATCGGATAATGTCGCGACAGGGACGTGGCCAGGATTTTGTTTGAATATTATCGGAATCAGAAACAAGTAGTGAAAATTTCGAGATTTTTTTTCGTTTTATTTTTTTTTTTAACGGAAACAAAACTTTCTCCCTATACATAATTTCAAACTTTAAAAATGCTGTTACATCCGGTGTACCGATTACTTCAAAAACATCCGTAAGCTTCCACAAAATTGAAATTCTTGACAAAAAAAGAACAGAAAATTGTTATTCTTTGATCTTTTCTCGCACTGTTATGCAACACTAAATTTGGATTTTTTCTCGTCATTGCATTTAGATAAGAGTCGCATATTTCGAATTTACAATTATGTAAATCAATAAAATTTCGACAAATTTTAAAACCAACGTTTGAAACAGAACTAATGATCTTGTAACGAACCGATTTGGCACCATACATGTCTGTTTTTGAATTTTCTTCATTTTTTGCAAATATTAATAATTTTAATTATTTGAAATGATTAACATTTGTAAAAATCCCGTCAAATTCACAAGCAGACATCTACGTCTCGGAATCGCTGAGCTCGGAACAGCTGGGCCGACTGATTAAGCGGCTAACTTCGGGGGAGTGGAGTGACTGCTGTCACGAGGACAGCATGCGGTGCGGATAAGTTTCCTAAACCTGTCAATGCTACCAGGGGGACACGATTTTTTTGATGGGAGGAAGTAAAAAAAAGCAATCTAGCTGACGGGAGAGAGGTTTTTTCAGGATGGAGAAATCGGGCTCGGGGAATCCAACGTTAAGTGCCCTTTGTGTGCAGTGTCGTGTTTAATGCGATGTTTGTGCTGTCTATTTTATTGGTGTCGTGGGTAATTGATTCTCAGCAAAAAAAAAAACAAGTATGTACATGAATTTATTCCCCTGCGGGTCACCCGGCTTAGTGTCTTTCCTAAACCCCCTCCTCTCCACTATTCCAGAGAGGATTGAAATTGGAAAAATCTGAGTGTGAAAATGATAACCAAGAAGTGGCGTATGGTATTAAGGCCAAAAGTTTTATTTTGAAAATAAGTTCTTAATAAATTTCTCTAACCAAAACTGACAAATCTCTTTCGTTCTACATTTCCACTTCTCGATGAGAAAACACGCCTTTTATTTTTCTTTGAAAGCTGTCAAATGTCGCCAAAAAACACCGGTCAGCAACAATGACTACACCCTGTCAACGACCCATTGTCATGGGCGTTCGGTTGCTTAGTAGGTAGAAACAACACTCTATCTCTTTTTTAGTAGATCTGTAGTTATTAACAGCAGTTAAATGCACTTCGCAGCAGTGGCGCCCAACCTTTTTTAGTCTGTGCTCCCTTTGGGACCTCCAGGGTGTAGGGCGCTCCCTAAACATAAAACCGCGCAGGTTTTTCTCTTTTTGCCTGAGGGCTTGCCAGCTGCTGTGTTTGAATATTCGGTATATAGTTGGTGAACTATTTTCTTTTACATTTTTCGGGCAATTCGTTTTCTTTTGTAATTAACTTCATCAAGCTGACATGATTCGCGATCTATGAGGGGGGTTCAAATATGATCGAGACAAACGCTGTAGATCTATGTTTTGAAGGTCGTGGCTTGAGTATATGATAGCTGGGTCCCTTACGAACAGGTTGTCATAGTTTTCGTCGCGAAGGGATATTTGATATGACAGGGTGAACATCAAGTGCCGACCGCCATTGCGCAACGTATTGTCATTCGTTTTTTAGTGAGGGAAGGCGTTAAGAATACGGAAATTTTTCTGCGTTTGCACCGTCCGTTCGGTAGTGAGTGCCTGAGTAGGGCTGCTGTATTTAAATGGGCGGAAGCGGTCAAGGATGGCCGTGAAAACGGTGAGAATAAGCCGCATGATTGTCGACCGCCAACCAGCATCACGCCAGACAACATTCGCCGCGTAGAACAACTCATTAAGGAGGACCGTAGGATGAATGTTCGAGACAATTCGGCTGAACTCGGCACTATCATTGGAAGTGTAGAGTCTCTCATCCACGAACAGCTTCAATATCGCAAAATAACGGCGCGATGGATTCTCAAACTGTTGAACTTCTCCAGGATTACGCGCGTCCTCATGCCGCGCGTCTTACGCTCGATACAATATCGGAATTGGGGTGGGAGGTACTGGAGCAATCCCCCTACAGTCCGGATTTATTACCCTGCGATTACCATATGTTTGGACCTCTGAAAGAAGCCCTCGGGGGTCAAAAAATTCAACACCGACGATGAGGCAGTGGAGCTTGTGCGCACATGGATTTCCGAGTTGTCCAAGGAATTTTTCGATATCGGCATCAAAAAGCTTCCGGAGAGGTCGAAAATATATGTTACTAGTGAGGGGGAGTACCTAGGAAAACGGTAAATTTTTGTAAATTCTTTCTATAATAAATAAACGTGTCAGAGCATTTGTCTCGATCATATTTGAACCGCCCTCGTACAATTCCATTTTGGATAAAGGCCTCTACCGTCGTAATTTAAAACATTATACGGTAGAATTCTCAGATATAACTCGTTAAAGAGGATCATTTGTCGTTAAGAGAGAAATGGAGCATAGCATATTGTGGCTTAGGCCTCCATTACACACACTGAGAAAAAAAATCCCATTAAACCAATAGGAATTTGCCATTTTATCTCATTAGATTTAGTCAATGGGAAAATCCCATTATTGGGTTAATAGGATACCATTAATTCAATGGGATGGAACATCATTAAAATAATTAGTGTCTTCCATAAGAACTAACGCTTCGTTGCGCATCTCGTCGTTAATTTCAAGATCGAAATTCGAAGTTGTTCTGCGAACTCTATGCTAAATGTCTTCAGCCATCTCGTCCTTGTATTTGTTCCACAATGCGGTCTGGATACGTCAATATGAACAGAAGAAGATGAAGGTATAAAATTGTGAGAAAATGCACTGTCCTCCTAATTTTGCGCGTGTTTGATAGTTATTCACAGCACAGCAATTATTTATCTCGTAAGCTTCTTTACCCAAAATTGAACGCAAAACGTCTTTTATCACAATGGATTCCACAATTATTCTAAATTATCAAAAGCTTCATAACGAATTTTGCACCTTTGCATCGTCTAAAATCATCAAATCATTCGATAAAATGCAAAACTTTCTTCCTGAATTTTCGAGTTTTCTACTAAGAATTTTATATTTCTTCATTTGAAAAGCTATTGTGGAAAAATTGCAAGCAATTTTCAAGTTTTCCAATTTTCCGACTTTTCCGGAGGGTTTTACCAAAATGTTCTTTCGTAAAAACCTTCTCCTGGTTAATTGCAAACAACTGAAAAAAAATTTGAACCAAATCGGTCCAGCCGTTCTCAATTGATAAATTACTTCGATTTTTCCAATTTTCCGACTTTTCCGAAGGGTTTTTCCAAAATTTTCTTTCGTGAAAACCTTCGCCTGGCAATTGGAAACAACTGAAAAAATTTTTTTAGCTAAATCGGCCCAGCCGTTCTTAATTGATGATTTTTTTAGATTTTCCAATTTTCCGACTTTTCCAGGAGATTTTTTTTTAAATTTTCTTCCGTAAAAACCTTCTTCTGGTAATTTCAAACAACTGAAAGAAAATTTCAACCAAATCGGTTTAGCCGCTCTCAGTTGATGAATTACTATACATTTTTTTCGCTCCATTTATACATATATATATACAGGGTGTCCCGCATTGGGTGGTCAATACTGTAAGGGTTGATAGCGCAACATGTTTCAGCAAGAAAATTACCAATACAATCGGAATTTTTTTTACCGTTACCTTGTTATCACTCTTTTTGTGAAAGTCATAAAAAATCGTGACTTGTCACGCAAAATCGTAATTTGCAGCACTCCTGATGACTTAATCCAAGATTTGATTTCAGTTTCAGAAACTACATAAAACTTCACAAAAACTGAAGTTTGTCCTGTTGCCAAGGTTATCGGCACTTTCAAGATACAGTTACTCAAACTTAACAGAAATTTTAAAATAGATTTTTCATGGAAAATTTAAACAGTAATTTCATAACGGTGCTTTATACGTACAACTCTGCAAAGTTGATAAAAGTTGCTTCAACATGTTGGCTTTCCAACGGTATATCACTTTTCATATTTACATTGCGGGATTTTAGAATTACACATATTGGATATAAAAAAAAAGAAGGTAATTATTTTCATATCGTATTATTTAAACTGAAATTTTATTCATTTATTTTTTATATTTTATAATCGCAATTTTGAAAATTTGTTAAATAAAAATTAAAATAAAGTTTTGAATAAGAGAAAGAACCAATAAACTAAAAATATTAACTAATGATTAAATGGGTCTGTTTTATGAATTGGAATAATGCTGCTTGAGTTGGCCTCCTCCATTTTGTATGCAGACTCGACACCTTGGGCGCATGGAAGAAACGTCCTGAAGGATTTCAGGACGGGTTTCCTTGATGTTGTCACAAGCATCATTAATTCGCTGCAGCAGCTGTTCCCGGGAGGTAATCGGCTCGGAATAGACATTGCTTTTTAAGTTACCCCATAAATAAAAATCTATGGGAGTAAGGTCGGGACCTCTCGCAGGCCACGCAACTGTCCCAAATCTGCCAATCCACTTTCCGGGAAATTCGTTTTCCAAATATTCTTTGATAGGTCTCGCATTATGAGCGGGCACCCGTCTATCCGCCATAAATAGCAAATATTAAATTTTAACCGTTATAAGTACCGTTGCATTTGCCAAACAATGTACGAAATTTCAAATATCTTACAGTTCTGGTCAAAATAATGTAGCGAGATTTTATCCCGAATTATAATTGCCTTTGTATGTCTTTTTTTTGAGTCAAGGGAAAATTGTTAACGATTCCACTGAAGCCATGATTTTTACCATTCAATGCGTGTTTACCTAAAATTCTGCATTGTAAATAAGAAAAGTGATATACCGTTGGAAAGCCAACATGTTGAAGCAACTTTTATCAACTTTGCACTTGCACTTTTATCAACTTTGTACGTATAAAACACCGTTATGCAATTACTGTTTGAATTTTCGATGAAAAATCTATTTTAAAATTTCTGTTAAGTTTGAGTAACTGTATCTTGAAAGTGCCGATAATGTTGGCAACAGGAAAAACTTCAGTTTTTGTGAAATTTTATGTAGTTTCTGAAACTGAAATCAAATCTTGGATTAAGTCATCAGGAGTGCTGCAAATTACGATTTTGCGTGACAAGTCACGATTTTCGATGACTTTCACAAAAAGAGCGATAACAAGGTAACGGTAAAAAAAATTCCGATTGTATTGGGAATTTTCTAGCTGAATCAAGTTGCGCTATCAACCCTTACCGTATTGACCACCCAATGCGGGACACCCTGTATATATGTATATATAGATATATGTCATATGCCTAATCCTACTCGATTCATTCAGTATCAATTTTTAGACTCGCAGTAAGCGAAATCAAGTAGGCTTAAGCATATTACATATAATAGAAATACATATTACCAAATATGACTGTGTACTGGAGCCCTTACATATTATACGCAAGGACGACAAAGCTAAAAACGGGGTCAATTTAAAAAAAAAAAATGTATATAGGGAATCAGGGGAGGGGTATAGCATATTATGGCGCACATTTTGCTGAAAATTTCACAGTCCTAGCTGTTTAGGTTCAAAAGTTACAACGGATCAAAAAAACGCACATTTTGCAAGGATAAAACAAATAAAAGCGCAAACGAAATCAATTAAACAAATTTAAAGGAAAATGAAACGCAAATCGGGTCCATTTTCGATTTTCATAAAAAAAAATTGACCACAAAAAATTGGCGTTAATTTTGCTGAAAATTTTTGGAGTCCTATAGTTGTCTGCGTTGAAAAGTTATAGTCGTTCAACTATGCGAACAAGTTGGGGCCCGCACATGAAGTATAAATTTTAAAGGGGGAGTCGAAAATCACACGTCGCGTGCTGTTGATTAGATGTCGCAACCTAGGTTGCACTTCCGCGCTATTTTTTTGCTGGAAAACTTAAATATGTAGTTAATCAAGCGTTTAAAATGCATCGAATCGAAAACGACTAATTAAACTGTTAAAGATCTTGCATCTTGGCATTTTAACGATCAGCAAACCAAACCAATTTCCTTAAAATTACTCTAATCACAATTAAATCTATTCTCTGAACTGACCATGGACTGATTTGCATAAAGACTTAAAATCTGACGAATTGACAATACAAAAATGACTTCATTCAATTTAAGTTTGTTCATTGTTTTGTTTCGACTCGCTGCTATGGAGCGACAAAGCAAACATACTTTTCGACTAGCGATGTTTGTTGAAAAAAACAATTCTGGGTCAGTGTCTATACCTAATTTGCAATATATTGTCTGTTTCACTTGTGTTTGTATGTGTGTCGGTTCTTTTGAAATTGGATACTCACGACTTCACCTGAAAATTACCTCCAAAAGCAATGAAAAGCTCGAGAAAATTTCGCAATGTTTTCTATGTTTTCCCATCATAGGAGCGAGAAGTTGAGCCGGGCCGGGCCAAGCTATAACGATGTCATGATGAATTTCAAACTCTTTGATAAATAGCATGGGTCCTCCTCAACTAGGCAGTATGCACACTACTATAGTGTGTGTATTGCATTTATAGTACGTGTATACCTTGTATGGGCGAGTTTATCTTTTGGTTTGATGAGAAACATCACAAAAACTTAAAGAAAAGGCAAGTTAGTCAGTTGCTAATTGGCTAAGTATGTACATCGTTTGGCAATCAGGCTGTGTCTGCTAGTTGCACTAGCATCTTCTCGACTGATATTTTAATGGACAATTTAGACGTGGTATTTGTTCAAGGATGAAATGTTTATAGCTTTTAAGTAAGTATTTATCCGCATTAAGAATGGGTCGTGTACAAGAGTTTTTACCTCTATTGACGTCCTCAGTCTAATCAATTGTCAAGGTAATTTGGACGATAAATAAAGATTTGAGATAGGTTGCGGGCGTATTGGTTTTGATGGAGTTAAGTCGTCTCAATTTTTTTTCTTTGAAAATATATAATTTTTGACAGAGCACTAATTTCATTTCCTTTTGTTTTATTTTCATCGTCGTCCACACAATCTGAAGTATGGATAGTTAATACGTATCTGAGTCGAAAGTAACCTTCGATTCTTCGGAATTTGATCTGCACTAATCACTGAGTTAAAAGGGGCATGAGTCTGCGTCTACCTCGCTTGCCTTTTGAGAGTACCTGGGCCTGTTGGCCAAACCTCCTCCCAACGGTGTTAATGGGAAGGCAGTTTACTAACGATTGTTAAAAGGAGATTGTCCCAAAGTTGTGCGATCTTTGGGATCCTTCCCCTGAAGGTTGCGACCTATCTATCGACTTAAATTACACCACAACCACCTCGAATCCTACTCCATTCGTTGAGCGACGCACAATGCTGCGATAGACCCACTCAACCCCGAGGTTCGCATTCTTCTAAGATTCCTCTTAGAACGGCGCGATCTTCCGTTCGACGCCCTTTAGGGCATTCTAGCAGATTCAGGGATCGCACTTCCAAGCTCTACCAGGCTTACTGCTTCCAACTTTGTCACATCAAATGACAAAACCTTCAGCAGTGCTTATTTTCCGTGACTCAAGCCCGGGCTGGCACAGTCCATAAGTCTTTAAGTATCCTACCTAATTATTACACTTAAATTGTCCAATCCCGGCTTGTCGTAAAAGGCGACTCGAGGGATAGGGTATGTAGGCTTGTATCCTGCGTACCTGAAATTTACTTTACACTCGAAACATTAAACGAGCCTCGGATACCTCGGACTGATTCAACGGCAACGACTTTTGGCTATAAACAACGGACTACGATCGGTTTTTGGTGTAATAACACAAGGCTCACAGAAGTCGAACAGGAAATGACCGCATACAACATCGCTATACTATAGGACTGAGCGAAACAAGATGGCTCGGATCGGGGGCGACTTTATCACCAAGCTCTCGCACTGTACTGCTCTACTCTGGAAGTGAAGACGATAATTCACCTCGGCAAGCGGGCGTCGGAATCCTGTTGACTAGGAATGCACGCCGATCCCTTATCGACTGGAAATCTATCTCCGACCGTATCATCACAGCCAGGTTCAAATCCAGAGTACGAAACATCACAATTATTCAGTGCTACGCACCGACTGAACCTGCAGACCAATCCGCAAAGGACGTTTTTTTATCAGCGACTAGGCGACACCTTTGATAGGGCTCCCAGGGGCGACATCAAAATTATAATGGGGGATCTCAACGCCAAAGTCGGTACTGATAATTTAGGCTTGGAACACCTTATGGGCAATCACGGGCTTGGCGACAGGAACAACAATGGCGAAATGTTCGTGGAGTTCTGTAACTCTCGGCAACTAGTCATTGGCGGAACGTTGTTCAAGCATAAACCCTGCCACCTAACAACTTGGATTTCTCCTGATGGCAGAACAAAGAACCAAATTGACCATATTGCTGTTTCTAAGACATGGAGAAACTGCCTCTTGGACGTCAGGTCGAAGCGTGGGGCTGATGTTGGCAGCGACCACCATCTTGTTATCGCGAAATTTCGCTTACGAACGGCAGCGATTCAACGATCTCACAACACGCGAATCTTGCCACGATTTAATGTGCAAAAACTAAAAAATTCCTCAACTAGACGTGCATATTCGACCGCCTTGCACGAAAACGCTTGTGCAGCAACATCTCTTCAGAATCCTACGATTGAAGATAGATGGAATTTTGCAAAGGATTCTTTTATTTCATGTGGCGAAGCGACTGTGGGAAGATCGGATCGAGGTAGGAGACCATTTATCAGTGATGCTACTTGGTCTCTTATCTCAGCACGCAAAAGAGTTAAGGAACAGATTAACTCTGCTGCTGATGATTCAGCTAAAAATCAACTTCGCGCTGAATACCGTTCACTGCAAAAAGGCGTGCAGAGAAGTGTGAGGCGTGATAAGCGTACTTACATCAACGCTTTAGCGAAGGAGGCAAATGATGCGACTTACCGTGGTGAAAGCGGTACCCTATTTAAGCTAATTAAACCACTAATTGGTAAATCGTTCACAACCGACCATCCTGTGAAAGATAAACAAGGGTTACTGCTTGTTACCGAAGAACAGCAACTTCAGAGATGGAAAGAGCACTTTTTTGAGGTCTTTAACAACAGTTTTGGGCCTGCAAGTGCATCTTCATCGGCAGAAGAAGACGTCCCTCCAGTAGCCAGTATTAATTCCAGACCACCATCTAAGACGGAATTAAAGCGGGTTATCGAATCTATGGACGCCGGTAAGGCCCCGGGGATAGATGGAATTCCGGTCGAACTATTTAAAGCGGATTCGAATGTTACAGCGGATATTCTGCTTCCCCTCATCAGAGAGTGTTGGGAAACCAAAACTCTTCCAGTAGAATGGAAAAAGGGCGTAATTATTAAAATTCCCAAGAAGGATAACCTTAAGGATTGTAATAATTGGCGCGGTATTTGCCTACTTCCAGCTGTATCCAAGCTGATGGCTAAAATTATTTTGAACCGGATCAAGGATGAAGTTGATCGCACTTTAAGCAATGAACAGGCTGGCTTTCGTGAGGGTTTTTCAAGTAGCGACCATATTAACACCCTCCGAATTATTATTGATCAATCCGCCGAATGGAGATCCCCATTACACCTCATGTTCATTGATTTCGAGAAGGCGTTCGATAGTGTTGATCGGGAGTATATTTGGAGAGCTCTTCGTAGGAGGGGCATACCAGATAAAATAATTTCCATCATCAAGGAATCTTATCAGGGAGCCCAATGTCACGTTTTGCACAAGGGTAAGCTTTCAGATCCTTTTGAGGTGCACAGTGGAGTGAGACAAGGTTGCATTTTATCATCTATTCTTTTCCTCATAGCCATTAACGATGTACTAGTGAGCGCGCTTCAAAACCAGAGGAAAGGTATCAGATGGAAAATGTTTGATTACTTGCAACACCTGGACTATGCTGACGATATTTGTCTGCTTTCAAATAAAAAGGAGGATGTAGCTCAAATGGCTCTGCATTGCGAAAGTCGTAATGCTGGGCTCAAGATAAACGCTGCCAAGACCAAGTACTTGAGCTCCCATCCTGGGGGACAAAGCGGAATTTGTGTTTCGGGCCAGGCAGTTGAAAAAGTTGACGAATTCTGCTACCTCGGAAGCATAGTCACAGCAGATGGCGGCGCGGACGCTGATGTACAATCGCGTATCAATAAGGCTAGGGCAGCCTTCTTCACTTTGACTCCTTTCTGGCAAAATAACAACATTTCCAGGCGCACCAAAATCCGAATCTTCAATTCTATTGTAATATCTGTGCTTCTTTATGGCTGTTCAACTTGGAAGGTGACCAACAAGATAACAACTAAGCTGCAAACTTTCGTAAACCAGTGCCTACGGCGCATCCTACAAATCCGCTGGCCGGAGATTATTTCCAATGATAGGTGCAATGTTGTGTTGCCTCTATAGCGATTCACGTATTCACCTGAAAATTTCCAATGATGATCTCCTGAGTATCACAGGCCTGGATTGGATAGGCACTTCTGTCAAAAGGCGAAAGTGGCAATGGATAGGTCATACTCTCCGAAGAGGGCCAACAAATATTGCAAAGCGGGCCCTAGATTGGAACTCTCAGGGAGCCAATGCTAGACGCCGTGTTGGACGACCAAGAAACACGTGGAGAAGATCGGTTAATAGCGAGGCTGCTTCATTAAACAAACAGTGGTCAGACCTAAAGACGATGGCACAGAACAGAACGAGGTGGAAAGTAGACGTAGTTGATGCCCTATGCCCCACAAGGGGTTAACAGGAACCAGAGAGAGAAATTGTCCAGTCAACTTATTACAATTGGAGTAGTTTGAAAGATATGATTACGTTATTTATTGTGTCCTTTGCTCCAGCTGTCCACCCCTATTATGTGTCCATTTTCTACGGACCGTCTGCCCATATGTCGGATCCTATAAGGGTGAGGTAGCATCTATGCGAATAATGATTTGTTTACCTTGGAGTTTGTCCAGAACAGTTTCTAAGTGCTGCAAGTGGGGTCCTATTGGTTGCCTAAACTGAAAGTAGCAGGATACTAGGTAGAGCACCCCAAAGCTTCCCCTTAAGTTGAAAAGGGACAGTGGACATCTCCCTGATAATATCAATTATCAGAATTCCCAATCAGAAGGTGGGTATTCAAATTATTTAACTATAAAAGCCTTTTTGCTCGATACTTATATTCTTTTTAAAAAAACATTTAAAATTACCTGGTCATATTGATATCTTGTAAGAATTATTAAAATGCCAAGCCTGTCTAATATTTCATCTTGTCTGAAACAAAAACAACAACAACCTGTATCTATTGCGGCCAACAATTCTCTGTACCTAATAAAAATATTTGCTGCACCCACAGCCGCAACATTTACGATGACTTCAATGGCAATCTCTGTTTATTCAAATTCATCCATCCAATCTCATTATATTTCGTAGAAGAATGGTACACTTCCATCCAACAAAGTAGCACACTGTTGAAAATACAAAATTTAATATCGTTTCCAATAAATCTTGTTTGTAAGTATCTCTCTCGCGCGGTGTTCGGGGTACAAACATCAAGATTTGACCTCATTTTGTTCAAATACAATGCACATACACACAACGCATACTCGAAGACAAACGAGGCCTTCACTTTGTTTCTTCCCATTCATCAAAAAAGACGGCTGCATCCAACATTGGATCACCGTAGAGCCATCAAATGCGTTTGATCTCATGTCAAACTCTTCAATGCCTTCTTTCCGCTATCCGCTCTGAAATCTAAAGCCGCGTCCTATGCACACCTCTTTGTTAATTCTTCATATGGAACCACCGTTCAATATTTGTTTTATGGCATTTGACTTGACCCACTAAAGGTCCACCTTTGTTAGTCCAGCCAGCCTTACTGCGCTATGGATGGCCTGGCCCCAATCGGCGTGCTTCGCGCGACCAGGTGCGCTCGAGTAAATCAACACATCATCAAGTTGCGGCTAATTGGATGGAAATGAGTTCGGACCCCGAACCGTCTTATAAGATTTGGGGTCCAAAGATTGCAAGATATGTGTCTTGTAGTGTGTAGTAATTTAGATAGGCCCTTGATTAATAGTACCGACCGGGTATCAAGAAAGACATGCCTCGGTTTCAGAGCTAACAATTAAGTTTGAAACTTTCCGTTGTGCAGATACTTACATTGGTCTACTCGGCTAGAAGCACGTAGACACAAAACTTTGTACAGAGTGCACGGAGTCAATGTACCCGGAAAAAGAGTTGAATTGCACCACCAATCTTGCGCGCAGAGAAAGTTGAACAAAATGTTAACGTTCTTTTCTTGTGTTCGTTTGACTTTTTTTTTTTTGCTATCTCTATTTAACTTGCGTTACGAGGAGTTATACGTTTACAAAAGTTTCTCCAGCAGTTGCAACAGCGCAGCGCCTCTAGCCTAGATGTTTGCGCATTTTGCGCTGTATGTTCGCTGCCCTGATGAAAAACGATCGCTCACTGCATCTATCAGACCATTAGCTGGTTAGCGTTAACGATGCCATTCATCTCACACACTTGCATTTATCTATCTGATGGACTGCGGAAGGCTCCATTCAATGCGAAAGATGTGAAAATTAATAGCATAGGTCTGGGGTTTCTTGCATTACATAGTTTTAAAGAAACTGATGAAATTGCAGTCGTACTGAAAATGTCAAAGTTCTGTGTAAGACACGGACGCCTATGTATAGTTTCAGTTGATAAGGAAGCGATTGCAGAAAATGTCAGTTCAAAGTGTTTTTGCAAAGTTTCACAATCAATTGATGGGGCCTATCACGATAATTGGCCGTCGTCGTTTGGAAGATCTCTTGCAGTGTGATGCTAATGATAAACCGTTAAAATTGTAATGGGGGTGTTTTCGGGGTGTTTACGCAACTTGCCTAAATGAATTGAGAATTAATAATTTTTGGTCCAGCACGACTCTTGGATGCCTCGAGACCCACAGAAGACTTTTGCGAGGAGCTAAGTCACTGTGTCGAAAAGGATTGTGCCCCGCACTCACCATTTCTAAGATTCTGCGCTCGTGCTCAGCTTGGCGATGCACTTGCGAATGACAACACTTCGAGTAAGGTCAGATCAAGAATCCTAACTTTATTCTTTGACATTCGTCCTTTTATACAATTTTATTCTTATGTACGAAATGTTCCTATATGATAATGCGTATCTCATTTGAGTGCAAGAAGGATACACACGTGTGGTCAAATATCCAATTGTCTGAACAATGAAACAACAAATTCACCATCTGTGAGTCATCTGCTCTTGTTCCTCCAACGTAGTTCTCATCAAAACACTGGGACTTATTTTGGGAAAGATCCTTTTTGCTCTCAAGTGGTTGTGTGTACATGCATAAATGTAATTTATGACTCTTCGGAAAAGGATCGTGTTGCGTTTTGTTGTTTGTTTTACATTTTATAATTTATGGGTTTATGGTGATAGGACTCGCATTGCATAATCTTTTTTCGTGGGAGGTCTGTATGTATGTACACTACAAAATGTTCCGTTTGAGCTTGCATTTTTTTGCCTTTGGGCTGCATCTTTTTGAACGGCTGTAAATTTTGAACACCGACAGCTAGGCCTCTGAAACTTTTCACTAAATTCTCTACATCGGTCCCTTGATCCACTTGTATGGTTTTGTTTTTTTTTTTTTGAAAATCGACCCCTTTTCCGTTTGGTCCCCACTTTTGGTTTTGGCAGTATGTACCGCATTGACTTCTGGAAAAATTGGTCGCCTTATTGTTGGGCCATCCATGAATTTGCTGAAAGGACTTAGAACTTAGCTTGCTGTCCAGCAACAGTCCCAACAATAAGGCAACCAACCTCACGCTAAAGAGAGGGCGAATAAAATTAAATCCTAACGGTACTCCGGTTTTCAGACTTTGTGTTTTGTTTTTAAACAACAAGCAGGCTACTGAAAATATTGGCACCAAGATACCGTTATTATATTCTGACCTACAGCCATTTTTTAGTGTTGATTGATAGTGTACAATACAGAAAATATTCAGATTCGCTTCCGTACGCTTATTTAGGAAACTTTATTTAGCTCGTTCCCAAGAAGGAGACGAAATTGATCAGCTTTTCGAGTGTCTAAACAATCAAAAACCCTTATCGATTTCAGTCCCTCAGAGGGGACGACCTTGTATAGGGCCGCTTTGAGTATATTTATCGTCTGTAATAAAGCCTTCTCAGCACGTCCCCTTGGAAGTGAAAAAAACATGTTCGTCTCGTCCCCAAAATATGCTGATTTTAAAAATTTGGTCTGGAAGAAATCCCGTTTAAAAAGTTTGGGCCTGGAACAAATCCCGTCTAAACAGTTTTGAAATTATACAAAGTGCAACGGATGCCTTACGATTCCAGCGTTTGCTGCGACCAGAGACATTGCTCAATTTTCCAAAATCCATTATACCGCCAGTTTAAAATCCCGCTTAATTGAAATACCGTCTAATCGAAATCCCACCAAACTTAATAACCCGCTTATTCGAAATACCGCTTTTTAATATCCAGCGCCACCATATTTACCGTTAAAATAATGGGTTTCCTCGCATGGGAATATTTAATTCTTAAAGACCCATGGACCAGGTGAATTAATTTGCAAAATAGGTGTTCTCGTCTTTCGGTAGTCGAGCGAGACTTAATTATCCCCTGTATGACAGTCTTTTTCTGTAGGGGCTAAATTATCATCTTGATCTAAGAAATAAGCCAATATTCCGACGGATTTATGCTAAGAGAAAGTATCGCATTAACTGCTAGGCATCACAAAAATAATTTTTGGCGGTATTACCAGATTCTTTCACTATTCACTAGCGGGATTTTAAAACAGTGGGGTTTTATATAGGCGGGATTTTTAAGTGGCGGGATTTAGTTATGTCGGGATTTAGTTATGTCGGGATAATGTAAAACGGGAATTTTTGTAAGAAGTAGGATTATGAACAGGCGGGTTTTTTCGGGATTATGTAGATATGCCGTTTGAACGCTATTTAGAGCGTTTCCTATGGTATCGCAGCTCGAAATGTATGTCTAGATGGAAAGTTTCCCCGTCCTGTTCTTGAAAAAAAACCCCGAAGAATTTAATTTCAAGTTTTTGTAAGGAGAGTACCGATATGGTCCAATATTTTATCAGGACACATCACTGCTATAATTGGACGTTATAATAGTATGACGACGTTTCCCAAAATATTTGTAACGGACCGTTTTCGACCCGCAGTTGTCTATATCGAAGTTAATAAAAATAACCAAAAAATAGATAAAAAAAGATCAATTCATTCGTAGACATCTGTGGGTCGGAAATATAAATATTATTGGGTCAGCTGGTCCAGAAAGCGGCCAACTTCGGGGAGTTGGGGGACAGCCGTCAGCAGGAGAACACGCGGTTCGGTGTTTTTGGTGTTTTTCTTCAAGAATGTGGGAGAGAAAGGGCGATGGAAGCTCGACATCGACATTCAAGATAAGTGCCTTTTTTTGTTGAGTGTTTATTGTGATGTCTTTTTTTTCGAAATAAGCAATTAAGCAAGCTCCCACATCAAGTTGATACAACGCCGCGTAGTGCTCCGCAACATTTATACCACCCCCCCCCCCCCATTCCAAGGTCGAATAATGGGGTGAAGTGCTGATTCTCACCCCCGGTTTTTGTGTGAAAGGAGGCGCCCTTAATTAATTTTGTTCGGCCACGGCTCCTCAGGTCGGGTTTAAAAAAAAAAATTATTAGTGGGTTTGGTTTGACCGGGACCCGTCGCCATCCGGGTCCGCGGAGCGCGAATAAGGTGGCACCTGTGCTGGTCGGTTGCACATTATTCAATACTTCCCCAATTTTAACCCTCGTGTTGTGTCGTGATCCCGCAGGCATGCGATATCCCTTTTTTGTAGAAGGACAGGGGCAACGAGTGGCACAAACGCCGCCCGTAACTTCCGAACTGAGCTACAGCAAGCGCATGCCGCTGCGCGCTTGTTGAGGAGCCCTATCGTCGTTGCCTAACTTGCACGGTTATAGAGGCATTGGCTCCGTCCCCTGGGCATCTTCGGATGTCCAGCGTCCTCCATTACATATTCTATCTAAAGATAAAGTAGTGGATCGTTTGATTAGAGGTGCGCTACTCCAGTGTCCATCAACTTAAAGGATTTATCACAAATGTTGTTTCTAATTTAAGGGATTTGAAACCAAAAACATATCGAGTCTTCAAAAATATTGAATTCAAAAAATTTGCCATTGCTTAGATTTCACTGGGGAACACAATTTTTGCCACACGTGTGACCAATTTTGGTTGTAGTATTAGGGCCATTTCAGACTGTACGAAAACGATCTTACGATCAAGCTTTTACAAAAACAAACAGCGGACGTACAATTGTTTTTCGGTCATATGACGCGTACATACATATGATTATCCATGCTGTTTGTTTTTGTAAAAGCTTGATCGTAAGATCGTTTTCATACAGTCTGAAATGGCCCTAATACAACCAAAATTGGCCACACCACACGTCTGGCAAAAATTCGGCAAAAATTCGGCAAAAATTCGGCAAAAATTCGTTTTCGTATAGTCTGAAATGGCCCTTAGTATCGTCTCATTGCGAATACCATTAGTTCGTTGTAGTTACGTCCCGTTATTTTGTGACCGTTAAGTATTCATTCTTCATAATTTACGTGGCTTAGCGTTATTCTTTTCAATATCAGTGTGACTTTATTACTATGAAATGACTTATGTACGGACATAAAAATGTAAAAACTTACTCCTGGTGTACGCTGAAGAAGAACTTTAAGCAGGTTGTATAGAAAATCAGTTCTTTTAGTTAATTTCACAACTTCTAATGGGCAAAAGTGCTTTGTTATTCCTTAAATAATAATTCTCTAAACAGGAATATGTGAAGGAATAATAACGGTATATAATGAACAATGAAAACAGCGATCAGCAATTAAATGATGGAAAATGTTTCGTTAATATCGTTCAAAATTTAGGAAGCAATGCAGCTAAAAATTAGTAACATTTAATTAATTAAGTTATAACACCTTAGAAAGCTTACTTGAAATAACAACTACTTGCGAATACTTAGGAGCTGTAAGTAACGAACAAGGCGAGAGATTCCAGGGGTACATTACCTTAATAAAGAAACGTTGGTAAAGGACATAAAGGTATCCCCAATCCATTGTAGTATGGTAGCGGTACAGGTAAGCTAGTTCACTATGCATGTAGAGTGGACCTGTGCACTATATGTGCATTCAAATCATCGGTACAAGCTTCCGTAGAAACCCATATTACAAGTCCAAGCAATGTATGGTGTATACTTCAGAAAACCTATTGAGTTTACTTAATTTATTTTTCTGCCATATGTTGGTTTTCGGGGGTTTCGAAGGTTTCGAAGGTTTTCCCTGCATCATAATCGAAAATATGGCAAAAGCTCCTAATTCGTTTTAGAAAGCTCTAAAAATGTGAGTAATACCTGCTGCACCGTATCACTTCGTAACCGATGGTCCCACGTGAGTTTAAAGAGAGAGATAACTGATCCGGAGGTTTGAGAGCAACCTACAAGGAGCTACCCCCACCCAAAAAAAAATTGCTTATGTGGGGGGACTGTTAGAGTTTAATCTCTCCAAATGACGATTATTTCATATTGGGAATTTAATTTTTTAAGTAAAATTCATTATTTGTATATTCGTCTACTCGTGCGAGAGAATTACTCAGCACGACTTGTGAATACTATTAGATAAATCTTGAACCCTTCAGTCCCCACGTATTGTGTCATACATTCAATGCCTGTGTATCATTTAATGTTAACGTAAATATGCTCGTGATTTACAATTATCATATGGACACCTACGCGACACAGCATTAGATTGCGGTGCTATCGTTCAAGGAAAACCTCCCACAAACGTTCAAGGAAACATCCAACTGACATGACACTATGTTCGCTGATCATATTTTTGCTTCCGCCTTCGAGGCAAATTACTGTATAAAGCGCTTTTCAGCGCAGCTCCAACTGCATCGTGGCCGGTCTAAACTCACTCCCCTCTCAACATACACCTTTCTAATATGTAATGAATTATCTATTTTCATATGAATTGAAACACCCAACAACCGCAAATGTTTGTAACGCGCGAAATCAGTTTTCCATATGCAATATGAAACCAATTTATTAGTTTTCCATCGTCCGGGAGTGTATTTTAGCTTGACGTTTGCATGATTTTCAATGCAACACGGAAGAGAAACAACGATCCTTGCGACCACGGCGATGATCACCATCATGCTTTCCATATAATATTTTCCAATTGCCTTCAGGTTAGAGATCGAATAATTTAGTGCAGTGCATATAGTCGTAGCCGCAATCATATTTTCTATGTTTCATGTCTTTCCTTACAATACACGGTGCTTGCTATGTCTTTCCTTACAATACAAGGTGCTTGCTATGGGAGTCCCGGGAATTGCGCGATCTATTACTTAACTCCAACAAGCGCTTTAGAGAAGGTGAAAAAACGAAAAATCATAAAAACCATAAAAACAAAAACAACACAAAATACCTCACTCTATGCCGCAACAACGCTCAAATTGTTGCAGTTGCAGCAGCCTCTTACATTGAAGTAGAATCCGCTGCTGCGCCATAACATGCAATTTTCCGTAGGCAACAAATCGTTTTTCCAGCCATAAATTCCGTGAAAATGCATTTGAACTGTACGACTCTGTGCGGAGACTCTTTTGCACTGATTGGGCTGCAGACTGTAGCATTCAGATTGCATAAAAATAGTGGAAAATACCTATCTTTTAGATTTTTGCACATTTTAGTTTGTTCATTTTATGCGCGGCGTATCGAAGTCATGGGGACTTGGGCGCTTGGGCAATGATTGCTTTATGGTGAGTGCACGGCAAAGTGGAGGCTGTAATGGAGCGGATAGAATTCTAATTAATGGCTTCATATAGACTGGAAAGGATTAGATGAATTCTGGGAAAATGGTTGAGATCGCATATAATTTCCCCAAGAATTGAAAAGTCCAAAAATATAATTTCGGAAAATTATCTGAAGCAAAATGAGATCATCTACGAATAATGTTCCTACTGTGGGCAACATTTAGCTTTTTTTTACCCTATATTAACAGATTTGTAGATGAAATTTCATCTACAAATCTGTACAATCGTTTTTCAATAGTTCGAATTTCCTTTTTCAACTCGACCAATTGGTTCCCAACCTTTTTGGAGCTGCGACCCCCATCCGTACGCACCATTGACTAGTTCAGTGCGAGTAGACACACAACAGCTGCTAAGCGTGTGCAAATCACTGAGAAATTTATTTAATAGCTTTGAGGCTTAGAGAAAACATAGTAACCCATGCCATGCGTTAGTCCAGAGTGGCTATGTGATCATACAACCCATATGTGTTTGACTCCAAATTTATTACACTACACTCCACGAAATAATTCAAATGTCAAAATATTGTCGATGCAATTATTAACCCTTCTGACGCCGCCTACGAGCTATTATGCCTAAGGTGTAGCTGAATCTTCTGTGAAATCAATCGTATTTTTTGAAGAGGTCTAATTTTGGTTCTAGAAACAGTTTACATACTGTGTCTTACGATGTTGCGCCGTTTTTTTCGATTCTTTAGACATAGTTTACATTTCGCCGAACGTTTGATCGCATTTGTGGCCGTCGGTTCCTTTGAAATTTATATGGAAAGGGGTGGAAAATATTATTGAACGATATTTTTCATTAAGATATAGTACCAATGTTTTGTTTAGGTCTATGTGCCTATGTGTCGAGAGAAGGGTTAATTATCAAGTCGGCATTTTAAGAGAGTAATAAATACTACGCGGATTTTATATTCTCAATTGTAAACAAAAAATTGACGTTTGGATAAAATTTTCACGCATACTATGAACTGCACTAGTGTGAGAACGGTGCCATTTTTATTTTCTGATGGCCACTCTGTACTAACGCATGCTTTCTCTAAGCTTTGAGTACATTCAAATTTTCAAATTTCATAAATGAAGTCCAAATTCAAATTGTTGATTTACGTCAATTTCCTTTTTTGGGTTTTTTACCGTTAAAAATGCGATTTGCAACAAATAAAGGGACATTCATGGTCCAATTTCTCTGAAATTATAGGTACATTATGTAAATTATTTTTAATTAATTTAAGCTCGCTAGTACTGCCATTTTAAGTGCTGCAGAAATAAATTGCAAATTAACAACGCAATAATCCCAATCTCGTTGCCACACAACACCTTCCCCATCCTTTACCTTAATTTCCCTTCTGCCAAGGCTATGCCCTAAAACCTTGACAAAGTCATAAAAAAATCTCTTCCGCTTCTTTATGGCATGATAGTTCGACGTCGGGCCTTGGCCGTCTGGATTCTCTCTCTCTTTATTACCCTAACTCCTAGTGGAGCATGGTGCGCTGACGACTACCGTGTGTAGTCGTCAACGTTACAAAGACAGTTCCGGAAGCCTAGCATCTGGTGATCGTTCTTACATAAGTATGGCTCCCAGCGAGCTCTCGGTCGTTCACGCAATCCGGCTCCGTCCACTCGTTGTGCGTTCATTACCTTTCTGGGCATACGATCGTCGGTCATCCTTTGTACATGTCCCGCCCATTGCTGTCGCTGCAATTTTCGACACATGTAGCTCATCATACAGCTGATACAATTATTTTAATTTTATTTATTAATTTAATTAATATTTTAATTTTAATTTTGTGGAAGTATACAGATACAGATTGCAACGATTGTGTAATTTTATCTGATAGTCTTAATTTGAAGATTTAAAGAAAAAAGTCATTTTTAACGCAAACACAACTTAAGGGAAAATAAGTCATGCTCCATGACTTTTCGCAACATCTCTACGAATATTTTCTTTTAGTGCCGCAATGGCACTTTCTTTTAAGTGACCCAGATAAAAAGACCGATACGAACGACCGATGAACGGTAATTTAAAATTTACAACTTTCACAAATAATTTTTTTCTCATTAGCATAGCCAAACGCTCTGTGGCTCACTTGGTTGAGTTGCACTCTACGATACTAGTAATCTAGAGGTCCGGAGATCGAATCTCGGCGTGGTCCAGGAAATATATAGTGCTTGCAACATTATATACATTCCTCTATATGCAATGTAACGTTGACTCGAAGTAGCCTATAATTGGCTGAGTGAACGCACCATGCCACATAAGGGGTTTACGGTACAGAGAGAAAGAGAGAGCATAGCCAAACAATAATTTTATACTCTAAAACAGGAGTTGGCAACGCTGTGACCGCGGGCGCCCATGCGCCCGCGACGGATTTTAAATGCACCCATCTCTCAAATGATGATTACATAATAAGAACACACGTCTGTACGAAATTTTTGCTGAAAACTCAGAGACTAGTTTCATTATAAACAAGGCATGCGCGGAAGGCAAGATGAGTACAGTAGGGCTTTTGCTTGTCACTGGCCTCTGAACTAATCAGTTTGCTGGGATACTCAGAGTCAAGTACATGCATTTTTGTATAGTTAGTCTCCCTCTACGTATTTGAATTCTTATAGCTGACGTGAGTAAAAGACCTAGGACTTATTATTTCAATAAAGATTGGGAAGAACAGTTCTTTTTTATTGAGTTTAAAGGTAAAAGTATTTGTTTATTGTGCAACGCCTCTGTACCAGTACCAAAAAAAAGTAACATTGAAAGACACTTTAATGCTTGAAATAGATTAGACGCGTCAGCAGAAGCATCGGCATCGCGAAACGTCAAGCCCAATGCATTTTACATTGCTGACAAAAATGTTGAGCAGAAAACTTGGCATTCAGCATATTTGTCAGCTATGAAATTCTTCCGATGCTGCTGCTGACGCGTGTAATCTATTTCAACTATAATACTCTGCATGAGTCGTCAATGAACAACAGTTTTCCCCCAAATTCTGAGATCCGGAAGAAACGTGTCAACTTTAATTCGTTGACAAATTTAACAAAACAACAAAGTGTTTTACCAGGCCAGCTCAAATTGCGAAAAGTGCTACTGTTGTATCTTCAAAGGTTTCTCATTTGTTGGCTAAGAAGAGAAAGCCTTTTGTAGACGGGGAAATAATAAAGGAAGCTTTCTTAATTGCTGCTGATACCGTTTTCGAAAATTTTAAAAACGCAACACGAAAGAAGAATTTTTAAAGCTGTTACCACTGCAGGGGCACACAGGGAAAAGATATCTACGATGCCTTTATAACATATGCGGAAGAAAGTCAGTTAACATTAAAAAAGTGAGCTACCCTAGTTATTGATAGTGCGCCTGCAATGATAGGCAATGAGAATGGTTTTGTTGCGCTGTATATGGCAAACGAAATGTTTCCTCAATTCACTTATTACCACTGCATCATTCATCAGGAACCGTTGTGTACCAAAATTATCCGTTTTCATCATTTCATGAAGATTGTTGTAAAGATAATTAACTCCTGACCTGATATTGCATACGGGAGTTCGATGGCTGAGCAGAGGCAAAGTTCTTGTAGGCTTTACTAGTTTATTAAACAAAATCAAACAGTTCCTAGCATCAAGAAAGGAAGATTATCCACAGCTGACTGATCACTCATGGCTAATAGATTTAGATTATTTAACAATAAAGCTAAATAAACTGAACCTGGAAATGCAAGGAAAATATCGTCATGTTGCGGTAATGGTTGGATCTGTGAATACATAAAGCCAAATTGACTCTATGGAAATCCCATTTACTGAGAAATTTAACTTCACACTTCCCAAATTTAAAAGAAAAATGTTTGATTACATGAGTGTCGGTGAAAAAGATATTACATACCACCATTTACATTTAGGTGTAATGTTTTATTTGTGCGCCCTTCAGAAGTGACTTATTTTAGAATCAGCCCTTAGGCTGGAAAAGGTTGCCGACCCCTGCTCTAAAATGTCAAATCTGCAAATTTGGGAAAAGTTGCTTCAACGTGTTGGCTTTCCAAGGCCGCACATACACGGAGGCCATAGATTCCTGGAATCCAACGAAAGTCCATATAACAAAAATGACAGCTATGGGCAAGTCCCAGTCCGTAGCTTTCCACCAAAATTTCGTTGCGAAATAAGGTAAAAATCGCGAAAAAAAACCCAAAAAATTACTATGAATTGTAGCGATACCGCTTAACGCATTTTTAAGATTAAAGGTACATTTTCCTCGACACGACTGGATCGGCTCTAGCGACAGTGACTCGCTCATTAGAGTGAGAGAAAAATGAGTTTTTATATGGAATGAGCGAGTCGCTGTCGCTAGAGCCGCTGGGGTCGTGCCGAGGACAACGTACCTTAAGGTCGCCTTGGACCCGCAATCATGATCATGGACAGGTTTTCGCAGAAATGTACAGTTTTGGAGTTATAAGCCAAAAAAACTTTGAACATTTTGGTTTTTTTCGGGTTTGGCCCTGTTTCGCAACGAAATTTTGATAATGATGCTCCGGATTCAATCAGTACCGTAAAAACATAAGAAACAAAAAGAAAAATTTCATCACAATCAATCAGATTGCAAAATGTATCTCACATCAATATCACTATTTTCCTAAAATTTTGAAACCCAACACCTTGCAAGCAATTTTTGTTAACTTTAAAATCTCTACAAAGTTGGAATTTTGGCAGCAACATAACAATTGAAACCGTTATCATTAACTGAAAGTGTTGAATTTTATTTTAACGAGACATGTCGTAATTTTCACAAAAAAAAAACACGATATCACAATAACGGTAAAATTTCTACTCAAGTCACCCTACATACACTCCCAGTCACTTGAATAGGGACCAACTTTTCGAGAGTTGTTTCCTCAAAATAGCCTTTTCCTTGCAGCGGAGAGGATAACTCAGTATTTGTTTACAAAGGCTATTATGTTGCTCATAGTTTGCGAGAAAAAAAATTAAACATTTAATAACAACAGTTATGTTTCATCAACATTATGCTGATGCACTAATAAATTCTATGGATAAACTAGCTCTAACACCGACTTTAGCTTCAATTCTAGCCGCTGATAGTGAAAATTAGACGCGGCTCGCAGAATGGCCCTTTCTCTTTGGCGGTTTGGGCACCTCGCGTAAGCCCTTTTATATTTCGTCCATATCCACTTTTATTTTTTAAATAGCTAAACACAACCGATTTACTTTTTTCACTACTTTCGAAATTTCGCGTAATCTGTGTTGTTCATTTCTCAAAACATCGATTTGAGCCATTTGCGCGGTATTTAATGCTTTTTCCTCTACCCATGATTACCGAAAATAACAAAAATGAAAGTCAAAACACAATCTGAGTAGATTAAAACAAAAACAGTTAGGATACGATACTAGCACTTTCGAAATAACGACCGAATCGCAACTGTCCCTATTCAAGTGACCTAATTTTGAACATAGAATTTATTAGTGCATCAGCATAATTTTGATGAAACATAACTGTTGTTATTAAATGTTTCTTTTTTTCTCGCAAACTATGAGCAACATAATAGCCTTTGTAAACAAATACTGAGTTATGCTCTTTGCTGCAAGGAAAAGGATATTTTGAGATAAACAACTCTCGAAAAGTTTGTTCCTATTCAAGTGACTGGGAGTGTAAATTTACTCCCCCTAATTTTCATGTATTGTAATGCTATGAAACAACACAAATTAAACTTAACTATTTGTGCAAAGGATTGCACAATTTCTCCGGCATACCAACAATAACACACACAACAGAATAAAAGTCTTCCTACAAGGAAATCGTGAGTTGGCTTTATGTAATTTATGGGTACTTTCAACTCGCTTGCAAATGCAATTATCACACATATGCCGCTGATGACTACGAGTAGTGGTAAATACGCGCAAAATCCTTCTCTACTAAAGCTGATCGAGCAGATTAAATGCGCAGACTTCGAAATTGTTTCCCATTTTTCATTGTGACAGTGTAGAGTGGTGTTAGACTTCGTCCCGTGCAACTCTTCGCAGTTGCATCTAACAATAATAATAATCCAGGTGAATGGTGTAAATATGATACTTGATACCATACACACCAGTAACAAGCAAACTGCATAATAATTTCAACTAACTACACTCACGTACTCATAATAGGCGCACTCTCGTATGCATCGGCTCGAATTCAAAAGGCCAATTTAATTCGTCACTGAACCTCGTGTGGGCTTAAATTGGCTTTGAATCCTTCGGTAATGCTTAAAACGTCGAGAGCATGGTTGAATATCTCGCAGTTGTCTTTTAGAAAGGAAGATTAACTCGAATGCATATTGTCCGCATGAAACCCTCTCTAGATCGTTCCATTATTATTATTATCACCATAGTTACACCTCCTCGGGGGAATTTATCTTAGTGCGGCTCATGCCTTTGTAGACCTTCTCGATTCTTGTAGGCACGTTAAGCCTTTTACTTAGTACCTATAGTATTGCTTAGCCGTACCGCTTAATTTTATTACAAGTCGTGGTAAATTTGTTCACTGAAATTGCACAAGAAAAATTAGCTGTTGGTCCGTGGCATTTACATTCGCAACATTGTTGCAACGTTTGTAATGGTTTAATGTCCATATACGAGTAGATGGTCGACAAACACAATGATATCTAAAAAAAATAATGTAGTACTCTTATTTTGTCACCTCCAGCTATGATTTTTTGTGTTTTAACTTATTTAAAAAATGAAGCTTGTATAATAATTAAATATATAGATTTCAGTTTTTCTTATAGACTGGTCCCTAGGCCTGTTCGGTACCGAGATTTCAGTACCGGGTTTCGGTTTTTTTCAACACCCGGTACCACAAGCTGACTCAGGTTTTTTTCCCTACCGACGGTTTTTTTTTTAATCATAAGCCGGTTTTTTGAGTACGGGGTTAAAACCGGTACCAAAAAACCTGAAAAAAAAACCGGCTCATGGTTGAAATGAATCTCGGTACCAAAAAACTGACTCGTCGGTCGGTTTTTTTTAACTCGGTACCAAAAAAACCGGGATACTTTAGAATAGAATATCGGGTCCGGTACCAAGTGAACACCGGTTTTGTACCGGGATCCCGGTTTTCGGAACAGGCCTACTGGTCCCCATAACTCGAAAAGTTTTCAAACTTAATTGGATGATGAAACCTTTCGATATGTATGCCGTAAATCCTAAAAGGTGAATATTTGGGGAACTACATATAGCCTTATAATCAAAACTACAGTCTAGTCTCGATAATTCGAATTCATGGGGACCGGACCCCAGCCTGTTTATTGAATTATTATTCGGATTTTCGGAATGCACCTATTAAGACTTTGGTGGACGGTACGATAGGAAAACCTTCATAAAATTCTCAGATTTTCGAGGTCCGGATGATTTGGGTTCTACTATGTTTCATTCCTAGCACTACTACAATACTATTAAATCAAAAATAACGGTTACTTACAATCTCGACTCATTCCTGCTGACAGGCATTTCTTGAAACGACAATATTGACATCGATTTCTATTCAGTCGAATTACCAGACATTTTCCGTCACGCAAACATCGATATTCAATCTGTTTCTGTATGCTACGTCGAAAGAAGCCCTATTTAAAGCAAGGAAAAAATAACGGGAGTTCATGAAGTCTATAGTTTAGCCTTATTTATTGAAACGAGAAGAAACGAACGTATTATACTCACCTTACAGCCTTCACAGGATGTTACTCCATAGTGATAGCCTGACGCTTTATCACCACAAACTTTACATGGAACAAAAGTTTTGACTGCACTTCCGTTTGTATTCGAATCGGCCGCAGCAAATTGTGGATCTGTAAAAAATCAAAAATAAAAATGCATTTAAAAATCTATTATACCGTCAAATACAGTCTGACTGATAAAGGTTAAAAAACTGTTAAAACAATTTTATTTTATTTATTATATACAATTATAAGAGTTTGAAATCTCATTTGAGAGTATTTTGCGAAGACTATTTTATCCAATTGAGTTTTGACAATTTGAGTCCATTTAGGAGCACAGAGTTGAGAGATCCTATGAATATAGGGATATAGGGAACCAAAAGAACCTCATTCAAAAAAACCTACGTATGGTTTTCCTTGGGATAGTAAAACAGTGTGCTGGATTGTTCCACAGCAGTTTTGGAAACAAAAGACCAACCCCCTTAACGACATCCTTTCTTGGTGCTGCTTCAATGCCAACTACCCAATTTTCGGTTTTTTTTTCTGGGCGCATCTTCACAAATAAATTGATTGGAATTTATTTTGTACACAATTGAAATAAAATTTATTAACTGAATACAAAAATGTAAATTATTTAAAATTTTACCGTTAAATCGACAAAAACATTGGGTGGCTCACTTTCGTTGTGACATCAAATACAGCACTTTGTTTAGTTTTCAATGTTCAAATCAATCTGAATATAAAAAAGGATACATACTTTCTTGTCTAAAAAATTAATTAATTAATTAAAAAACTCAAAAAATTAGCTACGGAATATGTTTAGAAATGACTCATACTGAGGAGGGGTGGCTCACTTTGATTGTGACTCACTGTACAACATACATACATTATAATTGTCGATGGCCTTATTATGTTTGAATATTTTTTGTTACATTTCCCAAAACGATAATCGTGCGGAATCTATACGCATCATGAATACCAAAAAGGTAATTTAGCGATCATTACACTCGCCAAAAAGCCGAACCTTTGATAGATTAATCCGTTAAGGTCAATGGGCTTAAATTCGATCGTCAGCGAGTTTTATTTTTTATTCTGTACGCAATATCTAACAAATAATTCTTTTTGGTCCATATTGACGATGATTGAAATGAAGTTTACGTATTTTTTTTTTTCATTATTACAGTAGACGCTCAGAAATTAGAACCACTTGGTAAATTAGGTGGTTCTGAAAGGTTCTAATTTGTGGAAGTATATTTTTTATACCCTTCGCTCGTAGAGTCAACGAAGGGTATATTAACTTTGTCATGAAGTTTGTAACGCATTGAAGGAAGCATCTCCGACCATATAATAAGTATACATATATGATCAGCATAACATGGGGAGTCGATTGGGCGATGTCCGTCTGTCTATCTGTCTATCTGTCCGTCTGTCCGTCTGTTGCTACGCGTTTTACTCGGCCAATTTAAAAGCTATGAAGCTGAAATTTTGCACAAATGCTTCTTTTTGCTGCAGGCAGTTTGAATGTTTGCATCGGTAAAATCGGACCATGGGGTCATGGGGCTGCCATACAAACCTAACAACCCAAATTAGGTTCTTCTAAAAAAACTTTTTTATTTGTGCACTGATTTCAACCAAATTCCACAAAAATGTATTTCTATTGATGACACATAACATATGTGAGAATCAATCAAATCGGACCAGGGGGTCATGGGGCTGCCATACAAACCCAACCCCCCAAATTAGGTTCTTCTGAGAAAAACTTTTTTGTTTGTTCATCGATTTCAACCAAATTTCACAGAAACGTTTTTCTCTTGATGACACAAAACATATCTAAGAATTGATCAAATTGGATAATGGGGTCATGGGGCTGCCATACAAACCTAACCCCCCAAATTAGGTTCTTCTAAGAAAACTTTTTTATTTGTGCACCAATTTCAACCAAATTTCACACAAATGTGTTTCTCTTGATGACACATAACATATCTAAGAATTGATCAAATCTGACCATGGGGTCATGGGGTGGCCATACAAACCCAACCCCCATTTTGGTTCTTCTAAGAAACATTTGTTGCACCAATTTCACAAAACCTTGAATTAATGTGTCTTTACCAAAGCAACAAAAAAGTTAAAAACGAATGGAATCGCACTGTGGAGTCATGCTCCCGCAACCCCAATAAAATTTTCCGAGTAAATATTTTTATTTACCCACTTATTTCAACCAAGCCCAAAACTTTTGTCAAGACGGAAGAAAAAGAATGAGGAGGGGGATTAAATACAAGTCATAGGTACGCCCGAAAAAAACTTTTAGCCCAAGGAGAGCGAAGGGTATCCAAATTTCGGCCAAGCCCGAAGTTAGCCTCGGTCCCTGGGGTTGGCGAGCTTAGCGAGCAGGGGGCGAAGACCCCTAGTTCTTCGTTGTTTTTGATCAAAAATAGCCCAACGTAGCCCAACGTTATTCTTAAATGTATTTATCGTACTGCTCAAATATTAGATGAATCCTACAAAATCGAATTGTCTTAATCATATTTGTCATGTTTGCCTTTTTAATTAGTTTAAAGTGAATACCTACATCTGAAGGGTGTTTTTTTAAACTGAATTAACACATGCCTACAGAAAAGTCTTTCATGCTAAAGAAAATGAGTTTTTATGAATGTGAGAAATAGTTTTCTGAAATTTATAAATAAAAATTTTCATTTTAGGCTAGCACTGGAGCTAGAACGTTATCTGGGCTCTGGAGGTCTAATTCAAGTACACTTTCAAGAAGCCAATTATAATCTATATTCGTTTTTTGCGACGAATTTTGATTTGCAAATGCTTGGTTTCATTCTATTTTTTGAAGAACCTACGAACATTTTCGTTTGGTCATTTTACGATTTGAGAAAGAAGGACTATTTGTCCAGACAATAACTACATATAGCTTAACAAATTATTACCTGGAGGTCGTTCGCTCATGGATGATTTTTGTTTTCGCTAGAAAACTTCGATGCCGTGTGTGCGCTGATAAACAGAGGCACCCTAGGGCATTCCTGCCCGGTAATACATTCGATTATGCACGAAAACTTGGTCGTGTTCCAGGACTACCAATATATTCCGAGGAATTCGCGAAACAAATAAGATAAGACGAATCGTAAAAATGCAATCTCTAAGAGATGAGTTCATACTACCTTCTTCTAAGATAAATCGACGCACCTACTGATGGACAACCCGCATTTCAGTTCTTATTGGGAAGCCGATGATATATTTTTGTACTTACCCATTAAAAAAAACAAGTGAGCATTTTCGTACGAGTAGGCCAGAAGCATCTATGTGAAGAGCCGACAAAACATGTTTTGAGAGTGTCTCAGTCGACGGAGAAAAGGTGCTTCAAAAACTGGTTTGATTGCATGGAAAACTGCAGAAATGTTCCTCAAGAATACTTAAAAATTTCAAAATTCTTTGATAAAAACCGGCGTAATTTTTACCTTTTGAACAAACTTTTTAGTGGCCCTCGTGCATCATTTAGCTTGGAAGATTCATTCCATTACCTTTCGATAACAGTGACTTAATATCTGTCTTGTTAAAAATCGCGGTAAAACATAAACTTCAGAGAGTTATACAGGACTACTAAACAAATTTCAGTTTGAAGTCCAATGGCTTAAAAAAAAACACCCTTTAAGTTGTTACAGATAGAACACACAATTTCCAGGAAAATGGAAATTTTCTAGTAAATCTAGTCTGGTTTTGCCCTCCTAACTCCTTGAGCTTGGTGCGTTGCGTTGACGACTACCGTGTGTAGTCGAAATAATAGAGCTGGAATAAAATGATGTAAGAAAGCTATTATCCTAAATAATGCCGGCCCCACACTGTCCGGGGTTTGCCAAAGCATGCGGTACAAAATATCAAAGTTGTGGACAACACACACTTGGGAGAGTCAGAGACGATGACCAATAACGTTTGTTGAATTCCCCACTGCCTCTGTCGCTGCCAGGCGTATGTTATCTACAACGTTGATCTTTTGTACGGACAGTGTGGTTGCGGTCACCAACTTTCTGAAAAGCCACCCAAGCACATTACCTTAGCAGAAGTTGCGAGAAAATTGAGATGACAAAAGATCGTTTTAGGCTCAAATAAAAAAAATTTTGTTTTTTAGGAAAATTTGTTGGCTTTGACGAACTTTTTATTTTAGTATTCCAGCTAGTGTAGTTTTAGAGATATTGAGATTTTAGTAGTCTGAGCACATTTTTGGAAAATCTTTAAATGCCTGTGACAGCAAAAGAGTTTCGGGATAGCACCCTTTTCGCTGAAAATAACCTGGGGAATCATTTTTCAATGTGTAAGATGTACGGTGGGAATCCTTTTGGTTCATTGATGGACGCTCGAATCGCAATGGAATTTGTTTTTATCTCCGCATAGCCCCCTTGAGGGCATCCACGGGGACTTTTAAATATGAGTTTTCACTATAACAATATTCAAAAATATAAAACAATCCAGTTTTTTTGCCATTTTGAACTCACGTAGCGCCTTAGGGGTGCAAGTATCCGCCAGAAATTTAGCCAGTTTCTCAAGGACTTTACTGGCTACAAATTAACCATAAACAACCTTTTATTTAACTTTACCGTTATAGAGATTTTAATGAAACCATGCTGAAACACCACCAAACACTTTCCAGTACGTGTTACCGTTATCAAGATATTCACAAAAAAAACGAGACCGAGGCTAATTTCGGGCGCGGCCGAAATTTGGATACCCTTCGCTCCCCTCGAGGTAAAAGTTTTTTTCGGGCGTACCTGTGAATTGGGTTCAGTCCTCTCCGCTTCCATGCTTTTCCATGAATTTTCGCATAAGTGCCGTGGCGAAGTTTTATTGGGGAAGCGGGGAACGTGAGTTTCTTATAAGAACCAGAAAGATGGGGGGAGGGTATGTTTGTGGCATCAATTAAAACACATTTCTATGAGTTTTGGTTGAAATTGCTGGACAAATAAAAAACTGATTTGGGGGTTGGGCTTATATGCCAGCCCAATGACCCCATGGTCCAATTTAATTCAATTTTGCATTTGTTTTGTAACATCATTAAAAATACATTTCCATGAGGTTTGTTTGAAATTTGTGTCCAAATTAAAAAGTATTTTTTAGAACAACCTTATTTTGGAGGTTAAGTTTGTATGGCAGCCCCACGATCCCATAGTTCGATTTCATTTATTTTCACATTTGTTATGTGGCATTAATATAAATAATAATTTTCGGTGGTTTGATTGAAATTGGTGTGCAAATAAAAACGTTTTTCTTAGAAAAATTTGATTTGGGGGGCTAGGTTTGTATGGTAGCCCCATGACCACATGCTCCGACTCCATCTATTCATACATATCTTATGTGTCATCAATAGAAACACAATTGTGTGAAGTTTGGTTGAAATTAATGTATAAAGAAAAAAAAATTCTTAGAAGAACTTAATTTGGGGAGCTAGGTTTGTATGACAGCCCCACGACCCCATGGTCCGATTTGAACCATTTTTACATATATTTTGTGGTATCACTAGAAACACATTTGTGCGAAATTTGATTGAAATCGATGAGAAAATAAAAAAGTTTTTCTTAGAAGAACCTAATTTGGGAAACTAGGTTTGTATGGCAGCCCCACGACCCCATTGTCCGATTTGGTCGATTTTTACATATGTTGTGTGTCACCAATTAGAACACTTTTGTGTGAAATTTGATTGGAATTGGTGCATAAATAAAAAAGTTTTTCTAAGAAAAACCTAATTTTGGGGCTAAGTTTGTATGGCAGCCCCATGACCCCCTTGTCGGATCTCAGCGATTCAAACATACAAACTGCCTGCAACAAAAAGAAGCATATGTGCAAAATTTCAGCTCCATAGCTTTTAAATTGGCGGAGCAAAACGCGTCGCAACAGACAGACAGACGGACATCGTCCAATCGACTCAGCTCGTCATGCTGATCATATACATATATACATATTTTATATGGTCGGAGATGCTTCCTTCAATGCGTTACAAACTTCATGACAAAGTTAATATACCCTTTTTCGCTTAATAAGCGAAGGGTATAAAAATAGTTTTGTAGGTGTTTCACCTTCTGTAGCGGCATCCGTATGGGACTTTTTTGGATCTTTTTTTACACTTTAAAGGTCTGGATAGACCTCGGGTGAAATGAGAATGAAATTTTTGTCCGCTGCGATTTTCTCAATGAGAATACTTACTTACTGTCGTGGAACATGTCGCAAATGCTCGGGAATTCCATAAGCTACAATTCGAAAATGGTTCCAAAATTTTTCTCGGCCATTTTATATATCATTTTTTGATTCCCCGGTCAATAGATATTTTCCACGATGAAAATACCGGGGAATCGAAACAAAATATTATAAAATGGCCAAGAAAAATGTTGGAACCAATTTCGGATCGTAGCTTATGGAATTCCCCAGAATTTGCGACATGTTCCACGACAGTAAGTATGCATTTTAATTGAGAAAATCGCAGCCGACAAAAATTTCATTCTCATTCCATTCGAGGTCTATCCAGACCTTTAAAGGGAAATTTCATGCAGAAATGCAGCTTTTCCATAACCACACACTCAGCTTCTTTTCTTGTAAAGGACATAGAAAAAAATGGGAATTCAAGGGTCTGAAGGAAGCAACCTCTCATCTGCATCGCTCAATTACGTCGATTTTTTTTATTTTTGTTCAGTTCTACATAGTCGTTTTACACGTTTTCAGTTTGTCACTTAATTTCACATTTGAGCTGTTTTCTAATTTTTCTATTCAAGCTCGATTAACCGAACTTTCGTTTCTCCGAACCACCCTTGCCGACATTAGTTCGGATAATCAACGCTCTACTGTATTTACGTACAGGCTTTGTACGGAAAAATTATAATTTTAACCCTTTCATGCCCAAATTATGGATTTTAAGCGGAGAATTTTTCTAACAACATTATGTCGTTCAGTAGGCATGTTTTATGATATTTTCTTGAAAAAAAAAATTTTAAGCGCTACAGTTAACAAATTAGAGCATGATGCCATATGGCATCATTGGGACTGAGAGGGCACTTAGCAATTTCCGTGTGAAAAATGAGATATTTGGTCGGCAAAAATCCTACATCGGAAATTTTTTTGCAGAATGGTTGGTGACGACCCCCAGATTATGGGAAAAAAAAGTCCCATCCGATTGGGGGTCCATAACCTTAAAAAAGGGGGAAAGGGGGAAATGGGGGCAATTTTTCGTTTTTTGCGAGTATTTCAAAAACGACAAAAGATATAGAAAAATAGTCTGAGAACGAAAAAAACTACATAAAATTATCTTTGCAATGATATATAACACATGAAGGATATATTCAATGATTCGGCGATAGTTTAAAAATAAGTTAGAACTTTTTCATTTTATACCTTTTTTAAAAGCCCCATAACTCTTGAAAGGATGTTAGTTCAGCCGTAAAATTTCGTACAAGTATTCACAATAAGTTCAATATTATTTTGGTAGAAACAGTGAGTCGCTCCGACCAACGACCCCCATTATCCCCCCATTTGAATTTGGCGAAAGGACATGTCCATAACTCCCCCCAAAATTAGAGCAGAGTGCTAAATTTTGGTTTGTTGCGATTGGAGCTCATAATCACCCCACCCACCAAAAATTAGCTCATTCCGATAAAAACTAAGGGTGTCTTCCATACAGCAAGCAACTCGCATTTATATGAATAGGGGACTTCCTGACTTGCCTTTCACGCCCAATGATGCCATATGGCATCATGCTCATACAAAACCACTTTATAGGGTTTTCCTAAAAAAAAATCGAAAAATCTTTTGATTTTCTCTTAAAACAACCTCTTTACAAAATAAAACCATTAAAATGATTTGCATAAAATGATTATTATCAGGAAATATAGGGAAATGTATAAATCAGTTTTTCGGCTTTACGACAATCGTCAAACCTTCTCTAAAATTTCATTAAAAATAACATCCCAAAACCAAAAATTTCACGCTGGAAAAAATCAACTAGGTGTTATACTATTGGGAGAGTCTAATATCACACAAAAAGTTAAAATTTATTTCTTAGATTTTCTATGAAAAATCATTAAATTGCATGATGCCATATGGCATCATTGGGAGCGAAAGGGTTAATGCATCTGCAATGAAAATATGTATCAAAAATACTCAATAAATTTGAAGAATGTACATTGGGATGTAGATAGCATCTGCTTGTACATATGATTGATTACATCATGTGGACCAATTTCAAATTTTGAAAATCGAATAATTATGAATAAACGCCTTCAGTACTTAATGTATGTGTACATGTACGAGTGCTTGTACCATATTGCATTGATGGTATCTCTTCGATAAAACAAAAGGCACAGACTAAAATAATTGTACATACAAGAAGATGCAATTTGCAGCAATTTAGCATGGTGCAATTGGCGTTCAAACTGATACACTGAGTACACGAGCACAAATGTGCGAACTGCGAATGTTGTAACATATGCCAACGTTTTTTTTTCCCTAATAGTCTAGTACAGATAGCTCAAAACCCAAACATCCAAAATAAAAAGGAATTTTTGATGCCAAATTGTTTAATACGCTGCTTAATATACGCAGTAAAAAGTTACACTAATTTGCGCCATGGGTTAAGAGGGGAGGGGGTGGCAAAGGGGTTAAAATTCAGTTTTTTGCAAATATCTGGGAAACTATGAAAAACTAGCGTCTTTTTAAATTAAGCCAGGCAGATAAAATTTGGTGAGCTGCCTAGTCTAAGCTCCATTATGCTTCCCACCAAAAACTATTACCATCCGATCAAAACTAAGGGTACCCCTCATACAAAGTGAACGAAAATTCTAACAAATTTCACATTTTTTCACTTCTAAATTCTATGTAAAATAGAAAAAAAAAGATTATCTTTTAGAACGTCATTATAACACTTAATTGTAGTCTTCTGAATGTATATTCAAAAGTTTGTACGAAGGCGTACGCTACAAGTATCAACAAATTGGGTTTGAAGGTCAGTGATACCAGTTCTAAGGCTATTTGCGAATATTTCGTGTAACGTGTACTAGCAACCTTCAAACCCGATTTTTCGTACTTGTAAGGCACGTTCTGGTACAAACTTTTGGATATACATTCAAAAGACTACAGTTAACTGTTATAAGGACGTTTTAGGAGATAAATTTTTTTTTCTATTTTAGATAGAATTTAGAAGTGAAAAAATGTGAAATTTGTTAGAAATTTGGGTTACTTTGTATGGGGGGATCGGATGGTAATAATTTTTGGTGGGGAGCATAATGGAGCTTAGAATAGGCAGCACAAATCTGCCTGACTCAATTTAAAAAGAAGCTACAGGCATGCCTTTTTTAAAAATGTTAGGAGGAGTGAAGGGGGTGTCAATGAGGGGAGCATTCCAATTTTTGGTAGAAATTAAATAAATTTTGTTAGCAATATATGGACAAGATCTAATGACCGAAGGTCTATTCTATCAAGAGTTACAGTGCGAAATGTAAAACTCAAAAAATGTAAATTCACTATAATATTTTTGGGTCTAGGGTATAATTTTCTGAGAAAATGTCTAGAGTGTTACATATCATTACAAATGTAATTTTATATAGTTTGTTTTGTCCTCAGCTTATTTTAAGGTCAACTCATAGTTTTCCAGATATTTGCAAGAAACTGAATTTTCACCCCTTTGCTACCCCCTCCCCCCTCAACCCATGGCGCAAATTAGTGTAACTTTTTATTGCGTATATTAGGGAGTGTATTCAACAATTTGGCATCAAAAATTTCTTTTTTTTATGTTTAGGTTTGGGGCTATTTTGAACCAATTGTACTGGACTATAAGTAGTTTGTCGAAGAGAGCCTTTAAGCAATAATGTTTGTACCTTATTGAGGTAATTGCGACGGTGGATTGTTTTTCCCTATAGCCGGAAACTTATTAAAGTTGTTTTTTTTTTTTTTAGTTATTGAAAGTGGATTGGTTTAGTTTACCAAAAATGATTTCCTGCCATGGGTGTATAATGTTGAAATTTGCTTGTATGTACATGTTCAGTTGAAAGGTTCAAAAATTTTGTTGAAGGACGTAAAATCAGAACCCAAACGCATTGCGCTTTTTGTAATTTAATTTTCACTAAAAATTAAAATATACTCCAAGATTAGCTCTTTGAATATTAGTCTTTCGTTAATCGAAAGAATTTTGACAAAATTGTGAATAGAATTATTATTGGTATATATTTCGATATTAATGTACCTTCTCAAAAAAAGAAATTGTTTGTGCAAATATTTTATTATTAGAAGAGTTAGATTATAATGTATGTATTAGCACACATAGTAAATTTATACATAAAATACAGCTATGTACATAGAAGGCAATGTCTGACAATAATAGGTTGACTTCAACCAGCGTCGCCCCATATCAAACGATTATGCCGCCAAAAGGGTGAACGACCGAATAGTCATCTTCAGACTAATCTGGCAAGTATATCTTGTCGTCAAAACAAATATACATTTTGCTGTTTCTCCCAGCTTGGCGACTATTTAGCTTAGCGGGTTTTCATGTTTATTTGCATCGATAATACTAATGCCGTGGCTAAACCTATTCATCATAGTAGAGTCAGCTAATGTGATTATGTAGCTATTATCCCATGAATAAATCTTAAATCTGCGAATTAGTGAAGTCAACATGATGTGTGTGAATGCTTTGTGTGGACAAATGTTTTGTTATATACAGGGTGTACCGCATTGGAGGGTTACTACTGAAAGGACTTTTCCTTGGTTTACCCATTTAAACCCAGCGCCCCATTTTTTAAACACAAACACAACTTTTTAAATTAAACTGGTAACAATTTTTGAAAGTGTTTTTACTAATTTCTTTTGAAAAGATATTGGCTGCAACTAAAACGTGGTAACTTTATCTTGGCTAACTTTGTTCCATTTCCGGTTTGAAGTAGAGTGAGCTGACCAGACTTCCGAAGGCCCAATGCTGTACACCTTGCGGAATTCGGTTTTCAGACAAACTCTCGATGATACTATCTCTGACGGTGAAACTTGAGAAAGCAAGGTTCTGTTTGTACTAAGCTAAGGTGACCAGACTCCCAAAGGCCGAATGCTGTACACATACTTGTGGAATTTATTTCGCAAGCAAGTCCTCAGCCATACTTCCAGGTTCCAGGTCCGAGGTCTATGTCCAAACATGTTGGCTTATTCTCTAAAACACGACAGACAGAGAAAGGTCTGAGCGCAGGATCTATGTAAGTACGAGTCATAGGTCTAAATTCCACACCGATCGCATCGCTCACACCTCGCCTTATCATTCTTTGCTCCAGCGTCACAAAAATGTTGGCTAATTTTGAAAAGTGCGACAGACATGGTAAGGTTTGGAGGAAGCGAAGGGCGAGGCACTGGATTTAAGTAAATCTAAGAGAACTAAATCTTACCAATTGCCTTCCATCGGCTCAACGCTCGCTGGACTCTCACCACCTCGCTTTATCCTACTTCGCACCAGCAATACGTCGCAAAACTGTTGGCGAATAGGTACTGAACAACGTGACACACGGAGCAAGTTCTGAGCGGAGCGAAGGACGATGTACAGGATCTGAGTCCACGTATGGACGAGCCAGACGTCCAAATCCTACGAATTGCCTTCCATTCGCTCACCGCTCGCTGCGCTCGCCTGATCCTATTTCCCAGCAGCGCTATGTATCAAAAATGTTGGCGAATTCTGAAAAGCGCGACAGACAGCGAGGTGTGAGCGGAGCAAAGGGCGAGGTATAGGATTTGTGTAATCTTAAGGACGGGCCAAATCTTACCTATTACCTTCTATTGGCTCGATCGCACCTCGCCTTATCCATTTATAACAGTGCTGGTCGCAAGGATGCTGGCGAACTATGAAAAGCGCGACAGATAGAGTGAGTTCTGAGTGACGCCAAGGGCGAGCCACAGGATCTGAGTAAATGTATGGACGAGCAAGATATCTAAATCTTACGAATTGCCTTCTCACTGATCGCTGCGCTTGCACTTCACCTTTTTCTATTTCGCAACAGCACTGCGTAGCAAAAATGTTAGGGAATTTTCAAATGCGCGACAGGCGGAATTAAAGTAAACCTAGGGACTAGCCAGAGGTCTAAATCTTATCTAAACCTGGTTGCAATATTTCTGGAGGAGAGTATGCATTTTTCCATGGCTACATTAGTGATGCCATGCCGGTCACCTGAGCTCTTAAAGCCATTTTAAATAAATTCTAAGGAAATGTGGGAAATAAACCTCTATTCCAAGTCATTTCTTTAGTATGGATTTTCCTATAGAGGTTGATATCGATGGATTGGTGGCTGATTTTTCCATCGTTTTGTCATAGGGAAAATCAATTAAAATTTCATCTTTCGACGGTTGTAACTTCTAAACCTTGGCAGATTGGTGCCTTACAAGTTCGCTAAATTTCAAAATTCCGCTAAAGAATTTCCAAGTTATGGACAATTTTCGATTAGAAAAGACAGAAGTGTCATTTGGGCAGTTGTAGCTTCCGAGCGCCGATAGGTGGACCGTGTAATTTGGAGGAAATATTAACGCTCTACAAGTATCCAAATTTCAGAGCGATCGGGAAAGGTTGCCGAGCAGGGCCGGATTTCCCATATGGGCAACCTGGGCAACTGTCCGGGGCGGCAGATTCTGAGGCGCGGCAATTTTCGAAAGTATCCCTTTGTTTTAAACTCTGTAAAGTAGCATTTTGGAAACTCTTAGAGCAGTTGACATAATTAGACAAAAACTTTAATTTCATCTTTCCAATTTACTCAAGTTAGATATATTCCAGGGCGCCCAACCGAACACTTAACTGAAATTGAAAAAAGTCTACAAAAAATTCTAGTCATCTACAAAAGTTGGCAAAATTCTTTAAGCATTCATTCCGAGTATCATACTGGTGGCGCGTAGTTCAGTCGGTCTAGAAGTAGAAAGTATTTTCGCAAAGCATTGGCGTTAACTTAAACAAGGGAAGGGATCTAGCAAGTACTTCAGTGTCCATTTTAATAGGAAGCCTTGGGGAGTTTTTGGGTGCAATAATCAGGGATCCGGAACGGCCCAATTTTATCGCTCTGCTACCACTCGAACAAATTTGCCATATGTCTCCCTTCTGACAGTATCCTTTTGTACGATATGAATAAAGATTATGGCTAACGAAATTTAGCGCAAACGTTTGAATATTGTAGAAATCTTACATGTAATTAAAAGTGGAATAAATCAGGCTAAAATGTCCATTCAATAGTTTTTATTTGAAATATTTCGGAGATGGCCGAGTTTTTTCAAAAACAAGTCGATCCACTCCGCTTCGAAGAGCAAAAAAGCGCTCCTCGCTCCGGGAGTTAGTTTCGCTTCGTCCTTCTCCGCTTCAGATCCCTGTAACAATCAAGGAATTCCTGAACCTATTTTAAATAACTCTAGGCCGCCCACACATTCTGCGTGTGTGGCCCAGTGTCCCTAGTTAGTAAAAGCAAGCACACATTTTCGAGTTTTCTATTACTAATTTATTATCTTAAAATTAGCCGCCAAGCAACTGGGATGTAGCCAGAATTTGGTTTCAGGTGGACACCTCCACACTTGGGATATTAGAAATGATGCATTCGCTATAAAATTTTCAGTAATATGTTTCTGTCGTGTGAACAGGTTAAAAAAAATTACAATTTGTAAGTTTATATTTTCGAAATGTAATTTTCCTTCAGAAACAAAAAAAAAGGGGAAGATACATAAAAAAAAATCATTTCACATGACACTAATGAAAAATTTTAGTTTTCGAGGTTACAGTGGCGGATTTACCAATTTCCCGCCAGTAGGCTATTCCTATTCACAAAGTGCCGCCCCTACTGAAACCCTACTTTTTGTCGATAGTGAATATCCGGATAGAATTATGCTTTATTCACCTCGAATTGTTTTGAGTTTACACTTTGTATTTAAATACGTGTCATCTTCGAGCCTCCCGCCTCGTGGGTCCTGAGTAGTGGTGTAACGTACGGCGTTCCATCTGTGCATTGGAACACGGGTGCCCAATCTAAAAGGGCCCCATAAGCCGAGAAGCGCTGTCAATCCGCAGGAACAGAAGAACCTAACGAACACAAGTACCGCCGATTTATGCCACAAGTAAAAGTTTAGGTTTTAACCTAAAAATATTGACACAACCACGTTCCAACTTGACAAATTTCAAAATTATTTTGATAAATTTCCACTATAAGTTGACGAGTTTCAAAATTTTATTGACGAGTTTCCATTACAAACAAAGCAGCTAATGTTGTTTAAAGGTTGGGCATAGCAAGGAATATGAAAAAACTGGAAGGATCTTGGTTTCGAATTTAAGCTTCAATGGCCTTCAATATTTACCCTCAGTGTTTGACGCTCTTAGACAATGGCGACAAATACCTTTTCATATTTATTCATCCTACAATCTTCCACGGCAGTGTGAACAACCTAAAAAATATTTTCCTAGAATTTGCCGCCCCCTGAAATCTGCCGCCCTAGGCTCAAGCCTACTCAGCCTACCGGTAAATCCGCCACTGCAAGGTTAGGTTATTCGTTTATAACTTCTAAAACTGCCAAAAATGAGAAAAACTTCCGAAAGTGAAAAGGTATTTAGCAAACACTCTGAACACATTCTGTAGAAAATTTACATTCGATGTAATGGATGCTGAATTTCAATGCCTTTTTAAACAATTTCGGGAAGGGTCCGAACCCCATGGACCTTCACCTGGCCCCATTCCTCGAAAGCACCATATTGTCAGGCAAACAAAATAACATCGGTCACTCGCGTAAAAATATGAAATTTTCTTCTCACATACCACAGCACAGCTAACGTTTTTCCTAGCATGTGTATAGCACTACTTTCAAATTTAACCAGTGGCGGAGGGCGGATATTTGGTTACTGCCCAGGGGCGCCATAGAGGCTAAATCCGGCCCTGTTGCCGAGTTATCGAAAATAGACCATTGTCAAATATGAAAGTGCGATTATCTGGCTAAATATCGACCACACAGGGTACATGGATCAAACTTTACATCTTAGAAGCAGACATTCCTGATCACAGGCCTCATTGAGGAGCTTAATATGTAGTGAATTAGGTTTCATTGTGTGGTGAATGCTGTAGATTTTGCTGTACATTTCCCAATGCTGTGCAACAGGTCAAAACGCTGTACTGTACTGTACAGCAAAATGCTGTACGTCTGGTCAGCTTAATCCAGATCTACTTATGCATTTCACTTATACTGAACAGCATATGGTGCTGGCCATATATCCCTCCCCTTTCCAAAAGGCTATCTGGGGGTTGATATCCGTTCTCATAACGTGAACTTTGTGTTGCCGATATTGTCCATTATGGTGGATGGTAAGGCAAGTGTCGCTAGTGTCGATAAAAAGAAGAAGATATTCTTCTTTCGAGAGCTGATAGCGTAATGTTCCAAATATTATGATATGATAAATAGTAATCGAGTTCTAGGCAGCTCAGCCCCCCGATTATTTTACATCTCGTCATTAGTTAGTGGTTTTTCCAGTTTTTCAGTACTATGAAGAGGTGGGGTTTAACCCGCTCATCATGGCCAAAATCTTGATTAGATTAGTTTATTGATTTCCAAGATCATATGTGGCAAATCTGATAGCATCATATGTACTTATTGGTAGAGCGTATTGATAATCACAACTTCTTTACTTTATGCGTCTATGGAACTGCAGGTTTAAAAGATAGCACCAACTTATCTCGAAACCAAGGTTCGACCATGAACTGTTGCTTTAGTTATTCAGTACATAATCTGGCAGGGGAGGCTACAACTAATTTTGTGAACACTGCCAATGCCGTTCATAGGCTAATGGGGTGACTACTATTACGAGAAGCATTGAAGATTATTACTTCGCAATATTTCGCAGACCTCTGCGTGGGTGACAGCAAACATTCTTTACTTAACTATACATATTCCGGAAATAGCAATATAAATTTATATATTTTATCTGCCACATAAATTAAGTCCCAAACATGCGGAAAAATCGCGAAAAACAATAAGATTTCAAATAAATCTGAAAAGTGCATTGAACTAGAACAGCTCGCGCGATAGATATGTTGTACCCAAACAGCGCAGATGATTCTGTTCGGCCGTTCCGTATGGGGCTCATGATCCAGATACGCTTTTCTTAGCGCATTCTCTCTCTGTGCAAATCGTGCCAAGTATGTGCGCTGTGATTTAGAAATTAAATTGTGTAAAAATTATTGTTGGCGATAGCTTAAGCTTATTACCCAGCCGGACAGTGTGTGATGGCACCACAAAGCACAATATTGCCTTGCGAGTTCAACGTTCTGCCATCTGGGATAAGGCTAAAGACCATAGTTATCTCGACACGTCTCGGCGAGGCGCAATAGATAAAGCATCATCACAGCCTCATAATAATAATAGGCGAGCAAGGCCCGCTATATCTATGATTTTGCCTGGCATATTTATTGTTCCGTGTGTACACCGCCAATCTACCGCTGCTTTTCTACGACGACTCTTCGGTCTTCGCCATCTTAAAGTGTTCCGCATTTTGTTAATTTTATAAAATGCGGTAGTGATTGCGCGAGCATGAACCGTTTATTGCCCCTCGCGCTGTACGATGTTAAGAGGCATGATGATGAGGCGTCGTTTCGCGCATGTATGTACATATAGTAGTCAAGGTCGCGATTTTCTTATTATTTTTAGGTGGAAATATGCGGTAGGCTAATAATGCTATTAATTTGATAGCCTCGCAATCTTGGGAGCGATGATCGCGCAAAATACAGATTCACCAAAGCAAAATATAGTCTCGGGGGGTGAAAATTATTACATATTATGAATAGATTGCGACTTGAACGACACCAGAGAAACCGCAGAGTGCAATGGCCAGCACGGTAGTCGGTTTTCGGAATTTCGCGAGACGTGATGCGTCATCAGCCCCTCATAAATGTTGCCGCCTGATATATCAACAAGCGGGATAGTAGCGCACCGAACACTCTTGTGATGCGATGAGAAGCTCTGAAGCTTGCCTGCGGTTATGACTGAGATATTGTTTATGCAAACAATACGTGGGGAGCAAACAACTTAATTAGCACTTTGGACGACACTCAAGTGTAAACGGCCTTTGAAATGAATATGCTTCTTTTTTATGAGTAGGCTCTTGCGCTTCTCGTTCAGGGGGTGGTCCGGCCGGCACTATGGTTCTTCTGACACGCCAACGCTTTCAGCAGCGTCGCGGTCATCGTCCAATGAACGCAGCAATTTTGCCCAAAAAGCTTGACGCAATTTTTTTTTTGGTGCCTCCAACTGGCGCACATGTATGTACAGTGCATACATAACATATACTTCGTCACCTTGACATTGAAAGGTAAAATTAAATTAGCATGTAGGTGGTATGTACATGTAAAAAATGTAAAAAATTGAAGATGCGTTTTTTTTGTTCGCTCTGGAGTTCAGGGAACATGGAGAGGAGTCTCAAAGTCAAGTTCTTTTTAGCACTTATTCAATTTATTCGTGAAGTCATTGATTGTTTTCGTGACATGTTAGCGCCGCGAATTTTGAAGCATGTGTGAGTGCTTTTTGGACAGGGTTGCACATGAAACTTTGCTGTTACTGGTCTGGTACACCTAAGAGCTAAGACCTAAGTAAGTGTCCGGCTTTATATTTTGGCCAATAACTCGTTTTGGTAATTGGATTTGCACGTCGCTGTCGTAAGAAGAAATTCATAAATTATCCGACAATTTTCAGGGATTTTTTTATACTTTTGTGGTTAACCTTGAACCTGACATGTCCATAGCGTGATGATTGTATTTTGTGTCGTAAATGGATGTAAATTTGCAGTGATTATGTGTTTATGGATCGAGTATATTTCAACGTCAAAAATACTAAATTGAATAAAAGAAATAATCGGCAGTTGTTCAGTGTATTTTTCAACACAGTGTAAAACTAAGCATTTTAGGGAAAGTTATCATTTTTTATTCTAATTATATATTCTTTTACTTAAAGGTATCCTTTATTAGTAACTTTCTTTCGTTTTTTGTTTTTTTAATTGAAATTTTGAAATCTTTCTCTCTCTGTTTCCTTCTACTCCCTAGTGGGGCATAGATCATTGACTTCGCTTCTTTTCCACCTCTGCCTATTAGCAGCCATCGCCTTCAGCTGGTCCCACGATTTGCATATACATACATAGATTTTCTCTCTGTCTCAACAGACCTTCTCCATGTATTTGTGGGTAGCCCCACACGACGGCTTGCTTTTGATTCCCTGAGGAGTCCAGTCTAGAGCCTGTTTGCAATGTTTTCTGGCTCTTTTCGAAGTGTGTGTGACCTATCCACTGCCACTTTCACCTTTGGATGTCGATGACTAACCTATTTAGGCGAGTAGTTTTGAGGAGGTCGTCGTTAGATATTACCTCAGTCCAGCGAATTCCTAGGATGCGTCGTAGGAACTGTTGTTCGTTCGTGACTTGCAGAGACCCGTCTTCATCTTTTACAAGATGCTCATGGGTAAAACATTTGCCAGTCAGTGGCTTCATGAGCATGTAAAAGGTCCCACTGTCACCACGGTAAGCCGCATCTTCTGCCTCCAATGCTAACGCGTTGATATTATTGCGTTTACGCTTCTCTCAGGTGCGGCGCAAAAGGGCCCGCAGTGCCTGCGTGGGGGGGCGAGATTTAGGGGCCCAACTACAAAAAACAATACTCCGACGTAGATATTGTTTGTAAACAAGAAGAAATATACACTTTTCAAAGTCAAAAGAAATGCTAATTTTATTTTTCCTCTTTCAGCCGGTTAGATAAGCAAGCCTCTACGCTCAAAAAATTAAATATTGTTCTAACATTTTTGAAAGTTCATTAGACAATCTAGATCGTCAAATTTTCACCAAAAGAACTCTTCTATGGTTGAAAAAAGTTTCTCTATGATATGAACACAATATAAGCCTCCATTACGGTATAAATTTGCTCCTGGAATGGCTGTGCTATTTGCTGTAACTGTAGCCGCGTTTTGTAATCCGACCCACCCTTTTCCTTGAAAATACCATTAGGTATGACCAAAACGATCCTATAAGTCCTTTTGCAAATAAACTATCTTAAAATATTTTTGGAGATAGCCCCTTTTCTATAGGGTGTTTATACCATACTAAATTCCTATTCCAATCACTTATTCAAGGAGGAATTAAATCGAAGCATGCACACAGGAAAACGAAGCTTCGCGTGTATAAAACGATCATCCGACCCGTGCTATGCTATGGCTGCAAAACATGGACCCTCACTCAAGCCTCCGAAACTTTCAGCGAATTTTCGGGGTCGTCCGCGAGCGAGATCAATGGTGCATCTGATACAACCACGAGTTATATAAATTGTAGGATGAGCTGGAAGTATAAAAAATTGTGTAGCTTCAACGTTTGCAATGGGCGGGACGCTAATTGCATGCCAAAGAAGGTGATGAACTCACAACGAGTTGAGGGAGCGAGGTTGCGTGGACAACCGAGAGCTCGCTGAGACAACTCTGTAGGCGAAGACGCCCACCAGCTGCTGCTTCCGAAACTGGAGGACAAGGTCACGTAACCGCGACAATTGGAGGTCAACGATTCAGGCGGCCAAAGCACGATGTCGGGCTATCGTGCCACATTGATGATGAAATTCCACCCCACTTTGTCATGAATTCTTAAACACCAACAAAATAGTTCGCGAGTGGTACAAAACTTGGTTCAATCTAAATAGATAGTACGGTATGTATATGTCGTAGAAGACAGACAATATTTTATCTTGCTTGCGGTAGGTAGACGGTCATTAGAGCTGTGGTGCTGAGGTCACATTTGGTTTGAATGCCGAGATTGCTCTGTTGAATTTAATAATTAAGAACACACCTTCTTAAAATTGAAGGATTTAAACTAGAGCACACTTAAATTTAAAACTGAAGCGAGCAGTGGAGTTGAATTAATAACGTGGCGTTGTTTTCCAATTGTCTAGCAAGTTACAACCTTCATCATGTGTAGTCTTATTGGTGTAGTAGGTAGGAAGCTCGTCTTAAATTCATAGATACCCGAGATCGAATCCCACTGTAGACAGGTAAGAGGGTGTTTTTTTAAGAATGATAGAACTTCATATTGAAAAAAAAAGGCACAAACTCGACTTCGAATTACATTTATCGCGGTTATGAACCACTGGCCAGGGGCTTGTTTTTCTCTGTGTACCGTAACCCCTTGTGGGACATGGTGCGTTCACTCAGCCATTTATAGGCTACTTCGAGTCACCGTTACATTGCATATAGAGGAGTGTGTATAATGATGCAAGCACTATATATTTCCTGGACCACGCCGAGATTCGATCTTCGGACCTCTAGACTACTAGCATCGTAGAGTGCGACTCAACCAAGTGAGCCACAGAGCGTGATAGGGGCTTGCCGATTTAGGCTCGATGTAAGTACATTAACTGTTATTATCAAGGATCTTCGTAGAAAGTTCTACCTCTCCCGACATATTTTTAAGCTACCGACCTTTTTCTAAGCTTCATTATATAAACTATAATAAATTAGAAAATGATCGCTTTCAGATCATTATACCCGTCACTGTGTGAAAGGGTATATTCACTTTGTCATGAAGTTTGCAACGCACAGAAGGAAGCACCTCCGACTATATAAATTATATATATTATTGATCAGCGTGACGAGAGAAATCGATTGAGCCATGTCCGTCTGTCTGTCTGTCTGTCCGTCTGTTGCAACGCAAACTAGTCCCTCAGTTTTGAAGCTATCGGGCTGAAAATTTGTACACAAGTTTCTTTTTAGTATACGCTGTATATATGTCGGAACGAATGGAATCGGACCATGGGGTCATGGGGCTGCCCCTGAAAATTAGGTTTTTCTAAGGAAAACTTTTTTCTTTATGTACCAATCTTAACCAAACTTGACCCAAGTGTGTTTCTAGTAAAGCCCCAAAACATATATAGGAACGAATGGAATTGGAACATTACGTCATAGGGCTGCCATACAAACGAACCATTGAAAATTAAATTCTTCTAAGAAAAACTTTTTCCTTGTTAAGCCGACCGTAACCAAACTTCATCCAAATGTGTTCCTATAGTAAAGCCTCAAAAAATATCTAGGAGCAGATGATAACGGAACACCACGTCATAGGGCTGTCATACAAACCAACCGCTGGAAATTAGGTTATTGCATGAACAACCCAATGTGTGGCTAGTATAAGCTGACCAGACGTAAAGCATTTTGCTGTAGAGTACAGCATTTTGACTTGTCGTACAGCATTAGTAAATGAACAGCATTCCCAACGCCACACCAAAGAAACCTAAATGACTGCATAATAACTTCCTCGGTGAGGCCTGTAGTAAGTCTGTTAGGTGTTATTAGCACGGTAATCTCACTTTCATGTGGCAAACGTTCATTTTCGATAATTTCGGAACTCTTTGGTCAATCGTTCTGAAATTTAATGTACCTAAATGTAAGCGCCAGGTAGCTCCACAACCTAGTGACTACATTTACTTTCATTTCTCCATATTTTAGGGTCCCCCTATCTGCATTCGACAGTTACAGCTGCCCAAATCGCACTTTCGTCTTTTCTAATCGAAAACTCTACAAAATTTGTCCAATAAATTTGATAATAATTGGCAGACTTGTGAAAATTTCAAGGCTCTACCTCACACTTGTAGCTGTAGAGCTATACTTGGCGCTCACCGCTCACATTGTCTCCAAATTTCAAGGTCCTACCTATCTGCGTTCGGGATTTCAATCGTATCAATCGAAAATTTTCCCTAATTCGGAAATTTTGGAGCGGAAAATTTTGAAATTTAACAGCCATGTATAGAGGACCGCACTGCCCGTATTAGGTAAAAATTTCAAGCATCTATAGGTGCCAAGGTTCAGAAGTAACAGCCATGTAAAGATGCGATTTGAATTTTTGACAAAACGATGGAAAAATTACTGTACTCCATCCGATTCCCCTATCAACCTCTTTAGGAAAAAGAAAATGCAAACTAAAGGACTCTGCAAGGATTTCCCTTATATTTATTTATTATTTATAAACAGTTTCATGATTTTTGTCTCAGGGTCACGGATAGTCATGGATAGGGAAAGGGCCATCATCATCCCTACAATGCTGCTGAGACTGCAGTTTCGAACACTGAAATTCAAAAGTTGAAGAATCACTGAGTATCGACTGTCTAGAAAGCGGAAATCGAATCCGTATTGAAACAAATTGGATTATAAATTGTCCTTTCTTGAAATATGGTTTAAAAAAAAAAAACCGACAATTTAAACTGACAAAAAGTCCTAATCTTTGTCGTACATTTGAATTAAATACCTATTCCTAACCCTAAAAAAAATCCGGGTTCATTGTGTTAAACAATTGTTGGGTTTTCCCCTTTTAAACGAGATCCTGGCTACACTTCTTCCATGCCTGTCATAACTTTGCGTGTTAGAACATACATTTGCACTTCACATGCTGATGATGTTTTGTCAATGAGAACATTTAGAAGTTGAGGGATCTTTTCTGGGTTCTGTTTAGTATCAACAGAACCTTGCAAGGACGTAGCCAGGATTTAGCTGGGCTTCAGAAGTTATGACATTATTCGAATCATGTTGCTAATTGTAGACACTAGTTTCGGCGTTGCCCCAATGAATAATATGCGTCCTGTCCCACTGTTCCTGTGTCGAATTCAATTTTATCACTTGACGAGGCTGGACGAATTGCTCCGCTATCATCGGAAGCAGACAGTGCCACGTCTACAACGCCAAAGACTTCTTTTCTGTACAATTATTATAGAAGGGCTCGTGGGCCATGGTATATGCACGAAGCAGCAACTATGGAACTATGGAAAGTACGATCGAGTATTCGGTGCCCGCGTCGTGCTGCTTTTGCCTTCCCTTCACACAGCTAAAAAAAAAATACTTCATTCTTACAGGGAAATATTTTATTTCAAATTGTGTAGCCTGTATGAGGTCTTACGAAATTTTTTGAAGTTTCCATTATGAAAGACCATCCCAATTTTGGGTCACCAGATTTTTATGTGTTTCAAATTGTTTATTATGTAGTCACAACTTTCGTCCAGATGACACAATTTATCTGACTGCAAGCTTAATTTCGGCAGAGTTTTAGGAATGAATAAATTAGAAATACTGTGCGAAGTTAAGGACTCCTGGACCCCTCCGCTGGCTACGTCCCTTGCTTACCCAGGGTTCACCATACATTTCCCAGAATATCACTTATGAAACGATGGAGAATATGTGGTCGTTTTGTGGCATCCATCATGGTGGTAGCCTCGTGACATACAGTTGACGCCGCTTAATGCGATCACATCGGAACCTTGCTGTTTTGATAACATTAAGATAACAAATAATAAAATAGTACGATTGAAGCTTTCCCTGAAAACCGAATTTCGGAATGTGTACTGCATTGGGCCTTCGGGAATCTGGTCACCTTAGGCTAGTAAAGCCTCAGAAGATATTTAGGATTGGATGGAATCGGAACATTACATCATAGGGCTGCCATACAAACCAACTCCCAAATATTAGGTTCTTGTAAGAACAACTTTTTTCTTTTTGAATCTTAACCAAAATACATCCAAGTGTGTTCCTGGATTAACCCCAACGTATCCAGGAACAGATGGAATCGCACCACGTCATATAGGGCTGCGGTAGAAATTTTTAACACAAAAGGAGCTTAAGTTTCATTCAAATGTGACGGGTATTCAAATTTCGGCCGCGCCCGAAATTAGCATCGGTCTCGTTTTTCGGAAAAGCCGCTAAACTTCGAACTTTTATCCTACTTTCTAAGGACATGCAAGCGCCCATCTCTTTCTTCTCATAGGCTGAGTTGACCGCCAGAACCGCGAAAATTTGCTGTGTAAGATCCTTGAAATTGTGGGATGGTTTCATTTTAGGCTACCGAAATGTATGGTACGTGTTGCAGGCTATAGAGCTGCCATATAAACGAAAGTAGGTTCTTCTATCAACTTCTATGGAAAATGACTGCGATCTGGACTGAATAACTGAAACGTGTGGATCGACCTTTAACGCGTTTAAATCCAGATCAGACAACAAAAAAACTTAATGACACAGTTCTTTCAACTTTTCCAGTCGATTAACGAATCTTTTCGCTGTTGCAGTCACATACATAGTATGTGAATGGTTAATGATCTTTTGATAGTCAGCAAAAAAAAAATCATGCATCCACCCGTTTGCCTATCCCCGGAGGCAATTAAGATATTTACATTTGTATAGATAGAGCGAGACAATCCTTTATGTTGCTAATTTATTATTCAGTGCAAATGACTAATGACAGACGGACGCTTGATCGCCAAGATCTTCAGACTATAATCTTGACTAGACTAAATACAAGTAGCTAGTAAATAAGAAATCGTACTGAACGTATGAATAGAAAATGAAGAAGTAACCCATTAATATGTCTATCTATGCACACTTTCCTTCATGCTTATAAGAGTGTGTTGTCCGACAATTTAGATTTAGAAAAAAAAGGAAGAACAAAATGATTCGCTGACTGAATGTACATTTTTTTTCATTCATCAATATTCATTAGTTTTGTCGTCGTGATAAATTGACATTGAATTGTAGTGGAAAGTGAAAGAAGACGATATGGTTATAAATTAGAGGATTAAAATTTTCTGAAAAAATATAGAGACAATTTATAGATTGATAATACGGCGTGAAAGAATAATATATAATCTGACTCAAATTTTGTATACGAGTAATGCTACCAGTAATAATCGGGGCTTAGCAATTAAAAAAATTAATTAAGAATTACCAAGCTTCAAATAAGAAGTAAGAATAATTCGAAATTAAATCAATCAATCAAAATGAATAAATAACGCAATAATAAATGTATTTCTAAAAAATCACACACAATTATTAGTAAAATTATCCTATCCGTTTCTGTGGTAAAAAAAAATAATTTTCTGCAACGATCTCTTGAAATTGCGTTTAACCTTTAATAAGCTGTTTAGCTAAAACACAAGTTTAAGCAATATGTTATTCGCAAAATCCTTACCGAAGTCCAACTTGAATTATTTCTCTTTTCAACTAAATTCATATATTCTTTTCAGGCTTTTTGACCTTTCTACAACTTACGTGTCACCCCGTCTTCCACACAACCTTGACGCAAGCAAGGTGAGTCAATAAATACACCGAATTGAATAAAATAATAATAATTATTATTTGTCTACTGAATATGTCTACAGAATTCTAACATTTGCTTACGATATTTGTTAGTAAGTGTATACCTTACAAAGTGCACCTGAAATGATATTCGTGCAAATTCATTGTACATATTCTCTTTGTTGCGCGATTGTCACCATATTTATATTATTATATTTCGTCAACAATTGACGCCATTGCCATTTACAAATAGAATATTGTTAGAGTTAGATAATGTAGATAGACTGACTGTTATCTTTATTAAATCTACCGGCGACTGCGAAGTGCTTATGTGAAAGAGTCTGTTGAAGCACAACCACCATACTTACCAAACCATTGAAGTCATAATATTTTTCAATTATTATGGAGTGGAGTGCCAATATAACTATGACATATAATTTTAATTGGATTTCAGAAATTTGTTTAGATCTGAGCATTGATTTCCCGCCCCGGTTCAAGGTCGGAGGAAATTCAGTCAAAAACGGAAATAAATCGGTTCACCTGAACCTGAATTCAAGTTTGTTTGTATCTTAGAAAAAGCATAGTAACCCATGCCATGCGTTAGTCCAGAATGGCTATGTGATCACACAACCCATATGTGTTTGACTCCAACAACAACATTGGTTGAAATTTTCATCCAATAACACTTAAATTAATGAAATGCTTACTGTCCTGTAAATCTATTTTTGAATTGGTCTAAATAAACGCGTTCCAGAATGAAAGGCTCGCGCCTTTCATTCAGTTACACCTATTCAGGACCAATCCAAAAATAGATTTACTATTTACCCAGTTTGTATAAAAGTACTCAAAGGCAAATCTACATGCATTTTTCGATTTAAGATTTCTGATGGCCTTTGAGCAAAAAGAAACTCAGGCAAACGTAAGGATGGATTGGATTTATATATGAACTGAACTATTAGCTGTAAATCCACTGTTACTGTTTTTTAATCAAGGAAAAGCAACTTATATGAAATGATTCCATTGTGTCCCCTGACATAAGAGCCCACGCAAGCTTACCTATGAGTATTACCCAAGTATACTTTTGCAGCTATTCAGGGACACCCTGTTAACTTGGTCCTACAAACTTCATAAATATTTGTGGCAAACATTGTTACCATTCTATGCATTTCCACAAAATTTCTTGTTTATTGTTTCATCTAGTTAAAAGATATGCATTGAAGAAATGCTTAAGAGGCTTCCCTTGTATTGTGAAAGGCCCTTACTAAATACTTACTTGGCTATATATCCGGTTTGGATACAGTTATTCGAATGAAAATTCGTAGTCATATTTCCTGTGTAATTTTCTAAAAACCATTAGCAGAATTTTCATATTTGGAAACCTAATAGGGGCTACACACGAACAAATTTAAATTTTACAAATTTAGGTACTGTTATTTACTTTTCCTTAGCAAAAGTCAACAGTCTTAATATTTAACGTATATAAGGCCATACTGACCAATCTTTGCGCAAAGTTTCATATCGATCCCTATAACGGTTTAGAAAAACAGAGCTCGAAAAGGAAGTTTAACTTGAAACGCCAATAACTTTTTTACCGTCACTCGAAACTGGACAATTTTAACTGATATGAGATGTACTCGTCTAGATCTTTGATTTAAATACCCATACGTTAATCTCCGATAAAAACTAAAAAAGTCGGCTTTTTTTAAACGTTCGGGACACCCGTTATCTTTTTCCTACCAACTTCTAAGGTATTCCCAGCCAGCATTTAACACATTTGTAATCATTATTGCATGCAACACGCGTAAGCACATATTGCTTATTCATTCATCACGTTTTCATACAAACAGTATATGACGATGTCCCCCTATTTCATGTATATACGCATTTGCACCTTATTACGGATAATCATTATAAAATCGTTATTCGTAAGCATTATGTAATAGTTAAGTATCATATATATTCAATGCATCAAAGAATAATTAAAAAAAAACACGGGCGACGGAGAGTCTCGAACTCATAACCCTATGCACCGAAGGTGCGCGCCCTAACCACTGCTCTAGCCAGACTATATGAATGACTATGTTTTAATCGTGAATCTAATCACCCCAGCAACAAAAATCACACTTGAGGAGAAAACCATTATATTTCCTATATGCATGATCCGTCGACATTCCTTCAGCTGACCATCATGTATCTAACTTTCAATGCGTCCTATCGATACATAATGCCGATTCGTGATTCATGAAGTAAAGCTTATTTGTGGCTATGTTCACGGTATATGACGCCGATGCTGGCTGGGTTTGTGCCAAAGACTGTAACCATTCTACACATTCCTACCGAACAGGGACGTAGCCAGGGGAGGGGTCCAGGGGGTCCGGACCCCTCCCGAAATGATCTTAATTGGCTTTGAAATTTCAGTAACCTGTACTTTGTTCCTTTTTTAACGGGAAGAATGTAAATGTCTTTTTTAGACTAATTAACGAAATTCGCATATCTACAAAAACTTCATACAAGCTAGAATTAAAATAAAGCTCATATACGAAAGTGCAGTAGTTTTGTGCTTCTGATCCCATCTTGCTGAGACTCTCAAGAGCAATTATTCGTTTGTTCCTGTGAGGGTATTTGATCATCCGCTGCTTTACCTTACCAACTGCCAAAGAGCCCTTCGATACTTTCACAGGAAGGAGGCCTTGGACGTTGTAGTTATGGAACTGTCTCAGTGGCGGTCTTACGTAGGGGTTCGGGAGACTCAAACCCTTTCCTAAATTAATTAGTGATACAGTGCTGAAGAATTTGATCTATGGTGTTACTTATCATTTAATTAAATACTAACAACAGAGCTGGCTTCAAGGTCGAGGGGGATTTCTGGTAGGTATCATGATTTTTACAATTGTTTTGAGTATTTGTTATCCACCAAATTGATACCCCTCTTACAAGCAACAATAGATTTTGTAAAAAGTAATACCTTGTACATCTAATCCTTTAAGGAAATTGTAATGAAGAAATAAAGTTTCGATTTGCCTCCGTGTTACAAGTTTGAAAGAAAATTGAAAATTTGTATTCGCACCTAGGGGATCCTACGGCTACGTAAGGTATTGATATTTTTAAACCTATTTCTTAATTTCCCAGGGTAACGTAAATCCGGTTTTTCTCGAAAGCCGCTCCTGAAATATTTTTTTTTGTGTACGTCCGTGCAATGTCTGTTTCTGATTGGGCAATTAAGTTTGGTCGTCCGCATGCAATAGAATTTATTGGGATCGCAGCAGCAACAGCATGTACTGCAACGGGCCATGACGATGTTATGCCGATGTGCTCCTTTAACCTATATTAAGTCAATACAGCTCGTCATAGATGCTTCAATAATGCTGACTACGACTGTTTGTGAGCGAGGTTGCGTGGACGACCGAGAGCTCGCTGGGAGAACTCAGTAGATGAGGACGCTCAGCAGCTGTTGGTTGGCCAAAGCCCGACAGCTATCGTGGCATGGAAAATGCAGAGCGAATGGATTTTTTTTACACTAGCTCTCCGGATTTATTTGCCACTTGGTTTTGAGTTTTGATACAAGTCTTTAGCTCACTACTTAAAAAAAACTTTCAGGCTTATGTGCCCTTGTAAGCAAAACAAAACAAAACCACTCAAATGTTGAATGAACTACGAGACTCTGGCTTTTCTGTACTATCGGATGCTTATGGCAAAAAAAGCAATACATGTCCCCACAATCAACAATCAACGAGCAACAAAATTATGGACCCCTCCCGAAACAAAATTCTGCCTACGTCCCTGCTACCGAATTTCATGACAATCGGTTGAGCCGTTCGCGAGTTATTTAGTAAACAGACGGACGGACGGACGGACGGACGAACTGACAGACGGACGGACAAAATCGATTTCATAAGGGTTTTTTGAAAAAATTCTAAAAAACCCTAATAAAAAAATCAGTAATATGTACCTATTTTTTGTGACACACTTTCCGAAGTAAAACCAAATGCTTAATTTATTGTTCCTCTATAAAAAGCTTTTCTCTAGCCAGGCCTGTCCGTTCAGAGCATTTAATTGTGTTCTTAAACATTTGAACATTCTTCAGACAAATCGCCAGAAGACCAACATTTCAAGTAATAAAATGCGTACGAAAAAGAGCCTTTTAGCTTGTTCTAGAAAGTTTAAGGATTTTACAGAAATTCTTATCCCAAAGATTCCAAAAGTTAATGATAAATATCGGAGATTTATTTGCATGATGGTTGGGGATTATGGGAAAAAAGTCCCAACTATGGGTACCTCCCATACAAAGTGAAACAAAGTTTATAAAATGAGTAGTATACTCGTACGTAAAACAAACTCCTGATGGGTCACTTTGTATGAGAGATACCCTTAGTTTTTATCCGAAGAGCTAATTTTTGGTGGGTGGGGTGACTATGACCTCAAATCGCAATTAACCAAAATTTAGCACTCTGCTCCAATTTTGGGAAGAGTTATGGACATGCCGTTTTGACAAATTCAAATGGGGGGGATCATGGGGGTCCTTGACCGGAGGGACTCAATGTTTACCTTAAAATCATCTTGAACTTATTGTGAATACTTTTTACGGCTGAACTAGCATTCTTTCAAACGTTATGGAGCTTTTAAAAAAGGTCTAAAATGAAAATATTCTAATTTATTTTTTAGTCTAGCGCCAAAATATTCATATAATTTTATGTAGTTTTTTTTCGTCGTCAGACCATTTTTCTGTATCTCTTACAATTTTTGAAATAATCGCAAAAAACCGAAAAAATATCCCCCCTTTCCCTCCTTTTTTAAAGGTTGCGGACCTCCAATCGGTTGGGACTTTTAATGCCATAATCCAAAAATATTTCCGTATATTTGATGTTCTGTCGAAATTGGCGAAATTATTATTATCAATTGTGCTGGTTACGCCTATGGACTCAAGCCTAGTTTTCCAAGCTTTTTGGGCTGCACGTAGAACTTTATTCAAATGCCTCGTATTCAGAGGAAAAAAATAAAAGCTCAGTGCTTTTATACCGATTTTAGACGTATTTGCGTAATTTAATCTCTTTTCAGATTTTAGGAATCAATTATCAATCGGTAAATCGTGGATAGTAAAAATACACGCGAGCTCAAACTTGAAAATTGGTGAATTGAACCACTGGAAAGTGTAAAAGTTTCTGGGCAGTTGTCCTGGTTGGTCATAGGGAAGACCGGGCCTTGATTGTGTAAATTAGATGCAATTTTACCCCGAGAACGGACACATGAGACCTTACAGTGCAAGATTTTTATAAATCGGGTTTTATTATAGGCTACCACAATTTTCATTTTCATTATTAAAACTTGGAATAAGGATCCCTAAATACCTTATACGGGGGGAAAACAATGTATGTATGTGGTAGTTTAGTGAGTTTAGGTGGAAAAGCTCGCAATTGTGAAGATCTGCCACGCAAACAAAATATTTTTAATGCTTACTTAACGTACGTTTATAAATGTGTGCCCTGCATGACAATTTCCAATCTCCTAGTCTACAATTCTTTTCTTCGAGCGAAGAAAGTTTAGAGACAATACAGGGGCGTACGAATCAAAATATTTTTATAAATAAAATTAATAAAAAGCGGGTAACTCCAAACTTTCTAGCTTTATCAGTAGCAGTGCCAATGTCCCTAATTTGTTCGTATTTGCCTTCATCACAGTACACTGAACCAAATCGCCTGCTAAAGTAAAGAAAATATGGCTCAAATCAAGAAAAAAAGACAATAAAAAACGGCCAAGAAATATTTCTCTTCATTTGAGAATTAGTCACACTGATCCCAGTGAAATGGCATTAGCAGCGCTTCAAGGAAAAGTAACTTTGAATCTTATGAAAAAGACAAGAGAATCTAAACAAAAATAAAAAAAGAAACTTGCATCCAACCAACATCGAACACATAACCCCATTCTTCCCAGTCAAACGCGCTACCCACTAAACCATAGACACTTCTGACTAATCTACTAAAAATAACAGGCGCGACAATCCAGAATTGGACTAAGGCCGCAAGATGTGTTAGTGACATCCTATTTCCAAGATCTTATCTGCTTTTTGTTGAGGTAATGAGATCAGTATCACGCTCAGCAGTGTTATTTATCCCCATAAATGGGTACTCGTTTAACATCTGAGTGAGATCATAGTCCGTCACAAGCTCGTGAGTTCGAAAAACACCATGGAACACGGTGAGATTCGAACTCATGAGCCTGTGCACCGAAGGTGCGCGCACTAACCGCTAGACCAGCCAGACTACTAATCTACTACAACGCTTCAATATAAGCTAAACCTAAAATAAAGCTTTTCAACGAGCTTTGCATGGAAAATGTAAAAAAAAATTTATTATCAAGCATTTATTTGCTTGAATTGAGAATAACGGTTTAGGCTTGAATCTACTTCCTATTTCTCAAAACAAGGTCTTGAAAATAGGATCGATTCAAGAAGAAATTGTCACAGTTTGAGAAATTTTGTCTAAATTCGGGAATTTTGCAAATGAGAAAAGAGTTTCTTAATTTTAGATAGCCCAATTTTTTCAGTGTACCATCAATTAATTTCGGAAGGAGTTTGAACCTCCAAAGTCCCTACGTATCGGATCGCCACTAGACAATAGCTTGTGCGATTTGACATTAATGAATGAAAATGATATTATGTAGGTATATCAGTTACCAGTTTTTTGGTTACATATGATTTTGTTTGTTAGCGTCGTTATTTTTCCGTGCCCCTTTGACCATCCCTAACTAAATATAGGATTTAGTAAATCTTGTCGATAGTCTGAATCCTCCCCCCCTTTTAGGCTATTATGTACTACAGAAACTATAATATAGATACTTTTGTCTATTAATAATAATATTTTCTATTTTCCCATTAATAAAGTCATCCATACAAATTGTACATATCCGTAAAAGTCGACTTATGGGCGTTCGTGTTTCTACACTGACATATCCTTATATCCTCTCTAAATGCAATTAACTCAATAGAAATGCGCTAAAGTGCATCGTGCATCCATCTATCGATTTTCGCAAGTTATGACTATATTCCGTGACTGAAAGCGAACCACAACGAACGCTTTCCATTCATCATCACTATCTATGCTGCGCAGTGGCGTATTTACAGGGGGGGCACAGGGGGCACGTGCCCCCCCTGTGAACACATCAAACTTTTTTCACACCATACTAAAAATTCCAGTACCAAATGTTCCCTTTTTATTTTAAACGTTTCTATTACTAAACTTTGTAAATCTTTTGCGAAACATTATCATCACATCATCTTCTCAATTCGCCAGATCTCCTCGTTGATGAACACTTTCCGTTTTTCGAACAGGTTGAGTTTATTTTCATAGAGAACTCTCAGAGAATAAGTACAAGCTATGATTATGTCGAGGCAACGAGGTGGTCATGAAACGTTGCCCAATCTCGACATGAATCTGTTCGAAAACAAGGACTGCTATTGAAAGTCTCGTCAAGTGTGAAGTGACGATGTCTTGGAAGCCGCTGAATTGATAAATATTTGAAACAATCGGTCTGATTTTTCGATGGGGCTTGTGTATTTGAATTTGGCCGTAAATTCATGTTAGGCTGCTGTAAAGGTCTTTAAACCAGACGCTTCTCATTCTGTTAAAATGCTAAAAATTGAAGTGTTTTGGTGGGAAAGCATTTTTAGCATACATTTTCGAATTCCTACGGTTCGGTGTCTCTGGTGCTCTGTCTGGGGTACTTTCTTCAATGCTTCAATTTTCACGAAGTAAACATCATCGTAGCCATTCCTTTTCATTTCTATTTTGCAATTGATTTGTTAAAGCATGTTGCTTCAGCTTACCATCTAGGACTCGTTTCAAAAGTTATTGCAGATACTATAGATTTGAAGCTAGTGTACTACATATGGAAATAACAAACAATCATACCCTCCTGCTTACTTTTGTTGCTTCATTTTAATTAATCGATTGATCACTTCCCGGCTCTATGCCACGGATAGTTCCTACACGGCTGAAAATTTTGGTGTAATTTTTATAAAATAATATATTCATAAATTTCCATATAAAAACTTTATCAAAAGTATAATAATTGAACTATATATTAAAAGTATAAGTATTCTTAATAAAAATTTTACTCTTCATTAGTATAAAATTGATAAGCAAATTTATACAAACCGCTCGAAAAAATTAAAATTGAAATACGAGTGCAGTCGGCTTCGAATCCACAATTCTGTGATTTGTAGGCAAGCGCGCTGTTCACTGAACCAGACATACTACAAATCAATAGATTTCTAGGTTTCTTGCGTTGATAGTGTAGATTTGATAACATTAGGATTGATTCTACCCTTTTCTGTTATAACAACATTCAATGCAATTTATTCTATCCCGAACGGTGTAAAATGTATAATAATAAAAGGGTATTTGGATAGTTTTATTCTGTAGCGGTTATAATTAATATAATTTTTGAATAAACTAAAATTATATGTTGAAATGGGTCAAATTTGATTCAAGTTTTGGAATACTATTTTATTTATAAAATTTACTCCCGGTTTCCACCAGAATTTACAACCGTGTAGTATTCTGCATTGTACTTGCAAAATATTATTCGGCACTTGTTACGATTTTACGGAATCTGTTACTAGATTTTTGACAAAACATAAAAAGGCCTCTTTTTCAGTAAATCTTAATTTTGCATTCAAATTCGCTTAAACTTGCCATGGAATTCAAGACCACAATGTCAGCTAAAATTTGTTGTATCAGCCTTTCATCTGTGCTTCTTTCAAAAGTAGGCAGAACCACTTTTTGGCGGAATTTGGCCAAAATTTGGCAGAATTTCGGACGATGTATGAATTTTCTTTTCCAAAGAAAAGTGTTCCGTCTGGAATGCGTTTTGTCATATGGAAACAGTCTCTTTGGTCATTGCATTAATTCCATAGCCAATTAAGTACATATTCGTAAAATTCCTTTTCGGCTTCAGGTTCCTTCAAGCTACACTACGCAAACTTTTTTAAGGCACTCCGTATTTTGGTTCAGGAAAAGCCAAAAGCAGCTAATGAGTGTCATTCTAAGATCTGTCAAGATCTAAACTTTTGGTGTAATTAACCTGAAATGCAAAGGACTCTCAGGCCCGTATTTATAAACATACCTTAACTCAAGGGGACTTTCAGTCAAGGATGCCGAAATTAAAATAAATGTCATTTTCCGTACTTTTTCATAGAAATCACTTATATTCACTAGTCAATGCATCCTTGATTTAAGGAGAAACTCAAGGAGACCTTGAAATTTTCTATAGTCAACCTCACTTGAAGTCAAGGTAGCTACCCACCTACCTTGATATATTATATTTCAAGTCAATTGAAAACTTAAGGTCTCCTTGAGTTTCGCCTTAAATCAAGGATCAAGGATCAATGATCCCTCATTGCCAATGTTTTTCCTATGTAGCTGCTCTCGGGTATCCCCACATTAAAACTTTATGTAACATATTAGCCCCGTACTCTGTGCCCCCCCTTTGAGAACTTTCTAAATACGCCACTGATGCTGCGGGTTCTATGTGCAAACTGTTAAGTTATAGCATAATAGAGACCAACACAATGGTATCCGCTGACGCGCTTTTCATTACAAGATAAATAATGCAATTTGAAGGAAATGTTTGTATACTCAGAGGACTCTTGATGAAGACATTGGCTCCAGTCACTTATGTGTTATAAATGATGAGTGAGCGAATGTGAACACAAAAAAAAAAGAAATGATGCCATTACTGTAGCATTTGATTTAGGCTACACTGAAAAAATTGGGCTATCTAAAATTAAGAAACTCTTTTCTCATTTGCAAAATTCCCGAATTTAGACAAAATTTCTCAAAATGTGAAAACTTCTCCTTGAATCGATCCTATTTTCAAGACCTTCTTTTGAGAAATAGAAAGTAGATTCAAGCCTAAACCATTATTCTCAATTCAAGCAAACAAATGCTTGATAATAGATTTTTTTGACATTTTCCATGTAAAGCTCGTGGAAAAGCTTTATTTTAGCTTTAGCTTATATTGGACCGTTGTAGAAGATTAGTCAGAAGTGTCTCTGGTTCAGTGGGTAGCGCGTTTGACTGGGAAGAATGGGGTTATGGGTTCGATGTTGGTGTGATGCAAGTTTTTTTTTATTTTTATTCAGATTCTCTCGTCTTTTTCATAAAAAAGTTTGCTTGATTCAAGGTTACTTTTGCTTAAATTGCTGCTATTGGCATTTCACTTGGATCAGTGTGACTAATTCTCAAATGAAGAGAAATATTTCTTGGCGGTTTTTTGTTGCCTTTTTTCCTTGATTTGAGCCGTATTTTCTTTACTTTAGCAGGCGATTTGGTTCAGTGTAGGTAAATTATTCAGGACATCAACCAAAATCATTTATTATTTGATTAAATCTTTCATTTTAACACGTTCACGTCTATGAGTCACATATGACTCATAAATGTATACGTGAAAGTTAGCGAAAATCGGTCAAACAGTTAACGTCTTAACATAGTTTAACTGTTGGTACATTTTTTTTCGATACGACTAAGGGTTAAGGAATAACTGCTTATTCATGTTAAAACGTAGACTCAAAGGTCATCCAGTAGCAATAATTTTTTTGTCGAACGATTGGATACTTATGCTTTCACAATCTGAACTGAAAAAACGATAGAATCTTTTTTCCGAAAAGCTTTATGAAATTTTTCTTTTATTTTACATTTGTATTATATTTTTAAATTTTAATAAAGCACTCCCGGTTCGGTTTAATGTTTTTATATCCGCAGAAAGGAGTTTGATTTAAATTTCAAACTCAACTACTACCAATTCCATATGCTGTAATAATTAAGAATATGTTAACAAATTTATGGATTCATAAATCATTACTATGTATTAATTTTTATGAGGTAAAGTCACCAAAGCTATAACCCGTGCGTAACATGTTGGTATGAAATATATCATCGCAATTGATATCACTTACACACATGTGAACGTATTTCAAAAGAAACCCGTATACTAACATCAGCCAACAGGCGAGAGCCTCAAGAAAGCCCTCGGCAAAGAAAAACGGTCTAATCGCAAATGAAGAAAGTCAGGAAGTAAACGGGTGATTGTGAATTAATACGAGATCAATGAACTATCTAAGTCTGCGCTACCATAGGGCTTACAATCACGGAAATCGAATTGGAAATTCTTCTATGATCGATATCCAGAATATCGTGTTTTGCTGGTTCAGGTCTATAAGGATTTCTATATGGATATCTATAGATAATGTTGTACAGTAATAAATAATGCAGGCACGTGAGGAATAAACTTGCTACTGAATGGGTGAGTTCACATTGTAAAACGAAAACGGACGGGTAAACTTGCAAGACAAGAACCATCGTTCTTACAATGTGAAATGCACAATGCTTGTCTGCTGGCCACTATAAACACTATTAGCACAAACAAACGGACGGCGAGAGCTTTTGTAGTGGCCAGCAGACAAGCATTGTGCATTTCACAATGTAAGAACGATGGTTCTTGTCTTGCAAGTTTACCCGTTCGGTTTCGTCTTACAATGTGAATTCACCCAACACTGTATAACCGTATTTGGTTAAAAGTTTGTTTACATTTGACACCGCATCTTTTTCATCCCTGCTGAAGATTAGCTCCTCTTAACTGTTCAGCCGTTCACTACACCCGGTATAGGAAACAGCTTCTTCGTATAGCTAGGTACGAGTAAGAGTATGTATTTACATACTACATTCACTTCACCATTACTTGACACTCACTCATCAACATAATCGAATGGTGAGGATGTCCATTCCATAGTACGTTTATTAAGTGCCCCCCCTTTTATGCATACATTCCTTTTTTAAATGTCGATCCATATGTAGCTGAGCTGCCCTTGCTCGGACATCAGATGGTCTTGATCTTGAATGGCTGCGATCCGAAATCGACAGACGGCGAAATAGAATAATTTGAATTTCAAAAGAAACGTGATCTTGCTTCAACATTGTTGGTTGATCTTGAAAATTTCAAAACTGTATAGAGGACTTAGACTTGAATAATATGATTTTGTATAGATAAATGCACACGATAGAGGTTGGGGGTGATGAATATTATGACGTGGGAGGATATGGTTAGAATCGGTATGATTTTCAAGTATCTTGTATATACATACAGTGATAACTCTAATCTCTAATCTAATCTCTAATCCAAATAATTTTAAGGCTCTCCTCCGCGGGAGATGCTTAAGTCTCGGGACAAAATATTCGGGAGCAGTGGCGTAGAAAAGGAGGATATCCAACTCTCTCGGTGTCTGTCACCACACCTCATGTACATATTTCGGCAAAGTAGACTTACTTTTTGAATACCTACATAATAAAAAAATTGGAAAATTTAATTTTTATTCTTTCTTCATTGGGCAGACCCCAACCCTAACCATTTACGAATATAAAATATTTTTGAACCATATTTCTTGGTATTAACTTGAACAACGAACTAAGATGGGAGCCTCAAGTCGAAGAAAGCCTGAAAAAAGTTACTGTTGTACTATACTCGTGCAGAAAAGCCAGCGGAGAAAATGGAGCTCGCAGCCAACTCATACAACTATTGTGCGGTCTGTTGTACTTTATGGAGTTAGGGTGTGATAGATGGCACTAAGCACAACTACCTATTATATCCTACTAGAGCATTCGGTGGCTGAGTGAAATGACACTCCAACTCTGAGTTGCCGGGGCTGGGGTCGAATCCCCCTGTTACCATGGATGTTTGTTGTGTGTAAAAATGCTCCTACGGCAGCCGTTTCTTCGATGTAAATCGTCCCGTGGTTACAACTCCCTTCGATCAAGAGAAAAAAAAATCTCGTGAGTTGCTACAACAACAACAACCTATTATATTCTATTTGTCAAGTAAGCTTAGAACTTACAAAGCTTGGCCTCTTTTGTCATAATAGGAGCATTTCGCAGGGACTTTTTGATAAAAATACCTGTGTCCGGTTCTCGGTTTAACCGGCCAAAAATACCGGTTATTGAGAAAAAGAACTAGGAAAAAGCCCTCCTCTCCAGTTATCTGTTTTTCCAGTTTTTATACCCTTCGCTCATAGAGTGAAAGGGTATATTAACTTTGTCATGAAGTTTGTAACGCATTGAAGGGAGCAACTCCGACCATCTAAAAAGTATACATATATGATCAGCATGACTCGGGGAGTCGATTGGACGATGTCAGTCTGTCCGTCTGTCTGTCTGTCCGTCTGTCTGTTCGTCTGTCTGTCTGTTGCAACGCGTTTTACTCGGCCAATTTAAAAGCTATGAAGCTGAAATTTTGCACAAATCCTTCTTTTTGCTGCTGGCAGTTTGTATGTTTGAATCGGTAAAATCGGCCAATGGGGTCATGGGGCTGCCATACAAACCCAATTACCCAAATTAGGTTCTTCAATGAAAAACTTTTTTATTTGTGCAGCAATTTCAACAAAATTTCACACAAATATATGTTATATATGTTTCTATTGATAACACAAAACATATGTAGGAATGGATCAAATCGGACCATGGGGTCATGGGAATGCCATACAAACCTAACCCCCCAAATTAGGCTCTTCTAAGAAAAACCTTTTTATTTGTGCACCAATTTCAACAAAATTACACACAAACGTGTTTCTCTTGATGACACAAAACATATCTAAGAATTGATCAAATCTGACCATGGCGTCATGGGGTGGCCATACAAACCCAACCCCCATTTTGGTTCTTCTAAGAAACATTTTTTGCACCAATTTCACAAAACCTTGAATTAATGTATCTTTACCAATGCAACAAAAAAGTTAAAAACGAATGGAATCGTACTGTGGGGTCATGCTCCCGCAACCCCAACAAAATTTCCGAGTAAATATTTTTATTTGCCCACTTATTTCAACCAAGCCCAAAACTTTTGTCAAGACGGAAGAAAAAGAATGAGGAGGGGGAGTAAATACAAGTCATAGGTACGCCCGAAAAAAAACTTTTAGCCCAAGGAGAGCGAAGGGTATCCAAATTTTGGCCGCGTCCGAAATTAGTCTCGGCTCCCGGGGGTTGGCGAGCGTAGCGAGCAGGGGTGAAGCCCCCTAGTTATATTTAAGGTGGCATTGCGAACTCTGCGTAACTTATTAGGAAGCCAGGCCCCTCGCACTAGCAACATTTCTTAAAAATGTTTCTTCAACGTGACATTTTGCGGAAAAATTTTAATTAAATAATACATCCAGTGCAGTGAAGTTTTTGTGGAAAAATCCTTAGTTTAGTTTTTCCAAATATACCCTATTCATTGTGCTATAGCTTCTTGTTCTCTGTTGAAATCTTCTTCTTCTTCCCTGCCTCGTTCCTTATACCGCTCCATGGTTTCGCGTTGCTCGACCTGCGGTGTAGGCACATCGCCCATTTTGGCGGTAATATCTCAGCATATTTCTACAGGCAGCTCTATCTTCGATCGTGTCATCGCCGAGACCAATGTGTTGTTGTTGGTTTTTCATTTGACACATCCAAGTGTTCTTCAGTCTGCCTTTGGCCAGCAACTTGCTCATTCCATATAAAAAAGGTTTTTAGATGATAATCGCTTAGCATAGGTCAACAATGAAGATTATCGTCGATTGAATCGCGCGACTCATGTTGTAAATAATTTCCGCATGAGTGGTGAACGTGGTGCACTCGCCTGTTTGTAGGCTTCGGGCGACGGCTGCTTGGAGTAGGGAAGTTGCACTATACATAAGCCACGATCGCTGCAGCCGCATCGAGGAAAACACCACTAGTTCAACAGCTAGAGCCGCTGGAGTCGCTAGGGCTGCTGCGGTCGTGTTGAGGAAAATGTACCTTTACTCAGCAATATACCTCTCAGTTTTAATCTGCCACCAGCGACTAACTCCACGGTTCCTAAACCTAAATACTTTTTTGGTAGGAGCCATTATAGTTTGATCCCGTCGATGGAAACTTGGCACAATACTACTTCCCACGCCAGTGGATCGATTGTTATCGACACTGCGTCCAGGATGGACTTTCACTTGTCTTTTCGTCTTTCGAATTTTTGTCGTGTCCTCCAATCAGATGTCTCTGCGATAAGGAAAGCCCCATTTTTTCGTTGGGTATTCACGTTTTCATTAGAAGGTAGGTCATTTTGAGTGCTGAATCACTAGAGACAGCCTGGACTACATGGAGAACTGTCGAAAAGTTTCGCTCATTACTCAGAAAAATGGATTGCTTTAGCATTATAATATTACAGAAGCGATCAAAGACCACGGAAACATAAGAGCGTCTGTTGTCGCTTGCTCTGAGGTAATTGAAGCTGTTGCAGAGCGTAGGACTAGGACGCAAGATTGATCTATGACAGTACCTATACGCTACGGCGAAGATGATTTAGCTAAAACTAGACACTATGACCGATACACCACTATATACTATATACACTATATAAAAAGTAAAAACTCACTTTTGCGAAAATAGGCACTGTTAAAAAAAATCCTATAACTAAACAAGACTCAAGGGAAAGCCTGCGCCGAAAGGTAATTTTCGGTCTTAGTCCGAATTCGCAGTCAATTCACAAATACCAAATCATTTAATTTTTCATTATATCAAATTGCCAAAATTTTTGAATTCACTAATGGGGAAAAAATAGAAAAAAAACTCTTTCGCCAAAAATAGTCGATGAAATGTTTCAATGTCTCTAGACTATGCAGCGGCGGCGTAACGCTTTCCAATTTTTTCTGTTCGAACACAAAGCTGGAGCCCTTTCTTTAAACAGAAAAATTTTCAATTTATTCGATATATCAAAATCATCGTGAATATTTGTGTTGTCTTTATTAAGTAAACGCTTCTCCTACGGTAGCCTGAGCCAGTTTTTCGATATGCGTACGTCATACCCATTCTAAGAATAATCAAGAACTACCAAAAATTCCTTTCGATTCGGAAGATAAAATTTTTTTGGACAATTTGATTGATTTCCGAATCAAGTTAACGGTTTTCCATGAAAATTGGGGAATTATCAAAAACAGCAGATGAATTCCCATTGGAAATTAGCGAATTAAAAAATGTCGAATCTCCACACATTTCAAATTAACAAAATTTCTTGTCAATTTGACGCACTTCCAATTCAAAATGATGTTAAAGAAATTCCATTAAAAATAAAATTTAACATTTTTTAATTTCCGTTTCAAATTGGCAAATTTCAAAATCTTGTTGACGAATACCCATATAACAAATTGCCGAATGTCCATTCCTATCAAATTGACGGAACTTCATGTCAAATTGACGAATTTTCAGTTCAAATTGACGAAGAGTTTCCATTACGAGCTAACAACTTTTAAAAACATATTTTCGAATTTCAAACAGTCGAATTTCCATTACAAAATCTTGTTGACGAAATTTCAGAATAAATTAACCATCGTGTTAGAGAATTTCCGTGTCAAATTGAGGGATTTCCTTTTCAAATTGGTCTTCATTCGCAAATTGAAATTTGTCAGTTTGTAATGGAAATTCATCAATTTGTAACGGAAATTCATCCACCATATTTCGAAATTCGTCAATTTGACATGAAAACTCGTTAATCGAACATGCGAATTTGTAATGAAATTCATGATAACATGTTTTTTAAAATTGTCTGTTAGATCCGAAAATTTATGCAAATATTTTTTAATTTAAAGCACAATGTTTAACGTCAACATAAGGCATAAATCGGCAGTATTCTGTATTCTGGTCCTTCGTCTTGAGCTTCACTACTTTTTCCTCCACTTATCTAATGAGCATTTATATTTGAAATAAATATGACTGGCGGCCTCTGTGGGCTCTCTTGACTTGAGGGCCCGTGTTGCAATGAACACATGCAACACTATACGTACGCCACTGAAACTATGCCTATTTAGAAATTACTTGAATGCAGTGTTGATCCCCAATTTTAAATTTTGATCTAATCAGATTCTTCCGCGGACCACATTTGAGGCTTTTACAGACTACTTACGGTCGCGGAACCCCGGTTGAGAAGCAATGGTCTAAAATGACAAGATAACTTAAATTCCCTTTAAAAGTAAGTCGATTTGAACTGGGTTTATATCTACAACAAGATTTGCATGGAAATTGAGTCCATCATGTATAATTCTGTAGCCAAAAAGCAGCTTCCTCCAGTCAAACCAAAAATTATCAATTTACTTTAACAACATGTACCTGACTTATTGCCACTTGCTGTATGCCCTATCGAACTTGTCAGCCGATCAGATTGTAAAAATTCACTATCGTCCTGCAACAATAGTCTATTGATTGCAACAGGTGGTGGCGAACCAAGGGACACCGATTCAACCGATCCCGGATCACTGAATGCACCCTGTATCGACGAGTCTTCGGTCGTGTCGAAAAAATCCAAATTAAAATCAGAGCTCACATCAAAACTCACTTCCGGCAATTGATCGAGATCGTCTTCCGGTTGACCACTTACACCACAATTACCACCAGTCACGGAAACAATGTCAACATTCGTACAACTACTGTTCACTAGACTCGATCGAAGTGTCGTTGATTGTTCGAGATTATTGTAAATGTCCATGTTCACTTGCAATGCAACTAACAGTCGAACAGATCGAGAAAGGCAAGACGCGATGTTTCGTACAAGGGACGATGGTTGGAAGGACGACAAGCACAGGATTCCATGATCATTATTACTGCACGTAAAAAAAAAAGTAACCGAAAAAAAATGTTAATTAGTTCAGTGACAATGATAGTATGGACCATGGACCATCCACACGGATCAATGACGCTTCACCATCACACCTGGAGATCCTGCCATCTCGTCTGAGGTCAATGCACTCGCGTTCTCACTTAACTGTAATACACACAAAAGCCCACCCTCGATCGCTAGAACCCTTCCAACGCGAACTCCAAGATCATTGTGACCGCGATTGGTGACAATGACGGTGTTGTTGATGATGATGATGATGATCAAGGCCGATAATGAAGCGGAAGATATTCAGTGATCGCAATGATCGATATTGATCGTCGTCCGACAAAACGAGATCATTGCGACAGCTGAAATATTGAAAACGATCGGTCCCGGCAGGAGTCGGAGGTGCAAAAATCGAGGCACAACGGCAATGTCGCGGTGTCGCGTTGTCGGTTAGGACCGATCATACTGGACTTTCAATATAACGTAACATCGGCATATAGCGTAACATATAAACGGAGCTCTTCATGTTTTCAATTTGAATTTATCAAATAAAACAACGCAAAGAACATCAAGAACATCGGCAACAACAACAACAACATGAGAAGAGCACACGGAACAGTTGAAGAAGTGGCCAAAGTATATGGGAAGCAGCACAAGAACCCCCAAAACAGAGAATCTTAAGACGGAAGACGCGACAACGAAAAATACTATATACACCACACGTACACACGATTTGCCAAGAAGACAAAGTCTTAAGAAGAGTCGAGTGAGTGAACCAGGAGGGAATCACTTTCTTATTGCGCGAAACCCATGATAGCATATATGAAAGTACGCGAAAGTACGAAAGAAGTTCTTTGATTGTACGCCCAACACAGTGGCCCAACCTCATCATACATAAGGCGACGACCCAACGATCAGATTGTAATGTGTTACCATGCGCATGAGGGTAATGTAATGTTTCAGGATAACGGTGTAGAAATATTGGAATGACAGTCTGGCATTAGGTTTTTGGAAAAGGTAAGGGTGAGGTACAAACCGTAAGGATTAAATCAAAAGACTTGGTTTGAAAAACTACTAAAAAACCCCAAATGAGTACAACGTAAAAGAAATCCTGGCCTCTCTGTTCTGCGAGGCGCAATCGAGGAGGCATCTGAAGAGATGCACGCTGAAGTCCCAGATCCAGCAAATGACTTGCGCTCTGTAGTCTCAATTATGTACCATTATCTTGAAGCTCAATACAGGATCAATATAACTTTAGCTATCAGACGTGGTGCGAGATGTTGGCTAGTGTACCGATATTCCGATTAGGTACCTCCTCATGCTGCTAACCCATAATCACGGTAACTCTCGGCCAACCCAAGAATAAACCTCCTATAGAATTTTATTCTAAAAAGCTACAAGCGCGCTAAGTCGAAGAAAGGCAATAAGAGAAATAGAAAACTATCAACAATCCATGTCCAAAGAGATACGAGTGAAAACTCTACTAAATAGGAAGAACTATGTAACAGAGCGCGCAACAAAAAGAATATTCTTCTGCAGCCTTCAGCTGGCAATAGATAGTACTACAACACGACAACGACATCGTTTAGGTTCAATTGGAGACAGCCCCGTCCAGATTCTTCTATAGTGTAAGTACGTAGCGTGTGCGCAGAACTGAGGCTATACGTTGTATGGAGAATAGATACGGATAGAGAAAAAGTCACACACACAACACAGAAAAAGACGCGATAGAAGAAAGCATCTCATCCAAATCAGAATTTAATGGAAAAATGATATCAAAGGGAAACCAAGCGAAAAAGGGAAAAGAGTTTGAGGGCAATGTCTTATTTATAAGACACGCGCGGAAGAGAAGAATCACGAAAAGGGAATTGAACTGTGTATGGAGAGCGCAGACTACTGAAATGATTTAAACTAGCGGAGTTTGTTGACTGAAGGGTTTGGGTTTGGCAAATTAAAAAGTTGGTGATTATACGCTCTTTTCATTTCAAAACTTCTCGATGTAATTGTTTTTTAGGGTTTCATTTTAAATTTCAAATTTTAAATTTTCAAGCAATTTACCGTTACTCCAGTCACTGATCGACATGGAAAAAAAGCCGTTTATTGCATATATTTTACCCCTTATTTCAACAAACGGAAGAGATTGATAGCCCATGCACTAGTAGAGGTTGATGTCAGTGGCGGTCCTATACGTAGGGGTCTTGGGGGTTCAAATCCCCTTCGAATTTTTTGTTATGTATAAAATAATTTTTGAATAATTGTAGAGATTATAAAAGGCATCGAAAGAGGAGAGGTCCAAGGGGTCCCCTACTGAAATAATTTTAAAATTCATTACAATTTGAGTGAAAATAACATTAAATATGAAATAATTGACATTTATTCAATTGAGTTTTCTTTATCATGTGTTTATTGGGTGCGTTGGAGGTTGTGGCTGCGATTCCACGTAGTCTAGAATCGATAAATCGTTACGGATATTCATTTTGAAAAAAGAAACAGAACAGACACTCAGAGCGAACCAACACGAATTATCGAGAAACATTTTGCCATTTTCCCCTCACACGCAATAGATAGTATAGATACATGTAAGCTTTGAGCTTGGAACTTTCCTCTGCATCGGCCCTAGACATTCTTGGTGAATTATTGATTTACATATTCCGCTTCACGGTATTGAGCATTACTAGAAAATGGCGAAATGCGAAAATTATTGAATTCCTGAGATGCAGTCCGCTTCACGATATTCAGCATTACTAAAATGGCGAAATGCGATAAATTATTGCTTAACAACCGGGCATAGAATAATTTAAATTTCTGTCTTTTCCTCAGAAACTTCAACTTTGAAATTTCAAAACTGATGATTAAAATGATTAAAAAATTGGCCTGTGAATTCAACTAACTAGGAAAATAACAGAGCAACACGTCGACAATTGTAAAAGTAAGGTAATAAAAAAATTAAATTTTAATACATACACGGACATTTTTTGAACGTTGGACCCCTCTCGAAACCAAATTCTCGATACGTCCCTGCAACAGAGGAACACAGATTTTGCACCTATTATAGAAGGAATTCTGAAGCCATCTGACAATGAGCATCATTTTAGCGATGTGCTGGAAAAATGATTTCTGCAATTTGCCAACCCAGGAATAAACCTCCTATAGAAACCACCAAAAAATCTTAAGTATAAACTTGCGTGAAATCTAATCATCGGGGATGAATTGACTGAAGTGAAGTGTCTATCGGAAATAGGACAACTGAAATATCAAATTTCAATTTCATCAAAATTCATGTTGCACAAATTTCCACTTCACTTCATTTTGACCGTAAAACCCATTTAAATTGGAATTAAGTCCTTCGGTGCCTTAACTAAGGAAGACAAGAAGCCGCGTTATTGGATGCAAGTTCTATAAATCAATAAACCACTTTGATATTTGGGGCCGGTTTTGTTTCAAAGCAACTGGTTTGAAGCTGCAGTCATGCTTAGTAACAGAAAAAGGTTTCCAACTAATTTCGTAGTAGTCGCGCTTGTCACCTTTAGGATATCCATTCGTGGTGGACTCTGTGACCAGCGTCAACATTTTTGACAAAACCCTTCCCGAAATAAATCTCTGTGGACGTTGATGTAGGTACTGAACACTTTAGTTGGTCCCTCGGAATGTCCGCACGCCACCTGTGATGCTGCGGCAAGTCGATCTTTGCAATTTACCAAATTTTGTTATATTCCTTTACTGAGCGCCCCAAAATTGTACCTGTGTTTCTCGGGGAAACACTCGTTCCACAGAAACACTAAATTTGGTTCGCTCATTCCAAATTTGAGGGCAAAAACAAGAAAAAAAATGTTGGGGTTGCCCACCCCGGAACGATATCCCTGTTTTCTCGGGGAAATACCCGCCCAATCGCGTGGCAGAAACTCTAAGGTAATTTTGGGTCACTGGTTCCAAATTTTACGTCAAAAAAAAAAAAAAGAAAAAAAATTTGGGGTTGCCCACCACGAAATGATACCCCGGTTTTCTCGATGAAATACTTCCCCAATCGGCGTGGATATTTTGGGTCGCTAATTCCAAGTTTAGGGTCAAAAACAAGAAGAAAATTGTGGGGTTGCCGGCCCCAAAATGGTACCCCTGTTACTGAAAGAAGACAGTTCCGGTGAATTTATAGCGACAATTTACGCGGCAAATAAGTGGATTTATGGCGGCTTCAGACCTGGTCGTTCAACGACCGTGAAACTATTACTCCAGAAGTGCTGGGAATATGAAATATGACATCGACGCATACCAAATCTGTGTCGACTTCAAGCAGGGATACGACAGTATCGATCGAAGTGTACTGTACAACATATTGCTGCATTTTGGGATACCATGGCATAAGGATAACGATGACTAATACCGTGTCGCAGGTCAGAGTGCAGAACAAACTCACTTACCTATTTGAAACTCGTACTGGACTCAAGCAGGGCGATGGGCTGGCGCCGACGCTCTTCAACCTTGCTCTGGAGTATGTAATTCCAGCAGTGAAAAGCCATCAAGTCGACTAAATTAGTAGCGTACGCCGACGAAATCAACATTATGTCTCGACGATTGGGTGATGCGGAAAGCCTTCTGCATAACCTCAATAACGCCGCAAAGGAAGTTGGACTACACATCAACTAAAGCAAAACAAAGACCATGATGCATCATGAAGCTTCAACGTTTGCAATGGGCGGGGCATGTATAACGAATGGACGATAAATCGCATGCCAAAGAAGATGATGAACGCACAACGAATTGACGGAGCGAGGTTGCGTGGACGACCGAGAGCTCGCTGGGAGAACTCTGTAGGTGAATACGCCCACCGGCTGTTGGGCTTCCGAAACTGGAGGACAAGGTCACGTAACCGCGAAAATAAGAGGTCGACGAAGTCTTGGCTGTCTTGTTAAGTTGACCAGGGGCCACGATCGATATTTAGCGAAATAATTCCATTTTAATGATTAGGAACCGGGAATCGCTAAATTTTGGAAACTCGGAAACCCTTTCATTCTGAAATTTAGCACACTTATAGAAATTCTCGACGCTCACATTTCCTTCAAGTTTTACGGTCCTAGCTATCCGCGTTCGGAAGCAACGGCTACCCAAATCTCACTTTTGTGTTTTCTTGTCGAAAGTTGTCCATAACTCGGGAGTTTATCAGCGGAAAATTTTGAAATTTGGTAGACATGTATATGTAGCACTCCATTGCCCATATTTGGTAAATATTGCATGGCACTCGCTGCCAAGGTTTAGAGGTTACAGCCGTCGAAAGACGCCTCTATCAATCCCTAGCTTCATTGAAACTGTGCGAGGAAAGTCGCCACCAACTAAGGAATTCTCGGCAGAACAAGGTATCTATGGAAATACTAAGAAGGAACTTTGCGGGTATTGAAAAGGTTGCGAACTGGCCGGTGAAAATCTTGGGAATAGTATGGTTGAGGATTTGCCTGAAAACCAAAATCCGTATGTGTACGCAGTGGCGGAACAACTTCACTCGGGGCCCCTCCCGCCAACTTCTTGAGTGGGCCCCCTACACTGAAAAAAAAGTAGAGTGAAATCGATCGAAAACAATTAATTTATTGACATTGACTGACAATCTGTCAATTTGTATGGGGAATGACTGTGACTGATGACTAATGTGGATCGACCTTAAACCAGATCTTTTGAAACATGATTTTGACGTTACAGTGTTTCTACTAAAATTAAGAAAGTTACTATAACTCACGTAGCGCATAATTGACCTCTATTGGCATTTGTGATATTTAGGCAAAATAAACTACCTGTGCCTACAATGGTATTCGATCCCGAAAACCTATGATTTGAAGGCGATCGCCCTATCTACCCTAATGCCGCACACACACAATCAATCCGAATCCATTTTTTATACCCTTCACTCGTAGAGTAAAGGGTATATTAACTTTGTCATGAAGTTTGTAACGCATTGAAGGAAGCATCTCCGACCATATAAAATATGTATATATATGATCAGCATGACGAGCTGAGTCGATTGGGCGATGTCCGTCTGTCTGTCTGTCCGTCTGTCCGTCTGTCCGTCTGTCCGTCTGTCCGTCTGTTGCTACGCGTTTTACTCTGCCAGTTTAAAAGCTATCGAGCTGAAATTTTGCACACATGCTTCTTTTTATTGCAGGCAATTTGTATGTTCGAATCGCTAAAATCGGACCGTGGGGTCATGGGGCTGCCATACAAACCTAACCCCCCCAATTTGGTTTTTCTAAGAAAAACTTTTTCATGCGTGCACCAATTTCAACCAAATTTCACACAAATGTGTTTCTATTGATAAGACAAAACATATGTAAGAATGGATCAAATCGGACTATGGGGTCATGGGGCTGCCATACAAACATAACCCCCCAAATTAGGTTCTTCTAAGAAAAACTTTGTGCACCGATTTCAACCAAATTTCATACAAATGTGTTTCTACTGATGCCACAAAACATATGTAAGAAAGATTGGAATCGGACTGTGGGGTCATGGGGCTGTCATACAAACCCAACCCCTCAAATTGAGTTTTTCTAAGAAAAACTTTTTGATTTGTCCACCAATTTCAATCAAACCTCATAAAAGTGCATTTCAATTGATGCCACAAAATATATGTAAAAATGAATGGAATCGGACAATGGGGTCATGGGGCTGTCATACAAACCCAGACCCCCAAATTGAGTTCTTCTACGAAAAACTTTTTTATTTGTCCATCACTTTCAACAAAAACTCGTAAAAGTGCATCTCTATTGATGCCATAAGACATGTGTAAAAATGAATGGAATCGGTCTATGGAGTCATGGGGCTACCATACAAACCCAACCCCCCATTTAAGATCTTCTAAGAAACATTTTTTCCACACCAATTTTAAAAAAAACTTAATGCGTCCTTGTCAAAACAAAAAAAAAATTAAAACGAATGGAATCATACTATGGGGCCATGCTCCCGCATCCCTCCAATAAAGTTTTCTGAGTAAATATTTTTATTTTCCCACTTAACCAAAAACACACAAATATTGTTTTATCGACGCCACAAAGGAAATGGGGAAGGATTGAACACAAGTCATATGTTCGCCCAAAAAAAACTTTTAGCCCGAGAAGAGTGAAGGGTATTCAAATTTCGGCCGCGCCCGAAATTAGCCTCGGTCTCGTTTTTAATTTTCGTTCTGCCAAAATCGAAGAAAATTACGAAAAATAAAAAAAAATGGATTCGGACGCTTCGTCTGTAGGTGACGTAAGTTTGTAACTTGCTAGACAATTGAAAAAATCGACACGTTATTAAATTAACTCTATTCCTTGTTTCAGCTTTAAATTTTAGTGTACTCTGATTTAAATCTTTCATTTTTAAGACCGTCTGTACTTAATATTAAATTAAATACAGCAATCTTGGCAAGACTCCTTTCAGATCAAATGTGGCCTCTACACCAAAGTCCTAATGACCGTGTATACACCGCAAGCAAGATCAAATTTGTTAGTCTTCAACGACATATACAGGCCGTATTAGCTAGTTTGAACTAAGCTTAAGGCCCGAGACACATATCCAAATCATCATGACGATAATCCGTTATGATGATGAAAGTTCGAAATTGGGGTGACACATAGGTTTACGTCATTGAAATTCGTCATTTACTTTTGACATTTGTATAAAATGGTAAAAATGTCCCCCACATTAGCGATATTTGATGAATATTCTGTTCAATAATTTGAAGTCACACTTTTCTTATGGAATTTGAATAGAAATGTGTAAAGATTGGTAGAAAATTTAATATTTTTGCAAAAATTCTTGTTCTTCAATTTTACAACAGATGGCGTCTCCTGTCATTGTTGAGCTAATGATGATCCAAATGCGCAATTTGGAATTCGTGCTAATGATGGTAAATTTTCGTAATAATGACGCATTTGCGTCATTCGAAAATATGTGTGTCAAGCTTGTAATACTCTCTCAAACTATTTTGTTATGTTTGATAGCTCATGACAAAGTGGATTGGAATTTAGTCCGAAAGTTTAGAAAAGTTACTATCACCAAAAATTATTTTTTTTTTTTTGCAGAGGGACCTAAAGAATCGTTTTGCCCATATGGTACTTGGCAACGAAAAGAGTGGGTCGGATTACAAATCACGTAAAAGTTACAGCAAATAGCGCAGTCATGCCATGAGCAAATTTCTTTTTTGTGAAAACTAGGGGATTCGGATTGCCTCATGAACTTTCAGGACAATATTAAATTTGTTTATCTAACGCACCCTGTGAAAGATGAACAATAAATTTAGCATTTATTTTACATTCGAAAAGTGTATATCTCCTCGTGTTTACAAAAAATATCTACGTCGGATTGTTGTTTTTCGCATTCGTGCTGTTCTTATGGTTCGATAAATCTCTCTTGTGGCTTTTGGGCCCCTAAATCACGTAGGCCCCCCGCCACGCGGGCCCTGCGGGCCCTTATGCGCCGCCCCTGTGTGTACGGCATTGGGTCTATGGGAGTCTGGTCACCTCACAATAGGCCCAATGAGGCAGATGCTAAAATTCGGTTTTTTAGTAAATATTGCACCGACAAATATAAGGGGGGGGGAGGGCACACGGGAACGTGACGATTTTAAAATCGTGACAAAAAATCGCAAATGCTTGCTAGCAATTCTTTTTTTGCCGCTAAAACATTAAGGACAGTTGCAGAATTTAGATGACACTGCTTTGGAAAAAAAAATCATGCTCCAAAATGATTTCCGTTTTCATAACTAAACTTTACCACCTAAGTTACGTAACTGTTTTGAGTATTCTAGTGGCAGAAAAAAAATGTGTAGTATGAATTTCCGTCGGTGGTTTTCGTACGTCAGGTTCCGTTGTACCACCTTCTATAGGGTTTTCAAATAAGGGCGGGTAGATGTTGAAATGGAATAAAACAAGCTGTGTGTGAGGTATAAACGATTTTTTTATTTCATTTGGAAGAACCATATATGCCATTATGTATGGAATATAACATCATTCAAATGTCCGCCGCGGCTTGTCACAATGGCACGGATCCGAGCGGTCCAATTTTCAATGACTGCAGAGTCATAGCTCCTGCTGAATTTGAGCGAGGGGTTGGTTGGTATTGACGCAAAATTTGCACTAACGAAAACTCATTTTGATAATAAACTTTTATCATTTTAATGCGCTCAAGCGTGTAACTTGACATGGTGGTTTGGCATGAGTGGCTGAATAGTAAACAACAAAAAGTCGGCTTTTACTACCCCTCCCGTAAACCACAGCAGCTGATCTGGTTTTTATTAATATTTTGATAGGAGATATACATTCAAGTCAACACGGCTTTCTGAAGAACGCTCAGGACTCACGAAGCGGAAAGCTCCATGTAAAGCTCGAATGTGAAATAGAAAATAATTGGAGGTAGAAATAAAAGAAATGTGTGAGTATTAAACTATGGCACAAAGTGTTGCATATGGTTCTGGGACAACTTGATTCGAAGGTTAGTTAGGTTAGAAGAGGTAAATATGTTAGTTCTGATTTATTTGTAGATGCTAGTAGGGGATCCAAAATTTAAATAGCCTAGGTGGCAAATATTTAAATCCGCCAATGGGTTAAGAACCCAGAAATGTGATTCCAGTGACTGATGTTTTTTTGGATGTCCTTATTTCACGGTCTGTCACATAACGTAAAAAGAAAATGTTTGTCCCAATTTTCAAGACTTTTGCGTTATTTTTCTGAGAGCTACAAAGCCGATGTCAGCTGTTGGAGAAGTCTACTAAGGCTTTGGACGTAGGTATGCATAGGGCAGGCAAATAGGCATTAGTGCTTGGGCCATTGAAAACAGCCACTCGAACGCAAAGGGACTATGTATTACATTTTACCAATAACACTCAATTCCAACCATATTGTTCTGTTCTGCTTGCAAAAAAATTCAAGGCATACAAAACATTCTAATTATACAGTAAGGCCTTACTGACGAAATCAAAGTTTTATGATTTACTAAGAGCACTATTTTGTATTTGTACGGCGGCATTTGTATAGTATTGCACTGCTTTGCCGATTTCATTCATTATTTTGCTCTACTTTGAACTCATCGTGTGTCTGTTGTAATTTTCTACAATAGTTCTACATTACTAAAACACTCATTTATCTTCGAGTATATCTACGAGTACTAAGTCCCATGGTGGATGGATGATGTCGATGAAGTAAAGATATGCTTTGAATGGACCACGAAGAAATAACAACACGAGGCCTTTAGCCTTTATGATGCCATCTGCAGCACACAGACTATACACAGTGATAGTTGCGCACTCGTTTGCCATTAATCCTCGTAATATTGTACATTGATGCTCCGCTCTAGTCTCTATCTATGGTGGTGGTTCATCGACCTACCGACAATGAGGAAGTATTGTTGCAAATCGCTTCTAATTGTTGCGCGAGATCTATCGACACAAGTCTAGATATGATATACTTAACTTAGTATAGTCCCGTGATTCTCATTCTTTATGACCTAACGGTTGGGCAATCTGTATCTGTATAGCTCTGATTCTTCGCCTATCTTTTTTTATCATAGGTAACAAACGAAAATATGTTATATGGGAATTACTGAAGAAAGGTCGTATTGCGAGTGTACTTATTTCTCTATTTAATTAAATCTGAAGTCGAAAATTATTTCTATACATATTATTAAGTTTTTAACTAGCTAACCGTTTGATGAGTATTCAATGGATATTGATTGGCCTCATCATGGGGGATCATCGATGGAACGTGAATGGCCAACAGTAGGTCGAATTATTGTACGTTCTAATATAGTTGGTGGAATGGTTGATAATGGCGAATACCCGAAGCAAATAGACGACCGTTAAGTGCATTTTTTTTAATGTGCTCCCAAACACAGGAAAAAAAGACTATCCACCGCGTAAAATAGCTAATTTGTGTAAAAATTGCATCATATCACTCATGGCATATCAAGGGATATGGGAATAGGAAGGTCTCGCTCACCAAAGAAAAAAAACGGAAAGCGAACAAATGTAAGATTACCGAACATAATATGGCAACAATTTTTTTTTACCAAAATGTGAAGCATTTCAACCTCAGTTAGTGCAGAGGCTATCAATTTCTTTGGTCTGTGAAATTACGGATATGCAATAAACGGTAATGATGATGCTGACATAGAATTAAATAACGCCATTCCGATCAGTGATTGGAATAAGGGGTAAATTGAAATAATAAGTGAAAATGGAAAATTAATGGTTGCTAGTTTAGTTAGGTTACAGTAAATACTTTTACGGCGTCTATTGAGGCAGCGATTTCTGATTCGTACCCTGCCATCTCACATTCTGGCAAGAGAAAACCGTCATGGTGGATTCCCAAGATTTCCGAATTGAGATCAGTGAGCAGGAGAAGTTTCAATACGGCTAAAGCTTCTAGGAAGGAGTCGGATTGGATCTCCTACAAAAAAACATCTCAGTTCCTTCAAAAAAGAGGTAAGAGCGTCCAAACGCAATGCGTGGCAAAGCTTTTGCGAAAGTGTCGAAGGGTCATCTGAGATTTCAAGATTCAGGAAAATGATGGCATCTAATCCATCGATGCCCAGTTTAATTCAAAAGGAAGACGGATCGTGGACGTCTTCGAGCACTGAGACAATTGAGTGTTTGCTTGACTCTCATTTCCCGGGAAGCTCGGTAACTGCACCATCTGAATTCCCTTTGAGTCACACAGCACACAGCACATAGTCATTCGATCTTATCTCAGGAGAAGATATTGTGAGCCATATCTAGTTTTAAGCCGTTTAAATCCGCGGGACCTGATGGCATTATCCCCGCAGACTTACAGCCAGGGATTTGGAGCGACACTTTTTTTCGCTCTGCTCCACTACCGCTCCGACCAATTTGAAACCGCTCCGCTCCAGCGCTCCGCTCCGACTAAAATTTTTTCGCTCCGCTCCGCTCCATTACAAAAATAGAACAATACTTCATTGTTTTTAGTAAATATTTATAATTTGCGAATTCATCAATTCAACTTATATCTTCTTACGTATTATAGAATATGGCTTAAAAGGTGCGTTTTATTCGATCAAGTACAGAACAGGATAGCACCAATTTCGTACAAATTTGAACATAAAATTGAGTTGTTCTAGATAGAGTGTCCGGAAACTAAACTGTCGCATAAGCGCACCGAAATATGATTATTAATGTCATTTCCAGCAAAATAGGTGTACCGGGAATATCCTGAATTCTTAACTCCTTAGCTACCAAAAGCATTTAAAGATTTTACAAAAATGCTACCACTAAGACCTCCGTCGGAAAAAAAAATTTATATGAAGTAAGATCACAAAATTTTGTCTTTGAAGCTTTTTTACACAGCTTAAACTGCTTATCCGATTTTTATTGGGTTTATTCTTAGGAAAAATTGTTGGCCACGACCGAAAGAAAATATGTAGGTAAGTATTAGTTTTTTGAAAAATCTTTAAATGTCTGTGGTAGCTGAAGAACTATTAATTCGGGCTTTTTTTATACTCTATTTGCTGGAAATATCACCAGGAATCATATTTGGGTGCCTTTATGCGATAGTTTTCGGACATCCCGTATAGAACGAGATCTGTTACATTGTTATGGAAGCTGTCCTGTACTCCATTCAATAAAATGCACCTAATAACTAATTTAAATTAAAACGGGCGTTTCATTCAGCGAGTACAGGACAGGACTTTTCTGTCATGGATGATCTTGATTTTTTAATAATGAAGAGTGATGATTATGATGACTAAACGCATCTCTTTTATCACAATGAATTTCACAATAATCCGAAATTTTGCAAGTCTCTCAACGAATTCTTCGCCTTTAAATCGTCCAAAATCATCAAATAGTGCCATAAAATGAAAAATTTCGTCGAAAAAATTCAATTTTTTATCTCGGAATTTTCTTGATTTTTTACTTCGGAGCGGAGCGGAGTGGAGCGACTTTCAAAGCAAAAATCGCTCCGCTCCACCCTGCCGAAAACCGCTCCGCTCTTTCGCTCCGAAATATAAGGTCGCTCCGCTCCAAATCCCTGCTTACAGCAATGCTTAGATTAAGGTGACCAGACTCCTGAAGAACCAATGCTGTACACATACTGGCGAAATTCGCTTTTCAGGCAAATCCTCAGGCATACTACCCATCCCGCATCCCCCTCCCCTTCACACCGATTTGCAGGAAGAATAATATCAGAAAAGGCTGCCACCATCATGCATTCCATAAAATGATTTCATATTTTTATTTATTTAATAAGTGATACTTCGTAAACAGAATTGAAAAAGAATAGTAGCCGCTGTTCTGGGAAATATGTGGTGAACCTTGGGAAGGCATGGTTATGTTGATACTAAACAGGGAGCCCTAAAGTTTTCAATATTGACCTGAGTGTTCACCAGACATTAGGTAAATTTCGAAATCATATTTTCAATTGCACAATTCTTATTGCATTAGCTAGAATTTTGACAATTCCTAGCGTACGAGTATACTGGCGTGCATGAGATTTGGATTTCATTAAGCGTTGTTTTTCAGATAGTCCGACAGCCACAAGGATAGATCAGGTGAAATTTACTAAGATAATTATGCATTATAGCGAAAATCAGTATTGTGGGATAGTGATACAATAGGGTTCTAATTGTGTTGCATGCTGGACTAACTTGCTTGAACAATGCTGCTTCATGCTACCCAGTATACAGTTATGTAGGATTTTTTCTCGAACAAAATCAAAACCATCTCATTCACTGATCCGTTGGACCATCTTCAGGTAGTTACTTCACAGGAGCGGTCTTAACGTCTTTACGTCCTGCTTTCTCGATCTGCAGAACATTATTGTATACTGCAGAAAAACCACTCACTGAGGTCTATTTTTACCGCATCCATATCCATTCTTAACGATTCTTAACATTAACATTTGCGATCGGTATCGCAGGCCTGCATTAAGCGAGCGGATTATGAAAATCTATATTTGATCTCTAGGGTCACGTTGTTCGACATACAACATTTGCTTCGCTGTGCCAAACCTATTCCTCCTAATCTCAGCTAAAGAAGCAGTATTGCAACAATTTCAAAACCTTTAAACCTTGAAGCGACAGCTCATTTTTCGATCTTGTCAGCAAACCTTAAACGACTGAAGGATTTTTTTTATTCAATAGAAAAGCATAAGCAAGATTGTGGTGATTATTCCTTAAATGCATTATTTAGAACCCCTTAATTTAATGCATTTCCCCTTAAAGAACAATATCCTGGCAACTGATCCCCTTCTCCTCCGAGAAGCTATCTACACCACTGGTTCTCCTTGACAAAAAATCATCAGCATATTAAACACAAACGTATGTTTTAATACGAAAAAACAACAAGGAAAGACTCAAAATAAGAATAAACGAGACCGAGTTCTAATCGTGCGAATAGCACGATGAGTGTATACCCTATACCCATGTACAGACCTAGAATGAGCGTAAAACCGAAAATATTCAATTTATTTTTTTAAGGGGGAAGGGGTAGATGGGTCGAATCTCGCACATCTTTAATATCTTATTACGGCATCCAGCAGCTATCATGTGATATAAATTTCAAGTTTTTGGGGACATTCTATCAAAAGATATGACTGAATATTGCTTTGTAGGGGATGTAGGGGTAGGGGTAGTCGGACCTTCTCCACTTTCCACTAACTTCAAGAATATGTCACAATTAGGCATTGATGAAAATTTCAGGTCCCTAGCGATATTCTGTCGAAAAATATGGCCGAATTACACTATCACGGAGGGGTTATTTGTATGGGAGGTAGGGGAACGCATGGTCCGATTTGGCCCATTTTCAATACCATCCAAGCTTTTATCAAAACAATCATCTCACCAAAATTTCAAAACGCTAGCTTCATTATTTCGGGAGTTATCGTGCGAACTGACAGACACACGGACGGACAGACAGACAGACAGACAGACAGACAGACAGACGGACATGGCTTATTCGAATCAGGGACCGACCCTGATCATTTATATATATACTTTGCCATACCTCCGGTGGCTCCTTTGAGGTGTTACATAAATCGTCGTAACAAAAACAATATACCCTATACCATCTTATGGGTATAGGGTATAAAAATCAATTTCAGAAATTTCATCTCGTATCATCTGACATCTGGCTTTTCATTATGCCCGCAAAGTACCTAAGCTTCGTTTCGTTTATTGCAGTAGAGAACCTAATACCTCGTTGGGCCGAGAATCCTTAAACTGGTGATGGCTTTCCAAGCACAGGTAGCTATGCAGTTGGGTCTGAGGAGAACCTCCAGAGCAGTGGAAGGCTTATCTCGGTTGCGATATTTCTGGCGGAGAGTAGGTATGTATTCCTCCATTACATTACATTAGTGATGCAATGCGGGTCCCTGGTCTCATTTTAACGGATTCGATGGACATATTGTTGGAAAATACTTTATCTAAGAACCCTTGCAAAGCCCTTTCTTTAGTATGCATTTTCCTATAGAGGTTGATAAGGAGTCGGGGAAAAATAAATTAAAATCGCATCTTTCGCTGGCTGTAACTTCTGAACCTTGACACCTAGAGCTTTGAAATTTTCCCTAAATGCAATTTGCGGTGCTCTATAAGTTTTTTAAATATCAAAATTTTTCCTTTACGAATGTCTGAGAAAAATTAACAACTTTCAACTAGAAAAAAACTGCGAATTGGGCAGCCGTAACTTCCGAACGCGGATAGGTAGGCGCGTTTAATTTGGAGGAAATGTGAGCGCAAAGCAGCTCTCTACAAGTGTGCCGAATTCCAGAAAGATAAAATTTTGTTAACAGCAGACAAGACTGATCACAGGCCTATAACCGAGGAGTTTATCATGTAGTGAATTAGATTTCATTGAGTAGCATGGGGAATGCTGTACATTTTGCTGTACATGTCCGAATGCTCTACGACAGGTCGAAATGATGTACGTCTGGTCAGCTTAGCTTAGATATTACCTATCCTTGGATAGAGAGCATACTAACAGCATGTCTCCGTCTAGTTTATATTCCTCGCGTATGGATAGAGGTCCATTGGTCTCTCTTCAACTATGCGCAAACTACTTGAACGACTTGTGGATACACATCAACGAATTACTATTCCGCCACATCTCCTTTCAACGGCACAACATGCCTACTGGAAAGGAAGTTCAGCTCTGCACTCTCTAGTCAGATACATTGAAAAATCTACTCATCAGAAGAAATACACGATGGCTGTGTTCCTAGACATTGAGGGCGCCTTCAATAACATTAAACCTAGGCGATTACCGACGCACTTCGGAGCCTTCATGTTGACGAGCCAATCTGCATACTAGTGAATGCGCTATTGACATCTAGGCGCATTATTACAACAATGGGCCCAACGTCTTTATATAGGTATGTTTCTAGAGGCACCCCACAGGGTAGTATTTTATCTCCCTTACTGTGGAACATCAATCAATTGCTTCTGGATCTTGAGATGTCTGGATGCAAGGTCACTGCATATGCTAACCATCGCTGTTACAGGTAAGTTCCCGGAAGTCCTTCAGTGGCGTGGGACTTAATCCAGCTAAAACAGAGCTTGTGCTCTTCACTCTTTCTTCTATTGACCCACCTACACTACGGGATAGTCCATTAATTTTTGCTGAAAAGGCTAAATTTCTTGGCATCTCGTTAGACCGGAAGCTTTGCTGGAGGCCTAACATTCAGGAACGAGTAAATACAGCAACTACCTTTACAGTAGGGATGTCAAAAACCGGACGGTTAGTCCGAAAACCGGTACTTTCAGAACGATTAACCGGTTTTTTCGGTTTTTTCCTCCTCCCGGTTTTAACCCGGACGGTTGTTTGTCCATCCGGTTAAAACCGGGACAAAAATTTTTTCCAAATTTATAAAATTTTTTATATTTTCTTGATTTTTCCGAATGCAATTCTATTACTTGCCCCCTATGAAATTTTTTTTTTATATTTTCTTGATTTTTCCGTATGCAATTCTATTACTTGCCCCAATGAAAAATTTCGTTTTCAAATTCCACCCCTTAAACATATATTCGAACACTCTCCTTACTGGTATTACTCGTAGAACCATCGCTTCTTCAAATTACTTCTCCTTGTAGCTTTGATTTATTTTTGCATACGATACGAACCATAGCAATACGAGTGTGTATGCATGTTTTCACTAGAATTCTAAGCAAATCAATGAAAAGACTCGGTTAACCGGAAAACCGGTACTTTGAAACCGGTTAAAACCGGACGGTCTAACCGGCTTTGCAAAAAAAGACGAAAACCGGGTTATGGACCGGTTTTTGACATCCCTACTATACAGCATTCTATACATGTAGGAAAGCCGTAGGGAAAACCTGGGGCTTGCAGCCAAAAGCCTTACATTGTGTATGGTGGACGGGACTTAGCAAGACAGCCTATAATAACTTGCTTGCGAGGGTACAAAGAATGGTTTCTCTTGTCAAAACTGTAGCCTTTCGCACCATCCCCTCAGCCGGACTGGATACGCTGCTTGACCTGCTGCCACTGGATTTGTTCGGTCAAAAGTTGGCTGCTAACACCGCTTTACGTCTGCGTGAAACTAATCAGTGGCGAACGCTTGATTGTGGGCATTCACTTATACTAAGTAATTTTAACCTACCTTTGGAGACTGACTATACTACTCCTAAATACGCTTTTGGTAAGAGCCATTACAGCTTGATTCCGTCGAGGGATTACTGGGATAACAACATGCCTCGGGCTATTGAGTCATTTGCTATCTTAACTGATGGCTCCAAATCAGACGAAGGAGTGGGTATTGGCATCCACTCGGATGTACTTGATGTTAACCTGTCACTTCGTCACTTACTGTAGCGTCCTGCAAGCGGAGATTTCGGGGATTATGGAGTCCTTAACATGGTTAGGATTTCATGTCGTCACTGCGAGAAATTTCACTATTTACACTGACAGCCAGGCTGCAATTCGATCTCTCGAATCGGTCCTGACAACATCTAAAGCTGTCGAAATCTGCCGCTCGGCTCTTACAGAGATGGGTCGTTTTTTCAATATTACCCTGTATTGGATACCTAGTCATAGTGGATACGCGGGAAACTGTAATGCGGATCGCCTCGCCCGTAATGCGACAAATATGAATTTAGAGGATCATCATAGTAACCTAAAAACGCCGATTCCCTCCTGCAGAGTGGCAGTAGAAGCGGCTGTTTTGCTCAGGGCTAGTGCCAGATGGACTCACGGCAGCACTTGCGCGACAACAACTCGGTTGATTTGGCCACGGCTTGACTCGGCCCGATCAACAATATTATTGTCACTGGACAGGAAACACATTGGTGGGGTGCTCGGTGCTATAACGGGGCACTGTCCTATTAGAGAGCACGCAAGGAGACTGCGCATTCCCCATAATGACTACTGCAGAAGTTGTGGTGACGAAGAAGAGGAAGAAAGCGTGCATCACTTTCTCTGTCAGTGTCTGGCCCTGGCCGAAGTACGAAGACGTATTCTTGGTTCTAGGTTTTTCAATGATATGGACGATCTTCGGGATGCCCAATATTACTCAACAAGTATATTGCCAGAATGGGCTAGTTTTACAGCATGACTTACTAGTACGTACTTTTCTTCTCCCATGGGGTATCACACTGGACCAATCTTTCGGTCTAAGTGCGCTAAATGTCAATCTGGTGGCCCCTGCACCTAACCTAACCTATAGGTTATAGTATGTCGCTTCTGGACGCTCAAGTGTTAAATTTGCAGGCCTAAATCTGTTTCCAAGTAGCCTCATTCACATATACATATTTACAAAATTAAACATGAGGCTTAACTAAGGGATATATGTATAACAATAAATACACCAAGAAAAAAAAATGACGAATTATTTTTAAAATTTTCAGATATATGTACATATACTTAGTTTCTTCTGTTTAGACACAGGCAGATTGGTATACCTTTTTGTCTTTGTTGCGGCCTATCTGTCAGTCAAATAAAGATAGATCTGCACCAACGACTAGTTCAGGCACATAATCGTAAATTATTGACATGGCTACACTTTCAAAGTAATTTTAATTTATACATATTTCCAATCATTGAAGTTTGCGAAATGCTGAATTGAGAATGAATATTCAAGTGCCGCTCTTGCGGCCCTTAAACCGAAATTCGTGATTCGTTTGGGAGAAGGAACCGGTTGACGGAAAACTGGGCCATTTGCTGAACGGAATCGGATTATAATTGGGAGAAGCCATACAACTTTTGAAAAAAATTGCTCCTTTTGCATCCTTTGCCTAGGCTTGTGGTGATCGCTTAGCGATCGTAGATAAGTAACCAGTTCTGAGCAATATTTGCAAATTTTTTAACAATCTTATCATAAAATATGGATCTAAATTTTTATTATGGTTCATTTTTTGCTGCAAATCATACATCTGAAATCCCGATAGCGAAATCTGTTTTTTGATTTAGGTTAGTTGCCAATCTTTTCAGTTAGTTCACAAAATTCTCCGATTTGTTAAAAGGTGAAGAACGAAAGGGGGGTTGATTCGACCAGAATATGTACTGTAATGGTCCTGTAGAAGTCTGGTCACTTTGTTAATACTAATCTGCCCGAATATGAATATTTTTAGAGCCGAAGTTACAAAAGTAGGGTACACAATTTAATGAATCATCCTCTAATTTTTACATTCACCTTCGTACGGAACATGCACCATCTGTTCCATAGGATATACATAATACTAAGCAGCCATTTAACATGAATACTATTTTCATTTTACACGGCAGACTTCCGCAATAATTACTTAGTCTGTGTAACATGTACCCATACGTTGGTAATCTTTTCTAATAATCTCGTCCAGAATGCTAAAGGTTGTTATAGCTCAAAACAAGGCTTTCGCGAGGGCCATGAACCAGGCAGAGATAGTAACCGTTCCTAATCCAATGCGCATCCTGCATCTTTTCCCATTCCCATCATAGATGTCTTCCCAATTTGGCCCATATGGTAGTGGGCTGTACAGAGTTAGGTGGCGCACGGCGACGCGGCGCCCTCCACAGCAGAGCTCAAATAAATACATCGAATCATTTTACTAGACCTGGATAGAATTGATCGTATGAAGATCAGCGATGTCTTTAGCTTCACCAGCCAGCCGTAGCCGGCGTGTATTCCTCAAGTACATAGTACCAAAGTATCTCTGCGGAGAGTTTGTGCAGAGCAACTAACTATACATCTGCTTGCTTGTGGCAAACAGGAAGACTTTGTGTTGCAATTCACGGTGGGATAAGTGCAAACCAAAGAATTGCAACAAAACTGCGCAACAAAAACACGAAAAAAAGAGTGAAAAATTGAAAATGCAGAAGTAATGCAGCGGTACGTTATATACGACAGCACAACGATGAGGAAGAAATGCTTTCGTCCAACACAAACCAAACGTCTGTTTATAATGTGATGCGAGTTCGTTGACCATAACTTGAGAATTTCTTTTCCTCTGCAACCATTTCTCTTGCATTTGGTGCACATACACACGGGTGATGGTATCTCTGTGTTATGTATATTTTTGCTTTTCCTGGGCCATTCAACTGCGTCTTGAGGAATATTTGCTGCAGCCAGAAGCAGAGCCGTCGCGCGGTTATCTGTTTGTCGCCGATCGGCCTGCAACACCACCACCGACGCCGCAACATTTATTTATGTGTTGCGTTTCCTAGTTTTGCATTTCTTCGGGGCCGATCATCATGGCAACTGTATGGTCCACCACATGGTGGTAAGCCGGGTAAGATCGAACCATTTAGCATTTTAAATTGTAACCAGAGAAACGTTCATCGTCGTCGTTGTCGTGGAATATTGCAGTAATTATGCAAAGACCTGATGTGGTATGAAGAAAGAACTAAAGATCGATACGAATCTTGTAAACAAGCGCCGGTTACATGGAGGGTTACATAATTTCGTCAATTTTGCCGTTGCAATTGCAACAAGGAAGTGGTCATTTGCGCAGGCAGAAAATCGAGTGAATTTGTGCATACACCTGGATCAATGTGAAAAGCTTCAAGTTGGGTATAAGATAAGGTGACCAGACTTCCGAAGGCCCAATGCTGTACACATCTAGGTACCTGCAAAATTCAGTATTCAGACAAATCCCTCAACCAAACTAGTCAAAAATATCAAAATTTCTGAAACTGAGCGTCGGACCCCTCCCGGAACAAAAGCCTGGCTACGTCCCTGCCTCATATTATCCTACCTTCATTTCCGTAAACAGAATTGAGCCTTAGACGATATTCTGGGAAATGGTGAACCTTGAGAAGGCAAGGTTCTGTTGTACTAAACTGGACCCTTAAGTGCACCCTTAAGTCCTCAATGTTCCTCTTGAAATTTGCACCAAATATGGGCAGTACGGCGCTCTGCAAGACTGAGCTTACGAATTTCCGAGCTATGGACAATTTTTAATTAGAAAACACAAAACTGCGATTTGGGCCGCTGTAACTTATGATACATAGGACTTTGAGATTATAAGAAGATGTGAGCGCCAAGTAGCTCTACAAGCGTGACAAATTTCAGAAAGATCGGCCAAATGGTTTCCGACTTATCGAAAATGAGCGAAGGTCAAACATAAAAGTGCTATTATCTAGCTAAATATAAATCGTACAAACTTTAGAGGCTAAAAGCAAACAAGACTGATCAGAGTCTTCACCAGGTTATGTATTATTATGTAGTGCTGTGGTTGATAAACTTTTTAGCGAGAAGAGCCAAATTTGCGAATTTACCCTTAAGTATTAATTTAAAGAGCCAAATTGTTTTTTGTTACATCACCGCACGTATTATCTGGGGAAAGCTATAGGACTAGGACTTTGTAGAGCTTCAAGATGAACTTTTCGAAATACAACAGTGCGTAGGAGACACAATTTCCTTATGAAAAATGTATGGCTCAATATAATGTAACGGTAAGTTCTAGTATAATAATTTTAAATGTCGAAATTCTAAAGCACTATTTATCTTTGACCAGCATTCTTTTCCATGTAATTTTAAATGCTAATTTGCTGAAAGTGTCAGAGTCCTAGCCGTCTCGCTTCGAAAGTTACAGCAGTTAAAAGACGCGACCAATAAAATTCTGTTTCATATCATCAAGGGCAATTTTTAGAAATTTTTTCATAGAGCCGAAGCAACGGGACGTTGGGGCGGGATGACTTATTTTTTTTCCAATTTCCATTGCCAGGCTTGATCGATTCAAGAGACAAAAATTCACTAGGATCGCTACAAACCCAGCACAATTGGATCATGCGTTATTATACCCTTCGCTCATAGAGTGAAAGGGTATATTAACTTTGTCATGAAGTTTGTAACGCAATAAAGGACGCATCTCCGACCATATACAAAGTATACATATATGATCAGCATGACTTGGGGAGTCGATTGGAGCATGTCCGTCTGTCTGTCTGTCTGTCTGTCTGTTGCGACGCGTTTTACTCGGCGGGTATTGAAGCTAGCAAGCTGAAATTTTGCACACGTGCTTCTTATTGTTGCAGGCTGTTTGTATGTTTGATTCACCCAAATTGGATCACTGGGTCATGGGGCTCCCCAATTTGAGTTCTTCTAAGAAAAACCTTTTTTATTTGTGTACCAATTTCAACCAAATTTCACACAAATGTGTTTCTATAGATAACACAAAATATATGCAAGAATGGATCAAATCGGACCATGGGGTCATGGGGCTGCTATACAAATCCAACCCCCAAATTAGGTCCTTCTAAGAAAAACTTTTTTATTTGTGCACCAATTTCAACCAAATTTCACACAAATGTATTTTTATTGATGACACAAAACATATGTAAGATTGCATTAAATCGGACCGTGGGGTCATGGGGCTGCCATACAAACCAAACCCCCCATATTGGTTCTTCTAAGAAACCTGGAATGGAATCGTACTGTGGGGTCATCCTCCGGCAACCCCAATAAAATTTTCCGAGTAAATATTTTTATTTGCCCACTTATTTCAACCAAGCCCAAAACTTTTGTCAAGACGGAAGAAAAAGAATGAGGAGGGGGATTAAATACAAGTCATAGGTACGCCCGAAAAAAACTTTTTGCCCAAGCGAAGGGTATCCAAATTTCGGCCGCGCCCGAAATTAGCCTCGGCCCCGGGGGTTGGCGAGCGAAGCGAGCAGGGGGCGAAGCCCCCTTGTTTTTAAAGTCCAATTTGTAATGGACCTATGGGACCTCACAGAACAACACGGAAAGCAGCTGCTAAAATTTATACATATTTTGAAATCATACCTTTTGATACTGATTCCAAACTTTAACTGCGCCTTTGTGAGTTTCTTGATTCTGCGAATTTCTACCAAACAAAAAACCAAACAGATAGTGGAACATGGGCTAAAACTTTTATCCTACCATGGTCATTCAGGGCTATATATTTAAAGCAGATAACGGTAAATATTGTTTTTTTTTTAGAATAATTTGTGTTAGAGTTTGAAAATGCTTTGAGTCATTAAAGCACACTTAATGAGTCAAAGAGCCGCATATGGCTCCCGAGACGCCCTTTGTCGACCGTTGGTGTAGTGAATTAGATTTTATTGTGTGGCATATACATTGTACATTTCCCAATGCTGTACGACAGGTCAAAATGCTGTACTGTACAGCCAAATGCTGTACGTCTGGTCAGCTTAGCTCTCTATATGAGTGGTTCCCAACCCGCATATGTCCGCGGACCATTTAGCTGGAAGTGAATGACAACAGACCACCGTTATTAGGATGGATTAGAAAGTTTCCAGAATTAAAGCTTTGTCATTTTTCCGCTGTAAGTGAGGTTGTTTCTTCTTAAATACAGCTTTGATCCAATTAATCACTGGAGTAGTATTTCTCCGTCTTCTTCTCTTCTGCACAAAAAAACGAGAACGAGTTCTAATCATGCGAATGGTACGATCAGTGAATACCCTCCACCCATTTATACATACCCAGAGTCGGATTTCCCATATGGGCAACGTCCGGGGGATTTCGAAGAGCGGCAAATTTTTTAAACTTTGAAAAAAAAAGCAGCTGACATAATCATAAAAACTTTTAATTCATTATAGTAAGTTGTATTTCAATGCGCCCAACAGCTTCCTCATCTCAAATTGTAATGTGCTCTGCCTTCAAAAGTTTATCCTTAAAGCAAAATTAGAGGATTATAAAGCCTCTTCGCACACACACGGTCAATTCAATCCATTTCTGACAATTTGACAGAAATAGATTTGGATTTAACGGCCTTATGCCGCACACATACGGTCAAACCGAATCTATTTTTTTTTTGGATTTTCATTCTGTCAAATCATACATTTTCTTGAATTTTGACAGAAATCCATAAAAGGATTCTTCGTGTGTGTGTGTGTGTGTGGCATTAGAGTTCTGCCTCACGCAAGCGTTTTTTTGTGTTTTCTATTGCCATTTAGTTTTTTTTTTCATTTTGAATTTAGCATTTTCAGTAACATGCTACCATCGTGCCAATAGATTTAAATCAAATTTTTGAAATTCTTAACAAATTTTTACGTTCGAATTATCAAAGTATTCATATTTTCTTCAGAGAAAAACTAAAAATTCAATTGCCAAAAAATCATTAAAAATTTAGGCGACGAATGAAATTTTCTGAATCATTCCAATAACGCAGTTCACCGAAAACCAAAAAATCTCTCGAAATCGAGGTCAGGCTGCTACTAAATTTTTCAAAAGCCGCACATGAAGTCAAAGTGTCCAAATCCAAATCCGCCTTAAGTTTTCGTTTAATCGAGTATTTGCGTCAAATATGACTTAAATCGCAAATTTTATTTGTTGAGTTAGATCGACAATGAAACAATCACCTCAGAAATTTAAGACTTAATCATAAGTGTGCATCACAAGAATTTTTACAATGTCGCCTTTGAAATTTCGATGCTGCTTTAAACAAATCCGGCAGCGGTCAGGACCGCTCCCCTGGCTACGTGCCTGGGGAAGCAACATATTTTCAAGCGAACCGAATTCATCGATTCCTGTTAAAAATGCTTGGTATTCAACTGCTACTTTCAAGGTTTATCAGTGGCGAAAGGCGGCGATTATAGGTACTGCCCAGGGGCGCCAAACAGGCTTAAATCGGCCCTGTACATACCTAGAATGCACCCAAAACCCGAAATATTCAATTTCTAGCTTTTGTGGGGGAAGAAGGAACAGGTCCACTTTATATATTTTTCTAGGATATACCACAGCTGCAATTTGACCCAAAATTGCTTCGCAACATTCTATCGAAATACATGGATATAGCTTTGTAGGGGAGGTAGGTCCGTAGGTCAGATCTACTACCTAATTTAGGTCGTCCAAGATTTTTAAAAACAATCCAAAATTTCAAACCGCTGGCTTCATTTTTTCGGGAGCTATCGTGCTATATTCCCGGGAGCTCCTTTCAGGTGTTACATAATGCCGGCGTAACAAAAACAATATACCATTTTGCATCTTATAGACAGCCTTGCCTTGTCAGAAGCTTATTCGACTGGAAATTTCACTGTTTCGACTACTGCTTAGACTCTAGTATGAGATAGTAGAGGCTTGCCGCGCTCCTATTAGCGAAAAAATGGTGGTTCAAAATATTAACAGTACACTCTCATTTGATTCGAAAAAAACCTACTGTAATTTTAAATTCTATATACCAAAGGTAATTCGAAAGTTTCTCTAAAATTGACTCCGTGTTCTGCTAAATAACGAAAAATAGCCTTTCAAGGAATCCAAATAATTGCGTAGAAATCAGCACCCACTGCACAACTGGCAACTGATAATTTTAGGTTAGGTGCATTGAAAAATTCCATCGAATTCTGATAACCGGCTTTTCAGTAAAATGTGAGTGAAAAGTCGTTACTTTAATGAGGACCTGCAAGTGCAATTCGCAGTTGGTAATTCCTTCATAGATGCCTTAAGGATCGGGATCGATTTCTCCAACTTTAGCTATCTAGAGATTAATTAAAAATTGCTTTACCCAAATCAAAATTTTGATTTAAAGACAGACAATTTTTTTTATTTTTATGAGTACAGTAGAGCATCGATTATCCGAACATTCAATTAACCGAACCGGGGACTCAAGACTTTGGATAATCCAGATTCAATATTCCAATCAATTCCCATACATTTTCGTTGATTTCGTAACATGATTTTCATCGAAATCTCAAATCATCATCATCAATGTGGCCCGACGTCGTCAGGCTTTGGCCGCCTGAATCGTTGACCTCCAATTGTCGCGGTTACGTGACCTTGTCCTCCAGTTTCGAAAGCCCAGCAACTGGTGGGTGTTTTCACCTACGTGGTTCACCAGGCGAGCTCTCGGTCGTCCACGCAACCTCGCTCCGTCAATTCGTTGTGCGTTCATCACCTTCTTTGGCATGCGATTATCATCCATTCGTTGTATATGCCCCGCCCATTTCAAACATTGAAGCTTCACGATTCACAAATCAGATCTCTAAGAAATCGTGGTAATGTGTGGTGAACTCCGCCTTTGAAAATAAATGTCAAGATTGCACACTACAGTAGAGGGCCGTCATTTAGCTCTGTCTACGTAAGTGTGATTTTATCACTTTTGGACGAACATAGTTACATCATTGACATTAATTTTGATAAGAAGGATGCTATTTAACGTGGGGAGGGGAATTAAGATGCAATTTTGATGTTTTGGGCTTTATATCGGTTCCCAGAGAAAGGAGTTGTAATGAAAAATTAAAACTTGCTAAATATCCTACATATTTGTCCATACTTACATCTGCAAAAATCCTAACGGTTCTTCCGATATATTTATAGTTTAATCAAAGTAGAAAATGGGAGATATAGCGTGGATAGAGCTGATAAACACAAAAATGGGATGCTTTAACCCGCTCTACCCACGTTAGATCATCTCTCACGGTAGCGTGCTTTAGTATATTTTCCCTTATAAAACCGTGAAATAAATAAATCGTCATTTGTATTAAACTATTTCGGAAGAACTCGTTAGGAATTTTGCAGATGTATGTATGAACGAATATATCCATTTAGCAAGCTTTAATTTTTGCGTTAAACTCTTTTTCTATAGAACTCACCATTTTCGAGATAAAGCCCAAAACCCCTATAATTGAACCTTTAACCGACCACCTCCCTCCCAAGCTAGCGCACCCTTCAGGACCGAGTAATTTTAGAAGATTCACCTCACCTCCTACACTTAGCGTCAATTGTACCGTTAGCTAAAATCCCATTTCGCTTCAGTTCTTGCGAAAACAGTTTGAATTCCTAATTTTTTGATTTTAGTACAGGTGGATATTGATAAATGTACCTATTTAGGCTAAACGCGTCAGTTTTAAGTAGATACTCAACACAGGACCTAGTTTTTGTAGAAACTGAACTAACAACTCAGTAACAGCAACATTTCCAAACCATATCCTCCAGAGCACTTGAAGTCTACTAGTATCCTCATTTAATTTGACACTCTTGAATCCCAACGAACCGACATTCCTCCCGGCCGAGATATTCTCATTAAATTGCGAATGGCTCTCAAACAAAACACACACACACGTCACGTTTCCTAGAAGCCATTCACGTATGCTCCAATAAGAAATCGATGACTTTATCATGTCAATGACATCTGCAAACACTTCTCTTCTTCATTTCTGTGTTTTTTTTTTTTGCCATAACGAAAATGTTTTCCCATACCCGTGTAGCCTCATTTATAGTCCCCACATTTGTATTATTGAACCCACCACACCCGAGGAGGCAAAGGAACCTAAAAATAAGTATCCAATTTGGCCGATATAAGAGAATGCGATATGTGTGTATAAATTTTTGCAAATATACAGTCAAACCTCTCTAACTCGAATTACGGCTGCGGCCGACTCAAAATGTTCGAGTAAGAGAAATTTTGACTAATGGAGTTTAAGCGTGAAGCGATCGAAGAAGAGTTTTGTATATATTCATTTCGTAAAACGGACTGGACTCATATGAAAGGTTTTCCACAAACGTATCACAATTTTTGTATTAAAACATTACGTTTAACCTTTCACCGAACAAATTAGTCTATCTAGTTTCTAGTAGACTTAATAGTACGCCTAAGCCATAAATTCTGCTCAAAAATATGCCTGTTGTCTTCAGCATCCAGACAACGAACCCCGGTGCTTCACTCTTAGTCGAAGCATTTTTTTCTCGAATTTTCATGCAATTCTTGATCCTGCTTTCCCATTATCTCATTACGTCGTTACATGCGCAACTGAAAGTCGAGGTGAGTCTAGCCAAAAATTATCCTGACTCGAGAAACTCTCGCGAACAGATTCTAATTTATTTTGTTCTTAAATGAAATGGAACTTGATTCGAGTTAGGGGAAGTAAAGTTATAAGAAATTGCATAAAAAAATATGAAATATTGTTTGAGTTAAAGAGGTTTTCGACTTAGAGAAATTCGAGTTAGGGATTGCATTTTATATCCAAAACTGACGGAAACGCAAGTGTAACCCTAAATTTGTTTGAGATCAGGAATAATTCCACTTAAGGATGTTTCGACTTAGAGAGGTTTGACTGTACATACATACTTATGTAGGTATATTTGGACAGAATGTATACAGCAACAGCCCCAACTCACAAAATTTCAACACGTTGAACTCTGCCGTTTGTAATGTCCATCTGCAAAGGTGTGTGATTCTGATTATTCTGTCCGTTCCGTTTTTCTTTATGTGTTAAGTTGAACATTCTTTCCATTGAGAACACTTTTGATATGGGCTGGCGTCTTCTTGATAGAATTGAATTGATCTGAATGCCTTTCCTTTTTTTTCAGGCATTTATGTACATATGGAGCCAACGATAATGCAAATTAGCACTTTGCTGATGGTCACTGTCTTCCCATCATGGATGAAAGCGAAACGAAAGATGATCGTGCGTTGGCGAATTTATAATCATGGTGAGATTTATTTCCATACGAATTTAGAAATGAATTTGCCAAACCAGATTTTAAAATAGATTTTCATAATTTATGAAAGGCTAATACTGAAATACCAACGTAAAGAGAATAGTCGATATAGGAAATGTATAGTCAAGAAATCAAATGTAAAATGCATTGCAACTGGCTTCTGGTTAGGTTTTTTATTTATGCACCAATCGAAAACTTCAAACTAATGTATGTATTTCTGTAGAACCGAAACATACGTAAAACTGCAGGAATCGAACGAGGTGGTAGTGAGACTGCCATAGAAACCCTACTCTATAAGTATGTTCGCAGAAAAAAAACTTTTGTTTATAGACTAATCTTAATATAATAAATGTCGAACCATAGGGCTGCAATAGAAACACCACTTTAAAAGTAATTTCTCTAAAAATATAGTTGTTATTAATAAATATTTGTTAAATGTAGATTTTCGATAATAATAATGAATTGTATAATTTAAATTAGTAGTCTGGTTGGTGTAGTGGTAAGTGCGCTCGTCTTCGGAGCACAGGGTCGTGGGTTCGATTTATTTAAATCTGCTGAGCGTGCTGTTTATTTCAAAACCACTATATATAAAAAAGCAATTAAGATCTTGGAAATTGAATGTCAATAACACATCTGGGGCCTTGGCCGTGGACAGTCGTGCCAGTTATTTATAATTTGAATTTATGAATTTTTCCACTTACACCAGTGGCGTAGATAGCTTATTAGAGAAAAAGGGGGTCTGAAGTCCGAACTTAGGATTTTTTTTGCACAAGGAAATTGCATTATATTAAGTGAAAAAAATGCCTTTCTGAGAAATTTTTGCTAAACTCGCTTCAACATAATATCATGAAAGAGTAAAGTGCTATAGGGTGCCTCTTATATATTTCAGGATTAGAGAATTATCGAAAATCGCTTTATTGTTTTTCAAAATATTCCCAGATCTGCTACACTAGTTGTCCCATCCCGAAATATAAAAGGCACGTTAAGTATAACGGTTCTATACTGTAAGTATTGGCGATTAGATTAGATTCGAATAGATTGGACGACAGTTAAAATCCATTGAAAGGAAAAAATTCTCCTGATGAAAACTAGAGATGTAACGGATCTCCGCATCCGCAATCGCGGATTATTCGCATAAAAATTAAACTCCGCATCCGCATTCTCATCCTCATCTTATAAATATTTACATCCGCATCCTCATCCGCAATCCTCATTTTTGTATGCAGACAATTAGCGGATATATGCGACCCACGTGCTACTTTGTAACTACATATAAAGAAAAGCATTGAGACAAATTGTACCTATTCTGGTATCATATACACAACGGAACTTTAGTTTGTCGGTCAGCACAGCAGGAGCGCGTTCCATTTATATGATCTGAGTAAAAATAGTTACTCCCATTCAATTTCCGTCTCATTCTCTCACACCGCTTACAACTCTGACGGTAGTCAGCGATGACTACAACTACGACTACGAGTGAATTAAGGAACGCACTCCGGTTCGCAGTTTTGTGACTAGTGTTTGAGTGGTTTTGTTTTAAATGAATTGAACTGAGGCGGGTGAAGTGCGTTTTTTAAGGTGAAGCGAAGTAAGGAAGTATGCAACTTTTTAATTTTTAACCACACTAATCAGAGGAATTTCAACTTTTTTTCATCTTCATGAAAAGTGTGAAACCTAAATATTTTTGTCTACATATTCGATCATATGCTCATCCGCACCCTCATCCGCATCCTCAAAAATTTCTCCATTAATATCCGCATCCGCAACCGCATCCTCAATCTTATACTATTTTGCATCCGCATCCGCATCCTCATCCGCTAAACAAGATCCGTTACATCTCTAGAAAACCACACAATCAAAATCCTCCAACCATGTTCGTAATAACTAAAGCTGATATAAATGTTGAAGAGGGGTAATAAGTTTAGCAGTTGAAAAGTTGGATTTTTTAGCCGACTCAACTTAAATTCTGCCAATTAAAATCCTGGCACATTGTTGAACTCGAATCGCGTCACTTGAAACTTTGACGCTGTCATTTTGATGCATGACTGTAGCGGACTTTTACTTTTAGCCAGCTCTAACTTATAAAAAAATTATACTAAAAATTAATGGTTAAAGCTTAATCGTTAATCGAACAAGTACAAACTTCACAACTTAGATTAGTTCATATCGTCCTTAATGTGTAGAAGCTATGAATATGGGATAAAAAAAAGTTGAAAGAATTTTGGTTGATTGAAGATTTGTAGGGACCCCATTTAAATTTCGAAAACAACATATTTTAGAAACCTTACGCCACTGTGTATTTTTTTTTTCATTAAAAACTTGACTGTATTTAATGTCGTCCAGAGTATGGATTTTGGATTAGTGTCATCTTTATTTATGATATACCTACCCCCCGGGAAGTTTTTGTCGACATTAATATTCCAGAATCGCAAATCGACCTTTTTTACAGTTTGAAGAAAAATCAACAACAACGCATTGGTCTCGGCGATGACACGATCCAAGATAGAGCTGCCTGTAGAAATATCCTGAGATATTACCGCCAAAACGGGTGATATGCCTACACCGCAGGTCGAGCAACGCGAAACCATGGAGCGGTATAAAGAACGAGGCAAGGAAGAAGAAGAAAAATCAATCTAAAGATTTACTTCGCTCTGAAAAATCAAATTACTTTTCTAGCTCAATACTTTTTTCTGAAATATTTGTAAAAAGTACTAACACCCCTAGGAATTAAGGTAAATCAAGAGAAGAGAGAACATCATGTCCTCGTTTTTGATGAAATAATGATTTTTCTTAATTTTCTCTTAAACCGACATGCGACATCGATCCTTGTTCGAATTGACGGCAGATGTCTAAATGTAAAAAAAAAAATATGAAATTCCATGGATCTGTTTTGTAATATTCGGTTACAAAGCATCACCACCGACTCCTACGGATCCAAAACAGGATAATGCTTTGTCAATCTTTGGAACTTAAAGCCACTGGCTTTGGCTCCTTTTTTCCTCTACTAATTATGTTAAAGGACTGAAGGGGTTAATTGCAACTTATCAATCTCAATCTGAAACTGAAAAGAAATGCAATTTTAACCATTCCAGGAAGCATATTCCGTTGTCCTTATTTTGAGAGAAAAGCTTTTTACGGTAATCAACCTTTATGTGGTGACCTTCGGAATAGCAGACGTTTCATTGTGGGAAAACGAGAATGCTGTAAATTTTGCTGTACGGCAGGTCAAAATTATGTACTGTACAGCCGAATGCAGTACGTCTGGTCAGCTTAAGCTAGGATACTCAAATGAACAGATCCTTATAGTCAATATGTACATTACTTTATAACATTGTTTCCCATCAGGTGGTCCGCGGACTGAAGGTGTTCCGTGAGAGACCCGTAAGTGATCCACAAGATACTATGGGGACTATTCCCGAAAAAAAAGGAGTTTTAATCGTGATTAATTAGAATAACAGACATGAAAAATAGTATAGATAAAGTACTGAATACTTTCGTTACTACAGATATGTGGTCGATCTGAAAATGCGATATGTGCAGACGTTAAGTTAAGTTGCGTAAAGCTCGGTGGTCTCAGTCTACACTGTACCGGTAATTTCCAAGAAGCAGTGCATTTTTTCTCCCGTAATGTGACACTAATGTCTGTACCTAATTATTTTTATTTCTTAAGTTAATTGGTACAGTGTTCAAAATTGCCACATTATTATTTAAGGACAAACCATGTTAGTAGTAATCATCCACCTCAATTCTTCGTTAAAAGAATTAAAATTATTCCAGTAAAACCGCGTCCAATGAATTCTTATCTGACAAATTAGGCGCCTTTAAGCTTCAAAGCTAGGTGTGTCTGTCCTGTTCTGAAGAACCCAATGATTTGCAAGGGAAAACAGGGGATTTGCTTTTTATCGTACTTTGCGTGGTTCAGTGAATTCAACCCGCTGACGGTTCGTTGATCTTTTAAGCGTCGGTCAACTGAACTGCTTAAAATTATTTTAATACGAGGTGGTCACGGAGGAGGAATGTGGTGTTCTGGTGGTGTTTTCTTCTGACGTTTCCAACCATTTTTGTCATAAGTTGTCCACTTCGTTGTCGTTAGAAAAAAAACTTGAAATTCAAATATGGTGGTCTGTAGTGATTCATATTCTTTGCAGTTCGCAGTCATTTTCAAGTTGGGAATCACTGCTTTACAAACTAAAAAAAATATACTTTTTACTGAACATGTATACAAAAACTTTGTAGCTCGTAACTGTTGAATAGAAATTCCAAATGTTCAACTAACTCAAAAAGAAAGCTTTATTTTTATTTAAGTGTTAAGCCTCGTCTCCATTGTAAACAATTGTGGCGTAACTGTATACGAACATGGTGTTTCAATGTTCCCCACTTGTTCGCGAACAGTTGCTGAGCAATAGTGCCACGTCCACACTGTAAACAAATGTTCCGGAGCTGTTGCACTTATTTTTGGAGGAATTGTTTCGCGTCCACATTGTAAACAGTAGTATGGCACCACGGCTCATGACCAATGTTCGCGAACAGCTCAAGTTCGTTTCGAGCTTGTTGCGTAGCTGATGCACTGATTTTTGTAAGTAATTTATTGATGTTCAATGTTTTCCATTTAAATGGAAAACACGGGGAACATTACACGAATTGGGAGAATTTTTGCGAGATGTGAGGAGTTTCGCTGATAGCATTTCATTTCCTAGAAGGAAGAAGACTACTATTGTGCTATATCTCTTGTGGGGCATAGCGTGTTCATTTTGTTTACCCGTCTTATCGAAAGACTCCGGGCTATTCCTATATGTTTTTCGGTTGTGTGGCCCCTTTGCTATGCAGTTTGGAGCTTCATAGGTTGAACGCACTGAACAATTTCTGGGTTTCTCCACGGGACGTTACTGAGATAGCGTTATACAAATAAGGTGAGGGGAAAAAGTTAGCCAGGTTTGCCGTATAAGGTGACTTAAAGGGATAGGATGTGTATGTAGGGTGGGGCAAAAGTAATCACTCTATTCGAAATCGCTGTAACTTTTTTTTCCTTCTTTTTTTCTTTCATTTTTCCTAGTTTTTGAAGTAAACAAACGTAGAATACGAACTGTCTGCCATGAATCGGTTTACTCCTAATGAACGCTGGCAAATTTGTTTCGAAAAACAGGACGATTTTGCATCGAAAATCATAATGAGCGATGAGGCTCATTTCCATCTGAGCGGCTTCGTGAACAAACAGAATACTCGTTTCTGGGGAACCCAAAATCCACGTATCACATACGAAGAGCCATTACACCCGCTCAAAGTTACTGCGTGGTGTGCTGTTAACGCTAAAGGAGTAATCGGGCCGTTTTTCTTTGAAAACGCCGCGGGTCAAACGACGACTGTGGGTGGCGAAATTGTTCTTCCTAAATTGGATGAACTAGGACAGGAGAACATGTGGCTCCAACAGGACGGTGCAGCCGCGCACACTGCTCGAGATACAATCGATATTCTGAAGGAAACATTTCCGGGTCGGTTAATCTCTCGTTTTGGTGATTTGCACTGGCCGGCCAGATCACCCGACTTAACTTTTCCAAACTTCTTTTTATGGGGTTTTTTGAAGTCGCGGGTTTACGTCAACAAGCCTCAGACTCTTGAAGCCCTTAACCCTTTCATTCCCAAATTAGATTCCTGCGGGCAAAAAAATAATATTGTAATTATTTCGTCTTTATTTGTGTCTAAAAATACATTTTCAATGAAAAAAAGGAAAAAAAATTATGGGTTTGGAAAATAATAGTATGTTAACTGCAGTTTACATTGGGATTGAGTGGGAATTTTTTCAAATACAAATAGTTGACGGCAATATTAGTTATTTATTTTTTATTACGGAAACGACGAAAGAAATTTTCTCGATGAGTAAGTCTAAGGTCCCACCCATTTACTGAAGCTATGTTTAGAAACCAATAGTGTAAAATCCGGCCAATCCGGACCTTAAAATCCAGATTATTTGCTTGATAATCCGGATTTAGGGCCATTTATCAGTAAAGTTCAAAATTAAATTAGAGTTTTTAAATTAAACTAAATTTATAAGAACTGGCAAAACTATAAGTTTTTCTGATCGAATCTACTGGTGCTAAATTTAACAAATTTAGTTAGAATTTAGCATAAATGATATATTATAGACGAGTCTGGAGTCTTTATCGGTGCATTTTGGAAATCCGGAGTCCCAGTCAATCCGGAATATACCCCAATAGGTTGAAGTCGCCCAATTTCCACCACCTGAAAGCATTTATGCTACTTTTTTCCACCTATGTAGTTCATCTTTTTCAGATCGGATTCGTTCCCATATACCACTGCAGTTTACAATGGGAATGAAAGGGTTAAGGAGAATATTCGCGAAAACATGTCGCCCGATATTCTGGGAAGAGTGATGGAAAATGCCATAAAACGGGCCCGTATGGTAATCAACTGTGGCGGCGGCCACTTGGCCGATATCATTTTTGCGACTTGCTACAATAAATTCTAAGGGATTAAATAAACGTATTTCATAAGCAAACCCGAAGTTTTTTTTATTAAGAAAAATACAGCAAAAGAACATCGGATGATTACTTTTGCCCCACCCTGTATAAACAAGATTTTCATGTCTTAACTACTTTTAATATACATAAATGAAGTAAAACTCCGTTTCTTTACATGAACTCATACATATATTTTTTATACCCTTCGCTCATAGAGTGAAAGGGTATATTAACTTTGTCATGAAGTTTGTAACGCATTGAAGGAAGCATCTCCGACCATATAAAAAGTATACATATATGTTTATGATCAGCATGATGAGATCAGTCGATTGGACGATGTCCGTCTGTCTGTCTGTCCGTCTGTTGCAGCGCGTTTTTCTCGACCACTATAAAAGCTATTGAGCTGAAATTTTGCACACGTGCTTATTATTGTTGCAGGCTGTTTGTATGTTTGAATCACCGAAATTGGATCACTGGGTCATGAGGCTGCCATACAAACCTAACCCCCAAATTAGGTTCTTCTAAGAAAAACTTTTTTATTTGTGCACCAATTTCAACCAAATTTCACACAAATGTGTTTCTCTTGATGACACAAAACATATCTAAGAATTGATCAATAAAATTTTCTGAGTAAATATTTTTATTTGCCCACTTATTTCAACCAAGCCCAAGACTTTTTTCAAGACGGAAGAAAAAGAATGAGGAGGGGGATTAAATACAAGTCATAGGTACGCCCGGAAAAATCTTTTAGCCGAAGGAGAGCGAAGGCTATCCAAATTTCGGCCGTGCCCGAAATCAGCCTCTCCCTCGGGGGTTGGCGAGCGTAGCGAGCAGGGGGCGAAGCTCTCTAGTTTAAGAATGGGATAAGCAACTACACTAAATCTCCAGGCTGCAGTGTCCCCTTGGCATCCTCCTCCTCCTTCATGGATCGAAAGACGAAACTTTAGTGTTTATGCCACGTATGGAGAAACAATTTTTGAAGAAATATTTTTTTACACATTTTGATCGAAAAATAACATAAACAGTAGCAGCTTTGCATTATAAAAAATGTCGGTCGGTACAACGTAGAACACTCTATGCATTTTGTGTGACCAAGAAGGGGGTATTGATCCTTTAATCCCCCCTTATCTACGCCACTGATATTTTTATGAAATACAAATGTACCAAAAATTGTATCCACATGAGAAATATGTAAATTTGCCAATCTACAATAAACCTCGAGTAAAACAATTCGGCTGAAAGCAAAAGCCCTTCCACCGACTATGTGTTAACACAACTGAGGAGACTGAAATATCCTTTTGTCAATTTGTTTAGGAGCCCATCACCATACACTACGAGTATGTGTGCCTACATAAATTAGCAAGAAAGTAAAATGAAATAACTTTCGAAATTAGCCGCAAATACATGAGTAACATGAAACCCTAAGATCTACGACCGAAAGTAGAACAAGTCGAATGGGGGGCGTCCACGTGGAAAACGGATTTAAACAGTCCTACGTTAAGGCGGCTGCTTCTATATGGCTAGGTCACGTGACTCTATGGCAAACACAAAGTATGTACCCGACTAACTCCTTTTACGTAAGTAATAACAAACATACATATAAACTCCTCTCAAGTGGGTGAGGAGTTGAATTGTGAGTGAATTTTCCATCATAAAAACTTTTCTTCAGCATTCAGCATTAGCATGAAATGGTTATGCGTGCCAATGTCTGACAAAATGTGCTCCTTTGTATATGGTCGAACGAAATGCAAAGAAAAACAACTTGCTCGTAACTTCTGCGCTATGGTATGATGGCTCAGGCTGAGATGTTTACTTAGGAGATTAAGGAAAAGCCTTTTAAGTCAACTGGAATTGATGTTTGGCGTAAATGTTAAATTTAATAATCCACACGAGAAGTTCGTTGAACGAGGTTATGTTTGTACAATAGAAGAGATGTCATGAGTATGTTATAATTTTCCTTGATCAAAACCTACTGTGGAGTTTGGTTGCATGGCAGGACGATAACATAGGATATATTTGATTTAAAAAAATGATTTACATAAATCCAACTGAAAACCCTTAAATGTAATTTTTGGAATTTAACGCAACCACAAAATGTATGATAACATTTGGATTAGATTCTAAGTTATTTTTCCATCAAGGATTACATATTTGAATCTCAAGAAGTGTCTTTGCATAGTTTGTAGCCATAATCAATCTCCTTTACTTCCGCTAGTGTACACTGATCCGTCCACTGATAGTGTTGATACTAGCATATTTCAAATTCATGAACTCCCACCTTTTGAATCACACATATAAATTTCAAATCAAAATGCCCCCAAGGATCCTTTCGGTTTTCTGCTTTTCTTATTTTTTTCTCCAAACACTTCACACTTTCGCTATGAATAATTCATGAAAATGTGTAACTTGTATGTGCATATTTTGTAAATCGAATTCTCGTATAGAAGCACATCTTAACACCATGCGTTGTTCCTTTCTTATACGGATATCGTATCGAAATTGTACTCGTATTATGACTGATTTACACTGTTGCCGAGCGAGTCGAGAAATAGCAAAAACCGGGTACGGTTTTTACTTCTCCTCGCCGCGCCGTGTTGAAAATGGAAATATTATGGAGGCGCTTGGAATATTTAGAAGCAGTTTGGAAGCGCTTCATCGTTATCGGCAATACTTGTCCAGTCCCGTGGAGCAGATTTGGAAAATTATCAAATGCTTCGTCATCATTGGTATAATTGCAGCTCTGCGGAAGCACTCAATGATTTTTTCAAAAACTTAACACCGAGCTTAAGGTACGTATTCGTAGAGACGACTCATGTGATGATCGCTCAGCGACCGTAGTTTTGCATCCAATTCCAAGCAATATTTTCATATTTTTTAAATTGTACTAGTTTTCTTATGTCGACCATGACCTGAAGGAACATGTCTGTTTGTAAAATATTCGCATATAGTGCCCAGAACCGGTGGTTTAACAGCGATCGCTAAGCGATCATCACATGAGTCGTCTCTACGAACACAAACCTTTAAGCGTTTCCACAAAAAAAAAAATAGTTTTCCAGGCAGAATTAAGCAGAGGTGCTCCGAAATAACTTTTCTAGAAGCGATTGCTTCCGTGAAAGTGCAATTTTAAAATGAAAATAAAATAGCCATTTTCCTTGTGTATTCGTGACAACAGACAGTATCTCAGCTCAGCTCTCTTCAGGAGAGTGTAAATGGGGCTTAAGAATTAACGCGATACTATACGAGCCCTCCTGTACGGATATGATATTGTACACCTACGTCGCAGCTTGAGCATTTTGAAAAAAAAGTTAAGCAAGTCAAGTCATGAATCTATTGACCGCACCTTTTGTGTATCATTTTATCCTTTCGCATTATACGTGCTCATGTTTACGTATGGATTTATTTATGGTATAATCAAGAGCAGAGAACGCGGCAAAATAAAGGTATATCCTTACTACACGTACGTTTGAAATTCATATGGAAATGCTTTTGATTTGTATTTATAACGAAAATTCCGTAGAAATGAAATGGCAAACGGGAAACTTGTGGGAATAGAGAATATTATATGCAAAGCTCAAAGTGACTCGATTCAATTCAAATTTGCATGCAATAAGAAAGGCTTTTCCTCTTGTTGCTGTTTGGGACTCTGTTGCATTCGAAAGTATAGATTGTATATGATGCAAGACGCGCCCATTTTGAATCAGCCCTTTTCACATTGTTTCCGTTCCGATCGAAATGTTCGCGTATAATGTTGCAGGACGCATCGCTTCATCGTGTTACACTCGAATGATATACGAGAACCGAAATTCGATACGATCATTGAACTTTGTATATTCTGTTTTGGTAAATTGATACTGTTTTACAGACAATGTCCGCGCACACCCTTTCGTTTATGCAAGAACGCCTCAGTGTGCTCAGTAATTTGGGTGTTTGACACGAAGCAAGATCATACTTAAAGATTACAAGTCATTAGCATTTCATTGTGCATAAATGATCTTCACACTTGGTTGGCGAGTAACAAAGAGCACAGTAGCAGGCAGGATCACCCGCTCGTTAGATTAAAAAAAAACATATTAAATAAACTTATTAACATATACAGTACAAACTCCTGTTTCTCTAAACACATTGATTAGCATTAAGGGTGACCAAACGTTACCCTTTAGGGGGACATGTCCTGCTTTTTCGCTCGGTGTCCCTATGCCTTTTCTTCAAAGAGCTCCTTTTAATTCAGCTTAGAGGTCAATACTGAAGTATTGATAAATTGATTGATTGAGAAATTTCAAGTTTGATGAAAACCCTATAGGCCAGCAGTCATATTAGGTACCATTTGTTCTGTGTTATATTTTGTGTTTTATTTTATTACTAATAATAACACTTTAGTTTAGATAGGTAATACAAATATATTCGTTATAAGTTTTAGTTTAGTTTTAGTTATATATAACACTTGAACTTTAATTTATAATTAGATTAGTGGGCGAGTGGGCGATGTGGCCGGCTGACTGAACGACTAATTCGGAAGTGGTTCTCAGAGTATGCTAATGTAGGCGTGCCAATTTAATAAATTCATAGGCGGAAATATACATTGCACTATAATTGAAACTTGGTATACTTTTAACTTTTAAGTTGGTACAACATTTTAATAGTGTAAACGTATTTTAATTAGAATAGTTATTTCAAAATATTAGATCAAATAATAGAATTAAATATAGCCGCCACATCATTCCCCCTCATTTGAAGAAAAATAATAATTAAATATTGAAACTACGTTAATGTGAATACATTCTAAAATTACATAATTATTATTTTTAAGATTCGATAGATAATGTGCATATTACTAATTTTAATTCATTAATGGAGAAATCGATTACTATTACAAAATCAAATTTTAAACAATACTTTATCTTTACTAGACGATCTTGTAAGACGATCTGCATGAAACATGTCGGTGCTCAATATAAACGCGGGCTTAAGTCTATCAATTGAAATTACTTTCTCTTTATTATTCACGAGAATTCGAAAATTTTTATCGTTCCTAGATAAGACTTCAAATGGTCCACTATAGGGTTGTTGGAAATTACCTTTGTGTATTTCTTCGCGAATAAAAACATGCGAACACGTGTGAATGTCCTTGGGTACAAATATATTCTTTTGATTTCGCATTTTTGAACTACTGTATCTAATTTTCGAAAGGTTTTCTTGAATGTCTTTTGCTAAAGATGAAGTGACTTGCTGATCAGGATGGGAGTCGGAAACAATTATTTCACCAGGCAATCGTAATGACTGTCCATATAATAACTGTGCAGGAGAAGCTCCAATATCTTCTATAACGGATGATCTTATGCCAAGAAGAATCCAGGGTAATTGGTCATACCATTTCTTGGGATCATCACTTGCTTTAATAGCACATTTTAGTTGCCTGTGAAATCGTTCAACAAAACCGTTTGCTTGAGGGTGATAAGTAGTTGTGCGGATACGATTGCATCCCAAAATTTTCGTGAGATCTTTGAACAGAAGTGACTCAAATTGAGATCCTTGATCTGTGGTTATCGTTTCAGGGACACCATAACGAGAAATCCATTCATGTATCAATGCATTAATAATCGTTTCGGTATAAATGTTTTTTATTGGTATAGCCTCTGGCCATCGTGAAAATCTATCTCGGATCGTTAATAAGTAAGTAAATCCTTTGGAAGGGGTCAATGGTCTTACTATGTCGATGTGAATATGTGAAAATCGACCTGACGGTACTTCAAATTTGCCTAAAGGAGATGATGTATGGCGATGAACTTTAGATTTTTGGCAAGAAATACATATCTTTGCCCAAGCATTTATATCAGAGTTCATTTTTGGCCAAAAATATCGCGAAGTAATCATTTTTCTGGTTGATCTAATTCCAGGATGTGAAAGGTTGTGAAGAGAGTTGAATGTCACACGACGTAGAGAAGCTGGTATGAATGGCCTATTTTTGCCTGTTGATGTTTCACACCATAGCTCCTTATTTTCCAGCGGAACGTTTATTTTCTCCAGTTTGAAAGATTGTTGAGATGTATTTGATTTTCGAATGAGATCATCAAGTTCCGGATCCTTAGATTGTTGATCAAACAGAACATCAAAGTCTAGTTGATCAATTTGATCTACTGTATCAATATTGAATCTGGATAAAGTATCCGAAACTACGTTTTCACTACCTTTAATATGCCTAATATCGTTAGTAAATTGCGATATATAGTCTAAATGTGTAGTTTGTCTTGGAGATTTTTCGGCTTTAGAAGAAAGTGCTTTAGTTAACGGTTTGTGATCAGTATATACTGTGAAATCTCTTCCCTCAACAAAGTATCTATACCGTTTGATAGCCAAGTATATTGCCAAAAGTTCTCGGTCATAAGTCGAATATTTCTTCTCTGCAGGTTGCAGTCTCTTGGAAAAGAAGGATAAAGGTTCCCATTTCCCGGAAGTACACTGTTGAAGAACAGCACCGACAGCATCGCTGGAAGCGTCGACCCATAAGCCAATTTTAGCGCTCATGTTAGGATGAACGAGAAGAGTTCGGGCTTGCAGCAATGATTTAATTTGCTCAAAAGCATTCTGATGCTCTTTTAACCATTGGAAATCAACTTTCTTTCTTCCTTTAGGTTTAACCCTCTTCAATAAATCGTACAAGGGTACAGCTAATTTGGCGAGGTTAGGTAAGAAGCGATGGTATAGAAGTTTACCATGCCCAAAAATCGTTGTAGCTGTTTTATTGAAGAAGGAGGCGGAAAGTCGTTAATGACCTGGACGCGACTTTTGCAAGGTGTAATACCTTCACCAGAAATTGTGTGGCCTAGAAAATTAATTTCTGCATGACCAAAAATGCATTTTTCTGAATTGACCTTGATATTATATTCCTGAAGTCTGGAGAAAAGTAATTGTAAATGTTTTTTGTGTTCATCTTGACTTTTGCTAAAAATTAAAATGTCGTCTACGTATACGAATATAAAATCAAGATCATTCAGCACTTGATGTATGAAGCGCTGAAACGTTTGAGCTCCATTTTTCACTCCGAAAGGCATTCGGGTGAATTCGTAAAGTCCAAACGGCGTTGTAACCGCAGTTTTATATGGTCGACATATGCCTAACCGAACCATTTCATCGAATTCGGCTTTTGCTGCCTGAAATTTTTCAGGATTAAGCCTTCTGGGTTTTGCAGAAGGTAACGGGCCGGTGGTGTTAATATAATGTACCACATTGTGTTTTATCTCCATGTTAAAATCTGGTGGAGCTTTGAGTAATGGAAACTCGTCAAGAATAGAACCATATTCACCTTTAATTGGCGATAATTTCGGTGAACAAACTTTGACATTGCGTATAATGCAGTTCACTGATAAAAGCGTTGATTTGTTTATAAGCTTACGATCTCTCAAATCAATAAGCAAGTTGTTGGCATATAAAAAATCTGCACCAATTATATGATGGTCAACTGCAGCTATGATGAAATTATGCTTGTAAATTTTCCCTAGTCCTAGATCTAATGTTAGAGATTTGATTCCATAAGAATTGATAGGAGATCCGTTTGCGGATATTAATTTAAAGCTTGTCTTAGGCAATAAATTGGGAAATCCTCGATTCGATACAATGGAGACATCGGCTCCCGTATCGATCAGAAACTGAGTGCTGGTTGACCTATCATTCACAAATAAGCGGCGTGAAACGTCTCGAATCTCCGATGCCGCGGTGGAAGATTCTAGAATTAGTTTTTTGGTTGGTTTTTTGTGTTAAATTTACAAGGACTGACGCATTTTGTGGCTTTGTCCCCGAACTTATGATGATACCAACAATAAATATGATTAGTTTTATTTTTGGAATATGATCTGTTTTTCGAAAACGGTCGACTGGAGCTAGCTCGATCTCGTCTTGTACTACGAGGATTACGAACTTCCAACCGTTTAATTCGGTTGGTCAAATCGTTCACAATTTCCTCAAGTGCACTTGCAGATCTTGTTGGTGAGTCGACAGCAGAAATGACCGTTCGCGTGGAATCATAGATTTTGTCAGCTATTGTAAACATTTCCTCCTGGGTGTGGTTGTCTTCAATGGCAATTAAGCAAGCCTGGACTGAAGAAGGCAGTTTTTTTACCCACAACTTTTTGAGTAAGGAAGTGTTAACAAGACTATTACCTCCCGCTAATGTTTGCATGCGACGAAATAATTCCGAAGGTTTGTAATCGCCTAATTGTATTTCGTGGAGTAAGGTATCAAGCCGTTTTTCTTCCGAATCCTTACTTCGATCGAGAAGAATTTTTTTAAGATTGTCATATTTATCGGAATTGGAATGTGGATTTAACAAAATATCTGCTATCATCTCCATACTTTCAGACGGCAGGGCTCCAACCAAGTAATCATATTTGGTGTTTGAGGTGGAAATGCCTTTTGCTCTGAATTGGGCTTCGACCTGAACAAACCATAAATCCGGCCTATTGGTCCAAAATGGAGGGATCTTTAAAGAGGACGCGTAAGAAACAAATGCACCACACTGAATACAATCGTCACTTTCAACTTTAGTTTCTGTGTCGGTCATTTTGATAATTTTCATGAAAATTTACGCGAAAAAATATTTGACGAAATACAGTAATACTAAAAATGCGAAATTTTCAAAAATATATAAGATAAGTACGTCTTACTTGTGAAATAGATACTATTTTTGATACACGCCGACAAATCCAATTAATCCAAATCTAGTAATATTAGTCACTTTCCGATATGTTCCATGAGTCGCTTTGATTTGATCGCTTGTAACAAAATTTTCGCACAATGTGTAACCTAAAAATATATTCAAAATGCACTTTTCAGAAATCGCGAAAAATAATTAAATACAATTTTGATATGAAGAATGATCACGTAACTTAAGTAGTCCAATCCATCTAGAAATGAAAATAATCACAGGAACGATAAATGTTGCACGTGCATGTCCTTTCAGTAGCATCGTGTCCTTTGGAATCCACCAAAATCCAAGTATAGGGTTGAAATATCATACGCCAAAATTGTAGAATAGCCGGGATTCGTTTATATAGTTGTTTCGTTGTTTGTTCGTCGAATTTACATATTAATATCTTTTTAATTTTATCAACACGCAATTTTAATATGTATGTAGTTAGGTTTTATTTTAATGTGGATAGAAATCCTTAATTATCAGATTTTTAAATTTGCAATCGGCCACTTAAAATACGATCGGGCACAAACGATATTGCAATGGTCTTTATACAATAGTTATTTATTAATTTTAATTTATTAATACTTTGTTAAATTAAATTATTATCGTCGTTGGTTGTTCCATGTTGATGCGCTGCACGTTGCATGTTGCATCGAGCGTTAAATAGTCGATCTCAAGCCAGTTTATAATATCGATGAATTTTGTAGCTAATTATCTAGCAGTTATGCGTACTCGTAATAGAATTTGTATTTTGTGCACTGCCACTCGCACTCACTTTACAATTGTTTTGCAGGTATGATTATAATAGATAACAGAGATGTTTTTTCTCTGATGGTGGCTATCACTATCACTGATATGCGCACTATGCACTATGACTATGCACTATGTCACGTGTGTCGAGGTCGGGGTCACCATTTGTTCTGTGTTATATTTTGTGTTTTATTTTATTAATAATAATAACACTTTAGTTTAGATAGGTAATACAAATATATTCGTTATAAGTTTTAGTTTAGTTTTAGTTATATATAACACTTGAACTTTAATTTATAATTAGATTAGTGGGCGAGTGGGCGATGTGGCCGGCTGACTGAACGACTAATTCGGAAGTGGTTCTCAGAGTATGCTAATGTAGGCGTGCCAATTTAATAAATTCATAGGCGGAAATATACATTGCACTATAATTGAAACTTGGTATACTTTTAACTTTTAAGTTGGTACAACATTTTAATAGTGTAAACGTATTTTAATTAGAATAGTTATTTCAAAATATTAGATCAAATAATAGAATTAAATATAGCCGCCACACCATTTCAAATAGAAAAAAATAGAATAAGGCTAATTTTTGTTGTTTTTTAATCAGTGGGGTCACAGGAGTCTAAAACTCATTTTGCTGAAAAAAATTTGATCGGAAATGTACCAAAAAGGACAAAAAAGGACACTATTTAATCCTTGACCGGAGGTCGGCATGCAGGGTATCATATTAAAGGGGAAGTCGAGTGCATTACATATCCAGTGTTGTTTCCTGTTTAAGGACGCTCAACAGAATAAATCGCGTTTGAATGGAAAATTTTCTTGTTTCCCGTAACTTATCATCAGTATCTTTCCAAGGCCATTACTACGCGAATAATTCAAGTTGTAACTACCTTTTTCATTTTTTTGGAATCCATAATAGCTATAGATTCTACCATTAATTTTGCTAGGAAAATATTTGATCGGAAGCTCATAAAAGGACATAAAAGCACACTATTTAATCCTTGAACCAACATGGACATGCGGGGTGTTAGATCAAACAGGACGTTGAATACATTAAGTACATATTCGGTATTTTCTTCCAGTTTCAAGGACCTTCAACAGAGTAAATTGCGTTTTAATGAAAGGTTTTCGTGTTTTCTGTAATTTATCATCTGAATCTTTCAAAGCTATAAATGCAAATATTTGAAGTTGCCACTACTTCCTTAACTTTTTAGAATCTATAATAACTGAAGACATTCTATAGAATCTTCAGCTACTATAGATTCTAAAAAATGAAGAAAGTAGTGTGACAACTTGAATTATTCGCGTAGTTATGGCTTTGGAAAGATACAGATGATAAGTTACGGGAAACACAAAAGGTCCTTGAAACAGGAAACAAACACCGGATATGTAATTTACTCGGCGTCCCCTTTGATATGACACCTCGCATGCCGAACTCTGATCAAGGATTAATTAGTGTCCTTTTTTGGACCTTTCCGATCAAAATATTTCTTAGCAAAATGAGTTTTAGACTGCTGGCACCCTACTGAATCGAAAACAACAAAAATGTATGTGGATATTTTAACTGGACTAATAGGTAATGCCGAGACTTGTTGATGGTAATTATTAACCGTTCTCTTTTCAATTCTGCCCAATATCATGCCATTTCTTTCATTACGTCGCATCTTTTTTTTGGTCTGTGGTCTTCCCAAGATCACTACATAATCTACTTTCTTGTAAAATGCAAATGTGATGTATTGAAATGTAACCCCCACTCACCTGTTAGCGTATCATTTGGCGATCCTGTTGAACTGACCGATACTTGTTCTTCAGGACTGTGCGTTTCGCGAGGACTTATTGATGCAGGTGATGTTGGTGTTGGTGAAATGGATGTGGACGTTGAAATTCGCTCGTCGGATTGCTTCAGTTGAAATGTTATTTGTATAGTGTTCACCGGAATACTGAAAAATAAAGTGGATAAATTTCGATTACGAGATACACTGCGCGACAAATGCTTAGGTTCATGGATATTTTCCTTTAAAATTATATAATTTCTATGTACTCTGATCGGAAATAATTTTTAAATAATGCTCTCTCAACTAACGGTTATTTTAATAAATATTACATTTCTATTAAGCAACTCGCATAGCTAACGGAATTTTTTAAAATGAAAATCGCAATTTCCACTGCGACAATTGTATAGGTTCACTTACTTTAAAGAGTTATCTCGTCCTGGTGAGAAGTGTTTGTGGAAACATTTTTTTGCGCGTTATACTCTGTGAGTCGTATAGTGGATAATGTCAAAAGGAAATCAATTTTCTGCCGAGGAAAAGGCGACAATTTCCATACTAAAGCAAGAAGGATATTCAAACCGACAAATTGCAATACGGATTCAGCGGAGCTTGAACCTTGTTAATAATTTTATACGAGATAGTGGAAATTATGGCCGACGATACGCAGGAGGCAGAAAAAAGCGATTTCCGGTGCATCAAGGCGACGTCTCTTAAGAGAAGCCTCGAATTCGCTCCTTACTGCGCATAAGCTTGGTGAGATTTTGGTGTTATCAGCAAGTGTAAGGACCATCCATCGAGTTGTTAGAGCTTCTTCTGGTTTGAAAAGTTTACGGTTAAAGAAAAAAGCAGCCTTAACCCCGCTACATCGCCTACAGCGCCTGGAATTCGCCTCAAGATTCATGAACTGGACATCACAATGGAGGCAGGTAATATTTACGGATGGAAAACGGCTTTGTGTGGACGGTCCAGATGGGTTCTCCTACTATCATGATTATATAGGAAGGACCCTATGTACCTGTCACGCCATCACTTCCGAATAGGTTCCGTTATTGTATGGGGAGCCAAATCATATCATGGAACTATCGACTTGGTCATTCTACGAGGTTACCAAACCAGTTCATCTTATAAAAAGCTCTTAGAAGAGGAAATCCCTATGATGAATGTCATGTACGGAGGCGATCCTTGGATATTGCAACATGATCTTGCCCCAATTCATACAGCGAGGGTGGTTAAATTGCTTATTGAGGGGAAAAATGTGGCTTTGTTAGACTGGGTGCCCATCTCCCCTGGCATTAATCATTTGGGGGTGGCTTGTTCGGGAGGTTTACAGTAGTGGTAAACAATACGACTCTAAAGAAGAGTTAATTCATGGAATTAAGACAGCTTGGTCTAAAATACCGATATCTGTGCTGCATTCTTTATACGATTACCTGCCTCGAAGGCTTTATGAAATTATAAATAAAAATGGCGAAAATACACACTATTAAATTACAAAAAAATGCTCCTGTTTTTTCGTATTTATCCTCTTTCATACTTTTCTGAAATATTTTTCAGCCAAAACATTATGTAAAACGGTAAAATCGTCCCTGAACCTAAGCAATTGTCGCACTGGAAATTGACTCTTTGAATTAAATCAATTACTGTAATTTAAGGAAAATGTCCTGTAGGGATTCAGTCCATTCATTTTGTTTATGATATTTAATACTTCGAAAAATAACATTTCTTGAACTGGTAAGGTTTTATTTTACCGCTTCATGGAAGGAAATATGAGTGAACCTAAGCATTTGTCGCGCAGTGTATCTGCAATAGAGCCTATAGACACCATGGACAAGGATCAATAGTATGAATTCTATTTGCGAAAAATTTAAATGGCTGTTGCCTGTCGCCTATCACCTCATAGAATGCCTGAACTTGTGTCGCCAATTGCTATTTCATTCATATGTGGAAGTGGCTTGCACTCCATATATGCAGGAAGGCACTGCCTACCCTAGTGAAATTTAAATTAGTAACCTAAGAAACTCTTCAATGTATGTACCATAAACCATGAGAAAAATAAGCATATGTATATAGGAAATATAGTTTTCTTATTGGTTCAATTTAATATATTAGGGTTTTCAACTGCCTACCCTACATTGAAAGGCTGTGCACGCCACTGAGTGGTCGATCCCTGATTCGAATAAGCCATGTTCGTCTGTCTGTCCGTCCGTGTGTCTGTCAGTTCGCACGATAACTCCCGAAATAATAAAGCTAGCGGTTTGAAATTTTGGTAGATGTTTGTTTTGATAAATCCTTGGACGGTATTGAAAATGGGCCAAATCGGACCAAGGATTCCCCTACCTCCCATACAAATTACCACTCCTTGATATTTCAAGTCGTCCATAACTTTAGACAGAATATCGCCAGCGACCTGAAATTGATCAATGCCTATTTGTGACATTTGCTTGTAGTTAATGGAAAGTGGAGTAGGTCTGACTACCCCTACGTCCTCTACAAAGCTATATTCAGCCAAATCTTTTCATAAAATGCCGCACGAACATTTTCAAATTTGTGTTAAATGGTAGCTGTTGGATGTCCTTATGAAATACTGAATGTGTGCCAGATCCGTCCCATTTACCCCTACATACCCTACACAAAAATAAGAAATTGAATATTTTGGGTTTTGCGTGCCTTCTTGGTCTGAACATAGGTATAGGGTGTACACTTATCGTTCTGTTCGCACGATTAAAAGTCTCTTAAACGTTCAAACTCTCGATTTGTTGGGGTCACGGTTGTATTAAAATGAGATGATTTGGTCTGCACTGAACAAATTCCTCCTCTGCTCTTTATCTATGCACCAGCGGTCCATGGACGTACATATTGTAGTATTGTGTTAATAAAGTAACCTATTAACACATTTCGCTATTTCAAACTTCTTTAAATCGTAAAATAAATACACCCATTGTTCTCTTTGAGCTAAACGATTGTGTGTGTGTAATCTGTAATGAAATATTTACGTCAGCGTCAGCATGCCATCAAGCTGCGCTATATTTTTACGGTTTCAAGATATTTGGTATGGAATTCGTCGCTTTTTCATAATGTAACTACCACTCTAAAAAAAGCTAAAATTGATTTTAAATAGGAGAAGAGAACATTTAACCAAGAAAATTTTCATCGGATTGATGTATAGATAACGCTCGTATATTTTTTAACGCAAAAAAGCAGGAAAAATTCACATAAAATCGTCGTTTGACAGGACAATGCTAGTAAAAAAGCAGGACGCAAAGAAGGACAACCAGAAACACAAATGCCTCGGCGACGGTGCTCAATCTTCCAACCAACTGAATGTGGTTACCAACTGCAACGCTTTCAACAAAGCAACGAAATGCTAACTCCTCTCCACTATCCTACCTGGTAGTCCTTCGGTAGCCAATTGAAGTTGATCCGATGAAAAGAGTTTAGATTTCTACAAAAGTAGCATTTTCCATTGAGGAAAGATGCTTAAGATCCAAATAATTATGCTAAGTGTTCTTGCGGCAAAACAATTTTTGCGGCATGAATTTTCGGTCTTTTACGAGGTTTTAAAAGCCATCAGGTTCCCGCTTGCCACCCTGTACAAAGCTTCTACAGGGTGGCGCAAAACTACCGTTATGGTTTGAATGTTTAATAACTTTTTTATTTAATGGTTAATTATTATAATTTGTTGTTTGTTATACAGTATATTAATGGGGAATAATTTTGGCTTAAGTATGAAAAATTATATCCCGCAAGTGGTGGCCATTTACGGCTTCGCACATTCGTGCTCTTTCCAGTACATTTTCCGTAAAAGTTTGGCTGTTATGGCTCGAATTTCATTGCGAATGTTTTGTTTTAGCTCTGGTATGGTCGCTGGCTTATTTACGTATACCCTTTCTTTCAAATAACCCCAAAGAAAACAGTCAAACAGCGCTACGCTTTCCAAAAACAGGACAAAACTGGACAAAAGCAGGACTTTCGAGGTTTTGGCAGGTTATGGTCGAAAAAGCAGGACAGTCCTGCCAAAAACGGGACGGATACGACCATTATAGTATAGATGATTTTTACCAGGAAGATTGATCTAGGAATTATACTGCGTTGCAAGACCAAAGATGTACCAAATATAATGGGAATCCTATCATCAAGTACATAGTTCGAAAGCTTTAAATTTTGGCGACTCAGACGGCATACTGAAAGGCTTATACGAGTCTTCAAAGGCTTGTTTTGCTATCCGTTCTCATAGGGAGAACTTTTGTGTTTCCGATGTTCTTCGCTATGCGGCGGATGGTAAGGTCAGTGTCGGTAGTGTCAATAAAAAGAACAAGAAAGCTCTTCTTTTGAGTGTGGATAGCGTAATGTTCTAAAACGTAGCTGGTCCATTTGCAGGATCAAATATTTCATAAGATTCGAACAACGCTATGAATGATCCTTCGAGCCCATACTATTGTCAATTTTGTTCCCAAATTTTCGTGAAACACGACCGGTGAGTTTACATTCACCAGTGCTGTTTAGGTTTTTGGGAGTCATTAACCCTTCGCCAGGCACATCCCCCGATCAACGCGAACGGGCACGTGGGGTCTTTTCGGACCCCAACATTTAATGAACTTACATATCCTTGTACAAATTGTAAAAAAAAAAAAATAAAGTACTTTGTTCTTTCTTGTAAATGTTTAAGACAATAATTATTTACAAAATTTGTTATACATACCGTAAGGCGTAAGCTGTACACATTTAAAGCGCCTATGGCGATCAACGTTTTTACTGTTTTGTCCCTCTACCTTGGACATAAGGAAAACTACTTTGTTCCTAGAGTAGTGAGGATAATTTTTAGAACAAATTTCAAAAATATGAAATAGCCAATGCCTGTAAACTTGTTTTTAACTCTTAACTCTAACTCTAGATGCCCCTGTGACTTTATTTGACATAGAATAAGCTGTGGTTAGAATTAGGGGAGGCAAAATTATAATCTAATTTTTTGAGATTTCCGTCCTATATCAGAAGAAGAAGCTATCGCAGCAATTGAAGAACAAAGCTAGCAGCTGTTTTCGTGAATTTCTTAAGCCAGGGTAATTTCTGACCAGTCGCTCCATGGTACAATCTCTTTCTTTACTTTCATTGCAGCCAAGAATTATATGAAGCTTACCTCGGCCTTCAGTTCTGTGTGAGAACACGCAATGAAATGGCCGGGGAAGAATAGTAAGGATATCGAGATAAAAATGTCTCAACATAGAGTATGGCTCCGAGTCTCCTTTCCGGGATATTCAGGACAATTGAGGCCTTGGTACTCATGGGGTCTTTGAAGACCCCACGTGCCCGTTCCTGCAAATTTGTATTTTTGGCAATCAAAACATTTTTTTTTTAAAGATTTGTGATTTTTTTTCAAGCATATTTATAAGCAGCATTTTGGTGGCTTAGATGTCCTACAAGTTCGCCTGGATGGGCTAAACCAGTCAACAGTAATATACAAATAATACCCTCTGGAGTCCCAAAAGACCCCACGTGCTCGGTGGAGTGTTAAAAAAACGAGTCAGAGGCTAATTTCTGACATGGCCGGAATTTTAATACCCGTCACGTTTGAATAAAAATTAAACTTCTTTTGTACTACCGCAGCTCTAGTGTTACGATTCCATTTGTTCCTAGATGTGTTGAGGCTAAACTAGGATTATACTGTAATGTGTCCAGGATACGTCAAACCGGAAGTTTCCGGAAAGCGCGCCTACGAGGTTTCCGGAACAGTTGTAACTGGCATATAAGGGCGTCGACTAGTGTCGAGCAGTCAGTCTAGTTTTAGCCGTAAATAATTTCGTGTCGGATCAGTAATTAGTAAAATTGTAAACCATGTCTATCCATGTGTTGTAATAAATAGGCCGGGTTTCTGATAGCTCTTATTCAGTACCTGTCGGCTGATTAGTCTTATCACGTAGAGAAGACACACACCATATTTAGAAAGCTTTTCCATTGTATTGAATGGAATTTTTGTTTATTTTGCATAGCTATGCCATATTTTGCTTATTTAAGCCATCATATTAGATTGAAAAAATCATTGCGCACTTTCATCCAACAGCGTAAATAAGCAAAAGATAACATAACTATGCAAAATTAACAAAAAATCAATTCAATATAATGGAGAAGCTTTTTGGATATTGTGTGTGTCTTCTCTGGGCGATAAGACTAACCATTCTATAAGATCTACGAGAGAAAGGGCCATAATGTTATAGTAACGCGATTGTTATTTATTATTGTGTACTTGAAAATCTGTCGAACCAACTGGAACGTCTACAAAAGACGCGTAATATAACAATACTTTAACCATGAAATGAACTGCTAACTGCAGTGCTACTCCAAAAGTTTTTTTTTATGAAAATGGACACTATTTCTTGGCATGCTCTGGTCTAGAAAGCAGCGGGCCTTCGCCGTCAACAGCTTCTTTTCTAACGGTCGGTCACTTATTGCTACGCAATGTGCCTTTCGCGCTCGGCTTTGAAACTCCTCCTCACAGACTTCTTCCTGGTCGTAATTCGATTCTGTTGTGCGTTAACTCATTTGTCTCTCAGAGGTCGGTTTGTCTATCGCTTTATTTTGCAACAAGCCCAGAATCAATTTTCTTGAACTTTGTGATTTGGGCTACTTCCCAGATAAAAGTGACCTACCAGTTAGCTTTGCATACATGTTTTTAAGATTCACCCTGGTCTGTTATAGACGTGACCACCATGATTCGCTATGTAGATCGATAGCCATACTAGCTACGAAAAGGAAGAATAAAAAAGCAATGAATTCCCGCGATCTCCAGAATTCACTGTTAACATGGGCCGAGGACTTCGTTGGATGTGTTGCCCGTATTGCGATCCGTCTATCCATTTAATCATGTTCAACACATTGATGTAGAAATATGTTACAGGACCGATGAGGCATATTCTGTTTAAATTCTAATGTTTGAGTAATCGGAGAGAGAGAGAGAGAGAGAGAAATTTTGCGACCACTCGAAAACTCACGGCGACCCACCAGGGAGTCGCGACCCACCGGTTGGGAAACGATGCCTTAAAGTTAAATCATTTCGTAATATTTTTTAAACCTCTCACGCAAGTGGACATTTCCCATGGCCTAACAACAATGAGAAAACCGGCCACATTTAAATGAAATTTACCGTTAAAAAAATATTCCGGAAGCCCACAAAGAGCTTCCTGAGGGGGCCCACGCATTATTGAGGCATTTAGGCATTTTATTGGGAGAAGAAACACAGAATTTTCAGTATTCGTAACAGTTAGCTATATCGATATTCATAAAATGTCAGAAAATCCTTTTTTTTGTATGGTTAGAGCCAGTGGCGTAACGTTTCTAAAATATCCTGTGTTCGAGATCGAAATGGGGGCCCCTCAGACTGTAATAAATTAAAATAAATTAAAAAAATGGCCGAAACCATTTCTATAGGTGTTATGCCCGATTTGGAAAAATTTTGAAATTCCAGGGCTATGTTTATAGGAAATTCACACTTGCGACAGGATATACTAAAACCTGACGATTCAAACAAGTTAACGTGTTGAAATGAATTTATTTAGTTCAAATCAAGAATTTGTTTGTAGACGGCTATCAGGTTCTGGTAAAACGCGATTGACAACGAAATTTAGGTTTAATATGAAATCTCGGATCCTGTTAACACTATCGTCCTAATTTATTACACAACTTTTACACGATCTGACTTATGTCGGACACATACGGAGAATCCGAATGCATTTTTTGGATTGTCGCTCAATCATACTCCAAGAAAATGTATGATTTTGACAGAACGAATATAAAAAAAAATGGATTCGGATTGACCGTGTGTGTATATGGCATATGAAAATCTACGTCAATGATTTGTGTTTGTGTGAGAAAATCGAGCTCTACTGTAAAAGTGACATTTATTTGCATAGATGTGTGTTGCATACACTCAGCGAAATTCACTACATTTTACCACGATTTCGTATGAAATTGCGCTATGAACCGGGTGGATTTTTTTCTGTTTATTGGAATTTGCTTTTAGTACCACAGCTGTTAATGGGACAAGTACTTTCTTTTGTTAATATGGGTGAATCCTGTTTTTATTGCAGGGATTTAAAGGCTTTCAGCGAAAATTCAGCTAATAAATCTTTTACTTTTGAAAAAGACCGAAAGTGAAAATTAAAAATATAAAAATTAACAGAAGAAAAGAACTGCAATAATTGCTTTACATTTTTCTGGTATGAATAACGCTCGTATGTTTATTTTTTGCGGAAAAAGCAGGGCAAATGCTGAAAATTTCATCGTTCGGCAGGACAACAATATTGAAAAATCAGAACGAGAAAAAAAGAAAACCAGAAATACAAATAGCGCAGAAATTTGCGGAGTTTTTTGCATACTCAATAGCTAACATTGCACAGTGTGATCAGAGAACAATTTTATTTTCTGACCTCCCTCCTTGGCATGCGTATTGTGATGCATTCCTAGCTTCGACACGATCTGTAACAATTAATCGAAGCTTAGACGTTCTAATATGTATTTGGTAATCGCTATCCAAAACTCCAGCATCTGTATGTCCTAAATAGGGTCCCCGCACCAGGTTCCGTGAATGGCAGCATATGGCTTCAAGGGGAACTGTCTACAATGTGCTTTGATTATGTACCTACGCCAAACATCAACCATGTTTAACAGTATTCAGCAATTTCAGTACGATTCTCTTGCCTACGGCCTTACATAATGAGGGCTTTGATATTATTCATACAATATCTTAATTGTAATTTTTTATGACTTTAAGTGAGTCAGCTGTCTGACACTTGGTGAAATGCCTAATATTGACGTCCAAAAACATAGGACAAATCAGAATAAAAACAAAATATTCGGGATAATTGCAGTATGACAGGTTAACAGGTGACAGGTCCTGTCAAAAACAGGATGGATGCGAGCATTACTTAGGTATGGGCCTCACAAAAGCTAAGGGCATCCCGCTTCTCAAACAACTTCGAAACAAAGAAAAACGTTTCGCTCAAGAGCACTTCTTACTTGTTCATCCGCTTTAAAGCTAGCATCAATGTTGCAATGACCCAGAAGTCTAAAAAAATATTTTTTTTTTAATCACAGTTCAAAATTCCAACTCTTCTTCACTACGTTAGGGGGCCCCTAATGGTCAGGGGCCCGTGTGCGACCGAACACATGGAACACCGTACGTTACGCCACTGGTTAGAGCCCACGCGACTCCCTTTGGAGTATGTAAAATTTTGTTACTTTATTTACAGTGCTATCGAGTTATTTGTGGAAGTCATCCAAAATCACGACTTATACTTTAAATTAGAGCACGCTCTGTGGCTCACTTGGTTGAATCACACTCTCTAGATGCTAGTAATCTAGTGGTCCGGACCGGAGATCGAATCTCGACGTGGTCCAAAATTTTTCGTACTTGTGCGGATAGGAAATATATAGTGCTTGCAACATTATTATACACTCCGAAATGATATGCAATGTAACGTTGACTCGAAATTTCCTATAAACGGTTGAGTTAACGCACCATGGCCCCACATGGGGCTATACGGTACTGGGAAGAAGAAGAGCTGACGGCTCCCCCTAATCAATTAATGAAAAATGTTAATGCAGTTTCTAAAGCTAAATAAAATTTGTCAGCATTAACTGACTTTATAGAAATGACTTTTTCACAGATATTCATAAAAATAGTCAGGTCGAATATGCCATTTTACGGTACATACTTGGTACTGGGCACATTTTTATCCATTGCGAAAAAATTGCTTTATTATTAAATAATATTCAAAAATTAACATAATAGTCATTCTTCTTTCCAGTCAACCACAAGGAAAGAGATTCCTTCGCCAGATGATAATGATGGCCATTAAGTGTTGGGCTCAACAAAATGAGTTTCATATGGCATTACCTTGAATCATAAACCCAACGATATTATCGTCTTCTTATTATGTCTTCCGACCGACTATACACGTAAACGTCGCCCATCATATAAGCCGGCTAATATCCAAAAGGTCGCTCTTTGCACAAGTTGCAAATATAAAATTCCAAGAAATGTATACATTTTCCCTATAAAAATCCATCCCTTGTGTGCTAAGGATCTTTAGCCGCACAGTAAATTTTACCAGGAACGCGAAATTCACATTGCATGGCATGGCATGGCATACATTTATATCCGAAGGATAATGGGGATAACAGCCTTGTGAAAAAGCTCTTCCTCAAACCGGAAGATTCCGACGAAGTCAATGCCATCGATGACTCTGAAATTTTAATGAAACAATTTCGCGGTTGAAGCATATTTGAATGCATTATAAGGACACACTTGAGTGAACTTAGAAATTAGGATGCAATGAATTTGTTTTGAGATCCAAAAGGATTGTTTTTCGATATAAATTAATGCAATGAGTATAGCTGCAAATTTAAATTTTTAATCTCCTCTAAGGTCTCACCTGTTCGTGGAAGTCGCATTCAAACTAGTTGAAGTAGGAAACTCCATGGGTCGCCGGCCCTCGACGGGGCTGGCCTAAATCGATAGCACTAAAACACATTTAAGCCAATACAAATTCGCGAATTTTATTTAAAAATCAGACACGACCCGGAGAATAAAGGATAAAAGCCGACAAGGATGACACGACAAGCTCAGAGCAAATCCTAGTGGCACAATTTTCGCCAAGTTCTAAATCCGACACAAATAAAGCGGAACACACGGCACTAAGGCACTCGTACCAAACACCTTGACGTATCCAAAATCATAGAACGCACGAGTCTCGACTGTTCAATTCAAGCCGTGTTGAATTCGGTAAAAAGATCTTCAATTTCACACGACTCCACTGAATTCACTCTGAAATTAAATGATGTCCCGAAAAAGCACACTCACTCAAACTCACTGCATTCGAAAACCTCACACAGCACTTTAAGGACTCTTTTTTTTTTGTTGGCGAGTGGAATCGAAGAATCTAAGGAGGTAACTGGGCCAAATGGAAAGCTGTTGTGGCTCTCAGGCTTTTCGCCAGTTGAATGGGACAAAATTCAGGACTTCATGCACATGTCTGTTATGTATTTCGGGAAACGTATGCCGACAAAGCGTCTATTAAGCCATCACGTTATACACACCGAAACCGGATAGGCGGCGAATATGAAAGAAAAGTTTTCTTGCATATAACGCAACGAGCCGCTATTAGTCAATTTGCGGACCTGCAAGCCCGGAAACGCTCTGGTGTTTGTGCTGACAGACCAAATAGGCGCACACTGAATGCGAGAGCCCAGCTAAAGCCTCAACCGACCCGATGTACAATCAGAGGAGTATACGACGTACAGTATAGCAGCAGCAGGTTCTGGGCCGTAGTCGGAGAATTCTCGCACAGAGTTAAACCGAGTGGTGACTGAATCCTCACGACCTCATCCTTTGGCGAAAATGCTCTACAAATGAAACATCCCGCTCCCATCCCAATAACACGTTCTCTTTGTATCCTGTTCACATCGTTTACACAATGGCCTAAGCCAAATCGCAAGGATATAACTTTTGCTCCTCTATCGGCCTGAATGCCGGCTAGCATGCAGGATATGTCTATATGGGATGAGAATGGGTTGTTGCGGGCGCTACTCTGAGCTTTTTCCAACCGAACCGATGACTATGTTTTTGTTATTTCGTCGGTGCACGGGCATGATATTGCGAAAAGTCGACAAAAGGCAAGTTTCCTTGCTATACATACGCAGCACGAGGATGAAATCAGCTGCTCGCGGATTGGTAAACTTTTAAGCACAAAGCTTGAACCTTTTGCATTGAGAAAACAGGTCACGGCCGTTGTTCTCTTGTGCTGAACCGAATCATCATACACTCATCACTCATTGCCACTCCTCATCCCACCACCACCACCACAGGCTCTCGAGATGAAAATGGCAATGCACCATAAACGCGGCGAAACAGCCCGACAAGGGAACACATTCTCCATAGGGGCAGGCTGGACGATGAAAAGAGACAGCCTGTGGTAGATTTCTCGTGTTGTGGGGTTAATCGTCTTTCCGGTAATTGTTTGCAACCTCTTCCTTTAATATTGCAGTTGGGTGGCCGACCATGGCTCTCGTCCGGAGAGAGACAATATTTATTGGAAATATGATAATAAAGTGCTTTATCGAGGTGAAAGAAAGGAAGGAAGGAAAGAAGGACGAACGGGGTTGAAGCGCATCGGGAAGGATATGAGTGTCAATAAATGAAGTGATGGCTTTTTGCACAAGTTGAAAGCCAAATAAAAGCATTGTTGTTGGACTTGGAGAGGTGAATAGAATGCAACAGAAATATTTGTCGGATATATAATCCTTGACTGCTCCTTGAACTGTCGCCACTCGATATATCAGTGTAAATAAGGGGCGAGTATGAAAGGATGCCAAATGGAATAGTGTGTCGAGTGTATGTAAACTGATTTTAGGATGTGACTTATAGCTCACTATAAGAGCCATAAGTCGCGAATAGATTTGAAAGAATATTCAATTTTAAATATTTATCTAATTCTGGCATAAGTTCAAATTGAAAACAATTGTACGATATGATGCATGATTCTAGGCAAAGTATTGAAGAGGGCTTTATTCTAGGTCAACAGCAGCTATTGCTAAACGGCCTTCCCTAGCCATTAATTTCACCGAATTTCGAAAGCATAGCGATCTAAGCGAGTGAAATTGATCGAAAAAAAGAAAACTGAAAATGGGTCACTTATTGGATGTTAACGTATCAAGCCTGTTAGAAGACAATGCTTCACAACGTTATTGGATTCTTTTTGAGCTACGGTTTGCTGACTGCCTCAACCAAGAAGTTAGATGTCACAGCATTAGCAGTCAGGGCGAGCATGACCTCGAAAAAAATTCAACGAAATTTCCCCCGAACAGCATCACCGGGGGACCTGTGGGTGGCACTACACCGGGGGCAACGGAGCTCAATGTCCTAGCCATGACATCTTCTTTATCCCTCTAGCCTGTTGCAGAAGTGCGCTTACGTCCGCTTTTAAGAGCAACTTCTGAGAGTATTTTGCGGCTTGCCGACCCAAAGAACGGACATGAGTTAGCTCTCATTTGCAAATGGGGTTTCGATGGCAGTGGCGGCTCCAGTCAACATATACCTTAAACAAGTGTTTGCCAAAAGAGGTTCTACATTCTTCAGACGAGTTTGTTGATTCCCGTATAATCCTCGAACAACCAAAGTCCTTTGGAAGAGCGAGCAATCATCGTCCATCTTAGCTTTGTGGTTTCGTACAGATGGACACACTCATCAGGTCTTGTGTCTGTTTTCTAATTGTGCACAATACGACCACTTAACTTTTAGAATTCTGTGGAGAGTGGATTAGGCATGATGGCGTTTACAGCCAAAATTCAAGTGTCTTGTGCACAGATAGACAACAGATAGGCCAGTCAATAAACCGAAATACAGTGCATACTCGATAATCCGGACTAATGAAAACCGGGGTCGATCCGGACTACAGAGGAATTCGGACTAGTGGAAGCCTTTAATTTGCTCTAAATTTCGAGGAAATGGACGAATTTAATCAAATTGTTCGAAGAATCTGTTTTCTATTTCCGAAGAACTTCACTCTGTAATTCTAGATTTTGTTGTTTCCAAGAACAATGAAAAATTATTTTATTTCGGACGATAATATTACTGTTATTATGAGAAAAAAGTCAGATTCGGATTAGAGAAGCTCTTGAAATTCGGACTACAGAGTGTACAATGCAATCTTTGAGGTGATCCGGATTACTGGAAATTCGAGATTTCGAGGCTTCGGATTATCGAGTACGCACTGTATAAGGCGTTAGGTCGCAAAAAATTGCTCGGCTCTGGTTTTTTGGGATATTTTTAGGATAGATACCACATACCAGAAGTGTACCAAGTTTGCAACTTCGAAAAAACTGTGCTAAACCCGTGACCCTCAAAAAACCTCAAAATTTTCGGACTTTTTTCATATTTTTGTTTGTAATTTCTAAAAGGTGCTTCCTACAAGTAAGTTGTCCACTGCACTATTAAAGCTAAGAAAATCTTCTTTAATTTCAGTGTAACCCCAGCTTTGTAGGTGCAAAGGATCCTCTTTGTTTTTCTTTTGTAAAAAAGTCCGAAATTGTATTTTAGGAGGTTTGTATGACAGCCCTAAGGTTATGCGTCGTAGGTTTGATTTCAGGAAAGCAAATTATGTAGCTATTAACGAGAAATTGAATCTTATCAATTGGTACTTCATCTTAAAAGATCTTGATTGCGAAACTGCTGTAGCTACTTTTTATGCTATTCTACTCTACACAACATCATATATGAGTGCGTTCCAATCTCTAACTTAAAGCTTCGTAAAGGTCCGATTTGGCTTACACCCCAGATTCGCAACTTGATTCTAAAGAAAAAGAGTCTTCACACTTGATTAAAACGTTATGCACGCCAATCCGACCGAATAACGTTCCGTTGCCTTAGATCCAGGATCAAAGGGCTAATTTCACTTGCACGGTCTGTTTATATTAAGACTGTTGAGGACAGTCTGAGGAACAACGAGAGTAAAATTTTTTTGTCCTATGTAAAAAACCTGAGATCCTCTCCAAATCAACCTTCCACACTTTCGTTCAACAATATTAGTGCAGACAATCCTCCTGAAATGTGTGTACTTTTTGCTACATTTTTCGCAAGTACATATAAAACATCATCCTTAACTTGTCTTGTCCTCCTGTTTTACCTCAAGAAATGCACAATTTACACTTACCACCCCTCATTTTACCGTCATACGTTGAATTGCTTATATCCTCAATTAAAACCAATTCTTCTTCTGGACCTGATGGAATCCCAAATTCGTTTTTAAAAGAAACAAACTTTTCCATATCTAAACCTCTTGCAATTTTATTTACTAAGAGCCTACATGAAGGTGTTTTCCCCATTCAGTCGAAATCGTCGTATGTGGTTCGCATTCCGAAAAAGGGCGATCCTAGCTCTGTGTCTAACTATAGACCTATCTCTCTTCTGTCATCCTTTTCGAAACTTCTTGAAAAGATTGTTTATAACTACATTCATGAACATTTTAGTTATCTTATTAAGGATGAACAACATGGGTTCTCCAAAAACAAATCTGTTGTCACCAACTTAGTTGAACTTGTTAATTTTGTAACAAAATCTTTCAATAAGCACTTTGACGTGCATGTAATTTATACTGACTTCGCAAAAGCATTTGACACCGTTAATCACCAAATTCTTCTTAATAAATTAATTGCAATGGGATTCCCTTCATATCTTATTATATGGCTCTTCTCTTATCTTAATGATCGCTCTTCTAGAGTTGTTTTCCAAAATTTTACCTCTTCCAAATTTTGTCCATCATCGGGTGTGCCACAAGGATCCATTTTAGGTCCCCTTCTTTTTTCACTTTTCTTAAACGATCTACCATCTTGTCTTAACTGTCACTCTCTCTTTTACGCCGATGATAGCAAACTTTTTTCAACCGTCTCATCTATTTCTGATTGTATAGCTTTGCAATCCGATTTAGATTGCTTTACGTCTTGGTGTATCTCAAATGAGTTGGATCTTAGTGTTTCTAAATGCTCCGTTATGGTGTATTCATTAAAATCGAATCCTTTCTCTTTTCAGTACCAAATAAACTCTATTCCTCTCCAATGTGTTTCTACGATTACAGATCTAGGGGTTGTTTTTGATTGTAAATTACGTTTTACTGATCACTACACGTCGATTATTAGCAAATCGTCGAAACTAGCTGGGTTCGTTTTACGGTGCTCTTCTAGCTTTCAATCTATTAATACTTGTATGTGAACTTATTTGTGACGCTAGTACGCAGCATATTAGAATTCGCCTCGGTAGTCTGGTCTCCTTATTCTTCTGTGTCTCGTGATGCATTGGAAAAAGTTCAGAGAAAGTTTTCTAGAACCTTAATGTTTAAATATAACTTTGCTTATAGGGCTTATCAAGATCGACTAAATTTCCTAAACCTACCATCACTAAACAAAAGAAGAGACTGTCTTGACCAGTGTTTCCTATACAGGTTATGCAAGGGTCTTACCAATTCATCTCTGATAGAAGATATAAAATATCGGTTTCCGTCTTACAACACTCGATCCGTTGCCATTTTTAACTCTCCACAATCTTCACTTTCTATTTATAAAAATTCTCCGTTACTTAGAGCTATGAGAAACTATGACCGATTGGAGATTGGTTCGTTACCTTCTTCTTATTACTCTTTTAAAAAAATCGTACTACAAAAACTTTAATTGTTTTTCATTTAACTTTTTGAATTTTAACTCAAGTTTGTTTTGTTTTTTTTTTTTTAATATTTTTCTTCTTTCTTTCCTTTTCTTTTTATCATTATTTTTATTAGTTTGTTATTTCTTTATATTTTTTATCCTTACTTTGAATTCTTTACATTACATGTTTTGGGAAATTATTCCCGTTTTGTAATATTTACGAATTAAATAAATAAAAGGTAGGTTTGCTACCTATATTGAAGATGCTAAAGTTTAAGGTAGGTAGGTGTTAATGTCTGTGCTTCCCCAGAATCATCGTTAAGACTAATGCTGACTGCAGTCTGTTGCTGAACTTTGTAAGATATATAAAGTTTATGATGTTTCTTATTAGTATTCATGCTCGAGGTCTGCTCGAATTAGTATCATTTATTACCCTTACCTTGAGTCGTTTTTTTTTCTCCGCGTACTTGCCACTTGCCAGGGCTCCTGATGGAGAGCTAGTCCCAGGCCCTCCCTGGCGAACCTGATCAATGTCGTATACGAGGCTGTGATGGCGTGATGCAGGTTAGCATGCAGGACGCCCAGGGATACATTAGTCGTCGGGTTGATCTGTTTCGTAGCTGAGATGCCTTCGCCATCGCGTGTTTCGCGAAGCACCCTCCAGTCCTCGATGTTAAGTCCCGTTCTGGCTCTCCATATAATTGAGTGCTTTCTCCGCATTGCACTCCGTGGTGCACGGAAAGAAAACGTTCATAATCTGATTGGGCGGAATTCCGCTACCAAGTACTGCCTTTAGGCAGACGGCCATGGTTCCATTCCACCCGCTAGCTTAATGAGCCACTCCACTGTAGCTCCATTCTCGCACTCAAATAGGATGTGGCATGGCCTAAATCTTATCCCGGCGAACTTCGGCTTCACCTGCTTAGCGCTCTCAGATAGAATCTCCGCCAATAGCACGTTCTGTATCTTTGTCTCTGACGTGAGCAGTTCAGTCGGGTTGGTGGAGATAATGTCCACACTGGTGTTGGAGGCCACTTTGACGTAGGAAGACAACGCTTTTCCTTTGCCTCCAGTGGGAGCAGAAAAGCAGCTTCTTTCGGCCGTATCTGTCTTCGCCTTGCTCGTCGAGGGTAAAGCGTCTTTCCTCTCGCCTCCTCATTACCGCCTTCAATCGGGGTAGCGCTACATTGATCTTGATTGTTTGATGATGGCACTTACCATCTCACGAACTGACCATGACTCCTAACAGTTTGGTGATGGAAACGGCTACCATACTTTGGCGTGCATTTTTGACAGGAGTGTCATCGAAATTCCCGGATTGCGATCAATGGTTAAGTGAAGAAAAAAAAGGTTTTGAATCCTAATCCTGTCTGCCACCTTTGCACACATACATGATGATCAACAGCTAGCAGCGGTTTTAAGAACAGTTGTAAAACGTCCGTTGTAACCCTATAACATAGAATTTAGGGTTACATAAGCTAATGTCGTATTTCAAAGCACGGTTCGAATTAATTTCCTCTGATTGTGAGAAGGTATGGTATCAACATGTTTTTCGGCGAAAGTTCATGCTGAATGAATGACCCATTATTTTTCTACTTCTTCTTGAAAGTCTTCCTTCCAATTATTGTTAGCATTCCAATCAGGCGGCCAAAGCCCGTCGTCGGGCTATCGTGCCATAAGTCGCAAGAAATTAGATTTTTTTCATTATTTTATATAAAACTACATATTTCCATTTCAGTCGTCCTTAAAAACCGCCTCTTCATTCTTCTCTGAAAAAACTGATCATCTTTACGTTACAGTAACCCGTCAAGGCCGTTCAAGTAGAAAAATCATTTTACATGAATCCACCACCCCACAGCCCCATAGAGCTTACACAGAGTCTTACATATTTTTTTTACACCTGTACTATAACTGGCACACCACATAAGATAACGGAGAGCATATCACGTTGTTCTTCATGGAAATCTTTTCGTTTCGTCCTCTATTCCATTTAATGCCGGGAACACGTTACCTACAATGATTACGACGTCCTCCTTAATATTTCTACATTCACACTCCCCCACGTTACAATGTCCTATATTTATCTTCTGCTGTGTCCCTAGGTACGTGCACAAACCAACCTCCCTTTTGTATATAGAAAGGGGGTCGATCTGAACAATATATTTAGGTGTGCTTGGAGGCGAAATTCAAGAGAGAGCCTGGCGACAACAACAACATCACCACATTATGCATACAGTCACAGAGATTCGCCGATTCCCGCAGCTTCAAGAGGCTGTGTGGCGGTTATTTGCTACTACTGCCTGTACGCCTGCCCCTTTCAACCCTATAAGAATAAACATTTAACACGAATACATGCATTTGTGTATGCTGTATGCTGCACACGACGTTTCTATACCGAGACTCTCAAATCAAAGGCAACACGAAAAGTAGGACATCATCCTGTTGGCTTATGCTCTAAATGAATTTTAATAAATGCAATTTTAATGACATTCAAATTACGAATGGTACAAGAGAAGCAAGAAGAAAAAAAAACACACAGAAAGGATGGCAAAATGTCGATATGGTGTGAATTGGGATGGAAACGTCGGAAAAGCAGTAAAGCGCGAAGAGAGGAAACAAAAATCTGGCACAAGAGGATATAAAAATAGAAGACGACACGCGGAGCGGGCGTCGAAACATGAATTGTTCATGATATACATATGCATAAATAAAAATGTATACATGGCGGCGGTGGCACATAATTTCCAGGATTGCACAGCGAGGGCATTGATTGCTGTCACCAATCGTTTCCTTTCTGACCTAATTTCCTTCGCGATGTGTATTGTTCAGTTTCTGCACACTTGCCGTTTGCTGATTTTTCTGTTTTTGGTTTTGTTGCATTTTTATGACTTTTCCATTTGTATGCGGAATGCATATTTCAATAGGTAATTGCTTGAGAGCCTTGACATTGAAAGATGGTGGTTTTATGCGGCTGGATGAACCTTGAGAAGGATGCGTTTTAATTGCGTGAATCGATGGTGTCTGCAGATGTTTTTTCTTGGGGGATGCAGGCGATTTCATGATTAGCTGGAAGGCTTTACGGTATTGTATGTCCAATAAGGAAACAGCACTATGTGCATTCCTTGACATAGAAGGCGCCTTTGATAACGCGTCCTTCGAATCCATAGGAGCGGCACTAAGATCCAAAGAGGCCGACAATACCATTATTACCTGGGTATGCTTTCGTCGAGAATTATTTTTACCAGTATAGGCAAGATAACCCTCTCTGCTTTAGCCAGTCTTGGCTGCCCCCAAGGAGGGGTACTATCCCCCTCCTGTGGTGTTTGTAGTTGATGGATTGAATTGGAGTTTTAGCTCAACTAGGTTCTCCACTCAGGGGTATGCAGAAGACCTGGTAATCACGGTTAAAGGCAAATTCGAGGAAGTATGCTCGAGTGCTCTTCACATAGTACAGGATTGGTGTACAGCAAACGGGCTGTGCGTCCATCCAACAACGCCCCAAACACTGGAGTGTCCCTCCATGTATAATGCATGCACGGCTAACAATGCCAAAAACTGTCAAGTATTTGGGGGTGACACTTGACAAGAAACTACTGTGGAAAAAGCATCTTAGTTTGGTAACAGAGAAAGCAGTAAAAGCCTTGTGGATCACCAGAAGCTATGCGGGGAAAGCATGGGGTATTAAGCCTTACATAGTTCTGTGGATCTACAAGACAATTGTTAGACCTATTGTGGAATATGGGGCGGTCGTGTGGTGGAGAAGAGCAACCACCATAGACGGGAGGCAATGTCTTGAGAAAATTCAGAGGCTGGCCTGTCCAGCTGTCCTTGGAGCCTTCTTCTCTAGCCCCACCGCCGCCCTGGAGCTTCTGCTGAACTTGCCGCCTCTCCACATACACATCGAGGCATAGGCAAGGCTAGCTGTCATTAGGCTTAAAGCGGCGTCACCACTGAACTCAGTTCAACAACAGTAAGTTACTGGATATGCCATCAGGCCATCTGGTCAAAACTCTCCGTTTTGATCCTTCTTATAGCGCAGCGATGTGGGAAAGGGAGGACTGGACTGACAGATTCAGATCACTCCACCCTAGTACCATTAAATTTTACACGGATGGTTCAAAGATCGATACAGGATCTGGCGCTGGAATTACTGGCCCGAATACTTATATTTTTATTCATATGGGAATACATCCGACCGTGTTTCAGGCGGAAGTGCATGCAATCGAAGTTTGTGCAAGATTATGCCTTGACAAAGGTTACACCAACAAGAAAATAGCAATTTTCACTGACAGCCAAGCAGCAATAAAAGCGCTGACGAGCTGTACTGTTGCATCTAAGCTCGTGTGGGTTTGTCAGGAAATCCTCCAACAGGTAGGCACTCTCAACAGTCTCACCCTCTTTTGGGTACCTGGGCACTCGGGGTTTTATGGAAATGAGCAGGCCGATGAGCTCGCAAGAAGAGCATCCACTACACCCTTCTATGGCCCAGAACCCTACTGTGGGCTACCACTCTGTACATGCAGAAATGTGATTATTAGTGAGTGGGAAAAAGCCAAAGCCACCTCACACTGGGAAGCTCTTCCAGGGCTTAGGCAGTCAAAACTTTTCGTTGCCTACTACTCACGAAAACGTACCCTTGGTCTCAGTGGCGCAACCACGGGAGGGGCTAAGGGGGCTAAAGCCCCTCCCAAACCCCAATTGGGAAATGAAAAAAATCAAAATGAAATATGAAGCAATGCACTTTGTTGAAGATTTTATAAAATTTGAGTTATGGTTCTTTTGGAGTATAATTTATGCACCAGGCTCGATGGTCTAAGCCAGTTTGCAACATCCTTCCCAGAATTTTAGAAAAATCTTTGTGCAAAAATAATAAAATAAAAATGGGCTGTTCTGAGGAGATTTTCGTTGTATCTTTGGATGTTATATCGTAATATACGGAGTGGCCATCATATTAATTCACATCCAAAATCTCTCCGTTCTTAGCGAGGGGGTCATGTTTGTGGAGCTGTTGAACGACATTAGCCCAACTTCGGTCCGATCTTTGTTCATGCCCAAAATTCCTATTTTTCACGTGCATTAACGCGGGCTATAATAAATTATGCTCTAATTTCGGTGGGTAATTTTTTGCTTAGCTGCACATCTCGCCCTTATTCGCAAAATGTCGTGCGATGACCCTACCACTATATTTCGACTCCTGAACGGGTGATAACGATGAAAATCCAAAGCCACGTAATAAATCCATGGGGCGGTTTCTATCCATTCTGTTATAGAATCGCTTGTAGCGTATAGTGACTAGCGTACTTTCTATCCGCATCCGCGCCTTTTTGTTTTAATATTTACTAGGGTCTCTTTCTTGACTTCAGAAAGGCAAGGAAACATTTCTATCTCCGAACAGCCGATAGAAAAATTCGAGAAATTGACTTACCTTGGGAGCGTAGTAGCAGCGGATGGTGGGGCTGAGGCTGATGTAGAGTCGCGCATAAATAAGGCCCGAGCAGTATTTTTTAGTTTGACTCCTCTCTGGCAAAACAAACACATCTCCAGAAATACCAAACTCCGGATCTTCGAAAGCAATGTAAAATCCGTGCTTTTATATGGGTGTTCCACTTGGAAGGTGACCAGTGATATTACAACCAAACTACAAACTTTCGTGAATCAGTGCCTTCGCCGCATCCTCCAAATTCGCTGGCCTGAGGTAATGTCTAACGACGACCTCCTCCAAATTACTGGCCAAAATAGGATAGGCATTGACATCAAAAGGCGGAAGTGGCAGTGGATAGGTCACACACTTCGAAAAGAGCCAAAAAACATTGCAAGACAGGCTCTAGATTGGAATCCTCAGGGAACCAATGCAAATACATAGAGAAGATCTGTTGAGGCAAAGGGAAAATCTGTAGGCAAATCGTGGGTCCAGCTAAAGGCGATGGCTGCAAATAGGCAGAGGTGGAAAAGAGGCGTATTCAATGCCCTATGCCCCACTAGGGGTTAAAAGGAACCAGAGAGAGAGGGTCTCAAAGTCCGTAAGTATCAGGGACATCACATCATCGTCTATAGGAAAGTCCTATTTGATCAATTGTAATTGGCCTTATGTTTCGACTCAGGATTTATTGGGTTTTCGTTATAATTGCGTTGTCACAACGCTGAGCTATAAATAAAATTAAATCGAAAAATGCAATGGAGGCTTTAAACATCAGCGTATTACAGGAAAATAACAAAATCTCCCAGCTTCCGGAGGCAACCTCAAATGTCCAGTAATATAGATGGCCTCAGCCCCTTCCAGGACCAGATCCTGGTTGCGCCACTGCTTGGTCTGATGAAACTGGACAGAAACAGGGTTAGGATTATATGCGAGCTCTTTACGGGGCACTGCCGTTTAAATGGTCATTTAAAGCGCATGCGCATTGTTACCGATGCCAGATGTCGCTTTTGTCAGGCTGACGTCGAAACTGCCTCTCACATCCTGTGTGAGTGTGAGAGGCTAGGGAGGCGTCGATTGGGATGTTTCCTTATTGCTTTGGAACATTACGCTATCAGCTCTCGCAAGAAGATTTTCATGTTCTTGTCTTCCCGTGGGGCATTCGGTGGCTCAGTGGCAGAGATGTCACTCTATCTCTGAGTTGACGGTGCGTGGGTTCGAATCCCACTGTGACCCATGGATGTTTGTGTTGTCCATAAAATGCTCCTACGGCAGCCGGTTCTTCGATGTAAATCGTCTCGGAGCTACCCGTTGTTAAAACGGCCAAGAGCTGCCAAGACCCCCTTCGATTCAAGAGAGGAAAAAACTTGAATCGCTACAACAACAACAAAATCTTCCCGTCCGCCATATAGCGGACACATAGCGGAAAATATCGGAAACACAAAAGTTCTCCCTATGAGAACCGATAGTAGAACATGCCATCGCTTTCCCTTGTATAAGAAGATATCGCCACTCTAAATATGGCCCAGCTGAATCGATTTATCGAAGGTAGTCGCTTAGATGAGTTCATCTAATTCACAGTAGGGGCAATGGTACAATAGACCACCGGTCGCAGTGCCTAGGGCAACTCTGTTGAATGTGCCCCTCCATAAAATCTAATCTAATTGTGAAGTTCTCGTTTGGTTTAACTCAACTCCCGAGGCTCTATTGAAAATGCTCATTAGCGCACCTTCGGCTTTTACATAAAAGTGTTTATACTATCCATCACAATTTCAAAAATTTAAACGATAGGAGCTTATATTGCTGCGATTTGGATCTTTTGTCAACGACGAATAGATTTAACACCTTGAAATTGCATTTCAGCTCAGCAGCAATTACAGGCTTTTAAGCTTAAACGCTTTTTAAAGCTGTGTAAGGAATTCGCCATTCGCAGTTCGCAAAAGATCATTAATATCAGGCAAATGAAGAAAACAGACGATCCGCATCGGAGCTTTTAGCGACCTTCACTGCTTCAATAAAAACGAGATTTAAGAAAATATTTATTAAAATAATTATCTTATTAGCGAATATATTTTTGTATTAAAAATGTACATTTACAATTTCATTTGGTTAAAACTACTCTCAACGTTTGCACTTTTATAATTTTACTCCTTCTGTCAAAACAATACAAAGCACCAGATTATTCTCTCCATTTCTATACAATTTGTTTTCGCGGTGTATTATGTATGTATGTAGTTTCAAATACTTTGGGATTGGGTCAAAAAGACTTTTAATTTTTTTAGTCGATTCCAAAAAGGAATTAAAAAAATTGTTATAGGATTTGTATAAAATCTTCAACTTTACACATGTATTATCATCCAACAAAACAAAAAAAAAAACCTTAATCTTAGCTCGATTAGATCCTAAACTAGTAAGAGCCAATATTAGCTCAGTTTTAAAAACAGGCAGTTATATAGAATAATTTCTTTGTAAAATGTTAGTATAAAAAATAATTGACTTAGCAAAACACAACACAAAATCTTGTAAACATTTTATATACTGTTATTCGTAAGAATTTGTGTGAAACACTGTTCGAGGCACATCAACGCGTCAATGATTTGAATTTGTTTAGGCACTATTTAGTATACAATAAATTTGTCGGGAAAACTTCACTTCATTCATGTGCATATTTGTGTATTGACTTGAAAGTTTGCACTCAGTGCAGAACACACTAGAAATAATCCTCAAAATTTCCGTTGTATATGCTTGACGATAAGAAGTAAAGTTGACATGAATTTTATGAATGTTTCCCATAGGCATAATTTGTTTAAATGAATATGCAACAAAATAATAAATTGTGGCCCATTTGTCCGGATTATATAAATTTTGCAATTAAACAGAAATAAAAAATCGTTGCATATTTGGCATCCCCATTTAACACGCCAGACACTTTTTGGCCAACTTCACCAAAAAATACATCTTTGAATCTTCTCCAACTTATCGCTTCATCTTATCCAAAATCGGTACAATCATATCGAATTTTGGTCGTTTGCCCGGATCCTCGTTCATGCAAATTTTTATCAACTTATTCAAATACGGCGATGTGCCCGGCGAAATATCAACACGCAATCCTTCGCATGCAATTTTCATGCCACACTCCATTGGTGAATATTTGGCAAACGGTATTTCCCGTGTAGCCAATTCCCAAATGCAAATTGCAAAACTCCACATATCGCATGCTTCCCAATTGCGATCGGCCGGCTTTTTCAACAGGGCTTCCGGCGACATCCAGGCCGGATGATAGAAACGACCGCGCTCCTGGAACGAGAATTTCGCGTCGGCCATATTGATGCGTGCCGTGAGGTCTTCGTCAATCTAATTGTGCGAAAATAGTGAAATTAGTGGTGGTAGTGGAAAATTATGTTGTTTTGTATGATGTGTATTGGGAATTACCATGACATGATAGCTGTTCAAATAGTAACGGGGCACAATTCTTTCCAGTGAGTGCAAGAAGGCCATTCCACGAGCAATGTCCAGAGCGAAACGAACAGCTTGTGCGGTGTCGACAACAACACCCGTGGCGCCGTGGAGCAAGTCGTACAAAGAGCCACGCGGCATATACTGGAAGGAAAAACAATGAATAATAAGGGATTATTTAAAGTCAGAAAATATTTGTTAGGTTTAATCTATCCTACAGGTATTGTTGGGAATTAGGCTCCCTCATCGTTACCCAGTACTACAAAGATTTCTTGTAGCGTTTCATTCGTATTATTTCACGCCGTTTAAATTGTTCTGGAGAGACTGATCGCTGAACTTAAAATAGATACATGCCTTACAGACCCTTCCCCCACGAATTCCAACCAAACGTCACACAAAAGAACAGAAGATACGGAATTTTTGGTACTCAAGTTATAGGGTCCATTCAGAAACTAGTAGCCTGAAGGAAAGTGAAGGGCATCCGGTCGTGCCTGAAATTAGCCTCGATCTCGTTTATAGATTTGTACTTTATAGTAGCCATAGCCGTGCGACTTTGCCCAAATATTCAAATGCATTTTGCTTTAAAAGAAAACGATTGTGGTCACGTGTGTCACTCAAACTGTCCGAAGAGACCATAGAGCTGCATATTCTGCTGTTGCTTGTCCCATAATATGGCCATAATAATTTTAGCATATTTTTGGGGCTTCAGATGTTTCATAATCACTTCTTGGTATGGTTTAACAGGATATTAAAGTGGTAGAGTTCCGGCATATGGTGACCGCCTAATTTAATATGAATTTGAGAAAAAAATCCTGCCCCCAATAAAAAATTCGTTCCGGCGCCACTGTCCATCGCATAGCGCGACCAGTAATGTAGGTACATTTGGTATGGCTAATCCACCGCTACTGTTGCTCGCGATTCAATTCGCCGATAGGGATTCGAGCTGTGCGCCGTTGGAGTTCTTCATGTGAATTTTTATTGGCTTAAGATTCGAGAAACGGCCACAATGCTTCCTTCTTTTCAACAGTTTCTCAATTAATATTTATGGGGAGAGTTGGCATTCCAATTAGATCAATCACGTTGGCGTTGCTTGATTTTATCTTTAGCCACTTCCTTTGCCTTCTCCCGAGAGCGAAAGTCATTTCATATATATTGACACATCAGCGTCCATTGAATTCCTTGGTGTACCTCAGATAAAGCCCCGAATGGCGTACAACACAAATCACTAAAAAGCTGGGATCTCTATTCTATAAACTTAGTCCCGCGACATCGAGAACGCCGGCACCGGCTGTGATGTGAGTTTAGGGTGACCAGTCGTCCTCCTTCATGGGGAGCAACTCCTGCATTTTCACTCCTCGTCCCCCTGTCCGCGTTTTGATCAAAATGTTCCCCTTTCCATTTAGCTTGCATGATAAAGCTGCTAACACTACTTAGCATCCAGATTTTTGTTTTACATGACTTCTTGATGGCTTCTTAGATCTATCTCGGAGATGATAAATTTAATCTGACCAAAACCGACAAAGTTGTAAAAGTTACCCCGCCAAAGAAAAATTCATCTGCCGCGAAAAGAATACATATCACTCCAATCCGCCGCTGTAATTTTGTTTAAGGTGTAAATGCTGGATGTATTTTTGTTTTAGGTGTAAATGCTGGAGAAGTTTACATGTACAGGACTACTTCCTAAAGTAATTTGGTGGGAGCCGTCAAAGTGGCACTGAGTAAAATGTTAATGCTCCCACCAAATTACTTTAAGAAGTAGTCCTGTACATTTAAACTTCTCCAGCATTTACACCTAAAACAAAATTACATCCAGCATCTACACCTTAAACAAAATTACATATGAGCGGCGGATTGGAGTGATATGTATTATTTTTGCGGCAGATGAATTTTTCTTTGGCGGGGTAACTTTTACAACTTTGTTGTTTTTGGTCAGATATCATATATTTTTGCATACTTAAATAGCCACCTAATATTTTTGTTTTCGGATTCTGATGTCCCAGTGTTCCAATTTCCTAATGTCCTTCACAGTTTCCCAATGGCCTAATGTCCGAATGACCCACTACCCTAGTGTCCCAATGTCCCAGTATCGCAATATCCCAGTCTCCCACCTCATCATCATCAATGTGGCACGATAGCCCGACGTCGGGCCTTGGCCGCCTGAATCGTTGACCTCCAATTGTCGCGGTTACGTGACCTCGTCCTCCAGTTCCGGAAGCCCAGCAGCTGTTGGGCGTCTTCACCTACGGAGTTCTCCCAGCGAGCTCTCGGTCGTCCACGCAACCTCGCTCCGTCAATTCGTTGTGCGTTCATCACTTTCTTTGGCATGCGATTATCGTCCATCCGTTGTACATGCCCCGCCCATTGCAGACGTTGAAGCTTCACGATTTTCGATACTTCCAGCTCATCGTACAATTGATACAACTCATGGTTGTACCGGATACGCCATTGGTCTCGCTCGCGAACGGCCCCGAAAATTCGCCGAAGGACCTTTCGTTCGAATCGGTCTAGCAAAATTTCGGAGGCTTGGGTGAGGGTCCATGTTTCGCAGCCATAACATAGCACGGGTCGGATGATCGTTTTGTACACGCGGAGCTTCGTGTTCCTGTGCGCAAGTTTCGAATTAATTATAGGGAGGACCGAGAAATATGTCTTATTGGCTAGTTGTATCCGTCGCTTAATTTCGTCGGTTTCGTTGGCGTCCTTTGATAAGTTACAACCCAGATAGTTGAAGTTGTCTACATACTCGATATGAAGGTCCCCCACTGTGATGCTTGAATTTGCTGGCGTCCTTGTTTTCGATTGCATCATGGCCTTTGTTTTGCTTTCGTTGATATGTAGTCCAACTTCCTTTGCGGCGTTATTGAGGTTATGCAGAAGGCTTTCTGCATCACCCAACCTTCGAGACATGATGTTGATATCGTCGGCGTACGCTACTAATTGAGTCGACTTGATGAGTAGCGTTCCGCTGCTGTCCATATTCATGGCTCGAATTACATACTCCAAAGCAAGGTTGAAGAGCGTCGGCGCCAGCCCGTCGCCCTGCTTGAGTCCAGTACGAGTTTCAAATAGGTCAGTGAGTCGATTCTGCACTCTGACCTGCGAGACGGTATTAGTCATCGTCATCCTTGTGAGTCGCACTAACTTTGCCGGTATACCAAAATTCAGCATAATGTTGTACAGTACACTTCGATCGATACTGTCGTATGCCTGCTTGAAGTCGACAAAGATTTGGTATACGTCGATGTTATATTCCCAGCACTTTTGGAGTAGTAGCTTCACTGTGAAAAGCTGATCGGTCGTTGATCGACCAGGTCTGAAGCCGCCTTGATACTCGCCAATGATTCGTTCTGCGTACGGATTAATTCTCTTTTCAAGAATTTTAGATAATATCTTATAGGCCGTACAAACTAATGATATGCCCCTGTAATTCTCACACTTCAGCTTGTCACCCTTTTTGTGGATTGGGCAGATTATGCTTTTGCGCCAATCTTCGGGGATTTCCTCGTCGTTCCATATTTTCAGCAGTAGCACATGTATTGCGTTGGTCAGGCACGTTCCACCATGCTTCAGCAGTTCTGCTGGGATCTCGTCAGCGCCGGGCGCTTTATTATTTTGAAGCGACTGTATGGCAAGACTCACCTCCTCTACTGTTGGGGGTAGAACGGGAGGGCCTGGTTCGGCTAACTGCTCAAGAGCTGGCTCCGCGGGGGATGTTGATGGTGCATTGAGGAGCTCTTCAAAATGCGAGGCCCATCGTTTGTTGACGCTTTCGATGTCGCTGATGATGTTACCATCCTTGTCCTTACATAGGCTTGTCCTGGGTTGATATCCGTTCTTAACATTATTTATAAGTTTGTACGCCTGTCTAATGTTCTTACTGGCTAATCTTTGGTTTATTTGCTGTAACTGCTCGTCAAAATGTTTGCGTTTCTTACGTCTAATTAACTTATTAGATACTCGCCGAAGCTCGTTATATCTTTCTTTCTTGGCTCGGGATGCGCGTTGTGTGTATTGGCGATAGGCTTCATTTTTCGCCTCAATCGAGGCCCTGCATTCTTCGTCGAACCAGTCTGCTCGTCTGCGCCGGCCTTTATAGCCCACGACCTCTTCTGCGACCCCCTTGATGCTGTCTTTGAGCTCCTCCCAGAACTCATGGATGCCTAAATTGTTGATGTCATCAAGCATGGGCGACAGTTTTTCCTCTAGTGCTGTTGTATACGCAGCCGCCGTGGCATCATCAATCAAATTGTCAACCTCGAAGATCTTGGCAGGGTTGATTCTCGTTAGGTGCACCGAAGAGATTCTGCACCTGTAGGTCGTCTTCACCAAATAGTGATCGGTGTCGCAGTTGGCTCCTCGATAGGATCGAACATCTAGGACATTAGAAGCCCATCTCTTGCTGATCAGTACGTGGTCGATCTGGTTCACGGTGTATTCATCTGGAGACTTCCAGGTCTGCTTGTGGATTCGTCGATGAGGGAAGCATGTAGAGCTTATTACCAGGTTTCTGCCGCTCGCGAAGTCGATAAGTCGCTGACCGTTGTTGTTGTTTTCGTCGTGGAGGCTATGACCTCCAGTAGTTCCCCTATGCCAGCTTTCATTTCCGACTTTGGCGTTAAAGTCTCCTAGCAGCAGCTTGACGTCGTTTGATGGAAGTGAGTCGAAGAGTGTTTCTAGGTCGTTGTAGAACTCGTCCTTAATCGCGTCTTCTTTTACTTCTGTAGGGGCATGCGCATTAATGAGCCAGAGATTAGCGAAACGGGTCTTAATGCGGATCGCACATAGCCGCTCGTTGATGGGTTTGAAGCCGATAACGTGGTCCTTGAGCTGCTTATTCACGATGAAAGCTACTCCAAACTCCTTGTTGCCCTCCTCTTTACCACTCGTAAAAATAGTGTGCGAATTGAGGTCGTTAATCTCGCTTTTCAGCCATTTAGTTTCCTGGATTGCAACTATGCTCAGCTTGTATTGTTCTACCTGATCCAGGAGGGCCCTTAAGGCCCCCGGTCTATTCAGGGAGCGTACATTCCAGGATCCGAAAGAGTAATCAGTTGTTCGTTTGCGGGGTCGTCGTTGTTTTGTATCCGTCCAATCCGAGGCTTTTGTTTCAGGTTTCTTGACTTGAAGTTTTTCTTAGGATGAGTTGTCGGCACATCGCTAAACCATGATAGGGTTTAATCGTTGAGTAAAGGCCATCATGGGCATGCCTCGAAGATGCTGCTTTAGTGGTTGACTTAAATGTTTTCTGTCACCTATCACGTTAAGTAACCTGAGACGCTGCAGATGTTAATGCAGCACTCAGGCGCAGCGGTTACTCGGATAATGCGGGAAAGTAACGCCCCGTAGAGAGACATAGGAATTGGCCGAAGTCCTTTTCCTATGAAACTCCTCCTGCATAGCTAAGGGTCCGCAGTTATGCCACAACTGAAGAAGATATAGGAATTAGCCGAAGCCTTTCAACCTTTATCTTCCCCCTTACGGCAGTCTCCCACCTAATGTCCTAATATCCCAATGTCCAATTGTGCCAAGGTCCTAATGTCCCAATTTCCTAATATCCCAGTTCCCAATGTCCCAAATGTCCCAGTATCCTAATGTGATAACATCCCAATGGCCCAATATCCTAATGTTCCAGTGTCCCAATGTACAGATGTCCCAATATGCCAATGTCCCAATATCCCGATGTCCCAATATCCCAATGTACCAGTGGTCAGTGTCCCAATGTCGCAGTATACCAAGTGTTCCAAGGTCCCAATACCCAAATATCCGAATGTACCACTGTCCCAATGTCCCAATTTCCCCAGTGTACCTAATGTCCCAGTATGCAAATGTCCCAATTTCTCAATGTTCCAATGTCCCAATATCCCAATGTTCCAATGTCCTAAAATCGCAGTGCCCCAATGTTTCAATATCCCGGTGTCCCAATATCCCGATGTCTCTGTAGCCCAATGTCCCTATGTGCCTGTGTCCCAATGTCCGGTTGTCCTATTATCCTAAGGTGATAATGTCCTAATGTCCTAATATCCCAGTGCCCCAATGTCCCAATATCATGATGTCCCAATGTCACAATATCCCGATGTCTCAGTGGCCCAATGTACCTATGTACCAGTTTCCCAATCTCCCAATTTCCGATTGTCCCATTGTCCCAATATCCCGATGTCCCAATGCCCTAATATCCCGATGTCCCCACGTCCCAGTTTCCCCAGTGTGCCTAATGCCCCAATGTCTTAATGTCCTAAAATCCCAAGACCCTAATGTCCCAATTTCCTAATATCCCACTGCCCCAAGATCCTAGTATCCCAGTGTCCCAATATCCTAATGTCCCCGTGTCCCAATGTCGCAATGTGTTTAAAAAAATTGTCAATGCGATGAACCGAAAGACGAAATTGTGTTGGAAATATTTTCTTAACTTTACCTATTATTTTACCGTTATTCCATCAACTTATCTAAATGGAAGACATTGATTCTTTAGAAGGACCACCAGAGGATCATTCATTCCAAATTTCATAAAAATCCCATCACGGGGAGAGACACTAGAAGCAAGTCTTTCTGCAACTGTAGGCTCCAGTCTGAAATTGGGTTACTCGCTTAAGTCTGTGAGGGTGAAAATTTCACCGTTTATTGCATATATCTTACCCGTTATTGTGCCGATCGAAGATTTTTTTTGGAAAGGCACTAGAACAGGATATGTGGAATATTTTGGTAAAAAAAATTTGTTGGGGGATGTTGCATGGAAGGCTGTAGCCCAGTCAAACAAAAAAGCAAGTTGTCTCAGGTAATCAGACTTTTTCGCTTTCGTTTTTTTTCCTTTGGCGGGCGATACGCTCTCGCGTCTCTTGATCATTTCTATGTGTTTGGTTCAGCTGTGTTGAGTGAAACATTTTTGTATAAGAATCAGCTAAAGCGAAAGGTAATTGAGCATCATATTGAAGGAGTCCTACCCGATATAAGAAATGCGAATGCGATCGGTATGCACCTCATATTTTTTCTCTACATAATCAAACAGTTATTGCAATTTCAGCAGGTTTATGCTTTTATCATCATCAATGTGGCTCGATAGCCCATTTTAGAAAGTTCCATCTCAATTGCGTCACCACCGGCAACAACAGAGTCATTCGTAATGGTTCGACGGACAATCGTAGTAGTGTTGGAAAGAACAACATTTGCGCCCGACTCACGGATCATCCTCAACTTATCGTTGAATATTTCCCATTCAGCATCGACAACATTTTGATATTCCTTCACATTGACATAAGAGAAAGTCTTTTTGAATCCAACACCAGCAATAAGCTTAAGAGTGATTTTCTTGATGTCGATTGGCAACAAGTTGTCCAGCGAGATTACGACATCGATTTTCGAGAAAAAGTCTTTCTGTTGATGAATTCAGTTTGGAGTTCATAGTTGTGGCATAGCTCTTTCACGGCCATTTCAGTGATTTTTTCAATGCACAAGGTAAGTGCTTTGCGAACGGCTTTGATGATGATGCGGGAGTGAACACCTTTTTTGATGGAAGGTTTTACTTGTTTAAGGAACTCGCCAGCGAGTAAGACAACGATAGTGGTACCATCACAAACCTCAGCATCGTGTGACTTGGCGATATCAACCAACGTTTTAGCAGCAGGATGAATAATATCTAAAAGTTTCATTATAGTTGCTTCGTCATCATTGGAAATTGTCGCTTTTCCTCCATTGTCCACGATCAGCTTGTCCATGCCGTGAGGTCCCAACGTTGTACGGACGGCATCAATAATCGCTTGGCATGTATTGATGTTAGGGCTTGTTCTGCTATCCGTTCTCATAGGGAGAACTTTTGTGTTTCCGATATTTTCCGCTATGTGTCCGCTATGGCGGATGGTAAGATAAGTATCGCTAGTATCGATAAGAAGAAGAAGAAAATTCTTCTTGCCAGAGTTGATAGCGTAATGTTCCGTCAAATACAAACTGACCCCGTTCAGTACACTCCTTAACGTTAAAAACTGGGGTTGTCGACTAAATCAATACTCTCGATCGTGAAGAAAGTCTCGAAACCATTAATGATGATACTCGAATTTTGACCTACATTGCATAGTCATGCGATTGTCCTCGACAATCGACCACTACGTTTGAAGCAAAATGAAAAATTCGTTCCACTAAAAAATCTAACATACAAATTCTATCTATCATTGGGTGAGGTTATAAAACACACCGTTACCCTAGCGGTTCACGCAACGTTCGCTTTAATTTCAAATCAACCGGCCGTTACGGATCAGAAACTTCTCCTTACAAACAGATCCCCTTGCGAGGCATAGTTTAATTGATTGACAGAAATTTACAATCTGCCGTCGAACCGTGTATTTCCACCCTCATTTATTTATTAAACTATTTATAATCAAAGTAAAATGTATATGCATCTCGTTTAAAACTGGAAATTTTAATTTTCGAGCAAAACGTATCAGTTGTAATGTGCCAATTGTCACATTTGTCACTTTCCGAGAGAGGGCGATGGGAACACCAGGTCTGATCCGGATCTATGCGTTTACAGAACATAATGGGTGAATTCACATTGTAAGACGAAACCGGACGGGTAAACTTGCAAGACAAGAACCATCGTTCTTACAATCTGAAATGCACAATGCTTGTATGCTGGCCACTACAAAAGCTTTATTATGTGAATTCACCCAACGGAAAACGCGGCACAGTATACGAACGTTGTGTTTTATAACCTTACCCATAGTGTCCTACGCGGAGACCTATAAGAAGGTGTTTAAATCATTATTTCGTGCAACTTGCAGATGTAAAACCGATTTTCTAGCTTTCAAACTATACTGGAACTCAATGTTGTGACAATTGATGATAATGACGGAACATTACGCTATCAGCTTCGCAAGAAGAATTTTCGTGTTCTTGTTATCGACACTAGCGACACTTATCTTACCGTCCGCCATATAGCGGACATATAGCGGAAAATATCGGAAGCACAAAAGTTCCCCCTATTAGAGCGGATAGCAGAACATGCCTTGTAAATATGCATTTTTTAAATAAACATTTTACTACTTACCTGACTTATAACCACCAAATTGGGTGGTGAATTACAAGCCCCGATCACTGGCAATATATTCGGATGCGAGAAAATTCTCAATTTCGGAAATTCTTCGTTGAAATCGCGTGAGATTCTGGGCGTAAATTGGCGAATGTCCAAGAACTGAAATAATTTTCAAACTATATTAGTAAATACATATTTGAAAAGGGAAAAAATGAATTTTACTTTACCTTGGCAACTATATCATTCTTCTGCCAACGTCCACGCCATGTTTGCCCGGTGGACGTAACCGCCAACTGACTACGCAAATCCAAATCATTAATATTAATGCCCTTATATCGCGACAGGGTGGCATCACGCGAACGAGTTTTCAATCCCAACCAACTTTGATCCTTGAAACTGATCTTTTTCATTTCCTGACCATTACGTTCCGCCTGATCTTGCAATCTAAATTTGCATTTTTTTGTTTGACAAATTTCACAATAATTATACGTAATAAACCAATTACCGTTTCGAAATTCCCTGTTTCGCCTTATCCAATGGCGTATCGCCATCCTTGTTCGCCAACGACACCAAGGCACCATTATTGATCAAATCTTCGCAAATATTCTCGTAACCCCAGAAGCATGCATAGTGCAGCGGTGAATTACCATGCTCATTGGTAGCATTGACGTCGGAGCGTTCGCGCAAAAGCTGTTTAAGGCCGGATTTGTTATTCGTAAAATGCAAATGAAATTGAGCGATATGTGCATGACATTGCACAAATTGTTAATCGGAATGCAATGCAAACTTACCAGCAAAACAATGTCACGATGACCGTGAGCTGCAGCCAAATGTAGTGGAATATCATCGCCCATATTTGTGGCATTGACACGTGCTCCACGTTGTACCAGCATTTCCACGAGCTTATAGTGTCCTTCCTTGGCACACCAATGCAATGGACTGAAGCCATGATCGTCACTGTGAAGGGAGAATCAAAAATGAAATGTGTATTTTGAATTTTAGCAATTTTTCAAATAAGCTTAAATGAACAGTTGGTGTACAATTTTATGACTTTCTTCGTTTATTTCCAATATAGGATTTTTAATGGGACAATATGTTGTCGTGCTCTGTGGCCGTGATCGTTCGGTCGCCACTCTGTGAAATAGACACTTATAGGAAACGAGTTTCCAAACTCGGCACGACTCGTCGCAAGTTTATTATTCAGAAGAAGATGATAAGAAATATTTCTTATCGTAGAATAATAAACTAACAATGCGACTAGGAAGTGGTATGGCTGACAACCGTATCACAGTCCGAATTCAGTTGTCTTTGTAACGTTGATGACTACACACGGTAGTCATCAACGCACCATGCTCCACTAGGAGTTACGGTAATCAAGAGAGAGAATGGGACAATATAGATAAAAAAAAATAATTGGCGTGACAGTGAAACATTGGACCTAGACCGAAGATGTGTTAGTGGCATCCAACTTCCAAAATATTAACTACTTTTGTGTGATGAAGAAGGTGCTCAGTTCCTTCAGCTAACTGCTAAGAAGAGCGCACATAGCGGAAATATCATTGTCGGATAGAATGGGATACTCTGACATAAACAGAGAAAGTATATAGGTGGAATTCCATTTCCTCATTGCTTGATTCTTCGTAGTTTCGATTTCCCGTCTCAAAACTATATGCAGGACTGGCGACGGGCAAGGTAATTGCAATATGTACTTGCGACGAAATAAACGTATCAGAAACATCTGTCAGTCAGAAGGAGCGAGTGATTCATCGTATCAAATTATACACGAGCCACTACGTCCAGGCTTGTGCAGCATACGGCCCGCGGGCCACAATCCGGCCCGCAAGCGACTTCCAAAGAAGTGGACATAAACCACTTCCATAACAATTGTTGCCGGCATATCAATATTAAAAAGTCGAAAACAAAGAACAGAATCATTAAAACCAGAATCGGAAATGGTTGAAAAGGACAATACAATTCACACTAATGGCTCAATGGAAATATTTTCTATAAAAATGTACAGTTGAGTAACATTTATTTTTCACAGCATTTTTTAGGGAGCCATTTAAGAATAACTCACACCAGTGTTGGGTTATGTTTGTGCTGTCCGTTACCTTTTTGTCCACTACAGCAAGAAGAGATATCGCACGGCTGTATAAGATAAGATAACGAAAGGATTGCTTAGGAAAATCTGAATGTAAAAATTGGTGGCGACGAGTGCCGAAGACAAATGGCCTTCCTACTGTAGCTAGGGTGCCTCCCTTTGCTTTGGTGTCGATGACATACAACTTACATCGTCATGGGGCGTGAAAAACATGTCCATTGTGTCTCGTCAGCTGACCTGCCATATGGACAAGTTCCGGACAGCGGGCAGCCATCTCTGTTATACCATTCCATTAATTTAATATATCGGGTCCCGGCCTTATTATTCCCTCGACTAAAATAACAAAGCATGGAAAAGTCCTGGTCGGAACACTAATCAGCGCCATCGTCACCCATATTGTAAAGGTACGCGGCATACCTTTTTCTCCAGTCAAAATATTGTCACAATATTTTCCCAATCATGGCTGATAATTTTGCTTTTAAGCCAGTCACTTTTTGAAGTTAAGCGTGACTTTTACGCAAATATCAATAATTTGTAAGCAAGTTGGCATCTACCCAGAGGCCTAAGCGTAAGCGTTGTCATCTCAACATGACCCACCAACACCGTCTCCATTGCTTTCAATATAGTTATGATCGGCCTGAATGACTTCGCGTCCGTGTAGTCCTTTTTCCCCCGGTTTTGGTAGAAAAAAAAAACTTTAGTCTCCCTCCAATGCATAGGGATATATCCTGTTGATCACAGTACAGTATTTTAACAAGTTTACCACGTCAATTGACGGAGGCGGTTCTGTTGAGTCGTAAGGGAGGTTCGCCTATGCGACTAGACATGATCCTGCGTCACTTCTAATCATTACCCCCGTAAAATCGGGTGAGCAGCGATGCATCGCACATTCCGCACCAGGATCCTCATCTACCCGTCCGTCTGTGAATTGTGCACATTTGCAGTCATCAACTGTGCAGCGATAATAGAAGATGCTGCAGAGCAGAGGATCAACGCAAGGCGGATTAATGGCTGGACTTGCGCAACGAGAAGAATAATCTGGCAAAAACGTGACAATATCCGTTCTAACATGCTACTGTCTTTGGACAGAAAGCATAATCGCAACGTGGTATGGGTAATAACCAAGCATGGCCCTATTGGAGAGCACGGAAGAAGACTCCGAATTCCTCACAAATACTTTTGTAGAAGTTGTGATGACGAAGAAGAGGTAGAGTGTGTGCACCACCTACTTTGTCTCTGTCCGAGAAACGGAGGCGTTTTCTGGACGCAAGGTATTTTTATGATAATACGGCTTCTTCTTTTAGCGGTGTGCCCAATACTACTCAATAGATATATTGTTAGTACGGGCTGGTTCCCTGTCATAAGCGGTTAGTAGAGGCACGATTCTCTCGGTGGTACCACAATGGACCAAATTCTGGTCTTAGTGCGCTGGGTGTAGACCTGGTGGCCCCTGAACCTAACCATACCTAACCTTAGTCTCCCTCCAACGCTGGATATATCCTGTTCATCACAGTACAACATTTGAACAGGTTTCCCACCAATTGAAGGAGGCGATTCTGTTAAATCGTAAGAGAGGTTTGCCGATGCGACAAGACCTGATCCTGCTACGCTTACTTCTCTCATTCTTTTGGAAGTTAACGACAATTTGTTGAAGACCGAAGTCGAGTTTTCTTGTTTTATTTATGGCCTGTGCATCCTCCTTTGGACATCACACAATATGAATAGCGATGTACCGCTTTCTTCTCCAGTCCAAAAATGCTGAGTGTAAGTGACTCTCGACTTGGAAGTGTCCTTTACACAGGCTTTCTATCTTAGTGTACTTTGGAATTAGGGATTACATACTTAGGGATTATAAAATCAATATCGACTCATTTGTCAAGACTCTAGGCTCTAAGGCTATCAACCTCCAGGCTGGCACATTCTCATAGATTGTTCAGATTCTCATGCTTGTCGATAAGCCTGCTTTTGTCGATTGATTCTTCCACGCTAGTGTAATAGATCCTTGGGCTATCTGGTCCTTCCCATAAAGCCCGCGGCATAATCGGTAAGGCCATCCAGAGCACACAAGAACGGAAACACCCAGGATAATATCTTCTACGATTGCCCGCTCTGATTTAGCTTCGGATTCCTGACTGTCTGCTTAAGCTCTTTTACAAGATGATCTCCTGACGGAACAGGCTCCTTACTACGAGCTCTTTTCTTCAATAGTTCCTGTGCTGATACACTTAAACCTCTTCATCGGCATTTCCATTTCCGGAGTTGACTACTTCTGTATCGAGCCACCAGGTTGATTCGACATTTCCCGGCGGTCTGTTTCTCATTCCTTCGGCTTCGCGTCCCCTTTAGTATTTGCTTGTCAGTTTCTAGCGTGATCTTATGAGTTTAGCTAGTTCCCACACTTCGAGGACTTTCATTGATCGTTCGAAGAGTGCAATCTTTAACGGTAGTAGCTAATGTCCCCATGCCTTCCGACGCTTCATTGTCCGTACTTACCATTGCTCTGCATTCAAAGATCTTCATCGAACCTTGCGAGTCGGCAAGTCATGAATGTCTTTTAAGTTTCATTTTTGATATTATTTATACTTCAGGTTTGGGTTTGCCGTCCTCGAAACACAGCAACAACCAGCGTTACGCTTCGCACTACTCCCTTCCTCTATATGACGGCCGTAACGACCCGTCCGTCCTTTTCTTTTTTTCGGGCTGCGAGTTTGTTTCTACCCAAGAGTCTGAAGTTTGACGTCACTTCATCCTTACGATTCTTAATGCCAAGGCATACCAGGCTTCCTTCTCCTCTAGTCTACGAGATCGCTCTGCTCCGTAGATTGCTGTTCACTGGTTGTAAGGATGGAGCAAAGTGAAGTGTTGAATCCTGAACTCGAATCACGTAGTAAAAGATTTCGGAACAGTTATTCCGGACAGAAATGCTCACAATTTTTACTTTCCGGAAATCGTTAGTATGACGCATTGTAACGAAGAGGTTTCTGACGAATTCGGGAAAGTAAAAATTGTGAGCATTTTCCTAGCCTTGTTTAAACTGCTCCATGGCGTCGCGTCTTCTTCTTCTTCTTGTAGCGGTGCAGAAATGTGTGAAACCTCTGTGCATCTATGTTGGTACGATTTATGGTTCGTCAATGTTTGTGTCCGTGAGGTCTAAGGACAAAAACATAACTGCTGCGATAGGGTTTTCCCACAGCGATATAGGGGTAAGATCAGTGGGCGCAGCGGGGCATTGAAACAAGTGACCCACATCATGAGGAGTACCATTGCAGTTTGGACAGATGTTTTGGATGTCCGGGTTTATGCGAGAAAGGTACGAATTAAGGCGTGAACAAAAGCCCGACCGAAGTTGAGCTAGTATTACTCTAGTGAGTGGCTCTCGGGAGCCTAATCTCCTCAGGCGAAATTGGTGGTGGGCGCTCTGAGAGGAATCTATTCGCACCTAAACTCGCGATAGACCGATTCACTTCTTCAGTGTGGATCGCTGCAATGGCGGCTCGGTATGTAACTTCATCGTAAGGGTCCCGTTTGTACCCCTGAACCTCTCTCTCAAGGTCTCGTAAACCGCCTGACATGTCGTGGTGGAGGAATTCGGTACATGAGATGATTATTGGGATGATCCTCACGGTAGCAACCAACAAGATACTGTTTTGAGAGTAGGAGATTGTGGTCACGTATTGGCATCAATTTTGTCTCCTGATGTAAGTGATCCTGGGCAGACATCAGAAGGCAACCTGTCGCGATGCGTAGAGCGGCATTTTGGCAGACCTGAACTTTGGACCAGTTTGTGTCACATAGACTATGTGTCCAAACTGGGGCTGCATAATCAGCGGCCGCTCGACCCACCGCTTTATAAGTAGCTAGCATGGTTTCTTTATCTTTGCCCCAGGTGCTACCAGCTAGAGCTTTTAGGATGTTGTTCCTACTTCGCATTTTTTCACAGACTGAAGCTGCATGATTCGCAGACGTCATCATGTTCTCTAGGTGAAGCCCGAGAATTTTGGGGTTTTCAACAGTAGGAACAGAATTGTTGCCAATACGTATATCCATCTCCTATCTGATGTCCTCCCACCAAGTGGTTAGAAAAGTCGCAGAGGATTTGGACGCAGAGATGGTGAGGTTTCGGCTTTGGAAAAAGGCCTGTAATCGTCCTAGATAGCGATTAATTCGGAGGCGCATTTCATCCTTATCATTCCCTGTGGCGAGTACGGTGCAATCGTCAGTAAAAGATGGTATGGTGTCAACATTCCGGCTGCGAATCCGTCTTCTAATTTTGCGCTTGAGGCCGTCGGACTTGGGATGTTCAATAAATTGTTTATTGAACAGGCTAGCACACTGAAGAGGATCGCAGGTTTTTGTGTTGCCAAATTCAATGGCGTCGTTGCCCTTTTCTTTCCGAGGATTGGAAAGGGCGCGGACGGTAGACCATAATTTGCTGACACCTTCATTGAGGTTACATTCATCGAGGTGCTGATTCCATTTCGCCCTCCTATAGTCTTTAACTTGTCGGTCAATTTCGGAGTTAAGCTCCTGAATTCTGGGATCATCAGGGTGAGCGCTTCTGATCTGATCACGTTCATCGGTTAATCTGGCGCACTAGTGAGGAAGTTAGGCCGAACTTTCGGGATACGTCCTGCCGGAATAAAACGTGCCGCGGCTGTGGTAATGACGTTCCTAATATTTTTCTCGGCCTTATGAATGTTGGTAGGTGATGGAAGCTCGATAAACTTCGCCGACGAGTAAGCTTTGAAACCATCCCAATCGGCTTTCTTGTGATTAACAAACGTTCGCTTCTCAGACTTAGTCATGTTTTATAATCATTGGGAGGTGATCTGATTTGAGGGCAGTACGTACTTCCCATCGGGAAGCAGCGATTAGGCTGGCACTGACAATAGTTATGTCAGGAGAACTACTGCAAGTGCCCACGACTCTAGTCGGCGAGTCTTCATTGAGTGAACAGAATTCCGAGGCGTCAAGTGATTCGGCGATAGTTATACCCCTGGCATTGTTGTTGAGGTCCGAATGCCAGAGCCCATGGTGCGCATTAAAGTCGCCAAGGATGACCCTGTGCTCTCCGGAAAGGAGAGGACCAATATCGAAACGGTAGCCTGAAGGGCAACTGGAATGAGGTGGTACATATATATTAAAAATTTCGATATTAGTACTCCCTGATGGAACTGAGATGGCTTGAATTTCCGCCGTACCGTCAGCAACTACATCTAATACACAGTAATGTACGGACTAGTGTATTAGGAAGGCAAGTCCACCTCCAGGGTGAGAATCATCCGTGGCGGCCGGTCGATCTTTCCGCAGTATAACATATTCGCTATGGACGCTTAGAGACGAGTTTGCGTGAAGCAACGTCTCTTGGATGGCGGCGATGAGAATTCTGTTGGAACTCAAGAAGCGTGTGATCTCAGCGATTTTTCGGTGGATGCCATTACAGTTAAACTGTAATACATATAGATAGTGCAGTGAAAACTGCTGGAGGGGGAGGGCCAGGCGTAAGACTGGGTCTGGCATTCTTTATCATATTGTTTGTAATGCTCCCAATATGACGAAAAAACACATATATCGTACCCACACATATACACAGACAGACACAACCTTCCTGCATCGAACCTTCAGGGCTCCTGCCGGGGCTTGCCGGGCGTCGCGTCTAATTTGCCTGTAGTTTAGGCAAATCCCCGTTCTGGCGGTAATTTCTCAGAATATTTCTACATTTCTACAGACAGCTCTAACTTGGATCGTGTCATCGCCGAGACCAATGTGTCTGCTGTTAATGCATCACACTAACGCTTCAAAATTGATTAATGACTCCATTGGGTCAGTTCCCGCATTCTTAGTAATTCATTAATCATATCTAGCACGTGTGCCTGTCCAATTCCTAACGGAAACGATTTGTTTACAAACCCTCCAAAAGCCGCTATCATAAACAAACATTACCACTACATACCCACTCGTCTGGTCTCCCCAAATGACCGCCTGCACCATCTGCCATTTTGCACAAGGCCGTCGTCGCATCTGTCAAAACATATTTGTGTAGGTTGCCCCAACACACTCATCTCGTCGTAATCTCAACGAGACTGCCAGATGGGTGTTGTCATCCAGAATTGCATCCAAAAAAGGAAGTTCTTAGAATTTCACTAAATCAACAGTAATCCGGTGATCATTACACATCCATCCACCACCGTTGGCCGTATTTTCACTCACCCTTGATTCATATCATGCTCCGTATCGTCCAACCATAGGCGAACTTGAATTGCATTGCCCTCACGACACCAGTGAAAAATATCCTCCATTTCGACGTCGACTGGACGTTTTCGCAACACAAACTGGTGAGTACGGTACAACTGAAACTTGCGCGATAGTTTGGCGACGTCTTCGCGTTAATTTGTCGAGTTTTTCTCGCGAAATGCAGCACAGTTGTGCGAGACGAACGCGAAATGAGAAAAAATGTCAAGATGGAAAAACTGTGTCAACGGGTGGGTGAATGAGTCAATTCGAGTAGTTTTTTGACATAAGAGCACACAATTGCCGATTGGTGACGACGGTCTTTGTGGTGACAGCAGCGGGTGAATTTGAGTGATTTTTGGAGTAGGTTTGAGTAGTTTTTGTTACTAGTGGACCGCGGGGGTTTCCTTTTCAAAAGGATCCAAGAAGTGGATCTGGTAAACAATCGCAAGGCAAGTAGATATTATCTGTTATTTCTACAATGGTCGAATTTTATGAGAATTTGTAAAAAAAAATTGGATGGGTTGCTTCACCATCCATTTACATTTCCCAATTTCACTTCAAGTAAATTTTTTTCTGGAAAATGCGGTAGTATTTACGCGGGCTAGACTCCACTCTGCTAGTTCTAGTAGTAAATTAAAATTGTTCGTTATAGAAAAATGGACGTAGTAACAAAGCTAGATCCTCGTTCTATGTAATCACTCAGCATTCAGGACATTTCCCAAAATTCCCTGTCGAGATCCTGTTGCCTAATTGTCCATTCTCTATTACCCTGAAAATAAATTCTTCGTCAAATACCCAAACAGTTCAGCTTCCCGGTTTGTTTACATTTCATCCCATTTAAAAAAATTCTGAAGTGCTCGGATCCCCTTCATCTCATCATCAACTCCACATTGCCTTCGTCTCGCGGTTGCTTCTCGAAGGATGCACCTTCGGGAAGCAGTCGTAACGTAGCGAAAGCACGAGTCACAGTCAGTCATTCGATAGACAACTTTCAGTGATGTCGGAGTGTCACGGTGACTACCAAAAACTTCCTCCCGGCTGGGACTGTAAAGTGGACAAATCAACCGGAAAATGGTAAGAAACTATTCTCTTTATCATCCTTTCCACTTATCTTATAAAATTACATTAATTTGACCCATTCAATTACAATTATTTCGTGTAAAATAACGTCCTTCCTCGCCCACAAAAACTGAGGAAAATCTTAAATGGCGCCGAGTCATTGCTTCTGCGCAATGTCCAGCATCCACCCCGACGATGGAATTAAGTAAAGGTATTTCCGTCGCGACTTACAACTCACCGTATCCACGCATCCACCCACCCCAACCGAAGTAGGTTAAATATTGTCCGACAACGAATTGTAAGGAGTAGGCGGAGTGGGGTATCGGGTAAGCGCGAATCATCATCATATGAAGACCCAAAAGGATACGACGAACAAAATTGAAGGATGCTATCGACACAATTGCAATGATGCATGAATGCAGGCACGGTACGACAACGATGCTGACTGCAACCACAAAAGAATTCAATGGGAAGGGTGTACGCGCGACTGTTTTAGGCGTCAAATGTTAATTGTGTGAATCCTCGACAGTACCCGTGGGTCGTCGAGTCCTCGTCGGGTAACGAGTGAGCGAGTTCAGTGGCACGTCAGGTGTATGTTGTGTTGATATGGTACGCTCGTCCTTCTGTCTGAGTGCTCTATTTGTTTTGTGGGTTAATAATGAGATGTTATCGATTTATGATCCGGCACGACTGTTGCAATTCGCCAGGAGAGGCCAAAGAGTGAAGGTTGGATGACATAGTAGCAGGAGCATGGATTTGCCGGGGTTATGCTTGGGTTTTTGTATTGTTGCTTTGTCGGTTTCCTGAGGATTTGCATAACGGGGGAGGAAGTTGTTGGCCTTTTATTTCTTTCTTTTGTGAAGAAGGTTTTGGTTTCGACAATTTATTGTTTAGTTGGATTGACCCCGATTGTTAACAAAAGATGGGATCCGCAATTATAATCCTTTTTTGGTGAACAGACAGACCTTAGAGAGGTGATTATGGTTGTCTAGTTTTCTTTTTCATTTCTGTATATATAATGCAATTGAACTCGGCTACTGACACTACAGTCAAGCAACAACTGAGGACCGAGTACAATTCTCTTCAAAAAAGAGTGCAGAGAAGCGTAAGACGTGATAAACGCAACAACATCAACGCGTTAGCGGTGGAGGCAGAAGATGCGGCTTACCGTGGTGACAGTGGGACCCTTTACAAGCTCATTAAGCCATTGACTGGCAAATCTTTTACCCATGAGCATCCTGTAAAAGATAAAGACGGGTCTCTGCTAGTCACAGACGAACAACAACTGCGCCGTTGGAGAGAGTATTTCATGGAGGTACTTAACAACAACTTCAACCCTTCAAGCCCACCTCCACCGGAAGCAGCAAGTCTTCCGCAAATGGCCAGAATTAATACCGGTGTACCATCCAAGCTGGAAATAATTAAGGCCCTTAAATCATTGGAAGCTGATAAAGCCCCGGGGGCAGACGGTATCCCCATGGAACTTTTGAAAGCGGATACCAACGCTACATCGGATATTCTTCTACCCCTGATCCAAGAGTGTTGGACAACCGAGACTCTCCCTCAAGAATGGAAGAAGGGCGTCAGTGTTAAAATCCCTAAGAAAGGAAATCTCAAGGATTGCAATAATTGGCGTGAAATCTGTCTCCTCCCTGCAGTCTCTAAACTGATGGCCAAAATAATCTTGGACCGGATCTAGACCACGATCGACCGCACTCTGAACAATGAACAAGCTGGTTTTCGTGAGGGTTTTTCATGTAGCGATCATATCAACACCCTCCGAATTATAATTGAACAATCCGCTGAATGGAGATCCCCGTTACATCTTATGTTCATTGACTTCGAAAAGGCGTTTGAGAGCGTTGACCGGGCTTATATCTGGACAGCCTTGCGTAGGAGAGGCATACCAGAGAAACTTATTTCCATCATAAAGGAGTCCTATAATGGAGCCCAATGTCATGTCTTGCACAAGGGTGAATTGTCCAGTCCTTTTGAGGTGAATAATGGAGTCAGACAAGGCTGTATGTTATCACCAATGCTGTTCCTTATTACCATCAACGACGTAATCTGCGATTCTCTACGCGACCATAAAAGTAAGGGTATCAGGTGGAAATTATTCGATTACCTTCAGCACCTGGACTACGCGGACGACATTTGCCTTCTCTCAAACACACCAGATAATCTGGCTCAAATGACGGATGCTTTGCATCATGAAAGTCGAAGTGCTGCCTTAAAAATTAATGCCGCTAAGACTAAATACATGAGCTTGTCATCAGGAGGGCAAAACACCATTTCTATCTCCGGACAACCGATAGAAAAAGTCGAGGACTTTACTTATCTTGGAAGCGTAGTGACCGCGGATGGTGGGGCTGATGCCGATGTAGAGTCGCGTATAAATAAAGCCCGAGCAGTATTTTTCAGCCTGACTCCTCTCTGGCAAAACCACAACATCTCCAGAAATACCAAACTCCGGATCTTCGAAAGCAATGTAAAATCTGTGCTTTTATATGGGTGTTCCACGTGGAAGGTGACCAGTAACATTACCACCAAACTGCAAACTTTCGTGAATCAGTGCCTACGACGCATCCTACAAATTCGCTGGCCTGAGGTTATATCTAACGACGACCTCCTCAAAATTACTCGCCAAAATAGGATAGGCATCGACATCAAAAGGCGAAAGTGGCAGTGGATAGGTCACACACTTCGAAAAGAGCCAAAAAACATTGCTAAACAGGCTCTAGATTGGAATCCTCAGGGAACCAATGCTAGCCGTCGTGTGGGACGACCCAAAAATACATGGAGAAGATCTGTTGAGGCAGAAGGAAAATCTATAGGCAAATCGTGGGACCAGCTAAAGGCGATGGCTGCTAATAGGCAGAGGTGGAAAAGAGGCGTAGTCAATGCCCTATGCCCCACTAGGGGTTAAAAGGAACCAGAGAGATATATAATGTCATCTACGCAGCCCAACAGCTATCTGGAGCTTCGAAATCTGGCACTAGTTGTAAGGACGTCCCGTCGGGTTTCCACGAGGATTTTACAAGAGAATTCGATTGTTGTCCCCCTAATGTTAATGTTCGCCAAGAGTTTTTTTTTTGCTTATCTGTGCAACTGATTCTGGGACTCTGCCAGGACCAAGCCAGGACCCCCTAATGAACAGAATGGAGCTCGTTAGCTAAGTTATCTAATCAAAGACTCGCTCGCAAATGAATGATTAGCAACGCTTCTCGTGTTCATGACTTTGTCTCCAATATTGAGTATCCGCAGAGGATCGAGATGCAGAAAAAGTATCTCGCGTGAGAACATCTTTATAATCATCTCATGGACCGAATTCCTGTTGATAAGAGAGACTCCATTAATTATGAGATACTATCGCAGTGATTCACCCTGAAGAAGTGATTCTGTCTATCTCAAGATTAAATGTGAAGAATCGCCTCTGCGCTACCATCAACTATCTGGGCTGAGGAGATTAGGCTCCCGAGTGCTACCAGGACGGCATTAGCTCAACTACGTACTAAGAGTTTTGTTTGCCGCTTAAATTCATATCTATCTCCACTCGAAGCGGTCATTTAAATCATCTGTCTGTTGACCATTTGTTTCCCTGGCAGTGGTCCATTCACCCTACACCTATATCACTGTGGGAAGACCCTAGGTTAGGTTAGGTACAGGGGCCGCCAGATTTGCACCCAGCGCACTTAGACCAGATTTAGTCCATTGTGATACCACCGAGAGAATCATGTCTCTACTAACTGCCTAAAAACCAACCCGTGCTTACAATAAATTTATTGAGCAGTATTGGGCTCACATCCCGAAGATCATCGGTATCGTAGAAATACCTTGAGCCCAGAAAACGCATTCGTTTCTCAGCCAGGGCGGGACAGTGGCAGAGTAAGTGATGCACACTTTCTAACTCTTCTTCATCGTCACAACTTCTACAGAAGTCGTTGTGAGGAATTCGGAGTCTTCTCGCGTGCTCTCCAATAGGACAGTGCCCTGTTATTACTCCCACCACATTTCGAATATGCTTTCTGTCTAAGGAAAGTAGCATCTTAGAACGGACATTGTCTAGCTTTGGCCAGATCATTCTCGTCGTTGCGCATGTCAAGCCATGAATCCATCTTGCATTGGTTCTGCATATTGTAGCGGTCTCTATTAACAATGCACAAGCCGCAGTAGGTGTTTTCAAGAAGGAATTACCGTCTTCAACGCTACCTGCTGACGCATGCCGGGCCAAGTCATCTGCATTGCGATTACCTGCAAAGCCACTATGGCCCGGTATCCAGCATAGCGTAATGTTGAAGAAGCGACCCATCTCTCTAAGTACTGAACGACATTTCTCAGTAGTTCTTGAAGTGGTCAGCACTGAATCAATTGATCGAATTGCAGCCTGACTATCTGTGAATATAAAGACGTCCCTACCAGTGATGACGTGACAGCCCAACCAAGTTAAGGCTTCTAAAATCGCGGAGATCTCCGCTTGGAGGACACTACAAAAATTAGGCAGGCGGAAAGACAAATGAATATTCAACTCATCCGAGTGGATTCCTATGCCAACTCCTGCATCTGTCTTGGAACCATCAGTATAAATGGAAATGGATCCACTGACCAAGAAGCTGTTACTATCCCAAGATTCCCTTGAGGGGATCAAACTACAATGGTTCCTACCAAAGAAGTGATTGGGAACAGTGTAGTCAGTCGCTAGGAGCAGGTTAAAATTACGAAGTATCGCTAAATGCCCATAGTCCAGCGCTCGCCAGAGACCAGTTTCACGTAGGCGCAAGGCCACTTTTGCGGCCATTCTTTGGCCGAAAATGTCCAATGGGAACAGTCCCAGGACCATATCTAATCCGAATGTAGGAGTAGTTCCCAAAGCTCCTGTTATAAGAAGAGAAGCCAGCCTTTGAACTTTGACCAGCAAATTATAATAGGTAGCGGTGCTCAGTGCCATCCACCACACACTAACTCCGTAAAGCAAGACTGGGAAGACCCTATCTCAGTAGCAACGTTCTAGCTCCTTGATATAACGGATGAGAACCACGACGAACCCTAAAACAGATTCACTGACATGCACAGCGTTTGGACACCTTTCTGCACCACTACGAAAAAGGTGTCACAGAGGATCGAGAAGCTGAAAGAGTCTATCGCGTGGGCTCTTGGTGTGATCATGGATCTTCCCAAGAATAAGCAGGTCGTTAATCGGTAAGGCTTGTTGTTGTTGTATTAGCGGCACAGACAGGAAATGTTTAATTAGTTGCATCATATTTATTCGAAGATGGTGGGCATGCCATCCTCGAGGTCGAGGTTTAGAAAGAAAGCTGCTTCAATTGGTTGTAACCATAACGCAAGTGGTGTAAGTTGCGTGGGAGCAGCTGGACAATCGAAAATGTAGTCTACATCGTGTGGACTGGTTCCGCAGGCTGGGCAGGTGTTTGCAACTTCATTATTTATACGCTACGCGATAAATAAGATTTTAGTCGCGGGCACCAACCGGATCGGAGCTGAGCTAGGGTGGTGCGGGTAGCTCTCGGTAATTGTTCTTCATCAGGAGATATGGCTGGAGGTTTAGTGCCAAGTACACGATTATTTGTGAGGCTTTGAGTAGCTTTACGAACGTCTTGTGTGTGTATGTCTGCAATCGCCGCCTTGTAGTCGAAGGGAACCTTTTTGTATCGCTGGACTTCGCGCTCTTTGTCCCTGATAGAGCGTCTTATTCGTCGTGGCGGTGGTGTTTTGTCCATGAGTTCATTGTTCGGGTGATTTGTACGATAACATCCGACTAGATACTCTGTTTAGTAAGAAGTTCGTTGTGGTTTCTCAAAGTCATCATCTTAGTCTCCTGGTGCAGATGATCCACTGAGGACATCTTAACACAGCCGGTGATGGTGCGAAGTGCTGTGTTCTGGCAGATTTGTATGTGGCCCCAATTTGTGTTGCAGAGACCATTTGACCACGTCGGTGCTGCATAGTTGACTAGGGGGGCGACCGATAGCTTTATAGGTAGTCAGAAGTGTTTCTTTGTCGGTGCCCCAAGTACTACCGGCAAGAGCTTTAAGAATTTTGTTTCTGCTCCTGAGTTTAGAGCAGATGTTCTCAGCGTGTGTGTTAAATTTGCCGGAGTTGTCTATCGTGACACCTAGGATCTTGGGAGTCCGAATAGTAGGGATGACGTTGGTGTCGATAAATATAGGGAGTTGCATATTGTACTCCTGGTTGAAGCTGGTGAATAAGGTGGCGGAGGACTTTGGTGCTGAGAGCTTCAAGCTTTTATTCACAAAGAAGTCGTTGAGTGTCAGCAGGTATTCGTTGATGTGGTCGCACATTTCGGGAATGTCGTTGCCAGTCGCCATGATGGTACAGTCGTCAGCATAAGAGATGATTTCGAGTCCCGTGGGTGGTGTGGGCAGTCCTGACATGTAAAGGTTGAAGAGGGTGGGAGATAAGACTCCGCCCTGTGGAACGCCTTGTTTAATTTTCCTGAGTTTGGACTTCCCATTCCGAAACTCGGTGCAGGATTGACGACCGGCAAGGTAATTCGCGATCCATTTGTGGATATATGGAGGAGTAGTGTTGCGTAGATCTGTCATATGTACTGTGTGGTTAACAGTGTCAAATGCTTTTGACAAATCGAGAGCTACGAGGATAGTGCGCTTGCAGGGTTTCGGCTGATTGAGTCCATTGAATATGTTGGAGGTAATCCTGTCTATAGCGGTTGTAGTGCTATGCATTTTCCGGAAACCGTGTTGATGATTGGCAAGCTGGACGTGCTCCAGGAGTTTAGGCAACACTAGTGCCTCAAGTATTTTGGCCACGGGGGACAGTAGCGTTATTGGACGGTATGATTCTGCTAGAGTATGATCTTTGCCTGGCTTCGGTATGGGGGTGATACGGCCTTTTTTCCATAGCTCGGGTATGATGAAGGTTTTCAGCGACAGGTTTATCGTAGCAGTGATATACTCAATGGCCGGAGAATCGATGTGTTTGAGCATAATCATGGCAATACCGTCTAGTCCGTACGCTTTGGAGTTTTTCGCATTTTTTATTGCAAGCTTGACTTCGTTTGAGGTAACCTGGAGGTGTTGGTCAGTGGTGCTGTTTCGGATAGCTCTGGTAATTTTGCGCTTGAGCTTATCTTTTTCGGGATGTTCGACGAATTGTTGGTTAAATTTGTGAGCGCATTTGTCGTCGTTGTTGTATGTGTTATCACCGAATTTTATAGCTACCTTACCTTTGGGTTTTGTGGGGTTTGATAGAGTACGTACCGTTCTCCAAAGGTTGCTTACGCCGGATTTGCTGGGTTATAACGTTGTTGAGATCGCCGATGCGAGGATCATTTGGGTTTGCTATTCGATCTTCATCTCTCGTTTTTGCCAATTCTGCAGCAGATGATGGGAAATGCGGTCTCATGATTGGGATGCGGCCCGCTGGAATGTATCTTTTGGCTGCATTCTGGATAATCCGTCTCAGGTTTTTTTCAGCAGTACGTACGTCAGTAGGGGTTGGAAGGGCAGAAAACGCTTCATTTGTATAGGTTTGGAAGCCAATCCAGTCGGCTTTGCTGAAATTCGAATATGTCTTCTTCTCAGTGTACTGAGACGGTTTATCAATCGTGAGGACAATAGGCAAATGGTCTGACGAGAAAGTTATGAACGGTTCCCAAGTAATGCTGTTTATGAGTCCAGGGCTGGCGATGGATATGTCAGGCGAGCTTCTGCATGATCCTGCAATGCGGGTTGGTGAGTCGTCATTCAGCGGACAGAAATCGGAATCATCTAGTTGGTTTGCGATTTGGTTGCCTCTGGTGTCGTTGTTAAGGTTTGAGTGCCATAAATCATGGTGAGCATTGAAATCGCCCAGTAATAGGCGATATCGTCCGGTGAGTAGGGGGGAAATGTTGGCCTGGAAACCAGTGGTACAACTTGATGCTGGTGGTATATAGATATTGAGAATATCTATATAAACATTTCCCGACCTGATTGATATCGCTTGTAATTCTGTTGTGGTATCGGCGGCAGAGATATCGATTAATGAATATGGCAGCGAGTTATGTATCAAGAAAGCCAAACCTCCTCCTGAGCCAGTGGGTCGATCGCGTCGGATCATGTTGAAGCCTCCGTAAGAATTTAGCGATGAATCGGCATTTATAGTTTGGTTTCTTGAATTGCAGCAACTAGGATGTGATGTCTGTCCATGAAGTCAGTGATCTCAACAATTTTATGCTGTAGACCATTACAATTTAGTTGAACTATCTTTGTGGTGGAGTAGTTTGTAACTTGCAGTGGTGGTGCTGGTGTAAGAGTGTGTCGTGGTGCTGTGTGGTGTGCAGAGACTGTGGGGGTGACAGGTGATGATTGTTGGCCCTGATTCGTAGGTTGTTGTGAGGTCGATGAAGACTGTTGGCCACAGATTCTGCAATTTGGTGCTATGAAGGTGCTGATCGTTGTTGTTGATCGTAAATCCGTCTTGTTGAGCCCAGAACAATTTTTTAAATGGCACCATTCCATACAGCATGAGCACTGCACTGAGGATTGTACGTTAGAATAAATCCTCTTACCACAGACGCAGCACATCCATGGACCAGGATTTATTTCGATGCCGGCGCGTATAAGTAGAATTTGGAGCAACTGGGCCGGCATGGGTTGCTCCGATAGTGTAAAAAAGATGTGATGCAACTTTTGTTTCCTGTATGTGTCGAGGGGGGTGTGCGGCTCTTGGCCATGCATAAAATGCATTGGTGGTTCCGGGGCGAAGACCCGGCCGCGATAGGTAAGGCTTGTCGCAAGATTAGGCGGAGGGCCAGAAGCAGCAAATGGTCGCTAAGGCAAACGACCTGACGATGGCTGAGAGCATATTCATCATATGCTTTCAGTGCGCCATGGAGCCTTTTCCGGGTTCGCTTCCAATGTCTGAAGATGGTATTAGGGTCGCATGAAACCGACGAAGACGCCGCCCAGAGATCAGTCAATGTTTGAATTTGCAATCAGCGCAGGGGAAATTTGATTTGACGCTAGATTGAAGGTGGAGGTGGCTAAGGACGATAAGGTCGAGTTGTCGAGTCCTTTAAACGAGTTATCGAGGCCGTGAGGTCGAGTGAATGAGTTGTCTAGTTCGTTTGAAGGAGTTTGCGAGTCCGTTATGAGTTTTCAAGTCCGTAAGGCTAAGTTGTCGAGCCCGTTAGGTGGAGTTGATGAGTCCGTGAGGACGAGTTGTCTAGTTCGGTTGGGCGAGTTGCCACGTCCGCGAGGCCGAGTTGCCGATTTGTTGAGCTTCGATGAATTTTCGAGGCCTTTGAACGGGATGTTCACTCCATCACGTAAATATATTTCTATTTGATCATATTATTCTATGATTTAAGTGTGAAGCACGGTGGATGCAATTTTAAAGATCCTCATTCAGAACTCTCTTCCTGTTTAGCCGTGGTTGATATAAGTTCGCAAGGGAGAAGTGTTGGATTGTGGCGTAGGCGAATCGTCGGTCCACTTCATGTTCCGAATCCGGCAAAACAGGAACGCATCGAAACGAGTGTCTCGCGGAGACTCTTGTCCGGTAGTAATCCTGCCGAAATAACGTGTCAATCCAATACGAGGTGGTTGTGTTGACAGTTAATTCGAAACATTGTCATCATGAAAAATGAAACGGAGTGAAATGCTGTTGGAGAAGGGTGAAAGTAATTGGGAAAATTCGCTGCCAGCAGCGGAACGTTTAGATAATTTGTGGATCGACTGAAGTACACGATTCTGGCAAAATGAAAAGAGCAAAGAAACAAAATGAAAAGGATGATTGTGTCGAGGCTGGTTTTGTCGGATTGTCAGCCGCATAGCGTTGCGTTAAATCGTACCGGTAGTTGTGTCCCCAAGTGACAGATATCTCAGCCCTCCTCCAGATTCCATAGGCGAATATTGTTATGGTGGCAGGAGGAAACGAGTCTCACGTGAAGTGATTTAGAAGAAGAACGTGCCCTAAATTTTTCGCTCGGCCTCAGGTTGGGTTTCAGTTTTTTTTTTATTTAGTGGGTAAAGTTTGGCCGGGATGCGGGATCCGTAAGCATTCGAGTCCACGGAGCTAAATAATAAGGCACCTGTACGTGATAACAGCATCTTTTGACAGATTTCTCCTAATTTCATCCTGTTTGTAATTGCACACCTCAGACATTCGATGTGCGTTCTTACTTGTAAAGAATAGAGGGAAGCAGTGGCACAAGCCCCAGCGGTCACCATCGTAGTGAGATTCAGGAAGCGCAAGCCGCTGTTCGCTCGTTGAGAAGCGGTGCAGAAAGATGTGGAAACGTTGTGCATCTATGTGGATTCGCGTTACTTATTATGGCATAGACGTAGCATGTTCTTCTAATTTAAAGCAATCTATTGCAGCCGCAAAGGTATTAGCAATCAATTCTTGGGTGAATCGGCGATTCTGTGACATCTAAGATAAATCCTCTGAAACATTTAAGAGAAATTTTGTGAATTTGCGGCGATTCTGTGACATCTCTACGAGAAATTCTGAGACATTTCAAGAGAAATTTTGTTAATCTGTGACGCACTTAAAAAATTGAACAAGCAGTCAACCGAGCGAAAAACTCGAGACTTTGACCAAGCGAAGTTGTCGAGACTATCCCCATTTTTAGGCTCAATGGGAATCCCTCTTTCAAGAGTCTACTACAGAGTTGTATTATGCAAAGTTCAAGCGATAAAGCATTGCCAGCCCAGCAACAAGTTCGAACTTGCACATTAAACTTTACCCGGGGGGCATATTTACAAATCCGTGCGCAGTACGAGACATCAACTCAAGTCTCCAACTCCGCACGGGTTTGTTGCGATATCTTTGCTTACAATCCCGTGTTGAATAGGAGGCACTCGCCTTTTAATTCGACATGGGTTTGTTGGGCGTACGTTGTAGATACATTTCCGTATCCAACTCAAGGCAAAAATGCCGTGAACTCCGCGTTTGTTGCCATAAATTTGCAAACGAATCCGTGCGAAGTTGGAGGTATTGATGCCTCGTAAATACACCCGGGAACATGAATTTGCCTGTTCGTTCCCCTAATTTTAAGTGTTCTCCAAGAAGAAGTTTCTGCGATTATGGAAGACCTGGCATGACTAGTTAACAGTCAGGCTGATCGCTTGTTACAACCTGACCATCATATACCGGGACCACCACCCAGGACGGTGGTTCCCAATCTGTTTCAGTCCGCGCCCTCCTTTTCGAGGTCTGCTGAGTCTGTTTGTTGGTGGAGCACAAGTTTTGGAGTTTTTGGATATTTTTGAAAAGTACCTAACGTGAGTGTCCTCGAAAGTTCGACTATCGCCATGACAACAACCAGACTTATTTTTGGTGTGATTTTGGACAACCAAAGACAAGACGCAAATATTTGCCGAAAATCGGTTTTTGACAAAAGAAGCCTCCTCAGGGAAAACACATATTTTTCGCTCAACGATACGTCGAGAACTAGAGGAGTGTTATTACTGGAGCTACCACAATCCAAAGGTGTTGTAACAAGTAAAAAGGAATCAAAAGTAAAAATTATTTCATCACGTACCGCTGTTTACTATTGGTCTCAATAGCAGGTGTGAGACATTTGACTCGGGTCGAGTGGACCTCTTCTTCCTTCGTTTTTGTTCCAACACACGACTCTCGCTGATCACTGAGCTATCGTCGCCAGGCGATGCTAGCTATGTAACTATCGACTAGAGGTGTTTTCCTACAAGCGACTACGACCATGAGTTATGTGTATAATTGTTATCTTACTCCCGCTCTCCGAAACCGGCCAGTCATCACTTTTATTCTACACATGCCACACGATCATCGCCTGACAAGCTCAAGAACTGTCGCATGTAAAATATATGCAAACAGTCGTGTCTTGAAACACAAACCTATAGCGCTCTATGGCCTGCGGTATAGGCACATTTCCAGTTCTGGCGGTAATGTCTCAGTCAACCCGCAAACCAGCTATAGGCGCATTGATCATACTCATTAACTAGCCTCTTCAAGTCTCGGGTTATGCGGAGCCACCAATTCCGAGGCTTTACAAGTTCACTTACAATGGTTTCCTCCCCAGCGAAGAGACGCTACGATACGTGCTCCGCTTAATATGACAGACGATCCGAGGGAAGAGGGAAAAAGTCAGTCATGTCGGAAAGCCCCTCTGCTGCATGACTTGAGTGCACCTGGAGCGTGAACGCCCGAAGGTATTTGTACAGATCTAAGTCATGGCGTATCGACCATGCCCCCTGTGCCGCTCAAGAGCGTGGGATCGCCTGTGTCAGCGATCGTCAAGAACTGCCTTTTTAGTTCGCAGGTTGCTCAGGTCCTCTTTAGTTCTTAGGGACCTTAGGACCTCCTTAGTTTTAAGGTTGCTCAGGTCCAACGCAACATGACCGCCAGTAGACTTCAAATCGGCACGAGTTGGTCCCAAACCGTAGTTTAATTTTAATATAAGATCAGAATTCTTCGGCGGTAATACATTGGACCCATCTCTGGTTTTATGTGGGCTGGAGTTAACACCGGCGGCCCATTTAGCCATTAACTTTAACCAACTTAACATTCGTTACAAGCTTGTTCATCTGCCTGTAACGAGGGTTACCTAAGGGGCCTTCGCAGAGATAGGTCCGTTGTGTTGCCGCCGTGTTTTTCCTGATGATACGATATGCATTTGTGAAGCCAACTACCAACAACATTTTACAATGTCATTTCATAATCTCTTTCCAGCTACTACGTAAACTATTTCACGAAAGCCATGCAGCTGGAGGATCCCCGAAAACGCTACAACAAACTTCAAAATGAAAAATGTTCCACCGAATCGATTCCCATGCAGGTAACATACTTCTCTCTTGTTGTGCCCAGCCAACTGATTGTTTCTTGTAAAAACGTTAACGTTTTGTAATCTCTTGAGTGTGTTGTCTGTTTTTTCTTGTTCACGTTGTACATATTGTTTTTTATTCTCTCCATTTTCCCTCCGACATTTCTAGCCAGTGCATGGATCTCCCTATCATGTGTACCCTACAAGTAATTATCCTGCTGTAAAAGCGTTTCAGGGTCCCCATCCAAGTTTACATAATGTTTCGGCAAGTCCTCTACTGTCTGCCAAATCACAAGCTCAACTGGTAAGTAATGAAATGATTGATTTTCTGTGTCAATAGTGTGAAGAAGATTGCCGACTTTATCTTTGCTAGATGATAACGAGCGATATCTGAAATGAAAACGTTTTCTTGTAGGAAATGTCGTCCCTTATACGACCGGCCAGTCCGCAAACACCACGCATGGGGAATTTCGCTAGACGCCAAACCATACAGGAGACGTCCTTTTCGAATGCCATTGACACGGATGCTGTGGTGACGAAAATCAACAATATGTTTCCGACGGCCAGTGAAAATCATATCCGTCTTCTGCTGAAGAGGTAAGTACGATTTCGTGTGGTAGATACGCCCTCTGCTCTATAAATGGTTGCGTTGATAATGAGAAAATCACTTGTATTACGCTTTTAACGCTTTCAACCCTTTCGTGTCACGTTGAATTCAATCAATCTAACTTTTGCATTGTTAACCCTTTTACTTCTTGCTGTACATAACACACACACACGACACGCTTTTGGATGCGCATTTTCGGGGTGTGTTTTGACGTTCAGGTATTACAATCGCGAGGCCGTTGTAATAAGTGCGTTGCAAGTTGAAAAACATCCGGTCACAATGCCCGGTCCGTTTGCAACACCGCCCGCCCAACGACATTTGTTCCACAGCAATTCGTCCATGTATCAAATGACACCGCCATCGCGTCGCCTGGATACAATGCTATCGCGTACGGCTAGCCCGGCACCGGGACGTCCTGGTAGTGTGGCTAGCGGCCTGTATGGATCGCCACGCTTTTCGCCCAAGCCGCACTCATCGCCTAAAATGAAGCTCAGGTTGTTGAAGGATTCGAATTTGTGTGTTTACGTGTTATCAAATTTTGTTTCTGTATTTATGCACTAATGGATTCTTTTTAATGAGCTTTGCTTCTGTTTCTTTGATCTGTTGTTTAATTTAATTGTTTGATTAGTTTATTTGCAGTTTTAGGTAATAATTTTTGTTTTGATAATAAAACCAATTATACTGTTTCTCCACGCATTAGATATTTGAAAACCATCTTTCCGAAAGCCGACGAAACGCTTTTGCTAGACATTCTCGCCAACTCGGACAACAACGTGCAAAAAGCGTCGGAGCAGCTCGTTCAAATGGGCTACAACAAGCGTGATATGCTGGCGGCTCCCAAGCTTTCGAATCGCAAGCAAGATGTCAAACATTCATCGGATCACGTGGATTCCAGTGATGAGAAAATTATTCCACTGCACCCAAAAGTTCTTACGGCCGAAGAGAAGGAGTCAAGTAAGCACTAAAAACCTCCCTCTTTTTTCATATCAGTAAAAACTTCTCACCTCACATTTACAGTTAAGAAGACGCTGGAAACACGCTACAAAACAATCGCAGAACGTATCATTCTTATGGCACTGGAGAGTGTAAACTATTCCGAGGATCGTGCTACGCAAATATTGGAAATAGTTTTGCAAGAGGACAAAACTAAGGAGAGAAAATTGAAAGAAGCGGGCGCGTCCAGCGGTGGCGTTGGAGTGACTTTCGATGACACGGAGGCGATTAGTGAGAGGTACGATTTTTCTTTCAACACACGCATAGACATTCAAATATTATTGTGTCGCCGCACTTACCACCCCATTTGAAAAAAGAAAGATTATCATCATATCAAAATTCAATTCATGCACACAACTTACAACTAACGAGCTTACTTTCAATACTACTCGTATACTTGACTAATTGCATGTTACACATTTCGTTGTTAACCCATGCCATTAATTTCTTTTCTATTTATATATTTCAATTTAACAATATTCCCACCACCCACTCTATCTATCTCTCAATTTGAAATATGACGGAACAAACAAATACAAACACACACGATCACAGCGTGAACGAATTGCATATAGCCGTAGTGGTAGATGAGATCACTGCTATTGTCGCATCATCTGCAACACCACCGCTTCCGTCATCGATAGATTTGGCACACGCGTCATCAGGACATGCAGAACCAACAGCGACAACAGACCTAGCAACGACTACTGACCGTGGTAGTGATGTTGTAAACGCCGATCATAAGCTTTTAGCTTCACCGTCCGCCGTCCGAAGTGATAGTGTGAAAATTGCCGAATATAAAAATGAAAGTGTTTATATTCCAGTTTTCGATTATCCGGACACCGTTACAACATCACAACACCAGGACCCGACCGAGAAGACGACGACGCAAGCACAATCGTCTCAAACTTGTCCGAAACTTTCATCATCATCATTCATTTCGCCGTCATCGCTTTCATCAACGTTTTTGTCCACGACTACCTCACATTCGCCATCGTCCTTGTCTTCTATTACTAAATATCGCTATAAAATCAAATCCGAGCCGACAAAGTATGCTAACAAAAAACCAAAAGATGTATTTTCAATAGTTTGCTCGATCTCTTTCTCCCAAAACTATACTACTTGCTCTGTGTGTGTATTCTTTTAAGTTCTTGTGATGATGCTGTAGTTGGTAGAAGTTAGTGAGTGGGTTTTTCAGTTTTTGAATGTATGTACTCGTATGTATGAATGTGGGTTTGGGTACGACATCGCCCTGTGCACAAAATCTCCAAATAAATAATCCCCGCAACGAGAGGACGGAGCCAGATTGCGTGGACGAGCGAGAGCTCGATGGGAGCAAGCAATTAGTAGGGGGAAATGCCCACCAGTTGCTACCCTTCGCAAACTGTTGGCGAAACCTCGATATCGGGTTAGTATGTGATAGTCCCCACATGTACGATTTTATAATTTTTGGATATTTTTTTGGGGCATTTTTTAGTTTCGGGAATTTTGTATCGTTTCTATGAATGTGTGGGTGTGCTTTTTATTCGCATAAAGAGGTACCTGGCTATAAATAGTATAGTTTGCCTAAGCCCCGACAAGTTGCCAAAGTGCTCAGATGCTTTGGGCGGTTCCTCGGTCGTTGATTTGTCACTTTGCTATGCAGGTTTCCATAAAAGAGTTTGGTCCAGCGAAAGTGGTATGCCGCGGTCAACTCCTTAGTTTAACGCAAGTTTCTATGCATGGACTTCTGCCTGTAATATGTACACAGGTAAGGTGACCCATGGATAGAGGTACCCTCTGTCCTGGGACAACCACACTAGCTCCTGTACCGTGGCTTGTTTTAGAACCATCAAACATTCTTTAGTGACCTGCGAAATTAGAGTACCATCCCCCCTTCCTCCATATTTCAGTTTGCGGCTGCATGAAAAGCGTCTTTTCACGGCAGTGGTGTTGTTGAGGCTTATTAACTGCTCCTTAGTTAGCTCCAGATTGGCATCGCACGCAATGAATCCAGTCAGTTCTAGTTTTGTTTCGGCCTTTAGGTGACTGTCAAATGGGTGTAGGTCTAGTAAAATCTCGAGAGCGATCATGGTCGAAATCAACAGCAGTAATGATGACACGTCGGTCTCTGTAGAACGGATTTGCCCTTCATGGTCAAAGTTATCTTACACCAGACTACATCTGGTGTAAGATATACATATATCCTACATACATATCTAAACAACTCTTGTGGCCTTTTTTATTGCCGCTTAGACATGCTTTTGTCAGTAAAGTTTGCTGTCAACGATGCACCAAGGTATTTAACTTGACTTACAAAGTTCAGCAGGATTTCTGTTCCTGGACAAGAGTATGATAATTGCCTCGGATGGTAGTAGTGCGTCGAATTTACCCTAAACCACTATAATCACATTCTCAACATATTTCTTGTCTGGAGAAGCTGTTTGGCATAAATAAATAAATAACAGGCGCGACAATCCATCAATGGATATTTCCCAGATCTTATCTGCTTTTTGTTGAGGTAATGAGATCAGCATCACGGTAGTCCGTCGCAAGCTCGTGAGTTCGAAAAACACCATGATCCACGATGAGATTCGAACTCATGACCCTGTGCACCGAAGGTGCGCGCACTAACTGCTAGACCAGCCAGACTACTGTTTGGTATAAGCTTCCACAAAATTCTGTCAGCAACAAGGCACCAGGAGTGCCTTAGACTCGGAAGTCTCCATGAGTGCAGGATATATGTCCAGCGCAAAGCTACTTTTGAAGATTACAAGAAGGTATGAAGTGAATGGCTATAGTTCTTCCCGATGAAGTGCTGGGAAAATCCCGTCCGTTCAAACGAGTCTATGGCCCATTTGTTATTTTATTTTGTTCTGAGTGAAAATTATTGTTGCTGTTCTCCAATCGAAGGAAAGATTAGCTCTGTATAGACTGTCTTTAGTTTAAGTGCCATCACTCCTCAGAATATGGCATCCTGGAAAATGAGTGCTAAGGAGTAGCTCACCAGTGGTTATAGTGTCAGTTGTATGTGACCGATCAGGGTGCTCAGTATCATTTTTAGCCATAACTCATTGGAGTCTCATAGCTGTGTTAGTGAACAAAAGCACAAAGACTTCGCAGAATTTAACCCACGAGTTTTTTTTTTGTCAGACCTGATTTTCCGATTGTATTGGAGAAATTGGATCTCATTCTCCTGTTCTTTTGGTTCGGTTGAAGAGTCTTTTTGTTAGCCTCCTTAATAACGATAGCTTAGTTCTTTTGTTGTCCTTGAGTTTTTTTTTTAGAGTGCAGTTTTCCTCGTATGAGATTATGATGACGCCAGTAACCACGATGTTCGGGTTAAGCTCCCTGTTCTATCGATAGTAGATAGCGATTCCCTGGGAGATTTTGTACTTATCCCACTTAGTAAAGCTGTGGTATGTGGTGTGGGCACTACTAGGTCAAATCTTATATACAAATGAACTGACATTGATATTTCGTTAAATACCTGCCAGTTTTCAGCCCGTTGACTGCCACGCTTTGACATAGTTACAAAAGTAGATTACCTCAGTTGAAAATGCTAAAATTGAAACAGGGAAAATATTGTAATAAGTACTCGCCTCTCATATTAATATTCGTACTTCCGCTGACGATAGTATGTGCATTAGCATCACAGCCGATCAGAAGCAGTATTATTGGTTCCTCTTCATCTCCGGGGAAGTAGGCTGACGACAGCACAGACTTTTTGTTGGTGTCATTTTTTAGGCGGATGCAAATTGCAACCAGGTCACTATTGCTGAATTTATTCTGTTTTTTTTTTTTTTATAAGGAAAGAGGTTTGAGATCTGTTCGATCGTGGTTATATAGAACTGAGTACCCGCTTACCTTTCGTCCTTTTATAACTCAGCGTACTTGCCTGGGTCCTGAATGTGTGCCAAGCCCAGGCTCTCCCTGGCGAACTTGGCCACTAACGTAGCCGAGACCATGCATGATGCAGGTTACTCTGCCACAGACCCGGTGGTGCGCTACCCGGAGTCGTCCTCGAGCTCGCTGTGGCCCTGCGGCGTTGCTGTATCCTCCTTCCTCGATTTCCAAATCAATAGCCGTTTTCCAGAGTGGGGATTGACTTCTAATTGGGTTGCGATGTTGTCGTGCTCACAGGCAATGTTCAGGGGAGTGTTCGTTGTGGCTGAGCTCCCAGCAACGGGTGGAAGCTATTTGTTCGTGTCGCTGGCTCGTTGCGCTTGCAGTAGAGTTGGCGCGATTCCTTCACCTTCACGTGCTTCGAGTAGCACTCTTCATTCCTCAATGTGAAGCCCCTCATTCTGGTTTTCCAGATATCTCAATGCTTTCTCCACATTACATTCACTAGTGCACGGGAAGGGGACGTTTTTATTTGATTGGCCTCGAAAAATGCTCCCAAACTTGGATCTAGCTAGCGTTTAAAACTCTTCATTGTGACTTCGTTCTCGCACTCGAACAAAATATGGCCTAGCCTGAATTCTATGCCGCCAAACTTCGGTTTAATTCGGTTTGCGCTCTCAGTAATTATCTTTGTCTGTCCACAGCGTCTTTTGCTCTGAGGTGAGCAGTTCTGTCGGGTTGGTGTTGTACAAGTCACGCCACGCCACGCTGCTGGTGTGAGAGACCACTTTGGCATAGACAGCCTTACTTTGACCCTTACCTCCAGGGAGGGCATAAAGGTTTGTGTACGTAGTGACGGCTCATGTGATGATCTCTCAGCCATCGAAGTCAAATCATCGGTTCTGAGCATTATATGCGTGTAGTTCCTAATGAGACATGTTCCTTAAGGTCATAGTCGATACAAGGAAAGTAGCACTATTAAAAAAAAATGCAAATATAGCTCGAAATTGGATGCAGAACTACGATCGCTGAGCGATCATCACATGAATCGTCTCTATGAACACATACCTTAACGACGACTTCTTTCAGTGAAGAGTTCACCGCTAGCTCCCTTGCCTTAATTGGTTCACGACATTTTGCCAGGAACTTGAGGTACCGTTTACATCGAGTGCCACATAGGTTTCTTTATTCTACTCTAAAAAATAACTACTCCAACCAACTACCAACCCGTATAAACAGAGAACAACGCGCAGTTTGGAACGGAACTTATATCGCGGAAAAGGTCAGCGATGATGAGCTACTAATAAGCAGTGCTGACTCCTTCACAATCATCGACGTGTTGCGATACCAAACAACTAGCGCTCACGGTCACGGTTCACAGAATCATATGAATTTGCATACACGCTCTAAAATAAGCTCAGATATCTGGCTTGTTTCGGCCGTGGTGAGGACTGTCAGGTTAATCTCGTAAATCTGTCATTTCTTTGAATTTTACAAGGGACGATATACTTGCCCCAGTGATACTCTAGGGTTTTGAGGCCTTCGGGATTATAGGATTTTGGAAGCACTGCAAAACAAGAGACGATGAACTCAACGTTTAATGTAATCCGCTTTCCCCGATTCAAACCAAAACATCAAAGTGCGAGTATGCAGATCCACCTCGTAGCTCAATAAATCAATGAATATTCGTTATCCGAAAAGTTCGTTAAGCGAAGCCTTCATTAATTTAACAGACAATGGTTCCTTCCTGGATCGGAAAACTATACGCTGCAATGTTTATATATTGATAAACGCGTTCAATTAATTTAAAATTCAGATTTGTCTAAAAATTTACACAAGTTTTACGCTAAAATCTGAATTTTCGCAACTTGTTTTGTTCGTTATCCGAAACTTCGTTCGCTAAACGAAACATTTTCTACCATGTTTGCCGCTATCAGAGGGATTCGTTAATCGAGGGTTCACTGTATATATATAACGAGATCATGTCTGCTTAAATGCTGGAATTCAATTGAGTCAATAAATGTCTACATACAGAAATTTTCTGTAACCATACCATACCATCTGTGGGGATCACGCCCTTCGAATTCCCAAAAATGGAACAAAGTCTTTCCGATCGACAGAATCGTCCTTCTGAGCAGGTTTGCCTGTAAACTGTTTCGACTGCTGCTTAGGGTCTAGTGTGAAGTGGATCATTTACGATCACCAATCGCCGAAAAAATTTCACTTTAACATGACCAAACACTTGCTCCAAGTGATTTCATTTGTTGTTCGGATATTTTGAATCAAACGCATCCTCATGTTGCATCCGATGTTGCTCGCGAATGTTCATGGGATATGCCCTTGTCCTCTCCTATTTGGCCCAACTGCATTCGTTGATCGACTACCACGAAGTCATAACTATGACTTCCTCTTTTCTGGACCGCGATCGTTTTTCAGTGTATCAATGTGGCCGTCTGAAAAATTAAGTTGGACAGCCCTGTCTAAGCGTTTCTCCAGACTTGGACACTCAAGTCTTTGCGCCCTCAGACCAGGTTACTGCCTGATGCCAGACTGTGGCTTCAAGGCAATTAATGCCTGTTGCATTGCGGGAGGCCCACATATTTATACGCCAACAGACAACCATATCAAAATTTCAATTTATAACACCTGCATTTGCATTTGATGACCCTGATCCAGATACCAGCAACAGCAAAAATTACGTCACTCATTTCTAATGTATTTTGCCGTTTTCATCGATTCGGGATTATCTTTTCGTGATTCAGTTTATGTTACGGGTAGCGACGCATGTCTCGTATCCTGACGACAATGAACCATTAGAGCCGGTCCAATCAAAAACTGAAAAACCCAGATTTTCTATTAGTTTAAAAACCATACATATATTTGAAAATGTCGGTAAGATTTTGTTTTTAACTTTAGCACATTCTAGTGATTGTCCGCACCATTGATTTATTTTATTACATAATTTTCATAATTTTCTATATTTATCTTCTCTCTCACATTTCCTGTATGTATGTACATAATAATAAATTTCCATTAAATCGATTGGTATCCATTTGGTATTCATTTAGTCAGTGTGTAAAAGCATGCCACACGTTTTCTCCGTAATTTATTATACAAAAATTTTTCGTTTTCTTCTTCCCCCGAATTGTGTTTTACGAGTAGAAGTACTCCGAAAACAACCTCGGACGAAAGTACTCCAACAAAAGTGGAATTTGAGTCAATTTTAAAGCGTATTGCGACGAAAGGACCGAATCCTGATCTATGCAAAGGACCAAATGATGATATTCTATTGTAAGTTTGCATACTGTTAAATTTTCGATTCATCACTGATCTTTATAGTTCAACGTTCAATGCGTTCAACTCAAAATTGACACGTATGAATTGGAAAAGCCAGTTGTTAGCACATTCGATTACGAAATAAAAATAATAACTTTGTTTTCAATTCCCAGGGCTGATTACGTGGCATGGAGCGGTGCCAATCCCGATATATCTATCGGTCATAAAGGAATCGTCCAAGGACCGAATTCAACATTGTTAAGCGAACGTACCGCCACCAATTTGGCACATGGTCACAATTCCGACTTGTGCAAAGGCCCTCAAATTGGCCTGGCCAAAGGAAGCATTTATGCGCAAATCAATCGTACCATAAGCACAAATGTTAAGTGCAACTGATTCGGAACAGTATTACACTTGAAAATACAAACACATCTTTGTTGTTAGGGTGGCGGTAAATGTGCCAAAAATTATTTTCATAAACAAACTGATTTTTGGCTAGTTTTTATGTCGTTACTGAGTTATCGTACTCAACTACTTTTACGCCAGGAAATTTGAACAAAAATTTGGCCAAACTTCGGAAAAATTAAGGGAAAGCTGGATTTTTGCATGAGCCTTCCTTTCAAGGTCATAAACAAGACCCTAAAAGTCCCCGTCTCTACGAGTGCCGCTAGCGGTGCTACAGAGGGTTAAAGACCCTCGAAAACAGGTTTTTCTGAATATCTCGATAACGGTAGTATACACGTGCATTACAACGTTTAAACTAACTAATTTTTGAGGAAGGTATATGTAGTGTATGTGTGCACGTATGGTTGCCTCAGGTGCATTCATATCGCTGGAGCATTTTATTTGGGACCATACAAACAACAAATTTTTACAGACTGCCTCCGGTATACGTTACCGTTAAGGAGATTTTCACGAAAATAACCGAAAATACCGAAATTGTAAGGTTTGGAGCCTGATAGCGCCCTTAGTACGGCACGTATTGATCTGAAATTTGAAAATTTACTTAAGAGTTGTAAAAACTTCTAATTCGCCATATAACAGTTTTCGGTGCACATTACCGTTGTAGATAATATTTCCAAAAAACTACTTATTTGGATGTTTGGCCCCTCATAACTTTGCTAGGGGGCTCCCATCGTTGGGGACTTTTGACGTCATACTAACAGCCACACGAACTACAAATTTGCCTCAGACGGTTTCCCTCTAGAGGTTACCGTTATTAAAAATTTTCCGAGAAGCGGCTTTTTGTTTAACTTTGACCTCTCATAACTTCCTTGGCGGTTTACGGGTAAATGAGTTGTTTTGGCATATTAATTTGAAGTTACAAAAGCAACAAATTATTACAGGCTTCCACCCCGAATGCGTTCCCGTTATAAAGCAATTCACGAAAATAACGAAAAATACCGTTATTGTGAGTTTTGGACCCTCATAGCGCCCTTAGTATTGCAGGCATAAATCTGAAATTCGGATATTTAAATAAGCGTTGTATAAGCTACAAACTCGCCATATAACAGTTTTCGGTGCACATTACCGTTATAGAGATATACCCAAAAAACTGCATTTTTGGATGTTTGGACCCTCATAACTTCCCTAGGGGGGCTTCTATCGTTGGGGAATTTTGGCCCGTTACTAACAGCTTGTCGTGCTCTAAGATTCTTATCATAGAATAATAAACTAACAATGCGACTAGGAAGTGGTATGGCTGACAATCGTATCACACTCCGAATTCAATTGTCTCTGTAACGTTGATGACTAGACACGGTAGTCATCAACACCATGCTCCACTAGGAGTTACGGTAATCGAGAAGAAGACTAACAGCCACATGAGCTCCAAATTTATTTCAGATTGGTTCTCTCTCGTTATTAAAAACTTTCCGAGAAGCGGTTTTTTGTTATCTCTTTGACCCCTCATAGCTTCGTTGGGGGTGCCCGCATAGATGAGTTGTTTTGGCATTTTAAGTTGAGGTTACAGAAGCAACAAATTGGTACAGGCATCCCTCCCGAACGCGGTCCCGTTATGAAGATACATATTCACGAAAAACCGAGAAGTACCGTTATTGTACGGTTCTGACCATCAGAGCGCCCTTAGCATTGCACGCATCTATCTGAAATTCGGATATTAAGTTAAGCGTTTTATAAGCTTCAAATTCGCCATATAACAGTTTTCGGTACACGTTACCGTTATAGAGATATTCCCCAAACACAGTTTAATTGAATCTTTGGACCCTCAGAACTTCGTTAGGGGGGCTCCCATCTTTGGGGACTTTTGGCGTCTTACTAACAGCCACAGAAGCTACAAATTTCTCCCAGAAGACCATAGAGTACACTCCCCCGTCTTAGCGCCATTCACGAAAAACCCCAAAAACACATTTTTTTAAGGTTTGAACCCCCATAGCGCCCTTAAGGCTGCACGTATTGATATGAAATTTGACCGCTTTATTCAAAACTACATAGACTACAAATTTTCCATACAAAAGCTTTTAGTACGAGTTACCGTTATAGAGATTTTTGTCAAACATTGTTAAAAATACCTTTAGACCTCCTGCCACCGTTAGGAGTACCCGAACGTATTCGGTATTTCCATTGTTTATTGAAAAAGCACAAGAGCTTCAAATTTGCCATACACGACTTTTCTGTATATGCTACCGTTATCAAGTTATTCAGAAAAACCTGTTTTCGAGGGTCTTTGTCCCTCTGTAGCACCGCTAGCGGCACTCGTAGAGACGGGGACTTTTAGGGTCTTGTTTAGGGCCTCGAAAGGAAGGCTCATGCAAAAATTCAGCTTTCCCTTAATTTTTCCGCAGTGAAATGCCAATTTTCCTGGGGTATTTGTATACTTATGTTAAATGTTTTTTTTTGTTTAGTTTCTAGTTTAATCTTTGTTGTTGACGTGTGAACATTTTTAGACGTGTTTTTAGTCTGTAGTTAAAAAGTAAACCTTCTCGGACGTATACAGTATGGATATTTGTTGGACAAGAGAATAACCAGAATGCAAAAAGCAACCACCAACAGTTTTACCATTCAGTTGCAAGCGAAGCGAAGTGGGAAGAGTTGCTCAATGTTGACGAGCAAGCTCAACATGAACTTTTCATGCCCGTGTAATCTTATAGTAAAATGGTAAAAATTAATCTAGGGACGTTTGGAAAGAATCTTGTCTATGGTCCTTCAAATTATTAGTAGACTTTTGGCAGAGTAATTTAGAATATTATTACAAAATGAGTTGCTGATAGTTATGAGGCTCAATTGAGAAGAAGTGTGTGTTTTAATTTTTTTATTTTAAATTCGATTACTATTGCACATAATAGTACACATTCACACAATGTTCACTTTGAAGAAAAACAAAAATGTCAAATGTTTTCGGTACTCTGTATTTGTCGTAAAATATTTAGGATAATAAGAAAAGAAGCTTACAAAAATGTCTTCATGAAGCTCATACATTCATAAAATAGGCGAGAAATATTATTACAAGAATCTCCACTGTCCACTATAGAAGAGAATACAGGTACAATAGAAAAAGTTAACTCAAAATTTACCAAGTATGTAATGAATACCCAAAGAAGAAAACAAGCAACTAAATCATTCCTTGCCATTGAAAAAAGTATATTTTTTATATATTCGAATATTTTTTTTTTGTTAGTAATCTACAAGCATGTATTAGTGCATGTCGTGATATATCGACGAATTTTGTATGTTTGTTTTGTTTCGATTTTGTTATTATGTAATTGTATGAATATTCAATAAATATAAAATATCTAAAAAAAACTGCTTAAGAGACTTTTCATGGTTGGTTGGTTGGTTGGTAAAAGTGGTGGCCATAGGCGAGACTTGCCCAGAGCCCAATTAGCACGATAAGCGCCGTTTTGAGACCACAGACATCCGTTAACTGCTTATAGGATGAGGGTTACAGGAAGTATAAATTTGGGCGTAGATGCACCAAAGCGTCGTTTACATGAGTCGAGTAAACGGTAGAGTAGATCGGGACTGTTTTCCACTGTCAAACTTCAAATTCATACAATTTTTCGTTTGGCATTGGAAAAATTCCACTCCACTCCACCATGCACTCGACTCATGTAAACAGGGCTTTAGAGCCATTTAGAGAGGTTAAGGAAGTGAAGCAGCTCGCCGATTTTTGCCTCCGACGCCTCCTCTAGGCTGCCAAAAAACGGACAACCCAGCGCACGGTAACGAGATCTGGCGAGACCTGGGCATTCACATAGGAAATGAAAAAGAGTTTCTCTTTCATTTGTATTATCGCAGCTGCGACAGTGCGAGTTGTGGGGTATACGCAGCCTTGCTGCATGGTCTCCTATTGGCCAATGTCCAGTAATTACCGCTGTGACTCTAGCAATATCTTTTCGCGGTCTGGTCAAGATCTCGGATGTTTTTTTCCGGTCATACGATGGCCATAGTTTCCTTGATATTACGCAAGTTTTAAGGCTCCGCCAATTAAGATTAGCAACTGCGAGATAATAAGCGGAGATTTTACTTTTGACTGCTGCCAACGGAATGTTCACGTGCATGAGAGCTTTGTAGAGTTGCCCCTATTCTGGCCAATTCATCTGCAGCTTCATTTCCTTGTATGTTACTGTGTCCCGGCACCCAAAGTAGGGTGACTGTGTGTCTTTCTCCAAGATTGTTCAACGTTTCTCTACAGGTCTTAACGAGCTTGGAGGATGATCTTACGGATTTCAGTGCCATGATAGCTGCCTGACTATCGGAACAGATGGCTATGTTTTTGTTATGTTGTATATTTCCAAGTTCGTGACAAGCTTTCATGATTGCAAACAATTCAGCCTGGAAAATGCTGGCGTGATTAGGCAGACGGTAGGATTCTGAGATATTGAGTATGCCGCAGAAAACTCCTGCACCCACACCACAATTCATTTTTGATCCATCTGTAAAAAAGGAGAAATCGTATTCTCCTGTTAGCACACTCGCTGTCCACTGGCTTCTGGTGGGAAATCTTACATGGAAGTTCTTCCCGAAACTTAGTGTAGTTATAGAATAGTCCGTAGTAGCGTCGATTGTATGTTGTGGCAGTTGGTTAATAATATCAGAGTGGCCATATGGCTTGGCAATCCAGTGACCAGACTCTTTAAGCCTGATCGCACCACAAGCCGCTAGTTCTTTGATAAAAAGGTTGATCGGCAGAAGATGCAGAATTACATTCAAAGCATCCCTCGGACATGTTCGCATTCCCCCTGTAATGCTAAGACATGCTGATCTTTGCACCCTGCCTAAATTCGTTACATTGTACTCTTTACTGAGGGCTGGCCACCAGACCAGTGCCCCATATGTTAAGATAGGACGTACAATTGCTGTGTAGATCCATAATATCACATTTGGTTTGGTGCCCCATCTTTTGTCTAAGATTCTTTTGCAGGCGTAGAAGGCTACGCAGGCCTTTTTAACACGCTCCTCTATGTTTAGTTTCCAGCTAAGCTTTGTGTCTAAAACGACTCCAAGATACTTTGAGCTGTCTGATAGTGTGAGTTGTACTCCGTTTAACTTTGGAAGGGTAAAAGGTGGTAGCTTGGTTTTCTTAGTGAACAGCATCAGTTTTGTCTTGCTAGGGTTCACACCAAGGCCGCAGATTGTGGCCCAGTTGTGGACCAGTCTAAGTGCTCGTTCCATGATTTGACTGATCACGGAGAGGCACATACCTGACACTAGTATCGCTACGTCATCCGCATACGCCACCACATTTATGCCCTCTTCATCAAGTTTAGTTAAAATTTTGTTGATTACCATTAACCACAATAATGGAGAGATCACCCCCCCCTGAGGTGTACCCCTGAGAACGAATTTAGTCAGATTGCTGCTTCCCAGGTTCGCGTGGATTACCCTAGTTCTCAGCAAAGTGACTATCCACTTACTGAACTCCGGCTCAACTCCTGAGTCACTAAGGGCATCGTGTATGGATTCTATACGAACATTGTTGAAAGCTCCCTCTATGTCGAGGAAAGCGCATAACGTGTATTGTTTATATTGAATGCTGTACTCTATATTTCGCACTACCTCATGGAGGGCCGTTTCTGTCGATCGGCCCCTGACGTATGCATGCTGCGACCTTGAGAGCGCCGAGTTGTCCAGCCCTTGCCGGATATGGAGGTCGACAATACGTTCCAATGTTTTTAATACGACGGATGATAAACTAATAGGCCTAAAATCCTTCGCGGTTTCATGCCCTCGTTTGCCTACCTTCGGGATGAAAACTACTCGAACCCGTCGCCATGAAAGGGGTACGTAGTTGAGGATCAGTGAACTTCTGAAAAGTGGTACTAGCATTGGAACTATGAGATCCTGCATTTTCTGTATCATGATCGGAAGAATGCCATCTGGCCCCGGTGATTTGAATGGGGAGAAGCTATTAATAGCCCAGCAGACCTTCTCCTCAGTAATGGCAGAGTCTATGCAGACACTCGATCCAATGTCAGCATTATACAATGTTGGTCCAGGCGTGCAAGAGCTTTTGCACCCAGGGAAGTGCGTGTTCAGTAGTATTTCAAGAGACTCACTCGTAGATTCCGTCCAGGTTCCATCTTCTCTCTTTATTAATGACGGACATGAATGCCCCTTTGATAGGACCTTGCTGATTCTTGCTGTATCCTTCACATGATCCAGGGATTGGCAGAACTCATCCCAGGCTTGGGCTTTCGCAGTTCTGATGGCTTTCTTATAAAATTTCAAGCAGTCCTTATATGGTTGCCAGAATTTGTGGTTGTTGCAGATATTGAAAATGTCGCGGGTAAGCTTCCTGAGCTTGGTTAGGTCCTCGTTCCACCAGGGAGGAAGAGTTTTCTTACTACGCTTCATCGGGCATGAGCCCTTGAACGCTGCTTCCATAGCCTTCTCAATTTTTCCAACTCTCATGTCCACTTCCTTCACGGAGTGTGTTGGGTGATATGGAGGCTTTGGAAGTTTGTTCTTGAGGATCTGTCTGAACTTTTCCCAGTTTATTGTTTTAGGGTTTCTGAATGGCTTAGGAGTCTCCCTGGAGACGTTGAGATTAAAGAGTATCCATTTGTGGTCTGAGAAAGATTTTAGATCGGATACTCTCCACTGCTCTACCTTTATTCGTCCATTATCCGCCAGGAGCGTGACGTCTAGTACTTCCTCCCACCCCGCACTGCTTGCGGAGCTTGGAAAAACAAAGGTCGAGCAGTTTCCTGTATTACACACTGTAAGGTTGTTATTTAGTATGAAATCGAAAAGGTCCTCACCTCTTTCGTTTATTTCGGTGCTTCCCCACAAGGTGTGTCTGGCGTTGGCATCGCACCCTATCAAAAGGGTTGAGTTCCTCGAGGTGTTGAATGTAGTTAGGAGCTCCAGCTCCTCTGGAGGCGCCGGCCTTCCGTGGGCCAGGTAAGCCGATGAGATAAACAGCTCACCCATGTCTGTAACTTCTATTCTAACAACTGTTAGGTCTGATGTGCTATATTGCGGGCAAAGGAAAGCATTAATGCATTTTTTTACTAAAATACAAGTCCTTGGTTTACCTTGGTCTGGATTGTCGCTATTGTAGAAGAGAATGTACTGCTTGTCGACCAACCCTCTGATGGATTCATCGCGAACCCAGGGCTCCTGGACAAGTGCTATGTCTATGTCTTCCTCCCTTAGGAAGACTAGTAAGTTATCCGAGGCAAGCTTCGAGTGCTGTAGATTAATCTGCACTACCTTCATGCTGATCTACTGCCTCCGCTGCCTCAATGTTCATTTCTTCTAGTAGGTCATTGGCTCCGTCCACCGGATCCTGGTCGTCCTCCGAATTCGATCGGAACACTTTTAGCTTAGCATTACGTATGCCGAAGCGTAGTTTATGGTCTGCCTCCTCGAGAGCTGGCAGACACTCTTCGTTGATGAGGAGCATATAGGACTGGCTTTGTCCCTGTGGCTCCTCAGCTTTGAGTATTACCCAGTCTTCCATCGCAACCTTTGGGTTTTGTAGACGCAGGGCTAGGAGAAGCTTCGGCCCCTCGATTGACATAATCGGTAACCAGATGCGTGCTTTGGGTCTTTTAGGAATATCCTTGGTGGGGATAAGTTCGATCTTCGAACCTTCCCAGATGTCGCTAATCTTAGCGACACACTCACCAATGAACTCCTTCGAGAATCCGTCCTCACACGTGATCACCCTGAAGCCTCTGATCATCACTGATGAGTCGAAGCAAGGCAACGGTCCCTTCTGGTTGGCAATTATGTGCTCGACAGTCATCTCTGACAGTTTCGCCTCAATTTTAATCCACACATCGGTTGCGATCTTACCAGAGGCGGCTCGTCTGTCCACCAACGCAACCTGCAGGTGATCCCTGGCCACCCCACTGTATGATTTTATAGGCCTGCTGTCAGTAGTAGTAGTAGGTTGGACTGCTCTGATTCTCTTAGCGGCCGGAGCTCCCTGGTCTTGGGATCTATTCCGCTTAGAACTGCCCTGTCCCTCTTTACTAAGGCGCTCGTTGTACTCATCCACAACCGCCTGATATTTTTTCTTGTCCTCCTGGTCCCGATTGCTCAGAGTTCCCTCTTGTTCATTTCTAGCAATCTTGCTAAGAATGAATAGGGCCTTCTTGTATTGGGACTTGAGTAACGCGCTTGTAGACTTATGTTTTTTTATAGTAGAAATTTGGACATCCTGTTTGGTGCTTCCAGTAGACGTCGACGGTAGTATGTTTTTTGAGACTGGAGTACTATGTCTGGTACTCACAGCCTCTGATGTTGTTGAATGATCATGAACAGGGGTACTATGGCTGGTACCCTCTGTATCTTTAAGAATAATTGTTGTCTCCTGACTGGAGACAAGCAGCTCATCCTCGGATGAGGTACCCATGTCCTCACTCATTGCTGTAATTAATTACATAGATAAAGAAAATTCAGATATGTGTACGAGTACCTTGTCGTGTATGGTTTCTTGTGCTATCCGGAACTGGCTGAAGATCCGCCTGCACTCACCCAAACCCAGAGTCAGAACAGATAGTCACCCCGCGAAATTGAATAAATCCTATTCCGTTAGTGAGTGTGCCCACAGCGTGAAAATGAATAAGGTTATCCACCAGTATATGTGACTCGCCGAAAAGGATTAATTCCACTTCCTGCACTTCCACACGATATAACTTTTATTGCGAAATGCACTTGTTTGTTACCGCAGCAGCACCACCACTTCCAAGTCGGGTACACGGCACGGCGGCGGAGGCTCAGCTGTCACACACACTCACACCACCCGGGTTTTGATCCAATGCAAATGCGCGTAGTGCTTGCATGGGATGTTAAATAGCGCGCAACAATTACTCACTGTGCCACGCGAGTATTCCGCGTATTACGGTAACCGTCTTCCACTCCAAGATGCACAAATATGCGGAAAATTCTTCGCACTTGCCACTTATTGGCGCATTAACTTAAATTTAAATTGCACACCGCGAACCGAACGGAGGGAATGGCCGGATTTCTTCTGCCACGTCGTTAAATAGATATAAGAGACTTTTCATATTACATTAAGATGCAGTGTAGTGAATTCTGTAATGTAGTGTAGTAAAATCATGTGAACTTGGCAGATTGCAAATCGATGTGATTTGCAATCTGGCTAACGCGCGGAAATATTGTCAAATTGAATAAGTTTGTAAACTAATTCTTTTGTACGTTTGTAGGAGCCGCCCACAATCTCTAATCCATCATTCAATCAGACGATAAATTGCAATGAAAATATTTAGCGATATTTGCAGTACGTACAGATGATACAAATAATAATTGTTTTATAAAAAAGTCGCGGTGGCAGTCTACTTTAAATATTGGTTTGTAGTACATGCTATGTATCAGAGATGGCGCTGTATGTAAAAAAAGATTTTCCAGCTTTTCTGTTGAAATTTTTCCTGAATTTTCTTTGCTATAAACCTCACGGAGCCCGAGACCTTTCCAACGAATGCAAAACCGTGGAAATCGGTTCGTGCGTTCTGGAGTTATAGCGTCAGGAAGGAAAACCCGACTTATTTTTATATAGTAGATTTTGGACCCGTATATTTTTTTGTAAATTATTCTTCAATCAAAATCGGCACTAAAACTTTAACAGCAAAAATATTTTCTGTTGATTCAAAAGTTGACGATAATTGGTAGGTAGGTAAAAGTGGTGGCTTAGGTCAAGCAGACCAGAAGCCCAATTAGCGCAGAAGGCGCCGTTTTGAAACCACAAATTCCGTTAAACTAATAAAGAAGGAGGTTACAGAAGGTTAAATGTCATGATTGGAGAGGCGTCTAGAGCCACGCAGTACAATTGAGGAACTGAAGCAGCTCCCCTATTTTCGCCTCCGACGCATCCTCTAGACCAGGGGTGTCAAACTCAAAACCTGGCGCGGGCCAAATAAGACTCTCCCCAGGTTTAGATGGGCCGCAGGAGGAAAATTTTTAAAACTTTTATGTAATCGTATTACGAAAGTTGATTACAGAATATTACTTTTAAAATATGGTAGATAGTCTGGATATAGCGTGAGAACTTCCTCCTTTCGAAAATGTACTTCAAGAACATTAAAAAATTAGAACAAGCAGTAAAAACGTGATAATATGATTGATCTTTAAGTAACCACTTTTTGTTAATTACATGTTTTGCGCCAAATTTTGGACAGATGACTAAACAAATTTAGCATACAGGTCGCCCAAAATGACATTAGGAGGCAAAATAGTCAGAATAAATTAATTTCAGTAGAAAGGTGGCTAAAAGAGACAAAAACTTGTTTGTGATGTGGTTTTAAACAAACTCATGCACCAATAAAGCTTGATAAGTATAGGTCGAAAAATCAGGCACTAGGGCTCTAATTATTATGTTGGAAATTCACATCCAGGTGATTGAGTCACAAGATTTCCGTAGTTTTTAAAGCTTTGCCGTTTTTCCAAATACATAAATCTCAATTCATGTTCGGCCAACCAATTTTTTATTAACTGCATTTCGGGACAGAACAGTTTCACGAAGAGTAGTAGTGAGAGTAGTATTGCCCTGTACAAAAAAGATGAGCTGTCTTATAAAATCAAATAACCAGCCCCAAATTGTTGGTAGTACATATTTGGAGAAAAAATCCTAAAATAAACTTGCATAAGCCAGTAACGAGTTTTACCATTTTTGTGTTGATACAGATTGTGCTGCTTCGACATGGCCGCGGGCTGCATAGAACTGCGAGAAGGGCCGCATGTGGCCCGCGGGCCGCGAGTTTGACACGTCTGCTCTAGACTATCAAAAAACGCACGACCGAGCTTTCGATAGCGGGATCTAGCGAGACCTGGGCATTTGCAGAGAAAGTGAGTTAGCGTTTCTCTCTCACTTGCGTTATCGCAACTACGACAATGCGAGTTGTGAGGTATACCCAGCCTGGCCGCATATGGTCCCCTATTGGCCAAAGGCCCGTAATAACTGCTGTAAGTCTGGCGATATCCTTCCGCGGTCTTGTTAGAATCTCGAACGTCCTTTTCCAGTCATATGATGGCCATAACTTCCGTGATATGGCACAAGTTCTTATGTTTCGCCAGTAACCACCTGCAATCGTAAGATAATGCAAGGAAATCTGTCCCTTGACAGTTGACATCGGAACGTGTACGCGCTCCTCATAGGAGGTGTCCATAGAGGCCCCTTTTCTGGCCAACTCATCTGCCAGCTCATTGCCATCTATATTCGTATGCAGCGCCCGCTCTAGCACTTACGCCGCCCCGGGCAAGTCGACAAATTGCCGCCCCTTCGGTACTGCACCAGATTGATAGTAGGTATCCATACTATCTAGATCAGTGGTTCCCAATATTTTCAGTCCGTGCCCCTTGTGAGGTCTGCTGATCCTGGCGCCCTACAAGAAAATAGGTGTGCAAAAATGGCCATTGACGTTTAATTTTATATGTAAGTTCAGTATCTATTTTCGCATTTTAAATTGTTCAAACATTTTTTTGTAAGTGCAGCCCATATATTAAACTACTGAAATGTTTGAGACGTATTAAAATTTCTTGATCTCCGCATGCTGAATTTCGTCGTGAGTTCGGCCGTTACGATGGCTTCAGTGATACCAACAGACCAAAATTCGCATGATTTTTACCAAAGATTAATTCTATCCATACAAAAAGTAGCTGACTGGTGCGGTTCTTTATCAATTTCAATCAGCCATATCACCAGCTGTGGCTATCAAACGAATTTAGTAGCAGCGATTTTCTTTTAATCGAAGAAAATAAAATTGTTGGCAATTTGCACCGTTTTGCAACAACGGATTATCCCTGATGAGTTTCGAAAGAAACTCGAATGGTTGGTGTTGAAAGAAACCATAATTCACAAACGGCATTAACATTAGAGTTGTGCACTGATCTAGATGTATAGAATTGTTGTTGTAGAATCGATTCAAAGGGGTTTTTTTTTCTCTTGAATCAAGTGCTTGTACTCATGGTCGTTGCTCCAACACAATTTACGTAGTGAAACCAGGTGACCTACGAGCACATTTTTAAACGAAATTTTGTTTTCCACTAAAACACTAAATACATTTTTAGAAAACTTTGTCCTTAAAAATGTTGGGCCAAAAAATTGTGCTCGCTTTGATTACTAACCTCCTGCAGTTGTTTACCATAAATTCCTTAAAAACTTCAATTAGCCGGATTGCTTCAGGCTTTTCAATGTGCATAACTTATTTTCATAAATGCGTCATCTCGAGAATTTTAAAAGAGAATAAGGTCAGAGCTAGTTGAATCGGGGGAACCTAGCCAAACTCCGATATCAGCATGTCCGAACACAAATTAGGAAGCTTTGGCAATTTGTTCTGTGGTTCAATACCTCATCTTGCTGAAATACTAACCACCGTCTTCGCAGTTTGCCCTCCAATGCTAGATGAATCAATGCAATCGGTACCAACACAAGTAAGTTAAATTATGCTGCGAAATGGCGAAATTTTGGAAAACAACTCCAAACAATTATTGCCTTTGTGGATAACAATTCTCACGGAGAAGTCTGTTGTAAACGCCTTAATGTTTTCAGCGTTTATTCGACTCCCTATTTCTCATTTCATATGGATTTCTTCGGGAGTTCAATATTTATTAGAGGATTTGCTCTCCTGTTACTCAACAGACTTAACAAAAACTTTAGATCTCATCTTCCGGAAATCAAATTGCATATAAATGAAACAATAAAATTTCTTGCAATTTCATCCTCTGAAAATGAGGCGAAAACTAGATTTCATGCAAGGTCCTTAATTCTAGTGAAAAGAAGATGAACTAAATGTTCAATCGGAGGACGAAAAAAGCACATACGAGTAATTCTGCAATTAGCATGTTTTTTGTTTCTTTTTCGAAGGATAACTTAATCTTCAAAACACCATTTTAACCTCAATAAACGCAGTTTTTACCCTTAGTCTTTATTTTATTTTGCACCCTTTTTATTTCATCTGTAGAAAGGAAACCGCAGAACTTTCCACTAAATCGAAGTTAATATTGATTTTTTTCTTTCGGCTTTTTTGTAACCTTTTTTTTATTTGAGTGCAATCCAACAAGCCGCCCCTAAAATTTGGCGCCCCGGGCGACCGCCCGGCTCGCCCCCCCTTAGAGCGGGCGCTGTTCGTATGTGCAGGCACCCAAATTAGTGTGATTGAGTGCTTTCTACCAAGATTGTTTAGTGTCTCCTCACAGCATTTGACAAGCTTAGAGGATATCTTCGCAGAGTTAAGTGCCTTAATAGCCGCCTGACTATCTGAGCAGATGGCTATGTTTTGGCTGTCTTGAATATTTCCGAGTGCGAGGCAGGCCTTCATGATTGCAAACAATTCCGCCTGAAAAATGCTAGCATGATCAGGAAGACGGTAGGATTCAGAGTTGTTAAGTGTATCGCAAAAGACTCCTGAACCTACACCGCAGCTCATTTTAGATCCATCTGTGAAAATAGGGATTTCGTAATCCCCTAATGCCTCACCCGTACCCCATTCGCACCTAGTCGGAATTTTGTCGGAAATTTGACAGTTTTTCCCAAGACTCGGTGTAGTCACTGCAAAGTCTGTTGTAGCCTTGATCTCATCTAGTGGCAGCTGGTTGAAGATCAGCGTGTGTTAGATTTAAGATCACTAAAAACCACTAATGAACAATTTGTTAGATTTAAGATCACTAAAAACCACTAATGAACTTTCAATGATATTTTATTGAATACACGAATCTATGAGTCTGAAAAAAAATTACAATTCAACTTATATTTATAATAAAAAACTGCTGATGAAGTCAACAGTGGAAAAAAACAACAGTGCTAATCGAAGTCAATTGTGTGCAATGACCTCAATTGACTTCGATGGCAATTTTTCAATACATATTAATATTGCAATATGTAACATGACCACCCTTTGAAAGTGAATCGTCCTCGATTCTTTTGTGCTAAAAAGCTTACGGTTTTTTTTTTTTTTTTTAATAATCCAAACGAATGGCCCTCATTTGGCCTACTTTTTTTGTCAAGTCATTATGCTGATTCAGGTTTTGATCACTTTGAGTAGTCACGTTTTTCTTCATTTTTACACATCTGTTTTTACAGTGTTTTATAAGATTCAAAGTACAATTTTTACTTCTTACAATTTTATATGCTGCTATTATTATTATTATAATTACAATGAAGATTATCCAATTATAGTTTTCCCGCAAGAATTTAGGAAGTGGTTCCACAGATTTTTCCAAAAAATTCATATTTTCTGCAATTACAGAGCTTAAGTCTTTAATTTCATGAAGGTTGTAAGTCGAAAGTTTTGATAGCTTTATGGAATTCCTTTTAACATTATTTAAATCGAGCAGCGAACAACATTCTTCTAGTTCAATAATTCTATCTTTTTCAGTTATTACATCTCTAGTTTCTTTTTCTGGAAAATAGTCGTATGCGTTGGTGTGAAGTGAACAATCTACAGTCATAGTCAAAAGTTTAGTACCAATTAGTGTAATTTTTTCTGACTTGTTACAATTAAAATCGTATATGGTTTCTTGTGAGTTCACAATTATCAATTGCAAGTTGTTGATTTTATGAATGATTTCTAAGTCCGAATCTATTCGTCGAAACGAGCAGTGCTTGTCAATTTGTTTAAAATATATACTCGCAATGCAACTTGCATGCATAGAAAACTTCATAGGAAAAGGTTTACAAATTTTAACATTGCCAATAGTTTTACAATCAATTTCGTTTACATTTGTATAGTAGTCTTTATCTTTCGAGACAATTAAATATTTTTTTAAATTTTCCAGTGCAACAATACGATTATCTTTAACATATGGAAAAATTAATGTTTCATACAATTGATATTCTTGATTAGTAACAACATCTACTTTGATAATTATAAAAATTCGTTTGTCCTTTATATAGACATTGAGTTTTAGGTCTTTTACTAGATCCCTATAGTTTTGTATTTCCGGAGAGATAGCCAACTCATTACGTTCTTTTAACTTATTTAATTCTTCTATCAATCTTTTGGGTTCCATTATAAAAGGATGGAGAATTCCCGATTGTAAAAACAACAAACTATCTCGCACGATTTCAATTTTTAAATCAACCATCTCAATTTTATGGAAAATTTTGCTATATAGCTCTTCATAATAAAGATCAAGACTCAAAAGTTTTTCACGCTCATTCGTGTTGTTAGTAATATTCTGAATTTCACTAACAATTTCATTAATTTTTGTTTTTATTTTCTCTTGTTCCGAATTAATGGTTATAGATTGGTGATTTAATTCACTCATTAACACTGAGTTTTTCAACATACCCCCCTTGATGTTGTTTTCGTTACGCTCTACCGCATCTACAATTTCCTTAATCCTATCTGCATCATTGCTATCCATAGTACCAAATAACATTTTTAATCCCGACCCAACAAAGTTTATTAAACCTCTCTTAGCTCTATTTTCCCGCTTTATGTTTTCTGTTATTCCCAATAGCCCATAAATAGTATTAACATTATGATTCAAACGATTAATCTGTGCTTCCCCATTTAACTTTAAATATTTACATTGACTTAGTTTTTCCGTACAAACATCATTTATTTCACCTGTTAGTCGTCTTATATTATTAATTTGTAAATCTAGATCAGTTAAGTCTAGTAATTTGATTAAGCTAATATCCTTTTGAATAAATCTTATCTCAGAAATATACTTAAAATACACGCCTGGAAATGCCAAATCCTTCACTCGGATTTCTGTGTTTGCTACTGAGATGTGGATGAGGAGAATCCACCTGAAACGAAAGGTTTTATATCGCTTTTATTAACCCATGGTTTATTTTTCTTTGCTACTTGTATGGCATGATTAGATGTGTTTATAACTTTATGAGGTCCATCCCAATTTTTTAATTTGTCCTTTTGCTTATGACGTGTACCAGGAAAAACCCTAACCCATACTAAATCTCCTATGTTAACTGTTTTAATATTTGCTTTATTCTTCATATCGTATTTTTCCTTTGCCTTTTGTTTACTGTTAAAATTAATTTTTCTTGCCTTCTCTCTAATGATCTTTAATTCATTTAATCTTATATCTACTTCATCTTGCCGCAGGTAATCTCGTCTTGGGGAATTGATTTTGATAACTTCATTCATTATATTAGTTTTGACACCGAAAAGTAGTTCTTGAGGAGAATACCCTGACGATGAACTTATGGATGTGTTAAAACAAAGAGAAGCGAATCCTAAGAGTGTTTCTAAATCACTATCTGACTCATTGCAAACTGTTCCAATATATTCTTTTAATCGAGCATGAATACGTTCAACTGATCCATTCGATTGAGGATGATATATGCTTATAAACTTTTGCTCTATGTTCAGCTTTTTACACAATTTGGAAAGAAGCTTATTAGTAAATTCTGGTCCATTATCCATTAAAATCGCTTTCGGAATACCGAAATAGCTAATCCATTTGCATAGTATTTTATTGACTATCTCCTCTGCTGTCAAATTGTCCAATGGAATAAATTTAACATATTTTGTGCAATTATCTTGAATGGTTAAAATTTTCCTTTCTTCACCCTTAACTTCGATAGGTCCCACAACATCTATTTCTATTCTTTCGAATGGTTCTTCTTTTAGTTTTTCTATTACCATGGTTGGTTTAAGATTTTGCCTTGTTATTTTGTATTTTTGACAGTATGTGCAATTTCTAATGTATTCCGCAATATGGTTTTTCATATTGCTCCAAAAATAAGTTCTTCGAATAAATTCTTCACATGAATTAATACCTCTGTGCCCACCTAGAACACCATTGTGTGCTCTTTTTATGATTTCAAGCTGTTGATCTTTGTCTGTGATTTCCTCAAGACAAAGAGTTGACAAACCTTTTTCATTGATATGGCGATTGTCCGATGATCCTGAATCATCGATATCTGCTAAAGATATTTCTTCTATTTGGCCATCATCATGTTTTCGTAGGATTTTGTCTCCTTTTTTCTCGACAATTTTCCCATTTCTATCAATAATTGATTCATCTCCTGTTGGTACAATTGTTTTTACCCCGCAATACCTACTTAATTCATCAGCAACGGTATTGTCTTTTCCCTTCTTATATTCGATTTTGTATGTGTACTCTTCAAGCTTCAACCTCCACCGAACCAACTTGCTTCCTGGGTCTTTCACATTAAAGAGCCAAGTTAGTGGTTGGTGATCCGTCCGTACTATGAACTTATTTCCGTACAGATATGGTCTGCATTGTTTGATTGCCCAAACGATTGCAAGACATTCTTTTTCGGTTGTTGAGTACATTTTTTCCGATTTGTTAAGAGTTCGACTCAAAAACAAAATAGGTCTTTCTACGCCAGAATCATCATTTTGGGAAAGAACTCCACCCAAACCTTGATTACTTGCATCTGTCGTCAAAATGAACTCCTTATTAAAGTCTGGGAATGACAAAGTAATATCATTCTTTAGCTGACTTTTTAATTCATTGAAGGCTTTTTCGCATTTATCATCCCAATTAAACTGCACATTTTTCCTGAGAAGCTTGTTTAATGGCTCAGCAATATTTGAGTAGTTTTTAATAAATCGACGGTAATACCCAGTCATGCCAAGAAAAGATTTAACTTCTTTGTCATTAGATGGTCGCAATATTTTATCAATTGCCTTAATTTTTTCCAGATCCATATTAACACCTTTGTTACTTATAATATGACCCAAATATCTTATCTCTTTCCTAAGAAACTCACATTTGTCTGGTTGAATGCGAAGGTTGTTCAGTCGCAATCTCTCCAAAACTTCTTTAAGTTTCTTATTGTGGTCCTCTAATGAATCCCCATAAATAACGATATCATCAAGATAGACGAAACATCGTGAGCCCTGTAACCCAGATAATACATTATTCATTAGTCGCTGAAAACACGCAGGAGCGTTTCTCAATCCAAAAGGCATCCTGTTGTATTCATAATGTCCGGTTGGAGTTGAGAACGCGGTTTTAGCTCGATCACATTCCTTCACTGGAATTTGATGGAATCCAGATCTGAGATCTATAATCGAAAAATATTTAGATCGTCCCAACTGATCTAAAATATCACAAATATTTGGCAGAGGGTAGTTATCAGGTATGGTCAATTCGTTTAGTTTTCTATAATCCACTACCATTCTCCATTTCACTTTCCCGGATGAATCCATTTTTTTGGGAACCACCCATAAAGGAGAGTTCCAAGGCGAATTACTTTCTTTTATTGTACCATCCTTCATAAGTTTGTCAATCTGCTGATCAACTTCTTGTTGATGAACTTTCGGATATCGATACAACTTCACATGAACCGGCTTAGCATCTTGCATCAAATCGATAGAATGCTCAGCTGCTTTGGTCAGATTGTTAGGATCAATTTCCCCAAACAGTTCACTGTACTCATTAAGAATTGAATATAATCCCAACTTTTCTTCAACATTCAAATGATCATCCCTTACTTGTGGAGCCTTTGTCAAAGTCTGCAAATATTCTGTTTGGATGTTAAAAATTTTAATTTGATCGACATCTATGTTTTTCATCTCTTCTGAACTATTATATAGTGTTACTGGAATTTCACCATTTATATTTACTTTAGCCAAAGTATCTGGAACTGTAACAAAATCAAAATTGAACCCATTTATAAAAACTTCTTCATCATTTTTCATTCTGGTCTGAATATACTTAGTCACTTCACTTCTTGGAGGTATACATAACTTATTGCGAGAAATTCTTATAACTTCGTCACCGCAAATCAACTCATCACGTTCGAAATTGATATGTGCCTTTGATTTATGTAGAAATGGAATACCAAGAATGCCGTCATAATTGTCTAAGACGCAATTTTTCGCAACTTGAAACTCAACCGAAAAGTTTATATACCCATTTCTTAATTGCATTACTGTAGTACCATATGATCGATTGTCTACGCAATTAACCCTTTGACGACTATAGGCAAATATGTTTGCCCGGAGGTTTTTGACATATAAAATTGTTCACGTTAAAAATATAACAAAATACTCGGAAAGAAATTCATAAATGAGAGTTGGGGCAACAACATTATTATGGGTATAATTTCCTATCTGACCCGCTTTGCCCCCCAGGGCCCTCAAAGTTTAGTAAAAAGTAGTCACAGTTCAAGGGGCTGTAATGTAACGGTAAAATCGAAAAAATGGATGGGCCTCAAATAGGGCATTTGTTCTATCCCTTCTCTTTGTAAAATTGCAACGTTCCAGGTTTTTTGAAGTTCAGTGAACTCGTACAGGCCTGAAATAAGTTGGGCAAATATATTTGCCTATGGTCTGAAACGGAACAAAACGCACTATGTCTTTTTTTATTACATTTGCAACATTTAGAGTTAGAGTCGCGAAAATGAATAGTGTAAGAAGGTTTTCGCACTTGCACTTAATTGTGGTGAGTTTATCGAATTTGTAATGGGGTAAATTTAAAATTTTATAAATCTGAAAGGTCAAATAATTTGCGGTATATAGCGTTCATAAATGTAAAAACCTTCAACCTCACGACAGCTGTTTTTTTTTCAGCAACCAAACGAAATATAGAAACTACTGCTTTACGAATCTAGTGATTATGGCGAAGAAAATGTTGTCAAATTATATTACTACATGTGGTATATTCTGGAAATAATATTTGACAAATCAAGGCTAAGTCTAAAAATTGTCATTGACTTAGCAAAATCCGCTGTATCTCCAAAAGGCCTAATCTACTCCTAATATAGACAGTTTCAAAAAGAAGCCCATCTTTATTTACTCCCCCAAAGCAATTTGGCGCCTCTATGTGTCTGAAACTAGCTACACAACTTTGACGTCTACCCTAAAAAAAAAAAACATTTATAACCTCGATGAGTTTGCTGTATTATATTAATGCCCATCGACAGCAAAGAAAATGGTTGAAATTTATGTTGACAGGTTTTTGTAAGGGTCAATCAATTTCCCATTCTTTAGCAACATTCTGATATGGCAGGTGGACAATTTCTGGCATATAATGAAGCGAGGGTACATCGGTTTCTACGCAGTGGGGAGCATATCTGCATATGTGGGCATTCGGCGGGTCAGTGGAAGAGAAGTCACTCATCTTTAAGTTTCCGGAGCGTGGGTTCGAGTCACACTGTGACCATGGATGTTTGTGCTGTCCCCCTTTCGATCCTTTACCCTAATTACCCTAATTTTCCTTCCACCAAGACTATGCTTGAATTTAAGGGTTATTCCATAAAGCCTTGACATCGACATAAAGAAAAATGCAAGGAACATAATATCTTCATCTGACCGACTGATACAATTAAACTTAAACGGGCGCGATTTTTCGCTGCATAATTTAGCAAAATATACGTAATGTGCCTATTTGCTGTCAGCTACTACATACAAAAAGGCAAGTTTGCTCTTGGATATTTTTCGAATTACGTAAGCATTTACAATACTCTACCGTAACCTATAGCTATCTTACAGAAATCCGCTCTGAATATCCGGTTTGCCAGAGGAACACATCTACTTTGGTAGACCATGTCTGTAGTCCACCCTTTTCCAGAGATGATGAGGACTGGACTTTTCAGGAAATAACTCTTCATAAAATGGAAAACCGATAGAATTTGGAAGTTTGTGCTTGTGGTACTTATATGGATGAATATGACTGCACAGATGTACTTTTACCCAACATAATGTGTCCTTTTGCTCCACAACATCTCGAGATTGCTTTAATATTTACCACACCTAACATTAATTGTTTTCAATTAGGATCTTTACTCTTAAAATACATGAATTACACGTCACAATGCCGTTATTATGTTCAGTCGTTTTTAGGTGATAAATTCCCTTTCAACCCACAGGCAAATATATTTGCCATGCGAAATGAGGGGTAAAATGGGGGGCTAGGGGCACAATTTTTAGTGACATAACTACTATTGACCTAGTGATCACGAAAATAAAGCAAAAAACCAAATCGCTTCGGCCAAAAATGTATGGTCCTCAAAGGGTTAAGACCTTTAAATATTATAGAATCATTTCCATTAATATCTCTTTCAAAAACATTTCGTGCAGCAATGAGATTCAATGAACTTCCAGTGTCTATTAAAAATTTCAATCGCCGCCCATCATGAAGAAAATATACATACGGACTTTCCGCCACTTCAATCAAGTTTACACGAAAATGATCTTGTTTATTTTTATCACTTTGAGGTACATTTGTTTTTACATTAGGTTCATTGCCTCGATGTGCATATGTACTATCCTGCTGATTAAAACGTTTCTTGAATTTGCAATCACGTTTAAAATGACCCACTTTTCCGCAATTGTAGCATTTTTTGTTAGGTAACACATTATGCACTCTAGGTGAATTATTGTTTATGTAGTCTCGGTTTACTGAAGGTTTCAATGACTTGAGTCGTTGTTCTTCTTCAAGAGCAAGACGACTTGCATGGTCAACACTTTCAGGTTTTTGGGTATTTACATATTGGGATAACTGTGGACGCAATCCATTAATGAAGATCATTAATGCTTGTTCCGATAAGTACGCATTTTCCCCCGCTTGATTTTCTTTCTTAACGACAGCTTCTCTTGCCGTTAGAATCTTTCTTTGAAGAGTTTTAAGCCGTTCGGTAAATGAAGAAACTGTTTCATACTGTTCTTGTTTAAGAGAAATTAATTCCCGATGCAATTGTAGAGGAGAGTGAGATTCTTTATACACTTCTTTTAACTTTGATTTCAAACTTTCCCAATTTTCAAATGTCTCATTCAAAATTACTATTTGAGCATTCCCTCGTATTTGGGTTTGAATATACTTAAACAGGACTGTCTTCTGAGCATCGGAAGCCAAATCCATAGCCTGAGAACAGCTGTATACAAAATTGAACGCGGTTTCTGCCCGACCCTCAAAAACGGGTATGAACGATTTAAGATCACTAAAAGTTAGAGCCATATCTCCGGAATTACAATTGTCTAAATTTGAGACCAAGATATTAGAATTATTGTTTAAAACAGGACTACTAATATTTTCAATATTGTTTAGTAAAGCACTAAAATTATTCACAATTCCGTTATCACTATCTATATTTAAGAACCGCTCCGACACAAATGTTTCATAATCTACAAATCGTCCGTTTAATTCGACCAAAAAATTCTCGTAAGATCTGTCTAATATTTCCTCCTCCGTCACTGTCCTAAGCTCGTCACCAAGTTTTACCCGATAGGACATTACACGATTTCACAGATTTGTTTAGGTGTATGTATGTATAATTCAAATATGCATAATTATATTCAGAAAATATGCATAAAGTATGTATCTGAATCGGATATTTCATATACCAAATTTCAGATAAAATTTTATATTACGTATAATATAAAAGAGACTCACAACGTGCAGGTTTTCATGATCAAATCGCTTTAGATATTCAATCCAAATTCCGTTTGTCGTTGATGTTGATTTCGTCCAATGATGGTTTTCCTTTTTGCTGGGTTGTCTGGATCCTTTGGATAATAGGGATATTGAGGTACTTTTCCTCTTTTCGTTTCCTTATTATCCCACCGCTGCCACCAATTTGTTAGATTTAAGATCACTAAAAACCACTAATGAACAATTTGTTAGATTTAAGATCACTAAAAACCACTAATGAACTTTCAATGATATTTTATTGAATACACGAATCTATGAGTCTGAAAAAAAATTACAATTCAACTTATATTTATAATAAAAAACTGCTGATGAAGTCAACAGTGGAAAAAAACAACAGTGCTAATCGAAGTCAATTGTGTGCAATGACCTCAATTGACTTCGATGGCAATTTTTCAATACATATTAATATTGCAATATGTAACACGTGGCCATATGGCTTGGAGGTCCAGCCACCGGATTCTTTAAGCCTTACCGCGTGTAGCGCGGTAAGGCTTAAAGAGTCCGGTGGTGCCGCCAGTACCGCCAGTCCGGTGGTGCCGCCAGTTTATTAATAAAAAGGTTGATTGGTAGAAGATGCAGGATTACATTCAACGCATCCCTCGGGCATGTTCGCATACCCGCTGTGATGCCAAGACATGCCGTTCTTTGCAACCTACCCAGTTTCGTAATATTGTACTCTCTGCTAAGCGCTGGCCACCACACAAGTGCTCCATACGTCAGCATGGGATGTACCACTGCTGTATAAAGCCAGAGTACTACATTTGGTTTAACGCCCCACCTTTTGTTGAGGGCTGTCCTACAGGCGTAGAAAACTACGCAGGCTTTCTTAACACGCTCTTCAATATTCAACTTCCAGCTGAGCTTCGGGTCTAAAATGACTCCCAAATACTTCGAACTAGTCGATAGTGTGAGTTGCTGTCCGTTAAGTTTTGGAAGGGAAAAAGATGGTATCTTGGTTTTTGTAGTGAACAGCATCAGCTTTGTCTTGCTTGGGTTTACACCAAGGCCACAGCTTGTAGCCCACTTGCTGACTAACCCGAGCGCTCTTCTCATGATCTGACTGATCACGGAGAGACACATTCCTGATACTATGATCGCTACATCATCCGCATACGCCACTACTTTTATACCTTCCTCGTCGAGTTTAGTTAAGATTTGATTGATCACTACTAGAAGATTTTTTATAAAAAACGATAAAAATTATTTAACCGCAAAATCCGAGATAATAGTTATTAAAATAAATTATTACACCTTTATGATTTTGCTTTCTTTACATAGTTTATTATAATTTTTTATTTTTATAATAAACTATAATGGGTTCGGATGCATTTCGACGTTTGTCATCCTCAGCGAGTACAAATGTTACTAAATTCAAAAAATTAAAATGAAATTACATATACATATTGATCAAATGTGCAATCTAAATGTTGCGGTAAAAGTTACGTTAATGTTGTGTGTCCTTAGTAAATGAAAAAAATTTTAAATTCGAAAAATGTTAACATATGGAACAATCGGAAATTTACTGTATGATGTTAATTACTTTTTAATTAGTTTAAATAGTGGTGATCTAATGGGTGCTTCCAATGTATTCATTGATGTTGCTTGGTTTAAATGCATGTAAATGCTCTCATATGCATCTAGTTTTGCTGGGTTGGTTACTGCTCTTTTGATGTTCACATTTTCGTGGCTCCAGCTTCGGTGGTTACATTCCAGTGCATGCAAGGCAACGGCTGATTTTGAGGCTTGATTTTTGTTGATGTGTGCTATGTGTTCCTTGAAGCGGGTGTTAATGCTACGTTTCGTTTGTCCGATGTATTTTTGGTCGCAGTCGCCGCATGATATTTCATATATTCCTGATTTTTGTAGTTTGTCTGTTTTATCTTTAATGTTTGATAATTGAGACTGTATTTTGCTGTTACTGGAAAATACAATATCCATGTTATGTTTCTTCATGACAGTTTTGATTTTGTTGGTGATATGAGGAATATATGGCAAAGATACTCGTTTTCTGTTTAATTTATCTGGTATTAGTTTTGTCTTGTTTCTTCTTGCAATTTTTGTCGAATGTAAATTAACCAGGTTTTCCACCATATTGTCTGAATATCCATTGATCAGAGCCACATATTTTATGTATCGGAGTTCTTCCATGTAGTGCTGGATGTTTAGTGGAAGTCTACATAGTCGAAACACCATGCTGTGGAACGCGGCTCTTTTGTGTGACATTGGACAATGTGAATCGTTTGGTATAAAATTTGGTGTGCTTGATGGTTTCCTGTAGACCGAGAATTCGATTCGTCCATCGTTTTTTCTATGTATGCATACATCAAGGAACGGTATCGATGAGTTCTTTTCTGCTTCCATGGTGAAATTTATTGTTGGAAATTGGTCGTTTAATTTAGCTAATATCTCTTGTGTTTGGTTCTTTTTTACTACTGCTAGTATGTCATCTACGTATCGAAACCATATTCGTGGAAGAATGCCCTCATCTCTTAATTTTATTTCGAAATGACTCATAAATAAATTAGCTAGGAACGGAGAGAGTGCATTTCCCATGCATGTGCCTTTCGTAATTTGGTAGTATTTACCATCGAACTGGCAAATGTTCTGCTTCATACAAAGCTCCGTTAGTTTTAAGTAGAGCTCCTTTTTGTTCTCGTGTGATTCGTGTAGTGATAGCCAATTTCGTAGGATGTCTAGTGTTTCTGGTATTGGAACGCTAGGGAACAAGGATTCGACATCAAAGGACACTAGTATTTCGGATTCTTCAATTGTTAGATCTTTTAGTTTGTCACATAAATCGTAGCTGTTGTTAATGGAAAAACTCTCCGGTTTTTGATATTCGGTAAAAATCTGGACGAGCCATTTTGCTATTTTTTCTGTTGGGGCGTTACAATTGCTTACTATTGGCCTCATTTTTAGATTTGTCGTGCCTTTATGTGTTTTCGGTAAGCAGTATAATTTTGGTACAATTGGATTCGATACTAGTAGCCTCCATTTAGTTCTCAAATCGAAGGTTTTTTCCACTTCTTTTAAAAGTTTGTTGGTGTTTAATATCATTGAAGGCAGTGGGTTTTTATCAAGTAGAACGAAGCTTCCGGTATCAATGGTTTCCTTAACTTTCCCATTGTATTCGTTTTTGTCCATTATGACAATGTCACGGCCCTTGTCGGACTTCATGTAACATACCTCTTTTCCTTTTTCCTTTAACGTCTGGAGTGTTTTGTTGTGTTGGTTAGATCGGCAACTCGGTTGTTGACTCCGTATCGCTGTTGTGGTGACGTTTCGGATGTCCTGTTTTGTTACTTCTGGTGAGAATTTTATCGCTGTTTCGAGGTCGGCAATGAAATCAATCAATGGTGGCTTCGTTGGTTTCGGGGTGAATCGTAGGCCTTTATTAAGTAACTTCATTTCTTCAGCGTTGAATGTTTTGCCGGAAAGGTTGGTCACATAGTTAGCAGACTCTTGAATTATGGTTGGTGTTAATTTTTGTTTTACTAAGGACACACAACATTAACGTAACTTTTACCGCAACATTTAGATTGAACATTTGATCAATATGTATATGTAATTTCATTTTAATTTTTTGAATTTAGTAACATTTGTACTCGCTGAGGATGACAAACGTCGAAATGCATCCGAACCCATTATAGTTTATTATAAAAATAAAAAATTATAATAAACTATGTAAAGAAAGCAAAATCATAAAGGTGTAATAATTTATTTTAATAACTATGATCACTACTAGCCACAGTAGCGGAGAGATGACACCACCTTGAGGTGTCCCTCTGCAGACGAATTTTGTCATCTGGCTGTTTCCTAAGTCCGCATGAATTACCCTGGTCTTCAGCAGACTCACTATCCATTTGCTGAGTCCCACCTCCACTCCCGAATCCGCAAGGGCTTCGTGAATAGATTCTATGCGGACATTGTTGAAAGCCCCCTCTATGTCGAGGAAAGCGGCTAACGTGTACTGTTTGTATTGCAGACTGTACTCGATGCTGCGCACTGCTTCGTGGAGAGCCGTTTCTGTGGATCTACCGCTTACGTATGCATGCTGCGACCTAGAGAGTGCTGAGCTTCCCATGCTTTGCCGAATGTAGAGATCAATAATACGCTCCAGTGTTTTCAATACGATGGAGGATAAGCTAATAGGCCTGAAATCCTTCGCGACCTCGTGTCCACGGTTGCCGGAAGATCCTGCATTTTCTGCAGCATAATGGGCAGTATGCCGTCTGGTCCGGGAGATTTATATGGAGAGAAGCTATTAATTGCCCAGGCAATCTTCTCCTCCGTAATGATGGAGACTACAAAATCGCTCCGTTGGTTGTCTGCCATATGCAGTGTCTGTTTGTGTGTGAAAGTACTTTAGCACCCAGGAAAATGCGTATTCAAGAGAATCTCAAGAGATTCTCCAGTAGATTCGGTCCAGAAGCCATCGTCCCTTTTTATCAGGGACGGGCATGAATGTGTTTTTGACAAAATTTTTCCAATTCTCGCCGAATCCTTGATATGATCCAAGGATTGACAGAACTCGATCCAGGCTTGGATTTTTGCTGTTCTGATGGCTTTTTTGTATATTTTCAGACAGTCTTTATATGGCTGCCAAAATTTGTGCTTGTTGCAGATAAAATTTACCGTACAATCGTTAAAAAATACAAACTAAATAGTGACGAGCACTATACAATCTGACGATTGTTTGGATGATGTCTCGCCTTTTACACGCAACGCTGCGACTAGCAAGATATAAGAACGGTCCTGAAGGGCAATTTTTGCCTAGGTTTGTATGATACATTCTCTCAGAAGACAGAATAGAAAAGGGTAAATGAAGAACTACCCCAGAGAAGTAGTTTTTTGGTCGCGGAATGAGACGTGTGGAGTTAAGTTGCCAAACAGGATTTTGTATGGAAATTTAACAAGGTAGCTCATAGTCGTGCTCTGTGGCCGTGATCGTTCGGTCGCCACTCTGTGAAATAGACACTCATAGAGAAACGAGTTTCCAAACTCGGCACGACTCGTCGCAAGTTTATTATTCAGTAGAAGATGATAAGAAATATTCTTATCGTAGAATAATAAACTAACAATGCGACTAGGAAGTGGTATGGCTGACAACCTTATCACACTCCGAATTCAATTGTCTTTGTAACGTTGATGGTGGTCATCAACGCACCATGCTCCACTAGGAGTTACGGTAATAGAGAGAGAGCTCATAGAATGTAAACATTTAGCGCGATAACGTGAATCATGCAGGTGATGCAACGCAGTGTGTTTGCACTTGCGCATGTGTAGAAATTCCATCGCCAAGCTACTCATACTCGAAGACCACACCAAAAGTGTCCACACTTTCTCCTACAAGAGGCATAAATTGTGTTCATATGTAATTCGTTCGTTATGAGCAATTGATATTGATGAATTTCAAAAAAATCTCTCCATTTACTAGAATAAATTGAATGATCTAGTACACTGATCGACACGCATCCTGCATTTCAACTTGTAGATTGTAGAGGGACGTGAACCCGAAGTGCCCATTGGCAGCACTAAAGCCAATGGGCCTTTTGTGCTATCGCCCTAGTGGCATATGGGCAGGACTATTCGATGCCTGGCGATTAAGGTAGATCGTGCTAAGGGGGCTAAGAAAGGAGTTGAGGTTGCTAATTGACCTCGAAACTATGTCGTCCGTGTCTGGATAAGTCATTCCAATTTGTATCCAGCGGCGTTGAACTAGAGCTTCACACTCGCACAGGACGCGGATTGAAGCAGCTCAGCCATTTTTTATGGGAATTCCCTGGTATGAACAGTTTGGTTGTCTCAGACCAGATGTCTTAAGTCGTTCCTGATCTTTGATTAGCCTCTTTACTATACACGTAGAGATGCTACAAAATGATTCTGGTCTGCAGAAGTGGGATACTGCGGCTGTGCATCCCAACTCATCAGCCTAATTCCAATTTGGCCTGGAACCAAGAAGAATGTTAATCTATTATTAACACAAAGTTTGTTCAGCGCCCAGCATTGAACAAGTCTTGACATGGCGTTGTTTTACCGAGCGACTTAATAGCCACTTGGCTGTCTGAGAAGATCGTTATTCGTTTGTTTACGTAGTTGGCACGTAGACAGAGATCGGAGCAGGTTCCTATTGCTTGCACTCTGCCTGAAATACAGTGATGTACCTATTCTATGTGCTTAACCAACCACACCCGCTCCTGAACCTTTTGTTGTTTTAGAACCGTCAGTTAACCATTTTATGGTCTTTGAGTGCAGCATCCCAGCTAGACAATTGTCTCCGATACCCAACGGAATCGATAAGTCCTCCATTATATAGCGATAGCTGCCATCGAAATGTCTCCAATAACCTACTGAATCGATAAGTCATCGATACCACAGCGATACAAGTCACTGTATAGTTAAGTATAAAACAGATAAGAAAAAATAAAAAAAAAATAAAATAATTTTTCACCACAGTCATCGTTTTTTATAGATTCTTCATAGTCAACGATAGTCTTCGCAGTAAGATCGATTCCAGTTCTCACTTTAGGTATCGAAAAAACGGCCAAGCCCATAAAAATGTCTCCATAGTTTGATCGATAATGTCATCGATTCCTTAGTAGACGGTCTTCGATTTTTTATCGATGAATTGTCGATTCTGCTCTAACTGGGTAGCGAAATTAGAGTGCCACTCCTCTCTGCCCCATGTTTCTTGGCTCTCCTTGGCAAGGTGGTCGAAAGGCGATAGTGATATTGTTGAGGCATGTTATCTGCCCCTTAGTAAACTCCAGATTGGCATTGCTTGCAATGAGTCGTGCCAGGGCTAGTTTTGCCTCGATTTCGAGGTGAATATCAATTGGGTAGGTGTAGTAAAACAACAGAAGGGTATGATGATCGCTTTCGATGTGTTCCGTTCCCATCACACCATTCTTGTACTATTTTTAGTGCTGTAAAATACCGAACCCTGAATAAGTCCAGTAGAAACAGTGTCCTAGTCAAGTTTTACTAATTGTTCCGTTTGATTTATAGAATTAAGCTCAACTCAAACCCTGATACTACGAGCTCTAGTATTATATTATTCACAAAATATTAAGTTAAGTACAGGGGTCGCCAAATTGTGAGCACCGAAACAAACGTCACCGTTACGCCATACTGAAAACGGGCCTGCGCTGTCAATATATTATAGGGCAATATTGGGTTCACATCCATCATCCGCATCGTAAAAATACCTTGAATCGCATCCGCTTTTCGGGCAGGACAAAACACTGACAGAGAAGGTGATGGTACGCCCTCTCTTCATCGCAACTTTTACAGGTGTCGCTGTGAGGAATGCGGAGCCTTCACTTCACCAATGTGTTTTCTGTTTAATCTGATGACAATAAACGTAGAGTGGCCCGCGTTAAGCCATGGTCAAAATAACCTAATAGTCGCGAATGCCCTGCCCTTATTAAATCTAGCACTGACCCCGCCGCTTCCATTACCAATTCACAAGAAGCTATTAGCGTTTTCATCTTACTGTGATATCCTTCTAAAGCCCTAGCTATCACATTCCGAGCATTAGAGTCCACCCATCCATCTGACTTGCAGCCATAACTCAAAAGTCATGTGCCCATTATCTCAACCGAATTGAGTATGTATGTATTCGTGAATGCCCAAAATCTAGCTTAAAGCCGTGTTAACATCCAGCTTTTGATCGAATAAATTCAGTGCAAGCAGGCCGAACACCGTGTCCAGTCCGGCACGGCTCCGAGCCGGGTACCATCCAATGTACAGCTTTCGATTGCAAACCTTAGATTTTTCTTGGTCGTAGGTTTCACTCTTTCTTGAATGTTTTACTTCCAGCTAAGCCTCCTGTCCAGGAAGACACCAAGGAATATAACTTTTTTTTGTGAGGATCAATAAAAGAAAGCGTTTGTCTTCTAGTGAAGAGCAACAACTCCGTTTTGCTAAATTTAGTTCAACGCCACTGCGTTTACCAGAATTTGTTAAAAAAAAAAACAAGACGTACTGAAGTGCTAACAATTTCGTAAACTTACAGGTAACTGCAACCTTACGAAAAAGTCACTGAGCCCAGTATAGATGACGTATCGACGTCAGTATATTGACGAGTATGCAGATTGACTTGTCAACATGGGGACTCGAAAATGCGTCGGTAATAGACGTATGTTTAGCACAACCATCGTGTGTTCTTTCTGACAAAGATTTTTCAATGTAGCTGACTAGAGAGTGTAGAGCCATATCCACAGACCTCCATTTTCCAGTAAACATGTTGTAAAGTTGATTGGGAATAATAATTAATAGACGAGTACCACCAAGTTTCAAGTTGTTTTAGCATGGTTCAGAGTAATAGACCTAAAGCCGTTAGGACGTGCGTGCGTGTCTGTTTTTGGTATAAACCTAGCCTGCATGTCTCTCCAAATGCGCGGAATATAGATGGAAACATGCTGTAATTAATATGTTAGGTAATATCTAAGCATTGTTGCTGGTCTGCCGATCAGGCAGATTTAGACAGCTGAAAACTAGACATCGGTCATAATTATATTCAGGTAAAAAAAAGTTAATTAACTTAACTTTATGTATTCCCATAATTTGTAATCTTAGATAGCTCAGGTGTAGGACGTAGGACTACAAAACGATAGGTGATAAGTTCGATTCCCAGTAGAAGCAAAGTGTAAAAAGGTAAAATTAAAATAAATAAAAAAAGTTAAAGATAAAACAGAAGAAAAAAAAATAAAAAGGGGAAAATAAAAAATAAATAAATTTTTTTCACTTTTTCGATGTATTTGTCTATTATCGCCAATGTATCATCCTGGCGAATTAATATCGGTCACTATTCCTTCCCGAAGGGAGTGACGACTTTAATCAGAATTCGATATGAAATTCGAGAAATGTTTTCGAGCAGGCGAATTGAATTCGTATCGCGGACGATAGAAATTGTTTGCTGGGACGGTAGATAGAATAGATTCAATATCACACTCTTCCTTCTGGCTCGTAGAGAATGCCAATGGTTCAGTTACCGAGCTTCACGAGGAAATCCGCGTCAAGAATCATTATGCATTCTCGACAATACTTTGAACTTAAAAGGGGTAATAATAATCTTGGTCGAGAACTGTTTTCGCAAATTCTGTTCTTATCGGATGTGTTCAGAAAATAGTTTCCGTTTGGCAATAACAGTAAATAATAACACGTTGCTTTCCTTAAAAATAATCCCTTTAATCACATTTTTACATTTTACACTTCATCCTCATTCAGTAGCATATTCGGTATACCTTGCGTTATTGGAAATACCCGACCAGTCTCCGGACACTCGAGTTGGCCTTCAATGATATCAATTTCCAAAAGAACATGATGTAACCGTTGCAGTAGATCCTGATCGGAGGCATAATTATCGCCGAGTTGCTGTGGTATTCCTTCGGCACACTCCACCTGGCGATGAAAAGTAAAGTATGATTCGAATCAGGTCAGATCTAATGTACTTCTTACCATTTGTGCGGCTAAATGAACTGTTGGAAAATCCAAACGGGGGAGCATTCTTGCAATGAATTCAGCATTGAATTCGGATTGTACAATTTCTTTGTGTGCGATCTGAAAAATGGGATTTCATTTAAGGAAATTTGTATGAAGAAAACGTGTTTACAATCATTCTTCTAATTACGTACCTTCAGTTTCAGTGGATATCCAATTTTAACACCACGAATGCATTTGGACGTAAGAAAGTTATACGTGATTAGCTTCATATTGACTGGAATTTAATAAATCTGGATTTGCTAACACACTTTTTTAAAGGATAAATAGGAAACGTGACGGCAAATAGTACAGTGCGAGTGGAAGCGGTACATGCGCTATCGACCATAAAAAAAGACTCGTCCACGTTTGTTTTGACAGTTATGCTTATTTCCAATTGTTAAAGAATGTGCAAGATGGGGAAATTTGTGTAGAGAGTTGTGTAGACTCAGTGCATTCACAATAGTTGGATTTTTAACTCGGAGGCGGAAGTTGAATTATGCAATTCAAAGAAACCGTTTTCTAAAGAATTTCATAGGAAAAAAACATCGGACTTGAAAGTAAAAACTTACAAGTTGAATTTTATATAAAGGATTTATGTGTCTCCACTATTTTTTTGTTATTGAATGAATTGAAGTGTGAAAATTGGAATTGTTTTATACCCGCAAACGAGGTTTTCCGTAGGAATAACTTACCTGTTGTTTAAAGTCAACAGACTATCTACAAATCTAGTTTATTTTCTTAAAATTTGAGAAAAAAGTTTGTGTTTAATTTAAATCGGGAACCTCGCAAAAAATGACACTTTTCATTCTAATGCTAAAATATCTCTTTTCCTAAAACTGATTTACTTGGTAGAATATGCCAACGGATCTCCAAAGTCTTTAGTTTATTTTCCCAAAATTTCAAAGAAAAATAGAAAAAATATTGAAAAACAAAAAAAATGCGCTATGTTTAAATCGTATACTTCTACCATACATAGGGTGTCTCACGACCCATGGTACATATGTACATTAGTGGATGATAGTACAGCTCATTTGGGTAGAATTAATCTTCTACATACTAGGGTCGGGGAGAATAAGTGGATAAGTCGAAAAGTATGACTTTTCAGGGCAGCATTTTAAATGTTTGTCGTGGGTTGGATACGATATCCCCATTCACAAAATCCCCAAATCAAAATCCCCGAAACTAAAATCCCCGAAATCAAAATACCCAAAACCAATGGGGAATTTCTTCAGGCTATTGTAGATGGTAAATGATAGATGTTAAATGGCAGATGATAAATGGTAGATGGTAGGCGGTTAATGGTAGACGGATGGTAGCTTGTAAATGGTTGATGGCAGGTGGTAAATGGTAGATTGTAAATTGCAAATGGTGGATGGTAAATAGCAAATAGTAGATGGTAAATGGTAGGTGATTTAGACTATTGTAATTGTAATAGTCCTACTATGCAATAAAAAAATCACCGTCGTGGTGTATATGCTAATCAACGGCAAACTCTTTGAAGTGACACAGAACAAAATCAGATAATGTGCAGGCGAATCGGTTCCAACAATAAGCCAACCAAGTTTTCCGCGAATATTCGTTCGGATGAGGACATGTCTCGACGATGTTAAAGAAAACCTAATATGTTTAGAACGATATATGCAAACGTTTATTCAATATAATGTACTCGAACATTTTGTTTGTGCTAATCAAAAAAAAAGTTAGTATCGATTTACGACCCTCCTAGTGCCATCACACCATACAGACTCGCACAAAATGGCAGCTTACAATTCGATGATCCACCGCTTGACAACCTACCCGCTTACAAGAGAAGCCTACGAAAGGGGAAAAAACTATATCATCGAAACTGGAATAATAAATGGCTACAGAAAAGAAGACTTGGAAAGACGGATAAAACGGAAGGAAATCTCGATATGGAAGAAGCGGCAATCAACATTTTTCGACGACACCAGTGAACAGCAAAAAACTCGGGTGAGCATCCCTACATCGAAACTCCTGTACCCCATGAAGAACCAATTGAAGAAATACGGTGTCGAAATAGTGGGAACAAATAAACACGAACAGCTGAAAACACGCCTTACTAACGCAAAAGACCCACTGAAAAAAGAGGAAAAAAGTGGAGTGTACACAATATCATGCGCCGAATGCAACAAGAAATACGTAGGGCAGAGCAAGCGATTAGTTTCAATAAGATTCAAGGAGCATACTCGCGAGGCCATCAATGCCTTACGCAATGGCAGAACAGACCTCAAATCATCGGTTGCATCACACATTACTAACTTTGCACACCCAATAGACTGGGATAACGTTGAGATAACGCGGCAGGTAAGCCAACCGTCAAAACTCGATGCCTGGGAAAGCCTCGAAATAATGAAATAAATAAATTGCGCCAAACGAACGAATCAACGACGACGAAGGTAATTGTGCCTCCAAGCTAATAAAACTCGGTGTTAGGTTAAGCCAGGTAAATTGTAATTAGCACAACTTTTAACTTGTTTTTTGAACCTTTTTTGTAAACTAGTAAATATATAATGATTCGCCATTAGCAGTAAGAATTTGAAGCATAGGCACTGAAGAAGGAAGCGAGTTGCTTCCGAGATGTACATATGCCAAAATAAAAAACTATTTGCAGCAGGAAAAACTGTTTCTTTCTTTCAAATTGTCGTCAATATATATTATGAGTCATCAGTAAAAAATCGTCTTAGCATTGAAATTTTGGAACAATTTTTTTTGATTACCTAGGAACTAGGGAAAGTGCAAATTATGTACATAGCTGTACCCAATTAACTAATAATATTTCCAATCGCGTACTCATTCGCGAAATACGTTACGGGTGGTAACACACTACAAATCGAAACCAAACTCGCAAGATTCCGACGTATCGTGTGTAAATTCTTTTAGGATATTGTATTGAGTTAGACAAGTAAAATAAATCCATCTGCAAAAGGGCTTTTAAGAACAAACCGATCCTACTATTACTACTATCTCCTTAAATCATAGCCTACGGTCACTATACTTTTTTCTCACTCAGAAATATGCGCTTCTGTTCACGTAAAATACTGCAATGGCTGTGTTATTTTTTTTTTCAACATAAAGGGTAGGTTTGCTGATCCAGACTCATTAAAAGTCAAACATAGAGGATAGCATCCAGGTTAATCCAGGCATTGCAATTTAACAAAAAGAAATGTTATTTATATTAAAGCCTTGTGTTTCTTAAGTATCATTTATTCACAATTTCAATAATAAAACAAGTCCATTTAGAAAGCCTCCTGCATAACCTCAATAACGCCGCAAAGGAAGTTGGACTACATATCAACGAAAGCAAAACAAAGGCCATGATGCAATCGAAAACAAGGACGCCAGCAAATTCAAGCATCACAGTGGGGGACCTTAATATCGAGTATGTAGACCAGTGACGTGCAGTGAAAATTCCTCATAGTCAAGCAGTTGATCATTCCAAAGCCAATTTCACATAAATAAAAATGAACTGAATAATACAATAAACACAGTTGCAAAAGCGTTTATAGCAAGTGGCTTTATGCCTTATAGAAGAAATCAGGAATAAAAAAATAAAGCATTTCTTATTGCCTCTCTTTATCCAAAAAAGCTTTAATTACTTTATAAAAAAAAAATTCTCCTCGCATTTGTATGAGAATCTCCTTTTCGGCAGCAATCAAAACAAGATCTGAAAACCTTTCCTAGGATTGGTGATTCTTAAAAATGTATGGATACGTTATAAAGTTAAAAACGACCGCTCGGCAGAAGCCACAGTGACTGGAAATATTGTTAATAATTTTGCTCGAATATATACTTGTTTAAAACTATTCGCGACTTAAGGCCGATTTTGTAAATTATCTAGAATTTGCTTCACATTTGCCTTTCTAAACTCTTCTGACGAAAAAATTACTTTAAGTTAATTTTTCAGCTTTATTCTATCAAAAATTGTTAATTGTGAATCTCAATAAGCCAGTCAAAGTTTTTTCTGGAAAATTTGATTTAAATTTGGAAAAATAATTTGGTTCGAGTAATTCTAAGAATTAAAGATTTTTGAATGAATTAAATCTCTCTCGAATTTGCCCGAGAATGACGTATACAATCTCTCTAAATATCCTTCGCAAATTTTGTATCGGACCTTTTGAATTTCTAGATTTTTGCGGCGGTGGCTCATATTCTTCTGCTACTTTCGAATATGCATAAACTTTCAAACTTCTGAGAAAAGTCTTTTTCAAGCCAGTTCTCAAATCCAATAATTTTTTGGCTTGCATATGAAATATTTATAGCTTTACTCTGAATTATATTAAATTAAACATCGGTTTTGGAGAATATTTCTGAAAAAATGAAAATATAATTCTGTAAATTTTGATGTGTACGTATCGGAAGAGGTCAAGGAATTGCCATCCCAGTTCTCGGAATTATTTAAAATCGTACCAAAAACTATTATAATATCATCCTAGTCTTCAAATATAACGTTAATAATTCGAAAATGATAATGCCAACGCGTTTTGGAAACAAGTGGTAATCGGCGCTTAACTATAGATGAAAAAAGATCTGCCCTTTAAGTGGATGTACTGAAAAAAGTAGATATCTCGTTTATGCACGCAAAAAAAGCTTAATTTCTGGAATCAATTCAACCGTTTTAGACAAAACCAAATTTAGTGAATGAGCATAGCATGGAACGATCAATTCGGGCTCATATCTTTCGCGAGTTAGAGATTGAACTCCGCGGATTTGATAACTCATTACTGCTGCGCCATCGTAGCATTGTGCATTTAGCTTATTACCGACATAATTTAAAATCCTTTGAAAATATGAGAAGTTATTGCCTTACGGTTGGCACTTATATCATAGAATCCGATAAAGGAAGCTCTTGCTCTGCTAGATGAATCACTGTATCGATTAAACGTTTCAAAATATTCCGATTACGGTCAACTTTTTCGTTATTTAATCTAATCAATAATGCCGCCTGGTAATTTAGCATAAGCTCTATTCTTTGCGATCCGAAGAAATCTAACTTAATTAACGACTGAAGATGTGTTTCCGAACTAGCGTGCTTTACAGCTGAACCCGTTAAATATTTAAATGCTAAGTCCGGATTTATTCCAAACAGATTTCTCGTTCGCGAACAAAAGACACGGCCAACAAAATAATTTATTTAATTTACAACTTCCGGTAAGCCAAATGTACTTTTCATATGTTTCAAAATTAAATTTCCGTGTAACGCTTTTTTGTTTACATTCAAAATGAATTTTAAATTTTGACCACCCAGATTGAACGATCCTCCTTTCTTAGCGAATAAAAGGGTCGAAAATTCCGATTCAACTCCGACATAATTTGAAGAGAAAACTACAAACTTTTCCCAAAAAACACACAAAGTTGAACATTTTTTTAAATTCCACAAAAAGTCACCTGTAGTCAACTGATTTCTTCTGGAAAATGTAACTGAAGTTTATATTTTCCTCTCAACATGCATTTAACGTCTACTATCCATATTCAATCCACACGCAACATGTAAGTCAATCAACACCAATTCTGCTTGAGTGCGCTCATATAAATTCGCACATAAAACAAACAAAAAATATTCGCCCATCATATGAACCGACTCAAGCATCTGGAATCAACATGTTCCTCTGCTCACTGCATCATGTACGTGTACATGAGTTATGATATGATAGATACATTCGCCAAGTCCGTACACATGCTGCAAACAAGTTTGGTTCGATTATGTGCGGCATGGTGTTCGTTTTAGTTTTTGCATGTACATACATACTTCGCGGGGTTTTCGGAATAAATCGTCAGGAGGAGAAAATGTTGTCAAAAATGATATTCGGTGATGTCGGTGATAATGAATCCGGAGTTTTTCCTAGTCAAGCAGTTTGGAATTGCTTATTATGAATGCACGTCGCTGATGTAGACAACTTCAACTATCTGGGTTGTAACTTATCAAAGGACGCCAACGAAACCGACGAAATTAAGCGACGGATACAACTAGCCAATAAGACATATTTCTCGGTCCTCCCTATAATTAATTCGAAACTTGCGCACAGGAACACGAAGCTCCGCGTGTACAAAACGATCATCCGACCCGTGCTATGTTATGGCTGCGAAACATGGACCCTTACCCAAGCCTCCGAAATTTTGCTAGACCGATTCGAACGAAAGGTCCTTCGGCGAATTTTCGGGGCCGTTCGCGAGCGAGACCAATGGCGTATCCGATACAACCATGAGTTGTATCAATTGTACGATGAGCTGGAAGTATCGAAAATCGTGAAGCTTCAATGTCTGCAATGGGCGGGGCATGCACAACGGATGGACGACAATCGCATGCCAAAGAAAGTTATGAACGCACAACGAATTGACGGAGCGAGGTTGCGTGGACGACCGAGAGCTCGCTGGGAGGACTCCGTAGGTGAAGACGCCCACCAGCTGCTGGGCTTCCGAAACTGGAGGACAAGGTCACGTAACCGCGACAATTGGAGGTCAACGATTCAGGGGGCCAAGGCCCGACGTCGGGCTATCGTGCCACATTGATGATGACGATTTACCTAATTATTCCCATCTAATGGTTTCCCTACAAAACTGAACAAGTAGACTTAACCAGGTAACCACATCAAACAGATAATACATAAACATTGCGTATTTTAGAACAAGAAGTAAGAGAAGAAAATAACACATAGTAGTTTTTGATTTTTTAGTTTTGATAAAAAACCTTTTACTTGATCCTTGATAATGGTCTAAGACCGAAACATCGGATGTAAATAAGAAATAAATGTGGCTGGATTGCAGAAAGGAAAATTCTCATTGTTATTAAACCACATCAATGAGTGAGTTGTCTGAAAATACACATTTCCTTAACTAAGAAAGCGTTGGGGTTTAAGCTTAAATACTTCTCCATATTACGCAGACCTTTTGTAAGAGTAGTTTAATGCACTTAACTCATTTTCGATAAAAGTGGACTTATCCACTTATTCGCCGTGGCCCTACATATGGCCCCTCTATCTTTAACCGTTATACAATTTTGGCATTTTGCATTTTGTACCATGACTCGTGACACACCCTGTTTATTTTGACATTTCGTACTTTTGAGCCCCCACATTATAATCACTTATAACTAGAGGAAATAATCTTTATAACAACATTAAAGAAAATATCAACAGCAATTAAATATGCTAAATACAGTAAAACTTCGTTATAACGCTCTTCTGGCGTCTAAGCCAAAAAAACGCTATAACCGGGAAAACGCTATAGCCGGGAAGTCCAAGAAATATACTTCATAGACGCATACACCTTTCAGGTGACAAAATTTATTTTCGATTAATACATGGAATGAAATACATAGTAAGGAAATGGCAATCAATTGATTACTGGTTAAAAAAAAAACAGATATTTGTATTTGTTTTAGACTGGCAACAGACTGCAGTAATACTGAGGTTTTCAATTTATTGAAAGATCCTTCCTCTATGTTCATGATGTAGGCAAATTGCTCAAATCTTCTTTTTTGCAACTAAAGGCCTGGATAGACCTCGGGCGGAATGAGAATGAAAGCCCCGGATAGAGTTCGAACGGAATGAAAATGAAACGGTAATGAACCGGCATAAAAGCCGTGGTGAATTTAAAATTTTAGCTTCGAAAATTGGTACATCCTAAATTGCTAATTGCTACGTCCTAAATAACTAAAAAAATAATTTCCCCCTTGTCCGAATGCATTTTGAACGTGAAAACGTGAGTCGACTCTGTAGCATATTCTGCATCGGGCGTGGTGAGTTTTGCAAACGTCAAACCGATTCACTGTCCACGATGAGTTCATCGTGGAAATTATCTAATGACCGGGGAATCGAAAAATAACACATAAAATGAAACCATTCTCAGATTTTAGTTTATGGAATTCCCCAGCATTTACCACATATTCCACGACATTTTCATTGAGAAAATCGCAGCGGACTAAAATTTCATTCTCATTCCGCCCGAGGTCTATCGAGGCCTGAGCTCTATCCGGGGCTTAAGACTGCAAATGTTTTTGGCATGCTTGACGCCTCTTTCTTGTTCTCTTCGGTGTCGAAGGATGCTGATGCAATTACGAGATCTTCAATTATACTTTCAATTGTTGTTATGTCTTTCCCTTTTCCAAGAAATTTGACCTTGATGTGAATTAACGGAACAACTTGTGGATCATGGTTTTGTTTGTGATTATTACAATGTAAAGATAGACGATGTGCTCAATGAATTTTTTCAATATAATTTTTTTTTAAAGAAAATGAGACTTGGAAAGGAGCTTTATAACAGGGAAATAGTAACGTTATAACGAATCTAAATTCCCTGTAATAAATGCTAATGGGACCAGGACCGAGAAAAAAGAGCGTTATAGCCGGGAAGCGTATTTAGGAACCCTAGTTCAGTTCGTCACCTGCTTGGGGACGAAATCGGTTAGCTTTTCTAGTGCCAAAACTGGCAAAAACCCTATTCGATTTCGTCTCCTGAAAGTGGACGAACTCGCATAGGGTTTCAAGTACATTTTGCGTTGGAAACATCCAAAAACCCTCGTTCAGCTCGTCCCCACACAAGGGGACGAAATCGGTTAGCTTTTCTATTGCCTAAACCGCCCAAAACCCTAGCTTTATTCGTCTCTTTTTTTGTGGATGAGCACGCATAGGGTTTCTAGTACATTTTTTTTATTTTTCATAAAACAGAAAAATAAACTTTGCGAGTAACTAGAGAGTTCCAAATCCTTGTTTATTTTGTCTCCTATAAGTGTTTTTTATACAGATTTGATTCTGCTTGGCAAAGCTGCAAGTCTTTATATGAATACATACTTTAGGACAAATTTACTTGAAAATTAAAAATGTTTTGTTACGAAAATTGCAAGGTGGGATAATGCTTTTTTTTTTTAGATTGTTTTGGTGCTTCTGTTTCTCTTGTCATTCAATGTATTCAGTAAAATAAGAGATCTTTACCGCTTATCTGACTGGGACTAAACCAAAAGCATTTCCGCTTTACATATAGCAAATTTTAGGTTTGTGCTCAGGAAATTATGCTGTTCAGATAAACTTCACAATAAAGGAGACAAAATAAACAAGGTTTTGGAACTCTCTAGTTACTCGCAAAGTTTATTTTTCTGTTTTATGCGAAAAATGTACTAGAAACCCTATGCGTGCTCATCCACAGAAAAAGAGACGAATAAAGCTAGGGTTTTGGGCGGCAATAGAAAAGCTAACCGATTTCGTCCCCTTGTGTGGGGACGAGTTGAACGAGGGTTTTTGGATGTTTTCAACGCAAAATGTACTCGAAACCCTATGCGAGTTCGTCTACTTTCAGGAGACGAAATCGGTGAGGGTTTTTGGTAGTTAGCCACTAGAAAAGCTAATCGATTTCGTCAACTGCCTGGGGACGAACTAAACTAGGGTTCCTAAATACGCAGCCGGGAAAGCGTTTTATCCGGGAGCGTTATAACGAAGTTTTACGCCTTTCAATCGGACAATGCCCCAGCCCACAATCAATCATTAGGTGTGTTTTTTTAGTTATCCCGTGCAGGTTTGGGTAACGAATCTCCATATAAAAAAAATGACAGCTGACGCACCTGTCATTTTTTTTATATGAAGTTTCGTTACCCAAACCTTCACGGGATAACCAAAAAAACACACCTAATATGTCCAAAATGTACTTGAACTTGTACCGAGCTTATGCGCCGGACATAGGCTCACTCGCAATATCTCATGAGTGTGCCTATAATCTTCATAATGAGCGCCAAGGTAATCTATAAATAAAATCGATTAAAACGACTGAAACATATTTCCATTGTCGATTATTTATTTGCATGCTAAGAATAATTCTTCGTGTCTTTCGCTTTTATCGTTCGCGCACTACACGCGAATCCGAACTTCACAAAATTTCTCACACATGTTGGATATACCGAAGTGTACGAAGTACGAGTACATAGCATTTTTCAGACACTCAAGCATTCTCCTATGCTAACGTACTACAGCAAGACGGCAACTAAAAGACAGTTACATTTCAAGCCGCAACTGGAGCAGTACTAGAGGTAGAGTACCGGTAGCTTCGCGTTACGTTTGAAACCCGGAGCACGCCCATCGATTACCACCGAATCTTCCGTCCCACGAAACTTTAGTTTATCTCTTTGTCCCTTCGGTTCCTTCACACGCCCACAATTCGGAATTCCTTCACATAAATTACTTTGAATGCGTCTGACTTAATCGCGTCATCGGTTTCCAGTGATTAAGTGATTACATCTAGTGTGAAATTTTATCAGTTAAATACGTCGACATGGCCTTCCAGTGCAGTGTAATTTTACAATCAATAAAACGTGGAGCAATTACATCATTGCCAGTGTGTAGTAGCTATGCTATCCAGCAGAAGAGCTCACTAGCATCAAGGGCCGCGTATGGAACGACGACTACCCATTCCGACACATTAACGAAAAACGCCAAGGCCGACCCTATCACCTCCCACAGAATGTTTCTGGCAACATCCACCTTGGGCTATTCATGCTGTAAGTTTTGTTTGTAACATAACACATGTTGTAGTTGACGTTTTCCTCTTACTAGATTATGAATGAATTGAAAGTATACTTGTATGAATGTACATACTTGCTCACTATTAAAGACGAGTATGTAGATAAGTTCTTACTTATGTACATTGTACAGTACCTACTCGTTTAGGCGGCATTTCGTATTTAATGAATTAATGTAAGATTAGGTCAGGTCAACCAAACGAGTCTGGTCACTTTAAATATGTAATTTCCAACCAGTGAAGTTAGTGACCTAAGAACATTGTGGAACGATTGGAGAGCAATGTACGGAAAATGTTATCTTCCAAAAAATAAATCTTATCGAAATGTTTTCTAAGATAATTTATAAAGAGCGTGTGTAAAAACAGTTTATATTTATACATACTGATCCACTCCAGCTAATTCATGCCTTCAGTTGATTTCGGATCAGGTTTATCAATTCGATCCATTCAATTTTTATCAAACATGCAATCTTTTTTTTTTGAAGCTGCTTCTTAATTCTTATAGAAAATTACACATGTCTAAAAAGAACATCTGATTACTGATTTTGATACTACCCATAGGGCTTAGTTTAGTCGATTGATTGAATCATTTTCAATTAGTAAAGGTTCTTATAGGTACTATTAAAATAATGGCACCATTTTTTCACACTATCGCAATTCACACATACTAAATAAAAACACAAAGGTGTAGGTAGAAAATATTTGCTAGGGGGCTTCACCTTCCTCGTAGATTTGTATAAACGTTTGCGCAGTGAAAAAGAAATTCTTGGTTAAAGTAGGTACTAAAATCGTCAGTTCACGTGAAATCCATGCAAATACATACTGTCAAAATTTTGATGATCGTGAAATCGAATTCGCTTGGTGGTATTCACTTCACACGAAAGTCTCCACACCGGTTTTTGACAATTCGCCAGCGAAAATAATGCAGTTGCACTTTATTTCACAATGAAAAGATGTCATCGACAATCAATCAGAACGTGAGTGAACATTTATCTTACATTGAGTGAATAAAAAGCAAGTCTCCACGGCACTGTTTTCACGGGAGACATATGCAAATTTTTCGCTCGGTGAACTCAGTACATACCTTAAAGGTATGTACTGAGTTCACCTAGCGAAAACCTAGGAAAACTAAGGAAGGCTTGTTTTTTGTGTATACCTTTCACATTATCAACAAACATAATTTTGATAGCTTGGGCATAAAATTTATTTACTATAAAAAGAAATACCAGTAATTTAGTATACGGGGAAAACCAAGGCAACATACATTGAAGTGAATAATATCGAATTTGTTATTCTATGTTTTTTTATAGATTACATCCTTTTAATATTACGACGTTCATCGAAGAATTTTCAAGTCTTTTAGAGTGCCTGCATTCTGGCAATTTGATAATAACCGGGAACTTTAACCTCAACTTGCTGAGCCACAATGACGAAACGACATCTAATTATCTAACTCTTTTAGCGTTCCATGGCCTTAATAACTTTATATTTGAACCTACTAGGATGTCTTCTGGAACGTGTTTAGATCATTTTTATGGCAGTTTGGTAAACATTTCAGTGAACTCTTGTGAAAAATGTGTTTTTGATTTTGGAATCACTGACCATGCTATGATCGCATTATTAGTTAACCTTGGCTGCGAAAAACATTCTCATCCTACGCTAAATGCAGCTAACATCGTAAAGAAGATTGATTTTACACTTTTAAAAAACAAGCTAATTTTCAAATCTTGGGATGATGCTTACAAGGAGAATAATGCATCTACATCATATTCCTTATTCACGAATTGTCTTTCTAGCCACCTTCTTGAATGTACCGTTACATCGCTTGCTAAGTCAACAGTTAAAAGGTTAAAACCGTGGATTTCAAATTCTCTAACTAAATTTTAAAAATTTAGTCGTTATCCACGTATCTCATCCCTGAATTTTGAAAAAGGAGAATTATACTCTTCTGAAGCCCGAAAAGGACGTAGATTCGCCGAATCTTACTGTCCAATCTTATCACCCGTTACAAAGACGCTCGAAGCACTACCCTCATACATACACCCCTGTATCATATGCTGAGCTAGCTTCACACCGATGGGTAATCAAACTATGCGGAGGATTGCACTCACCACGAGAAAACATTTAAATGGTATGTGTGCTCGACTAAATGCCTGACTACTTTGGAAAACTGGTGGAATTGTTAAAAATCTACAACTTAGTCATTTCATCCTCTAAGTGGTTCTTAACCTTTTGCACATGAGGCACCACTTGATTAAACTCGTTAGTCGTTGCGGACCACCAAATTGCAAATGTGATAAGAACGATTCAAATGATGAAATCTTGTACCGAAGACTACTTCTGGCGGTGACCGTACTGCACCTTGGTAATATCAATATAGAAACTAATAGAACTAATTCAATTAAGCTTTGGAACATAACTTATTGTTGTCTTGTCAATTTACGTTTTCGATTAGAAAAATGTGGAAATAATGCCAAACGGATAATGCTGCTTTTAAGACATTCATACAGAAAAAGTCGACTGAGAGATAGTCTTGCAAAGGATTCTGGGTGTAATTTTGTTAAGTCTGAATTTCAGATGGATGGATGGATGGATATGGCGCTGAGATAGGTTGGGCTGGTTGCGCCCGGTACTGCAGCTTGCTGGCTTATTGTATTACCCATCTAAGCGAGAAAATTTCAGGTTATGAGCTCTGTCCTACGTAAAAGGCTTAGAAGAAAGCTAACCAGGTTTACTTTGGGTGCACCCATACTGGTGGTTTGAGCCCCAAAGAAGTTTTGTCTCCAGCTCATAAGAGCGGGACATTCGAAAATAACGTGCGAGGCTGATTCCTCATCTTCGTTACAGAGGCGACATAGTGGGTCTTGTGTGTAGATCCCTATTGTATGCAGATGTTTCCGTAGGGTGCAATGACCGGTTATAAGGCCTGTCACTGCCCTGAGGTTCGTTTTACTAAGACTGAGGGCTTCGGTGCAGCTGGTATGCCAGTTAGATTCCAGCATGCGCTTGCTATGCCTGAGCCCTTCAGCGAGTCTCCATCGGTCTTGGAATTTATCCTCGGTCCATCGTCTGGCAACGGTTCTGGCAGTAGATTTACTGATCCCGATTGCAGGTTCAGGACCAGTTAAGGGTAGTTCGGAACCCTCTCTTGCGAGGGCATCCGCTTTCTCATTTCCTTCGATCCCCTTATGTCCTTTCACCCATTTCAGAGTTACTTTGTTTCGGATTGCTGTCCAGGACCACAGCCATTTTGAGGGAGCAGAGGGCTTCCTTAAAAGTACTCCCTGATGCTACTCCTGATGGTCCGGGTTTCGTCAATGGAGTTTCTCTGTTCCCGGTGTTCGGTCGTTTTCTCTCTGCTCCTTCTGCGGGAGATTGGGACTCTGAACTTGTTCCTTTGGGGGGGGGGGGGGGGGGTTGTTTTTAGGCCCCTCGGGCTGGTTTTGAGGCTTGCCGTGGGTTCGCTTATGTCGCGGCCTGATCGGTTCACCCCTTTCCCTCGCTTTTTCGATCGCGATCTTTCGTCGTTGAGCTCCGGAAAGCGTCGGTTTCTTATTTTTCAGGGTTAGTTGGCCCATTTTTGTTGTTGTTTTTGTCACGTCGGACCTCTCTGGTCTTGTGCAGAAAGCACTTCCCTGAGAGGGTGTCGTCGAGGGTTGGGACATGCCTCCCTCACCTTTCGCTGCTAGGCTTATGGTTGAACCATTACCTTCAGCTTGGGCGGGTTGGTTTTGTTCTACCCCTGTTGTTTGTGTGTTTGTTTTTGTGTTGTTCTTGATAGTTTCCATATTTTGGTCCCACGAGTATGGCGGTAATGAAGGTACACGTGCTCAGTGACCCCTTAAGCACGCAAGGCTAGTTATTCTGAGGTTTCGCCCGGTTCCTCAGAAGCTCCGTTTGTGACACCATTTGTCCCTGGTGCCATTCACCCATCGGCACGGATCGCATTACACCTTAGGTTTAGGATTTGGAAGATGAATTTCAGAACCCTCATTAATTTTCGTAAAGGGTGTTGCCTAATATTTCGGTTTGTTTCATTCAGAGATGGCTCATAATTTTTAAATCCAGTTTTGTTTATTAGATTATAAAGCCCTTTCTTACAGTTCTTACTGGAAGAACAACAATTTTTACATAAACTTCTATAAATATGGCATTGGTCGAAAACCTACAACATGGACCAGTAATATTTAGAAGTGCCACCGAATAGTAGCTTAATTATCTTAATTCAGCAATGTAAATTACCATTATGGTCTGCCCAGAAAAGAATAGATTTTCAAAATATTCATCGCCTCATTAACCTACAATTATGGCGACACTCAAGTCTATGAAGACACGTCTACACCACATAAAGTGAACATTCGTGTTAAGCACTCGGCCATCATCATTTTCTTGCACTTCGCAATCATCTTGCGTTCGTCACCTGCTTAGGCATGCGATTAGCGTTAATTTAATAAAAACGACGCAGAGAAAACAAATTTTGACGGTATTTCATTTCATCGTAATAAGCTACACTCACATTTATTTTTGCGACCAATACAATACAATACACTAAATATCTTACACCATCTACAACGGTTAACCATCTCAATGAAAACAGTCTGCCCTGCTCAGACCAAAACGGACTCCCATATTCGCGTCCAACCTTCAAGTTTCCATTTAGAAAGTTAAGATTGAGCTACGTGAAATCCGAGAATGGTCGTTTCGGATTATGAGGGAACCACAGCAAAGGCTTCGCGGACCACCTAGGGTCGCCTCAGGGACTTCTGGTCCGCGGACCACCGGTTAAGAACCGTTGCTCTAAATGTACTGCAACTTTTCTCACCACCTGGACGCAGGAATTTTCGGAGCAGCAACTTCGTGTTAAGCGACGTTGTTTCTACTGTTGCTAACTCTAGCTTCCTAAAGACATTGACCTATCGCTCCTGGGCAAGAACAAAGAAATCATGCAGGTCACTTATAAAGTGATAGATCGAGAAATCCCTGACTATACAGCACCCACGTTGTCACACAATGTAACACAAACTTTTTTATTTTATTTATTATTAAAGGCATGTCAAAATGCTGACCTGATGTCATCCCAGGATCATTTCATTAATTCATTCAACTAGCATGTTACGAGTGGGAGATCTAAATCTCATCTAATGGAGAATACTCCTGCACGACATGTCAGAAGTGGATTCAGAGATCTCGAGACAGATACAAACGTGTTCCTCCCGATAGTTTTTATGACCATTGCAATTATTATTGCAATGGGGTTGTAATAGAGTTTAATAAGACTAGGTTCTCGGGAGCCACAATAGCGAAAATAGCTCAGCTTAGGTCAGGATGGTGTTCGCGCCTCAGTACTTACCTATCTCGAATATATATAATATACCCGGGTGCATCCATACAATTTATCTGAGTTGCTGTGGTGCGCCTCATTATGGGGACCACCTGTTTCAATGCCTTGCTACACCCACTTTCCGCACTCCGACGTCATTATGAGATAACCCGATTGCAGCCGCTACTTTCTTGTCGCTTGAAACAATAGGCAAGAACGACGACGTAGCACATCTGCACTATCGGCTTTTTAATAATAATAAACCAATTGGACTTAACCATAAAGGTAGGCATTGCTACCTAAAAGGTATATTGTGCCATAGTCCTTTAATTTAGAAGGTCATCAACCCGTTTGATAAAGGCTAGAAGATCCTTCAGACAGGAGCACCTAATCATGCTAGTGCTGAGTAAATCACGTCCATGGAGTGATCTCCTGGATCTGGTGATCGCCGGCCATTCCAGGCAAAGGCGACATTGGGTCTCCCTTGATAGACCTATTTTATGAAGATGATAGCGGAGCCCAAAGTGCCCCGTAAGAAAGTCATTCCCCATATAGCTTCCATGGCTAGGGTAGATGTAGTGCTAAAAGCACCAGTGATGCCAAGACAGGCAAGTCGTTGGAACTTATTACAGCTCTTAATTGCGTTGCGTTGCAGTGTTTTAGGCCACCACACTAGAGAAGCATAAGTGATTACAGGTCGTACAAGAGTACTATATAACCACTCTGTCATTTTGGGCGAAAGACCCCAAGTCTTGCCCTAGCAGTTTCGGCAAGTCCACATGACACGCGTAGCCTGGCTAAGAATGTTTTCCAAGTGGCTATTCCAGTTTAACCTACTATCGAGTGTAATGCCAAGACATAACCTCTTTAGAATAGGTATTGAGCATCGGCTTTTTAATAGTTTTATATAACATATGAAAATATTTTCAAATCTTTTCATTATACACTATCAACAAAATGCTGTTGTCATTGGGTGAGGTTACGAAACAAAACAGTTGCGTACGTTCCGCAAAACATGTTTCCCGTTCGGATTCCCTAATTGCTATTTTGCGGATCAGAAATAATCTCCGGTTCTTTTCATATACATGTTCAACAAAGTCAGACTAGCATAAAGAACCTGAGTTATTTCTGATCCGCGAAATTGCAGTTCGTAATCTCACCCATTCTAATCTATGCAAAAATAACTCTAAGTTCAAGATCTTTAAATATATGTATTTACATACTTAAATATGAGTAGATAATGTATAATCATTTATTATCAATTGTTGGCTTTAATTCAATTTCACTAAAAGCGAATCTTTTAATTCTTATTGAATAGCCGTCGCCCGTAGACATCTTTCCACAAGTTCCGCGAAAATGGCAAAAGGTATGTACAACTCGTATTCTTCAAGAAGGACTAACAAAAAACCTAAAAATATTAATTAACCTTATCCCATTTTTACAGCATCATCAGAAACACCACAATTAGTGGCTGTCGAGGAATCGCGACGGTTCATGATAGATTGTTTCACCGCCGCCAAAGCCCCGTTGGAACATGCAAAAGCCATGGCCGATTTGCTTATCGCCGCCGATCACAGAGGTCATTTTAGCCATGGCATGAATCGTCTTGAGATGTACATCAACGATTTGCTGAAAAATTCCACCGACGGAAATGCTGTACCGAAAATACTCAAGGAGACACCATCCACGGCGTGGGTTGATGGCCTGAATGGTTTGGGTGCTGTTGTGGGTAACTTTTGCATGGATCTGGCCATTAAGAAGGCGAAACAAGTCGGTGTTGGTTGGGTGTGTGCAAAAGGATCAAATCACTATGGTATTGCCGGCTGGTATGCCATGCATGCGATGAAAGAGGATCTGATTGGTATCACAATGACTAATACATCACCGCTGATGGCACCGACACGTAGTAAGGAGGCTGCGCTAGGTACGAATCCACTGGCTGTGGGGGCACCGGCCAAAAGTGACGATTTTCTTCTTGATATGGCCACAACAGCTGTGGCTGTGGGTAAGATTGAAATTCAACGACGAAAGGGTGCTCCACTTCCGTCGGGCTGGGCACAAGATCCGGATGGTAATGAGACAACAGATGCGGAGTTGGGATTCAAGACGGGCTGTCTGTATCCGTTGGGTGGGGGAGAAATTACATCGGGATACAAGGGATATGGCCTGGGTGCTGTTGTGGATATCTTTTGTGGGGTCATGGCCGGAGCAAACTACTCGACTAAAGTTAGGAAGTGGACACACGCTGGGGCGGATACTAAGGCGGACTTGGGACAAGTGTTCATTGCAGTGGATCCGAATTGTTTTGCGCCCGGGTTTGAAGATCGTTTAGAGGATATGCATGAACGATTGCATGGACTTGAACCGGTAATTATTGTTTTGACACTTTTTTTTATATTCGTAAATTTTAATGGAAGAATGCTCCACCAAAATTATTATAACGAAATCGACAATAACAATGAACACTAACCGTAATCACAAATTTAATTATTTTCAGACTGATCCAAAAAAGCCTGTTCTCATTCCCGGCGAAAAGGAACGTCTTACTATGGAGGCTGTGAACAAGGCGGGCGGCATTCAATATTTGGAGAATCAACTGAAAACCTGTGAATCATTGGCAGAACGGTTGAAAATTCAACCATTACGTTTTATCTAACGATGTTTTCATGATATCAAATGAATGTGTTGCATTTCCTTTGTTTTTGTACATACGGACTGGCGAATGTAGTCCAATCGCTCAAGAACTATTGTTAACTTTTTATCTGTTATTTAAGTTTAATTGTAACTTTTACACTTGCATAATGTTGACAAATAAAATACGAATCTGTACATATATCTAAAAGAGGACAATTGAAAAGTGTTTTATCTTGTATTGAAACTATGAAATGGTAGCTGATAAATGTTAAGATTATAATAAGAGTTACATGGCTGTAGATAAGATTATCTCAGTTGGAGTATGACAGTGTTAAATGAATACATTCATTTACACACACTGACTCGAAGCTTATTCTCGCTATAGGATATCTCACCTGGAAACATTGGATGCATTCTAATTTATCGCAGTAATAAAAACTACAGAATGTTAACCGAAACGAAATACCCGTTGTACAGGGTGTTCCATAAGTAAACGTAAAGCCGGAAGCTGATGAAAGCCCAAATAGTGCTCGCTACAGTTATATTATTACAGTTATACGAAAAGATAGATTGCACGTTGTGTTGTAGTTGTTCACGGACTTCAACTGTAGACGCGACAATAACCATCGAAGAAGTATACGCAGCCATCGATCAATGTAAAAATAACAAAGCACCGAGAAGCGACAGAGTCCCGGTAGCATTCTATAAATACGGTACGGATTCTTTGAAAGATATCCTTTGTAATGAGTATTATCGTATTTTGAAACCGGCGATATACCAAAGGATTTCAAAGATGCTATAATTTTTCCGATCTTCCCAGTTGTTATCGTGGTATATCCTTTATGAATTCATCGGGAAAAGTATTCATCACACTTCTGCAAACTCGCTTCGAAAAATGGATGTCCACAGAGAAATTTGGAAATATTTTTGAAAAATTATAGGAAAACACCACAGCTGCAGTATGAAATGGATCAAATCTCTCAGAATTCTTTAGCACCAACTGCGGAGTTGGACGCAAGCTTAGCCCGGATGCATTCTCCATATATGCAATTGACATCCTAGATGACATGCCGGGTGGAGCAACAGCATTTAACTTTTTATTGAAACGACTTTTATACGCGGACGATATGGTGTTTCTTGCAAAGACACTATCCGACCTACAAAATATTATTGATTACTTATTACACTCATACGTCGTTATACGGCATAGATTGGTTCCGGAAAATTCGGCCGTTAAGTGAAAATGCCGTATATCGAAATCATACAAATACATTAATAGCAAAAGATCGGTGTTAACTTATCAAAAAATTCAGTTTTTTTATTAATAAAACATAAACAAGTTCAATATCAAAAAATAAACTTAACAATTCATTTCATAACAAGAATTTTTAACCTTTTGCATACATACATAAAATGAAATAAGAATAAGAACATAATGTAGCTAATTTTGTGATCTGGACGGACCTGCGATGAAGTGTTGGCTGCTTCGCCTTTTTTCTAATTCTTCGTGGATTTTTGTACATATAACAAAAAATCGAGTCACGTATGCTTCTTCTTCCCTTCTACGAAGTGATTGAAAGCATCGTTTATACATTTTACCGTCAGTTTCTTCCTCATTGGTGGTTCGTCTATGTTTTCATTTTCCGAAGTTGATTCCAGCTGTAGAATTTCCTCGGTTGATAAGGGGTTACGATCCGCATTTATTAAATCAATAATATCGCCTTCAGTCATATCGTCAATCGTCATTGAGTGCATTCAGCGAACGAAAAATGTAGCAGAAAAGTGCTCTTCCAATTAGATTCTCATTCCGCGTGATGGCTTTTCAGCGGAGGAAGAGGTCGGTGGCGGGTAATTCTTGTAGCATTTCCAGTGTTTTTACAGTAAATTTCGTTCGCTGAATGCACTCATTGAGTGCATTCAGCGAACGAAAAATGTAGCAGAAAAGTGCTCTTCCAATTAGATTCTCATTCCGCGTGATGGCTTTTCAGCGGAGGAAGAGGTCGGTGGCGGGTAATTCTTGTAGCATTTCCAGTGTTTTTACAGTAAATTTCGTTCGCTGAATGCACTCATTGTTGCAGCACTTACTATTTTTTGACAAATATCTGACACGGTATCAGTTTTGGCATCATGTTTCTTGACACATTCATGCCATATAGATTTCCATGCGCTGTTCATAGTTTGTGACTTAGCTCCTTCCAAGATTCACTTATATTTTATAAGGCATGGTTGATAATAACTTAAACTTTTCAAATTTTTTTCATTGAAAGGTTTCCGTCGCTTCCATTGAGTGCATTCAGCGAGCACATATTGGAAAGAGTTCTCTCCCCGCGTCCCACTCACCCGCTAATCGGTCCACATGCGATGTATCGAAAATTTCCCCTATATAGCGTTGAATTGGAATGCTACATTTAGATGTGTAGCTGCTACTTGGACTGCTCGATCAACTGTCACGCACAGCTGTTCGACTGGCGTCGACCATCAATACTGTAAATTGTTTATTCACATTTCAGCTGAAAAAAATGTATTGTGCGATGAGAGTACGTATTTTGAAAGGAAAATTGCAGTTTTAGGTTTTTTGAATTCGTGTGGTCAGGCGGATGTATCAGCTGGTAAGAGAGAACTGACATTTCATGTAGCAAGTCCATTCAGCGAACACAAATTTAGCAGTTTTCCAATTTCTTGTGGTGGGGATATGTAGCACATCACAATATGTGCTCGCTGAATGCACTCATTTATAATCTGCTGGAAAATTCTTCGTAGGTAATAATCCTTAAAATTTGCTATTATTCCGTAGTCCACGAGTGTATAATAGCAGTCCTATTTTTGGGAGGTATTTCGCTTGAGCATCTGCACATATGTAGTTCCGAGAGGTTGACGGGATGCCTGGAACATTATCGAACAAAAGCAAAAACTTATTGCTCAAATTTATTGACTATAAATATGCGGTGACTTCATGACAAAATAGTTTTTAAACCAATCCTCAAAAATAATGTTCGTCATCCAGGCCTTCTTATTACTTTTGCAGATGACTGGCAAAATTAAAACAATCGAATTTACACGTCCAGCACAGTTGTTTATCCTTTTAGTGGAATTTTCAACACCAAACTAGTTTCTTTACTTTGCATATAAAATGGGAAATCCCTAAAACATATTCGGCCGTATAACGAATTATTAAATGTCGTATATCGAAATAGTGCCATAATTAAAAAGGGCCGTAAGAGCGAAATGCCGTATAAAGAGAGGCCGTATAATGAGGTATGAGTGTATTGTAGTTTGGCTGGTCTAGCGGTTAGTGCGCGCACCTTTGGTGCACAGGGTCATGAGTTCGAATCTCACCGTGAATCATGGTGTTTTGCGAACTCACGAGCTTGTGACGGACTATGATCTCACTCAAATGTTAAACGAGTACCCATTTATGGGGATAAATAACACTGCTGAGCGTGATGCTGATCTCATTACCTCAACATAAAAGCAGAGAAGATCTTGGAAATAGGATGTCACTAACACATCCTGCGGCCTTAGTACAATACTGGATTGTCGCGCCTGTTATATTATTTATTTATAATTACGACCAGTGGAAACTAACTATAAACTTAGACAAATCTAAGATTATGATATTCAGAAAACTTTTTCGACTGGCAAGAGATGAAAGAGGTGGTGTTACAAAGTAATCGAAATCAATGTCGTCAAGGAATACAAATATCTAGGAGTTTGGATTTCTAGCAACTTGAACCTCCAGTCGCATTTGGCAAAGAAACTAAAAGAAGCAAAGTGGGCGATAAATGCGCTATGGAAATCCTGCTTCAACTCTGCAGTATTGATCCACACGGCAAAGTTTAAAATATATCAAGCGGTATCCAAGTCCGTGATGTTATATGGGGTTGGGGTGGAAAGTTACGGTCTGCTCTTTGCGTGCTCATCACTCACATCACATATAATACAAACTGCTGGGGGTCCCGTCTTCTAATGTCCTATAACGCTGAAAAGAAGCTTCTAGCCGCTTTTTGAGTGCCGCAGGATCCTCGTGCTCCGAAGGACGAGTAACTTGTATGTCTCACATACGCGCGATCATTCTCGTCAGTTTTTATTTATTTTATCGGTTTATTACTTATACTCTAGGTATTCCAAAAATACCTACAAAACTCATCACAAATTGATGGACTTGAAGTCGGCGACCAAAACACAATATAATTGCAAATTATTCATTTGTTAAACGTCCAGATAATAACGTAGCTAATAATAATTAGAACTGCTTCAAAAGCTATTCACACTCAATCTTCAAATCAAAGTTTCTTTGATTCTACCAATTCCTAAGTGCCTAACTTTTCATAAAAGTTCATTAGAATAAATGCCTGAGTAATTTGTTGCCTTTTCCTGAAGAGTCCTGGATTTTATTATAGCCAAATCACATTAAAACAAGTATGCGTATGTGAGACATACGTATGTGAAAAAACGCGCGATCATCCTTATCATGATAGAAGTGCGAGCATCGGAAGGTTAAGCATTCCAGCCACCCATTACTATTATATAAATCAGAAATTCCTAGTTGAGTTGCATAAAGTGCATTAAGCTCTATACACACTTTAGAAGATTTTGCATAATCTTGAGATTTTACAAAAACTAGGCGAAAATCTTGTAGATTTTCCATACATTTTCATAGATTTTGTACGGAGATTATAACCAAAATCTCGGAGAAAATCTTTACAAAATCATGGTGAAGTGTGGTGAGCTTCGCATTTGACAATTCTACAGTAGAGGTCATCTCATCCATTTTCGCTTGACCAATGAATAAGAAAATATAAAAAGGAAACGCAACAAAGCACACATATACTGTATATGTGAATTTTTAAATGGAACCAAAATCGTTGCTCCGTTGCTTGGCTACTTGTAGCTTTGATGACATTTAAAACAAAAAAAGATCTTCTAAAATCGAAAAGTCATAAATGGTCATCATATTTTCTAATTTTTCACAGTGTTTTAAGAAGAAAAATTTAAAGTGGAATCAGTGGCGGCTCGTATACAATAATGCTGGGGGTTCACAAAAAAGAAAACTAAATACATACGACATCAACCTCTAAAAATGTATTTTGACGTATACCTAAGACTAACTGCTTTGAATTAAAATTATTTTATTTAATGTCAAAGTATAGTCCATAGATTTTAAAACTAAAGAATTACATATTTCAATTTTCACATAACAGTCAAGAAAAACCACAAAATTTTTCGAATCAGCAGCACGCCAACATTTATTTTTTATCATTTACTTGGCACTGAATTTTTCCACAAATTGCTTTCCTATCGAAAAGTTCAGACAAGGCAACCTCCTAAAACATTTCGCTTTAATTTTTTGTCCTTAGAAAAGTTCTTGTCAAACAATATATAAAGTTAAACCTAAAATCTTTTTCATTTTTATATTCTTTCATTGAAAATAATCACCTGAACTGGAATGCATTCGGTTCATCACCAAGTACTGTGCTTCTGCTGTGCACAACCTATTTGTGCACAAATTCTAGTGTAAATTTTGCACTATCCCCTCGCCCCGGGAACCCGTCACATATCTGATTTTGGAGCGAGTGCACCAGTTCATATGACTGTGCACCAACACCGTGGGTGCTAGATGTTGGTCGCTGGTCGAGACATGGATTCAATGCATGGCTTGGGCATATCGTATATGCATATGTGCGTACGATTAGAGTATGTTGCGTTGCGCGGTTTGTTCTGTTTTGTTAAGTATGTTTGATTTAGCGAAGATATTGAGCACATTATTTGTTGATATGGTTGTCTTATCAGGGGGTGCACGTGCACATGTGCACATATGGGCGAGCCGCCACTGAGTGGAATCGAAAAAAAGGTTCTTGTCAAACCAAGGTGCTGTATAGTGATTTAGTGAAAGTGTGACAATTAGTTAGTGAAAGTGGAAACACGTAATTAAAGACAAAATGAAATGTGTAGTGAGGACCTGCGAAAAAAGGACGCGTTCGCGAAGATGTGGAGTATCTTTCCACAGGTAACGTATTAAATATAGTTACTAAATAATTTTGCATTATGTTTTAATTTTTAATACTAAACATTTACATAGTACAATTTCATTCCCAATAAAAACGAATTTTGTACCCAATATGAATGCAAAATTGCAATGTAAACAAATGTATGCGCTTGCGCATTCTATTGCAATTTGTTTATGTAAGTTTGTACTGGGGGCGTCGTTTAAAAATGGGGGCGACAAGTTAATGAAAAATAATTAAAATTAATTTTTGGCGATAAAGTTATGTTAAAGTTAATTTAACGATTTTTCTGGTATTTTATGTTTATTCTATTAAAAAAACATACGTTATTGTTTGTAGATTTCCCAAGGATAACGCTCTAAAAGAAATCTGAAGGAAAGCCATATGGTATGAGATACCCAAAACAATTTGATAGACGATTACCGACCGAAATTACATTATCAATTTATATCTAAAAAAACGATAAATATGTCAATATATACCAGATAAAAATGAAACAAATTCTTTACATTTAAGACATATTTGTTGGTTGCTCCCAACACATATTGAACACTACGTCACTGGTCATTGCTATAGTATGAGTAACCATAAACACATCTAAGCAAAAAGTCCCCTTTAATTTTAGAATTTTCATTTCCTTCTTTTTCTTGTTCGTTGCGCTTGACACATGGTTTTGTACACAACAGTGTGATGTTTTCACCTATTGAAGAACATCAATCATTGACATAATTCCTATAAGATAGATTCTGCTTCTTGTTTGAACAAATTAATAAAAATAACAGTTTCAGTCGTGCATGAAATTGTGTCGGAATTGTTTGCAATTTAGACGGATTGTACTGTACCTTCAAGTCGTGGAACAAGATTACGACCATAGTGTTCACAGCATACGAGATTACGTAATCTACGTAGATTTTGCGGCTATATGTGTAAAGCGCTTTATAACTCAATGCCTATTTCTTGAGCTTGAAATATATTAGACGCGTCAGCAGAAAAAATGCTTCTGCTGCTGCTGTCAATGTGGGTCATCAAAGGCAAATGCGTGTGCTCTAAATTGAAATTTTTCTGCTGATGCCGATGCTGACGCGTCAAATGTATTTCAAACATTGGTCATTTGTTCCGCTTATTAGGCCTATCTACACGCGAAACAAAAACGCGAGAACAAAACCGGTTTTTATATGAAAATTGAATTTTTCCTTGCCTTGCTTCTCACGAATCTCTTCTGAAAAAACGTCATCTTGTTCATGTTTCATTGGAAAGGTTTCGCTCGGGCTTGTTTAAACAATTTTTAATCGCATTTTTTAAATTTTTTGTTGTTTTTTCTCTTTCGGAGGCGATCCTATTAAAATTGTAAAGCCCACTGTACATTATATCACTATTGTGAATGATTTGTGCTCCTGTTGTTGACTGACAGTTACTTGTTTATGTAATTCTGACCTTGTCACTATTGGTAAAATTGTGTTTATTTTTACCGGCAAATGCGGCAACTTTCCTTGCTGAGAGCCTTCTCAAATCTCGTCGTATTCACAAGAATGGCAAGCAATGACGCAAAATTTGTTTTGAACGAAATCGACGGCGACCTATTCTCGGCACCCAAAACGACTTCTTTGGCGCACTGTGTTGGTGGCGATTTTGCTATGGGCGGTGGAATTGCCGTGAAGTTCAAACAAGTCTTCGGAAAAATGGACGAATTGTTGGCTCAAAATACCTGCACGGGTGGAGTGGCAGTTTTGAAGGATGACGCTCGCTACATTTACTATTTGGTGACAAAGGACCGCAGCCATGAAAAGCCGACATATGAATCGCTTCGGGCATCACTCGATGCTATGAGGAAGCATATGGTAAGAGCAGATCTCTTCGATTTTACTAAGAAATTAATCAAGATTGTCTATTTGCAGGTTGAGAACAAGGTCAGTCATTTGGCGATCCCAAGAATTGGATGCGGCATCGACGGTCTGGAATGGGACAAGGTGCAAAATGAACTACAAACTGTGTTTGGTTCGGAAGCGGTCAATATTACTGTCTACAACTTTGTGCCCAAATAAATTGCTAATAGATTTGACTGTAATCTTGAAATTCTTTCGGTTGTGCACATACGTATTTATTTCAAAACAAATAAAACAAAATGTTAAAAAATTACCACAAACAATAAATCCATTTCATTCAAGAAGCTACGTAATTGTAGATGACAATCTCAACATCATCATCCCTGAAGACTTCTGTGATAAAATCCTTGACTTTGGCCCAAATAAGTCGATCCAGTCCGCAACCGATTCTCGGCATTGCCAACTTTCGAATGCCGTTCGTGTCCTGTTTTATCCAGAATGCAACAGTGAAGATCAATGAAAACTACATAAAACAAAAACCACTCACCATGTGATCTTTCATCGCTTCCAACGACTCGCACAGCGACTGATAAGTCGGCTTCATGTAGACCGTCTGTTTCGTGACTAAATAATAAATGTATCTTCCCTTATCCTTCAGCAGAACCACTCCACCGACTTTGGGATTCTGGGCCTTCAATTTCGGTACTTGACCAAACTTATCCCTAAAAGATACCACACTTGATGCTGGGCAAATGTCCTGCGATGTTGGAGCAAGCCTCTTACCTGAATTGCTTGGCTATTCCCTTGCCCATACGCAAATCAACCGAAACACAATGTGCAAGAGAATATTCCTTCGAGGCAGTAAATAAATCGCCAGACGTTTCAGTTATTTTACACATTTTTGAGTTTTTATAGCGGCAACTGAAGGGAAATCTTAAAAACTGCAACAGAAAATTTATTCGTTGAATGACATTGCGCGCACATTCGAAAGAAGGCTATTGTGAATGAGTGGAGATTTTTGGATGGAGAATTGCGGATTGAGTATATGTATTGTGAAGTCAAGTGAGTGGAACTTGATGAAATGAGTAAAAGAGTCTGAGTGTGATAGCATGAAGTAAGTACATACATAATTGGAATTACTTATACTTTATGGTGATATGTTCGTTGGTGAAACAGATCCTGAAAGCAAACGAATAACAGTTAAAGTGTGTGATAATTTATCTTACAAATTCTTAAAAAAACGGACAATATGTTCCAGATGACAATGGTTACAAAAAACCGAATTCTAATTGACTCGTAAGTAAAATTTGGTAATTTTTGGAGTTTTATAGTGCAAACAGGAAAGTAAAGCTGGCATTCTGTAAGGCGATAGGCGACAGCATCGTATAACCGATATGTAATTATTAACTAATTAATTAATTATTTATTATAAGTCTTTCAATCAGTTGAACCAGTTACAACAAATATACAGAGACTCTATTAGTGCTCGCACTAAATTATAAAATCAATTTAATGTCCTGAAGGCATATTACTTTATGTAAAGAATTCCATTATGCGATAGGTTTTAATTTAAGGGCGGTTTTAACGTGATACGAAGCAATCGCTTTCGAATCGAATTAAATATGATAGCGCGTTGGATTTTTTGTAGATCACTTCGACTTCAGGGCTTAAACCATGCGCCATTTGAGCCAGATGAGCTGACTTCTTCGAGTAAAGACAAATTCCATCGGCGTGGACCGCGGGTATTCCAAGTATTAAAGGTAATCAAATAACTTCCATCTGATGATGATGTGATCGCTACATGATAAACCCTCTCGTTAACCAGCTTGTTCAGAGTGCGGTCGACAGTTTTTTTTATCCAGTCCAAAATTATTTTGGTCATTGTTTTGGATGCTATGCTGGGAGGAGACAGATTCGCCGCCAATTATTAGAATCCTTGATATTCCCTTTCCTGGGCATTTTAATGATTCTTCCACTCTTGAGGAAGAGTCTCGGTTGGTCACCACAATTAAATCAGGGACAGAAGATTATCAGCTGGAGCGTTGATATTCGCCTTCAAAAGTTAGAGAATCCATTTACCTCCCGGGGATTTACCAGGTTTCAATGATTTAAGAAGGGCTTTGGTTATGCCCACCGGTACACCGGCCTTCTACGACATGCTGGGATAGCTCTGCCATAATTACTGCCGCTCCATATCGGTGACACAGACAAAAAAAAAAAGATTGATGCTGCAAAGAGATCGGTTTATGCTTGTGCAGTGGTTCCCAACTCAGAATCGTTTGCGGACCACTTAGCCTGAAAATGGATCTCCACGGACGACCATTCAATAAAAATCTTTAAGGGATCATGATTTAATTTTTGCCATGTTTTGCCAGGTTCGAGAGAAGGGGAAAAATCTGTTTTGATCGCGTCAATTGCCTTACCAGCTGAGATTTTTCTCGCAAACGAATAGTTGTCTTCTGGTCTGGAAGAAGTAACTTCGATTAAAAGTTATCCAGTAAACGGTATAGCTCGGTCTTCAGACTCGAATTTGTGACAATTCTTAGCGCGAATAACCTTTTGAATTTTTGCAATCGAGTTCGAATTTTATAATTAGTTTGAATAATTTGGAAAGCAACCTTCGCCTTCCCATAATCACAGACCTAGTAGTAAAGTATTCACTGGATATTCTGTTACATGACCGCATGTTTGGATTGTAACTTTAGTTAGTCGCAAGAAAATATAACTTTTTTGTAAGAAATATCCGAAGTCTCCCTGCGGACCACCTACGGGTCTCTCACGGACCACTTCCCGTCCGCGGACCGACCACCTGTTGGGAAACAGTGCGCTAGTGTTATCAGTAGCACTCCTGGCTGATTTTTTTTTTTAATTTAATTAAAGTATGTTGCGAGCACATTTTTCTGGAAATTCGGCGCCTTGACCCTTCTATTTCATTCACATCTTCTTGGCCTATCGATAAAGATGTATTTCATTGAAATTGTTGTTGTTTACATAGGTAGAGTTATTACACTTTTGAACAAACGTCGAGCCTATTCTGGAGATCGACAATGTATAAGATATTTGAATTGTTGTTTTAAGTCGCCAATTAATTGTACAATCAAGCTCCTTTTTCAGGTTCCACTACCGAATTCGCAAGAGCAAGAGTTTTCTCCACAAAAAATTTACTTTTCCGCAGAAAATAGGCTTAATTATACAATCAATTGAACAGTCTATGCGACTCTTATAGTCCTGACACACTAGACGATAAACTCGTTCCATAAACCGCTAAAAGCTCTGAGCTTTCCTAACCACGATACCATGACACACTACACAATTGCGGGTTATGAATGTGAAAAAATTTAAATTAATTTTCGACAATTGACAATTCAAAAATATTTCCTGCTAAGAAATGTAAATTTAGTCTTTTAGAGACTTGAAACGGTAGATATTATACAGGATAAAACCTTTCGCCGAACTTTTATTACAGCTAACGCTACCTAAATCGCGGATAGAATTCTCGGTCAGCATCATATTTTCTACGATTCATCGACGTATTAGAACCAAAAGGCAGCCGTTCGTTTTATGGCTGGATGGAAATCTCAAAGAAATAGAGCCAATACCACTTACGTTACTTTGAACCCTTTATTATAGCTGGTTTCGAGGAACCAATAAAAATGAGCAACAAATTACATATGTATATATTTTTTTTTTTCAAAATAAAAGACAATTTAGCACTTGTCGCAAAATTATCAAAGTGCGATGTTATCCAGGATATTGTTATGCGAGACTTTGATATTTTCATATCCCCATTGATGACTCCCTAATAACACACTCTACACTTTGTACTAATATAGAATCATCTCGACAGATTGCGGTTTCGCCTTCAATTTTCCGAATTCAGCTACCGTTTATCAATCCAACCAAACAGTTTTTCTCAGGAATGTCTCTAAATATAAGGAAAACATGCGAATTATATAAAGTTGTCGAATGCAAACTGATATTTAACTCACCAATAGTTTGTTTATCACAAACGAAAATCGGGAAATAAGCTCTTGTAAAACTTCTCGCAATGAAAGACCATGACAGGCAATGAAAGACCATGACATGCATTTGGCAACGTGACGTATAAATAATGACATTTTTAAAATAATCTTACGTGAACTACGTTAAAAAAAGAGCTTTTGGCTGGTTATAATGAAGGTTAGGAATCGAAAGCTCCACCGAATTGCGGGTTACAACGAGTTTATGAGAGCTTTCATAAACTCCAAACGGCTCATAAACTCGTTATAAACCGCATATAAACTCGTTCCCGGCTCATAAACTGCATTCGTTCGTAAACTCGTTTAGATGTGTCAGGACTATTAGACCTGAAAAGATATACAGTAAAAGCTCCCGTGGACGGACATGGACGGTTCCAGCATTTTCGTCCGGCCACGGAAAATGTTCGCATGCGGGAGAGGGTTAAACAAAATTGCTTCTATGGGTGCATTAATTTATACACACTAATTCAAAAGGAACATTAAATCAATTAAAGTGTTGTTTCTATGTGCATGTGTTTTAATTCATTTTTGGTTTACAAACCTCCACAATGTACAATGCGTAAATGCACGTTTACCAATAAACTGTTCCAAGCTGTCATAGGGAAAACAAGTAGAAAAATGTTAGCTTTAATTAGGGATTTCAAAAACCGGTGAAATGCTCCTTCCAAAGTTGTGGGTTACCCAGAGTGACCACTTGACCCGGTCTGGCATTGTTTCTTGAAAGTTGTAAGACACTCGAGCGTTCGTAATGACTTCTTTCCACTGAATTAACCCTCAGAGCGTTAAGTAAAGCTTCTTCAAATTGGCAGTGTCGCGTGGTGTAGAGAACCTCGACTATGTAAGTCTACATCAACGCGTGAATTCCTTAAGAACCACAGGAGGGGGTAACTCATTCTAAAGGAAAATCACGAATAGCTTCAGCAGGGAATGTAATGTAATGTAACTTGTAATAAAATTTAATTTAAAGTAGATCGTAAGTTGCACTCCTTGGCGCTTTAATCCTTTCAACAGGGGCGGCCGGTCTAAGTGGGCAGGTAGGGCACTGCCCACCCTACAAAATGCTAGCTAAAAATAAAAATAAAATAAAAATTATTTCTTAGCACATAATTGATTCACTTCGGTACCTACATGCATATCTAACTTAACGTAACTTAAAATGACAATAGCCATTCATTAGTACTTAATCACGATTAAATTGCCAATATAAAAAACTCCTCTACATAAGCCAAAGCTCATATTGATATCAGTTGAATAATTATAAGAAGCGCACGCGTGAATCACCAACCATTATGTACTTTGCATTGCGCCCATTCATACTTCCTTCATGTATCTACTCATCATATCAACATCATCATCTCAACTCAACCTATGGGCAGAATGCCTTTCTGCCCACATGTACCATCAATCTATTCTATAGCTATTCCATAGCACATGGAGTCACGATGAATCTTCTTATACGCTCAACGCATGCGCATTGAAAGTATCTGAACTTCACTAAAGGGCATGCCCAATACTACACTAGTAGGTATCCATGAACTTGTGCAACGTTCGCGAGCGCGTGGCCCGTGGCGCTGTTCTAGTAGTTAGATACTCGTAGCATAGTGCGTGCTGCATGGATACAATAATAAGGCCGTTTCGCATTTAAATTGTGCATGGTGCATTGTAGAGTATTTAATTTGTGCGTGTGTTTTTGTCAGATTTTCTTCCTTTTTTGAAGTGGTTTGGAGGCGTTATACTCGTACTTGTAGCAGTAGTGCATGATTACGTTATCAACGGCCGTTTTTTATTTTTATTTGTTACGTATGTTTTTAGAAAACACTAATCGCTTTTCTCTGATTCCCTACATTTTAGTGTTATTAATTACTATTATAAAATATTTATTTTGGTGATGGGATTAATATTAAAATCTTATTTATTTGATCTAATATGTATAATGCTTGATATAGATACCTATTTATATTATCTCCTCTATATGATCTAGAAGTTTTAAATTTAGTTTGTATGTACTTAAAAAAATGATTTTTTGTTGTTGTTATGTTATTGCATGTGCATGGTATAGAAAAAAAATCCCACTTCTATTCCTCACACCTTTTTCCTCCCCATGGCAAGAGGGATCTAAACCCTCCCCGCTAGCTCTTGCTGGGCAGTGCATTTTATTTGCGTAATTGTATAAATACATAGCAGCTTGAAAGTATAACTAACTTCCTAATTTACAGGAATTGTCTTTGATAAATTATTTATGCAGGAAGATTTTTAGGTATGTCCTGTTATTGTGCGAAAGAATGTTGGCAGTACTTTTAAAAAAATTATTTTAAGTAAACAAACTTTCGGACATAATGTCTCATCATAATTTAATATATCATTACAATTAATCATATATTAGGTGATCTGTTTGGGTTGCCTTTTCTAGTCTCAAATGAAAAAAAAGAAAGAGGTATCCAAATTTGAATTACCATTAAAAGGACCAGTGCTTAATATTTACTTATTGAATATAATTTTATTGAAATATTGTCGCGACTATTGCTGGTCCCTTTGAAAGGTAAATACTGGATTATTTTTCCACATTGCGACCGTTCTCTGCCAAAAAATTGAAGTAATATAGGATTCCGAACTGTAGCTATTTGTATGCATTTTCATGGTGCGATTGAGCATAACTGATGTGTACAAAAAAAAACTCTAAACGATTCACCTAATACATACGTAAATACAACAAGCTTAAAAACATTAAAATGGACTGACTAACAACAGCACAATTTAAACGCGTTAAAAAACAGTGTGGATATGCATGTATAGTATTCTTTCCTGATGGTAAATCTGCCCACCCGGCTCTGTACTTCACGAGCCGCCACTGCCTTTCAATATGACTCGCACAATAGGATCCCGTGCAATATGTACATGCTCTGCTCCAGAAGCATTTCTTCTCATATAGGCAAAACTATCCTCCCAGATGACCAGTCTCGGCATCGAAATTAACGCGGAATTTCTGATGGGCCCATAGGATCAACAAGGAATCGATCATAAAGGAATCGAATTATATTTGTGTAATCTCCAGTCGGCGATAAGTCCTTTATTGGAAAATTTTGTTTGCCAATAAATTGTTTTATGATGAACAGCTTATAACACACAAAACAATAAATGATTCGCCGATTCCAAAAGGCCCATTTGTATGTTCTTACACACAAAGATTTTTTCCAGTAGACAGAACAGTTAAAACTTTGTCCGGAAATAAGAACGGAAATTCAAATACCGCTTAACTGAAAAGTTGAACAATCGACCGGGTTAAAAACCGGAAGACAAAAAAGCCGACCGGGCTGGTCGTCCGTTATGGAAGTATGGGTTTTTGGTCTAACCGTTCTGATTCTGTATCCCTATTTCAATACACAAATGCATGGTATCCGTGCTCCGTGGACCAAAAAATCTTCAAAAACAAAACCCAAATGCATTTTTGTGATTGTATCCAGTTTTCATTAATTTCAGCAAGTCGACTAAAAATTAAATTTGTGTCCGCTTACGGGAGATGATTTATGAGAAATGTATGTAGGAATAGTGTCCGCGTTTGGCTAGTGGAGTGGATTTTGTTCTAAAATATGAAGGAAAAAATAGGGACTAAGAAAATTGTCCGGCTACGGCAGATGTCCGCCTGCGCGAACGGAGCATTCACTGTATTCTATTGATTTAACGATTTAGTTGTCATTCGAGTTTGTTCTTATTATTGTAGCTCATGAGCATTAGAGTCGCCATACATAGTGCAATTAATTGTTCAATCAAGCTTCCTTTTTATGGGGAAAGCCCATTTCCTCTAGCGAATTCGGTAGTGGAACCTAAAAAATTAGCTTTTTCCACAGAAAATGAGCTTAATTGTACAATTAAGCGGACAGTCAATGGCGACCTTTAAGGGTCAATTGCTCAAAGAGCGCATAAAGCACCCGATTTACTGACGTGAGCTCAACAAGCGTCTAATAGGACCGACCAGGCATAAACCAGCTTGTTTAGAGTGCGGTCGACAGTTTTTTTTATCCAGTCCAAAATATTTTGGTCATTGGTTTGGATACTATGCTGGGAGGAGACAGATTCGCCGCCAATTATTACAATCCTTGATTATCCCTTTCCTGGGCATTTTAATGATTCTTCAATTCTTGGGGAAGAGTCTCGGTTGGTCACCACAATTGAATCAGGGACAGAATATTATCCGCTGGAGCGTTGATATTCGCCTTCAAAAGTTAGAGACTCCATCCATTCCCCGGGGATTTATCAGGTTTCAATGACTTAAGGAGGGCTTTGGTTATGCCCAGCATGGATGGAACACCGGACTCTAGACGCCTTCTACGACAAGCTGGGATCGCTCCATATCGGTGACACAGACAAAAAAAAAAGATTGATGCTGCAAAGTGATCGGTTTACGCTAGTGTAGTGGTTCCCAACTTAGAATCGTTTGCGGACCACTTAGCCTGAAAATTGATCTCCACGGACCACCATTCAATAAAAATCTTTTAGGAAGCATGATTTAATATTTGCCATGTTTTGCCAAGTTCGAGAGAAGGGGAAAAAATGTTTTGATCGCGTCAATTGGCTTACCAGCTGAGATTTTTCTCGCACACGAATAGGTGTCTTCTGATGGTCTGGAAGAAGTAACTTCAATTAAAAGTTATCCAGTAAACGGTTTAGCTCGGTCTTCAGATTCGAATTTGTGACAATTTTTAGCGCGAAAAACCTTTTGAATTTTTGCTATCGAGTTCGAATTTTATAATTAAACCTATCGCCTTCCCATAATCACAGACCTAGTAGCAAAGTATTCACTGGATATTCTGTTACATGACAATGAGAGCGCATGTTTGTCTTGTGACTTTAGTTAGTCGCAAGAAAATATAACTTTTTTTGTAAGAAGTATCCGAAGTCTCCCCGCGGACCACCTACAGGTCTCTCACGGACCACCTACGGGTCTCTCACGGACCACCTCCGGTCCGCGGACCGACCACCTGTTGGGAAGCAGTTCGCTAGTGTTATCAGTAGCACTCCTGGTTGATTTTTTTTTAAATTTAATTAAAGTATATTGCGAGCACATTTTTCTGGAAATTCGGCGCCTTGAACCTTCTATTTCATTCACAACTTCTTGGCCTATCGATAAAAATTTATTGCATTCTAATTGTTGTTGTTTACAGAGATAGAGTTAATATACTTTTGCACAAACGTCGAGCCTATTTTGGAGAGCGACAGTGTATAAGATATTTGGATTGTCTTAGAGTATAGACTGTGCAATTGATTGAACAATCAAGCTCGTTTTTTAGCTTCCACTACCGAATTCGCAAGAGAAAATTATCTTTCTCCACAGAAAATGAGCTTAATTGTACAATAATTTGCACAGTCTATGGTGACTCTTAAGGTCGACATAGATTGTGCGATTAATTGAACAATCAAAGCTCATTTCTGTGGAGAAAGCTCATTTTTTAGGTTTCACTACCGAATTTGATAGAGAAAATGAGCTTTCTCCATAGAAATGAGCTTTGATTGGTTAATCGATTGGATAATGTATGCTGACTCTTAGCACCGTAGACTCAGCGATTTATCGGCCAATCAAAGCTCATTTCTGTGGAGAAAGCACATTTTCTGTGGAAAAAGCTCATTTTCTCTTGCGAATTCGGTAGTGAAACCTAAAAAATGTGCTTTCTCCACAGAAATGAGCTTTGATTGGCCGATATATCGCTGAGTCTATTGGGCTCTTTAGACCTGAGAAGATAAATTCTATTGATGTAGCCTTTCGTCGTCTGACCATTTTCTCACCAACGATTTAGTTATCATTCGAGTTTGTTCTTATTGTAGCCCATGAGCATTAGAGTCGCCATAGATAGTACAATTAACTGTACAATCAAGCTTACTTTCTATGGAGACAACTCATTTTCTCTAGCGAATTCGGTAGTGGAACCTAAAAAATGAGCTTTTTCCACAGAAAATGAGGCTAATTGTACAATTAATCGCACAGTCAATGGCGACCTTTAAGGGTCAATTGCTCAAAGAGCGCATAGAGCAACAGATTTCTGAATAAAAATATTTATTTATTTATTTCTTTTAAACATATATTTTTATTGTTTTCCGTAATTTTTAACAGCGATTATGCATCTTGACATTTTCATCGACTGCGGCTGATTTTAATGCAGTGAACAGTTCAACCATTTTCAGTTTGATTGATTTTGGAATCGCACTTGGAAATTTAACTATAAATAAATAAATAAGTGCGTTTTTTATCGTGCCGTGTAGTTTTGTCTAACGAAACTTCATATAAAAAATAACAACAACAACCATTTTGCTGCCTTTTTTTACACGAAGCTCGGTTGCCCAAAACTACGCGGAATGATCAAATAGCGCACTTATTAATATTTTTAGATTTAACGATTATAGTTTTTTTTTAATCTCAATAAATTAATTTGATCAAAATAATGCCAAAAGGTCGTACGAATAAAAAGATGCTCTGCTTATTACTTGGCTAAACAAGCACCAAAAAACGAAAATTTACATGTAAATCGACCAGCTTAGCCAAGTACTGAGCAAAGTATGTATTTCTCTTTCATGCGATCTATATGCGTTTTTTACTATCGGGAACAGACCAATTTTATGCTCAAATTTGCATAGAAGTCGTTGTACCCGATGGTAAAAAAACGCTTCTAATATGAAGTTATGTATGCAACTTACCAACAAACCGAATGTATAAATTTCCCTTTTCTTGCTGAGTGCATGGTATGGGCAATCCTTCGCCTTTCACTTCATGCACATACTGAGGATGTATAACATCATTTATTTCAATAAAGAGCTTCCTTTCATCGATAGTTTCAACAAAGATGCGAATACCGCACAAGGCATCCTTCAAACCTATTTCTCGGGTCATAAATAAATCTGACTTATTTCTGCTGAAAATATTATGCGGCTTGTCCGTTGCTACGAAAATAACATCAGCCGGAATTCGTCCTGGTACACGATCACCTTCTTCTCGAAATGTCACTCTTGTACCCGGTAACATGCCAGGTGGAATTTTTATTGATAATGCTTTTTCCCTTAATGTTTTCATTTGGGTGTTAGCTTTTTTTTTCAAAAAATTATGAATATTCTTCAGAACATACCTTGCCGCAGAACAACCCGCGTTTAATTCCTGTCGAACTATTTTCATACACTTGACGCCACCAAAGAAAACATCTTCCAGATCCAGATACAACAATTTCTCTACGGGAGGATCCTTTTTCTTAAGAAATGCACTTTTCTCCGAAGTATAGAGCGGTGCCGGATTAACTGATTCCTCTATTAAATTCGCATAGGGAGAATATGCTGCAAAAACTTCAAAAAAAGTCTTCATGTAGTCTCCATGATATTGATATGGATAAAAGTAACCACAAGGTAATGGCACTCCTTTGTCTAGGCCAGCTTCTCCGTAATGATTGTAGACTTCTCGTCGAAGAGGATGAGCTGAAAAAAATTGCAATTTTCTCTAGGAAAACCAAATAGAGTGATTATAAATCTTACATACATAGCACATCGTACGCCCGGTTTACAAAACTCCACTGAACAGCTGGCTGTAGGGATGGTAGATGATTTCGATCATCCAGTCCTTCCACACAGGTGGAGTCTTCATCGCGAATTGGATGAAATTTGATTGCCAGCTTTCTGTATGCAACGGTAACCTGCTCCGGTGTCGCATCGCGGGGAATGTTTAGAACTGCATAAAAGTCAATTTCTTTAGGTTCCATTAAAGTTTTAAATACCTACACAATATTGTGCTTTTTTTTGACGTTCGTTTGATCGAACTGACTAGAAAAAATAGCGAGCGAAGCAAACTGTAAATAAATCCCTTAAATCAAATGTTTTGTGGGAAGCGATGGAACCGATATTAAATGGAAATAACTAGGGTCAATTAACCCTTTGAGCAATAGATTTAAACGCTGCACATTTTTTTAAATTTTTTATATAAATGTGAACAAAAATGTAATTCAAACAACATTTCTTGTAATTTGATTAAAAAAATAGAGTCCAAAGTATTGTTTTGAGGTGGTTCCATGGTGAAACCACCGGTCTTAAGTGTGAAATTGTACAAACCAATTTTTTTCTGTGGTCAAACGCAATCCAACGTTGCATGTGTTACAAGCCCACCTCCTTCGATGGGGATGCGTTTTTATCCTACAATTAGTGCATCTGCGCAATGTCCCACCCCTGGGCATGTGCGCTGTAGAGTCAAGCCTCTTTTTTTGAGGCACATTTCCTCGAAAATTGAACATTTTTCTGACACTCTTACGCCTAGCTCATGTGCCCGACTATCCGCCCACCAATCCGGATACCACGGCTAGCCTAAAAGATTTCATACTCTTCGCTGTCCCATTCAATTTCTTGAATTTGGGACTCCAGAACGTTTTCATCCAGATTGGGCGCTAAAGAATTCTCGTAGTTATCTTCCTCATAATTCATGCCATTTGAAACAACACAGGTAAATAATTCGTTGTCGGAAGGTATGTCCTCAAAGAATTGCCGAAACTCTTCCAAAGACATAATTTCTATTGCGGAAAATTTCCACGACGTACGCGCCTAAAACAAAAATAAAGCTCTGTAGTCCGAGTGGTTACGCAGTGAAACCACCAACTTCCGGCTTGAACAAAACAAATGCATCGCAACTTCGACGACTTTCAAAATTGGTTAATTTTCTATGGGTGGGTTTCTGATAGATTTATATATTATTACCTGTCATTTTCTTAGTATTTTACTAAATACAAAAAGAAACAATGAGCTTATCGCCAATTTTGCGTTTTTCACTCGAATGACTCTATTCTAGACGGCTTGAATGATATCCAGACACTAAATTTAAAAAACAACCGGTTTCATCTGATAGATTATGGTAAGAATGATGAATATTTGCGGGGGTCGTGTGCTGTAACCACTCGGGCTTAACGTACTCATAGTTTTAGTAGGTGGTCTCATGGTGAAACCACTAGGGCTGAAATTAAAAATTATAATGTAAGCCAATGCTAAAAAAATTGGAATTCAAAATTAGTCAGCCGAAATTGCATATAGAGAAAATCATTATGATCATCCACCATATAAACAAAGGACACTTTAGTTCTAAGTGGATTAATTAGTTAAATTAATTTTGAATATCAGAGATAAGTACAGTTATAAGGGAACCATACAAAATCCCCAAACGTAGAAAAATCCCCAAAATCAAAATCCTCATATTCAAAATCCCCATAATCATAATACCCATTTACAAAATCCCCATAATCATAATACCCATATACAAAATCCCCAATCATAAAATCCCCAAGCACCCGAAATATGCTGGTAAATGGTAGATGAATGGTAGTAAAAAATGGTAGATGGTAAATGGTTGATGAAAGACTGTAAATTGTTGATGGTTGATGGTAGATGGAAGGTGTTAAATGGTAGATGGTAAATGGCACTAGGAGGGTCGTAAATCGATACTAACTTTTTTTTATTAGCACAAACAAAATGTTCGAGTACATTATATTGAATAAACGTTTGCATATATCGTTCTAAACATATTAGGTTTTCTTTAACATCGTCGAGACATGTCCTCATCCGAACGAATATTCGCGGAAAACTTGGTTGGCTTATTGTTGGAACCGATTCGCCTGCACATTATCTGATTTTGTTCTGTGTCACTTCAAAGAGTTTGCCGTTGATTAGCATATATGTATATCAGTCCACGACGGTGATTTTTTTATTGCATAGTAGGACTATTACAATTACAATAGTCTAAATCACCTACTATTTACCATCTACTATTTGCTATTTACCATCCACCATTTGCAATTTACAATCTACCATTTACCATCTGCCACCAACCATTTACAAGCTACCATCCGTCTACCATTAACCACCTACCATCTACCATTTATCATCTGCCATTTGACATCTATCATTTACCATCTACAATAGCCTGAAGAAATTCCCCATTCCCTATTTGAGGTGTGATCTTAGAACGCGCGCGCGTTCTTAGATCACACCTCAAATGGGGAATGGGGAATTTCGTTTGGGGATTTTGGTTTTGGGTATTTTGATTTCGGGGATTTTGATTTCGGGGATTTTGATTTCGGGGATTTTGATTTCGGGGACTTTAATTTCGGGGATTTTGATTACGGGGATTTTGATTTGGGGATTTTGGTTTGGGGATTTTGTGACTGGGGATATCGTATCCAACCCCTTCCACCATAATAAACAAAGGACATTTTAGTTCTAAGTGGATTAATTAGTTAAATTAATTTTAAATATCGGAGATAAGTACAGTTATAACCCAAATAGGACAACACCTTTAACAACAATCAATAAGCACGTTTTTTTGGTTATCCCGTGTAGGTTTGGGTAACGAAACTTCATATAAACAAAATGACAGGTGGGTCAGCTGTCATTTTTTGTATATGGAGTTTCGTTACCCAAACCTAAACGGGATAACCAAAAAAACACACCTACTGTAGACCGAAATCAGGCCAAATCTCTGCTAAATTACGAAACGAGCCCTTGATTGAAGCAAGTTTACGCAGCATACGATACGCTTTAACCTTCAAGCGGGCGCGCGGGCGGTAATTTACCGCCCTGATCATATAAACATGCATAGCTTTTCCCCCCGTTGGCCGGATCGAGGTGGGAGAAGTATGTATTCTTAAGTCATACTGTTATAGATAAGATACAATAAAATTTTGGGTAAATTTTACCTTCCATACCTTTCCAGCGGCCATCAAACGTTCGGGGATTTTATATTTTGGCATATACATAGTTGTGCTCAAAATGTGTGTGCTCTGTGTAATATCACTGAAGTAACATGCTTCGCTAAAACTGCTGAACTTGTTTTATTGTTCACCAGATAATACTTTTTATAATGATAACTTATTTGGGACATGCTCTTCTTTCAATTTACCATAATTATGAGAATGGAAGTTGTACGGTTGAGCGCAGATGGAGGGGAAAAGACGAGGGCGGTAAATTACCGCAGTGCGCCCGGTAATGTCACAAAAAATGCGCGCCCGCTTGAAGGTTAAATCACCAAGGTTTTTTCTACGATGAATGCTATTGAATTGCCCACTGTCAAAAAGTAGTGGATGATAGTTTTGGTTGCCCGGCCCCCTTAGCCCCTCCCGTGGGTGCGCCACTGTAAGTGACAGATATAGTTGTTTTTTGAGTGTACAGTTACCTACGCATTGTCTTTTCGTCCATTTTCTCTCCTTCGTCAGTCCCTCATGGTTCAGACGTAAATTTCAAGATCTCCCTGGATACGTTTAACTCGGTATCTGCATCATCATTCGATGTTTTTGAAATCATCGACGCTTTGGATGATAATGTAAGTTGTAGTCCTAACGGGCTTCTTAGTTTTTTTTTTGTTAAATCCCTATCCTCTCCCCTAAGTCTTCCTCTATCTATCCTTTCAACCTTAAACTTTGCTACTGCATCCTTCCCATCTGCGTGGAAAGTTACGAACGTTTCCCTAAATCCTCATTCGTCCTCCGTAACGAACTATTGTCCAAGATCCATATTGTCCTATTTTCCAAACCGTCTCGTTCATAATTTGTTGTATCCTTCCTTATCCTATCTGTTTTTCAATCGTCTTATCATCATCGTATTGTCAAAGGTCGTTCTATAATGTTTATGTATTATTTATCCCTTTATGGATCACAGAAAAAAACCAAGTTTTTTAAAACAAAATCTTTTATTTTAATTAACTTTTATTAGTATGCATTTCGGGTCGATATCGACTCATCATCAGCAAACGCGTTTAAAAAACTGAAGAGAAAATTTTTTTCAAGTTGACAAAATTATTTAAAAAAAACTTAATGAACATTTTTAACTGTTGGCTGATTTGTTAGCATTAACATATGTATAAAGGACTAATTGCATTTTTTGAAAATAGATAACTGTTAATGTAATTAACGTAATTGATGCATATGTTGCGATTGAAAAATGCATTATGTATTGTACTAATTTAAATTATTTTACAAAATTGAAAAGTGTAGATGATATATTTCCGTGGTCGGTGTTCATTCGATTTCTACATTTTGAAATTAGCATCGCCTCATATGCATCGAGTGTCCTATGGTCGGTGATGTGCTTTAATAATTTGATTCCGCCGATTTGATGGGGTGGCTCATCGGGGAACGAAATCCCCAATCACAAAATCCCCAAACGTAGAAAAATCCCCAAAATCGAAATCCCCATATTCAAAATCCCCATAATCATAATACCCATTTACAAAATCCCCATAATCATAATACCCATATACAAAATCCGCAATCATAAAATTCCCAAGCACCCGAAATATGCTGGTAAATGGTAGATGAATGGTAGTAAAAAATGGTAGATGGCTGGTAGATGGTAAATGGTTAATGAAAGACTGTAAATTGTTGATGGTAGATGGAAGGTGTTAAATGGTAGATAGTAAATGGCACTAGGAGGGTCGTAAATCACACCTTCCATCTACCATCAACAATTTACAGTCTTTCATTAACCATTTACCATCTACCAGCCATCTACCATTTTTTACTACCATTCATCTACCATTTACCAGCATATTTCGGGTGCTTGGGGATTTTATGATTGCGGATTTTGTATATGGGTATTATGATTATGGGGATTTTGAATATGGGGATTTTGATTTTGGGGATTTTTCTACGTTTGGGGATTTTGTGATTGGGGATTTCGTATGGTTCCTCGATGAGCCACCCCATCAAATCGGCGGAATCAAATTATTAAAGCACATCACCGACCATAGGACACTCGATGCATATGAGGCGATGCTAATTTCAAAATGTAGAAATCGAATGAACACCGACCACGGAAATATATCATCTACACTTTTCAATTTTGTAAAATAATTTAAATTAGTACAATACATAATGCATTTTTCAATCGCAACATATGCATCAATTACGTTAATTACATTAACAGTTATCTATTTTCAAAAAATGCAATTAGTCCTTTATACATATGTTAATGCTAACAAATCAGCCAACAGTTAAAAATGTTCATTTAGTTTTTTTAAAATAATTTTGTCAACTTGAAAAAAATTTTCTCTTCAGTTTTTTAAACGCGTTTGCTGATGATGAGTCGATATCGACCCGAAATGCATACTAATAAAAGTTAATTTAAATAAAAGATTTTGTTTTAATAAACTTGTTTTTTTTTCTGTGATCCATAAAGGGATAAATAATACATAAACATTATCATGATCGCAGACGTGGTTCTACCGTGTGAAATAAACACACATTATTCTCGTTCTATAATAACAACAACTCACTGTTGCGAAAGCCATGGATAACCATGAACCGGTTGACGCTGTCTACACGGATTTCTCCATGGCTCTTGACTCCGCCAATCATCAGATGCATCTTCGTAAACTTTATGCCTTCATGGAGCCTCCGGTTCTTGGTTTTACTTCCTACCTATCCCAACGTGAATGTCATATTATTTTTCACTTGTTTGGGCTGGCAAAGCGACGTTTGTGCCATCTCCGCTGCTCCCCATGGTTCTATTTTAGGTCCTTTCCTTTTCTATGTTTTTATAAACGACCTTTCTTGCCATTTTTCCTCTTCTACCCGTCTGTATTCTGACGATCTGAAGCTATTAAGAGTATGTAATCCGTTCTCCTGATTGTTTCACATTACATCACAAACCAGTTTTTGCCTTTTTGAAACTACCTTATTGTCCGAAGTTAATTTAAGTTTTCTGCCTAACAATTTTCACTCCCAAGGTTGTTTTGGGCGACCTGGATAACAGCTGTTCAAAATTTGATGAAAATTAATTCACAAAAAAAAAGTAGTTACTGACGGATCAAACAAATTTTGTCGTTTTAATGTTTCTTGTTTAAAATTTCTAAAAAAAATCATTTTTCAAGGATTTTGAGCTTGACACACCTGGAGAGCGGATAGTTGGAGCCTGCTGGAGCATTACAAACTCCGGATTGAGTGGCTGCTCATTGGAATTTTTTATGTCAGTGATTTTATTTTGATAAGCACCTTTGGAACCTAATTGAGAATAAAACAATAAAACAACAGTTTTCTTTAAAATTTTAAAATATTTTATTTTATATTGTGATTACAGTTTTTTTTATATAAATAGCACTATGTGCCAAAATTTAACTATTGGTTTGAATGAATTTGATTTATATTATGTACTTGTTTCTTTACCTATTTTTGTTCTTTTTTCGTTTGATTGATGTCATATGAAACCTAAAGGTTTATTCTATTATTTATTATGACTTTATTTTTTTTTTATATACATATTACAATTTCTTTACTTTAAAATTCATACTTACATATTTGTAAATCCAAATATGGAGTTTGTATATTAAATAGGTTTATTTAGTTATTTATATTACATTATTTAATTTTTCTTTTATTGTAGTGCTTACTGGTGTTATGTATATTGTGACTACAGATATAGCACACAATTTCATAAAATGAGTTCATACTTCCTTTACTATCATGGTTATTTATTTTGTACTACAGAAGTTAAATTAACATAACATTGCTATGAAAACCGATTAACGTGTGTCAACGCGATTTCAGTTCAAGAGTCTTAAACCCTTTTTCGCGGTATTTTTGACAAATTCTGATGTTGAATTGTATTATTGTGTGACACCAAATTAAGTTCATTAGTGGTGTTAATCTTTAACATGTTCTTACATATTTGGCACTCTTTTATTTAAAAATGGTAATTTTTCAAAATGTTTGAAGAATTGGTCTGGCGAGATATAAAAAAGAACAGTTTTAAAACACTGCAGTAATTAATATTACGATTTTAATAATATTTTCTCCAGTAAAAATATTGCACGGGGCACAATAACAAGTTTATGTATAAGTTTCATTATTTATATTTTTTTATTGGAATTTTAATATCAAAACGATTCTTCTTGAAAAAAGAACAAAAGTTATGAATTTTTAATGTACATTTTTTTTTGAATTCAATAAGGCACTTAAAAAGTACATTTTCTAAACGGCTCATACAATAATTGTAATAATAAATACAAAAAGGACTTAATATCATCAATTTGTATGGAATATTCATGAATTATAAAGATACAAACACACATAGATACATTAAATAATATTTTTAGCCAAAGATTAATACATAAATACTCATACAAACAATACGAACGAGGACATACACTCTACGAAGTATGTACTTCCGACTTTACACGTTTATTTTCTGTAGTTTTGATTTGTTTAAGAAGTTCTTCCGTACATTATTATTTATGCTAAAAATTTAAGGGATGAAATGTTGGACATTAATATGGCACAATTTTATGTTTTTCCTCCCTTTTTTAATTAAGTATAAAATTAAAGAAAGAAACAATTTACTCATGAATAGTAAAAAAATCTTCTTTTACAGTTTGATTGATGTGTATGTGTACAAATTTTATGTACATCTTTTTTTTTTTAGAAAAGGGACCTCTAACAACTCTAATTGTATATTTATATGTTTGTTATAAATTTGTCTAGCTGCATTGTTATTAGTAATAATTTTTATATATGTGTATAAACTATGACCTTTTACTTTTAAATATGGTTTATTAATTCAATTACATTATAATGATGATATTGATTAAATTCTGTAGTTTAAGTGTTGTGGTAAAGTATGAAATAAGCGCCTTCCACTGAGGGTGGTTTTATTTTTTTTTAAAGAAATATGAGTGGATCAATAAAAAGCGAGGCTAATTTCGGGCGTGGCCGAAATTTGGATTACCCTTCGCTCTCCTCGGGCTAAAAGTTTTTTCGGCCGTACCTACGACTTGTATTTAATTACCCCCCCCTCCCATTATTTTCGTTCCGTCTTTACAAAAGTTCCGTTGCGTCGACAAAACAATATTTATGTGGGGTTTGGTTGGAATAAGTGGGCAAATAAAAAATATTTACTCAGAAAATTTTCTTGGGGGATGCGGGAGCATAGCCCCATAGTACGATACCATTTGTTTTCAGCTTTTTTGTTGCTTTGATAAAGACAAATTGATTCAAGGTTTTGTGAAACTGGTGTAAAAAATGTTTCTTAGAAGAACCACAATAGGGGGTTGGGTTTGTATGGCAGTTCCATGACCCCATGGTCCGATTTGATCCATTCTTACATATGTTTTGTGTCATCAATGAAAACACATTTGTATGAAGATTGGTTGAAATAGGTGCACACATAAAAAACTTTTTTTTAGAAGAACCTAATTTGAGGGGTTAGGTTTGTATGGCAGCTCCTTGTCCGATTTCAGCGATTCAAACATATAAAGAGTCTGCAACAATAATAAGCATGTGTACAAAATGTCAGCTCTCTATCTTTTATAGCGGCCGAGAAAAACGCACTGCAACAGACGGACAGACAGACAGACGGACATTGCCCAATCGACTCTCCAAGTCATGCTGATCATCTATATGTATGTATACTTTTTATATGGTCGGAGATGCTTCTCTCAATGCGTTACAAACTTCATGACAAAGTTAATATACCCTTTCACTCTATGAGCGAAGGGTATAAAACACTAAGAAAATTCATTCAAAAAGTGGCTCCAACTTCTGGATTTCTGGATGGCGACCGAAACATCACGGCCACAGAGCACGACCTCTAGCTTTTATAGCGGCCGAGAAAAACGCATTGCAACAGACGGACAGACAGACAGACGGACATCGCCCAATCGACTCTCCAAGTCATGCTGATCATATTTGTATACTTTTTATATGGTCGGAGATGCTTCCTTCAATGCGTTACAAACTTCATGACAAAGTTAATATACCCTTTCACTCTATATGAGCGCTTATATACCGGCTCTTAATTTAAACTATCTTAAAGCATTTTTGGAGATAGTACCTTTTCCATAGGGTGAATATACCGTCCTAGTCTAGTTCGCGTATTAACTTTCTTCTTCTTCTTTTTATTCGAATTGGTTGTGGAATGTGCAGATGTTTAGAAATGGTTTATCTGACATTTTGATTATTTGGACAATATTATGATTGGAATTTGTTTATCTCGCGTTTTTTCTAACCAGGAATTTCATATAAACTTTGTAGCGAAACGAAAATCGAAAACGATATCATTCCAGTAACAAGACGACTTCGCTCTTCCTGGATAAATTTCAGAGACAGTCGCTTGGCTAGGCATTATGTATTGGTAAGCACCTCGCCATCTGTTGCGAGCGGGACTAAATTTAGTTTCGATTAGTTAGTGCACCCCGTATATGCCGTCCAAAAATAATTTAAATTTGTCTAAAACTTTTTATCTTTGCTCCGGTATATAAGCGGTCTATGAGCGAAGGGTATAAAACACTAAGAAAATTCATTCAAAAAGTGGCTCCAACTTCTGGATTTTTTTTTTTTTTTAATTTAGACGAGATTTTCAAATGTTACTAGTAGGTGAATTGTTTAATGTCAGTGATCGAAAAGTAACTTGTGCGAATCATGGTATGTATTTTTAATGTCACTTGTGTCATTTGCGATATTTACTTTCGGTTTAACCACCGCCGTCTATATATTAAGGCCGCAATGTAGACTCGTAAACGTCAAATCCTCAGATTAAATTGCATTGCATTGTTGTTGCTTCTCAAGACATTGTTGTTGTTTGCCCGTGTCCGACGAACAATTTAAGTAGGATCCATGACGTCATTGTACAGCTGAGTTGCGGCTATGATATATCTAGATGGCGTTGGTTTAACGCCCGCTCTTAGTGCTTTCCAGAGTCAACATTCTACGCAGTTTTTTGTGACGTCTAATGTATTTAGCGGTTCAAACCAATAACGAGTGGCTTCGACAGAATATGGTTTTGCCTCCGATTTGCCTATTTCGACAAGAGCCGGAAGCTTCATAACTTCTAGAAATAAGAAAGGCAAATTTAAAACGATTCAACGTTCCTCCCCATTCACGTCTATGAGTCCCATATGACTCATGGAAACAAAGAAAGAAAGGATGAGAAAGGGTCGGGTAGGGGTAATTCTCGAAAGAAGAAGCAAATTTCAGTTTTTAGGGTTTTTTAGAATTTTTTTTTCTTCAAAAAACCCTTATGAAATCGATTTTGTCCGTCCGTCCGTCTGTCCGTCTGTTCACTATACATAACTCGCGAACGGCTCAGCCGATTGTCATGAGATTTGGTAGGAATGTGTAGAATGGTTACAGTCTTTGACACAAATACCTTAGAAGTTGGTAGGAAGAAGATAACAGGGTGTCCCGAACGTTTGAAAAAAGTCGATTTTTTTAGTTTTTATCGGAGATTGACGTATGGGTATTTAAATCAAAGATCTAAACGAGTACATCTCATATCAGTCAGTTTTCCAGTTTCGAGTAACGGTAAAAAAGTTATTGGCGTTTAAAGTTAAACTTCCTTTTCGACCTCCTCTATGCATTTCCACCAATAAAATTTGGTGGAAATGCATAGAATGGTAATGGTGTTTGCCACAAATATTTTTGAAGTTCGTAGCGCAGCCCTCTGTACGCCGGTATTTTTTAAATTTTCAGTTGACAACAATGCACCAGCCATCTCTTCAGATGAACAACAGCTACACAGAGTCACCCGCACAATCTTAGAAACCTTGAGAAAGCGAAAGAAAATAGTAGGTATAACATATACCTACTATTTTCGTAAATGTTATATCTACTTCCTACTATTTTCGAGTAATCTACGTGCAATTTTGTTTGAACGTTTTCCCGTTTGTGCCGCTAAACAGCGCCCGCTCTAAGGGGGGGGGGGGGCAAGCCGGGCGGTCGCCCAGGGCGCCAAATTTGAGGGGCGGCTTTTCGGCCAAACTCGACTAAAAGAAATGGAAAAGCCAAAAGGTAAAATCCAATATTAACTTCGATTTAGTGGTAAGGAAAACATAAGAAGGCGAACTAAAAATGGAATAAGGTTTTGTTTAAGTAAAGAAACACATCAATTGGTTATTTAGGAAACGCGTTAATTTCTTAATGTATCAATTGTATCAATTCTCTTTTTGTTTTAAAGAAGTAAAGTCTTGGCTAGGCTTTGAAGATCCAACAATTGATACGAAGAACTGAAAGTAGAATCTTAAAATGTTTAGTGAGATTTGCCTAAATTTTACATCTGTGATGCTAGCAAAGTGGGAAAATTCTTCTTAAAAAAACTTGTGGAAAAATGACGTGATCGTGATCCTCCAATTGAACATTTAGTTCTTTTTCCACTATATGGCGCATGGTACAGAAAGTATCGCTAGTGGCGATTAAAGGAAAAAATGCATTCTCCAAACCACACTGCCAGCATTTGTCCGAATAAATGACAAAATTGAATTCCCCACCTCTGTCCGTTCCACGCGTATGGTGTTGTTCACAACTTTGATCTTCTGCTCGCGGTTTCGCAAACCCCGAACAGTGTGGTTGCGGCTTAATATTTTTGTTTAGTCTGTTTAATAATAGGAGATCATGTCCACTATATAAATATTGAACCCCCGAACAAATTTGGCTAGGTTTCTCCGATTTTACTAGCTCTTACCTTATTCCATATAAGAATTTACGAGATGATGTTAGCTTAACTTAAAACCACAGAAGAAACTCGTCCACGAAGAGACCCGGATAATTGAAGTTTATCAGCTCCGCAGTATGTAAGGAAGTTATAGAAAAGTACTCCAGTAGGTTAGTACCTGAAAAACCTGAAAACGAGCACCATTTTTTGGCATACCATTTTCGAGAGCGGAGTTTTCTAAAATGTGTCGAGTGTTTTAGTTTTAAACAAATGTTCGGTTTAATTTAGGTTTCTGTGTGCCATTTGTAAATTTTTTTTCTGACAATGTTGAATAAAATGTGGCTCGGAGATTTCAATACTTAGCTTTAATTTTTTGAATTTCAAACAAATTCTCTATAAGGCCTTGCCAAACTGCGGTGAATTGCGGTTAAGAGTATGATTGATGGTAAAACATGCTTCTACTACATCTGGGCCTCTCAGCAAGTAGACATTCTATTCTCTGAATTATTATAGCGTTGGTTAAAATCCCACTGTGAGTATGATTTTTTGTGTAATATCCTAAGGCAGCCATCATGGAACCAATGTGTTAGAACGACCAAGAACTGCCAAAATCAACCGATTCAAGAATAAAAAATTCAGCGCTTCTACAACAACAACGACATACATGTACTATCTACTATCAATCTGCCTGGTACAGTACCTAAGGGGCGCCTATTTGTCCTTTCGCCCGGGGCGGCGTAAGTGCTAGAGCGGGTGCTGCCGCTAAACAAATTCTATCCAATCGAAAAACACGACTATTTTAGTTTGACAGCTCGGAATTGTCATGTTTGACCTTTCGTATATAGAACCAGTGAATGGTATAATTCCATTAAACTTTCATTTATTGGGGATTGAACTGAAGAAATTTGTCTAAAAAACCAAATGTTTGTGGACAGTTTTTAATTATAGTCTAAGCCTCTTCCAAGTCTAGAAGATCGATAGCTTTCCTCCCTAGCAAATGTTGAAAGTAATTGTAGTAAAGAAAAAATATTGAATTAATTTTATATGTATGAGAATTTACAGACATACTCGTACATCGAACGTCTTTTGCATGTTTCATTTTCCGAAAAGTTAAGTTGAATTCGATTATTCGAGAACGTCGAATTACTACACTAACCAGGTAATAAACCTAGTACATGAAATTGCAAAATGTGGTGGAGATTTTTTTTTGTTTCATATGTTTTTTTTTGAGTTCCCACCAAAATTTAGTTCCAAAACGGCAAAAAACGCCAAAAAATGTAGTAGACTATCAATTGTAGCGATTGTAGATTAATATCGCGTTGGACCCGCAATCATGTTTTCTATAACATGTTTATGGACAGGGTTTCGGAGAAATGTACACTTTGGAAGTTATAAGCCAAAAAACGGAAAAACTCCGAAAATTGTGGGGTTTTAGCGGTTTTGGTTATGTTCGGCAACGAAATTTTGATGGGAAGCTCCGGATTCTCCACCACATTTTCCAATCTGAAATCACATAGTGACTACACTAGAACGGAAACAGTACACAGTTCGCCACGTAAACATCGTTATTTTAAGGCGTCTGCCACTAGAATAAAAGTTTTTGTTATCGTTTAAAATATGAACTTTTGGATTTTGATGGGCAGAGGGCAGGTCGTCCGAGTGGCCGCAACAGCAAGTCTTAGCAATGGCGCATTGTGGTGAAGATACGCCATATCACAGGACCTTATTTAGAAATCAATACGCAACGGAAAGCCCCCTGAAATGTAGTGCTCGGTCTGAACAGACCTCGGTCAAAACAGATCAGATGCTAGATTCCAAAATGTATGCCTTTCTGCTTAGAAAACCTTTAATTGTGCAAGCGTTTTCATTTTTAAAGTTTCGCTCGGATTTTTCAATTGGTTCTACAAATTTGTTTAAAGACTCGATTTATTTTGGTACATAGGTACATTCCCTCAGATTTGCCTATTTATTCGTGAAGAAGACTAGAAAACTGTCATTGACATTTTCAAACAATAAAAACCTTCATCAAAACTGTTTTAAAGGAATTTTGTTTTTTGTTTTTAGTATAGTTTATAGCATTAAAATAATGTTTGCCATATAGAATAGACACTGGGCCATTTTCTTGTTCATATGTGAAGTTTGACTAAACTATAGAAATCTATAAACGCCACTTCAAGCCTGCTTTAAGTGCAATGTTAAGCCCGTTTTATTACTACATCCCGTGTTGTTTTGGGTAACAAATTTCCATTTAAAAAAACAACACTTACCCAGGTAAGTTTCACGTGTGCCACTAACCTGCACGGGATAGTTTAGGGGAATCAATTATTGATGGCTACAGGCGCGTAACTAGAGGACATCCACGGGGGGGAGGGGGTTTGGTCAATTGGTATACATGTTGTGAGGAATACCTAAGAGGGCAGTGGTATGATAAGGCGGTGTGATAAGGAACTTTCTTATACGGAAAGGAGAGTTGGGCGAATTAGCATACGTATTTAGCTTTGCTTAATTGTTTTTATGTTAAACTATCTAATTCCTGTCAAATTTGTCGTTATTTTCCGAGATGAGTAGAGATAAGTTTCAAGAAACCTGCAGATTGGTTGGTTTCAAACAGAACTTTAGCCTCTTTAAGGCACTGCTCCGATAATTGTTTGCCATCTGTAACAAGCCCTTCTCCCTGAGAATTAAAGAAAAGCATGACAATACAGTGCGGTGGGCAGTGAGACGTTCTTGAATTTCGAGTATTGCTAAAGACAGAAATGACAAATACACCAATCATCTGTAAAAATCATCAGCGTTATCAGCTGGGACGTTGTTTCTGTGTGTCTGACGACCGGTCGTTCGTGGCATAGTAATTTCTAAGCCATATGTGGCGCAGAGAGATTGAACTTCATTGAAAATTTGGCTGAAGCTTGTGATCGCATTGGCTCGAATTCTCTGCAAGGTTTTTACGGCACCTTCTACGATCAGCAGAGACTTGCTGAGATCAGTAATTTTTGATTGCAGCTCCGAGTTATAGGTTGACATACAGCGAAAATAGAAACGATACACCAGAACGCAACAAGAAAAGGGGGAGAAGAATTATATTTGGAGTTAGCATCGGCAGCAGTTTCCGCATTATCCCATTCCCTTATCACCGACAGAGAGGTCAGGGTGGGGGCCGAACTGGTCCCAGAAACGCGTAATTGACGTGTGCCTTTCAATAAATTTTATGGGATTATATGGGATAAGTCGTCGAACTCGAGATTTGCCATCAGTAGCCTCGTCAGTTGCTTTTCGGAGGTTTTTTTTTTCGTTTCGGGGTCTTCAAGAAGACTTGAATAGAATTAACAATTGCTAAGCAATGGCTGATTTCCCTGATGTCACATGCACTGGATTCTGCTAAATTAAAACTATGAGACTCACAATGTAAGTAAGTATAGAGCTAGAGGGGCTTCTGCAAGTTGCTTGACGAATGACTGTGCGCCCCTGAATTTTCCTTTTATATTACTCCCACCATCATAAGCTTGCCCGCACATATTTCGAGTTTCTATACCTTCATCCCTGAGACCCTTAACAATTGCATCACCAAGGCCTTCCCCAGACATATCCCTAACATCAATAAACGCAAAAACATCTTCATGCAAAGTATTTTCAAAAACATATGTAACACATAAGGTAAGCTGCTCAACACCACTTCTGTCGGTTGTCTCATCAGCAAGGACTGTAAAGGCTCCGGCCTTGTTAACCTTAGCAACTATTTTAGCAGTAATTATAAAGAAACACTCACTAATTATAACATTCTGAATTTTTGGACTATTATACATAGTGTTCTTAGAGGGGATTCACACTATGGACAGGATTTACTAAAACCACTAGATTAATCGAGTCGAAACCTGCCTACTAGATCAAATCGTATGTCATTAAATTCAAAATGTGTTGTGGAATGTACTTGCATTATTCAAATTGCAGTACAATATGGTACAACTGTCAACTAAATCTAGGATTTAGTAAATCTTGTCGATAGTCTGAATCGCCCCTTAGATCCGTTTTCCAGCAGAGTGTCGCCAGATTTGCAAGCATAGCGGAGAAGTGCCCTAAAATCCCCGACTCTCTGTTTCGGTGCATTATATCGTTCCTCTTCTCTTAGCAGAGCGCCGGAATCCTGATGCCCACGAAGGGATAACCCACGCTCTCCACAGAATATTTTAGCATAGTGATTTTAGTTGAAAAAATTATGAAACCCAAATATTCAAAAAAAGACTATAATTAATTGTTATAGTGACGATCGAACAGATAAATATTGTTTTTCTATTTTAGATGGGTTCTAAAGAGAAGAAAATGTGCAATTTGGCAGATTTTTATAATTTTTCCCACGTGCAAAGGGGGTTTTAACACCCCCCCCCCCCCCCCCCTAGTTACGCCACTGCTAATGCATAAGGAAAAATACAGGATTTCTTTTTCTATGCTGACGTACCCGGAAAAAATAACACTTTAAACCAAATGGAGAATCTTTCTCATTGTGGTTTAGAGTTTGCAAATAAATAATCGTCTTTTGTGATGAAATCCATCAAATAAAAAAATAAGCCGTCGAGAGCGAAATAAAGATACAAAGCAACTGTCAGCTGCCAGCTGTTTGACAGAACACCTGGTCTTAACCGGCAACTTGACCGTCGATCGTTTCTGTTACCCAAACCTACACGTGGTCAATAAAACGCTCTTTTTGATTCCACAACGTCAGCATATCCCGTAAAAGGAATGTTTACTGAATGTTTTAGTTCAAGCACCTCTCCAAAATTATAAACGGCCCCTTATAAAATACTATTATATGTTTGATTTTAATTCGACTTTGTTTAGTTCAATTTAATTGATTTGATTAAATATGTTATCATTATATAGTTTTAAAAATATATATTACATCATTGTTATCTATTAAAGTCATTACTTATTCATACAATTTTGCTAGGTTGTACTTTGATTTGGAATATTTTATCATGTATATATGTATGTTCACACTAGATTTTTCATAATTTTCCATGTATTATTATATCGGCTTAACGGTATGAATTAACTTGAAATTTCTACAACATTTACACTACAGCATACCAACATTTGTTTGTATCAATGTTATTTACAATTTTATTTATCAAGAGTATTTTGGGAAGAGAGTTTTTTTTTTGTGCTGGTAAAAAAATAACACATAAGAATTGAAAATTGTGAAATTAATTATTACGATCTGATCGTACGACCTACATATTTCCGAAGATTTAGAGGGGATTCACACTATGGACAGGATTTACTGAAACCACTTAATTAATCGAGTCGAAACCCGCCTACTAGACTAAATCGTATGTCATTAAATTCAAAATGCATCGTAGAATGTACTTGCATTATTCAAATTGCAGTACAATATTGTACAACTGTCAACTAAATCTAGGATTTAGTTAATCCTATCGATAGTCTGAATCGCCCCTTAATCGAAAATGTTAAACAATCGATGAATATTTCATCATATATTCTGATTACTAACATTATACTGATTTTTCCCCTTTCTTTTAATTTAACATATACCCCTTGTGGTACGTGCTATTTGAACTAAAATATGTACATATTCGTTTTATTATTAATCCAAGTGTATATTTAAATTCAAAAATAAACTCAAAAGTACTAAGTCAAAAAGGGAGTAAATAAATCTCGTACTTTTACAATGTTGGTCCCTAAGGCAAATAAGATTTTCTTTTCTTTTCATATTTATTTGATTACGGATATGTAGTATAAAAAGTAGACAAAACTATCATAATAAAAGCAACTTTGCATTGTACAATTTCTAGAAAAAAAAAACAATTTTGTTTTAACTCAACGCTTTTTAATTATTTTTTGAAATTGAACTTAAAACTCTCAAGTAAAAAATGTTAGTATTATACGAACTCTTCACTTGAGATTTTATTTTTTATAATGTTTCTAATGATCTCTAATGATAAGTGTGTTTTTGTTAGGTTTTTATATTACAAAGGCACATAATAAACAATAATTGTTTGTATAAATGTCGATTTTGAATTATTCATAAATTATTTATTCAAAATAATGTAACATGTTTAATAAACACATTCTTTGAATGTCATAAGACAGGTTGATGTGTGGACACTTTTCTCATCTATTTTTTATACAAACATTGATTCAGATGAATCAGACAATTTGTACATATTTTGTATTTCTGACGAATAAGTGACAAAGTTATAATAATTTCACTGGTATTTATTCTTTTTTCTTTCTATAGATAAATTGATAATTTAAATTTATACATTATAGATAGCAAATATTTAGTATTGATAATAAGATTAATAGCATTTTGAACGCCAAGAAAAAGAGTTATATACATTTGACCGTATCTTCTTAAAAAAAATTTGAATTCAATTATATTCATCTCCAATTTGATTCTACGTAATCTTTTATTTACAGGAAGTGCATTTATTTGTATTTTAAACTTCATCACTGTTCAGTTTGTGTCATTAAAAACCACTACTACATTGTATTTCGCTAAAATAATTTGTTTCTATAGGCGAATCTGTTGAGCTATGATTCTCCGAATACGAATCATTCGGTTGAACAACAGTTGCTCCAATATGTAAATTATAGTGTGGTCCTTCAAGTGAATCACCACCCTCCCATGGCTGTGGACTTAATGTCTCAGGTTCGGATTCATAAAAATAGTCATGTCGTTCGGGTGTGTTCAGGAAAGTTTCGGAAAATCGTCCAATTTCAGTTGAGCCAAAAGCTTGCTGAAAACCAGGCAACGGTGTGATGTCCTGTGAGGAAAATAATACGTTTTTTTGTAAGTACAGTGGTTGGTGCATAGTGTGCATTAACAGTTGATCTTGACTATCATTTGCAGTCAACCAGTCGTTATGTACATATTTATTGTTAGGTTAAACTTATGGTAAGGAGTTACAAGCATGGTCTTCTATAACGGGCAGTTACTTACCTTAATCTCTTCTCTCATCTCCGGCGAATTTTCACTGTTCTCTACCTTAATACGATTGCGTGATTTTTTACTTGGTATAAAGTCACATTCGAGAACTCGATTTTTATTGACAAAAGTTGGCGGTGGCGTAGATGTTTCGTAGAGACGTCTTCTAACCGATTTAGGGCTGTACGACTGTTCACTCCAATTGTACGGTGAATAGTTAGAATATGGCGATAAGCGAGATAGTGTACACTCATTCGCTTGCAGGAGACTGCTTGTTTGACTGTGAGGAGTTCCAGCATGATTTCTAGGGAATGGAGTTTCGGCACGATCGGATAGACGTGCCGGAGAGTCCTGTAAATAATAAATATGGTTATAAATAATTGTTCAGGAGCAATGGTGGATTTTAGGTTTATTTTCAAAGTTCTGGAAGGATATCGGAAATACTATTGGCCTGGCTCTTCATTGGTATATTTTCCACGTTTAAATAATTTGAACGGGCATTTTTGTGGTATCCTTTCTAAAAGAAGTATATTGTTTGCCTACTTAGAGAAACAGATACGACCAATCCGCAAAGAAAATTCTCCAACAGTCTTTTTTAACAATAATTTCTTAGGTCATACATAAGCTCAGCCATCATTTTGACTGAATATACCGAAATGGAATGTAGAAAAATGCAGAAAGAAAGTCACAGCGTTTTTATAGTGGCCTAGAAGCAGAGCCGTGCGAAGGGTGGGGGAGCCCTCGTCCTGGGCAGCGTCCCGTCGTCCAGGGAGACGATGAAAACGCAAGCCGAAAAAAAATCGTCTGCCTGCTTGGGAAAAGACTATGCAGCCACGAGTTACTTGGGCTCCGGGTGTAGCAGTCGAGGTCTGGTCTGATCGCCGCAAGCACAGGCAGCCCTTACTGATATCGCCACAATTAAAGAAATTCACAAAACTGAAACGTGGATACATATAGTCCCTAATAATATTACGTAATTCAGTTTTGTTTTCTAGAAGTTTCAATAAATTCCTTTACCCGGAAGTATGGTGAATAATATATGGTGAAGCCGAACGGGTTCAACTTCGCGAAAATTATATGCAATGCCGGAAAAACGTAAAGCGCTTGGTAGCTCAAGCAAAGGCGAAGGCAGCTGAGAAATTCTACCAAGTATTAGAAACTCAGACTGCGACCGAAGGACCGTCTTTGCGCGAGAGACCTAAGCACGACGCACGCCTGGATATTTAGGGTCGCAGCCCAAAGGAGAAGAAACGCTCGGGAAATACATGCGCCAAAGTATGTGGAGGACTCGCAAGGAATGTTGCTGATTGACGATACGGCAATTTGTAGCAGGATGCGAGAGTATTTTGACGAACTTCTAAATGAAGAATTTCCTCGAGCAGTTTTTTAAGATGTTGAGCCGAATACCACAAATATTGAAGATATCTCAGAGGAAGAGGTGATGGAGGCAATGCATCAGATGAAACGCGGAAAGGCAGTCGGACCGGACAAAATCCCCGCGGAATTTTAGTTGAAAATGGAAAATGTCGGGCTTAGTTGGCTCACAGTTCTCTTCAACAGAATCAAAGGTGGGCAACCGATGCCTGATGCTTTCAGGGAAAGTTTTCTTCTTCCTTTCTATAAGAACAAGGGAGACTCACGCAAACTCAACAACTATAGGGCTATAAAGTTAACACCTCATACACTGAAGATCTACGAGCGAGTTGTCTGCAACCGATTGAGAAAGATTGTGCGGTTGAATGACAATCAATGCGGCTTTGTTGAAGGTCGATCTACAGTCGATGCGATTCAGTGCATTCGTATTGCAATGGAAAAGTATAGAGCAGCACGAAAGGACTTGCACTTTGTGTTCATCGATTTGGAAAAGGCATTCGATAGAGTACCTCGTGATCTGATATGGTTGGCCTTGAGAGCACTTAATGTCTCTGAGGCATACGTCAGGATGATACGAGACATGTATGATGGAGCTACGACTAAGTTTAGATGCACAGCCGGTGAATCAGAAGAATTTCCGGTGAATGTCGGAGTACACCAGGGCAGTGTATTGAGTCCGTTGCTCTTCAACATCATCATGTGCTACTTACTAACACGCATCTCCGACGGCCTAGAATTATCCCTTCTTTTTGTCGATGATATAGTCCTCAGTAGCCCAAACATCGTTATGCCTTGCAAGCTGCACTTAAAAAATGGTGTGACGTTCTGGAGGAGCATGGACTGAGGGTAAGTATAACAAAGACTGAGTTCTTATGCTGCCCATTCTCAGACCCAGATGCACCGATACCAGATATGTACGTCAAAGGAGAGCAGCTTAAGTCTTGTACCAAGTTCAAGTACCTTGGCTCGATGGTGAACAACGGAGCTACATGCGATGATGACATCAAACATCGCACAAAGGTTGGATGGATGACGTGGCGAGAAAACTCTGGAGTTTTCTGCGATAAGAAAATGCCACTGAAGCTAAAGGGCAAGTTGTACAAAACGGTTGTACGTCCCGCACTCATGTATGGATCAGAATGCTGGACCATGTATGAAGGTTACGCGAAAGAAATGACAGCGACTGAAATGAAAATGTTACGCATGTCAGTTGGTGTAACCAAAAGGGGTGGTCCAAGAGTAGCTACATCCGAGGCAGCTTGTCCATAGACCAACCAATCACCGAAAAGCTCGAAGACCGACAGATGCCTGAGAACCCCGCAAAGAAAGCGATTTCAATCGAAGTTCCACTTGATGGACCCAAGGCCAGAGGCAGACCGAAGAACACCTGGATGAAATGAAAAAGCAACAACAATGGATTGGTCTCGGCGATGACACGATCTAAGATAGAGCTGCCTGTAGAAATATGCTGAGATATTACCGTCAAAACGGGCGATGTGCCTACACCGCAGGTCGAGCAACGCGAAACCATGGAGCGGAATAAAGAACGATGCAAGGAAGAAGAAGATGGTGAATAATATAAGCATTTCGATCAAAAATATGCAAAGCGTTAAATTTATCATTAACATTAGAATAACGCGTCATTTTTCCGCTAATTTCGTGTTTTACATGGTTTTTGTTCGATGTTTCTATGATTCACTGTTGACGAAACTGGCCTAGAGCTTTCGAAGAATTAAAACTGAAGGAAAGATATACGAGGGTGGTGGCTTTTATATGTTTTTTTATTTAGGTCTTTTTTTTTTTTAGAGATAGTTAGGGACACTTAAGGTGTGAACATTTACACAACTACGAATACTTTGCTTTTATCTAAGTACAGTAGAGCGCCGATTATTCGAACTAATGTCGACAAGGGTGGTTCGGATAAACGAAAGTTCGGTTAATCGAACTTCCATAGAAAAATTAGAAAATAGCCCAAATGTAGAACTAAGCGAAAAACTGAAAACGAGCAAAACGACTAGAACTGAACCAAAATAAAAAATCCGAGGTAATTGAGCGATACAGACGAGAGGTTGCTTCCTCCAGACTCTTGATTTTTCAATTTTTTCGATGTCTTTCACATGAAAAGAAGCTGAGTGCCCGGTTCGGTTAATCGAATGTTCGGATAATCGACGTTCGGATAATCGACGCTCTACTGTACTCTGCTTATAATCCAACGTACCTAATTTTGATAGGCTTAACAGTATTGTGACAAGTTTTGTTTCCAAGAATTTACATTTTTAAGTAAAATTTCCAAAAGACTATATAACGGCACATCTCATTTTTTAGCGACAGTTCTACATTTTTTGGGCACCTCACCAGCATTAAAATTTAAACTTGGAAATTATTATTTTGCGGCTCGATTGAAATAAAGATTGGGTTATTACCCATAGTTGGACACCCCAGCTCTTAAGATTCTTCTTGAATACTTCACTAATCTAGAGAATATAACAAATTCTATAAGCATCCGCCAGTTGTTTAGTTAGAATCAGGGTAAGGTGACCAGATGCCTAAATGGCCAATGCTGTACGCATACAACCTATTGGCGGAATTTGGTTAAGATACTAACCAAAACCTACTATGAGACAATTTCGGAAAATGGTGGCAGTCGCTAGCACTTTCCATGAGATGTTTAATAAGAATTGAAGTTACGCCGGTGCTCTTAGATTTCATGAATAGTGACGATCTAATCGAAAACATCAATATCAAGTGCTCTATCCCTTTCATGGCAAAGTCGAAATTATCTTTATTATCCAAACCATACAAACTCATACAACCTCTGTTTGGGCAAAGCTTCATGTGCTGGTCTTGGGTATGCTAACAGCACATATGTATGTGCGTTAAGCTATTTTTGACTCAATTACGAAAAAAGTTTACGCTTTAATTTTAAATAGCTTTGCTCGAATAATAATCAATTTAGTCATTTTTTCGCGCTTATAAACTTTGGCGCTACATAGTCCTGAACATTCCAACATTTGCAACATTTTGACCCAGTCTTATTACAATTAATTTATTCTTATTTCAATAAGATTGTTCTTCTGTGCACAATTTGTGAAATGAAAAATTCGGTTTACAATTTTTGACGGAATGAAGCCATTTCTGCAGGAAAAAATCAAAATATCTTCCAAATGCCTCGATAATTTTCTCCAAGCTCTCAAGATTTCCACTCAAATTGTACAGGAACTTCCGCAAAAAAATATATTTCGGGAGGAGTTATAGGGGTGCATCACTAGTAGATATCCAACAGTTGCTATGCGCGGCTAAATGACTGAAAGTACCAGGACACGAATTTAAAGAAAGAGTTTATCTCAATAGCTTTAAGGATAATCAACTCAGTTGTTTGTTGGAGGCAAAATAATGTCCTGGTTCCGAAAAAAAAATATTTGTTTTGATTTTCTCTTAAAGCGACATCCATTTTCCTTGAAATGAAGACAGATAACTAAAAGATTGCAATATTTTTTAATCGAATTTCAATTTGAAAATAATTTTCTAATATTCGGTAACAGAGCATCATCACCGAACCGACTCCTGTTGCATTGAATCAACTTCGATCAAAAATTAGATAGTGCTTCGTCAATCTCTTTAACTAAAAGCCACTGCTTAGGCTCCTTTTTTCCATGTCATGCTGAGTCCTTTTCTCTTTTTCGATTAGTTTGCCAATTTTTCCTGTTTAACATGTGGTGATAGTAGTAGTCGCTACTAGTGCGCGTACCTTCGGTGCACAGGGTCTTAAGTTCGAATCTCACCGTGAGCCATGGTGTTTTTCGAGCTCACGAGCTTGTGACGGACTATGATCTCACTCAGATGTTAAACGAGTACCTATTTATGGAGAGAAATAACACTGCTGACCGTGATGCTGATCTCAACAAAAAGCAGATAAGATCTGGGAAATTGGATGTCACATGCTGCGGTCCAATGTTGAATTATCGCGCCTGTTATTTATTTTTATGGACGTGCCTTGTCATCCAGACATCATATGGTGCTGGTAATAACTTGTTTAAAATATTAATGCACCGAAAAACTTCTACGTAGGATCGTCAAAGAAGACAAATATAAATCATCATTCAAAATTGAAACAACCAAAAAAAATTGTGTGGAGAATTTTTGAACAAAACTTCATTCAAACATTTTTCTGCAAAAGAAAACAAAGGAGGATGGCCAAAACGGTCGTTTGATGAACAGCAATGAAACGTATGTCAAATGAAAGCTTGGAACGAGTAGAATAACGTTTGTTCTAGCGATATTTAGCTAAACAGTGGGAGATCGGAGATATGGCCGATTTAAGTTTTCACAAAAAATGAAAAATCTTACTGCACTAAAATCACATTTACTGAAAAAATATGTAACTCAGAGACTCGAAGTAAATTTTCAAATATGTACACTTAACAACACTTTCACTATAATTGGTGGAAAAAATGATTAAAAAATATTAAGTCGTTTCGAAATTATACACGTTCAAAGTCAAAAGTTGTGAATTTTTAATGTTGTTTTTGGTACTTTTATCTAATTCTTTCTATATTGTGAAATCATTACATATAATATATGTTATAAAATGAAATCTTTGTTTTGTAGTGAACAATTCCTCTTTACATATATTTAGTCTGTTTTCAAAAGTTAAGAAGTTAATTGGGCTTAAACGACGTAAAGTCAAAAAAATACACAATTTGACCAAAATATATCATAACGTTGAACGTGTATGTCGTATAAATCGGACTATCAATGGAAACGAATGAGTAAAAAGTTTAAGGATTACAACTTAGGTTGTAAATAAAATGACGTTTTTATTCTCGATCGTGGATTTAGGGATAGTTTTGGTATTTTAGAAGCATATGGTTATGAAGCTAATGTACCTCCTACAAAGGAAAGGGGAGAAAGCCAATTAACCACGGAACAGGCGAATAGATCAAGACTTATAATCATATGCCGGTGGGTAGTAGAAGCTATGAACGGAAAGATGAAGCAATCTTATAAGCTGTTTCGTCAAACCAACTTTAATAGATCTCTTCCCCACATGTTTGACGACTTTAAAATAGGAGCTAGTCTCTTAAACGCCTTTTACAAGGATTATCGTTTGGCTCCTGAAATAATTAATATAATTTATGAAAACATTAATAAGCCGAATCAATCCGTCTTTATAAATATGTAGAGATGATAATTTAAAAAGGCATCGAAGTAATTTCGAGGGTATGAAAGCAAACCTCTCGTTTTTAGAATACTTTCTTCGATTAACAGAGGATTCTTTGATTTTGCACGCTTTAGGCACATATCATATAAAGTTAGGTCGTATGTTGCAGAGCATTTGCGGGAGGGGATTTACTATGTTGAAATGTGTAGGTATGATACACTTGAGGGTTTAAGCGAATGCAACGTTACGTAGATTAATGTATGGTTTTACGGGTTCGACTACATTCGCGGCATGTGAGAGAACGAATTTATTATGTCTATTCCATTATAGAGCATTACTGCAACTGTCTTACTGGCAGGCGAACAGTGGGAAGTTTTATGGTATGTAGGATTAGGCAGATTTGAAGAATTCAATCCTCCAGAGCGGCATTTACTAGATGTAATAATCGATGACCAATATTAATTAGCCTTTTGTTACCTAATTTTAATGTTTGTTTAAACAAAAACAAACAAACAATGTATGTTTTTCCCATATGTGACTAATTTGACGAGGAGATGAGAAAAAAATGCGTTTGGGTTTTTATATACTCACATAACAATCCATAACATTAATGAATGCATTTTAAGGAATGGACTTTTGTATGGAGGGGGGTCTTAATATTTGTGTTGGCGAGCTCCCACGAAAAGGACATAGCGAGAATGCAATAAGAAGGCAATTTCAAAAAAATCAGCTCACTTGGAGCTTTTTTCGCAGATTTAGAAGCAAAAAATGAATATAGGGGAAAACGGTTTTTGTATCAAAAGTACCCTTTGTTTGAAAGGAATCGTCCTGATTTTTTTTTACAGTAGTATAGTACTATAGTAGGGAATAATTTGACCAATTAAGACAATTCAACTGCTATCCGGACGAAAGTTATACCAAAAAAATTAAAAAAATTGTAGGAGAGGTAGAGGAAATATTGGTCGCATTGTATTCATACTTTACAAAAAGTAAGATCCTTTAGTAAAAACCACTTGTACAAAATTTCAAGTCTCTAGCTTCATTCTTTCAAAAGTTATAGATCGGCAAAGTTGCCCCAAAGGACGAACAAAAGTCGTCCTTTCTCAGGAACCTCAGTGTTTATGGGCCTAAAATTTATATATAAGTTACCCTCTAATATAGCCCTTTAATTTGACACCAGTTTCATTGCTGTTCACTCAACGACCAACTTTCATACAAAAGTGCCCATCCTCCTTTTTATACAATGTTTTTTTACGATTCCCAACCACTCCAGACTCATTATATTCACATATTTAGCATTAGACCATGCCCAAAAAATTGAAGTGTCGCCTGTTGTTTATTGAATTGCAAAATACCAGCTCTGATCTCGTGTGGTGGAAAGATAGAAGCTCGTTGGAATGCTAATGACGTTTCATTGTGTGAAAATGAGAATGCTGTACATTTTGCTTTACGCTTCTGAATGCGGTACGACTGGTCAAAATGCTGTACATCTGGTCACCTTAAATTAGGGTTATAATTGCTTCGGCTTTCTATATTTGCATTTGGTTGCACACGACTTCTAACGTTGTCGTTGCTAGTGTTGGCCTTTGAAGCATTTGCATAACGTGTCTAAATTTTTGACGAATTTTCCCTTTATCGATTGGAAAATCGTGAAAATGCACCTTTTGCGATAAAAAAAAAACGTTCAATCTTAAAATTTATTTCATAATTATGGGGCCAAAAAAGCGAAAGACCGTGAAAAATTTTGATTCGTGCTCAGCACCCCAAAAACATAAGAAAACAAAAGAAAATTTCTCCATCACATTTTGGAATCTCATGTATATACTAGGGTTATCAACTACATACTACACTAAGGAGCGGGTACATTTCATCCAATAAATAAGCTTAAAGCATTCTGTAGCCAATGTAAAGGACCATGCTACAAGGATGCTTTAAGCTTAAATTATACAAGTAACCTACACTAATTGAGCTTTCTTGTAAATTGACTTTAAATGTTTAACACCCTTTCTATCAATACTTTAAGGGTCGACAATAAACAAAACTGACGGGAAACCTTAATTGTTGCTGGCGATTTGAAATGTTTATCCTCTTAAAAAAAATCCTGGATACGATCATGAAGTTGAAAAAATGTTGGGCTTGCCCCTCCCTGAACGAAATCTTGACTACGCCCATGGACATATGATTATCTTTAGTGTCAGTATATACCAAATTTGCACTGAAAAATATTTAAATTTTTCCAAATTGATATTTTTATAAATCTTTAGGTTGAAGCTGTGAATTTACTTAGATACGTAATATAATAAATAACTATCGAAAACCCGCCCAGATAAAAAGATCCTTTTCTTTAAGCTATTCAAAGGACAGTCCACTTTCTCCTTGGAACACGTTTTTAAAATGAATATTATAATAAGAAAAAAAATGATAATTTTGCCAAAACATGGCTTCGCCCCGGCGGCGGGCGCGGCGTCACATTTCCCTCGCACGGCTCTGGTTTAAAGATCCCCTCTTCGCCTGAAAAGCTATCTGCGCCACTGGAGTGGAGGGAGTGCTTTAAGGTTCATCATGTGCATCAAATGTGATAGGGCAGGTGAACGCAGCTAGTCTAGATTCATATGATGTTGGTGACCGGGTCTTCATTACATGGTATAGCAAACAAAAATCTAAAAGTCTTTCGCCAGCAGCACTTGAGATAAAAGTAGCAAATCCTTACTATCGTCAACTACCCTCTGTATCCAACCAATATGCAAAACTGGCTATGGCTGGTGGATTGAAGTGATATCAATTTCTATTTGCAGGTAGTAAATTTTTCTTTCGCGGTTACCTTTCCAACTTGTTGTTTTTTGGGAGATAGCATTTTTTTGTAAAGGATTTAATTATCATAATTGTTTGAAAAACGCTCCCTTTGTCAAAAATGAATTCGTTCGTTAAATGTTCATGCCGTCCCTTCTAAAAAAATCTGTCTATTTAAATAATTCCTAAATTGAGTATCTAATGTTTATAAATTCGCAGCGTCTCTACCCTATATCCAATAACATTGATCCTACTTAACTAGGACATGATGCATTATAGCTACTGTATGAAACAAAACAAACATATTGATGCATTGGCCACCGAGGAGTTATTATTCTTCATTTTTGTACAAAGCGCATCGCCAATCCCAGATGAATGGAAAGAAGCGCGATAAGTGTCCACTCCTCTTGCAGGAAAGCTTATGACCCTAGTGTATAAGCTTTTCCAATGTTAATGGCCCTTTAGTATCGAATAAATATTACGCATGTGCTCTAGTAAATAGGACATAAGCCGGTAGGTAGGTATCGACCGTCCCAGCCAGCATTTAACACATTTGTAATCATTATTTCATGCAACACGCGTAAGCACATATCGCTTATTCATTCATCACGTTTTCATACAAGCAGTATATGACGATGACCCCCTATTTCATGTATATACGCATTTGCGCCTTATTACGGATAATCATTATAAAATCGTTATTCGTAAACATTATGTAATAGTTAAGTATCATATATATTCAGTGCATCAATGAATAATAAAAAAAAATACGGGCGACGGAGAGTCTTGAACTCATAACCCTATGCACCGAAGGTGCGCGCCCTAACCACTGCTCCAGCTAGACTATATGAATGATCATGATTTATTCGTGATTCTATTCCCCAGCAACAAAAATCACACTTGAGGAGAAAACCATTATATTTCCTATATGCATGATCCGTCGACATTCCTTCAGCTGACCATCATGTATCTAACTTTCAATGCGTCCTATCGATACATAATGCCGATTCGTGATTCATGAAGTTAAGCTTATTTGTCGCTATGTTCACGGTACATGAGGCCGATGCTGGCTGGGGTGTTTCAACCCCATGTCATAAATTTCGCGCCTGCAAGGTATGCAGCAGGTATGAAAGTTGCGCTTGTGTGTTGGTGAATTCAATCCATAGAGAAGTTTAACGCAAAAAGTATATAAGGCGAGCACGTTGTTAGACGACGAGCTTTTGCAATGAAAACAAAAGTCAGTTGTTAGAGGATATCCATAGAAGTTCATCAGAGTATTTTTATCAGTGAGTCGAAGACTGTGATTAAGTGAAAATCTAGCAAGCCTGAAATATGTACAAATAGTGAAAATCGCAAAGTATTCAGGGGATATCCTGTGAATCCTAGACTCTGGAAGCTTACAAAAAAAAATTCTAGACAAACTATGTACAGACTTCAAAAATATCCAGAAAGTCAAAACAGGCTTCAAATATTCCAACAATGTACGAGTATGTATATTTATTTATCAGAAATGGCTAGCATAAAAAAAAGAAACAAACCAAGAATATAAATCACACCTCAGTTCAATACGAACAAGAAACATTCTCGAACTCCCTCAATGTTTGCCTCTCGCAACTTCAACGAAAATTTTGAAAACTATACGTTTTAGGAACGAGTTTCTAATTTACAATAATCACAATTCACAAAACGGTAAAAATGCTATCAATACTCACCAACGGCGTTGAACATGTCGAAGCTCTCTGTTCCGGCTCTCGCTTGATGTTTCTTTCGCGATCCTTAAATTTCCTAAGCCTTTCCTCCTTGATATCGTACGACGGTAGATACTCTGCAAAATAAATATATTTTGAAATCAATTTTCTCTCGAGAGGATGACTCGCTTAAATCTGAATATTGTCCATATCACTCACCTGTTGCATGTTGCTGACTGATACTTTCGCGAGGTGTTTCAGCTCGAACACGATACTGTGCTCCGTCGCCCGAATAAGGTGAATTTCTTCCTTGTTGTGATTTTCCCACACTCTTCTCCGCGGAATCATCCTTCCGACTTGCCATATTTGTAGTATGCGTTGCGGGGACTACTTGTGTATCATTCTCCGATAATCCTAGCGAAGCTTTACCATAATGACTTTCGTATGTCGTACCATCTTCGTTCGCATTCTCGGTCCCCATGTCAGATAGCGCCGTAGATGCATACGGACCAGCCGATTCACTGGAAGAGCTTGTTACCTGATGTGGATGCTGAGGCTGTTGTTGTTGATGATGAAGGAAGCCCCGATTATGAGATTGGTGTAGATTGTGCATATAGTTGTACGGTTGAGCTTCGTAGGCTCCATTTCGTCCATGATGATAATAAGGATATCGTCCTGGATTCATGCCAGCCCCGGGACCGGGACCTGTTCTTAGATCAGAATGCATCGAATGGCCTCCGTACGGACCATTAAAACCCAAACTGTTGTTCGGTGCACAATCTGAAGGCGCATTTCGATACGCAAAGTTGGCCGCCGCGAATCTGTTATAAGTCTCGTAGGATCTTCCATAGTAGGAATTTACGTCTAATCGATGATTCAAATTTGCATAGTTAAAATTTCCCCGAGCCATTTCCGTACTCTCTCTACTGGGCCCGTAGCCATACGGCGGAAAGTGCCCGTAATTTCCATATCGTTCGTATGCCGGTGACTGCAACGATGGCGGCACGGATAGATTTGAGGACATGGACGACGACGAGGATGATGGAATTGGCGTTGGTGGCCCAATTACATTATATCCAGCACCGCTACCGGGGCTCGTTAATCGATACATGGAATGCGGATATCTCATCGATGGCGAATGATAAAGATGATGATTGTAGAAGGCGCCACCACCACCACCACCAGGGGGAATCGGAACACCACTACTGCTGCCTCGCGTCATGGAATGAGAGAGACGTCCTGACGCATACATTGGCGTATGTAGTGGATAATCTGTCGTGGGACACTTGCTACAGCAATCCATTTTCAATTTAATTGTAGGTTGTTTGATGGCTTAATGGTTCGTTTAAGGCGAATCTATTTAATTCGATTAAATGTTGATTTGCGTTTTACATGCATAGCATGGTTGGAGTCGAGTGAAATTGCGGTTTGCGATGAATTGTTTATGCAGTTGGAGTATCTGGAATTGACATGAAGAGTGACATTAAGTAAGATTGTACCACCGATACATGAATGTGGGTGCATAGATGAAGTAATTGGATAAACAGAAAGCTTACTTAATAATTTAATGGAAACGCCCTGTGTATTTTAAGGGCGTCAAAACGCTTTTCTAGGTTTGTAGAAGCAGCCTCCAAAAATTCCTTTGTCGCGTGACGAAATTTACGAGGTGCTAAGGAATAGATAAAACAAAACTATCGAACACTTACTTCTGATTTCCCAATATCGTAACAAGTTTCATTTGATAATAATATTTGTGCGTTTGGGCAGGGCCGGATTTCCCATATGGGCAACCTGGGCTACTGCCCGGGGTGGCAGAATTTGAGGGGCGGAAAATTCTTAAATCTTTTTCAATGGTCTAAAATTATGGGAAAGATGCCGAAAACTCAAACATAATTGTAGAAAATAATTTGCTTTTTTAATTTATTCTAGTTAGATGTACACATTCGTCTTAATCCAAAGCACCTAATGTCAATATCAACTCAAATTTTAATGTGATTCCGCCTTCAAAAATTGGGACTACGCAAAATTTTGCTTGAAGCATACACTCACTCACTCTGAATGGCGTGGCGGTCTTTAGTTCAATTAGAGTAGGAGTATAAATCATCTTTGGCTTCACTTTAAACATTAATATGCCTGAAGCCACATTAAATGATATAAATACGCGAGTACTTGGCTGCCAGCTCCTGTTTTCAAGCCTCTAAAATTGCCCCAGACTTGAAAAAAAAAATATTTTTGGTGATAGCGATCCTTTGGAAAGTTCAAAACGCCCCAAGCAAGTAACTCATCTAACCACACATTTTCATGCATTCAATTACTTTTAAAATTTGTCCCCACATCAAATTCACTGGGAAACAAGGATTTGGTTACGGGAGAGGTCCAAGTCTCGATATTAGAAATGCGGATTTGGCTATCAAATTTTTAAGTTTTTATCGGATGAATATAGGTTTAACTAAATTTAATAAAAAAATTACGCTTAAATTTTCGAATTTGCAATTTTTTTCATAGAAAAACGGGAAATTCTACCGAAAATAAAAAATACATAATTTAAAATAGTTGAAATTGAATTGATTTTTGCTGAATAACATCAGTAAGTGCTTTCCCATTTCGTTTTCGTTATCTTTATCACCGAAAACAAATTAGGTCAAGGTGTGTTCAAAATTTACGGTAAGTTTCTCAATTTTGGGGTTATTCGATATGACGTTTTCTGGTTAATTATGAGGCTAATATAGGAAATTAGCAAATTATTTCCAAAACGATCGAAAAAGAAAAACATTTAGAAAACATGAACGCATTTCTAAAGAAAGTGAAAAGCTGAATGTAATAAAAATTGTATAGTTTTATATGTTATCATTGGAGTTTCAATCATTCCTAAAACAATTTTGGGAGGTGCACGGAACACCTAGATGGGAAGCAACATAAAAATTTTTCAAGCAAACAAAATACGCTTACTAGTAAAAAGTTTTAAATTTTCAATATTCTTCACATACGCCCGCTAACGTTTTGCCTACATTTCCTTTGTGAGGTGACAACTGCTACCTTCAAGCTTATCTAGTGGCGGAGGGCGGCAAATTCGTTACTGCCCAGGGGCGCAATAGAGGCTAAATCCGGCCCTGCGGTTTGGGACTTAAGCGTGGCGGTAGGCACTGCTATACCTTAAACGTATATTGTGCCATAGTTATCGTGTTGCCAGATAGGCTGCGTGACTTCCCCCTAAATGAAACTGGATTTCCCCCAAAAATGATGGTTTTCGCCCTAAATTGGAAAAAAGGACAGAAAATGATGAAAAGGACTCTACGCTGGGGTCATTTGTGGACGGGGTTACGAAGCCTAATGGTACCACGAAGATTACTGACACACAGGCGATGGCTGCAGCCCTAAGTCGGGCTAATCAAAGAGGGAATTCGCCATCTGTAGCCAACCACTATTCAAAAAGACAACAAGAAAAATCAGGCTTATCCGGTGAAGATTAACTCTAAACTCCATGTTACCTATACTCATCAACAGGCAGCGCCGAATTTAACCTCTATGGTGCTCCTGGGCAGAAGCCGAAATGCCACCCTCCGACACTGGTTAAGCTGTAAGAAGTAGAATTCGCATTTACATGGTAGGAAAAAAGTAACGGCAGTATATAATTATGAAAATTTAAATTTTTCACAATATTATTTTGCAAAATATATGGGCTCCAGGAGCGTAGCCAAGGGAGCGGTCCCGAAGGTTGTACAATAGATTTTTTTTTTTTAAATGACATCAACGACACTCATTTCAATCCGTTGTACAATGTTGTTTCATCAGAATGTTTTCTAAATAACTTTAAAATTTTTAAGGCTGGTTTTTCATTGTGGAACGTTTTGGAAATCATGAACGAATAACCGCAACAAATAAAGTTAGCCATTGGTATCAAATTTGACGGGAAAACATCATACCGTGTTCTCATGTTCTGTTTTTCGCCAGAAATTCTAATTTTACCGAAGCTTACGAATTTTGAAGCAGAAATTTAGATCTCATCTCTCTCTCATCTCATCATTGATTTTCGAAAACAAAATAGTTTTCGGTGAAAAATATAACCTAAAAACGAGACAATGTATAATTTTGGGCGTGGCCAAAATTTGGATACCTTTCACTTTCTTTCGAGCTAATAATAGTTTCTTCGGCGACCCTATGACTTGGGTTCCGATTCTGTCCGTTCGTAAATAATTCTTGTAACTTGATTTCGGATCTACGAAATTTTTTTTGGGGTGGAATTCTATTTGTTTTTAAATACATTCTTTGGGTTCAAATGAGACACATTTATACGTATAAGGTTTGATTAGAAATTGTGCAGCAAGAAAACGGTTTTCCTTGAATCGAATTGGGGACTGAGATTGTATGCAACCCCAAGACCCCATTATCCGTGAAATTTTTCATTTTACTCTTAACAAAAAAAAAAAAACATACAAATTCAATACTTTAAACATAAAAATTGTGAAAAATTAATTGCCGTTCTTGAAGCCAATTTACATTCTTTGAAGGATCGTTATGACAAAGATATTTTTCATTTTTTTTTTTCAATTTTGGGGTGAAAAATCAGGACCTTGCGGCCAAGTACTCGTAAACTAAAAACATGTCCAATTTTGAATGAAAAACTGAACTGAAAAGTATATGCTATATCCGTGCCCCTGCTAAAAGTGAAACCATAACGCGTTTCAAATATACAACTTCTACTTCTATTCGAAATAAATTTCCCGCCGCCAGGATTGAATGTTTTTAGGAGAATACGTATCAACTTTTGAAGTTGAGGATATGTTATGATTGGGCGCCCTGAATTGAGGTGAATTCATGTAACTAGAATAAATTAAAATTACCTCTTTGAGTTTTCAAAATGCAGAATTAAAACAAAAATGCCGCCTCTTGAAATCTGCCGTCCCGGGCAGATGGGTTGCCCATATGGGAAATCTGGCCCTGTCAATAGGCATGCTAAGGTGTCTTGTTTATAATTCCTACAGATACCACAGAAGACACACAAGCACTTTAGTTAGTTACTGCTAGGTGATATAGGCAATGCCTATCTTTTCTTTTCCTCCTCCATGAAAAGAATTCCGCTCAACATGTCCAGCTCCACGTCACTTGATTGTCCTTACGAACAAATTTTATCAATTTCCATTTTTATTAGCAAGCGAAAAAACGCATACTGGCCCACATAATCTGTGACTCCCCAATATGTGTCTGTACCACATCTCTCACCGATATCGGTGCGAAGATATTCTTGAAAAGTACAGAGCAAGTAAACAATTTAATTTTATGGCTGCAACCGGCAAATTTAAATAGTTAAAGCGATTGTCACAGACACATATTTTAATGGAATTAGCTGGAAACAAACCCACAAATTATCCCTAACGTTCTTAAGGTTCTCCCAAAAATTTTCCCTAAAATTCCCCCAAAGAGGTTGAAAAAACCCTAATCTTGGGAGATTTTCCCCTAACCTGGTAACACTGGATAGTTGTAGTATAGAACAGGGGCGAACCCAAGGGGGGGATATGGGGGATAAAACACCCCCCGAAATTGTGAAACCGAGTTTTCAAAAGTATTAGTTTAAACAAAATTTACACAACTGCTGCTGGGCTTTCGTTGCAAAACAGGGCCAAAACCGGAAAAAAAACAGAACATTTTCGGAGTTTTTCCGTTTTTAGCTTATAACTTCCAAACTGAATATTTCTCCTTTAAAATGTGTTATGCGGTATCGCTACAATTGATAGTAATTTTTTTTGTTTTTTTTTTGCGATTTTGACCCTGTTTCGGAACGTTATTTTGGTGGGAAGCTACGGATTCGGGATTAGCACCCCAAAAAACATAAGAAACAAAAAACAAATTCTCCACCACATTTGGAAATGTCATGTACTAGGTTTATCACCTGGTTACTACTATCTTATTAGTTTTGATATACAAGATATAGTTGCGAAATATTTTTTAAAGCTTTAATTAATGCGAAATAAATTCTATTTGAAAAGAAGATTAGAGTAGTGAGTAGTTTTTGTTTAGAGGCATTTTACATATTATAATTCGCGAGTTTCAAAAACCACAAAAATTGACAAATTTTTCATAGTGACCGTTGAAACAATCGGTTATCAAAACCAGTTATTTCCTAAGGGAGTATTTAAAAAAAAAGAACCTAAATTTATTCGATGAAAATAAACTTTGAATGTTTTAAATTAAATTTTTCTGAATTTAGAATATATAAAAACGATTTTCTTAAGGTTAAGGTCTGAAAATAAACGTATGATTTCATGAGTCACTTGCATACACAAATCTCCCCCCGAAATAAATTCCTGGGTTCGCCCCTGGTATAGAAGGTCAACAACCAGTTTGATAAAGACCAGAAGACGCTTCAAATGGAGGCTAATCATAGTGGAGCTAAATGGGTCACGTCCAAGGAGTAATCACCTGCCGATCGCCGAGCATTCACATAGCAAATGACTGTAAACATCCAAACAAAGGGGATAAACCAAGATGGTAGCGATAAGTAATCTGCAAGTAATGTGACTTTTAGTGCAAACGGCGATATGAGCACTACGCGGAGACAACACCCCAGGATCTTCGTGGCGCATAATGCAATGGTATTAATCTCGACTTGGAAAACACTAGGTAGGATTAGGTGCAAAGTCTCCAGCACCTACACCGTGATCGGTTTTTGAGCCATCCGCCAACTAAATGATGCTTCTAGGACAGGGGTGTCCAACTTAATTTTTCCACGGGCCTTATTGTTGCTTTGAAAATCAATGGCGATACTAACATTTTTATAAGGGGGAAGACATTTTTCATGACTTTTCGATATTTGAAGCACAAAGAAAGGGCATTTCTGACGACTCACCGTTACTTGAACAACACGTAATGGCCATATTATTTGTAAAAGTTCCGCCAAAATTGAATAGTTTATAGACTGGCGTAGAAGCATTGTTCTAAAGACGAAACAAGCATTAATGGTCACATTGGGATTCGAACCCACGCTAAGCATTTAGCTACCGAATACCCAGTGCGGGTGGTCAATGTTGCTGATTGGCGTTTTTGGAAGGAATTGAGTGATGGATGCAGCAAGCAACCTCGCTCAGTTGATTGGAAAAATAATTTTTGGCGGATTTTTTTCGGGCTACTACTAAGCCGAAAATAATATTCAAAGCCTATCATGCCAGGACAAAATATTTCTGGGTAAGCCAATGCCATGAAACTTAGTCCATTACCGAAGCGTATCAAATATCGCGGTCAATTTTTGACGCTCCTAAATAAAATAAGTTCTCCTCCTAAAAAGTAACTAAAAAACAACGAAAATCTAAGCGCTTGTTAGTGCATTTGATCCGGATGGATTTAGTGATTTTTAGGATTAGCTCGGCTGGCTATATTTTGTCGAACTAGCCAGGAGAGTTTTTGTTCGACAGAAAAACTTGAATCGATCCTTATCGAACGTTTAGGTTGCGAATTTGTGCACAACAGTTTTTTTTGTTTTTTTTTTTTAATCCACACAGAATGTTTCTGTAAAATTTTGCCAAATTGAGGCACCTATGAAATTTTTCTAGAAGACCCTCGAGGGCTGGATAAAAGCATTTCGCGAGCCGGATTGTGGTCCGTGGGCTGTATTTTGGACATGACTGTTCTAGTATCAATACAATATAGATAGGAAGCACCCACAAAATGTTTAGTTCCAAGTGTAGCGTTAAGGTTTAATGTGAATGACACTAGAACCGTTTATGAGGTGTTTTAGATGCCTTCTTTCTATTATGACGTGGGAATCTTTCAAAAGATTCTGCATTCAGGTAGTGGGCATTAATGTTGGATTTTAACCAACTGAAATCAAAACAACCACCTACTAAGCTAATTCCATAGGAAGAACAACTCTTGGGATTACGGCGCAACAGTGGCTTAGGCCATTAATTTCTAAATTGTTAGCTCATTTTGTTTTTCTTTTTTTAATTTCCAGACTTCCGTCTTGCTTTTGCTGTTCGGAAATCTTTTTGCCAAACTTATTTTCTACATCCTGCAATTATGTTAAGATTCCGAAATCTAGTCTACCAAATTTGGATGCCTTGATGTTTTTCGACATCCACTAATCCAGTACAGTAACTTGTGCCCTACTGCAAATCTGAAGCTCTCGAAAGAAAACGTGCATCTTCTACATGTAGATACTTTACAACTCGGACACTCTGTAGAGTCCTAGTTTATTTAGAGTTTATGATACTGCACTTTTCTTACTCCGAAGGTTTATAGTTGTGATTACTTCACGTTAGCCTTACATAAATAGACTCTGCATTCATTGCTACTACCACCACAACCTCGATATCATCCGGAAACCGTATCGAACCTTCCTTAGGGATAGGTGTCAATCTATGATTTGCATCATTCACAGCAGCGGGGCAAGCACAGACTCTTGTGGGACGCCTGCAGTAACCGTCATGTACTTAATGGACCTAGCACTAGTGTTATTTAGAGGAACAAGGAAAGTAGTTGGCGAATGTCCTTATTATCGAATCAGTCAAGAAAATCCATCCTTCACAAAGCAACGTTAAAACATTGAGCGTCACTACGGGGCAGCAAATATGTACCGTTTAAATCCTTAATCTTTTGTCAAGGAAGTCGCGGTCGTATACCCTTTTTTCTCCATCAACATTCTGTGGGCCATTCGACACGGGTTTAACCGTATAGCATTACCGCTAAACTGTCCATAATCTCAAACCTTCGTGATTTCGATTTTGAAGAATTACCGTAGGATATCACGACAGCCGTAGAGGCTTTCACACGATTGCACCTACATTTGCAATTTTGGTGATTTCTTTTGAGGCACAGAAGCGACGCAGACCGCTGTCAAATACCTACTTTGATTTTCAAGCAATATTGTGCAATGAGAAGTTTTTCGTCTAGTCTTTGTAGACCATCAACACAGTGTGTTTTTTATATTAGGTTGATACCAGACGCAACAATGCGATGGCAATCCTATACGTAGCCGTTTTTGGCGTTGAAACATCACGGGAAATGTGCTGCCAATTGTTTTTTTATTTTATCACAAAAAAATTTATAACACATAAAAAGTATTTCTCAAAAGTAGGGCAACGGAAACGGGACGTTTAACATTTGATTTCTGTTAATCTTTCATTCTGTCAATTTTTCTATTACTTCCAGGTAGGGACTGGAACACTTAGTTAATTTGCAATTAAGCTCTTTGGCCCTTAAATATACCTGGTGGCAAAAAAGAGCCTAACCAGTGGCTTTAAGCCTCAGATATTGGAAAAGTTCAAGCGGTTTTGATGCAATGCAACAGGAAACTGTAGCGATGCTTTGTAAATGCGTATGTTAGAAACTAGATCTCCAATAAGTTCTATTAAAAATAGGTTTTCTGGAATTTAATTTAAATTACATGTATACTAAATTCATCTTTAAGTTTCATAAGTTAATTTTTTTTCTTCAACACATTTCAATTATTTAAAAAAAAATCATTTCAATTCCTAATATGAATTCTCATTTCATTACTTAATAAAAAAACGAAGTGTTACGATTGATGATTACAGCCGCTGTCTGGACGCCTATAATAAAGTCTTCCGAAGCTACAGACACAACAAACTCTCGGAACCGTTTATGATTGAAATTCCAAAGTTCATGTGCTTGCTGACAAATCGGGCGTAATATATACTTGTTGCTTCCAAGCTTTCCATCGCCCATTCCATTTCAGCGACATCCACGTGGTCGCGGCTGCAAATAGTGAGTGTATAGTCACAACACAACAATGTTTTCTGTCACGATGACGTGCGAAACTCGGGTATCATCGTGTTCCTTATCAGTGGAGTAGCATCCCTCTTCCCAGACCACAAGAAACAACCCCATTTATATGGATGTGTGGGTTACATATCCCCTCCAGAAGATATGTGTGTTAGTGAAACCCAACCACCTCCGGGGTAAGTGTCAATCACGTGTGCAGAAAGGCTTTTGCCATTCCGTCTGCCGTCTGTTTATTGTTCTTATGCACTAGTACCAAGAGTCTAGTGACTCTAATTCCGCAACCGTTTATAGAGAGAGCATTGCTACCAGCTTACTGACACTCTTCCATATACACATCACAGGCAAAGATTGATTTTCTGTGGCCCCTCGTCTGTCAGGGTGGTCTGCTATCGATTACGCAGCTGGAGCTGAAATTACAGCATATGGAATCCGTAAAAATGCCGCCCACCATCTAATCCTTCACTATGTAATGTAGACTCCTACTGTTGACTTTCCGGTCATTACTTTGGACGAAGCGCTCCAAAGCTTGCAACTGTGTGTTTCTCGCAGGGCCGGCAAACTGTAGGCTGCCAAAAAGTCGAAAAGTCGCTCTGTGAATCAATAATAATAGGACGACTACGACGAAGTCGACATAGCTATTGCAAGGACGAAGTCTAGCGAATCCAGTAGCGAGGAAACTTTATCTAAGTGGTAGCGCACCACATCCACTTTTTGATTTTCATCATTCATGGAATGAAACAGCCAGCAGCAATAGCAGAGGCACGGAAGCTTGCTGTTTTGTTGTGACTTGTATGCTCGAAAAAGGAATTTGGCGCGCATTGGAATCGATTTCTTCTTGGGGCTGTATATGTTTGGATGACGCAATGGAGGCTTTTTCCTTTCACTTTTGGCCGTTAAGATTTCGTATGTATATAATGAACTGTTGTGCTTTCAACCCCTGCATGGTCGTGGTGGATTGCATTTTACCGAACGTGAACGATACATATGTATGTCTCGAAATGTGGAGTTCGCGGAAAATGCAATGGGGCGGAAAATCGAACGTCGTACTCAATGCTTTGTCTAATTTTAGAAAATATCGTGGGATGAAATGGGAAAAGTATTGAGAAACTATAATATTGCCTGCCACCCGGTCTTATATGGACGTATATTTGAGTCACGAGTGTAGTTTTGGCTATACAGAACGATGTTTGACTATTTCCAATAGGATCGATTACTTGCGAAGGACTTAATTAAATGTCTAGGACTACAAATGTGGATAACAGGAACAGCGTGAATTTGTTGATCACTTGCTAATGTAATGAAGATTTATTTATATTTAAATTTGAAATTACACAAAGTATGGGTACTTTTTTTAAATTGACATTTTCATTGGTTTTTTGAAATTCACCATTTGATGTATTTTCCTCTTACAGTGAAACCTTCCTAACTTGACCACTCCATATCACCTCTTTAAATTGGCCATCTTTTTTCCGCCCATTTATATAAGTGGGCAAATAAAAATATTTGCTCAGAAAATGTTATTGGGGGATGCGGAAGCAGTTCGATCCCCTTTTGTTTTGACCTATTTTGTTGCTTTGATTAAGACACAAGGTTTTGTGAAATTGGTGTAAAAAATGTTTCTAAGAAGAACCAAAATGGGGGGTTGAGTTTGTATGGCAGCCCCATGACTCCATGGTCCGATTTAATCCACTCTTACATATGTTTTGTGTCATCAATAGAGTTACATTTATGTGAAATTTGATTGAAATTGGTGCACAAATAAAAAAGTTTTTCTTGTAAGAACCTAATTTAGGGGGTTGGGTTTGTATGGCATCCCCATGACCCCATGGTCCAATTTGATCCATTCTCACAAATGTTGTGTGTCATCAATAGAAATACATATGTGTGGAATTTCGTTGAAATCGGTGCACAAATAAAAAAGTTTTTCTTAGAAGAACCTAATTTGGGGGGTTGGGTTTGTATGGCAGCCCCATGACCCCATGGTCCGATTAAACCCTTCTTACGTATGTTTTGTGTCATAAATAGAAACACATTTGTGTTAAATTTGGTTGAAATTGGTGCACAAATAAAAAAAATTTCTTAGAAGAACCTAATTTGGGGGGTTAGGTTTGTATGGCAGCCCCATGACCCCATGGTCCGATTTGACCGATTCAAATATGCAAACTGCCTGCAGCAAAAAGAAGCATTTGTGCAAAATTTCAGCTTCATTAGCTTTTAAATTGGCCGAGTAAAACGCGTAACAACAGCCGGACAGACAGACAGAAGTTTTTCTTAGAAGAACCTAATTTGCAGTGGTTGGTTTGAATGATAGCCTCATGACGTAGTGTTCCGATCTGATCCGTTCTTAGATATCTTTAGAGGCTTTACTAGGAACACATTTAGGTGAAGCTTGGTAAAGATTGGTTAATAAAGACAAAAGTTTTTCTTACAAGAACTATATTTCCAAGGGTTGGTTTGTATGACAGGCCTATGACGTAGTGTTCCGATTTCATCCGTTCCTGGATATTTTTTGATGTTTTTCTTAAGGTTAAGGTTAAGGTTGGATAATAGAAATAGAAAAAGGTTTGCTTAGAAGAACTTAATTTTCAGGGATTGGTTTATATATGGCAGCCCTATGACGAAATGTTCCGATTCCATCCGTTTCTAGATATGTTTTGAGGCTTTACTAGGAACACACTTGGGTGAAGTTTGGTTAAGATTGGTGCATAAAAAAAAATTTATTAGAAGAACCTAATTTCCAGGGGCAGCCTTATTACCCCATAGTCTGATTCCATTCGTTCCGACATATATACAGCTAAGTAAATGGTTTATAACTTCATGTCACATGACTTTCTCTGTTGGTTTGAAAAGCCAAAGAGGTAACTTCCAAATTGAGAAGCAGTAATGACGCATCAAGATTCGCTGAAATTCAATGAGATAACTTCGAAGATACTCAACCGACATCAATTTAACCATCATCTTACAATGCATGTGACACTATTATTGTCCTCTGCGTCTTACGAATTCACTCTTAATGTATTTCCACCCTAGAAATACATAGATAAAAGCACATAAAGTAATATTTCTCTATGCCACTCCATCTCATTAGGCAAAAAGGATTGATTCGTCTTTCCACTTGAGTTCTTAAGTCACCCGCATAGGGTAACTCTCTTTATGCCTACGATGGTAATTATTATCTGAAACTCAATTTTTCATCCTAAGTCGTGCTTCTTGCCGCCCGCTTGTATAGTATAGTACCTACTCTAGTATGACAAGAAGTAGACAGCGTTTGCCTAAAATCTTTTCTCAGGTCCTTGGCGCCATCATTTGTGAACAGCTCGACTCACCGACTACAAAGGACAAAACGTTTGTACGTACGTATACGTACTATGTACCTACATTATCAAGTGCACGGCAATCGCCAATGTACTCTACTCTACAATATCCTGTTGTTGCCGTTTTTTTCCTTTTTTCAGCTTGCATGAAAGCATAGAGAAACGGATACGATGGATTTATACAACAGATCATAGAGTCAGCGAGCCTATTTTATGCTCCATATGTCATCTTGTACGTGATTTTTCCGGAGTTTTCCATCACAATGCAAAGCGACAGGAGAGAGAGTGTGTGCTTTCTTTCTTCTTCCTTTTATTCGTTTTCGTCCTTTATCTTGACACAGTATTTTCTAATAAACATCCTTTGAGTGTAAAAATTTTGTTTTTGCTGATTTGAATTTGATTCGTCGCGAGCTAAGCTAGCTTATTTAACGCATGTTGACGGCTAACGCGCGCAAAGCCATTATTACCTGATGCCGGATGCTTTTCAAAAGAGTACGGATATCAGGTGAATTGGCAAAGAGTGACATCGCACGAAGTGCTTTGTTTAAAACGGATGGGATCAAGGATTTTTAATTTTTAGCAGACAAGGAAAGAAAATTATACCTACCCTTTGCGAAGTTTTGGTGATTGTTTTAGAAAACTGAACTATGTCCTAAGATCCGCTCTGCTCATAATGCTTTAAACTCATAATCGTACAATTTCCAAGATCTTGCGGTATTTTTTAATGATTTATTTCGGTTTAGAAAATGAATCCAACTTTTTTTACATCAAACATTATACTCCATGAAATAGAAACCATATTACATATTGCAAAAGATTAAAGCTGTATCCAAACTGGCTGCTAAATGGAGGCTCGCGAAAAAGCTGACATCGCAAACTGCCATTTGGCAGCTACCTACCATCTACACTATCTACCAAATGGAGCCTGATAATGACATAACCAAACTTTCATTTTGGAGGTTCCATTAAATATAATTTTCAAAATCTGACTCTGCGCGCTTAAATTATTACTAGTTCATTCTAGAACTATACAATTTCACACACAAAAAAAAAACGAACAAAAGTTGCAAAACTGTCACTTTGAATTCGACAACGACAAGCGATTGTCAAAGTGTCAGCTGACATATAATTCAGTTACCATATTGAATATCAAAAGTGGACGACCAACCAAATGGCCATCATTGTAAATGACAGCTGCCAGTTGGCATCGCGAGCTGCCACGACTTACTAGCCCTAAGTGCCCTTTTTACCACATACTGAGTTTATGGCGTAAAAACTCAAGCTTTAAGTATCACCATTAAACAAAATGTATTTAGTTGAATGCTTTAGGGGTAACTTAAGATAACTGTACAATCAAAAAATTTGTCGCACTCCTTAAAAACAACCCCTGTCAAGTTAGCATTACCATCCTAGCAGCGACGAATTTAAGAATTTCCTTAAAAGCAAATGTGTCCAATAATTTGCCGAAGGGGCCACTTATTACTCCTGAAGTTTTAAAAAATTTGCCGCGCCTCTTTACACCCTTAAAAACTACCCCGAACTGCGTTTTCGACTCCATATAGAGGTTATGGCATAAAACTCATTTTTTAAGGGTGTAAAGAGATGTTATAAGTGAACCCTGCGTCAAATTCCTGGACACATTTGGTTTTAAGGGAACTCTTAAATTCGTCGCTACTGCGGTGTAGTGCTAACTTTACAGGGGTTGTTTTTAAGGGCTATAAGCTCTGCATGGTGTCAAAAATGCTCTTATGGCCGTTTTTTTGAAAGTTCAGGTGTCATAAGTGAGCCCTGCGGCAAATTCCTGGGCACATTTTGTTTTAAGGAAGCTCTTAAACTCGTCGGTGGCAATGCTAACTTGACAGGAGTTGTTTGTAAGGGCAGGAGGGGCGCCGCAAATTTTTCGAAGGAGCAGATATCTAAGTTACCACTAAAGAATTCAACTAAATGCATTTTGTTTTATAATTATACTTAAAACTTGAGTTTTTACGCCATAAACTCTGTATGGTGCCAAAAGCGCTTTTAGAGGTAGTTATTAAGGGTGTAGGGGGGCGCGTCATTTTGTTAAAGTGCAGTTATCTTAACTAAGCCCTTCATCATTGAACTAGAAACAATATGATGTATCATGAGGATTCTTAAAACTTGAGTTTTTACGATATAAACTCTGTATGGGGCCAAAACACTTAGGGGTAGTTTTTGAAAGTGTAGAGGGGGCGGCAAATTTTGTAAAAGTGCAGATACCTTAGGTAGCTCCTGCAGCATGCAAGTGGATACAATATGTTTCATTGCGATGCTTAAAACTAGTTTTTCAAGGCCATAACGGTATTTGGGGTTAGAAAAACAATTAGGGGTTGTTTTGAAGGGAAGGAGGGGCGCGCGGCAAATTTTTTGCTTTCGGCATTGAATCAAGACAAATTCGCGATATTTAATGCATGCGATCATCGTAATTTCAAAATGGTAATGCTAATGGCCACGACCCAAGCTAAGTACCACGGAGTAATGGGACATTCATTTTCATATTTATTTTTCAAAAAAGGAAACCTACGAAAAACTATGTAAAATCCCTATTAACTCTACCGCAGATGTATCCAAATCTTCGTTTTTGCCATTTGATGTGGTACCAATTCAAATCATGGAAAATTTTAGAACAGAACAGAACAATTTTAACTTTGGAATTCCCATGTCCAACTTTTTAATCATGCAGCGGTTTGCCGATATTGAAGTTTACTACAAAATTTTCTATGATGCCTCGGATTAAGCTTGAGCAGGAATCGGTCTGCTATTTTTTTCATTAGAAGTAAGTGCCAGATAAGACAAAACTGGTGTGGTTACATTGATTTCCGCTATTGAAAATTGTACGGGTCAGGAGCCCCCGCTTCAATTTCGAAAACACTACATTTTGGAAACGTTACGCCACTGTCCATGGAGCAACATTTTGTCTTGTTTGTTGTATGGATGTACCCCACTCGGCTAATGATGCGTTCTGACTAAAAGTTTAAATTAGTTGATTAAATGATGATACTTTCCACTCTATCCATCACTGTAACTAATTTAGCTGAAATTTTGCACAGGGACTTATTCCTGCTGCAGGCTGTTTATATGTTTGATTCGCTAAAATTAAATCTTGTGTGGTCATGGGTCTGCCATAGAAACCCCACCTCAAAATTTGGTTATGCTAAGAAAATTTCACGCGACTGCAATAAAAGCCACACCTTAACCACACGCAAAATTTTCTAAAAGAAACTTTGTTATTTACGTCCAATTTATCAGCAAACCTTCAGTGTGTTTTTGATATTGTAAGACCCGCACCAAATCATGGTAGAATATCCGGGCTAGCGTAGTAATCAGTGGCGTAACATTTTTCAAATTAGTTGTGCTCGAAATCAAAACAGGGGCCCTTTATTTATACAGTCGAATTTTCGATTTATTTTATATTTAATTCACAGAACCTGCGCCTTAGTCCAATTTTCGTCGTGGTTGGCTTGTCGCTCATTTATTTATTTATGATTTATTTATGGAATAGTGTCTGCTGACCGGAGCTGCTCTGCTCTGTTCCTCAATCGTTAGTTTGTTTTAAATTTTTTTCAATATTTCTTCAAGGGCATTCGGTGGCGCAGTGGTAGATATTAAACTCTATCTCTGAATTGCAGGAGCGTGAAATCGAATGCGACTGTGACCATGGATCATAGTATTGTCTATAAAAATGCTCCTATGGCAGCCGATTTTTCGATGCATATCGTCTCGGAGCTACCCGTTGTTAAAACGGCCAAAAGCTGCCAAAATCCCCTTCGATTCAGGAGAAAAAAAATCTCTTGAGTCAGTACAACAACAACAACAAATATTTTTCAAAACCAAATTATAGTTATGCAATCAATTTTTAATAAATAGTCCTCACAGATATTTTTGGTTGAGTGCATTGAAAAAGACTTTACCAGCGTCATTGGATTGCGAGATAAAATCAATCTCAATTCCACACTAAAAAAACAACAATGAGCTTTCAAATTGCCTGCCTCCTGCTAGCTGTAAACTTATAAGTCGTAGGTGATTTTTAATTATTTTAATTAACATTTTTTGACTTTGCGGCATTGTGCGTGTACTGGCAGTTAAGAATCATTTCTAGAGTAATAATGTAATGGAAACCGATAAATCAAGACTACTTTAAAATGGAAATGCGTGAACTTAGAGAAAACATAGCAACTCATGCCATGCGTTAGTCCAGAGTGGCTATGTGATCACACAACCCATATGTGTTTGACTCCAAACAGATATTATGCCTAAGGTGTAGCTGAATCTTCTGTGAAATCAATCTTATTTTTTGAAGAGGTCTAATTTTGGTTCTAGAAACAGTTTACATACTGTGTCTTACGATGATGCGCCGTTTTTTCGATTCTTTAGACATAGTTTACATTTCGCCGAACGTTTGATCGCATTTTTGGCCGTCGGTTCCTTTGAAATTTATATGGAAAGGGGTGGAAAATATTATTGAACGATTTTCGTCAATTTGACATGGAAATTCATACACATGATTTGAAATTCGACAATTAGAAATAAATAAATAACAGGCGCGACAATTCAACATTGGACTAAGGCGGCAGGATGTGTTAGTGACATTCTATTTCCAAGATCTTATCTGCTTTTTTGTTTAGGTAATAGGATCAGCATCACGCTCAGCAATGTTATTTATCCCCATAAATGGGTACTCGTTTAACATCTGAGTGAGATCATAGTCGGTCACAAGCTCGTGAGTTCGAAAAACACCATGATCCACAGTGAGATTCGAACTCATGACCCTGTGCACTGAAGGTGCGCGCACTAACCGCTGGACCAGCCAGACTACAATTAGAAATGGAAATTAAAATTATTTTGTCATGGGTTTTTCAAATAAAAATTCGTCAGATTGATTGGGAAATTTATCAATTTGAAATAAAAATTCGTTAACATTAATTGAAAATTCATCAATTTGACGTAAAAATTCGATTTGACGTAAAAATTCGAAACATTGATATATATACACTCGTAAATTTGATTTGGAAATTCATCAAATTGACATGGAAATTCGATAAATAGTATTGGGAATTCCTCGACAAGATTTGAAAATTCGTCAAACCTATTTTAAAAATCGTCAATTTGACATCCAGGCAAAAAATTATTTATCGGAGCGGTGGAAAAGCAAACATCTCTAACTTGTGTTTTTTATTTGCCTACAAATTTGTACAAAATATGCCCTAGACTAAAAATTACATTGTAATTATTTACAATACATTTTTTTTACCATAGCTCTAGAAGAAATGTAAGTTAAGCCAAACATTCTTAAAATGAAGTTGACTATTATATCAATTGTTTCGCGAGCGGATAGAGTCTTTTAACAATATACATATTTTATTTATTTATTTAATTACACAACCATCATCAAATTATGTGTACGGGCCATATGGTAACCTGCGCGCCCTACTTGATTCCTATAAATTATGATAACATTTAATATACACATATGGCCAAAAAAATAAGTACACCCATACGACTTTTTCGTATCACCCTGTAGCCAAGTAGTTAGGGGAGAGTCGGTTATATCGTACCACTTTTACCTTTTACCTGTATATTAAGTTTATGACGGCACTTGCAATAATGAATAAATATGTAAAATATACGTTAGGGCTTTGACCACCAGATGTATGGAAATCAGTTCTATAGCTGTAGTTTAACGTTTTTAAAAATTGCTTTTCGTGGAGGAGTGCCATCGATTACATCACATCACGATTTAGCGAACGAGTCGTTTTAATCGTACCACCAGTATTTAAATCGTACCACTGAATAAAAACCATTAAATTTTTTAAATAAATTTTATTTGGGGCACTTAGGAGTTAAAAAAAAGTAATTATAAATATATCCTTAGCAAAAATAGATGATTTGCAACATTTCGCCTAATCGTGTTTAGACCAAGCAACTAAATCGTACCAGTAGGTACCACCTACCAAACTTATAGCGGTACGATTTAACGTACCCTGCAATTTTTCGAAAGATGAACTATCTCGTCATAACTGCAAAACTTGAACACGGGCACTCAAATAAACAATAATTAAGCTTAAATTTGTAATCAAATAAATCAAACTGTGCGCTTTTAGCTTACCTTCCTCATGAGTTATTCCCTTAGCAACTGCCACGCAAAATAACAAGAAAAAATCACAAAACATATTTTTTTTGGCTCACATACACATATTTTGACAGGGTTGGATACGATATCCCCAGTCACAAAATCCCCAAACCAAAATCCCCAAATCAAAATCCCCGTAATCAAAATCCCCGAAATTAAAATTCCCGAAATCAAAATCACCGAAATCAAAATCCCTGAAATCAAAATACCCAAAACCAAAATCCCCAAACGAAATTCCCCATTTGAGGTGTGATCTTAGAACGCGCGCGTGTATTGTAGATGGTAAATGATAGATGTTAAATGGCAGATGATAAATGGTAGATGGTAGGTGGTTAATGGTAGACGGATGGTAGCTTGTAAATGGTTGATGGCAGATGGTAAATGGTAGATTGTAAATTGCAAATGGTGGATGGTAAATAGCAAATAGTAGATGGTGGTAAATGGTAGGTGATTTAGACTATTGTAATTGTAATAGTCCTACTATGCAATAAAAAAAATCACCGTCGTGGACTGATATACAGTGAAACCTCCCTAAGTTGACCATTCTGTAACATGACCACCTCTTTAAATTGACCATCTTTTTTCCGCCCTTTTACATTCAACATTACGCTAAACGAGTTTCTAAGTTGACCACTCTTTCTATCTTGACCAAAAATTGTCCGCCCTTGGGTGGTCAACTTGTGGAGGTTTTACTATGCTAATCAACGGCAAACTCTTTGAAGTGACACAGAACAAAATCAGATAATGTGCAGGCGAATCGGTTCCAACAATAAGCCAACCAAGTTTTCCGCGAATATTCGTTCGGATGAGGACATGTCTTGACGATGTTAAAGAAAACCTAATACATATGTTCAGAACGATATATGCAAACGTTTATTCAAACAAATCCTTGCGGAAAATAGCAAGTTGTTGTCAAAAAGTTAAAAAACCCGATTGTGTACTTATTATTTTGACCAAGCTGAAAACCCACTTCAAAGCTAATATCGGGGAGGGACTAAGATAATAGGGGGATGTCATTCAGTGTTTCGGCTCCGTTGGCATTGTTGTATCCTAATTGTTGTAATGGCTATCTATTTGGAGTAAATCAATTTTAAAAAGGGAATGAACATTTTGCATAAAAAGGTACATGAGGGGTGTACTTATTCTTTTGTCCATATGTGTACCTAAAATATATTTTGGGGTCTTTCCAGAAATTTTATTATTGGCATTTACCTACCTTTTTTCAATAATATCCATGAAATGATATTAATCAATAAATGTTTTTCTCATGTTAATATCAAATTTCAGTTTTCACTATTTAGCGCATAGGCAAACCGTGTAGAAGAAGCTGTGTACAGCGGCCAAAGCAGCGCATTTTCTCTCAATTTGGCGGCATGTTGACATTGGTGGTCGTTGTCTCATTATTGTCAACTACATACACACAGCTTATGTAATTCTTGTAACATTTTAACATGCGTCGTCCTCGTCACAACAGTTAGATTTGCACGGGAGCACACTAGGAAAAGCTCGGTCATGCTCCTATCAACAGCATTTTCACCACACCGACCCACAACCACTACTTCTTTTTGCCCGACTCACACCCGTCATATATGCGAATTACGACGAATATACACACCCCTCGCGTACACTTTTGCAGAAAGTTCACATACGGAATCAATAAAAAAATTGTTCGAGGTGCAACGGAATTGTCTTTGCCGTCAGGCAGGACGAATATTCCATTGAGTTCAAGTGAAAGTATACAGCACACCCCGAGACCGCAACTTATCGCGCCAGGCAATTTCGACCGTGGTCACTCCAATCTATACCGAACTGGCTAAAAGGGCACGAATGTAGTGTAAGGATAACGATAGGGTCAATATAACGATCACTGGGCGGAATAACCGTTTCAAGTTTAAATTTATTTAAATATGGAAAATTTGCACTGTCCGTTATTTCTTAAAAAATATAGCACTGGACGAGTCCCGATAGTTTTGATAAGTTCATAGTTCAAGGAAACACGTTCACTGGTTCGTAATTAGTAGGAAAATTCCTGAAATTCACTTTAATCTCGTGTCACATATTGCGCTTAAAATTAAAATAAATATTCACTAAGGAGTGGCGATTTTACAAGATGCATGCGAACATTTTAAATTCTGTTAAAACATTTTACTGTTATTTAAGATAATTCACGAATTTGGAAGGTAAGAAATGAAAATAAACAAAAACATTACTAGGAAGCGCCCGTTCCGACCATATCGACGTGATAAACTGTACAGAAGTCGATTTGCGAAGACTGACAACGGAACTGCAAAAATAACGATATAGGCTCCCCTAACGGAATAACGTTCCCTCCACACTATAGCCCCCCGTTTTCCGTTCAGACAAGCGCACGCACACATGCTCATCCTTCCATTGGAGGTATACAAAGTGGAGGAAGTCAATGCTATAGTAGACTGGGACTTTGGGCATCCCCCTACAATGTAGCCGAAGGAGCAGCGAGCTTGCTGAGAGGCACACGAGTACCGGAACTCAAGAAACTCTTCACCATAGCAGAACAAGTTGATTGCTCGCTACCGACATGGCATGCTGCTCCCCAGCAAGGCTCTAGTATCGAGCGATGTAGGCATAAGAAGCATCCCCGAGGAGCAGCCAGCAGGATTGGATGTATGGCGACTATTGTACTCGTATATACACACGGATCTCGGTTGTGCGAAATTTTCGAAAAACCACCTCAGGGAAAAATGAAAAATGCGGGAAGAACCACGACAATGAGCATGTATACGAATGAAGTAAGAGAGAAACCCGTTCGATATAGTGGGAGCTTTTTTGTTTTTGCGTTGCTGGGAATATGACGCAAAATAGCGACAGAAAAAAAGGATGCGAGCGAGTCAAGTGAGGCAAAGACTGAAGAAGATTGTATTTATATGGGTGGTCGCGACGCGCACATTCCTCACAATTCTGGTGCTATACATTTGTCTATATGTACTATAAGCCCAGGCACTTGTCGCCCGATCGAAATTCCTTTTCATCCTTGAACACGCTTCCACTTCTTATCGCCCACACTGGCGTATAGATTATCAACGGAGCGATGATGTGGTGCGAAAGATACGACTGGACAGTCGGTCGGAAGTGTGGTTGAGGCGTTGCGCTGATATTGATTGAAGCCATAGCGGAAACTGAATTGACGAATATGTCGTTGGAAGGACGACAACGGATATGTGTTGCTTGAAAAGCGTACAAGACGTTATCTTTGTAGTGATGGAAGGACGAAACTATGATGGCCCTATTAAGCCATATGCTGACTAAACTGAACACACCGATAGATACGTATGTAAATTGGTAAATTGGGTAGAAAGTGTAATGAAATCTATTTCATTATAACGACATTTACTGAGCTAAATGAAAGCAAAGCGTTCTTGCGTTGTCAATATCTTGCTGACCGTTGTCCGAAACAGAGTTTTTTCTCTTTTTTGGCAAAAAAACGAAAAATTGGTAATTTTCGTGCTTAGTTTTTTTTTTTATACAGGGTGTCCCCAGTGGCGGATTTACCAATTTGCCGCCAGTAGGCTACTCACAAATTGCCGCCCCTACTGAAACCCTACTTTTTGTCGATAGTGAATATTCGGATAGAATTATGCTTTATTCACCTGCAATTATTTTCAGTTTACACTTTGTATTTAAATACGTGTTATCTTCGAGCTTTCCGCCTCGTGGGTCCTGAGCATTCTTTAGTATTTATCACATTGTAAAGCTTATGCCAAAATTTGCTGCTTGGAGAATCGGTTTAAAGCGTTGAATCCCAAACTGTGGGAGGCTCAAATATAGATGCCGTTATGAATTATGGTTTGCGTCTAGACCACTATTTTGAATAGAAAATCTTTCGAAATCACCCGGAGGTAATCCGTTGTTGCCATACATCGGCCAAACATTTTATATCCTTTGATAAAAAACCTGTAACCAAATATGTTCGATGAACACGATGATGTGGCTGATTAAAATTGAAATTGCCTAAGCTCGCTTTTCTTATATAAACCGCACCAACCAGCTATAGTCTTTTTGGATACAATGATCCTTGGTAGAACACTTGCGGATCGTGGTCGCTACAGTAATGGCAATTATGTTTCTCGAGGAATGACTGAAGCCATGGTGATGGCCGAACTGACAACAAAAAAAAACACATATTTTTCTTAGAAGACTTTACAAGGGAATTTGAACTATGAAAAAATTTGGAGCGACCGGTTTAGAGGAATATCTTATAATAAAAAAAAAACAATCTGATTCGTCTTATATTATGTGCGGTGGCGAATGTGTGTCCTGTTGGTTGGGGAAAATTGGCAGAGTCGATAGTAAAACTTGTTTGAAAAAAAAACACCATCAATAGGAATATCATAACTTTAAAATTTGAGTTCAGTGTCAAATTTTCGGCTTTAAATATGAAAGTCACACCCAAGATACAAATTTAGAGCAATTTAAACTAAATTTCTAAAAATGTGTACTCCTGCCCTAAGAGATTAAGCTGGATTGATGCTGATGCCGTTTTCATGCGTAAAACTCCTCTGAAACTCGATCGTCTTAATTACAAGATGAGGAGAATAATCTTTCGGCTGAAAGCTAATAATATATCAGAATAACTTTATGTTAGTATTTTCCATTTCTGGATTTATATCATCATTTATTGCAAGTTCTGATATGCTGAACTGACAAAAAGCCAAAGCAGCTAATGTTTAAAGGTTGGGCATAGCAATAAGGCATGAAAAAAAGGAAGGATCTTGGTTTCGAATTTAAGCTTAAATGGCCTTCAATATTTGACGCTCTTCAGTGTTTGACGCTCTTCGACAAATGCCTTTTCATGCTTCCAAACCGTATAATGATGATAAGCGCTACATCCTACAGTCTTCCACGGCAGTGTGAACATCCTAAAAAATATTTTCCCGGAATTTGCCGCCCCCCTGAAATCTGCCGCCCTAGGCTCAAGCCTACTCAGCCTACTGGTAAATCCGCCACTGGGAGTCACGCAACTGGTTAGCCATAGACAAATGGTAGACTCTACAGGATGTTTTAGGAAAAATGTCGCCAAAATTATTACTCTAGGTTTTACCGTTAAGGAGTAATTGCCTTTTTTGTGATTCTTGCCAAAACGCACGACTTTTTTGTAAAAACTCCTATTTTCTAGCTTCCACTTTAGCCAAATCAATATTTTTCATATTCTTCTGAAAGTACACAAAATTTCCAATAAAAGGACATATCGAACGTTTCGAACTGTTTCGTATCTTCCGAGATACGACGTTTTGAATTTTGCAAAAATGTCAATTTCAATTTTTAATGTCAAAATTAAACCCGAATTTCGTTACGGTACATTGTAGTGGCAAATCTGCAAAGTTGACAAAAGTTGGCGTAGTATCTTAGTTTTCGAACGGCATATAAGAATAAAGCACAGAGTCATCCAGTTTCTGCATAATACGTATAAATAAAAAAAAACATAGTCTGCAAATGTACCAAACCGACTTCAATCTTGAAAAGGAAGTAACATTTTTACATCAAGCATAGACTTGGTTGTTATGCATTATGGAAAAATACTTTTCGCTACTGTTGTAGATGCTACTTTACTAATTATAACGGTAAGTATAGGGTCCGCCAATAAGCGCGCTCGAACTTTAAAATGAAATAAAGCAAGTTGTGTGAGAGGTATAAATGAAATTTATTTTTTGTTTGAAAGAGTATTCGAAGGCATTATGTATGGAAAATAACATCGTTCAAGTGGCCACCTCGGCTTCGCTTGGTGGCGCGCATACGAGAAGTCCAATTTTCAATGACTCTGGCGCACAAATCGGGCTGTATTTCATCGATGGCGTGGCGTGTGTTGACTTTGAGGTCATCAGTGTTTTGTGGTTGGTTTGCGTAGACCTGCGATTTAAGAAAACCCCACAATAAATAGTCTAGTGGGGTTAAATCGCACGATCTCGGTGGCCAGTTGATGTCGCCTCCGCGCGAGATAACCATTCCTCGTGCAGAAGATCCATTGTGGCGCGCGCTGTGTGGCTCGTAGCGCCGTCCTGTTGAAACCACATATCCTCGACATCCATATTGTCGATTTCATGCCAGAAAAAGTTCGTTATCATGGATTTGTATCGTTCGCCGTTTACGCGCGGAACGTTGCTCGAACCGATGAATGATTTTCGTAATAAGTTTTAATGATTTGCACATGTTGCTCGCGGCTGAATTGGTTCATGGTGATTTGTGAAGATACACTGAATAATAACAACTAGGTTTGATAACTCTACCACAAACAACATGGCCGCCATGAGCTGTCAAAGATCGAGCGTGCCTATTGGCGGACCCTGTATAAACAAATTTGTTTTAGGTGTTGAATTATTTGCACGAAGGTTCGCTGTGTACATATTAATATTGTGAGAGTATTTTTCATTTTCATCGTCTAAAGGATAAACATTTTAATTTGTCAGGTATTAATTAGTGTCCTTTTATGTCCTTTTTCAGAGTTTTCCGATCCAATTTTTCCTTAGCAAAAATTAAAAAGGAAGTGGCAGCTTGAAATATTTGCGTAGTTATGGGCTTTGGAAAGATACAGATGATAAGTTACGGGAAACACGAAAATTTCCAATTCAAACGCGATTTATTCCGTTGAGGGTCCTTGAAATAGGAATCAAACACCGGATATGTAATGTACTCGGCGTCCCCTTTGATATGATATCCCGAATGCCGACCTCCAGTCAAAGATTAAATAGTGTCCTTTCTTGTCCTTTTTGGGACCTTTCCGATCAAATTTATTTTAGCAAGATGTGTTTTAGACTCCTGGGATCCCACTGATTCAAGACCAAGAAAAAAATAGCCTTACTGTATTTTTTTCTATTGGAAATGCTTATATGACTGAACTATTTCCACGTAAAAGCAAGATTTCTTCCTCTTTCGGACTACTTTTTTTCCCCTTTTACACATATTATTCACAAACTGGATGACTCTGTGCTTTATTCTTATATGCCGTTCGAAAACTAAGATACTATGCCAACTTTTGTCAACTTTGCAGATTTGCCACTACAATGTACCTTTACGAAATTCGGGTTTAATTTTGACATTAAAAATTGAAATTGACATTTTTGCAAAATTCAAAACGTCGTATCTCGGAAGATACGAAACAGTTCGAAACGTTCGATATGTATTTTTATTGGAAATTTTGTGTACTTTCAGAAGAATATGAAAAATATTGAGTTTGCTAAAGTGGAAGCTAGAAAATATGAGTTTTTACAAAAAAGTCGTGCTTTTTGACAAGAATCACAAAAAAAAAGCAATTACTCCTTAACGGTAAAAGCTAGAGAAATAATTTAGGCGACAGTTTTCCTAAAACATCCTGTAGAGTCTACCATTGGTCTATGGCTAACCAGTTGCGGGACACCCTGTATAGCATGGTGACCAGAAAGGGGGATGTGCAACTTACATAGTTCGGTCCGTTTTTTTTTTTTGCTTAAACAATGCACTTATTTGAATGATAAAATCAAGTAATGCATTTTTGAAGGTAATGCCCGTTGCTAGGCACAACTTTTGCACATCTTTCTGGTAATTGATATAGTACTCCAGGCGTTTGGTAAAATCAGAGTGCATGCCAGGCACTGTCTGAGATTATTTTAGAAATCGGTAGGGGCTTAGTCCTAAAGCTTAAATTTAAGTTTGCACCACTTGGAAAATTTTCTAACGGTACTTATCAGGGTTTTTGTCTTGTTTGGGTTTTTTGTATATATCTCCGCTCCTGAAGGTTGGACTTTCAAAGAAAAGACACTAAATTGTTCGGTACAAAATTGCCTTAATCTTTTGTATACTGACTGTTCATCTCAAAGCAGTGGATAAAATGCTACAGCGTGTCAAAGTGGAAAAATCCGTTTTGTTCATCAGTTTTTTGCAAATAAGTCGATAACGCTGAATTTTCACTAAATAATTCATCATAGTTCACTTGTAGCTTATTGAATTCCCTACAATCCAGAAAAAAAAATTAAATCGATACGATTATCCACAACCGAGATATGCCCAAGAGAAAGTCGACGATCTGAGATAGCAATACATTCTACGGGTATGTACTAGGGATGTCAAAAACCGGCCCATAACCCGATTTTAAGTTTTTTCCGTTTTTTTTTGAAAAGCCGGTCAGACCGTCCAGTTTTAACCGGTCTCAAAGTACCGGTTTTCCGGTTAACCGAATCTTTTCATTGATTTGCTTAGAATTCTAGTAAAAACATCGTAAAAAACACTCGTATTGCTATAGTTCGTATCGTATGCAAAATTAAATCAAAGCTACAAGGGGAAGTAATTTGACGAAGCGATGGTTCTACGAGTAATAGCAATAAGGAGAGTGTTCGAAAATATGTTTAAGGGCTGGAACTTGGAAACGAAATTTTTCATTGGGGACAAGTAATAGAATTGCATACGGAAAAATCTAGAAAATATAAAAAATTGTATAAATTTGGAAAGAATTTTTGTCCCGGTTTTAACCGGATGGACAAACAACCGTCCGGGTTAAAACCGGGAGGAGGAAAAAACCGAAAAAAAATAATTAACCGTTCTGAAAGTACCGGTTTTCGGACTAACCGTCCGGTTTTTGATATCCCTAGTATGTACCAACATTCAGTTGGGCTTTACTTGGCGGTCAGTTTCAGTTTCAGTCTTTCGCTGCAGATAGAGAGAGATATGTTCATTACGCGACACGCTTGCGAACAGTGACTCCATTAGCGGTATTTTTTGTAAATGAAAGTCAATTTGACAAACGTCGTTTTTTTCGAAATAGTTTTGTTTGTTTGTTTAGTTTCGCCATGAGTTTTTGTTTTGTTTGTGCAAAATCCTTAAACGAAGGTGACGTTGTATCCGTACATTGATTGAGAGATGCATTGAACGTGGTCTAGGGAGCATGAAGAAATTTTGGGAAATGTGAATAGTGTTCTAATGCATCAATCATGTTGGAAAATTCAACAATTCAACAGTCAGCTGAATTTATTTTTGAGTAGACCACAATCTTCAGAGGTATGAAGCAGGATGCATTGTTGGCCAATTAAAGAAAAAAGAAACGATTTGTTGATATACTGCAAAATTATTTAACGAATCATGGTTTCTTAGTATCCCAGGCTGTAGAGGATGCGGATACACAAATTGTTCAAACGGCTTTAGGCATGTCGTCCAGGTTTGACTCAATTTTCATCGTTGGAGAAGACGTTGATCTGCTGGTTATATTGTCAGGTATTGGATATCATGTCTAGAGCGTCTATTTTAAAAAATGGAGCGAGGATCCGAAAATACAATTTTGTATTCGTCAACAGGTTTAAAACACCAAACTCTTTCAGAGGATATACTTTTTTTTCACGCCTTCACAGGGTGTGATACGACTTCGGCCGTTCTTAGATATGGAAAAAGTAGGCTTCTCTCCTTTTTAAAGAAGAAGGAACATACTCACGTTTTACAATCGCTCGAGGTTTTTAAAGCAGAGTGCTCAGATGCAAACACTATATGCACTATCGGAAAGAATGTTTGCATTGCCTTGTACGGAATTACACGTAACGACACATCACTAAGCGATTTCCGTTTCAAACTTTTTGCTCGCGCAGGAACGAAAATTAAAGCTAATCTTGCTGCTCTGCCTTCCACCGAATCAGCCGCTGATCATCATTCCTTACGAGCGTACCACCAAATACAGACATGGCTCGGCAACGTTTTAAATCCAAAAACTTGGGCTGGAAGCGCACTCAGGTGGGATTGGAGCCTGTGATGATTTCGGGAGAAATTATCCCTTCATACCTAGTAAATATTATTTCGTGCTCTTGTAAAAAAAAAACTGTGGGACAGCATGTGGTTGTAAGAAGGCTGAACTCACATGTACCAATATCTGTAGAACGTGTTGTGGCAAAATATTCTCAAATGTCGCAGACATAAATGATGAAGATTGCTACGATGACATTTATGATATTCCATTCGTTGGTCCCCCTTCTACAACCAAGTAGATCTGTATATCATATTCAGGATTCTACTGAAGAAAATAATAAAAACGTACCCTCATCACTAAATAAACCATCCAAAATTAAAAGAAAGTAAATTAGGTACCTTATCCCATTAGTGAACTGCCAGGTTTTTGGAAAACCTTACTTTATGGGGGTGAACCTATTTCAATTTCCACTACTGTATTACAAATATCGGGTGGGTAAAACGTCCCTTTCCGATGAGGAGGAAAGATTTTTGGAAAATTTAATGATGAAAAATGCTAACATAAAATGGTTACCGCAATCGCCTGTTCTGATGGCTTCAGACTTTTTTCCCTCTAAAAAAAGGTATACGTCAACAAACTACAGACTTTAACAGTGTTAAAAGAGAATATTTGAGCAGAAATTGCGCAGATCACAGCGGTCGCACTCCAACTTGTTTTCCAAAATGTCGTGCAAAGACGCGAAGCTTCACCATCCTAACTGCATCTGCAACAAATTATACCTATGTATAAGTATGTAAGAGTATAACGCATAGTTACTTCGGAAAGTGAGCATTCTTTCAGGTATATCTCGGCTGCAGCTGATCGTATCGACTTAATTTTTTTTCTGGATTGTAGGGAATCCAATAAGGTACAAATCCACTCTGATTAATTTTTGCGCGAAAAATCACCGTTATTGACTTATTTGCAAAAACCTGATTTGAAAAACTGTTTTTTCAACTTTGACACGCTGTAACATTTTACCTACTGCTTTATGGTGAACAATCGCTATGCCAAAGATGAAGAAAATTTTGTACCAAACAATTCGGTGGCCTTTTTTTGAAAATGCTACCATTGGGAGCGGAGATATACGCCGGAATCCCAAACAAGACAAAAACCTTCATAAGTACCGTTAGAAAATTTTTCAAGTGGTGCAAACTTAAATTTAAGCTTTCTGAGTAATACCCTATCGATTTCTAAAATAATCTCAGACAGTGCCTGGCATGCACTCTGAAGCCCGATTTCACGACCGATCGCCTGGAGTATAGATTTCGTCGCAAAAGAAGCATTAATTTTTTCAATCCAAGAATGATTGGATCCATTTTTGAAACCCTGTTTCGAAATGAAGCGTATTCCAGTTAACGCATTCTGCATCGATCGAAACAAATGGTAGTCGCAAGGGACAAGGCCTGGGCCATAATGCAACCGCTATTTTCCACCGGATATAGTGTAGTTGCGATCACATCTGTAAATGGACCAATTAGAATCAAGGATTTCTTCATTTTTAAATGTATCATTTAACCAAGTTTCCGTTATTATTAAGATGTTGAAAAAGCATGATTTTGCATCGAGGAAAAGAGAGTTAACTTTACCTCTCATACCGCTGCAATTATGGTAGATGAATTTGGGGATATTTTGGGCAACTATCTTATTAGGAATAATACTTTCTATGGTCTTCGCGAATTTTCTGCAAGCGGGACATGTGCTTGGAACTTACGATGGATCGGTAGGTTTCGAGGTCACATTTCACCTGAACCTGATCGTGCGACATTCCGAGACCTTCATGATATTTGTTGAAAAAACTACGCAGCGAAGTGACATCAGTAGGCAGACCTTCTTGTTGAATTAAGACTTTCAGGTTAGTCTTAGTTTTGCCATCAATGCAAGTACTATCGGGAGCATCATACATACATATATGCAAGGAACAAACGAACGCTGTCGTAGATTTTCGGTTCCCTGAATCTTGACAGTAAATACCTGCTATCTAGGTCATCTACTGAGCTCTTGGTTAGTTTGACAACCGGTGGCGTAAGCGGGTCAAGAAAAGTGGGTCTGGTTTGATTATTAGTGCGGAAGCGCAAGGAATATGTATTGAACCGGTTGTAGAAGGCACATGGGGATCACCACGAATACAATTGTTATAATTAGAAGCTTTTAAATTTTCGCCTGCTTCCGGCGGCTTCTTCGAGTCGCAAAGTTTTACTTTAGACGATTTTGGGACCGAAGCTGAAACAGCTATACTGTCGTTTTTATTTTTACTTAGACTATTCGATTAACATTTATTAATAATTAACAATTAACTTCGTGCATTCACGTTGGACCACCCTTTACATTAAGTCTCTACATGGTTATTATTATAAAACGGATACCAAGCCTGAAGATAGGCGTTTGGTGTCCAAAATTTTGAAATGGCGGTTAAACTACTCGCTTAATCACGAAATAAATCCGCTAACCCTTGAATTTAGTGCATAATTTATTAAGAACTATAGTAAATTAGTCGAAAATACGATACCGTCCATACAATGGCTTCAAGGGTTCCCTTTGCATTATCGACCCTTATCGCGTGAAGTATTGGAAATACAACGTCTCTCCGAAAAGTAAATCAAAGACTACAAGAAGTAAAATAATTTTGGCAAATAGTTTGGAAGTTTTATTTGCGATAAAAAATTGTTTGACGATGCTATCAAATATTGTGAGAGATAGTCCTTCTTGACCTAGACCAAAAAATGAAAACCGGCGGAATATTTTGGTTTAGAGGTCAGAGATCGCAATAAACTTGAATGTAAAGGTTCATATTCTTCGTCTGAGAGAAAAATAATTTTATCTATGCTACTACAAACACAAAGGAATTTCCAATGGAGGCGAAAATACCATGGTCTATGGAATTTTTTCTTAGCTTGATGTCATTCAAATAGGTCTTATAAGCGTTACTGTGAGACTTTCCCGGTATGAAAAATGTTGGCTAAGAACCATTTCGCATATTTATATAAATTTAGTATTTTCATTTCAGCAGGATAACGACTCCACCCCAACTTCATAAGCTGATCAAGGATTAGCTTCATCGAAATCTAGTGTAATTTGGCCTGCTGAAGTTGTTTACCGAACTTTATTTCATTCGATAGTTTTTGGATAGAAATAAATTAAAGAATTGGAACAAGGACAATTAAAAGAGTTTTCTTGAAGTAACTTGGAATACTTAAAAAATAATTTGTATGGGTGTACTTATTTTTTTTGGCGATATGTGTAATTTTTCGAACAATCTAAAATTATAAATTGAAAGGGATTATAATTTATTTCAATTTTCCAATAAATATGTGTTAGACTATTTGTGTATGAATGACTACACAGTATGCATCTTCGATCCCTTTTTAACGATGGTTAGCTTATGTTGGTGGAGGCAACTTAAAATTCAGTGAAATAGGAACTCTTTTTATTCTTCGCTTCATTCCGGCTGCGGCTCCTAACCGGTCGACTAAATAAACTAATTAATCTCGTCCTATAAGGTTCTCTTCGTAATTAAATCATCAACATCATCCCCCCCTAAAAAGGACATATAGTAGTCGTCAATAGTCGTCTCATTTACTACTCATGTCTTTCTTGACATCATCGCAACGAGAATTCAATCCTTTCGGTAAATGTTTACCTTTTTACCGTATCGTCATTGGCACACAGCAGGCTCAACTACGGCTTTTCTCTTTTCGAGGACGACAACTATCCACTTCACATATTGATTTGTAAAAAAAAAATGCGCGCTCCGCCAGCCCAGGTTTAGGACATAAGCAAGCAGGCAGCAAGCATCATCAGACACTAAAGAGTTCGCCTCTTGCTACGCTTATAAGCCTAACGTATACGAAAAGTCCTTATATGTGTTGTGGACCTGTGTGTACACTCTGTACAATATTTACCATACCGCACTTAAGTAAGCTCGCGCATACCACTCGTGGGCCTGGAAGTGTACAGGAACTCCCTTTCATTTATGAAACTAAATAAGCTTTCATCACCTAACCAACTCTCTCCGGGCCACCCACACGCCAGACCAAAAAGGATGAAGTCAATTCACCAGTAAGTTGCATGGAATACAACATAATAACACACCTTGGTCGCAAGGATGTGGTTTGGTCGTATGAAAATCAAATTAAGACAAAAGCGCGCCCCCGTCGATTGCAAGTTTAAATGTCCGTTAACCAGCAAAACCGGAAGTCAATTTGCCAGCACGCATGACTCGTTTGTTTTCCCCTTGATTGCTCGCAATGGCGTGGTGGTGTCTTCTCTGTTCAGTTTTGTTTATATTTTTTCCTGAAAGCTTGGGAAGGCCACGTGGTTAACGGGATATATATAAGCAATCTCATTTGACAGTTAGAAACACTTATTCGTTTCGCATTCTATAAGACTATAAGACAGATAGGTTTCGTTCGAAAAAGCTTATGGTAGTGAAAGTTTACCAACTTGTTTGAATATAGTGACGTCTAATTTGAAAACTAATCCGTTATAAGTTTAAAAATGTATTTTCACGTTTTTCATTATGGCTTTCGCCAATTAAATGGTGAGTACAAAGATGATCTAGTTAGATTTAATGTGTCCTCATTAATGGACACTAACATAGGCAGACCAGTAGAGAGGGTGGGAGGAACGGGGTGATTCCTCCCGGGCCCGAGATTTCATAGGGGCCCGGATTTTGACACAAAAGTTGTGCTTCAGTGTTTTTTTTTCATAGAAAATGCTATTATGAGGTCCCGAACTAAGAGACCTTAAAAAATGCTGCTCTACGCACAGCCACAGGTTGCCTCTTGATATCTCCCCAGGATCATTTACACCAAGAGACAAACTTGATGCCAATACGTGACCACGATCTCCTACTCTCTAAACAGTATCTTTTTGGTTGCTACCGGGAGGATCATCCACACCATAGTCTCATGAACCGAATTCCTCCACCAACATGTCAGGCGTATAGTATAAGAAACCTAGAGAGAGAGGTCCAGGAATACAAGCGAGACCCTTACGATGAAGATGCCTAGCGAGCTGCCATCGCAGAGAATACCGTTATCAAAAAATTAGTGTTCGAAGTAAAAATAGGAGCCCTCTAAAGCGATAATTTTTTCTAGGACTTTTCAGGGCGATTATTATCTTGTGTACGTACTGCTGCTGCTAATGAAATTTTTGTTCAAGGTACACAGACACCCAGATGTTGATCACTTAAATTACTGAATTTGAATTTCAATCTATCTATCTTCAGTACTCGCCAACTCGGAAGCAAACAAATTTAAAGGTTTTTCTGTACTAGAGAAAACCGCGAATTGCTTACGAAATAAGTAAAAGGAAATATACACTTTGTAAATTCGTAGCGGTGTGCATTTTGAAAGCCAATTTTATAGAGTAACGACCAACATTCTGGGCCACTGCGAATTACGGATTTGAGCTCCTCAACCATTTGTTAGAACTGTGTACTGTATCCGCCTTGTTTTCCTAAAGCCTTTGTAAGGGTTGAGGTACATATTAAACAAACAACTTTGAAAAATCTTCATCCAAAGAAAAAAACAATAAGCGTAGCGAATTGACGTTAAAAAATTCAAGGCTTTCTTGAAATCAAAGCTCGAATATCTTACTTCACCAATAGAATATAAGTTTTCCAAATAATTTCGTTGGGACAAGGGAATCAAGAAATTTTTTCAATTTTTTTCATGAGAGAACTAATAGCTAGAAGATTACCATAGGCTACCAGTATCGTTTCATGCGTATCTTGTGAAAAGGACACGACCATTAAATAATAAAGTTTTTTTTTTCATGTCGGCAGATTTTAGTAACGAAACTTCATACTAGACATCTGTCCCTTTAAGCAGTCGCTTTTTTGTGAAGTTTCGTTTCAAAATTTGTTCGATAATGTGTCTGCCCGGGTATAGGTAAATCACGGATCGAGGACCAAAATATCAGGGTGCCACAGTGGCTGCTTACGCACTACACACCAACATCAATATAATAAAAAACGTTTGTCGATGTTTAGTTCAATTTGCAAACCGAGTGTGGCCAGCTATTTTTGAACCTATCTCCCGAATAAAATGCATTTTTGTATTTTAAATTTTTTTGTATTTTGGGCTGTGGAGCACGTTGCGAAAACGAAACGCTAGAACTTAACGTGTACTTTTTTCCAAACACTGAAAACGTCTTATTTTTATAAATAATAGCCTAAAATTTAGAAACAAAAGCTATTATTAGCATTATTATGGATCGCCCCACCAATTTAGTCGTCGAAAATAATCGCCAAATATTCTAGTGGAGTCCGCATGGGGATGGGTAACCCCCCTCATTCTCTGTGCAGCTTCGATTTTGACCAGTTTGTTGGAATCATCAACCGGTGCAAGATGCAATGCCCAAACCGGATCGCTCATATCAGATAGGTGGAACTCCTGCTTAGAATGTTGTCTGGACATTAGGCTGGCGATCCTCCCTCCAGAAGAAGTGCCCCTTCCCATTCCATTTGTAGAAGTTGGTTCTATGATAAACCTAACTTCCCAAGGACATATCTGGATTATATTTTATACAAAGTTTAAACTTCACGCGCTATTGAATATTGGGCCGTTGAATCGAGTGAAACTTGGAAATAATCATTTCGCTGATTAAAGGTAGTGGCTGCGTCATAAAAGCAAATACATTAAATGTTCTAAATAAACTTTTTCAATTGCAAAGCCACTTTTTACAAATATTTCTTAAATTTATCGAAAACTTAAGTACAAACAATTTTCGCCTCGCTTTATCTCAAGAAGTTAAACAGAGTCAAACAATAAAAGCAAAAATTAAATAGCATCAAAACTGAATTGGTAGTAAAAATAATGGAAATCATTTGTCCATAGGATAGGAAAAAGAGGATATCGTTACAGTCCAGCGTTGCGTTTTCGCAACCTTAAATTTTGAGCGTATTTTCAGCGCTCATAATACAACTTTTTAATGAACTATGTATATTTTCGCATCTGTTGTAGTCTTTCTTATGTTACTTCCGTAGATTTCAGGAAAATATTTGATCTAAGTATTTGCATAAATTAATTAGCATCCATACCTAAAAACATGGAATTTTCACAATTTTCAAACTCTTAAAAATCATAGAAAAAGTCAAAATACATATTTGTACAAAAACAGGTCGATTAGATAATTCTAAAATGAAGCTTTCTTCCTCGGGGATTAAATTTATATTGTTTACCAGAAAAGCGTGAAACATGAAAATGTAAAGCGTTGCGAAAACGCAACCGTAGGACAAAATGGGTAAAAATTAACAAATAAACTCTCGAGTCGTCTTCAAAATATACTTAAAAAAACACACACACAAGTGTCGAACTATCCAGTCAAACGGTTTTTTTTTTGTGAGTTTAGCATGTAAAAATTCTTCACGATTGAATTCAGTTTCTGTCAGTTTTTTTGCTTTCTTTTTTATAATTTTTATATTTTTACAATTCGTATTTTTCTGAAAACCCAAAATTTTAGCTGAAAACTTAAATCTCAAAATGCACCTTAAAGCGCAGAAGACCGCATTAAAACACTCTTCAAATATCGATCGTACTGATGCCGGATTATAGAGGCTCCCGATTAGAAAACATCCGGATTACTGAGACTGAGCCGATTCATTAGCCGTATTATTAGGTGTTCCGCATTAGATGGAAGTCGGATTATAGAGATTCCACTGTACAATATGTTTAAGGGCCGATATGTCAAATAACAATTTTCTTCGATTTATAATTTTTTATCGTATGGAAGAGGTAGATCAGGAATCCTTGTCTCCCCGGGCCCGGATTTTCTCTCCACGGCCCTGGACATAGGTAGGGTTTCGAAAAATTTAGCTCACAGTGTCCTCTCGGTTACAAATTTGGATGTAAATAGTTGGTATTGGCGAAAAAACGTCTGTAATCCATTTATTCCCAGGTTGATGTAAAGTCGTATCGGCGAACGAAAAATGTAGCAGGAAAGTGCTCTTCCAATTAGGTTATCTCATTGCTCATGAGGGCTTTTCAGCGGAGGTTTCCAGTGTTTTTCCCGCTAATAAAAGTGCCTTTCGAGTTGCTGAATCATTTCCATATTTACTGGAAATCCCATAAAAAATTACAAATCTGGAAAATTGATCCAGGCTATGACATGGATCATCTGCCAATGCCGTCCACCAGATGGCTCTGCGAAGAATTTCCCTGAAATTTCGCGTATGTCATTTTGTTTTTCAGTTTTATTGATTTCTAATCTTTATTAGAGTTAATTATCTTAATATTTCTTTAAATTCTATCTCGCACGTCGCACGGTGCATATTATGAAATGCAATTTCTAATTCAAAACATCGCGTCAGTCCCCAACGCGATGACACAAGGGGAAAGATGAAGGGGAAATTTTGATCCGTTTTCATTTTCCTTGAACAATGATCCTGATGTCCGTCCAAATCGAAAAGCATTGAAAGCAACAGCGATGGAGGGCTTTACTAGAATTTGTAAGAGTTTGTTAGTTGCGCTGTAGGTATATACGTTCAGAAGTTCAAAGATGCGACCCCAAAACAAAAAATCGAAAAGGGGGACAATTGTTTTTGTTTATGTGTGAGGGAAATTTTTTTGTTTTTTGTTTTTATTTGAGTGGTTCTCGACCCCTGCCAACGCAAATCCCTGGGCGGTCGTCCAGCTCTCCACCATTGAATTTATTTATTTGTTCTATAAATTCAATGCTCTCCACCCCTAAATCCGCCACTGCCAGGCACGTAGCCAGGGGAGGGGTCCAGGAGGTCCGGACCCCTCCCGAAATGTTTGCAGAAATAATCGGAGTCAGCGTTAACATAATTTTGAATAAGATTGACGTCTTCTTAGCTCCGCTATTTTTTCAGACATCATTACTCATTCACTTAAATAGCAGTCGATTTCAGAATTTAATCAATATTTTCAAACTGTTAGCTTAGTTGAAAGTGCAGCTAGCAGTGATGCGGCTGAACACTACTAATTATGTGTAGAAAACTACTATTCGCATTCGGTACAGAATTATCGTTATTATTTATCCTAATTTACTTAAGAGTTTGGTGTTTTGAACTTTCCGCTGCTGAGGTCCTAAATGTTGCTAGGAAATAATTTCAGAACGCGATGAACATTGGTTTAGCCTGAGCATTGCTGAAAATCCAGAATGCAACATAGTCGAGATTTATGGCTATGGCTAAATTAATATATTAGTCATTTGAAAATGTGCATGAGATAGGGTGGTCAGACATCTCTCTTTAGGTGGATATGTCCTGCTTTTACTCTCTGTGCTTCCCATTCCAGCCCAAATGCCACGAACTTAAGTTCGAATCCCAGATTTCTTCCTACGATTCCTTAATAAAAAAAACAACCGCAGTTAGAAACACATCCATTGTAGCCTCGCCACATTCCGAATTCAGTAAGCTTAAACTTATAATTTTGACGGTCGTGTATTATGGATCAATCGACGAACTATATGCTCTTGGAAAGTATCAAGACCTTAAATGCGAGCCAAATACAACTTTATACCACATTGGTTTTAGGGAAACTCGGCATTTAAATCATGCTGATGACCAACATTGTGAAACATGCAGCCACAATCAATAATTTGCCCTATTATTAGTTGGAGACAGTGGCGCAACAACGGGAGGGGTAGACCGAGAAATTGTGAAAGGAAAATATGAAAATAAGAACTACACAAGTTTGAGTTGTGCCTGCTGGTGATCCCAATGTTTTTTTACCTGGGAGGATATTAGCGCAACATCAATCCAGGTTTTGTTTGTGCATAAATTCCTTTTTTGCATTTTTCATGCCTTTTTTCTAAAATCCGGATGCGCGCCCTGATCTAATTTGTAGACCTTTGTGACATACATTTAAACACTCCCTCGTCAACTACAATGCTGAAAAGAGTTTTTCAAAATTGGGTTTCCATGAAAACAAAAGAAAGTCCGATTTCGAGTATAACATTTCACTCGTGTTCTTACGACGCTAAAATACGCAAAAATTTGCATCGAAAATTATTGTAAATGCAACGGGAACTACACATATAGAAACACCACCGTATAGCATCATTACTGGAAAATAGCACCATCATCAACTTGGGACAGCAGCTTCAAATGTCCAGTAACATGGGTGGCCTTAGCCATTTCCAGGATAAGATCCAAGTTGCACCACTGGTTGGTTGGTTATTTTTTTTTCTAACGATGGACCATAGTGAAATAACCATAAATATAAATCTTCCTTTCGGTGCTCCTAACAAACCCTCCCTTCTTTTTAATTTAGAATCTTTGCTATTAAATACTGTACCGTTCTAGCAAAAGAACTCCAGTAACACATATTTTACAAAATCACACTGTTCATTTCGAAAGCACTTCCCCTTAATTTCTTTCGGGACACATGGAATCTTGTAGTAATTCTTGGTGTACTACCCTGTTAAAATTAACCTAATAACACAGACCATAATTTAAATTTAAAGGTTAAAATCGTTTTCATCAAATTTATAGAAAACAAAAAAATAGTACGGGGGGCAATATTTGGACCCCTCCCGAAACAAAATCCTGGCTACGTCCCTGGCCACTGCACATACATACATAGGACAGTAGGCATGTTTTAGTGTCAAAAAATAGCTAGTCGTGTCTCTGTGTATTCAATTGAAATTTGTATGTACCCAGCAAACAATTTCTATCGTCCGCGATACGAATTCAATTCGCCTGATAGAAAACATTTCTCGAATTTCATATCGTTTTCGGATTAAAGGCGTCACTCCCTTCGTGAAGGAATAGTGACCGATATTAATTCGCCAGGATGATAATTTGGCGATAATAGACTAATACATAGAAAAAGTGAAAAAAAATTTTTTTTTTTATTTTTTTCCCTTTTTTCTAATTTTTTTCTTCTATTTTATCCTTAACTTTTTTTTACCTTATTTTAACTTTACCTTTTTACACTTTGCTTCTACTGGGAATCGAACCGGGCACCTATCGTTTCGTAGTCCTACGTCCTACACCTGAGCTATCTAAGATTACAAATTATGGGAATAAATTAGTCGTTTTACTTTTTGACAATTTCATCATTCTCTCGTTGTGAGGGATTACTATTTTATCATCCTTGCAATAATAAAACGATATTTCGTTAATGAGAGTCGCATTCTTGACATATTGATGACAATAAAATGATTTTTCGTCGGGGAGACAAGTGTACGATAAATTTTTCATTTGAATAATATCGCTTTCGAATCATTTTTGTGATTTTTCGAAAAAATCGATAAAATTGTTTGCTGGGTACCTTGCCTTGCAATTATGGAGCCAATAGAAATTGATTTCTATTCCGTGCTGAATATTCCCCGTGACGCAACACCTGAGCAGATTGCAATTGCATACAGAAATATGGCAATTGAATGCCATCCACATCGCGATAGTACCTTTGCAGGATGCGTGGAAGGAATAAGTGCTGAAAAACCATGGACCGACCTAAAACATTCAGCCCAGTTCCACTGGAGCTCTATTAATCGAGCCTACGATGTGCTATGTAAGATGGATATGGTTTAATTTCTGCTTTATAGATTCTGATAAAACTTCAACTTTACAGCCAATCCACTCCGTCGGGAAGTCTATGATAAGTTCGGCACGGTTGGATTACAGAATGGCGTGCAATTGCCTGATGGACATTCATTCGAGCCATACCGTTATCATGGAGACTACTTGAACACCTATTTTGAAGCCTTCGGGTCATACTCTCCCTATGCCAACTTATTGGATGCAGTAGTTTTACCGCCACTACTTTACACCACCGAGAAAGGTACATTTCCCATGAAAAAGGATCCGCCTGTGGAGAAGCCGCTGTGTTTGGATCTTGAAGATGTTTTTTTCGGTGGTATCAAACGCATGACGATAATTCGTCGGGAATTGGATGGCATTGATGAAAGTGCTGGCTCCACGATGAGGTACGACAAAATTTTGCTAAATTCAAAAAGGAGAAAAGAACATAGTAAAATGTTAGTTTTTTTTTAAGGGAAAAGACACTGACAATAAAAATACCACCGGGAATTTTACCCGGCACTAGAATTACTTTTCCCGAAGAAGGAGATCAGGCCCCAGGACATATACCGGCTGATATAACTTTTATTGTAACCGATCGACCACATAACGTTTTTGTCCGAAGGAAGTCGGATTTAGTGATGAATCATGTCATTGATTTGAAAGACGCCTTGCGTGGTATACGTTTCTTAATTGATACCATTGACGAAAGAAAGTTATTAATCGAAATAAAGGATATAATACACCCACAGTATGTTCATGAAGTAAAAGGAGAAGGATTGCCTATACCGAGCTCTGACGGAGAGAAAGGAAGTTTATTTATCCAATTTGAAAGTGAGTATTCTAGAAAAAAGTATTTGAAAAGCATGTATCTAATTGTATACATATTTTTTTTGTCAATAGTCAAATTTCCGACTGTAATACCCACAGCGATGAAACTAAAAGTTGCTAAGTTATTCAAAGAGATAAAAACAGCAGAAATTCAGAAATCAGTTAATTCATCGTGAAAATTAACCAAACTGCCAAAATTTATTTTTTAAAAAGGTAATACAAAATTTTGTGTAAATTGCATAGATGCACGCTTCACGAAAACGAACTTTTTCTTACATTGCGAATTTATTTGGTCTTGGCGTAACTTTAAATGATTAGATTCGACAAGATACGCAATTAAATTGTGATAAAATTGCCTAGAATAGCAAAATAAGATGATTATTACAGCCAACGAATTTACCTATAAAATAAAACTAACGGCACTAAAATCGGATAAGAGGTTTGGTTTTTACAGAACTTCAAAGTCAAATTTTTGTGATTTGACTCGAAAACAATCTATTTTTCTATCTCAATTTTCTCCAACTTCTGCCTAGGTGAGGTGCTAGTAAGATTCTTTTAAAAATTGGCGCATAGTCTAACGATCATATCTTTCTTACATCATTTTGCTCAAACTAACCCTAGTTTTCTGCACTTAAGGCATTAAAACTGTTAGAAATAACGAAGTTAGAACAAAATTATGTAAGAAAGATTATGATCGTTAGACTATGCGCCAATTTTTAAAAGAATCGTACAAGCACCTCACCTTGGCAGAAGTTGAAGAAAATTGAGATGCAAAAATATATGTAATTTTATTGGCATGTTTCAACAATTTATTCATGGAAGATAACTAATCCAGCCGAAAAATCTTAAAAAAATTGATTAAACATTCAACAAATTATATGCAAAAGTATGCGAAAAAATTGTGGTCATTATGAATGTTTCATATGTTTCAATAGTTCTCACCGGAGGAGAGAGAATAATCCGGTGGGGAAACGTCTACTGAAATACGCTGACACGTTCAACGAATACAGGCAGAAGTAGACGATAAAGAATCGATTGTGATTTTTTCGCGTGTTTGAATAGTTTTTCTGCTATTCCGGCCATACAGTCTGATCAAGCAAACCTCAAATATTGGAAATCGGGCCAGCCGTTCTTGAGTTATAAATGGTGTAGATTAGATTAGATTAGATTGTGGGGGGCGCGAACCCGATGGGGGTTCGTAGCACTGAAGCCGATGGGCCTATTGTTACTATCGCCCTGGTCATCTGTGGGCAGGGCTAGTCCTGACGATCGAGCTTGATCGTGCTAAGAAATGAGCTGAGTTTACTGATTGACGTCGACGCTATGTCGTCCGTGTCTGGATAGGCCACTCCAAATTGTTTCCAGCGGCGTTGGGCCAGAGGATCACATTGGCATAGGAGGTGGGTCGAGGTGTCGTCATCCGCTTCGCAGAATCGGCTGCTCGCGTCTTGTACGAGCCTCATTGTGCGCAGATGTGATCTTAGGCAGGAGTGGCCTGTAAGAATTCCACATATGATACGTACTCTATTTCTGGTTAGCTGAAGTAACTCAGCCGTTCTTTTATGGGAGTATCCTGCTATGAACAGTTTGGATTGCCTGAGCCCGGGTAGATTATCCCAGCGTTCAGATGCTTTAATTTGTTCCTGGTCCTTGATTAGTCTTTTTACTACGCATGTAGAGATGCTACTAAAGGGTTCTGGGCCGCATAAATGGGTTGCTGCTGCTGTGCGTGCTAGCTCATCCGCCTGTTCGTTCCCCGTGATGCCTAAGTGACCTGGGACCCAGAAGAGTGTTAATCTATTGTTTGCGCCTAGTTTGTTCAGTACATTCAGACAACACTGAACCAGCCTTGACGTAACGGTGGACAGTGGACAGTGAGACAGTGGCGCCGGAACGAATTTTTTATTGGGGGGGGGGGCAAGATTTTTTTTCTCAAATTCATATTAAATTAAGCGGTTATATACCGGACCTCTAGCCAGGACCGGCTCTACTATATGTGCAGAATGTGCATTTGAATGCGCCTCATTAAGTGAGGCAAACAAACAACTTCAATTTTTGATTTATCTTAATTATCTCATTTTTAAAATACAAATTTTGTAATTTTTAATGTTCTTCAATCGGAAGTTTTGACAATTTTGCCCTTTTATATTTTAAATTAACATTTTCAAAAAGTACGAAAATCTCGATTTAAAAAAATGAGGCAAAAATTTGCACTTTTTGTGGAATTTTTGGGCGATTTTAATTTGTGACAGTTACGACTTCCGCTATAATAACCTCTACATTGGGTCTGAAACCCAAATTTTCGAAAGCTTCGGTTTAAAAACATAAAAATTCAAAATTATTGAAAATCGGATTTGAAAATGTAAAAATGCGAAACTCCAAAATGTGCAAATTTTGATTCCTATGTTTTCAAATGGAAAGTTTGGGTTTCGAAACCTTATTTAGAGAATATTCGCAAAATAAATAAAATCGCAAATTTCTTTACAAAGCTGAGGGTCCTGTACTTACCAAAAGTGAAGCCCTAGTGAAAGTGAGCCACCCCTCACCATGGGCGTAGCCAGGGGGGGGGCAGGGAGGGGCGGTCGCCCCCCCCTGGTCGATGAAGATGGTAAAAAATCCTTATCGATGTAGTAAAAAAAAACGCTGCACTATACAACATTTTCAAAAATTTTCTGCTGCTGGCGCAGCAGTTGCTTTTTCTGCCACTCCAAGTACTGCCAGAGAAGCCATGATCGGGATAGTTTGCAGTCAGGAGGCGCATACAAATCTGAAAGGGTGACAAATTGTATACAGCCCTGGAAGGTCATGCTTCGTCGACTACGCATCATGAAATTTATCCCATATTTCGTGACAATTCTCATTATTTGGAGCGGAGTTTTCGTACAGCACTTACCGTGCCTATGTACTTTCCGGGTACATTGCGGCTAGACGAAGTAAGCAGGGTAAGTTGGATTTTTGGAAATTGGCGTCATCGAAACGACGAAGGATGAACTTTGTGTAACTTTTAGAACTCCAGTATTTCTTATGGCTGGTTGTCGATTCGACGATAAGTCTGTGTCCATACAACTAGCTCGTAACAAATATGTTTATTTTTGAAATGTGGGACCTATTTTTTCAAAAATTATGAAAAAAATATTTACTAGGACAAAACTAGGACAAATCAGGAAAATGGCTCCAAATTCTCATTTTAGGAAAATTGCATTTCGAACTCATAAGAAATCGGCTCTAAGGTACTCAATGTCAAAATTAAACATTGTACATATATAGAATTAGAATTAATCAAGGGAACTCGGGGAGAAGATATTCCAAAATTTACTGTAAATAATTCTACAATCCACTGTAAAAACCGCAATAGGTAAAGTGAAAGAAAACACGTGATGGATCGCTGTGCCTCTTGTATATACATGAGCTTCTCATTCAACCCAATTTCCTAGTACGTTTAGAATATGTGTTTTATGATTCGAGCACATTTTTTTAATTATATCAATGTTAAGTTTTTATTTATCTCAGTTTTAAATTTAGTGTTTTATATTTCAGGCCAAATTACATTGAATTAAGAAAAATTGATTTGTAAATCAATTACCTTACAAAATTACTCAAAATCGATGTTTATCCATTCTAAATAAACTAACGATTGAAAATCTGTCAAATTTTATAAATATTTTGAGAAAGGGTGATTTGTATGAGGCGTCAAAGTAGAGCGTCGTCGAATCGACGATGCACCTTTCCGTACTAAATATAAGCATGACCTTCCAGGGTTAAGGACCTTGTAAAGAACGGGTCTCATATTTCAGTGTCTTTCAAGTTCTTCTTTTTCTTCTCAGTACCGTATAGACCATTGTGGGGTGCGTTAACTCAACCGTTTATAGGCAATTTCGAGTCAACATTACATTGCATATCATTTCGGAGTGTATAAATATAATGTTGTAAACACCATAAAATGAGTTCGTTCATGGTGAGTCTGGAATCCATGACTGTCTGCACAAAACCAACCACAAGCCAGGCTACGCTAAAATTTGCTAACAATATTTCTGCGACCGGAAATTTCAACTCCTAAGAAAATCATGATGTTGAAAAAAATTTGGGCTTGCCCCCCCCTGACCGAAATCCTGGCTACGCCCATGCCCCTCACCTCAGTATAAGCTCTTCATTAGATATATTGCGCTGATAGTGTAGTTAGCACGTGATAAACCTAGTAGATTGCAAAATGTGGGGAAAAATTGTTTTTTGTTTTGTGTTTTTTGGAGTGCTCAGCACAAACATTTCGTTGCGAAACAGGGTCAAAATCATATAAAAAACACAAAAAAATGACTATCAATTGTACAGATACCGCTTAACGCATTTTAAAGATGAATGGTGCGTTGTACCCGCAATTATGTTTGTTCTAACATGTTCAAGGACAGGTTATCGGAGAAATGTACACGTTCGGAGTTTTAGGCCTCCTCTTTCCCAAGCAAGCTACGGATTCAAGCTCAGCCCTCTAATAAAACATAAAAAATTCTCCACCACACTTTGCAATCTGAAATCACCAAATGACTACATCATTATTAATTTTGGAAAATACTCATTTCTAGACTAGAGACTAGCCTTTTAAGTTTCTTTTTGTTACCCATTTTGATCCCATTGTAAAAGTGTTGAAGATTATAAACATATTCTTCATTTTATATAGCTTTATAAAATTAGGTTGTTTTCCGGTTTTTTCGGGAAACAAATTCATTCATGATTTTTGAGGAATCTAAATTCCCTCTTCGTTCCCTGTGAACATCGAGAAGGATAAGATGTGTCATTGTTGAATGTAGCCATGTTAAAGACGTCGTAAAGCACCGAACGACGTTTCTGATGATGCCGCTAATGCTGGAACCGTCAGAAGTAATGTTACTAGCCGTATTAACTTGCTATGCTCGATATGCTTCGAAAGTGATCAGCAATTTCGGCGCAACATGTAGGTGAAGCTTTCGGCATACTCTTCAAAAGAGTTAACTGTGAGCGATGATCAACAATATGGAAATCGAGCATAGCAGCCCAATCTCACTGTGAGATTCTCTACCATCGGTACGGTTTTCTGACAAAGAGAATGAAAAACTTCCTCGTTTTCGTTGATCAACGGTCAATAGTTTCGCTATCGTTGGCCTTGTCGTTAATTCGAGGTACTCTTGTTAACGCAGAAGAAATGAAAATGGAATGATTATGTACATACTCGTAGGATACATGCACTAGATGCACGTATGCATTTTTCTGCGAAACAAATATTCCATCATGGAAAAAAAATATCCACTACTAGAATAATAAATTGAATATGTACATTGTATACGTATGAAAATATAAAATAAATTATTCTTCATTTTTAATATAGTGCAATATATGTAGTACTAATTGCCTCTTTAGCCAAAATATTGAGGGGGCAGTTGCCCCCGCTGCCCCCCCTGTTCCGGCGCCATTGGTCTGAGAAGATCGCTATTCGTATAAATGGTGTAACAAACAGCGCCCGCTCTAAGAGGGGAGGAGGGAATTTAGAATCTTAAAATGGTTAGTGATATTTGCCTAAACTTTACATCTGTGATGCTTGCAAAGTTATGTGCTAATTAAGTTATTCCTTAAAAAGAAGCGTATTGGAAAATGGAGTGCTGATTTCGTCCTCCAATTGAAAATTCATCTTCTTTTCATCATTTCTTGCCGAAATGCACCACCAACAAATTTTTTTTCAGGCATTTAAAAAAAACATGTAACCGCATTTGCCAGCAATTAGCCCGGTCTCCTCGTGAATGGATTCATTAATAAATCTAGCATTGAGTGGGCCAATTTCGGACAAGGTAGTTTGGATTTCAGCAAGTTGAGGAAACACAGTACACATTGCCAGAGCCGCAATTGCAGTCTCCCTAATATGTTTCCGGACAGGCTAACAACGGGATTTGGCTAGGTTTCCCCGATTTAAGTAGCTCTTACCTTATTCTCTATAACAAGTCGCGAAATGATGCCATTATGAAAATAAGCCACCCAAATTGAAACCACTGAAGAAACTCGTTCTCGAAGAGACCCAGCTAATTGATATTTATCAGCTCCATCATTTCTGGCATACCATTTTTGAGAGCGGAGTTTTCTAAAGTGTGTTGAATTTTTTTGTGGAAAAGAAATGTTCACATTAATTTTCAATCTCTTACCTTATTCCATACATCGCCAACGATGGCGATGACTATTAACTTGTAGGCAGGCTCGAAACGCAATTACCAGCCCACTAGGGAGGAAAGCTAAACAAGTACTCAGTTTTATACGGAGTAGCCTAAGTTGGATAACTGCCTTCCTTAGTGACAGGGCATGGTAATTTTAAAGTGCATCTAACTAAGATGAAAATCGTGGAGGATGCTATATGCAGACTATGTCTATGGCTAAGACGGCAGCACACATTGTGTGTGAGTGATCAGCACTAGGTAGTAGGAGGCTGAGGATCCTAGGCAAATCCACAATAAGTGTGGAAGCCATGAGTGAACTTCAGCTTCAAAGACATGCTACACATCACACGGGACTCAGTGTGACGAAATGGATCCAAAAAGTAGTGGTCCGCTTCGATAAATCCCCAAATCACATATATACGTCATTCTAAATCCCGCCAGGTTTCCGTATGAAATCTGTTTATTTTTTGCCGGTGGTGAATAATATGTGGCTGGGGAAATTCAATACTTAGCTTTAATTTTGGAATTTCAAACAAACTATCTAGAAGGCTTTGCTGAACTGAGGTGAATTACGCTTAAGAGTATGAATTGTGGCGGAACGGACTTCTACATACTATCTGGGCTTTCTCAGTGGGTAGACATTCTATTTTCTGAATTACTATAGCGTTGGTTCAAATCCCACTGTGACTATGCATTTTTGGGTTGATATGTGATCCTACGGCAGCCATCGTGGAACCGATTAGTTATAACGACCACGGGCTGCCAAGATCACTCGATTTAAGAATAAAATGTCTCTTACATAGCTTCTACAACAACAACGACATAACATTTGAGCTATTTACTATCAAACTTCCTGGGACTTTACCTAAGGGGCGGCTATTTGTCCACTCGCCCGGGGCGGCCGGCGTAAGTGCTAGAGCGGGCGCTGGTAACAAACACGACTTTCTTTTATTATAGATTTATTCTTTTGTAAATACAAAATACATTATGTATACTCAAAACTGAAAAAGCACCTAAGCAATATAAGTTGTAGACTAAATAATAATTCTCATTCGTCAACAAGAAATAATAAAAACAAATATCCACAAACTAAAAACTACTAGCTTTGTATTCTGCTCTATATACATATTGTTGCTTATCAAATCATCGAAACCGTTCCACCTTATCACTGTCATCGTACAACTTGATGATTATGGAATTTTTTTACTTCAATATGCGAAAAGCCCATACCTTATCAAAAAATATGTAGGTATTCTTGAATTATATTTGCGCATTTCAAATTTCATTTAGCATAAAACTAGGCGGTTTTTAAATATACATATTTGCGATAAGCGTTTAACGTATTAAAGCAAAACTTTTTTTTTATTAACTTATTATCAAGCGGCTGCATATCAGATCCAAAACGCTCGACTGGAAGCGTGGCGTCTTCTGTAATCCGGCTACTCGGAAGTCAGGTTGTTGGATGGTCTGCGGCCGGGAGTTCTGTGCGATGAATCCGGATACGTTGACGGTGCGTCCGCACTAAGCTTGCCATCAATATGGGTGCCCGAGAGGAGTCTCAGGCATTCAGGTTGGCTAAGGAGAAGCGAACCGGGCCAGGGGCGAAAGCCAGCAGCCAAGAGCTTCCGTGGTAAGCAGTAGTGGGATAGCGCACCGGAGTAAACGGCCATTGTCAGCCCGACTAATATGTCTGGACATCAACCTTTTTTTAAAGTTTCTTGTTTTTATTTGTTATTATAGCCAATTTTAATTTGAGTGTTTTTTATTTTATTTTAAAGAAATTAAAAAAAAAAATAAAAATGAATTTAGGTACAACTTATTTTATCTGTTGAAAGACAAGCCAAACTAGTATAATAGGTGGACACAGCCTTTTTAGGTCAAGGGTTGCCACCTCGAACATATCTCTCATCAGACACCCGGAAGTAAGAGGAGAGGTTGCCCTCACTAAGTGAAAAGACACAATTAGCATTTAGTTGAAATATTAGGGCGTGTCTACCAATTAAATTGGATTTGCTTTGCCGAAAATGTTGTGAAAATGTTGAAAACAAACTCATGGAAAGACAACATCAAATAAAGAATGAATAGGATAGATAAAGCAGCTACGCTTCGCTCGCTCTCTTATCTAGTGCTCGCTGCGCTCGCGTTGTTCGCTTGGCTCACAACTTTACACTAATTTAACTTTATCCTAAAAGTTTTTCCTACACTGGAAGTGACGTTATCAAGTGTTCCATGGTAGCCTACCCTACTACAAATTTTCGACAGAGTTGCTCAATAGTGTTAAGCAGTGTTGTTTATGTATTTAACAGTTGATGTACCCACCTCTAATACAGTTAAAACTTCTCTGGATAATTATGGCTCCATTACACTACGTCATATCATAATATTTCTATCATATCCTTAAGCCGGTTCCATTTCATTTAGTACACGTATAAAAATTTAAAACGTATGAATCGAGTAGTCACTTACTGTAGAAAATACTAAATTAACGATACAAAGAAGAGGGGGGACTTTGGGTTATAAAATATAACTTATGACTGATTCCCATACCTAGCAAAGATATATACAAAATTTCATAAAAATCGGTAAAGCCGTTTCGAAAAGATCATATCCTTAAGCCGGTTCGATTTCATTTAGTACACGTATAAAAATGTAAAGCGTATGAATCGAGTAGGTTTAATCACTTACTGTACAAAATAGTAAAATAACAATGAAAAGAAGAGGAGGGCACTTCGGGGCATGAAATATAGTTTACGACCGATTACCATACCTAGCAAGGATATATACAAAATTTCACAAAAATCAGTCCAGCCGTTTCGAAAAGATAATATCCTTAAGCCAGTTCGATTTCATTTAGTACACGTATAAAAATGTAAAGCGTATGAATCGAGTAGGTTTAATCACTTACTGTACAAAATAGTAAAATAACAATGAAAAGAAGAGGAGGGCACTTCGGGGCATGAAATATAGTTTACGACCGATTACCATACCTAGCAAGGATATATACAAAATTTCATAAAAATCAGTCCAGCCGTTTCGAAAAGATCATATCCTTAAGCCGGTTCGATTTCATTTAGTACACGTATAAAAATTTAAAGCGTATGAATCGAGTAGGTTTAATCACTTACTCTCACAAAAAATGGAATTTCGATATTTACCACCACTTCCTTTGATATTTTAAAAAAAATTTTGGTCCATAAACCTTCTCCTATATATAGATAGATTATAATACTAACATACCCAAGCAACAATTCGTTTGCTTTAAAGAAGCACTTCACACTGTAGCAATCATATAGTACCACGAAATTCAGTTATCGTGTGACATCGCTTAAAGTAATATATTGATCCGATAAAACATCCTTAAAGTGTTTTCCGGAAAGCTTCTGTCATCATTGTGGAATAAATTTAAAGATGGTGGTATAAAACTTCGATAAAACTGTCTCTAAACGTTAACCTAAAAAGATACCCCTTTAAATACTCCACTCTTGTGTTTATTGGATGATACAGCCATTCAAGTACCACTAGGAATAAGTTGCCATATTCCGTACAGCCAGGGATGAGGACCTGTGAAGCATCATGTAATTTGTTCTGCTATGAAAACCGGTATGCAAGGTATATTTGCAGCAGCACATTTGTGTGATCTGACCCGCGAATACGTTTTGTAAGAAAAATTTATTATGCCCACCCATGCAGGTTAGGCGTTGTACTTTGTTATACTTGATGGAATTTTGGTCAGTAAATTATCATAAAGAACTTACCGTTTATTATAGTGAGTCATACATTTTTCATAAGGAAATTGTGTCCCCTGTTTGCAAACTGAATTCCGCAAGTATGTGTACAGCATTGGGCCTTCGGAAGTCTGGTCACCTTAAGTTAAAAAGCCTCCGATTTGGCGACCGCCCGGCGTGGAAAAAAGGGTAAGAAACCATATTGGTTTACAGTACCAAATAGTAGAACACTTCAAGCCTTGTAGTGGCAGTTTTCAAATCCTGTCAAACTGAAAAATAAATAGATACGACAACACATACTAGGGAGTGATGGAAGGATCTCGGATCAAGTCGTTTCGCCATAAAATTCTACATAGTAAATAAGTAGTCCACAAAAACGCAATTCACATTAATTTATTACCATCAACTATACATTTGCCAAATATAAGTCTAAAGCGTATTTTTTTTTTTTATAATTTTAATATAATGTAACACTGATAGAGTTTATTTAACAATATCTCTTTTTTCGTTTCGTTTCGCTGTGCCACATGTTCATTAATATTCTCCAATATTTAATCCAATTAACATTCCACACGAAAATATTCGCAATTTTTTACACATGTATTCGAATTCACATTGTGTAAATTTGTTGTTTTTATACTTTTTTATGTTAATAAAGTTATATTATACAATTATGTATCCACAGTATCATTTATATTTTATACACAATACATATTTTTTATATTCAGCATGAAATACATATATTTAGTGCCACAATTATTATTAAAATTAAATATCTTTATTATATAATATTCAAAAAAAATCGTTTTTGTAAATGATATGTATGTTTTTTTTTTATTTTAGTTTGGAGGATACTTTTATCCTCTGATATGTTCAATTCATCACCTACACGTTCCAGAACTTTCACTGTTATCCTGTGTTGTTGCATATGTTTCGACTTCTTACACTCAGAGTCAGGATTTTTTTTTTTCTAATCTTATTTTGAGTTGAAAGTTTAACTCAAGTTTTATTTGAGATAACCTTACCATACACCAGTATAGGTCAGTAAAATCATCATCACATCACTAATATGCATTCCTAGATGATCACTTGTCGCTCAACTACTTTGCGATCAAATTAACCATGTTTGCATAGTAACTATTACAGTACTCTTTCAAAGGATACTTCTACAGTCTTCAACGCAAATTTACGAATTTTGTGTGATACAGAATAAAAAGATTAACATCCATTTTGAGCGTAATCTAACTGAAGAGGATAGTGCTAATCGAAATCATCCATATTCGTGAACGAGTTCATTCATAAATACCCATAAAAGTCACTGAAAACTATACCAACATAAAGAGCGTGTATTTGTGTCCACAAAAAATCAATAATGTACAATTTTATTATAGAAAAAAAAATAAGTTAATATAGTTAGTAAATACATTGGAATTGTGTAAATACATGGATTATAATAAGTAATTTAAGAAGGTATGCAATTCTTACAGTAATGTCTAGTTCTAGCACAAAAAGAAAATAAAATTATTTATGAAATTAATAAGTATACGTATAACAAAAAAGAACATTTCTGCTTCGTAATTAAATTAAATTATTCCGTAGGAAGAAAAAAAAAACGATTATCAATCTGAATTGAATGGATTTTCAAATTGGCTAGATTTTATAAAAATATTTATCGCATACGTTTCAAATCCGTAAGCACTAGATATCTTGATTGCGACGTGAATCTCAATTCGATTTATAGTGTATCACCACTCAATCTACATTCAAACAAAATACACGAATCAGGTTACTCGATTGGAAGTGTAATCTGCTCGTCGCCTATAGATAGGCAATCCGAAATATATTTCGGACAGTTCGGATTAAGATTGGGTCACCCCCACACTATAAATCGAGCTCAGATGTGCATTGCTTTCAGGATTCGCGTACTGAATGTACCTAGGATATAACTCGATAAACAGGAATAATTCAATTTATACTAATGAATAAAATGAATATGTATGCAATATTCACGGAAATATTTTAGAGAAGCTAATATAAAAAAATCCCTTAACAACAGTAGTCAGAAGAAAAATATATATTTGAGTATATTTGTGCATGTCATCTATATAACATATTTTAGGGTTACTATATTACATGACTATTTGACTAATTAACTACCATGTCTGTTTTTTTAAAAGTTAATGTTAAAAAGTTGAAATAATCGAGAGATTTAGAAAGACGCACGAGTTATCGTGTACGTCATTTAAAATTTGGTAGATAAATTCGAGTGCATACCGTACACAAAAAATTGTACGACATTTATAAACTGACAAACTCGATATTTTAACGTACGTCAAATACACCTACGCCTGCTTTGGACATGCAAAATTGTGGTATACATACTTTTTCGTGTACGATACGCATGCGAATTTTTCTATTGAATTTCAAATGACGTAAACGATAGTTTCTACGATTTGCTAAAACTCTCTAATGTACGAGAAGAGCATACGTTACGTACAATTTAAAAACTTCAGACAAAACGCAAGCCAGCTTGCATGTAATTCAGCATTGTGTAACAATGGTCAAAATGTGTAAACATAGAAGTAATAAAAAAAACAATCCTATACTTAAATTTTAAGTCGATATACACTCATCGGCATATGTTTTTGGACATCTCGTACTATCGAGCCCCGAGACGGGTCATTAGAGCGCATAACGGTAATTTTCTATTAACGAAATTAAAGTACATATCAACAGCAATAAATATGCTCAATATTTTTCCTGTCTTCTCTCGGACTCTCATGCTATAGAGAAGAGAAAAGATGAGGGCTAAATTCTAGTGCGGCATAAGTATTTTGACAATTTTTACCTATTTGATTGCACAACTATTTTTCGCAAGAGTTGATGGACAAAACATATTCTTATTAATTTTTGAGTTCCTCATTTTAAAATTCAAGTTAAAAATATCACCAGTGGCTCGAAACATAAACAAAAAATCAGAAAATAGAAGTTTGGTTGAGCATCGATAGAGAGTCCTGGTTTAAAGATTGAATGTGCAATTTAATTTATACGGTGAACTATTCAATATTAAACACAAATATTATATAAATAAATTTTAGCGCTATCTGAAAGAAAGCGAATGGCAACACCTAGTGATGAGCGACCCACGTTTGACAACTCTAAGATAGAAGTCATGTTTAAACCAAATTGTGCCGCAAAAAAAAAACCAAAGCTTCAGTTGAATAGGTTTCTATTTTTTTTTCTATTATTAAATTTTGGTGTTTAATAATAAACAGTCTGCCGTATAAAATTAAATTAAATTGCAGCGTCTCCAACCTTTGAATCAGGGTTGAAGTTTGCCTCCACGGAAGCTCAAAGCAAACTTCGAAAATCTTATTTTTTTCCCAATGTTTCAAGCCACTGGTTACAATTTCTACTTGGAATTCGAAATATAAACTCAAAAATTAGGAAAATAGGGAGATTGTCGGATAACGGACAGGAAAAATATTGAGCATATTTATTGATGTTGATATGTATGTACTTTGATATTCTTATATGAAATTCACCGTTATTTGTTTTAGTTAAACATAATCAGTGTCTGGGCTCGAGAGTACCAGATGTCAAAATACATATGCCGACTAGTGTACTTTCCAATTCGATCCAGTTCAATTCATCTGCTCACAACTATCTACTCTATTACTACGCTTGTACTAACGACATTTTTTACAAATAAAATACCATTAATTTAATTACAATACCCCAACTTATCGGAGCGCCAATAAAACTACACAACTATAGACAGCTAACCAATAGAACATCTTAAGCCGATTATTTAGCCTCGTTAGGTCGATTGGCAAACAACTCTTCAACAACTGCTTCGTCTGCCAAAGTCGATATATCACCTACATCGCGATCATTTACGGCCACCTTGCGCAAAACACGCCGCATAATTTTACCGGATCGTGTTTTTGGTAAGCCCGGAGCATTTTGAATTACATCGGGCTGGGCAAACGGACCAATTCGTTCTCGCACTAAATGCTTTAGTTCGTCCACCATTTTCTTGTCAAACACTTCATTTTGATTGGGCGTTATGAAACAATAGAGACATTGTCCTTTGATGGGATGCGGCCTGGCAACAACGGCCGCCTCGGAAACACGATCATGTTCGGTGAGTACGGCTTCAACTTCGGCCGTCGACATAAGATGTCCCGAAACATTTAACATGTCATCAACACGGCCAGTAATCCACATGTAGCCTTCGGCATCGCGACGTGCACCTGAAACAATGGAAAACAAAGTATTAAGCAACCTCTACATATAATAATAACAAAAACCAAAACAAAAACCGCAATTTCGATCCGACTGAGGCAGCTTCAGATTCGGATCAAGAGGCCCTTGCCTCAGATTTCGTTTCTGCGGAACTTTATTTGTCGGATGTGGACGAGCCGCACCGAACAACACGGGATACTTCCTGCACGGAAGCCGTAGCGGGCACTAGCAAGCCAAAGAGGGGAAGCAGAAAGCTGGACTTCTACCCAAATATTCAGCGGGAGGCCTTCGGGATCCTCTTCGTAGAGGACTTAGAGGGGCTGCCTGTAAGAGGTACGTTCGTTTCCTCCCCCAAGGACATGCTCCCGAAAATGGCAAACGTCAACGATCGGAGGAAGACTGTGCTCCCAATTCCGGGAAGCAAGCCGCTTCCACCAAGAAACAAAGTACGGCAGGTATCCCTAAGCAGAACGCAAAACCAATACCGAGCACTTCGGCGGCGTGTGGATTCCGGGCACCTCCGGTGGTCTCTGCCATCTGGATCAGTGTCCAGTGTCCGTAGTACGACTACGGCGAACAGGAGCAGAGCACCGAACCTTCAGGGCTCCTGCCGGGGCTCTTGCCAGGAAGGCATATTGGCAGCTTTTGGCCGTTTTGTAATACAAAACGGGTGTGGTCCGCCCCGTAGAGGCAGTTGCCGTAAGACCACCGCTACAAGAAGAAGGAGCAGAGCAGATCGACCGCTCCGGTAGTATTAAGTGCCAGGGGTACGTAGTCACAGATTGCAACATCAGTGAGGGTCGCAATAATGGCGTCAAGCTACCCAGACGGCCTACTAACCCCAGGGTAAATGTCCATGGTTCAAGACTCCATAATTGATAACATTGTGAGCGACCTGCCCACCACCGTTTTTCCGGAGTTCGGTTGCATTCGCTCCCGGCCCAGATTTCTACTTGTTGAATGCGACAACGAGGCCACTGCCGAATGGCTAAGCAACATTACCCCCACTCTTAATCCTTGGGAAGTCATGTCATGTTGCGCGCTGCTACTGAAGATGATATTCCTCGCTCGACAATAGTGATACTCTACCTATCGACCGATGCTGCCAGTGCGATTACGCTTCTTGGCAAGCAAAACGAGAGGCTGCGAACCAGTGAATGGAGGCTTATAAACGCGACAAAGGAGGGGGACGGTCTCACATTGATTGTTGCTTTGCTATAGACCCGATGTCCATGCAAATCATCACCAAGCGTCATTTCCAGGTGTCCTACCGCTTCGGGAAGACCAAGGTCCACTCAAAAAACTGGAAAAGTGCACATAAAAAAGACGCAGCGGAGAAAACCAGCGAAGGAGACCAAAAATGGCTCTACCGAAACCGGTGGCAACCCGCCCAACAACGAAACCGAAACTGCGAGCTCCAAAGAGGCGCCTCTGCACCACGCTCTCTCAGCCTCACCGTAGCTAATGGAGCAAGTACAACAGCACCACGCACTCTCCGATTCACCGGAACCTATGGAGGAGGCAGACGTACCACCCAATCCCAACCCTGGGAGTGGCTTAACTCAGCTAGGCTCTCTAGAACCTAAGGGTGGTAACAGAGAAAGCAACTAAGACCTTATGGATTTGCAGAAGCTTTGCGGGTAAAGCATGGGGTCTTGAACCAGATATAATTCTTTGGATATATAAGACAATTGTTAGACCTATTGTGGAATACGGGGCGGAAGTTTGGTGGAGACGGACATTCACTACAGACGACAGGCTGAATCTAGACAAAGTTTAGAGGCTGGCCTGTCTAGCTGAGCCTTCATCTCCAGCCCTACCTCCGCCCTGGAGGTTCTGCTGAACTTCTCGTTACTACACATACATATTGAGGCAGAGGCATGATTAACCGTCATCAGGCTTAAGGCATGTGATATACCTGGTTAAAACTGTACGTTTTTTATCTGGGCCAGAGAGGATTGGACTGACAGGTTCAGAGCACCCCAGTACTATCATATTTTACACGGACGGCTCAAAGGTTCTGGCGCAGGAATTAGCTGCCCAGGTATTAGTCTTTTTATTTCAATGGGAAGTTCAGAAGTTCACACAATTGAGGTGTGCACAAGAAAATGCGTTGAAAAAGGCTATACAAACAAGCAAATAGGTTTTCATTGCCTACTACTTAGTCTAATGAACATGAGCAGAAACAGATTAAGGCACTGCCGTCTAAATGATCACTTAGAGACCATGCGCACTGTTACCGACGCGAGCTGTCACTTTTGCAAAGCTGACGACGAAACGGCTGCGCACATTCTTTGTGAATGTGAAAGGTTAGCAATGCGCCGGCGCGGCGTCGCTTGGAATACTTCGGCGTTGCGTTCCATTTAGAGGAAGATATCGCCTCTTTGAATATGGGCCAGCCTAATCGATTTATCGTAAGAAATCGGTTAGATGAGTTCATCTAAACCAGTGGTTCCCAACTCACAAATGTCTGCGGACCACTTATCCTGAAAATGAATTACTACGGACCACTATTCTTAGGTGAAAGGAATTCAGGTTACAATTTTTTCTAGAACTAACCTCAGGGTCTCTCTTAAATTTATGACGCACTTATCCACATTTTGACTTCTTGTACTTAGCAATACAATCTCTTTATTACCCTAACTCCTAGTGGAGCATGGTGCGCTGACGACTACCGTGTGTAGTCGTCAACGTTACAAAGACAACTGAATTCGGAGTGTGATTCGGTTGTCAGCCGTACCACTTCCTAGTCGCATTATTAGTTCATTATTCAATGATAAGAATATCTCTTATCATCTTCTTCTGAATAATAAACTTGCGACGAGTCGTGCCGAGTTTGGAAACTCGTTTCTCTATGAGTCTCTATATCACAGAGTGGCGACCGAACGATCACGGCCACAGAGCACGACAAGCAATACAATAGGTCCGTTTTATTGGGTCTCAACAGGATAGAACAGCACAAATTTGACAGTTGCTGTTTTATATAGAATAACTCCTGTCAAAAATGGTATGGAAGCTGTGCTGTTCTATCCTGTTCTGATTCAATAAAACGGGCCTAATGTAAGAAAATTCATAACATAAACGTGCATTTTAGACGAGATTTGATGTATTTGTACCACGAAGGTGTCATAAAGCAATGGAACTTAAACGTTTGGCTTTAGATTGTCAAGGGACATGTACCTCAAAATTTGTGAGACCATAGCCATTAGCCATTTTTGTGCTATAGCCCTAGCCAAAGGTGAAGAACTACGCGAGGCGAAAACGGTTGGTACCTACCTTATAATTGTCTTAAGTTGGTTGACTGTAGCCGCAGCTAAGGTAGATTTACGGACACAGAACATTGCTGCGCTCCTACAGAATCAACAGCTTGAGTCTGGTCTGAGTTTGCCGCTGGAAAATGGAATGCTGCAGCTGTACACGCCGGCTTTGGTTTGTTGTCTCCAATATCAATAACACGACGAGGCAAAGTAGCCTAACACTCTTTCTAGAGCCCAGTTCACTCAGCACAATCACTGTACAAGTCTTGTCGGTGTGCGATTTGAGCACAGTCCTTGTAACAAAGAGTTCATTGCTTGAATTGTTAAATTTTGTTTACCCTTTTCGCATATGATGGTATGCAACATTTTTATAAGTAGTCTCTAAAGTCTTCGCGGACCACTTACAGGCCTCTCACGGACCACCTCCGGTCCGCGGACCACCTGTTGGGAAACAGTGATCTAAACTATAGCTTGGGCAATGGACCACCGGTCGCGGTGCCTAGGGCAATCTAACTACCACAGCCCCTGACAAATCTAATCTAACCTATTCATACGTAAAAATGCGAATACACTTACCATCTCCTGTACAGTAATATCCTGGAAACTTTGAAAAGTATGTATTTTCAAATCTTGGATGATTATTGTACAATGTCCTCATCATGCCGGGCCATGGTTGTGAGAAGGCAAGGTAACCCTCGCCTTCGCCTTTCACCTCGGTTCCGTTTTCATCGAGCAACGCTGGTTTTACGCCAAAGAAGGGGAATGACTGAAAAGTACAAGAATACAGTGTAATGCAGAATTATCAACTTCAAAAAAAAATTTCCTTACTGCTGATCCAGGTTTCATAGGCGTTGCACCCGGCAAAGGAGTAATTACATGACCACCGGTTTCAGTTTGCCAAAATGTGTCGACTATCGATGCGCGTTCTTGGCCGATATGTCGATAGTACCATAGCCAGGCCTCTGGGTTGATAGGCTCGCCAACACTGCCCAAAACTCTATGAAAATATAAATTGTTAAAAATTCAGTTACAACGCTCTCCGTTCAACTTACTTCAGACTAGATAGATTGCATTTCCGTACTGGCTCTTCGCCGAATTTCATCAAAGCCCGAATGGCAGTTGGTGCTGTGTAGAACTGTGTCACTTTATACTTTTCAACTACTTCCCAATATCGACTATTGTCCGGATAGAAAGGAGTTCCCTCAAACTATAAGCAATTGTTTTTTAATTAGACTAAATTTTCAAATAGGACTACAACGCTTACCATCACAGAAGTTGCACCATTCGCCAACGGACCATACACAACATACGTATGCCCCGTGATCCAACCAATATCGGCCGTACACCAATAAACATCGCCCGGCTTATAGTCAAATACAATCTTAAACGTCGTACTGGCATACAACAAATATCCAGCAGTTGTGTGCAAAACTCCTTTGGGCTTCCCAGTCGAACCGCTTGTATAGAGCATAAACAACGGATCCTCGGCCGACATCCATTCTGGATAGCATGCTGCCTCCTTGTCTTCCATCTCGTCATCCCACCAATAGTCACGATCATCATTCCACGGAATATCCAAATCGGGAGCGTTCTCCTTGCAGGGCGTGACTCGTCTTAGGTGGGCGACAACAATGCAGGTTTCCACCCGATGTCCCAACTGTTCACATTTCTCCAACGATTCATCACAGGTTGCTTTCAAGTTGAGTGGTTTTTCACCGCGCCATGCACCGTCAGCCGTTATCAGAACTTTGGCCTTGCAATCATGCATCCTTTCGGCCAACGAGTCGGATGAGAAGCCGGCGAAGACGATTGAGTGAATTGCACCGATTCGGGCACAAGCCAACATTGCAATAGGCAATTCCAGTATCATGGGCATGTAGAGGGAGACACAGTCACCTTTTTTGACGCCATGATCTTTGAGTACGTTGGCGAATCGGCATACTTCCTCCAATAGCTTTCTGTATGTAAGACCTTTTGAGTAGTCTTCGGGGTGATTTCCTTCCCTGGAATGGAAAAAAACATAAACGTGGGTTAAGGTCAACATTTATCTGAGGGTCAACGCATGCTTGCAATGATCTTGATCATTTTGAATACATCTAATGCTAGAAAGAGTGAAATTATAGAAGAAAATAAATAATCTTTGAAGTGAAGAGTTTTTTTTTTCATCCGTTCGTACCGCATATGTTATCAGTGGATGAATGGATGAAATGTAAACATTTCATTCAGTATTTAAGAGTGCCTGTTTTTGCCCTCATCTCGATGTGAAGGTTGACGTCAATTTAGAAATGGGGTAACGCCGAGTAAAGTGATATTGCTAGACTTTGTAATGTGTTCAACAAAATTGCTGACAATTTGACTTTGAAAATTCGCCAAAGGAAAATAAATCTAGAAACCTTGTAAAGCATAGCAGACTGACGGTTTAGCTCGACTCTTTTCCCAGTGTCCATGTCCACTCTACTCGCGATATCAGTAATTAAAAACATCTTCTTTTTGGTCCGATAGCCGAGAAGATATAAGGACGTAATTTATTCGCAGTTCTAAAATACTATGGAAACTGAAATACAGAGCTTCGACAGCTGAGAGTAAATATTTAATCGGCCCATTGAACATTGAGCCTAAAATTCGAAACATAATCTCTGTTCTTCAAGTAGGCAACATCAGCTGCTTAACCTTACAAAAAAGGTATTGCTTGGGAAGTCTTTGCATTTTTGTCAGTTCGACTGGGACAAAAATTTAGGTTTGAAACCCGAAAAGAGAAAAGCCTAAAAAAGCTAATCCGAGAATTCTGATCTCATCTCTCTGATATTGAGATCGACGGTTGAGTTTCAGGAAGGTTTCATGCATAAAAAGTGATTCACTTCAGCTAAGTCAATAGTTTGTCTTTCTTTTTCTTCAGTACCAGTTGCTTCGAAAACTCCGATTTTTTTTTATGCCTTAACATTTATGGATTTTTTTATTTAGGTATTTGAACTATTTTTTCCTCAGAAAAAAAAAATTATTGCACTAATCCAGATGTTTCGTCGTTTCGGACTTCCTCTTGCAATAATTGCAATGTGGGACACCATGTATACCTATATATAGTCGTTGGCATCGTTGGTTTTAATATTTTTTTATGACGGTTCACCGAAGATACTCCTTCAAACCGATGCTACAACCAAAGTATTATTGCATACAATTTTCGCTCCTGATGAAAACGGCAGAACGATCAGGACCCACGAAGCGGAAAGCTTGACGTACTTGGGGGCTTACAACTGTCTATATTTATTTATTTATTATAGGCAAACTGAACACAACAATGATAATTCCAATAACACAGCACCTTAAGAAACTATAGAGCTGTTATCTAAAGTTATAGAAAAGAAGAGGAAAAATTAACAAATATATTATTAAACTAATTGAAGGAGAAAGAAAGCAAAAACGTAAAATCCAAGAATTTAACCCTTTCGCTCCCAATGATGCCATATGGCATCATGAAATTTAATGATTTTTCATAAAAAATGTAAGAAATAAATTTTAACTTTTAGTGTGATATTAGACTCTCCCAATAGTGTAATACCTAGTTGATTTTTTCCAGCGTGAAATTTTTGGGTTTGGGATGTTATTTTTAATGAAATTTTAGAGAAGGTTTGCCGATTGTCGTAATGCCGAAAAACTGATTTATCCATTTCCCCATATTTCCTAATAATAATAATTTTATGCAAATCTTTTCAATGGTTTTATTTTGTAAAGAGGTTGCTGTAAGAGAAAATCGAAAGATTTTTCGATTTTTTTTTAGGAAACCCCAATAAAGTGGGTTTGCATGAACATGATGCCATATGGCATCATTGGGCGTGAAAGGCAAATCAGCGAGTCCCCTATTCATATAAATGCTAGTTGCTTGCTGCATGGAATGCACCCTTAGTTTTTATCCGAATGAGCTAATTTTTGGTGGGTGGGGTGATTATGAGCTCCAATCGCAATAAACCAAAATTTAGCACTCTGCTCTAATTTTGGGGGGAGTTATGGGCATTTCCTTTCGCCAAGTTCAAATGGGGGGATAATGGGGTTCGTTGATCGGAGCGACTCAATGTTTCTCCCAAAATAATATTGAACTTATTGTGAATACTTGTACGAAATTTTACGGCTGAACTAACATTCTTTCAAGAGTTATGGGGCTTTTAAAAAAGGTATAAAATGAAAAAGTTCTAATTTATTTTTAAGCTAGCGCCGAATGATTGAATAGATCTCTAATGTGTTATATATCATTGCAAAGATAATTTTATGTAGTTTTTTTCGTTCTCAGGCTATTTTTCTATATCTTTTGTCGTTTTTGAAATACTCGCAAAAAACCGAAAAATGACCCCAATTTCCCCCTTTCCCCCTTTTTTAAGGTTGCGGACCCCCAATTGGTTCGGACTTTTTTTCCCATAATCTGGGGGTCGTCACCAACCATTCTGCAAAAAAAAATCCCATGAAGGAGTTTCGCCGACAAAATATCTAATTTTTCACACGGAACTTGCTAAGTGCCCTTTCAGTCCCAATGATGCCATATGGCATCATGCTCTAATTTGTTAAATATAGCGCTTAAAATTTTTTTTTGAAGAAAATATCATAAAAGATGCCTACTGAACGACATAATGTTGTTAGAAAAATTCTCCGCTTAAAATCCATAATTTGGGCATGAAAGGGTTAAATAGGTAGGCTACAACAATGTAAGAAATTAATTGTACATGCAAAATCAAGTGTGGAAACCAAAATGAATTTACAATTACTGATAAATTTAATAATTTAATTAAGACATCAGAGCGCGCCTGAATACATAAATGGAAGAAGGCAGCGGACCAAGCTCCAAATAATCGTAGCTGCGCATCATTCTGATGATAGACGAGTTCATGTTGGTGGAAAGAAAAACAGTTGGTGGGTTAAAAATGGCTACACTACGAGTCCTATACTACGAGTCTATACACAATATCCTCTGCTGTAGAAGTAAGCATAAGCCCTTTGCAGATTTTGTACAGAAAACAAAGGTCAAGAAAACACCTTCTTTGCTCCAAGGACATAATGCTTAAAAAGACAAGACGTTGAGGATACTGTAGATAAGGTATTCCATAGTTAAAAAATAAAGATTTAGTGAATCTACGTTGAACTGATTCTAAGACTGTTCTGTTTTGTTCTGCAGATGGTGATCAAACAACAGACGCATATTCCAGTAAACTGCGTACAAGCGAAAGGAATAGTCTTACAGCAGTTCCAATGTTCATCATCACTGGAACATCGTAATACGAAACCCGAAAGTTTAGATGTTTTAAGAACCAAATTTTCAATATGGACGTTGAACTTCAGCTTAGTTTCAAAGGTTACGCCTAGGTCGTCACTGTTGAAACACATTTAAGAGGAAGAGAATTAATTTGATAACGATAGGAAAATGGAAAAGGTTTAAGGCAATATATGATGATGATGACATTTAGAAACGTTTAGGTGCAGGCCGTTCCTAAGGCACGATTCAGATAAAGTATCCAGGTCGGCTTGCAACGAGATAGCGTCTTCCAGCCTTGAAACCGACGTGAAAAGCTTGCAATCGTCAGCTTAAAATAAAGAATGGATTTTCAGAAGTGGAGGCAGGGCAAAAAAACCAAATCTTTAAAGGCCACTGATGAGCTTCTATCCATAAGGTACGAAGCTAACCAGCCTAAAAGATAGGGAGGGAAACCAGAAATGCCAAGTTTTTCAAGAAGGATACCATGATCCACTGAGTCAAACGCTTTAGAAAAGTCAGTATAAATCACATGTACATCGCAATGTTTATTGAAGGACTTTCCTCAACAAACTCAACTAAATTTGTGATCGTTGATTTGCCTGTGCAGAAGCCATGTTGGTTCGAGACAATAAGATGGCCAAAACAATCCCAAATGAGGTTGAATATGATACGCTCAAGAATTTTTGAGCAGGAAGACAGCAATGAATTGGGGCGATAATTTGAAGCAACGCTTGAATCACTTTTTTTCGGAATGGGAATAGTATAGGATCGCTTCCAAAAGGAAGGGAAACCCCTTGTCTAATACTCTTGTTGAAAATTATCGCAAGAGGTAAGCATAGCGACAGGCTGCACTTCTTAAGGAAGTAAATGATGCAATGACTGTGCCCACATAAGCTTCTTGAATATTAGGGAAAAAATGAAGGTGATTAGATTCATGAAAAGTAGTATGAGCAGAAGAGTTAGAGGTTTGACTAAAATGGCTAGCAAAGTACCGGGCAAACAATTCACATATGTCTTCAGGATTGCTTGCAGTTAACTGGCCGAAAGAAAGCTTAGAAGGATGTGCAGATGTCGAGCGCATATTTCGAACATATGACCAGAACAGTTTGCCTTCGCCTTTGTTGACACTGTTTTCTATGCTAATAATGTAAGCATTACGTGCTGCCACTATCATTTTTTTTTTGTTTTGGCTCTAATTCGACGAAATGCAAGTAGGTCACAGTTTCGGTTGTAACGTCTATTAGTCCAGTACAATTGGTTCAAAATAGCCCCAAACCTAAACATCCAAAAAGAAAAGAAATTTTTGATGCCAAATTGGTGAATACACTGCCTAATATACGCAGTAAAAAGTTACACTAATTTGCGCCATGGGTTAAGGGGGAGGGGGTGGCAAAAGGGTGAAAATTCAGTTTCCTGCAAATATCTGGAAAACTATGAGTCTGACCTTAAAATGAGCTGAGGACAAAACAGACAACATAAAATTACCTTTGTAATGATATGTAACACTCTAGACATTTTCTCAGAAAATTATACCCTAGACCCAAAAGTATTATAGTGAATTTGGATTTTTCGAGTTTTACATTTCGCACTGTAACTCTTGATAGAATAGACGTACTGTCATAAGATCTTGTACATATATTGATAACAAAATTTATTTGATTCGTACCAAAAATTGGAGTGCTCCGACCATTGACGCCCCCCTCACTCCTCTTAACATTTTTCAAAAAGGCATGCCTGTAGCTTCTTTTTAAACTGAGCCAGGCAGATCAAATTTGGTGGGGTGCCTAGCCTAAGCTCCATTATGCTCCCCACCAAAAATTATTATCATCCGATCAAAACTAAGGGTACCCCCATACAAAGTGAACGAAAATTCTAACAAATTTCACATTTTTTCATTTCTAAATTCTATCTATCTAAAACGGAAAAATAAAATTTATCTCTTAGAACGTCATTATAACAGTTAATTGTAGTCCTCTGAATGTATGTTCAAAATTTTGCATCAAAGCGTACACTACAAGTATCAACAAATTGTGTTTGAAAGTCATTGGTACTAGTTCAAAGGCTAGTTCCGAATAAATCGAGTAACGTGTACTAGCAACCTTCAAGCCACATTTTTCGTACTTGTAAGGCACGCTCCGGTACAAACTTTTGAATATACATTTACAAGACTACAATTAACTGTTATAATGACGTTCTAAGAAATAAATTTTATTTTTTCATTTCAGATAGAATTTAGAAGTGAAAAAATGTGATTTTTTTTAGAGTTTTGGTTTACTTTGTATGGGGAGTACCCTTAGTTTTGATCGGCTGGTAACAATTTTTGGTGAGGAGCATAATGGGGCCTAGACTAGGCATCTCACCAAATTTTATCTGCCTGCCTCCATTTGAAAAGAAGCTACAGGCATGCCTTTTTGAAAAATGTTAAGAGGAGTGAGGGAGGCGTCAATGGTCGGAGCACCTCAATTTTTGGTACAAACCAAATAAATTTTGTTGGTAATAGAATGAACAAGATTTCGCCACCCTAGGTTCTTTCTATCAAGAGTTACAGTCCGAAATGTAAAATTCAAAAAATGTAAATTCTCTATAATACTATTGGGTCTAGGGTATAATTTTCCGAAAAAACGTCTAGAGTGTTATATATCATTACAAAGGCAATTTTGTGTAGTTTGTTTCGTCCTCAGAAGATTTTAAGGTCAGATTCATAGTTTTCCAGTTATTTGTAAAAAAGTAAATTTTCACCCCTTGGGGACCCCCTCCCCCCTTAACCCATGGCGCAAATTGGTGTAACTTTTTATTGCGTATATTGGGCAGTGTATTCAACAATTTTGCATCAAAAATTTCTTTTTCTTTTGGATGTTTGGGTTTTGAGCTATCTGTACTAAACTATATAACGCGAACGAATATTGTTCTTTTTTCTTATAAGCCTGTGCAGGTAAGGTGTGAACCATATAGGACCAGTGCGAGGTTTAGTGGAGTAAAGCGGAACGTTTTCCTGTATGACCTCATATAAAATATTATAGAATGCATCCACCACAGTCGCAGTTAAGATCAGAAAGGACGCACGACCAATTAATCCTACTCAATTTAGCATTAATTATCTCATAATTAGCCTTAAAATAATTAAACCGTAGAAGTTTATTTTTGTGCCTAGAAGGAGAAATGTTGAGATGGAGTTCGTGAGAAAAGGCAGGATGGTAAGAGTCGCAGGGAACAAAGGAGATTGTATGGTTTGAGGGCGATAAACACGACAAAGGTAAATCGCTGAGTACAAGGTCCAAAGTTATATTCATAAAGTTACGAACAACATTGTTGTTACACAGTTCCATAAACGACGACAGATACAGGACTTGCGAGTTAGAAGAGGCCAAAGGCAGGCTAGGCAATTCCGGCCAGTAAGCGTTGGGAATATTAAAGTCACCGCAGATTATGATGTTTGAATCAGAATAGCTAATGTTAATAAGATTAGAATAATACGCATAAAGATCAGAGAAGACAGAATTTGGAGAGGCACACGGAATGTATACGCAAGATAGCATGAGCGCCGACGAACCTGAAATTTGAGCTTTAATGGTAACACAGTCAAAGGGCTCAGACTCTGTTGATGAGATGAAAGAACATACTATGTGGTCTTTGACGGCAATGAGTACACCACCTCCATTTGATTTACCAAAAAGATTAATATTTCTGCCGCAACGAAAGACAGTGAAACTTTCCAATAGCTCCCCATTGTTGATATTAGAGTTAAGCCAAGTTTCCGTAATGCAAATGAAGTCGTGGGAACAAATTATAGCAGATGCGTTAAAGATTTGGAGCTTAGTCCTTAAGCCGCGTACATTCTGATAGTACATAGAAAATTGCTTTATTTTGGAAATTTTGTTAAACGACGCCTGGCAAAATTTGTTTTATTCTCAAATTTCTTAACAAGGATACCATGCGGCCAGAAGTTGGGTTCGCAGATCGGTGAATCGTCATGAATAGGAGGAAACAATGCGATTAGGTATATTGTCCTTCGTGAGTTTTCTAACGTTCAAGATAGCAGGCTCATATCCGATCTTTTTGATGATGTAATCTTTAACTTTAGCCTTAGTGGTGTCGTACGAAAGTCTAGTAATGAAGACTTGAGTGGGCGGAACACACACTCTCAAACTACATTGAGATGACGAAGCGGTTGGCGAACGACCCTTTTGCTATGTTGACATAGGAGAGGGGCGCCACTTTTGTTTCATGCCCCGGGCGCAACATTTTTGCCGGACGGCTCTGCGTGCACAGAACCGATAAATGTTACATTGATACAACACAATGTAAAAATCATGAAAAATTTTGCTGATTTGAAGCTATGTATAGGTGTTTTTTTTATGTGTGCTGCAGTATTGCAACGCGGTGCTACAAAGGGTTAATATCTTCATCAGTCTATGTTTGAAATTATAAAATCTATTAAAATCAATACAGCAGGCGAATAACCGAAACTCGCCAGCAATGCTAACGATAATTAAATCTGACTCAATCCATAGGGACAGAACTATCTTGACAAGGACCAAACAAAGGATACTCGACAACGTTCAGCTATTTAGTAGAATAAGAACCAACCGCATTCTATGAATACCTAGTCTGGAGCTGAATAATCTATAATAAACCAACTCTTGGCTACGTCCCAGCCCATTTATAATGAGGCAAAACTAAGGCACTGACACAACTAGTTAAAAAAAATTGTTTCAGCGTTCATGTGAAATCTTTAAACTAGAACAGAAGTATGACGGGATGCTATCAAATACCGATTTTAAATTTTTGTATAATTCCTTGACTGTGCATAATAAGTCCCAGTTTTTAATCTCTCTCTTTATTACCGTAACTCCTAGTGGAGCATGGTGCATTGATGACTACCGTGTGTGTGTAGTCATCAACGTTACAAAGACAACTGAATTCGGAGTGTGATACGCAGTGGCGGATTTACACATTTACCGTTAGTAGGCTGTTGACATTTTGCCGCCTCTACCAAGCTCTACGAGAATATTGCTGAAAGGACGTTACCTGAAACAAGGGTCAAGGCGTTTAGCTCTTTTATCGTTTCCCACCCAATCACGTGGTGCAAAAATGTGCGGAACACTATTGTTTTTTGAGTCGAGAATTAATACTCCAGGACGAACTTCTTTGATTGACCTTCATTTATTCTCAAATTTCTCCTTTACACTTTAATAGATTAGTGCTTTCCACTTCGTGATAGATAGATAAATATAAAAAAAGCGATCTAATAATTCCTTGGTTGGAGCGTCGGTTTGAAGGATAGGTTCTTATACTTCATAGTGTCCCGCTTTTAATGCACTATTGAGCAGTACTCAGGGCGGGGCTTAGTCTCTGTGGCGCCTCTATCCGCGCCCTCCGTCACTGTAAGGTAAGACAATTTCATGATTTTTAAATTGTTTCAATTGACAACTTGACGAAATGCAAGGACTCGGTGATATAATTTAGCAAAAGTCTTGCTTACTGATTTTAATTATTTTAAATTATTTTTGGCATCGTTGGTAGTTGGTGGAAAAAATTACAAATTCAACAATTTAAACGTCAACATTTTTAAAATTTCTTTTAAACCTTTTCACAAGATGGATACATACATATTACCTACTTAAAAATTAGATAGTCAATATAGCATATAATATCGAGAGAACCCCTCCCTAAACCAATTGCTGGTTACATCCCAGCCAATTTCAAGTGGGGAAAACTAAAGTAGTAACAGAAAACGCGAAAATATGAACTTGCTTTTACTAGGGTTGCCTATTCTAATTGATCAACTAACCCAGAAACTAGTTTAGAACGAAGGCTAATTTTTGACAATGTAGTCTTCGTAAAAATTATTTTGTTTATGAAGGCAAATGCTGTCAGCATTTCTCGTTATACCAAAATTGAAAACTACTTCAGACTTTGTATGAAATCTTTAAATTAGGATTGATTCGTAATATCTGGATACAAACAAACATTATGTATACGTCAGAACAATTTTTAATTTTTCAAAGGATCAATACAATAGGGATATCAAAACAGAGAGTGTGTGGAGAGATAAGTTGCGTCCTTAGATTAGGCCGCCGTCTCGGATCTCGCATGTAACGAGTCGCTCATTAAAAATCCCGAAATTGCACCACAAAACATCCAAAGTGTCCCTCCTCCCTAGAAAATATTCAGCAAAAAGTGCAACACAAGACGCCCTTCTACGCATTTTTTGGAAAATCGAACTATGATTCCCTTGCTCCCCTCTTTTTGCGAATTATTTGTCCTTTGGCAACATGTCCAGCATTTAATGTAGATTCTGGAGCTCCTTGATTGCTTCACCCAAAACATCCTCGCATATGTTAGATTCCTACCCTTGTTTAATTGAAGCCAATGCGTTACAAAAATTGTTTCTAATCTTAGCTTAAGCGAGCTACCCACAACCAGTAGGCTATTCGGAGTGAGATTAGCAGAATTTTGCGTGAAGTGTGTGCAGTGAAGTGTAGTTCATAGGATAACTGAAATTTTTATATGAACGGGTATTATTTACATTACAATGAAAGTGTGCGATTGGGTACCCTGGAATACGCCTAGGTAACTAGATAAAGATTAGAAAAAGAACATTAAGATGTTGTCTAATTATGACTGCTCCTTGAGTTTCCCAAAATTAATCATTCATAGAATTTTAAGCCAACGGAAAGTTTCAAAAATTGCCGCCTTTAAAAATCTTCCGCCATAGGCACTTGCCCAGGTTGCCCATGGGTAATCCGTGCCTGGAAATACTGATAGAATCGATGTTTTTTATTAAAAAAAGATGTCAGATAAATAAAATTAAAGCAAAAAATTGCTTGGCTTCGAATTTCAGTCTGCATAAGCAATTGACTAAGAGGCCTTTTCGCAGATTCGTCTTCAATAATAAAACGTTCCTAGTGGTTGAGGCTCTCACATAACGGTGACAAACACACTTCACACTGCTCCCAAAACGTATCTCATGAAAAGAATAAATTCTATATCTGGCGTTATAATTCGTATTTGGAATTCAGTTTTCCACGGTATTAAATGCTTACAATGTGTTTAACTCAAAAAAAAATTGCCCCAAATTTGCCGCCCCATAAAATCTGCCGCCCTAGGCTCCAGCCTACTCAGCCTACTGGTAAATCCGCCACTGGTGATACGGTTGTCAGCCATACCACTTCCTAGTCGCATTGTTAGTTTATCATTCTACTATAAGAATATTTCTTATCATTTTTTTCTGAATAATAAACTTGCGAAGAGTCGTGCCGAGTTTGGAAACTCGCTTCTCTATGAGTGTATATTTCACAGAGTGGCGACCGTACGATCACGGCCACAGAGCACGACAGTTTTTAATGACGTAGTCATATTACAATTTGAGGTTAGGTTGTGATTGGGCGTCCTGGATTGAGGCGAATACACGTAGCTATAGAATAAATTAAAATAATGTATCTTTCACTGTTTTCGGCTGTAAGAATATAATATTGCCAATACCAATTTTCAAAAATGTGCCGCTGCTAAAAATCTGCCGGACGGTTGTCCATATGGGAAAATCCGGCCCTGATCGTGCGAATATTCGTTGCAGAATACTGATTGACGTAACTGTTTTCACAAAGTAATTTAACTGTAATAATAAATTGTTCGTTTCCGTTTATTTTCCATATTTCGATTTCTTAAGTGGATAAAGATTTGTGTCAAAAGAACTGTGTCATTGAACTGCATACTATTACAATCACTTCGGCGAATGACAATGATCTTTTCCTTGGTGTATCACGTGTTAAAGTGTTCACGCAATCATATCATCATATTTACTTTGTTTCTAATTCATAATAAATCAGCAAAAAGTGATAGGCAATAAAATTCAAACGAAGTTAAACTTGAATGACATGGCCGATTGATTTTTATTGTGTGGTCCTAAGAAGGACTGTTTTTGTGTTTAAAATATTGGTTTTAAGAAAGACTGTTTTTGATTGTTTTCGATTTGGGGGGGGCGTTCACCGGCTAGGTCATTGGCCCAAGAGAACGTCTCTCTTCATTACCGTAACTCCTAGTGGAGCATGGTGCGTTGATGACTACCGTGTGTAGTCATCAACGTTACAAAGCCAAGTGAATTCGGAGTGCGATACGGTTGTCAGCCATACCACTTCTTAGTCGCATTGTTAGTTTATTATTCTACGATAAAAGTATTTCTTATCATCTTCTTCTGAATAATAAACTTGCGACGAGTCGTGCCGAGTTTGGAAACTCGTTTCTCTATGAGTGTCTATTTCACAGAGTGGGGACCGAGCGATCACGGCCACAGAGCACGTCAGTCGATTTTTTTTCGACGTCCGGCAAGTTCTTGGACGTCAGTCGATTTTTGGACGTTCGTCATCTTTTGAACGTCAGTCAACTTGTTATGGTCGTCAGTTGATTTTTGGACGTCTGTCAACTTTTTGAAAATCAGTCAAGTTGTTGATCCAACTGCTTGGTTAAAAGTTTTTGTGTAGTTCTTAACATTTACGGCCAAATGTATGGGTCGAAAAATAAATCTGTAAAAATTTAATTTTTGCGGATATTCAATTGATATTTGAAATAAAATATGTAATAAAGAGACATATTTTGTTCAAAATATTTTGCAACATTTTTTAGACAAATTTATGTACATACATACATAGTTTTTGCTAATGTGAGCCATACAAAACAAAAACATTTTAAAGAGATCCGCAATGTATTTGGTTTTGATTAGGTTTCGTTAGCTTACACAACAAAGAAGCGTCTGTATCCCAGAATAGTATAATTTGAGCATAAGCCTGTTTGAGACCCACGTACACGTTGAACCTGATCCATTTCTTGTGAGCGACAGTGTAAGTGACTGTACATCGAGGAAACAAAAGGAAAAGATTACAACTCAATATCATAAGTTCAATGAATGAATGATAAAACGACCCTATAGTCTATAGAATAACACGGAGATTTCTCTGATAACGTTATCCAATGATTCAATAAAAGCAAAATATATCGCCTTGATGTCTACCTGCATTTCGTCATTTAATCTTAACAGTCACTCTCTCTTTCAAAGTTCAGATTTAAAAAATGACGATAATGTCATGATATAGGTCGTGGTAACAATCAAACATATTAATTTGTTTTTAGGCCCATTAATATAAAAAAATGGAATCAAATACATAATGGCGATAAGAACACGCCCTCACTGCCGAAAATAATATTGCCATGCAAAATATGGTTTAAATTGTGCAATTACACTCTTATCATTATTATCGTATAAGTGCGAAACCGATTACCTTTTTCACAATAATTATATAGTGGAATAAAATTTAAATTGATTGCAATCAATGCTAAAACAATGCCCTGTAAATGTTATCTATATATGAGAATATATTGAAAATAGCAGCAACAAAATGCCAATATCGACAAATGTTCGTTCTTTGATCTGACTTGAAGGAGTACATCATCTGCAAAAAAAAAAACTAGCTTCAGGAGATTTCAAAAGCGCATTCTCAAATTGATATCATAGTTCAAAATCGCATGTGGGAGTCTTCGAAATTCGTTTGGCTGCTATATCGAGAGAATAATTATTTCAAACCTTACGGATTTAAACCGTTTATTTATTCAGCCAGCTCCAAAAACCAAGGGGCTGGCAGCCGTGGCACTCCATACAAATTTCTTGTAGAAAGGGATGCACAATTTCCAATCGCATACATTTGGAAATATTTCTTTGTCGGCGTATCCTACAATACCGTGAAAGGTGCGTTTTGCTTAATTTAAGCCAGAAGAACTCGATGCAATGACAATTCATAACTTTATCATCACCTGTTTCAATACGTATAATGCCGACTCGTACACCACAACCGTTTTACGACTTGCTAAATCTATTTTTTCAAACCTTACGAATTTAAACCGTTTGTTTATTTAGCCAGCTCCAGCTGATCTTTTTTGTACAGCTCAATGCTAAGTATCTTCATGAAACTGTTCTGTCCCGAAATGCAGTTAATAAAAGATTGGTTGGCTTTACCGAACATGAATAGAATTTATTTGGAAAAATGGCAAAGTTTTAAGAGCTACGGATATGTTGGAATTGGTGACTAAATCACCTGGATGTGAAATTCCAACATAATAATTAGAGCCCAATTGCCTGATTTTTAAACCTGTACTTATCAAACTGTAATGCTGCATGAGTTTGTTTAATTAAAACCATGTCACAAACAACTTTTTGTCTCTTTTAGCCACCTTTCTGCTGAAATTAATTTATTCTGACTATTTTGCCTCCCAATGTTATTTTGGGCGACCTCGAATGACTGGTGCTAACATTTTTTTTTATCATCTGTCCAAAATTTGCCGCAAATCATGTAATTTTTGTTACTTGAAGATCAATCATATTTTCGCGTTTTCGCTTCTTGTCTTATTTTTTTAATGTTCTTGAAGTACATTTTCGAAAGGAGGAAGCTCTCATGGATAATCCCGAAGCTGCTATAGTGATCCAGACTCTCTGCTATATTTCGAAAGTAATATTCTGTAATCAATCGTAATATGATTACATAAAAGTTTTTGAAATTTTCCTCCTGCGGCCCACCTAAACCTGGAGGAGAGTCTTATTTGGCCCGCGCCAGGTTTTGAGTTTGACACTCCTGACCTAACGGGTCACGGTAAATATCAGGAACTAGTATATTTAGCTGATCGACTAGTGTATACAGTGTCGGAGTGGATCTGGCACTAGCATGTAGGTCACCGAATTATGGCAATTGATGTTCCTGCGGATTAGTTAGACCGTTCACTCCTACGAGGCAATACGCCAAAATTGACATAGAGTTGGGCCTAGAAAAGTAACTTTTGAAAAATTCTATACATCACATTGGGAAATTAATGAGTTTCCACTGTAATCACGAGCCACACTTTTAGTTGTACATATTTTCAGGATCTCTTGGTGACTGCATGCATACATGAATGCAGCATGACTAAAAGTGCGGATTCAACAACATTCATCAATACCAATTAATTGTGTAATTGGTTCCTTACGTTTTTCTTTCAGTTGAAAGATAATCCTCACAGGTTCTGTTGTTTCATATTTGCAATAGTAGCAAAAAAGAATATTTCGCGAATATAAGTGCTAAAAATATAAATGTACAATCCTTCTCCCTGGGATATAATATTAGTTGATTGACTTCAATGATGATTATCATATATTCTTTTTTAATTCAACATTATGTATGCCCTGTTCTAGTGAACACACATTCCAGGAGAACAGTATTTGCAACTGAATGGCTGAATTCAAATTGTAAGAAAACGACCGGACGGGTAAACTTGCACGACAAGAACCATCGTATGATCATTTCACACTATCCGATCAAAACACGGACCGGCGAACAATAATCTCACAGCAAGTATGTATAAATGTTGCCATGCACGCTCCAAAGTTGTGTACAATGAAGTGACGAGTCGACAAGATTAAAATGCAAGTAAAACACGCGCTAATTGTCTTTGCAGAACGCCTGAACTATTGGTAGATGCAATCGTCTTATCGATCGTACGATTCCTACGAAAGAAAAACAATCGTGTCACGATTTTTTTCTTTCGTAAGACTCGTTCTTACAATTTGAAATGAACAATGCTTGTCTGCTGGCCACTACAAAAGCTCTCTTGTCTTGCAAGTTTACCCGTCCGGTTTCGTCTTATAGTCTGAAATCAGCCAATGGCTGAATTCAGATTGTAAGACGAAACCGGACGGGTAAACTTGCAAGACAAGAGAGCTTTTGTAGTGGCCAGCAGACAAGCATTGTCCATTGCACATTGTAAGAACGCGTCTTACGAAAGAAAAAAATCGTGACACGATTGTTTTTCTTTCGTAAGATCTTTCGTATGATCGATAAGACGATTGCACCTACCAATAGTTCAGGCGTTCTGCAAAGACAATTAGCGCGTGTTTTACTTGCATTTTAATCTTGTCGACTCGTCACTTCATTGTACACTAGCTTTGGAGCGTGCATGGCAACATTTATACATACTTGCTGTGTGATTATGGTTCGCCGGTCCGTGTTTTGATCGGATAGTGTGAAATGATCATACGATGGTTCTTTTCGTCCAAGTTTACCCGTCCGGTCGTTTTCTTACAATTTGAATTCAGCCAATATCCAACAACTCAGGGACCGATAAAGCTTCCAGCTGAACTTTTTATAGATTCAGTATACTGAGAGTTATGGATCAATCAAATCAATTAAAGCTCGACTTTTTTCTCGGTGTTCCTGTTATACGTGTTATTCTTGAGTAGAAGGTGAAGTTACTCATTTTCCTTCCTTCCTTCTTTGTATGAGCGAAATATTTTTTTTTAGGATTTTAACAAAGTTGTGAGAAGTTAATGTATCCATTTGGACACCATCAAATTAACATAATTTACGGCTTTCAAAAATACAGTTTACAATTTAACGTTTTTAATGTTCGTACACTGAGAAAAATGATTTAGACTTTAAAGGAAAATAGTTAATTTAAATTAAGATAGTTCTACCAAAGAAATTGTCAGTTGTTCAGTGTATTATTCGTAAATAAAAGTTAAACTACATACAAGCAATCGTTTAACGTTTAACATTGGTCAATTCAGATACAATAAATACCTTTACAAATGAAATAATCGAATTGGCAAATTTAGTATAGATGTTTTCACTAATAAGGAAAAGAAAAATTATCCATATTTTCGGAAATATTTTCATTGGGGCAACCTCGGGAGAGGCTAAGGGGGCTAAAGCCCCTGCCAAACTGAGAATTGATGAAAGGAAAGTATAAAAAAATTAATAAAATATGAAGCAATGAATTTCGTTGCAGATTTTATAAAAATATGAATCGCGTTCGTGGGGCCAATAACCAGCCAGTTTTGTTGATCTGTTCAAGATGTTGACATCCTTACCAGAAGACAAACGCTCAAGTTTGAAGTGATATCAGCAAAAAAAAGTCCGCCAACTTGGATAAAAAATTTTTGCCGACCTCTAAGAATTTCACTTTTGAAAGATGTGTTAGGCATATACACTAAAATTGGAATTTTTCATGGAAATTATGGAGGATTTTACGAAAATGAAGCCTTAAATTTTGTGAAAATATGCTAAGCCAAATTGTTGTCCAAAACCTTTTAAAAAAAACGGAACACAAACATGGTGTTGATGGGTCTTTTATCGTAACATAACGGGCCACCATCGAAGCAATTCGAATCTGAGAAATCAATTAGCTCTTTACGAGATACACTCCTGTCAGTGATCACAATGTCTATTTCATCTGAAAAGAACCTTATCTTTCCCTGGAACTCGTAGCCCAACTTCTGTCCGTTTTGGACCTACGTTATATGTATATTTTTTTTGTGTTGTACCGGATATTCCAAAATTCTGCTCTAATTGTGTGTGGTGGATCATTTGTTCCACCTCCACCACCACCTCTTAAAAAAAACGTAAAACGTTGATAGGTGGTGTCACTCTCCCTGCATAGAAAAATATCAAAATGACAAACGATAGTCTAAGTCGAAACTATAGAAACCAATCCTGGCTAAGGGCTCCAGTACACAGTCATATTTGATCATATTTCTATTATAATATGCTTAGGCCTACTTGATTTCGCTTACTGCGAGTCAAAAAATTTATACTGAATGAATCGAGTAGGCTTAGGCATATGACATACATATTATAATATAAATATGACTGTGTAATGGAGGCCTTACACTTATTAACGGATCGATGATCATAGAATCGTATATAATGTCGTTACTGAATAACAGCACCACCGCCCAACTTGCGGCAGCAGCTTCAAGTGCCCAGTAATATTGATAGTGTTAGCCCCCTCCAGCACACACTGCGCCACTGGCTGTTTCAACTACATATAATCTGAAATAAGCTTCTATATATCACAACTATGCAAATCAAAGACGAACTTTAGTCGATATCAACGACTTTTTAGATGATCTACTTTTTTATTTCAGTGTATGGTTCGCTAGAACACCATAATCTGCGCTTAATTTTCAATTTCAAATTTAAGTATGCTATACTACAATCAACTTATATGAGAAAATCCATTCAATTCATAAGTTCAAGAGTTCCATTTATATTAGATCATAATTTTTTAGCAGGTGCTGCCACCGATTAAACGTAAATGATGCCGTTATTTGGAGGTCACATTTTCAAAGATTTATTTGCCAGAAAATGAGGCATGAAAGTGCCGAATTCCGATGTTCCTAGCTCTCGGGTTATTTTGTTTATTATCCCTAAATTGTTGACAAAGGATAATTCTCTGGTTTCTGTTAACTCCTTGTGGATAAAGAAGGCTGCCCTAGCCTTGTTGATACGCGATTGCCCATAGCATCCGCGCCGCCATCTGCTGTGACTTTGCTTCCGAGGTAGCAGAATTCGTCAACTTTTTCGGCTGCCTGACCCGAAACACAAATCCCACTTTGTCCGCCTGGATCAGAGCTCAAGTACTTTGTCTTGGCAGCGTTTATCTTGAGCCCAGCATTACGACTTTCACATTGCAGAGCATCGGCCATTTGAGCTACATATATTCTCAGTTTTATTTGATAGGAGACCAATATCGTCAGCATAGTCCAGATGAACAAACATTTTCCACCTGATACCTTTCATTTGGTTTTGAAGCGCGCTCACTAGTATATCGTTATTGGCTATAAGGAACAGGATAGGTGACAAAATGCAGCCTTGTATCACTCCACTGTGAACCTCAAAAGAATCTGAAAGCTTACCCTTGTGCATAAAACGTGACATTGGGCTCATGATAAGATTTATTGATGATGGAAATTATTTTATCTGGTATGCCCTCCTACAAGCTCTCTAGATATACTCCCGATCAAAGGACAATTGCAGCTATACATTTCAGATTTGTGCTTCTTATTGGGGGTTGATTTAATTCGTATGTCTCTGTTTCAACACTGTTTACCAACCGCGGACCGAAGGTGATCCGCTTACAATTTTTGTTGAACAATGCTTTTGTGTAATATTTGTTTCTAGATAGACATATTTTCTAAAAATTAACACAACCCTTTTCTTCTTGCTTGCTTTATACCGCTCCAAGGAGTCGCGTTGCTCGACCGGTGGTGTGAGCACGTCGCCCATTCTGGTGGTAATGTCTCAGCCTATTTCTATAGCTCTATCTTGGATCGTGGCATATGCCCACAAACTTCCAATGCAACAGCGACTTAGACCGTGTACTTACATTTAGCCGAACAACTTTAGTTATCAAATTTGTTCCGAATTTTTATATTAGTGAAACCTAAAATGGAAAGTGAGGTGTAGTACTGTCTATACTACGGCCTTCTTTTCGAAAAAATAAGCCCGTTTTCGCTTGGTCCCCGTTTTGTGATTTTTTTATTGTTCTTAGGTCTCATCTTTGAACGGCTGTTATTTCTGAACATAGACAGCCAAGACTCTGAAAATTTCAGCCATAGCGCCTCAACATAATCTACATCGGCCGCTCGAGCAGAAGTTGAAATTTCGAAATTTCTAGGCTATAAAGTTGAAAAAGGCGATCCCATTGGGCAGAAAGTATGAAGCCGTCCACGTCAAATGTTCAGGTCAACGCAGCCAAAAATACCTACATATCTGTCTTAAAAATTTCCCAGAATCGTGCTACTACAGAATGAAAAATACTAAAGGAAGAGGGAAAAGTAATGATGGTCCGCAGGAATTTACTTTTAGGATAAGTGGTCCGCTGATATTTGTAAGCTTTGAACCACTGCTCTAGAGATAATGATGATAATAATGGTTCTCATAATATGTTAGAAAATGGGGATAAACTCGGCAGAGCGTGCTATTGATTTCAACACGTCTACAAAAAAACATTGAAAATCTTCAAAATTTGGATTTCACTAACACATCCGAAGCCTTGGTCCATTTTTTTATTTATATAGTTATGACAGGGAGTATATGCGTATGTTTTTCTAGGTAAGGCTATTAAGTACAGTAGAGCGTCGAACGCCGATTATCCGAACATTCGATTAACCGAACCGGGGTTCGATTAACCGAACCGGGGACTCAGCTTTTTTCATATGAAATGCATCGAATCAAATGAAAAAATCAATTGTCTGAAGGAAGCAACTTCTCATCAGCAGCACTCAATTGATTCGAATTTCTTATTTTTGTTCAGTGCTAATCGTTTAGCACATTTCCAGGTTGTCGCTTATATTAACTTTTAGGCAATCGTCCATTTTTCCTATGGAAACTCGATTAACCGAACTTTCGGTTATCCGAACCACCCCTTGTCGACATTAGTTCGGATAATCGACGCTCTACTGTACCTTACTGCTTTTCGTTTACGTCATACAGTTTTATTATGAATAACCTATCAATCTTTAGATGACGTTGGTCAATCATTGGAAAACTGTAAAAACATCATAAGATACAATTTCTCAGAAATTCTTTTTTTTATTTACGTACAATCGCCGCAGTACCACTTGAACTAGCGAGCTCAACATAAAGTTACCATCGATCTTCTTCCCTTTCCGTTATGTAAGCATAAGCACGTACTGTCCTACTTCTGTCACTGCCTTATTCCTTGTCACCACTTTTCGGACGTACGTCAGTACCTACATAGTTGTACTTCACTCAATTTGCCTGATTGAAATTCTTAGGCAATATATTTCATCATGAAATCGTTGGCTTCCCAAAATCATTGTATATGCGCGTCATGAATCGATTCAATGCACGCACGTCCAACCGCAATACGATGAGAATGACATCAAACCCTTGCGGCTGTGTACACACTTTATAAAGGATCTCATAGCATAGTACCGAGTATGCTCCAGTATACTCTCGTACCATAGTCATGTAATCAAATGGGAGCCAAGGAGGCGGTGGTGTGACCTTGCAATACGAGTGCACTGTACAGTGAAGGAACAGATTACAACACCATGACCGAATATGAATTCGTACGTCCGGAAAAATCGATACTATCAACGCCTAATATGATTTCATTGAATTTTCATTAAAAAATTCTTAGTAATGTGTATTCCCTCCATATTCTCGGTATACTCACCAGTAAAATGCAATATTATCAGCTAATCCATTTTTAACGTTCCTATCTAGCAAATTGTAGCAAATATTTGTGGAAGCACCCTCCATCCATTTGATGTGAACAGGTCCTTTGGCCGGATCAAAGTTGTATTGCATGAATTTCTTGGGATCAGCTGGTGTTTCCCAATGAAATTGTTTCGCAATACGACCCCAAAATTCGGACGGATTATCCAAAGATTCGCGATAGAATTTCTGATATTCCTCCATACTCGAGATGTAGGCATTGCGACTGATGTTCGCATTCGGCAAATAAATGGATTTTTCAGACGGCATTTTTCACACTTTTTGAGCACACGAAACTTTTACTTTATTCTCTTTTTATAATTTAATATTCACAGCCGAAACTTAATCAATTTTACAGGAATATACAATGGAACATGAACCACGAATATATTTTATTTCCTAAAAGACCGTTCTCGCTCTTTGTTGTTGCAATTTTTTCTATAAGGTCACTCTGCGTTTACGTCGTGCTAACACCGAATTGCGGAAACACCAAACGTTCCAAATGTTCAAGAGACGGCCAAGAGTAATTTAATTTTTTTTTAATTATGCGCGCGCGATTTTACTGCGTTACAACAACTAACTGTCACTATGACCGAAGCATTAGTGACCAGCAGCAAGTTCAAGCTGTATTTTAACGGTTGAATGTATCTTAACGACTGAATCCAATCGCGTATAGTGCGGATGCAATATATTGGAGAGCTTATTACAACTTTTTTGCAGCACAAAAAGAAATAGAAGCTCCGAAGCGGTCGAAGTTGGTTCCTTTTTCACAGTCGCGTGAATCATACTCGTGTTCATGGAACACGGAGAACTGTTCTCAAAATCATCAGGCGGCTTTCTCACACACATGTTTCGATGGAACATACGATGAATTCCCGCTATCGCAATCGCATGATTGCTGTCGCCAGACCATAACCCATAAGTTGTCGAAGCGAAAGCTTTTGCATAGTATGTGCTCCAAACAAAAACAATACGAAATACGCGAAGCAAGTATGGCCATGATAAGAAAGCGCATGTCTTTGATTTCTCTCCTGTCTCAACACAAAATGAGTACTATTTGCTACCAGAAGGAATTACCAGTGGTTCGTTACATTTAACAATCGAAACATATTTAAAAAGACGGTTTAATGTTTTTTTTGGAAAACAAAGAGAATTGGAGGAATCCATTATTGGATCATGATAAATTTTGATTCTATTATAATTTGATATAATTGCTATTAAATCGAATAAAATTTTTACTTAGAATCGATGAAAAATATTAGTCTATACGTATGTACGTATAAGTCTAAAGCTACAATAGCTAAAATACTGACAAGAATGATCAAAATTATTATTGTAGCCAAAAATTTCCAAAAGAAAACAGAACTCACCTAACTAAAATCCGATAAGCTTCAAAGATAAATTTTTGTGATTTCACCCTAAAACCAACTAATTTTGTATCTCTTGTAATTCTCTCAAACTTCTGCGGATGTGTGATCTACTTCAATTACCTTAAGGAGTACACGGGTCATGGGCCATTCCTCCCCCCTTGCGGGTTGGCGGGTATTATCCGACTGAAAGTCGGAATGGAGTTTTTCCGCAGGGATGCCTCCCTTTGGAACATCACCTCACGCTGCGACTCTAGCTGGTCGACTTGTCTAACCTCCTCAAGACCAACGCGAAGATGGGTAGGGATCCATGGTCCCTTGGGCTCGCCCATCCCCGAGGTACAATATTCGCTAAAGATTTCTCTACAGCAGGTGTGATCCTCCCTTGGCCCCCTTTCGGAAGACCTAACGAATACGGCTTGCCAGCCGCAGGATCGTTATGCCTGTGACTACTCGTCGGCTTAAAGCAGACTCGTAGCGCTACCGTTCACATTTGAGTGGCCCCATCCGTTTACTAAGCAGCAAGTTGACTCAGGCCGTGTGGTCATCAATCCACAAACCAGCTAGGTATAGGGGCATAGGCCATCCTCCCTAACTAGCCCCTTCGTGGCTTGGGTTATGCGAAGCCGCCAACTACGAGACTGGACACGTACTGGACAGTGCTTCCTCGTAGGGGAGAAACACCCTACGAGGAAGCACTGCATCGTGTAAGCTGGTATGGCCGACTTTTCGAAGGAATAGGGAAAAAGTCAGCCATGCTGTGTCACCCATGCATGACTAGGGAGCTCGGGAACGTCATCGCCCGAAGGTCTTTGAGATCCACGCCTTGGCGTATCAACCATACCAGGGGCCTCCCTGCGCTGCACAGGTACGTGGTGTCGCAACCCACCAAAGATCAGTGCCACAAGGACACTGACCCCCCTGCGGGAAGCGAAGGTGAGGGAGGAGTGCAGTTAGCGCATTATCTTACTCTGTGTTACTTTCGGAGAATCATACCATCCATTAACACTTTTGTTTCCAATGGCCAAGGTGGGTTGCCTACGGTATCCCCCCATCATATTCCCGTTTTTTTCTCAAAATCCCACCAGCCAAAAATAACCGCTCAATTGAAATCCCGTCTAATCAAAATTCCATTTCAATAACCGACTAATTCAAAATATCGCTTTTCAATATCTCGTCAGAGTCATCGTCTGGTTGGTGTTGTGGTTAGTGCGCACACCTTCGGTGCACAGGCTCGTGGGTTCCAGTCGTCGCAAGGGGGATGGATCAAATTGACCCGTTTTTTATTATTTAAATCTTTCTGCTTGTATGAATCATTACCAAAACGTTCGGTAGCTTTCTGAAGGATGCTGGCTATAACACACGTTAGAAGCGATAGCTCCAAGGAAGTCAACATTAGCTAGAAATTAGGAATGGGTTTCTTTGAGTCACCTTACAGTTAACGTTAGATTTTGTTGTTCTAATTGGCTTTTCCAATAAATGACTCGTTTTGGAAAGTAACCTCTTCTATTCACGTTAATTTATTTTAGATATGGTTAGGTTGTTCCTTTGTCGCTGATAAATTTCCATAAATTTCAACAACTGAATCTCATTTTGGTGAAATCATTAATTTTCAAGAACTTCTTCATGTTTTTTTTTTCATTCAGGGTGTTTGAACAACCGCTGTTCCTTCTTACCAACTGCAATGAAAACGTTATAAGACTCAATTTTTCATTATACTCGTATAATTTTCTTCAAGTCAATTTAATTAATTAATTTAAAAAATACCACACTCAATATATCAAATCCTTCTATTACCCCTGATTCTAAAAAATATACGAAATGAATTTGAAAGCTGTAAAAACACCGGCCCATAGATAATTTTCCTCTGATTTGTTTAAAGAAATTTGCAGAAAAAAATAGGTATCAACTTTCTTTGCTTATTTAACCAGCTAAGCTGTCTGCCTCATGCCAATACATAAAAATGGCGACAAAGCTGAGACTCGACATTATCAATGAACTATCCCTCGTCAATCTTTAAATTATTTGGCCTGGAGGATGACCAGGGTTACATCCTTTAAACCTCTAGTTCGACCCCTAATAAATTTTACTTTTTCAGAGGTCTACTACTACAAATCTTATATTGAAATTACACCTTAAAGTCTCTCAAAAATTTGTCGAACTTGACGAAAGCGATGAAGGGCCGGATGTACAATCATGGTTTAAGTAATGGTTGTCAGTTAAACCGTCCATGGTTAAAAAATGTGTATAAAAAGTTAAACTGCCGTTTAAACTACGACTTATCCTTATAGCTGGTTCGCACTATATTAAAGTCATATTTAGTCTAAACTATATCAGTCAAAACCGTAGTAGATGGGTTTGAATCGTATGTGACTAAAGTTGCATTACAATATTGCACAACTGTTAATTAAATTTAGATTTTAATCAATATTGTCAACAGTGTGAAACCCGTATTATTAAAAAAATAGTCATTTAACTAAATTTCTCTCCATTGTAAACAACCAAGTTTTCTATGGAAACATGTGTACGAATACAGTGGAACTTGCCTAATCGGAAACATCTACAACCGGAACATTTCTTTTAACTTTTATTTTCACCAACGTTTTGTTACATATCATGCAAAGAAAATGAAGTTTAAAGGCCTGACACTCCCATGGCCAGAAACAAATGCAACATTTTTCTCACTAAACGAGCTGGCAAAAAGTTTACTTTTAAAATTTAATGTTGAAGAATTGAAAAACATTTTAATTTCAATTAAAGAAAAAAACACAAAGCAAATTTCGCGCGGGTCGAAATTTAGATACCCTTCACTTTCTTTCGGGCTTCACTATAACTTGTGTTCCAAATTGGTCCGTTCCTGTACATCATTTTTGTAACTTTGTTCTTTGGATGCGGTTTCAATTCCAGCTTCTCCTTTCTTTACCGTCTGTTATTATATAACTTGATTGCTACATAGCTTTAAATTTGGACGAGTAACAAGCGTCGCATACGTTCATCCCCCAATCGGCTTCTCTCGTCTACTGATCATATTTTTTTTTACATATTTTAGATAATGTGAGATGCTTCCTTCAATGCGTTATAAACTTCAAGACGAAGTTAATTTACCATTCCACTTAGAAAGCGAAGAGTATAAAAATGAAGATCTGCCTTTTACAAGAACAAAAAAATTCTTGGAAAAATAAATCAGCAAACCCGTCGAAACTGTAAATATACATCGTGCAGGAGCACGGTCGGAGACATAATATTTTCATAATTTATACCTTTGTCAAATATTCTCGTTAGCGGAAAATTTTAGTAGGCGGAAGAAATTCCATCGCCCAATGCGGTGTTCGTCTATGACAAGTTCGACTGTAACGTAAATTGGTTGTCAGCTACACCACGAATCACGTAAACATGATAACGCGGTGTATAGGTGGGGACATTTGAGACGTCTTCAGCATCAAAATCACTTATGAAAATTTTGAATCTGCGTCACGTAAATTAAAAATATTAATGGGAAATTCTTTGGTCACAATTTCACATGTTCATGTGCGCAGAACGAATCGAAACATGTCCGCGCTACCTCATTTTTTATTATTTCATAAGCTAAATATGTAGCAGTAAGCGTTGAAATTTGCAAAATAGAACTCGCTCAATCGTAAACAATCAAGGTTACCATGGAAGTTAACAGCAGTTTAAAATTGTTTAACCAATCAGCAGTCAGCACGCACAAGTTAAACACAGTTTAACGATTTCGGTAAGCGAGGTAATCCCTGATTGGTTGAACAATCAGCTCGCTCAAACATAAACAACCGATATTTCCATGGAAACTTGTATACGTAACAATACAAATTAATAGGCAGAGGAAAATACAAATATTTTCTGCTTGGGATTTTAATTAGAAGGTTGAACTAAAAAATAGCAGTATTAAATAGTTGCTTTTAAATTATGACCTATTTCGAAAGCAATTATTAACTCGCTTCTGTTCATGCAAGGAGTATTGTTCACAGTCCCAATAATTAGGTTGTTTTTTTGGTTATCCCGTGCAGGTTTGGGTAACGAAACTTCATATAAAAAAAATGACAGGTGCGTCAGCTGTCATTTTTTTTATATGGAGTTTCGTTACCCAAACCTGCACGGGATAACCAAAAAAACACACCTGATATTGAAAATTGGCGAATTGTGCACAATTTTGTGATGCATTTTCTTTTCTTTGACTAGGACAAAGAGTTTGATTTCACGGCTCGACCAAAATGGATAAGGATGCCCCCTCTACAAAATGACCCATCAAGGGTTCTTTCAATGCGTTTTATTAATCTACCCGTACTGTCGAACATAATGTCGTGAGCGTCATTTTTTATGAAAGGTACCTTAGTTTGATTGAGCTGATTTTGGTGGCAAGTATTGGCGCCCTTTCAAGCGCAAGTTTGTCCAAATTGTTATATTGAAAAGCATTATACAAATGTTCTTACATCCTGTCAAGTTTTGAATTTGTCGACTTTTACAAATATCAATAGTTTAAAATTTGCGATAGTAAGTATTTGCGAAGGAGAGGGACATTGAAAATTGACTCTTATGTACCTAGATCGGGCCATTACATGGTGTCCAAGTAACAATGAATGTTTGCTTCGTCAAAAGTGTTTCTCATTAGCGTTAAAAAAAAATAGTATAAAAAAAAATTGTGTAAACCTCGTAAAAATAAGTTTGACACCCCTAACCACCTAACTTTCAAAGAAAATGTGTGAAGTATTATGCATCTCAATGCAAAGAAAGATTTATGTAGATTATTTTGTTTTGTTTGTTTGTTTGTTTGTTTGTTTTGTAGTCTGGCTGGTCTAGCGGTTAGTGCGCTTACCTTCGGTGCACAGGCTCATGAGTTCGAATCTCACCGTGTTCCATGGTGTTTTTCGAACTCACGAGCTTGTGACAGACTATGATCTCACTCAGATGTTAAACGAGTACCCATTTATGGGGATAAATAACACTGCTGAGCGTGATGCTGATCTCATTACCTCATCAAAAAGCAGATAAGATCTTGGAAATAGGATGTCACTAACACATCCTGCGGCCTTAGTCCAATGTTGGATTGTCGCGCCTGTTATTTTTTTTTTAATTATTTTGTTTTCAGACTACTTTGCGGTACATATTACCGATTTTGAAACAATCCAAAACTGACAAAATTCCACCTTTCTACATTTTTCCCTCATATTGCGGGTAAAAATTTTTCTTCTATAATCAGAGGGCCATCTCCAGCAAAAATTCAGAAATTCATTATCTTTGTCGCCCGATGGCCTTATTTCGGTTTATTTTTCTTGGGCTAAAAATCATTAGTTAAACGGCCAACGACGACCGTTTAATTTTTCACGTTGAACTGCAGTTTAAACGACAGTTTAACTGTTTGTCAATTTCCTTAAACACAATCTGAGCGGATTAAAACAAAAACAGTTAGGATGTTCGAAATCACGACCGAATCGCAACTGTCTATTCAAGAGATACATAGAATTTATTAGTGCATCAGAATAATGTTGATGAAACATAGCTGTTGTTAATAAATGTTTCATTTTTTTTTCTTGGCAACTATGAGCAACGAAATAGCCTTTGTAAACAAATACTGAGTTATACTCTCTGCTGCAAGGAAGAGGATATTTTGAGATAAACAACTCTCCAAAAGGATGGCCCTATTCAAGTGACTACCCAGTGTATGAGAAAAAAGATCGCGATTGCTTTAGCAATTAATTAAAAACTAATAAATATGCAAAAACTTTATATACGGATCAATCGTTATGTTTTGTTCATCGTCATTCAACTTTCAAAAACGATCCGTAGAACTATGGTATGTTACGCGTTTCTTGTGAAATTTAATCTATGCAATTGCATTGAAGTTTTCAGCTCGCTCACCGCAAAGTTCATAATATTCATGTGTGGACAATTTTACAAATTCTACAGCGATACGCGCATAATTCGCACAATGTTTCTCTTGATCTTGACCTTCATTAACCTGATAGTCGTAATAATCTACAAATAAAATTTGTTTGATCATTAATTAACTATTCGAGAATTTTTGTATGATAAATGTACGTACAAAATAAGTTTTCCATAAGTCACCTTTCCCGGAAGCAAGCGTTTGCATTGGCCAATTTTCAAGTTTAGAACACGTCTAATAGATATTCCATAGATAAGTTACGTATGTACAATGTGCACTATGTATGTAGGCACATTTGAATGGTAAATGGGTTCATTTCGTGATCAAATTGTATATATACTGAAAATAAGTAAAAGTTCTCAATTGAAAAGTGATCGACCTTAATCTGTCGTACGGTTCAAGCCGTATTTACCTATACTATAGTAGAAGTAGACAAATACAGGTGGCTTAAACTACAATCCATACACATACGTCATACAAATCGTAAACTAAAATAAAACAATTGTTTCTGCGACAGTTTTAATTCAAATAGAAGTATGCAATCATTTGCAATTCAATTGCCTTAAAATCAGCACTTCAACAATGTATGTCGCAAAGTTCAAATATTCTTTAGGTTTGCGGGAGAGTTAACTCTATAGGAAGTGGTATTGTACTAAATACATTACGCCTGAACTTTCAGATTAATATAGTTAAACATGATTAAGTGAGTGTACTCAACTCAAACTTTGTGTAATATGTACATTCCATTACTACTATCTATTACTTTCCATATTATACGAATCTCAAACCATCTTCGAAGGATACACACTCCAAAAGTGATTGTGCTAATTGATTTGTATCCAAGGAAAAATTAAATACAAAAAAAAATCGAAATTTTTTCACATCTCTAGTAAATTGGCCTAGTAATAGATGATTGCTGCGAAAGTATACCTACTTTTTTGTAATCTAAGAAAAAACAAATGCTAGTGATTAATTTTGGTGGTTAAGGTCAAGACGGCAGAGCTCATCAGCTCATCACGTTGTGGTAGGATGTGGAGTTTCCCCAATGCTGCAAATACATGTATGTATGATGCTTGATGCAAGTTAGAGTGTATGGACTGATAAACGTAATCGCACGTATAATTCACTCGTATGATTTGAATAAATGGTATTTACGCAATTGACAACAAATTATTATGATTCAAATGAAGAGTGAATTTTTTTCCTATATTGGTTGTTTTTTTAGCTGCTTGGAAAATATTTATATAACTTAATAAAAAAGAATTAAACATGCATGTATCATTATTATTAGGCATCCCTGCTTCTTAACCTTTTAATAACCGACGAGGTCCCTGGCGACCTACGACGTATCTTTTTATTTTACTGTATTCTTTATTCAACTGGTGTAAAGCCTTTATGCACTGCCATCTAGATAGACAGGCCGGATTATCAGCTGATCTGTCAGTGGTCATGCAACACTAGTAGTGTCATGGTTGGTCATGGTCCGCGCTTAGTACTGCCAAAGTACCGCTCAGTACAATCCACAAATTGTCCACAATCCAAATATCAGTGGCTGTCAGCCTGTCATTTCGTGTGACTTGCTATGATATACACATGCCAGTGCGTTGATTTTTGTGATAAATATGGTAAGTACGATGTTAATGTATACTATTTTACCACTTGCACATCAAAAACACATTAAAGCAAACCATAACCTTTGTTTCGTAATAAACGCTCGGCATATTTAAACTTTTGGGTTCAGAAGCACTGGAGGTTGTGGGCTTTACATATGTCAACTGTCACTGGTCACGAACGCACTTGTCCACTTGTAGACGAACAAATTTCTGCAGTTCGGCCTGTCTATCTAGATGGCAGTGCTTTATGTTGTAGCTTTTTTCACTTTTCCAGTATTTTTGAGTAAAGTAAAAAATATTAAAATCGTGATTTGGTTTTTACTTCAAAATATTTTTTTTTCATCTCGATATTCTCCAAGTTCTGCCAAAGTGAGGCGCTTGTACGATTCTTTTAAAAATTAGCGCATAGTCTTACGATCACATCTTTTGTACATAATTTTATTCTAGCTCTATTATTTCTAACAGTTTTAATACCTTAAGTGCAGAAAACTATTAGGGTTAATTTTAGGTGTAATTCATTCAAACTGGCCCTAATGATGATGATTGCCGTCATTTATATTGTAATATTTCCGTCTTTTCTACACGGAGAGAAAAATATAGTGAAATTTGATCAAATTCGCAGTAAATTTTACAGAATTGTAATGAATTTTGACCCCATCGCATTTTTAGTAAAATCTACTCGCGTTGTGAATAACTTTATTACATTGTAATAAAGTTAAATGTTCCTTTACTGTAAAAGTTCACTACAATGGTAGTAATAATTCACCGTTGATTTATCATTAAAGTTAACTTTTTTTCTGTAAAATTTAGCCACATTTTCCAGTGAAGTAAGTAGCACGTTCTTCATATTTTTCTGCAATGAACGAAAAAAACTTACATTCAACGCTACGGTACTTATTTATTCATGAAATCCTATGAAGATTTTGTTAACAAATATGTATATAATAATACGGAAATTGACATTGTTAAAAAGTTTACTCCAAAGGTAAATGTTTATCAAATTCTAATTTGTTTAAATATAGAAAGCATTTTCGATAATGCGGACTAAATTATGCAGGACCGATCCGAACTAGAATATAAAATAGAAATGGACAATGACAAATTTTACAATTCTTGCTCGGAAATATATTTCGAATTTTCATATTACATATTAACATCTTTGCCAAATTGGTAAAACTTACTATTCTAGTGGGACTGATGAAAATTAAAACGTCAATTTGATGGCGTCGAACACTTTCCCCAATGTGTAAAGCGGAAATATCCCCCCTTTTCTTATCAAATTACTTAACTGGCTTCAAAGAAAAGTCAAACTTTGACATTGAATATCTGGAGAACCGTTACGATTTCGCGAAAAAGGATTGCAGATTCGGTTGTTTCAGGCTAATATTAATAAAATGACATCATCAAAATTTGGCGCCACAGATGCTGAAATCTCCCCGCGTCTCAGGCTACTAAACGTAACAAAGTGACACAAATCTAACACCCACTACTACTAAATAGATAGTACCCTAATATAGACCTCATTCGATTGCAAATACTGTCATGGTTTAGCGATTAACCGACAAATAGTTCTCCGCGTCCAGAAACCTGAATCGAAACCCTCGAATGGGACCCATACAATTTAACGACGAACCCGCAAACGAACAACTAATTGCACTTTCGGAACCTGGAAAGTATGCTTCCTGAATAAGCCTAGTACTGACATCGAGGGTAAACTTTTTGTCCGCTGTGATTTTTCAATGAAAATGTATTCATACTGTCGTGGAATATGTGGGGAATGCTGGGGAATTCCATAAGCTACAATCCGAAAACAGTTCCATAATATTTCTCGGCCATTTCATGTACTTTTTTCCAATTCCCCGGTTATTTCATCGTGAAATGTCAAATGACCGGGAAATCGAAAAATAATACATAAAATGGCCGAGGTGAATTATGGAACTGGTCTCGGATTGTAGCTTATGGAATTCCCCACCGTTTGTGACATATTCCACGACAGTAAGTATGCATTTGTATTGATAAAATCGCAGCGGGAAGAATTTTACTCTCAATCTTAATTCAAGCCTCGAGGACCCTCCTGGATCAGCCCTTGAAAAAGAAATACAAAGAAGAAATAGAGCTGAGCACAGTTGCCGCACCAAGGAAACAAAATGGTTTAAAAGCCGGATTGACGACCGTTTTTCCGTGAAAAACCTATGGACAAGGAGTTTAGAGTAGCATTCATCGTGAACAATCAACTCAACCCACACTTCGATTCCAAACCCATATCACTTCGATCAGAAGTTTGGGGATGGCTGAGGTTACATGAAGAATAGTAGCTTGCCCAATAAACTACAAAAAATTAATTTACCCCCTTCTTCAGCACAAAAGCTACTAATTCTGACAAGCGATTACACATTATTATATAGTTCCTTATTCTATACACTTTTAAAGGGAGATGGGAGCATCCGATTCCTGGATGTTATAATTACGAAAGATAATGGCGCACTTAAATTCGCTATATACCGCAAGCCACAACAACAGCGAACGATACCAGCCACCTCTAATCATACTTTTGCTCAAAAAATGGCTGCCTACAACTGTATGGTCCACCGACTGATCACCTATCCTTTAAACAGCGCTGAATATACCAAAGAACGCGAGTTCATTATTGACACTGCGATTAAAAATGGATATAGTCCGCAGGATGTGGAAAGGCTGATCAGGAGGAAGACCCAACAGCTGAATAAGGCAAAACTCACGACGCTGTTTGCCCAGTCCTTGGAGAACACCCCAAGACGCATCAGTATCCCCTTCTCCCATATATTCCTTAAGATTAAAAATGCTCTGAGGAATATCTTAGGCAGCGAAAAGGACCAATTGCAACTGCAGGAGAAAAGCCGGATCTATCGAATTAAATGCAGCGATTGTCGAAAGGAATATATAGGACAAACGAAGCGGTTGGTCATGGTACGATTCAACGAACATATAAGAGAAGTCGTCAATAATGGAAGAAGGCCGAGTGCCCCGGTAAGGTCATCTGTAGCAGCCCACATCATCGAGGAAGGACACACGATCCAACGAGACAATTTGGAGCTACTACGATGCGTAAAAAGGCCGAGCGCGCTGGACCCATGGGAAAGTTTGGAAATCTTGCGAAGCGACGACAACATGCTATTAAACACGGACCACGGAAATTGCCCATCGAAACTCATAAAACTAATAGCAGGTAGGCAATAAAAAACAACGGCGTATAAACTGAGCGCTACCTGCTCCCTTTAAAAGTGTATAGAATAAGGAACTATATAATAATGTGTAATCGCTTGTCAGAATTAGTAGCTTTTGTGCTGAAGAAGGGAATTAATTTTTTGTAGTTTATTGGGCAAGCTACTTGCATAACACAATTTAAGAGCACTACAAAGTTCCGGCGATATATAAATATGAAGAATGTAAAAATATGGCCGATATTCACAACCAGACATGCAGATCTCCAGATCATCATACCGTAAACCAAATCGACCACGTGTTTATCTGCAAAAGATGGGAATCGGGCGTATTGGACCTTAGATCCTATCGAGAAAAAAACATGAACTCAGACCACTATTTGGCCAAGGCGATTTACTTGTGTAGAATTTTGTTCGGGACGTCAATAGAGATTCAAACCCTGTTGGCAATATATAAAGTCAGGCGAAACGAATAATTCATAAATTCAATATCTGTGAAAAATGAAGTCTACCGAGCCGAAAAAGGAAACCCTTTTCACCCCACTCTTGTTAAGCATGCTAAGCTAGAACCCCATCAGGAAAATGCATAGTACCACCACTGCCCTCGATGCGATCACTACACGCATCCGTGACGGGCTAAACCAGCGACGTCCTTGCCACAGATCGATTATTGTGGCAATTGACCTAACGAGTGCATTTGACAATGTCAATTAGTGGATGCTTCTCGCGAACCTGGTGATTATGCATATCCCTGCTCAAGAGATCCGTTGGATTGCCAACTATCTAGCTGGTCGGCATTCCTTCACTGAGTTTCGTGGCAAACGTTCTAAGCTGAGGAACATCAAATTAGGAGTTCCACAGGGTGGGGTACTCTCACCCACTCTGTTCAACATCTATGTCCGGCCTTCCTACACCACCGGAAGGAATCGAGGTACTTTCCTACGCAGACGATTGCACCGTGCTCGCCACAGGAGAGGATAAGGATGAAATGCGTCTCCAAATTAATCGCTATCTTGGGCGATTACAGGCTTTCTTCCAAAGCCGAAACCTCGCCATCTCCGCGTCTAAATCTTCTGCGACATTTCTTACAACCTGGTCGGGGGATTGTCGGTGGGAGGTTGATGTACGTATTGGCAACAATCCAATTCCTACTGTTGCTAATCCTAAAATGCACGGGCTCAACTTAGAGAGCATGATGACGTCAGGTCATCACGCGGCATCCGTTTGCGAAAAGATGCGCAGTAGGAACAAAATCCTAAAAGCACTAGCTGGTAGCACCTGGGGCAAGGATAAAGAAACCATGCCAGTCACATACAAAGCGGTGGGTCGAGCAGCCGCTGATTATGCAGCCCCAGTTTGGTCACATGGTCTATGTGATACAAACTGGTCCAAAATTCACGTCTGCCAAAATGCTGCTCTACGCACAGCCACAGGTTGACTCTTGATGTCTGCCCAGGATCACTTACATCAAGAGACAAAATTGATGCCAATACGTGACCACTATCTCCTACTTTCTAAACAGTATCTTGTTGGCTGCTACCGTGAGGATCATCCCAACCACAGTCTCATGGACCGAATTCCTCCACCACGACATGCCAGGCGTGGTTTACGAGACCTAGAGAGAGAGAGAGGTCCAGGGATACAAAAGGGACCCTTACGACGATGATGCATACCGAGCTGCCATCGCTGAGATTCACACTGCAGAAGTGAGTCGGTCTATTGCGAGATTAGATGCGAATAGAGTCCTCTCAGTGCGCCCACCACCCATTTCGCCTGAGGAGATTAGGCTCCCGAGAGCCACCAGAGTGACATTAGCCCAACTTCGGTCGGGCTTTTGTTCGCGCTTCAATTCGTTCTTTTCTCGCATAAACGCGGACATTCAAAACATCTGTCCAAACTGCGCTGGCGCTCCACACGATGTGGGTCACTTGTTTCAATGCCCAGCTGCGCCCACTGACTTAACCCCTATCTCACTGTGGGAAAACCCTATCGGAGCAGCTATGTTTATGTCCCTTGGCATCGCGGACGAAAACATCGACGCACCATAACTCGAATCCACATAGATGCACAGTGGTTCATACCTTTCTGCACCGCTAAAAGAAGAAGAACTCACAAACAGAATATCAGAATAAAATTTTCAACAGATTTACTATTACCATATATGTAATTAAATAGATTCCATTCGAAATGGTCTACAATATTCCAATTACGAAAATTTAATCGCTTTTTAATTTAATTTTGTACGTACTATGAATGTGAATATATTATTAATATTAAATATCAATTAATCGATCCTTACATGAAAACATAATTATCTTCGTTTCTTTGGATCGATAACAGAACAGTATTGCGCAGCTGAGCACATATATGGTGAATAAATGGATTTAAATCAGAACCAACGTTACTCACAGCCCGGAACTAGAATTTATTAATGCGCTAGTAGGACTCTCGTGACATACAATTGTGCACGAGTACGTAGAGTGTAGTTGAGAAGAGTACATTTTCTTTGTATTAGATGACTCTCGTTGCTACAATGCTTTGCATTAGCGAGAATGTAGCGGCAATTGTTTGTTATGGCTATCATTTTGCATTAGTTAGAAAGAGAAGCTATATTGGCGTTTTCTAATTCCTGGCTGGATGTTAGATGGTTTTCATTTAAATTACCAAAATCGATGGATATATATATGCGTCATAACAATCAAAAGAAATAGAGTTGTAGTTAAAATTAATTGAATTGAATGATTGAATGATAATATCAATAAAAATGAACATGCCTCGAGAACGAATGAACTCTCTAAAATGCAGATATGTAAAGGCACTCGCACTCATATTATTCCTATACAAAAATAAAAACAACACTGCATATTTATGCAGGGCTTTAGTCGCGCAGTTCTATCGAAGTGGTTGTTTCCTGTTGCTGTTCAAAGTAGGGATTCTCCACGCCCACAACCACAGAAGTCTCATTGCGATTCAAATTAATCAAGCCATGTCGATCTAATTCTAATAAATGTAGACAAACGAAAAATTAGTAACACGATCAACGGGCGAAAAATCGGTCAAATTTACCTAATAATATTTGGAATCGTTGCATGGATTTTCCTGTATTATCGCCAACCAGCTCAGTTAATCGGAAATAATTTTTTGTTTGTAACTTAGCAAGTAAATCTCGCGTTTCAGAAAATTTGTCTTTCTGTAAATTGATAAAAGATTGAGATTTAATGAGAAAAATTATTGAAATGAGATTAAGCAATTTTGAGTGAGACATGCTTGAAATAGAATGGATGTAGTAACAGCAGCAGCGGTTCAATCCGTTTCAAATAGGTGATGTTATGTTGGCAGCAAAAGCCATTTGCCATCATGGCTATATGTAGGGGCATTCGGTGGCTCAGTGGCAGAGATGTCACTCTATCCCTGAGTTGCCGGTGCGTCGGTTCGAATCCCACTGTGACCCATGGATGTTTGTGTTGTCCATAAAATACGGCAGCCGGTTCTTCGATGTAAATCGTCCCGGAACTACCCGTTGTCAAGAGCTGCCAAGACTCCCTTCGATTCAAGAGAAAAAAAATCTCTTGAATCGCTACAACAACATGGCTATATGTAACAAGAGCACGTTGCTGCACGTGCATCCAATCTATTTCAAGTATGATTTTTTTTTTTTCAACCAAATAAGACCGAAATTTACCATTTTCTTCATATCGCTTAACAAATTTGGATATTGCCATGGTTTTTCTTGGGCCTTGCTCTGTAACGACATAATGTAGAAAATTGTTGGAAAATTGTCTAATCTACTTCATTTTAAGTATCTTACCAAAATTGCATCCTGCCATAGTTTGAATTTAGACAAATATTTTTCATGAATTTTCTTTTTCTCTTCATCCATTCCGACAGCGGACAAAGAAGGCAACAATAAATCAGCTGGAGGCAAAAAACTTTGATCTAGCTGTTGGTCGGGAGGTTGATTAACGGACGGAGCAACGAAATTTGGATCTTCTTCGTGGGCAAGTCGTCGTCTTCTTCTTCCCGAGGGTCGTCGCCGTGCATCATCCATTTCAGGACTATCGTCATCTACTCGTCTTCGTCTTCGACGACGTCGTCGTTGCCGTTCAGGTTGTGTCTCCGCATAATTGACAGGTTCAACGCGTGGTCGCAATATACTGGGAGATACCATTGGACTAATGTTCACTATTCGATCGAAAAAGTGTGCAATATCAATTTCCAAGCTGGCCTCTGTCGGTAGTGGTTGGTGGTCCGGCTGCATTGGGGCTGCTGACTGAATGTCTTCGGCAGGAGTTGATTGAATGTCTCCGACCGGAGCTGATTGAATTTCTCCGCCAGCAGCTGGTTGACTGGCGTCAGCCTGCCTTGATTGGGCATTATCAATATGCGATGGTTGGCTGGCAGGACAATGCATAGGTTCTGCCGAAATTCCTAGTGGTGCTCCTATGTCGCTTTGATATTCCAGGGATGTTTCAAATATAGTACTGAGACGAGTACGACGTAAAATTGGTTCAACGGTGCTCAATGGGACCGCCTCAGTTTGTGGTATAACCGGCTCAGATTGGGATTGAGGTGCATTTCTTCTTTGACGAATTGCAGCTGTGATTGTTTCCAGTGCGTTTTCGGGAATTTCAATAGTTTCACGCTGAACATTTCGCAATGTATCAATTATTTCGTAATCAAGTGGATTCGTATATCTGCAAATATCACAATTAATCTGAGTAAAGTAAAAACCAATTTAATTATTTACTGGAAGATAGTCTCACTCGGCACCGTTTCTGCAGTTACAATATTGAGTGGCCGCAAACTTGGAACCTGCATTTGTCCAAAATGTGAAAATAGAAAACAAAAAAATGCACAAGGAAAGTATAAAATTGAATATAGCACCAGCAGTACCTATCGGCACGATACATTCTATAAACAGGAAAATATTTTGTCGAGAACTTATAACAATCTAATCTACATAATACATTACTAATCCTCAACAACGCCTGCGGACATACCGAAGGTGGTCTGACAACTGCAGTTAGTCTTGCCGTTCGTCTCCTTTCCGCTCGTTTTCTACGATTTTCCTCAAAGCTTCGATTAATTACAGCCACATCTTCCGGATTCGGGTCTTCCAGTTGAAACACATCATCCATTAGTTCTTCCAATTCATTTCTTTCCCTTTCTCTTTGTTGACTAGCTCTTACGAAATCCATAAGACCTGGAGGTGAAGCGGGCCTCGCCATACTAGTAGAGGGTATAGGTGAAGCGGGCCTGGCCATACTTGAAGAGGGTTGAGATAGCTGTTGGCGCTCACTGTAATCCTCCACTGCATAAACAAAATATGAACATTAAAATTTGTCTTGCTGTCAGTCCATTGGAGGCTTTTCAAACCAATAATCAAAGGAATAACAGCTGCTGCAGGCATTGGCATCGATTGCGACGTTGTGCCGGGGCCGGATCTGAGTCGAATCGATGTTGTGCTCGTGATTCCCGGGTCGATGGCGGAAAATGATAACGACGGCACTGGAAACCAATCAATTTTCTTTTAGCTCTAACGAAGTATCCGAATGACCAATCGTACTCACCGGCATCAGTGATGGACGACGGTTGATAAGCATGCTTGGAGTAATCAGCAGCTTCTGTAGTATCCTGGACGCCGACTATAATATCCTCAAACTTGTGAATGACTCAAGGAAAAGCTTCAATCCATACTTACGAGACAGTATAACCAGATCTTTTATAAGCATTTGATATTGATAAACTTCTTCGGCACTGAGAGTCCTGATAAAATCGTTGCCGCCACCATGACGTCTGAAATTGCAAGTGGAATATGTAATCTGTGGTTCGATATCTCTTAGATCTAAATTGCGCTACCCAATTAAGGACACTTTCTCTGAAACTGGAGACATCCATTTCGCTAAATCCGTTGCGTCTTTGCATTTTACTTGAGCATATTGGCTGATTAAATCGCGAACTTCTCGGCAATCGGTCGAAGGGCCGGACATGACGAATTTCAAACCACAACTGAAATTGGAAAAGTTTAGCACATTCCAACAGCATTGCCAGATTGAAAGTTCTGAATATGTCAAGTTCGCCGCATTGCCTTACAGTCTGGAACAAAAGTGATAATTATGCGTTTGTTCAGCTGGATTTTTTTTCGCCTGGACGTGTATTGAAGTGGGAAACTTGTTATAAAAAAAAAATTAATGCGGGTTTAGGAACACTACGTGCGGGCCAAATCGTGGAACTATCGCGTAATTATTTTTTTGGAGTTGTTTTCAAGCGCTGCTATACCCCACAAGGAGTTAAGAGTTAAGGCACCAACAAGCAAGCAATTAGGCAGAAGTAGTGTGCTGAGTCGGTTGTAAGCGTCCATCTAGATTAGTCGCCAAATGGCTGCGAGTCCAAAAACTGGCATCGCGTACAGCCATTTGGCTGCTACTTAGCATTCACACTATAGCAGCCAAATGGAATGAGAAAATGACATAACCAAAATTTCATTTTGGTGATTTTTTTAAATTTAATGTAGTATAATAATGTTCAAAAATTTAAATTTAACGGCCGCCTCAACTCACCAATCCTCCCCATAGAATGTGCTGCCAAACTTCCGGAGTGGGCACGGAAAAGAAGAAGAAGAAGAACCGGGTGACATTTGTCATTCTGACAGTAGAGCTCTTTGGAAGAACACGCGGAAGTTTGGCAAGGGAGCGAAAAATATAGTAATCTGTTCGCATCTCAAGAAATAAAGCGTGTGTTTAAAGTTAAAACAAGCGTCTTAAAGCTCAGAAGTGGGATACGCCACTAGCCACCCTTATTTCGGACAATAAAAGTGGAAAATAGTGAAAAATGACCAGTCGCCAAACCCGAAGTCAGAAGTCGGCAGAAGACAGCCGGTGGGAAAATGCCGAGAGCAGCGACTCCGATGGCGCTAATTCCACCATCGTAGCCGCCGAGGGTGCATCCCAACTGTACCCAGTCGCTGTAACGAGCACACCGCCGCAGGAAACCGCAGGACCGCCGCCGAGAGACCAGCCAACACAAAACCCGACGAATCCGCAGCAGGGCGCCTTAGCGCTCACCACACACGCTGGTAACCCGATGCCGCCGCCGCAGAGAAGCTTAGCTACGACCAGCCAGCCGCAGTCCCCGCGGCACGTGAGAGATGAGGAAGTTGAGGAGCTAGAGCGCGAGTTGGCTAATCTCCGCCACCGACATGAAATCCTTCGCTTACGTAGCGAGGTTGCCCGTATGGAACGGGGCGAAATGCTGCCGGAGCCCCGACGACAAGCCATACGACCCGAAGCCGCCGCTGAACCGCCGATCCGACGGGCCAATTTCAATGACATTGCACACGCCATCGTCAAATTTAGTGGTGACGATCGGATGTATAGTGTGCACGACTTCTTTCGTCATTTGGAACAGCTATTTGAACAGATTCATGCCGACGAAGTGACAAAGCTGCTGGCTCTGCGTCAGTCGCTCGAGGGGTCAGCCCGATTGTTACTGGCGCGCGGTGACGTCACTTATGTCACATTGAAGGCCAGTATGCTGCAGGAGTTTGGACGGTCTGTCAGCCGTCAAGAAGTGTACCAAGCACTCCGAAGTCGCACCAAGAGGACTGATGAAACACCGCGTAGGTACGTGATGGAGATGCAGGCCATCGCATACCGCAGCGACGTGACGGATGAGGAGCTAGTCGCATTCATACAGGAGGGTCTACGGGATCGCACCAGCGATCACACACTCTTTCTGACCGCGAGGACCATGCGTGACCTAAAGGAGGCGGTAAATATGGCCGAGTATCGCCAGGCCATACGCAACCAGACCGACGCCGCCACCGAGAGAGCATCACCGAGACACACCCGTTCCGATACTATGAGTCGGAATACAACACTCAGCAGCCCCGCCGCCGTATCATCCCGAGGTGGGCCCACCGCCTCATCTTCCCGAAGCACTGCGTCCGCCGCCAATGTTGCACAGGCGGGTGACAGGTGCTACAATTGTTCCCGAATGGGCCACCGCAAGCCAGCATGCCCCTATGAAGAGCGTCCACGAGACGCTTGCTACCGATGCTGGGGTACAGGACACGACCGCCGATCATGCCCCAACCCCGTGTACGTTCAGAAGTTGAAGAAGCCGACGAGCGTAACGGTTGCCGCTGTAAACCGAAGCCCGCTGGATTCCGACGATGATGAGGACGAGGATAGCACTAAAGCGCTCAGCGCTCTTAATTTGGTGAGTGTTGCCTTTTGTTATGACGAAGACAAGTGTAGTAGAAACTTAACGATCTTATCTCTTCTCGATACCGGCAGTCCGGTTAATCTGGTCCGACGTTCCGCAGTTCCGTTTCCGATCCGCAGTCAATTAATAAATACCCCGCTTCAGGGATTGGGACGAACTCCCATTCAAACGTTCGGTAAGATTTGTTGTAAAGTCACCATTCGCGACCGATGTAAAAAATTAGATTTCCTTGTGGTTCCAGATAAAATCATTCCGATACCTGTCTTGGTGGGAAGATCCGGCCTCGCGAGTTTAGGAATCGCGCTGAAAATGATAAATCGTAAGACGTTAAACATGGTGAAAAATACATTAAATAAAGAACTCGGAACCAGGGATAAGAGAAAAGAAGTGTTTTGTTTTTGCTCGCCTGTCAACAGAATTTCAGGAAAAATAGTTTTAGCGAAGGTGGCCGACATGCCGTCTGCCTTATCCGCCGACAGTGATGAAGTAGGTTTAGTAGGGGGTAGTAAGCTATCGAATTCCGACGGAAAGACCGACGAAACTCCAAGGCGTATAAACAAAAATATATACGAGCCGTGGGACGCCATGGAAATAAATGAGGAGGAGAATTGGGTGGACATAAATCCGAAATTGGGAAGAGAGGCCTGTTCGCGAGTGAACCGGGTTATCACGACGAAGTATTTGGAAGTCAAAGCCAAACCCGAAGAGGAGGAGTTCGAAATGCATATACGGTTGGAGAACGATGTACCTTTCCATCACTATCCGAAGAGACTGTCGTTCGAAGAGCAAGGCGCGCTAAAGGAAATAATCGACGAGTTGTTAAGCAAGAAGATCATCCGTCAAAGTCAGTCACCTTATACGTCATCTATTGTCATGGTACGCAAGAAAAATGGCAAATATAGAAAATGCGTGGACTATCGCAGTTTGAACAAAATAATGGTTCGAGACAACTACCCCATGCCGCTGGTGGAAGACTGTCTAGACTACTTAGGAGGCAAACGGGTCTTTACAACGCTCGACTTGGAAAATGGTTTCTTCCATGTGAAGATGGCCGCCGATTCCAGGAAATACACCTCGTTTGTGACACCGTATGGACAATACGAATACAATAGAATGCCGTTTGGTCTGAGGAATGGATCCGCCGTATTCTTCCGATATATTCACCATCAGCTAAAAGATTTAATCGAGGCAAGGAAGATTGTCGCCTACATGGACGACATCACCATCGCCACCGACGACCTAGAAACAGACATAGCAGTCCTTGGAGAAGTTTTGCACCGTATGGCAAGAAGTGGACTGAAGCTGAACTTGAAGAAATGCCACTTTGCATACGAGAGCATTGAATTCCTGGGATACTCAGTAGACAAAGACGGAATTCGCCCCAGTGACAGGCATCTGCGCGCCATGAGGGATTACCCGATGCCCCGCACAATTAAGCAGGTTCGCGCCTGCCTAGGATTATTCTCCTTCTTTCGCCGATTTGTCCCAAACTATGCGAGAATCGCACAGCCGCTGCAAAGGGTCCTGAGAGCCGATACCACAACGAATATTGATGACCGCTGTGAACAGGCATTTCGAGAGCTAAAAGAAAAATATCTGTCCCCGCCAGTCTTGGCCATATTCGACCCGACGAAAGAAACGGAATTACACACCGATGCATGTAGTGTGGGATACGGTGCCATGTTGATCCAGAGGCAAGAAGACGGTAAATTCCATCCGGTGTACTACTATTCAAGAGCCGCCTCACCCGAAGAAGCCCGCATGCATAGTTACGAGCTAGAAACGTTAGCCATCGTGTACGCCGTCCGGAAGTTCCGTAGTTATTTGCACGGGATTACGTTCAAAATAGTGACAGATTGTAGCGCGCTGTCGCTGACTTTCGATAAGAAGAATATCTGCCCGAAGATCGCCCGATGGGCATTAGAGCTGCAGCATTTCACGTTCAGCATGCAACACCGAAGTGGAGTGATGATGGGACATGTGGATGCTTTAAGCCGATGCCACGAACCGCCGAATGTACAACCAACTGATTACCACAACGCAATCATGAGCCGAGTAGTAGCCGCCGCCGGAGAAGAGGACACCGATGCCGCAGCCGCACCGGAGAATATAGATGAAGAAGAGGACGACCTGAAGAAGAAGATATCTTGTAGAGTGATCACGGCCGCAGACCAAGTACAGCTCGACTTCATGATAAGAGCCACCCAAAGCCGGGATGAAGACATAGCAACCAAACGAAAGCAGTTGGAAGATGAGAAGATGGAAGGGTTCGAGCTAAGAGATGGTCTTGTGTTTAGGAAAGATCGGTCCGGTAAGAAGCAGCTATTAGTACCTAGCGAAATGGAAGAGAACGTTATCAGATTGGTACACGAGAAAATTTGCCACTTGGGAATAGATAAAACGTACGAACAGATCAAGAAGCACTACTGGTTCAAGAACATGAAACCCAAAGTCGAGAGATTCATCAAGAATTGCATTCGTTGTATCATGTGTTCGCCGCCGGTACGAATAACAGACAAAAATCTATACAGTATCCCGAAGAAACCGATCCCGTTCGACACCATCCACATCGACCACTTTGGACCGCTGCCTTCCATACGGGGCGCTCGTAAACATATTCTGCTCGTGATAGACGCCTTTACGAAATTCACAAAATTGTTTGCGGTGAAGTCTACGGGAACGAAGGAGGTAGAGGTATGTCTGGACAAATATTTCGCTATGTACAGCCGACCGCGCCGTATTATCAGTGACCGCGGAACAAGTTTCACTTCGTTGAGTTTCGGAGAATATTTGATGACACGAAACATTGAACACGTAAAAATCGCCGTCGCCTCCCCTCAAGCAAACGGTCAAGTGGAGAGGGTTAACAGGGTCATAACCGCCATGCTCAGTAAGATTACAGAACCGGTGGACCATGCAGATTGGGCGAAAAAGCTGGTGGAAATTGAATTCGCACTCAACAACACTACACATAGCTCGACGAAGCACACTCCAAGTCAGCTATTGTTCGGAGTCGACCAGAGAGGAGTTATAATCGACCAGATGACAGAGTACTTAACCGAGAAATCCGCCGAAGACGAAAGCCAGGGGTTAGAACGCAAACGGCAGGAGGCGTCCGAAGCGATACAGCAATCACAGCGACGAAACGAAGACTACTTTGCTAAGAAAAGTCGACCGCCGAACGAGTTTTCGGAGGGAGATTATGTCGTTATCCGACACGCTGATACTACCGCAGGTACAAACAAGAAATTCGATGATAAATACCGCGGACCTTATGTCATACACAAGAAATTGCCGAACGACCGATACGTCATACGCGATATCGAAAACTGTCAGATCACGCAGCTGCCATACGACGGGGTGGTAGAAGCCTGTCGTATACGGAGATGGGTAAGGCGATAGGCTAAAGGCACCCTAGCTAAACTATTTAGGCAACATAAACCCCGCATCATACATTCGCTAACAGTATATCATTTCCATTAATCATAACTTTTTTATTGCATGCATTAACATCGTGATTGAGGACAATCAGTAAAATCAGGATGGCCGAGCTGTAGTATAATAATGTTCAAAAATTTAAATTTAACGGCCGCCTCAACTCACCAATCCTCCCCATAGAATGTGCTGCCAAACTTCCGGAGTGGGCACGGAAAAGAAGAAGAAGAAGAACCGGGTGACATTTGTCATTCTGACAGTAGAGCTCTTTGGAAGAACACGCGGAAGTTTGGCAAGGGAGCGAAAAATATAGTAATCTGTTCGCATCTCAAGAAATAAAGCGTGTGTTTAAAGTTAAAACAAGCGTCTTAAATTAATTATCAAAATCGGACTCTGCGCGTTTGAATTATTACACGTCCATTCAAGAATTGTATGTAGTCTGGCTGGTCGAGCGGTTAGTGCGCGCACCTTCGGTGCACAGGCTCATGAGTTCGAATCTCACCGTGTTCCATTGTGTTTTTCGAACTCACGAGCTTGTGACGGACTATGATCTCACTCAGATGTTAAACGAGTACCCATTTATGGGGATAAATGGGTGAGGTTATAAGACACAACGTTCGCGCAACGTTACCTTTAATTTCAAATCAGGCGGCCGTTCCGGATCAGAAACTTCTCCCTACAAACAGATTCCCTAAGCGCTTAGGGGATCTGTTTGTAGGGAGAAGTTTCTGATCCGTAACGGCCGGTTAATTTGAAATTAAAGGTAACGTTGCGCGAACGTTGTGTTTTATAACCTCACCCAATAACACACTGCTGAGCGTGATGCTGATCTCATTACCTCATCAAAAAAGCAGATAAGATCTTGGAAATAGGATGTCACTAACACATCCTGCGGCCTTAGTCCAATGTTGGATTGTCGCGCCTGTCATTTTTATTTTTACATTCAAGAATTATTCAATTTCACACAAAAAACGAACAAAAGTTGCAAAATTGTCACTTTGAATTTGACAAGCGGTTGGTTGAGTTGCCATATTGAATATCAAAACTGGACGCACAGCCAAATGGCGACTATATTTTGAATGGAATGACAACAGCAGCACGTGACGCCATTTGGCGACTAATCTAGATGGACCTTAACGAGTCACGAGTGAATAGTGAGAGTAGTTGAGGAAGCGACTTGGCAACAACGGTCAAGCCAAAGGAGGCACTGAGAAGTGAGAAAGGTAAATACTAAGTAATAGTCAGTAAATGTGAAAACCGCCACACATAAAAAATAAATAAATAAATAAATAATTCGTCCTGCCTGGCGAATTGATTACTGATCGCCATCATATTCAAACATTGGCGTAGAGAGGATTTCGTTTAGGGTAAAGGGCTGAATTAAGATGGAGAGTAAAATTTTTCGCCCAGGGATTATATCAATAAAAATGGATACTTACTGTCGTGGAATATGTCACAAACGGTGGGGAATTCCATAAGCTACAATCCGAGACCGGTTCCATAATTCTCCTCGGCCGCTTTATGTATTATTTTTCGATTCCCCGGTCATTTGACATTTCACGAGGAAATATCCGGGGAATCGGAAAAAAATACATAAAATGGCCGAGAAAAATTATGGAATTGTTTTCGGATTGTAGCTTATGGAATTCCCCAGCATTCCCCACATATTCCACGACAGTACGAATGCATTTTCTATGAAAAAATCGCAGCGGCGAAAAATTTCACTCTCGAGGTCAGTACTAGGCTTGAGGTGGGATAAATTGTTTCAACATCATGATCTTTCCGAAATTGCCCAAACCCCACCAATAGGTAGTATGCGTACAACATTACTCGCTCGACTACATCCATATCGCTTTTCAACGTTCACTGGCGGATCCTTTTTTCGTTGACATTACAACCATGTCTGCCTTCCGAAAATCCTTTGTTTTACGAGTCATATGTGATTCATACACGTGAACGGAGAGGAAGATGTACACATATATGTGACTCATAGCAATATAAGCTTACGGATTAAATAAATATTTCATCACAATTGAATAATAAATCATTACAGTAGTTAAGAAAACAAATCTTTAACTACGTATAGCTTTGATGATTGCTCAGCGATTGCAGATAAACATGTGGTTCTGAGCATCTTCCATTAGGTCATAGTCGAGATAAGGAAGGTAGTCACATTTAAAAAATATGCACATGGGAGGAATTGGATGTTACACACTACTATCGCTGAGTGATCATCTCAATAGTCGTCTCTATAAGCACAAATCTTAACTTCAACTAGTGGTATAAGTCCTAACTAGGATCCTCACCATGCTTGAAAATGGGCACCATTTCAGTATCTGCGGCGCCAAATTTTGCTGATGCCATTTCATTAATATTGGCCTGAAACGACCGAATCTGCAATCCATCCATTTATGGAGGGCTTGTTCTGCGGCTTGTTCTGCTATCCGTTCTCATAGAGAGAATTTTGGTGTTCCCGATATTTTCCGGTAAGTGTCCCCTATATGGCGAACGGTAAGATAAGTGTCGCTAGTGTCGATAAGAAGAACAAGAAAATTCTTCTTACGAGAGCTGATAGCGTAATGTTCCCAGAACCGACTTACTGAACTATTTGAAAATTGTACTGGACTGGCGCCGACACTCTTCAACCCTTCTTTGGAGTATGTAATTCGAGCGATGAATATGGACAGCAGCGGAACGCTACTCATCAAGTCGACTCAATTAATAGTGTGTGCCGACGACATCCACATCATGCCTTGAAGATTGGGAGATGCAGAAACCCTTCTGCATAATCTCAATACGGCCGCAAAAGAAGTTGGACTACATCAACGAAACCAAAACAAAGGCCATGGTGCAATAAAAAACAAGGACGCCAGTAGATGTGGGGGTCCTCAATATCGAGTATGTACAAAGAATGGGTAATCGCATGCCAAAGAAGGTGATGAACGCACAACGAATTGACGGAGCGAGGTTGCGTGAACGACCGAGAGCTCGCTGGGAGAACTCTTTAGGTGAAGACGCCCCCCAGCTGCTGGGCTTCCAAAACTGGAGGACAAGGTCACGTAACCGCGACAATTGGAGGTCAACGATTCAAACCCCGACGTCGCGCTATCGTGCCACATTGATGATGAAGGTAAATCAGTTTTATTTTGCTTGTATCTTCCAGTAAATGGAGGGCGCAACTTTCGACTCTGGTGTTTACTCAATGTTTTTTAGAAAGAAGATAAGTGGCCGGCAGAATATTGAAAAGTTTATGGATTCGTCAATGGTTGCGAAAGATAAAAAAATAAATTTTTGTGTGTTTCAACCCATAATTTTAATGTGATTTTAGAGGCCTTTCGAGTGTTTATTAAAAAACAAGTTACCATTCTGAGCAAAGTATAAATTGAAATATTTCTTGGTCGGCGTATCCTAGGATACCGTGAAAATGTGTTTTGCATAATTTAAGCCAGAAAACCTCAATGCAATGAGAATTCATAACTTTATCATCACATGTTTCAATACGTATAATGCCGACTCGTACACCACAACCGTTTTACGACTTGCTATAAAACTCTCTATTGTCTCTTGGTCTGAAATTTTTTTTAATAAAAAACACCAACTACCTTGTCAGTTCCATAAAATTTGCAATGGGAAAATCGATGTTTAAAATCCAGATTGAAAAGACGCTTAATAAAACAAATCTCATAAATTGATACCTTATAATTCAAACAATTATTCACCTCATACTAAAATTGGGACAGCCGATTTTCAAAACAGTTTCAAGCATGAAAAGTATAACATTTTAACTGAATATATCAGAGGGAAGAGATACACTTTTTGGTATATTTTGATCCTTCAGCAATAGTTGATTCGAATATTTCAATTTTTCATTCTACAACTACATATGTATGTACATATGTATATGAGAAATTTGAAAATCTTTAAATCAATCGTTGCTAAAAAAAATATTTTTTTCTTAAATAAATGCCGATAAATACATTTTCTTACTCAAGTTGAAGCTTGCAGTAAGTTAATTTAAAAGATTGTTCTCTCAAAATATACCAATGGCGACAGTAATGACAAGCCGTGGAAGTGCAATCACACTAAAGCAACTTTGTAGGTTCATTAGTTGAAAATACCGTAATAAAATCTGTATCTTAGAAGTGACGTTAAGTATTTGAAACCGACAAAAAGGTTTATGCGGAATTTCAAGCAGTTTCAGAACCTATCTGAAATTTTGTGATTACGTATACCAATTCAGTGGCGTTTTTAGAAAATTCTCAAAGGGAGGGTACAGAGTACGGGGCTAACTTGGTACTTGAAGTTTTGGTGTGTGATACCCGGTAGCATCTACATAGAAAAAAAAAAACAATGGTAAGATTGAGGGATCTTGGCAAGGAGCTGTAGTTTGCTCACCAAAGTCTACCAGATAGCATTTGCACTGTACTATTAGTTCAATGGGGCATTAGTGCAACTAAGCAGATCTATACATGGAACGTTGTTGATGATAATGTACCTAGAGACGAATGAAAACAAAGTTTGATTAATATAGAGTGGTGTTCAGAGCTGCGTTCTTTGAAAGACTGAGAGTCCTTTGCATTTCGGGTTACTTTCACCAAAAGTCTAGTTTTCCTGACAATATTATTATTATTATTATTTATTAAGAGCAAACATAATACAATCATGTAGATCTTAGAATAACTTAAGCACTAGCTGACTTGGCTTTCGGCTTTTCCTGACAACAAATTTCGGAGGGACTATCAATATTGAGCATAGTGTAGTTCGACGGAGCCTAAAACCGAAAAAGAAATTTTACGAATTCTTAATTAGCTATTGAATTATTGCAATGACCATAGATACCGTTTTCATATGACATAAAGATTTCAGATGGAACATTTTCCTTTGGAGGTGAAATTTCATATATGGTCAAAAATTCTGCCAAAACTAAGCTGATAAAGACGTCTTCTACCAACGACTTGGCGACACCTTTGATAGGGCTCCCAGAGGTGACATTAAAATCATAATGGGGGATTTCAACGCTAAAGTCGGCTCAGATAACCAAGGATTGGAACATCTTATGGGAAATCATGGGTTAGGCGACAGAAACCAGAATGGCGAGATGTTTATAGAGTTTTGTAACTCTCGTCAGCTCGTCATTGGTGGGACTCTGTTTAAACACAAAGATTGCCACTTATCAACCTGGACGTCTCCTAATGGCAGAACTGAGAACCAGATAGACCATATTGCTGTTTCCAAAACGTGGAAAAACTGTGTCCTGGACGTTAGGGCGAAACGTGGTGCTGATATTGGCAGTGACCACCATCTTGTCATCGCAAAAATGCGCTTAGGAACGGCAGCAATCCAGCGTCCCAACCGTGCAAATATTTGCCCTAGGTATAATGTGCAGAAGCTCAAAATTCCATCAACCAAGCGTGCGTTCACCACCGCTTTGCACGAAAAAGCTAATGCACCACCAAATGAGAATCCGACAAATGAAGATAGATGGAAAGTCGCTAAGGATTCATTTATTTCAAGTGGCGAAGAAATTTTAGGACGATTGGATCGCGGTAGGAGACCATTTATTAGCGACTCTACTTGGTCTCTTATCTCAGCACGCAAGGAGCAGATTAATACAGCTGCTGACGATTCAGCTAAAGAGCGATACAGAGCTGAATACCGTTCGCTCCAAAAAGGCGTTCAGAGGAGTGTAAGACGAGATAAGCGTAACAATATCAACGCACTTGCGAAGGAGGTAGAGGATGCGGCTCTCCGCGGGGACAGTGGAACACTCTTCAAACTTATAAAGCCATTAACTGGTAGATCTTTATTAACGGAGCATCCTGTGAAAGATAAGGAAGATGTTCTGCTCGTTACCGAAGAACAACAGCTACAAAGATGGAGAGAACACTTTTTAGAGGTCCTGAATAACACTTTCGGGCCTGCAAGTGTATCTTCGTCCCTCAAATATACGGCATTAGTTCCGGTCCACCATCCAAAAAGGAACCAACAGACGCTATCAAATCAATGGACGCCGGTAAAGCCCCGGGGATTGATGGAATTCCGACAGAATTTTTAAAAGCGGATATTAACGCTACAGCGGATATTCTTCTTCCCTTAATCCGAGAGTGTTGGGAAACTGAAACTCTTCCAAGTGAGTGGAAAAAGGGCCTAATTATTAAAATTCCGAAGAAAGGTGACCTGAAGAATTGTAATAATTGGCGTGGGATCTGTCTACTTCCTGCTATTTCCAAGTTGATGGCTAAGATTGTTTTAGGACGAATCAAGGAAAAAGTCGATAGCACATTGAACGATGAACAGGCTGGCTTTCGCGAAGGGTTCTCCTGTAGCGACCACATTAACACCCTCCGTATTATCATCGAGTAATCCGCGGAGTGGAGATCCCCATTACATCTCATGTTCATCGACTTTGAAAAAGCCTTCGATAGTGTTGATCGTCAGTACATCTGGAATGCCTTACGAAGACGAAATATTCCAGATAAGATAATCTCCATCATTAAGGAATCCTACAATGGAGCCCAATGTCACGTCTTGCATAAGGGCAAGCTTTCAGATCCTTTTTAGGTGCACAGTGGAGTGAGACAAGGCTGCATTTTGTCACCTATTCTCTTTCTTATTGTCATTAGTGATGTACTCGGCTCCGCACTTCAATTACATCGTAACAAAGGTATCAGATGGAAATTGTTTGATCACCTTCAACATCTTGACTACGCTGACGTCTATCAACTAATACGGATGATGTCGCTCAAATGACAGAAGCTCTAAATTGCGCAAGTCGTAATGCGGGGCTGAAAATCAATGCTGCCAAGACTAAGTTCTTGAGCACATATCCAGGGGGGCAAAGCGGAATTTGTATTTCGGAACAGGCAGTCGAAAAAGTTGATGAATTTTCCTATCTCGGGAGCGTAGTTACAGCAGATGGTGGAGCGGACGCTGATGTAAAATCACGGATAAACAAAGCTTTCTTCAATTTGATTCCTTTCTGGCTAAACAACAATATTTCCAGACGCACCAAACTTCGAGTCTTCAATTCCAATGTGAAATCCGTGCTGCTATATGGCTGTTCAACCTGGAAGGTGACTAAAGAGATTACTGATAAGTTGCAAACTCAGTGTCTACGGCGCATCCTACATATTCGTTGGCCGGAGATCATTTCGAACGAGGATCTCCTCACTATAACTGGCCAAGAAAGGATAGGCACTTCGATCAAAAGACTTAAGTGGCAATGGATAGGTCACACCTTCCGAAGAGGGCCACATAGCGGAACACCGTTTAAAGAGAGTCCTAGATGTTAAGCTGAAACAACATGTTTTATCAAATAAATTGCGTGAAAATTAACGCATTGAAGAAAGTACCCCAAGGCTGACACAGGGCACCACAGCCACCGAACCTTTGTTTTATCCACAGAAATTCAAAAATGTATGCTAAAAATGTTTCCCACCACACACTAGAAAACTCCCCTGTGAAAAATTATGTTTCAGAAATGGTACCGGTTTTTATCGCACAAATACATAACAGAAAGAGTAGCATCTGATTTAAAGACCTTTATAGCAGACCCAACGCGAATTTACGGCCAAATTTAAATGTACAAGCGCGGCCGAAAAATCAGACCGATTGTTTCAAATACTTATCAATTCAGCGGTTTGCAAGACATCGATTCTTCTCAACCAATATCAGCATACGATGGGGTCATTCACATATTACCAGAGTTTCAATAGCAGTCCTTCTTTTCGAACAGTGCCCCTGTGCCTCCTTCTGTAAATACACCAATGTACCGATTTTATTGATTGAGTCTCAAATCATCGATTCTATCACTATTGATCAATTGTGCACTATGAAAAAGAAGAACATACCCTTTAAACGGACGTTTCTTTAAATTAGATATATCCCATAAAGACTGAAGAATGCTCAGGACCCACGAAGTGGAAACCACTCACCTATTAAATGGCAAAGTTCAATCAAAGGAATTCATCCTTGAGTAAAAATTTTCGACACAAAATAGCAATAGTTTTCTGCACAACTTGACTTGGTGGGAAACGATGAAAATCTAAACGGCTTGATTCTTGTTACGTCCCTTCAGCAATATTCTTGCAGAGCTCGGTAGGGGCGGCAAAATGTCTAGCCTACTAGCGGCAAATATGTAGATCCGCCACTGGTCATTGGTCAAACTTTATTTGATAGTGTAATACCTCCTTAACAAGGTCAAAGTCCCGCAAAAGCCAAAGTTCAATGTAAAACATACCAAAAAATTGTGTAAAAATTCAACAATCCATTTAACTATCAATAGTTCACATACCACTAGAAAATATCATTTCGAGTACATAATTCTAAGTATTCATAACATTTAACGATTACATATTGGAGAGAGGTCACTGCTTGATCTCTGCGACTAGTGCGAGTCTGATTTTAAGAACTCCTCGTATTTCTTCTCGCTCATCAGCTTATCAACTTGCGACGGGTCGCTGAGCTTCAATTTGAAGAGCCATCCTGCAAAATACGCGATAAGAATTAGCGGAATGAAATGATGCAACGTATGAAGATATTGCAGGAGATCAACCTTTTTCATAGCACGAGGAGTTGATGAGACCAGGGGTTTCTTCCACGGATGTGTTCTTCTCCGTGACGGTTCCCGACACGGGCGAATATAATTCACTCGCGGCCTTTACACTTTCCAGCGCACCGCATTCCTCATTTTGCTTAATAGTTGCACCGACATCGGGAAGCTGTGCAAAGACTACATCGCCTAGAGATTCTTGGGCATAGTGTGAAATTCCAACGGTTCCGATTCCATTTGCAACCGTCACCCATTCGTGTTTTGGTGTATATTTGCGTTCTGCAAGGAAGGAGAAGATGTCGTTAGATACAAAAGGATATCAGGATCAGTTCACCTACTTACCACTTTGATTCACAACTGAAATACTGAAGTATCGACTGCAGGTCAGCACACTGTTGGTGGCTTTCAAGTTGGAAGCGAGCTGCAACCGACCCGAACACTTGAACAGTTGCACGCTGCTATTCACCAATTTCTGACACAGAACCATTTTGAAGAGACTTCTTCGCGGCAGGGCAAATCACAGATTAAAATTCGAATCAGTTGCTGGCGAGGCAGATTTCGATTAAAGGCGGCAGAAATTCCCGGACAACGGTCTGATAATATTTTCCTGTAATCAGAATCAACCCCTGTTTGACATAACACACGAACACGGCCGGCAACGAGCGAACATATGTGAATGTGTTTGAGATAGAAATGTGTACTCGCAAGAGAGATACTGGAGATATCACGAAAGAATGAACTCGCAATGAGCACGTGCAAATTAGTGTGGCATTGCCAGATATGTAGAAAATTCAATTCATTCGTTTATGTTTGGATTTGAATGAATTTACAAAAAATTGCCAGAAAGTTGTGCTTGTGCGGATCCGGGTAAATAGAACAAAGAGGCCGTTGAAAATAAAAATTCATGAAAAATAGGTAAATAAGTACAATTGTGACATGAAGCTTAATGTTTTCTGTAAAAGAAAAATGTATTTTAGAGTTGGATGATGGAGTTTTACCAGACTAACGCACGATTTTCTTATTAAACCAAATGAGGAAGAATCCTCTATGAATTGAAGGAGTAATAATATCGAAACATATCACCATTCTTTAAAAGTAAAATGACTTATTTGCTTCAATACAGGTACATATGTTTAAAAATTTATATTTGTATTTCTGCCTATTCAAAATTTCTTGACACTGTTTGGCATAGTTTGAAGTTAGCTTTCTTCGTCTCGATTTGGTGGATTTTAAACAAAATTGCTTCGGATTCGTACTCAGCTTGATTGCGAACATTTTCTTTGGGAACGTGTTTCCAATGCAGGACAAGCTGAGCTGTAGACTAACGTTAAGGCACGTGTTCGTAGAGACGACTCACGTGAGGATCGCTCAGCGATCGTAGTTTTCCATCCAATTCCGAGCCGTATTTGAATATTTTTTGAATGGTGGTACTTTTCTTGTGTCAACTATGACCCAAAGGAACATGTCTGTATAGAAAATATCAACATATGTATAGTGCTCAGAACCGGTGCTTTAACTGCGGTCGCTGAGCGATAGTCACATGAGTCGTCTCAACGAACACAAACCTTTAGACTCTTGTGTATAGGTTAAGGTATGACCAGATCTCTGAGACCTATGCATTTGTTGCAATGAACAATCCTGACAAAAATCCTCATTTTTCAAAACTAGAAGATTGGTTCCGAATAAGCAAAACTACCTTTCCAAACATGGTGAAGGGGTTTCGATAGAGAAGTTCAATAATAATAACTCTGGCGATTACGGTGCTTCACCGTATCAGGATTGCAAGTATCATCTAATCCAAAAATTAAATAACAGATTTCGACTTGTGCATCATAAAAACCTTTACTTCCAACCGTTAGTGTCCAGAATATGAATTCCTTTGAAAGAACAACTGTTCTTGATAGATACTTAGTCACCGAATTGAAACTCTATATGCGCTGTCTATGGACTGAAATGTGGTTGCGTGTGTTCAGCTGGTTGTAAGAAACCCATATTGTATTTAAGTCGCCAAGGTGCTTAATTTTGGTAGTAGAAACTGGAGGAGTCAGTAGATTATACCGCTCCTGATTCTGGAAAACTTCAATAGCTCCCTTAATTTAATGCTGTTTGAGTTTCCCTAGTAAATTGTAGCTTTTAGCGCTTTCATCATAGGCACCCTGCATAAGAAGTGCTGGCGGAGGCTCTCCGTGGTAGCCTGAGTGTCAGTTAAATAAACACCGATAATTGTCCAAAGCGAAAAAACCGCATTTCATATTTCAAAATCAGAGTCGGAGATTATCTCGCTGTTGAGTACTTGGGGATTATGATTGACTCGCGGCTAAGCTTTGTAGGTCATTTGAAGTAAGTAGGTAACAAGGCGGTGACCACCACGACGGCTCTAGCGAGGGCGGGATTTTAGGAGGAGCTTACGATCCGTATTAGTAAGGATGATGACGAACTTCCTACTATCAAATACAAAGATCCTTGGGGTCTACTTAGATACCATGATGAAGTTGAGCCGTAATGTCAAGACGTAATCGACGAAATGCACAGTAGGAAAAACGTTCTAAAGGCAGGCAGCTCCTGGGCCACGGACAAAGAAACCATGTCAATGGTCACTTACAAAGCGATAGGTCGAGCAATCCCTGGCGCTGCAGCAACGGTGGGATCACAAACAGTTTGTGACAAAAATTGGAATAAGATTCAGGTATGCCAGAATTCTGATCTACGTATCGCTACAGGTTGCCACCTGATGTCGTCCCAGGATCATCTTCATCAGCGTGATCATAATCGTCTCGTGTCTCTTCTCAAGGCAGAATAAACATTGAAAGGCTAGAGTCTATGATAAGGTGGCAGGTCCGATAGGAAGGCAGATAGCAACATGCCGTGATCCCCTAGGCTCAAACGTCTAGATACGTATTTCTATATGACCCAACTCTTAATGGACCGCAGAGGATACCGGCAGTATTTGCATCGCTATAAGCTGGATGACTAGTCAGAATGTCCCAGATTCAATGGAGTTGCGGGAGACATGATCTGTTTGAGTGCTCCAGTTTTGGAAATATCCGAAGTCAGTTGGAAGCTAAAGTGGGAGATAAGCGCCGATAACCTTGCGGTTCTTAAGCTGCAATTGGAAGACAACTGAGATTTCGTAAGTCGGACAATTTGTGACCTTACATGGAGGTACAAAAGTGTAACGCCTGCTACCCAAGCTGATTAACTGGAAAAGGTGTGTCGGAGGATTTTGCGGACACCGATGAGATGTTTACGTTTAATCGGTAAAAATCCGACATAAATGTATGCTGACGGTCTTTGCTGCACATCATGTAGTATCTTTTGGAGATTTGACAATTCGTCCTTCAAATCCATTGGAACGGCATTAATAGCTAAAGGTGTAGACAATACGACTAAAGCCTAGGTGCAACGAATGCTCCCGTCTAGAATTGTTTACACCAGTATATTGCCTGTATTTTGGTCTTGCCGACCATATTCTCTGCCCAAACCGGCTGTGACTGCCCCCTAGGGGGATTGGATTATTTCCTGTGATGTTTGCTTTGCTTGAAGTATGGCCTGATTTTCTCCAAACAACCCAGCAAATAGCGTAGGACTGGTTCAGAGCCAATAAGGTACGTGTTAAAGCAACTAAAGTTGCGGTGCCATTTACTAGAAAGGAGACGCTGAGGCCTCTTAATTGTCCCTGAATGTACAATTTAGGATTAACCATGCTAGATACTGTCAAATATCTGGGGGTCACACTTTGGCAAGAAGTTACGTTGAAAAAAAAACACCTCTGTGTGATCTCAGAGAAAGCAATTAAGGTCTTCTGGATCTGCAGAAAATATGCTCGGAAAGCATGGGAAGTTAACCCTATACATATAATTCTGTGGACCTATACGATAATCGTTAGACCTGTTATAGAATACGGGGCGGTTGTATGGTGGAGAAGAGCATCCACCTCAGACGGCAAGCTATTCAATTGAGAGGCTCGCCTGTTTATCTGTCCTTGCGGCCTTCGTCTCCATCACCGCGCTGGTAGTTCTAACTAATCTTCACATTCATATTGAAGCAGTTGCTAGATAAGCCGTCATTAGGCCCAGGGCATGCGTTACGACATGCCCACTGAATTCAGTAGAGCTAGGATGGATTAATAGTAGCAACCTACTTAGTATGCGATCAGTTACCTGGTAAAGAATTTACATTTTAACCCAACCTTTCCCACAGTGATCTGGGCGAGGGAAGAATGGGCTGACAAGTTCAGAGCACGCCACCCCAACGCTATGATATTTTGCCTAGATGGTTGTAAGACCGATACAGATTCTGTCGCTAAAAACAGAGGCCCAGGTGTCAGTCTGTCTATTCCAATGGGAATACAACCGTTTTTCAGGCACAAATACACACAATTTAAGGGGCTACAGACAAAATAACAATAGGTGTGTTTTTTTGGTTATCCCGTGCAGGTTTGGGTAACGAAACTTCATATAAAAAAAATGACAGGTGCGTCAGCTGTAATTTTTTTTATATGGAGTTTCGTTACCCAAACCTGCACGGGATAACCAAAAAAACACACCTAATATACACTGACAGCCAGGCTTCAATTAACCCATTAAGACCCGAACCCTATTCCCGTTGAGCTAGGACAATGAAACTTCAGAATCTTATTATTGTTGGTCCAATTAAGAAAAAAAAGCCAATAACGTATTTTTAGTTCGTCCTGGGAAGCGCTGGAGGACAAGTTGCGAAAACGCAACGCTGGGTCAAAACGGTATATACTTTTCAGCCAATTGATCTATAAATGCTACATGAAATTTATCTTAGTACAAAGAATATTTTGATGAAAAACGTGTTTATTATTTACATGTTAACATAAAGAGCCTTAAATCTATTGACTTATATTATGAAACGCATTGAAACATTTTGGATGTAATGGAATTGAGTATTAGTTGCACTCAACTACCGTCTGGCTTTTGCAGTATCGCCAACGAACTCGATGTCCGCTCCGTTTGATGTTTGATCCACTCAATCATAGCGTACTGGTGTTTGTCAATTTGTCAATTATGGCCAATACCATTTCTTATCCGAATCCGATAATTGTTCATAGCATTATCGAATAAATCGACACCACCCATCGGCATAAATGATCATCACTAACGGAGCTCCTTGGATACCGGGTATATATCCAAGGGTAGCTAACACCTTACCGGAGTAAAGCGAGGCCCTGCCTTGGAGGACCACTTTTTCCTAGCTACTCGTAGGAACAACATGAATAATGAGAAAAGCAAAAACAACTCAACCAAAACACACAGCACACCCGAAGCGAAGGTGGCACCCACTTCTTCGAGTGATTCCGATATAGAAAAAGGGAAGGCCGGCACTTCCGAACAGCCACGCGATGGCACCAATCAAGCCACCCAACGCAGTGTCCCTGTGGAGCTCTACCACTCGGACATTGACAAGATCAGACCAGGGCCATTGAATTATAAAAAGAAAAATCCGAGACTCTTCGAGTCAGGAGGCGTTAAGGATCCCATTAGAAAAGGGCTCAGCGGCGCGGGATGCAAGCGCTATCTCAAGTTCCTGGCACAGGGACATGAGCCGACAAAAGCGAGGGAGCTAGCCGCGAAACCCTCATTGAACTCCAGCAATCAGCCTGCTCCTCAAGCCAAGCGACAACGCTTCACGGACGAGGTCTCACCTGCTCTTACGCTAGACAGTAAACGGCAAAGGATGGGCCAAGACCAAGGTAGCGCTGTCGCGATTGAGGGCGGCATCGAAGGAGGCGAGCGGACTGACGCGAAAACCTCTATGAGCAAGGAGACCACAACAACCGCCGATAGAAGCCGCTTGTCTGCCCCCTCTGGAGACAAAGGAAAAGCGAATGCTTACGCGAAGGTGGCCTCAGATATCAGTGTGGCCATAATACCCACCGACCCAGCAGAAATATAAACGTCAGAGCAAAATACGTCCTTCCAAAACGTGTTACAGGCGAAAATTCTTTCCAAGCGCGCCAAACAGGTAAAGCCGAAGCTCGCCGGAATAAGATTCAGGCCAGGCCACATCCTGATCGAGTGTGGAGTCCTTGGAGTAGCTCACCAAGCAAGCTGGCAGTATGATGATTTGGCTTTGTCCACTTAGCTTCAGGCTCAGACTTTTTCCTCTTGGAGGTCAAACGTCTTTTTGGTGGCAAAGGAGCTTCAATTATTTCATCGACGTGGTCGCCACCTTCGAATTCCAACAAAATGTCCACTTCACCCGCAGTTTCCTTTGGAAGTCCCTTGCTGAAATCATTGGGCATCTTCATCGTTGTCTTCGCAATCGCTAACTGCATCGACACATTCCGGCGGAAGAGCAATAATTACTTCAATGTCTTTCGCATTTTTTATTTTCTCAACTATTTCATCTTCTTCAGAACTATCAACAAAACTTCAATTTCGCGGAGAGTCAACACTTTTTAAGGAACATTTTAATTTTTTCACCTCGCAATTTTTTATCACAGCTCACGCCCAGGTAACACACACTCATGGACTAATTACTGACTAATGAGATACAATCTCACAAGTCTCAAAAAAACATGTTTTATGGCGAAGGAATTTCCAAAAACAACACTCTTATCCCACATACGAACTCGTTAGAGTTCTTACATTGCATTATACGTTAAGACCCAGCGTTGCGTTTTCGCAACGTAGGTACAAAATTGAACGAGGCGTTTGGAAGGACCTTTTTTGGGCAGATAAAGGGTGAAATAGTAAATTATATTGTCTGTAGATTTTGATTATATAAAAATTTTGGATTTGTATTGATACCCGAAAAAATGACAGCAAATTGAAAATTGAGAGAAAGAAAAGACGATTTTCGCCATTTTCGATGTCCTTGAAATCCACTATAATGACGTAACTGAGCATCCTGCAAAAACAGGTCGATTAGATAATGATGTTAAGTTTCGATATTATTAACATTTTTTGAATTATTGTTTGCATGGAACCCTACAGGTACAGAAAAGTAACACGTTGCGTTTTCGCAACGCTGGGTCTTAATGGGTTAAAGCGCTAAGGAGCTGTACTATCCAAACTCGTGTGGTTATATCGGAAAATTCTTCAATTCTCCTAATAGTCTTACTCTCTTCTGGTTACCTGGGTACTCGGGCATCGAAGGAAACGAGCAGGCAGACGAGCTAGCGACAAGAGTGTCTGCCAGCCCATTCTTTGGCCCATGACCCAATTGGCTGGAAGCTGGAAGTGCAATGGCTTTGCAGCTCGCATCTGAATATTTGCGTGTCTGAATATTCCCATAATGTGAAAAAACTTGGGACCAATTTGTTTTGTAGTTTTATCAGAATGCTATTCTACACTACACATCATGAGGCATGTTAGCCCAATGTTTAACCCTAGACGTCCTTGGCGTTGGCCGCCAATTGTTTCGGTCACAAGGCCTAATCTTCAAGTCTGAAAAGTCCTGCGGCTGGTGAAGATTATCACCTACTCGGTCGTTTACGGATTCTGCCTGATTCGTTCATTCGTTGTGGATTCATCGCCTTATTGGACATGCAATTGTCGTTTATTAATTGTGACCTCATTGCGATCATTTTTGTTTCACGATTGTCGACACTTTCAGCTGATTTTCGGCTGCAGTTCTTTCCGTAGCACTAAAAAGGCAAGGGATTCGTTGTTTAGTGTTGATAGACACAAAAGAAGACAAAACTTTCAGTGTTGCAGCTGCGATAATGAGAAAATTGTGAAAACAGCAATTCTCTCTCCCACTCTCTCTCTCTCTCTCTGCGAATGCGGAGCGTTGATTAATTGGAATTTCCTGTGTCGGGCGGGACTAGCATTTCGGTTAACTCCTATACATCTGTTTTCTCCGAGTGAAGTTAGGCATTAATGTAGGCTGGCACATCTGCGTGTTTTTTTGTGGAGGTGTTGATGTAAACAACGCACCCTGCCGAATTATTTATTCCCATAAATAGACACTCATTTAACATCTGAGTGAGAGATTATAGTCCATCGCACGGGTTTCGAATCAAAAAACTATCATAGATCATTGAACTTACGATCCTGTGCTTCCAAGGCGAGCGTGCTACCCACTATGCTAGTCTGGTTGGTCTCATCTTGTATCAAAAAGTTTCTTCTGGCAACGACATCACGCCCTCCAACACAAAATTTATTGAATCAATTCGAAATATTTTCTCAATTCATATGGGTACAAATGGGCATTTCTTATCACATTTTTCAGCGTAAAATAAATTCTGTAAAATCAACACCAAAACTTCAATATTCTCGTAGAGTAATTGCCACCGAAATGATAAGAATTGACCTAAGATTGCGGCAAAAATGCCCTTTAGCCATGAAAACTCTTCGCAGGGGTTCTGTTCTGCTTAATTGTGTAGCGTTATCAGGGTGTAAAATATGTGGTTTGTGTTTGTTGCTAATGACGTGAACGTATGTGTGGTACAAAAGTTCGCACAAATACCTAATCGTTTCCTCAGAACAAACGCATGCAACTAGAGTAAAAATTACATAACAAATATATTACAAATCTTATAAAATGTAACGTATTCCAACAATGACGTGTGCGCGCGTGCATATTAAATCTAATGTCTATGACGAAATGGAAGGAAACGGAAGGGGAAATATTTAAGAGTAGAATAATTTACATTGGCGATCGTCCTTCAATCATCGGCCGCTTCGCTGAAGTCCCATTGGCAATTTGGATGTTTGCTGTCCGCCTTACTGAAATCTGGAATTCCGAAGAGCCGATTTTAAGGGTGGATTCGATTGATTTGAAACAGCTGTACTGGAACGTACCATTTGCGGACTATAGTCGGGATCTGGAACAGTTGGGTAGGGTTTAAAAGTGTTAGTATCAGCTAATACGGCATAGCCATTCTGTTTAGGAAGACTATTATTGTCATCTAGCGTTTTTTCATTACCAGGCGGATAGCGTTGATAATGTCGTTGCAATAGTGAATCTACCGACATCGCAGTCGCCCGCTTCAGAGGGTCAACGTTGAGTTGTACTAAGTCTGTGTTGCGATTTACACTCGGTGTGCTAAAATTAAATAAAATTACATTAAATCATGGATAGAAAATGTTGAAAGAACTTAAGATTTCACTCACCCCACACTGGCATAGGCATCGATCGGCTGTCTTAGAATATCCATTTGACTAACAGTTTCTGACACAAATCCTCCATTATCTTGTCCGGACTGTACAAAAATGTTCATATGAAAAATGCTGACAAAATCCTCTAGATTACACCTCACTCACCAAAGTTGTCGTTGTCTTACTGCCTAAAATGAAAGTTTGTGCAAAAAAGTAACACAAAAGACCGACATTAATCAGCCAAAGAACGAAGCCACGCAATGCCATTATCATCATCGATATTGCCGATGTCATTCCAGCTAAAAGTACGGACGCCACTTCTGGTTGCACCTGATAGTACACCGCATTCTGTGCAACAGCCAATATTTTACCATAGTCCATACCAAACAGGATGCCAAGAGCCAAGTCAATTGCGCTTATCGCCAATGTGATGATCACCCATAGAATGAGTATTGAATTCAAGAGTATAATTCGTGATGGATTAATTCCTAAAATTCAAAATTCGATTAAATCAATTGGGAAAAATAGGAAAAACATTGATCAGAGCCCAAAAGTCTTTCTGCATACTTAGCAATAGAGTGACGGAGCTGAAGAACCACAAAATGTGAATAGCGAAGTATACCCAAACCCAAATATTGACCTGTTCAGCAGTCAGTGCGAGTGCAATATTGTTCAACGATGTGAAGTCAATTTGAGGCACGGGTTTGCAGTCTCCAAAGTACATGTGATAGAAGGTCTGTTGGGTGATATCCGCGACCGAGTTGTCCTCCGGGCTTACCCTATCGAATACACAGTAGTGGGCGGTGATACCAATGATTGCCAGACCAATCCATGCCAGTGATTGCAACTAGAAAAAGTTAAACAGTAGATTAGAAATCATTAATATTAATTCATTAGGCTTTTTCGCTATTCTGAAAAGAATAAGGCTTTCCTGACACGAGGGTACTTTAATCTAAGTTGAATGAATGAAATATGGGTCGGACTAAGTACCCGGAAGGGGTGGGCACTGCGACCAATTGTGGTCTATTGTGCCATAGTCCTTTTAATCTAAAAGACCATCGACTAGCCTTATAAACCCCAGTAGATCTTCCAGAGGAATGTTCTTAATCTCAGCAGAGCTTACACTGGTTCTCCCAATAAGAGAGTACCGAGAGCGAGCAACCGCTGGACAGTTACAAAGAAGATGCACAGTGGACTCAATGTCCTCCAAACACAGGCGGCAGTCTGTCTCGGCTGACCTACCTACTATTTTGTTCAGGTGATACCTTACCCAGTGATGACCCGAGAGATAGCCTACAAGCATCCTTAAATTTGCTCTGCTAAGGTGCATTACATTGTTGCCGCTGGTGGGGTTGATTAACGCTTTGGATTGGCGCAGTCCTGGAAGGCAATTCCAACGCTGCAGCTTTTTGGCGGTGATCCAATCCTTTATAATGGCTTTAGCCGATGACCAGCCAAGACCGCAAAAGGGTTCCGGTCCGTAGAACGATGAAGAGGAGCCTTGCCTAGCCAGCTCATCCGCTACTTCATTTCCGTGGACACCTTGGTGGCCGGGTACCCAGTAGAGAGTAACTTTGTTGCCAGTGGCAAGGTCCTGTAGAGTGTCATAGCATTCTTTGACGAACTTCGATGAAATGCTGTAGGAGGAAAGTGCCTTGATGGCGGCTTGACTATCCGTACAGATTGCGATGTGGGCGCCTCTTAATTTTTTCAGTAAAATTGTTTCAGCGCAGGCCTCAATGGCGTGGATCTCGGCTTGGAAGACGCTTGGCCACGAACCCATGGCGATTGAGATCCGGGTGTTTGGTCCAAAGACCCCAGCACCCGTCCCTTGCTCTGTGGAACCGTCGGTGTACCACGTTAAGCTTCCAGGTTCCAAACAAGAGTTGCCATTTACCCATTCCGTACGTTCAGGGATGAGGACCGAAAACTTCCTGCTGAAGCAAAGTACCGTTGTCATGTAATCTGAACTACTGCAGAACGGCGTGCTAGGTACCTGCAACAGAATTTTCATATGACCAAATTCGCGAACGCGCCCCTCAGATGATAGGATGAGTCGGAGGGCCTGAACAGCCGCACACTCCTGAATGTGTAGGTGGAGCGGGGCTAAGCCTATGATAGCTTCGATTGCAGCTGTGGGGCAAGTGTGCATTGAACCAGTAATGCCCACGCAGGCCAGGCATTGTAATTTGTTCAGCTTCTTTACAGTGGATATCTGTGTGGTTTTGGGCCACCATACGAGTGCAGCGTAAGATATTATCGGACGTACCAGCTGGCGATAGAGCCAGTCCGTAATTTTAGGGGAGAGTCCCCAGTTTTTACCAAGTAGGTTTCTACAGGCCCATAAAATACGAGTCCCTTTTGTTGTCACATTTTCTATGTGGGTGTTCCAATTTAGCTTTTTATCTAGTGTTACACCCAGGTATTTAACCTCTTCAGAGTAATTGATCAGCGTACCGGCTAAGGTGATTGGCCCCAAGTCCGGATTGCGTCTTCTAGTGAATGGTACTAGTATGGTTTTCTGAGGATTGACACTCAAACCAACTTCCGCACACCAAAGCTGAACCAGGTTTAGAGCTGAGCCTTTACCTTTAGTTACTGGACTTGACAAATCGCCTAGTCTGTGGATGCTGATTTTCCAATTAAACCGAACGAGTTTCGCCTAACTTTCTTCTGGGTCTGTAAGCTTCTGTAACAATCAATTGGTGCGCTGCACTTGTAATATAAATGTAGTACGTTTGTATTGGGATGCGTATGATGACGATCGCAGCCTCTGAAGCTTGGCAGCTATTCTAATCCTAATCCTAAAAATAAAAAAAATATAATCCTAATCTCTCAATTATGAACTCGAAGTATGTGCACTGAAACTCGAGGCTCTGCGAATATAAAACAATCACACGACTCGTGCTATGCTATGGTTGCAAAACATGAACCCTCCGAATCTTTGTTGGACAGATTTAAACGAAGGGCCGTTCGGCGAATTATCGGGCCCGTTCGCGAACGAAACCAATGGCACATCCGGTACAACTACGAATTGTTTCGACTGTACGATGGGCTGGAATACCGCGAATCGTAAAGCTGATACGGTTAGAATGGGTGGGACATGTACAACGAATGAACGATGATCACCTGCCGAAGATGGTGATGAACGCACAACGAGTGGACGAAGTCAGAATGCGTGGATGACCGAGGGCTCGCTGAGAGTACTCGGTTGGTGAGGTCTTGAAACTGGAGGGCACGTTCGCGTGACCGCGACAATTGGAGGTTAACGGTACTGGCGTGGCGGCCAAGGCCCAACGCGACGTCGGGTTATCGTGCCCTATTGGTGATGTTTTTTCGTTGTTAATTCTAATGTGAATAGTTTGAAATAACTACGACCTTGGAACCTCAAACTGAAACGCCTATCGCCTATCTATCGCCCAATGATTTATTATTGCTATCGATATTAGTTTACGACCTGTTCGAAATTATCAAATAATTATTTCAAGATTTTACTTGAATTGGCGATATGAACAAAACCATCCACGCTTGGTGGTGTGTTCCATCGTCGCACAGAGACACTTAAAATAATTTCTCCAGGAAACAATATAGGGAAGGCACGTTTGGAGATTAACCCATAAATCGTCTATGTGTATGGGAGGCTACTGAATATAACAAATGTGGGAACTGGAGAAATACCACCTCTCTATAAAAATAATAATATAATAGTAGGAGTAATCTGACGATAGTGTTGTCATTAGTGCGCACATCTTCGGTTCATAGGGTCGTGGGCTCGAGTCTCACCGTGAACCAATTCAGTTTATGGTGTTTTTCGAACTAACTACCCATGTGACGGACTATAATCCCACTCGGATGTTATGGGGATAAATAACACTGCTGAGCGTACGTTAAGATCTTAGAAATCGGACGTCACTATCACATCTGCGGCCTTAGTCCAATGCGGGACTGTCGCGCCTATTATTTATTAGACTCTTCGAAGGGTCATGAGGTCGATTACCACCATAAGCGGAAACTAAAATTTTCACACTTTCCATTAATTGACATGATTCTCCAACATACTTATTTCGAAATCTGAAGATGAAGTTCAACAAAACCAAGTTAAACAAAATTAAACTCTGCAAAAGCGGTCGCTTTGCTCAATGGTATATTTAAACATATTTGCCACAAAAAGGCTTGCGAATTTTCCCACCTTACCTAATCGACAAATTTAAACTCCCTCATTTTGACAATCCGTCAATTTATAGATTGATCATTGATTCCCAAATTCTTCAATTTGGCTTGGTAAAAGAGGATTAACGTTTGAATCAATTTAAAAATGCCTCCCATAAATTTAGCCAAACGAAACTTCAACCTACCCAGCTTTTCAATCCACTTTACTACTTAGAGCGAACACGTATAATAAAGAAAAGCGCGTGTGTATTGTCAGAGGGGCCTTAACAGGCTCCAGGGGACAGATTTTTGCGGAATCCTTTATTTCTAGAGATTGCCGAGAAGTGTAAAAATTATGAAGGAATATTTACAGCAATTTTGTAGTTCATAGTTCGAGTATTGTGTGTAAATATAATTCGTACTATTTCAATTAAAATGCCCCCCTAACAAACATATTAAAAAATAACTCTTGTAGGACTCTCAAAAGACTCTCAGAGAAAACCCCTACAATGAGACAAAACATCTCCCGGCTCTGGCAGAGAATCTAAACTCTCTTCAACTTAAACTGTGTAGCAAAAGAGCAAATTCCGTACGTGTACCTGTTTGGTTGTGTTCGTGACATTAGATCTACATTAGGCAATTTGGCCAAAACGAAGTGGTACCGATTTTGAGTGAGCTTTGGACATATGTATATGTTTGATTTGTATGACAGTCTCACCTGTCATTTCAGATTGCACGATAAATTGCATGGTGTATGTGCTGTACGATTGTGTGCAATCGATTGGTCAATCGATCGGACAGTATATGGGCACTCTCATAGGGATGGGAAGAGCTATGTTTTCTAAATTTGATTCTTGGAGAGTACTACAAGAGTCTTATCCCTATGACATTTTCCAATTATAGAAATCAAACATTAATGAATTAATATTGTTTCGCTGTAACTGTGAGAGTGTTATGAGATCCCTGCAAGAATTTGTGTTAATATGTAAGAATTGGCGTCTCATGATTTTGTCATTTTGGTCATGAATACGTATTTCTGGATGGGATTCAAATTTAGAGTGTGCCCCAATTTAGTTGAAATGAAGTCGACGCATTTTATAAATGCTTTCAAAACAAAAACAAAAATCTTACGGGTAGCGGTTTGTCGTCTTGCATAAAGGCTAGAGCGCTCCTGTACTAAAACACAACCCAATGCCGCGCCCGAACTAGTGGGCGGACCACGCGGTACGGGCACACAGGCAACTAACTCGACCCATTGCACCCTTCCGTTGCGCCTAGGCGCTGTTTTGTCCGCGATTGATGCAAGATTTCGCAAAGCGTAGCACATTGCTAAGAGGTAGTGAGAACGCCTCGCTCTCATCGATGAAGTAATCGCCAAGATACCTCATCCTTGACATTAAAAAGGCAGGACAGCTGCATATGACATGCAATGCTGTTTCTTCCTCTTCCTCACACTGGCCGCACATAGCCGATAGTACCACTTCAATTTTGTGTAGGTGGTAATTTAGAGAGTAATGATTTGTCACTAGATATGTAAGGGTCATTATGCCCCCTTTCCTAAGATTGAGCAGGAAGAACGCCACGTGTCGCGTGGGTATAGCGATGAGGCTTTAGTCTGTCGGCAGGAATCTATGTTCTTTGTTCTCCCAGATTCCGGCAAGGATCGCAGTCGACTCTCTTTTTAGGGTAAGCTTGATCACGGATAATGGTATGCCGAAGGCTGGCTCCGGACCTAGCATGTGTGAGCTAGAGCCTTGTCGGGCGAGTTCATCTGCCATCTCGTTCCCAGTGATGTTTGAGTGTCCAGGCACCTATACCAGCTGTAGCCTGTTTAGTTTCCCCAGCCTTAGAAGCGCTTGATGATAATTCTATACCAGCTGGCTTCATATTTCTGAAAAGTCCAGCGCCTTTAAGCCAGCTTGGCTGTCAGAGCAGATTCGAATGTTGCGGCCGCGCCAGTTGTACCGCATACACTCATGGGTTGCCACTATAATGGCGTAAATTTCTGCTTGAAAGATCGATCTGATGGACCCAAGAGACTGGTACAGCTCAATTCTTGGTTAAGCCGAGAACACCCCTGAACCAGCCCTGCCACCCATCACTGATCCATCAGTGTAGATAATTTTGTCATCTACAGCAAAGTCAGAGTGTCCTTCAGAGGACCATTTTTCTCTGTCAGTGGGGATTACTTGGTATGTCTTATCGAAGACGTATTTTGAAATTATCCTGTCCGAAGGCATTAGCGCCTGAGGATGCTTTGAAGTTATCTTCCAGGTGCCCATGTTTACAAGACGATAAGCGTCGACCAGCGCTCCTGACAATTTGTCAATTTATATGGAAAATGACTGCGTGACTGAACTAAAATACACTCCCAATCAATAGGATAGTTCCACTTGAAAATGGCTGTAAGTCGGAAAGTGATAACGGTATTTCCTTCAAACAGTAGCCTGCTTATTCTTTCAAAACTACAAGGTCTCAGATCCGGAGTCCCGTTAGGACGTTATTACAAGAATTCTTAAAAACAGTGCAAATGTGCAATTCATTAGGATAGTTCTAGAGGAAATAAACATAAAATAACGGTAAAAAAGATAATTTTCCTTTGGAAAATGTTGCTAATAATTAGTTGAACTTCCGTTGAGTGAATTCAGCTAAACAAAATTATCCGGGATAGAGTTGTATAGGTTCTGAAGGTAATTTAAGCTCATTTCTTCCCAAGATCCCTTAATCGCTTGCAGAAGCTGATTAGTGTTGTTAAATTGTCGTGTAACGGTATGTATCTTCTTTGTCATATATTCCCAAACCTTTTTGATGATATTTCAATCTAGGGAGTATGGTCGTCATTCCATATCGTTGATTAGTCTTGAAACCAACCTTTTATCAGCTTTGCTTCATGAATAAAGCCATTATCTTGTTCAAATCTTAAAGGAGTTGTATGGAAAATGTCGGTAATCTTAGGCATTACATTAGGTCAGGGACGTACCGAGCAAACATTTGTTGGGGGGGGGGGGGGGGGGGGGGGGTGAAAAGTAAAATTTGCCGACTACATTTGAAAAGTCACCAATTAGAGGTACGGAAATTTCGTTTTTACGAAATAGATGCGAATTTCGGCGAAAATTGCTAATCTATGCGCATCAATGAGAAATGTTCCAATTTGGACATTTTCCACAAAAAAAAGTTTATTTTTGTCCAAAAATGTCAATTACTGGAGATAATTTTTCATCTCAGATTTTTTAGACGTTTACCGTTAATAAGAACAGAGAAATTGTTAAATGCAGAGAGTTTGCTGAATCACCAGCATCATGGCTTGCCGAACACCGAGAAAGCACTTTAGTTGGAGGTTTGATGAATCAACTTTGTTTTCTGCAATGCGATTTTTAGGGAGAGTTTTCTCGTGGTTCGGCGGGCCCCCATAATTTAAATGAACTTTACATAAAAACGATATATGTAAGCATAACGATATTAACGGTATATGCCTCAGCAATTTCTCGTTTTACCGTTACCGTATCTTAATATCTATGTGTGTTGTCTGAATTCAGCGAATTTTAGCGATATTTCCAATATGCAAAATTAGTTTATGCGAAATTCCTGTTTTTTATTTGCGAAATTTCCGTAGGTACCCCTAATATATTTTTTAGCGTTCATGTAAACATCGAAAAATACAAAGACAGAAACACGAAGGATCCCAGCCAGCATTTAACACATTTGTAATAATTATTTCATGCAACACGCGTAAGCACATATCGCTTATTCATTCATCACGTTTTCATACAAGCAGTATATGACGATGTCCCCCTTTTTCATGTATATACGCATTTGCGCCTTATTACGGATAATCATTATAAAATCGTTATTCGTAAACATTATGTAATAGTTAAGTATCATATATATTCAATGCATCAATGAATAATTAAAAAAAAATACGGGCGACGGAGAGTCTTGAACTCATAACCCTATGCACCGAAGGTGTGCGCCCTAACCACTGCTCCAGCCAGACTATATGAATGATCATGATTTATTCGTGATTCTAATCACCCCAGCAACAAAAATCACACTTGAGGAGAAAACCAATATATTTTCTATATGCATGATCCGTCGACATTCCTTCAGCTGACCATCATGTATCTAACTTTCAATGCGTCCTATCGATACATAATGCATTCGTGATTCATGAAGTAAAGCTTATTTGTCGCTATGTTCACGGTACATGAGGCCGATGCTGGCTGGGATTTTATGAATATACATTATAGATATTTTAGTTAACCAGTTAAGTTGTGACACGTCGTAACTTAATTTTGGACCATCGTTCCACAATTCGATGTAAATCCATTTTATCGTCAATATCCTTCGCAGAAAATGTTAGCATCAAATTGTTCAAACATTCATCCCCCATTAATGATTAATCTCAATTTACTAAATGATCGTTCGCTTGAAGCTGATGACACTGGACATGTCAAAATATGAATAATATTGTAAGCTTTCGGTCCTTAGTTTAAAGGCCTCTCTCGCTATCTCCCCAAAACTCGGAGCAATTATCAAGAAGGATTTGAATTTCAGCATGAAGGCATTCAGAGATCTCCTTTGAAATACAAAAATAAGTTTGGACCACTGCAGTTACTGAGATTATCGTGCAATTTTTCCCATCGGACAGAATTTGAAATATGTCTTGAAATGGTTGGAGCAGTTTGGCTACTTTTTCCAATTCTTCTGTGGACTTTGAGATAAAAACGTCAAGAAGGATTTTGAGTTCTTTTCGGTAAAATGTCGCAAAGTCTATTTCGGCTGTAGTTTGAGATAATTCATCCAATTTTTTCGGAGCACGACGAGTTCGGTGTTGTTTTTGTAGTCCGATTCAGGGCCAATATTTAATTTTCTTGCGAGAATCAGCTTTGCACTAACGCATTGATTTTCATGTTGTTTTTAAATGTCTTTATAAGACTTTGTTGTACTGCGAATGAGTTTCATGGCGACAATAATGTTAAGGTCCTGAGCTTCCAAATTTTTAGTTAAATTTTTAAATTTAAACATTAGTTTTATGTTTTCATGCCGAATAGCTCTGTTAATAAGTATGTACATTCAATTACATATTTTTAATATTGCAACTTTCAAATGCCTTTATCCTTAAACATCGACAGGTATGCTTTTGTAAATGTATTAATGCCGAAAATCGCAATCCTACATATTTCCACTGAGGTCAAATTTGCCGACTGTTAGGGGGATGAGACACCCCACCACCATACCCCCCCCCCCCCCCTTAGGTCTCTGCATTAGGTAGAATATTTGTATAAGCCTGGGCGCTCTGAATACCATATTCCATATTTTCATAATCTCAATTGTACCATAGATATTCAACCCCAATGTATAGCAATTGTATGGATCGGACAAATAAGTGGAAGCGCGTTAATTTCACTGACGAAAAAACTTCAATCTCGTCGATCCTGTTGGATTTAGGTATTATTTCCACAATTTGAGTAAGAAGGAACTAATTTTGTAGACACATTACATTTACAGAATACCTTATGTTATAACTCTAGAAAATTATACAACCAGAAAGTCTCATTTTATTTGCTCCATCGGCGAGACTACAAATCGTAAACGAATAAATATGGGCGAAAAAGATCTTTAAGCAGACATGAAGGTATAACCAAAAGTTGGCTATTTACGCTTTGAGCTCTCGCGATAGTAGCGCCATTTGTGGATGATGCCGCGGCTAAGTGAAAATCCACACCTTCCGTATCAGCTGATTCTCGACCATGGACTGATACCGTGATGACGCTCTTGGATGAACTAATTTTAAGAGGAGATTAATCGTCTTTTACGTCAAAGTTCCAAGGATGTGATAATATTACCCAAGATACAAAACCAATGAACCGAATATGACCGACAGGTGGCGCTAGTTTTGTTAAGGAGAAAATTCGCTCGATAGCAGATCTATAGGAAAATCCCTTTTGTTTCCTCTGGAACTATTCTAATGACTTTCACATTTGTACTGTTTTTAAGAATTCTCGTTATGAAATCCTAACGGGACCCCGGATTTGAGACCTTATGTTATTAAAAGAACAAGCAGGCAACTAGAAATAGTGTCACCAAGTTTCAAGAAAATACCGTTATTACTTTCCGACATACAGTCATTTTTCAAGTGGAACTATTCTATTGATTGAGTGTGTATGTAGATATCTGAGTCCATCCTAGAACTAAAACTTTAGTTTATGTACATATTTGAAATTTTTGAACATTTGTGTGTGACCAACTTTAAAAACTGTTAAAAATAAGTATGTATGCACAAAATGTACATACATATTTGCAAAGAGAAATTTCTCACGCACAAAAAAAAAACAGAATTGAAAAGCGAAATCGTATTGCAATAATAATTAGTTGATATCGTTCAAATAATTGTTGGAAATAACATTCCTTTTAAACACGATTAGTTTAATCTATTGAAAGAAAATCATTAATTAAATAATGAGTTATCATGTGAAGTGTATCACTTATAAATTGATGTCATGTTTTCATTTTTGCAATGTATGATTCAGGTTATTAGTTTTTATGCTGGTGATGTTGCATTTGGCGGAATCAAAATAATTTCTCCGGAAAGACCAGATAAGAAGGGACACATTGAGGCAAAAATGAGTCTAAGGACATTATGAGTATAAAAACACGAAGTTCTTTTCTTTGAAGTCATATTATCCGAGGAAACCTGAAAAAGTGAACTGATTGTTCGTAAAACTGACTAACAAACACGAGTACTTGGAGCAATACTCGAGAATTTATTATACGCCAAGCTTATCCATTTTTCAATAAAACTTCGAATTGAATTATTGCTAAACAACCTTCAACCCAAAGTTTCCCATATCTAATATCAAAGTTTTTAAATCTATAGCTTGCGTCATTCGTTCGATTTAGAAACCTAATTGATTGATTAGGAATTCGAAAGCCGTAAAATTGGATTTTTTGCTTGAAATAGGAATTGGCGACTTTCATGATTTAAGTACATATGTAGGTAGAGTATGTACGTACATCCAAATGAAGATTGCTTTTTTCCTTTGTTTCAAATTGTTAGTTTTGACAGTGGGTTTTTTCCCTTTTTGTTTCAAATGGGAAGACTTGACTGTGAATTTTTGACTGCACTTCTTTAGGGGCCCAAGCATGAGTCATCTGCAAAAATTTGTTCCTTTTTCTTATGCTCTTATGCATAAGAATTGCAAAATGACTCATTACAAAATAACAAATATTAAATCCTATAGTCTTTCATTCTTGTTGATTCGGTAGTAGTCACTCATTCCTATATTTGAGCACTGAGCTTTATGGCACATTCTTCTGATTCACATCACTTGCATCGCGAAAGATAACATTTTTGGGAGCATTACTAATTTCAACATAAACAATATCACATTTACAATATGCGTCGACTAATCAAACTTATTCCTTTAAATTATAAAATTTGAATTTTCAAAATCATTCAACGAACCACTCCAAGTATTCCAGCAAACCGTGCCACACACCGTAACTGATAAAATCCCCTACTGGGATCCGTGACTATAACTTGCATTTTAACTGCGGTATTCCGCCAATTCGTTTCGTCGATGAAAACAAATTTCGCGTTTATAGATCCTTGTCGAAAAGCTAGAAACTATTCTCGCGCGTATCCGCGAATCGTATTGCAACTAGCTGATGCAGATTGTCTGCGCTTGCTGAAGCCGACAGACGATCCGGCTAGTTTTGCTTGCGCACGAATCACACTGATTGTAGGTGTGAACTATTCACTCGTTTTTGGGACTTGCAAAAAATATAGAATTCGGAAGCTTCTTAGCAATATGAAGATTGGCCACTTATTGATAAAGTGCGCGACAGGTGTATGTGTTTCTCATATGGGCGAGTACATCGAGTAACTTTATCAAAGAGTTGGTATGTCGCCGTGCACATCGTGCGTGCTTATCACTTATCAATTAAATTTTCCTTCAGTTGATATGAGTAATTTTTTGGCGTTGCCAATGTATGGGTTGCGATATGCGCGATATCTAGATTTTTGACGCTGGACTAATTCGTATATGAATGTCCAACATAGGGAGCTTTTTTTCTGAATTTTTGATCGAGCTCACACGGAATTCCTGTGAGCTTAAAGATATCAATGAACTTGTTATACATATCTTTCGTCTTGCGTAGAAGCTATTATTGGCTTACCCTCGTAGTTTATTTACATAAATAGTTGATAATGAAGAAATGAAGGAACTAGGAAAATATGCTTCTGATTAACCCATTTATTCTAACAGGTATAGTGGCCGCCAAGTGATAAAACACTTAGCGCACTTAGACCAAAAGTAGGTCCATTGTGGTACCACCGAGTGTACCTTAAAGTTAACACCTAAGCTGAAAACCAGCCCGTGCTGGCAATAAATTTGTTGAGCAATAGTGGGCTCACATCTCGCAGATCATCTGTATCGTGAAAATACATTGAGCCAAGAAAACGTTTACGTTTCTCGGCCAATGCCGGGCAATGGCAAAGAAAATGATGAACACTTTCTTCCTCTTCTTCGTCATCGCAACTGCGACAGAAGTCGCTATAGGGAATTCTGAGCCTCCTGGCGTGCTCCCCGATAGGACAGTGTCCCGTTATGATCCCGACCACCTTGCCGATATGTTTCCTGTCTACTGACAGTAAGTTAGTTGATCTGGCCACGTCAAGTCGGGGCCAAATTAATCTTGTTGTAGCACCTTGAACTAGCCCTGTGCATTACAGTTATTTCTGTTTTCTGTTTACAGGAAGCGATTGGTAATTTTATATTATTGCGGTCGGCCATTACGAGCGAGACGGTCCGCATTGTAGTTTCCTTCAAATCCACTATGACTTGGTATCCACCAGAGAACGATGTTAAAATATTGACCCATCACTCTAAGCGCTGAGCGGCAGCTATCAACAGTTTTCGATGTAATCAGAACAGATTCGAGAGATCGAATTGCAGCCTGACTGTCAGTGTATATGATGACATCCCGCATCGTGACTACATGATTTCCCAACCAGGTTATGGTTTCCATTATTGCAGAAATTTCCCCCTGAAGAATACTACAGTGGCCAGGTAGACAGTGGGCCAAGTTAATGTCTAGTCCATCCGAGTGGATTCCAATACCGACTCCTTCATCTCTCTTAAAGCCATCTGTATAGAATACCAAATACCCTGTAGATAGGGAAGCATTGTTATTCCAGTGATCCCTTGACAGAATCAAACAATCGTGGTTTTTGCCAAAAGCATACTTGGGACTAGTAATCAGTCTCCAAGGGGAGGTTAAAGTTTCGAAGTATCGTAGGGTTTGCCACTGACTAGTTTCACGTAAGCGTAGTGCCGTGTTGGCAGCCATTTTTTGGCCGAATAGATCCAACGGCAGCAGATTGAGCACAGTGTCAAGTCCAGCCGAAGGTGTAGAACGCAAGGCTCCTGTTATAACAATGGAAGCCATTCTTTGTACTTTCGCCAACATAGGTTATAATAAGTAGTTTTATTGAGTGCCGACCACCATACGCAAACGCCGTACAGTAGAATGGGTCGTACGATAGCAGTGTAGATCCAATACAGTGCCTTTGGTTGCAGGCCCCAGTTCTTTCCTATTGCTTTCCTGCACGAATAGAGTGCTATAGTTGCTTTATTCACCCTCTCTTGAATGTTGGGTTTCCAGCTAAGCTTCCTATCGAGCAACAGTCCGAGGAATTTAGCGTTTTCAGCAAAAGTGAGTTGCCTATCCCGTAGCATGGGAGGGTTAACAGAAGGAATGGTGCGTCTTCTAGTGAAGAGCATCAACTCAGTTTTAGCTGGATTAAGTCCAACCCCGCTGAGGTTTACCCAGATTTCTCCAAAATAGACAAGGCGTTCTCCAATAGTCCGCTAAGAACTTCCGGGAACTTACCTGTCACAGCGATTACAACATCATCAGCATATGCCGTAACCTTGCAACCAATATCCTCGAGATTTACAAGCAATTGATTCATAGCTATATTCCAGAGTAGGGGAGATAAAATACCTCCTTGTGGTGTACCCCTGCACACGTACCTACTTACAGATGACGAGCCCAGTGTGGTGTGAATTCGTCTAGATGTTAATAGCGTATTTACGAGTGTGCAAATGGACCCTTCGACGTGAAGACTTCGAAGTGCTTCGGTAATTGCACTAGGTTTGATGTTATTAAAAGCACCTTCAATGTCTAAGAAAACAGCCATTGTGTATTACTTTTGATAAAGAGACTTTTCGATATAACTGACTAATGAGTGCAGAGCTGTATCCACTGACTTTCCTTTGCAATAAGCATGCTGAGCCGTTGAAAGAAGATGCGGTGGGATGCTAGCTCGTACATGAATATCGACGAGACGCTCCAGTAACTTAAGCATAGTTGAAGTGAGACTAATTGGCCTAAGATCGTTAGGTCGTGCGTGCGAGCTTCTGCCTGTCTTTGGGATAAACGTAACCCGCACCTCTCTCCATGTGCGAGGGATATACACTAGACCAAGGCAGGCTGTTAGTATGTTCTCTATCCAAGGATAAGTAATTTCCAGGCATTGCTGCAAGTCTGCGGGAATAATTCCATCAGGTCCCGCTGATTTAAAAGGTTCGAAACTAGAAATAGCCCATAATATCATAATTTATTCTAACGCTTTCGACTGTCATTTTAACGTATTCAAATGTTAGATTTGTATTCCTCGTTCCAACCAGTATAAGTCAGTACACCAATAACTAATACAAGGAAATATTAGGAATAAGTCTGGCCTTGCATTCAATTTCTTATTTCATCCCTTAATTGCAGGGATTGTTATTACAATTGCTTCGTTCCATCCAGAAACTTACCAACAGAACAGGAGAAACTAACTTTTCATAAACTAACTTTTTCGTGTAATATCCTGTGCAAACAATTCCGGTCAAATTTTATATAGAAGTTAGCTTATTCTGTACTGGTCTAGCTGAAAAAAAAGCTAATATTATATCTGGAATCGTGTTGTTCTCTATATGGTAGCTTCATTCATTTAACTTATTTATGCCTTTGTTTTTTTAATACACTTATACATCACAGAAGGGTTAAGTCTTAAGACTATTATCAATCATTTTCATAATTGAAAGTTTGTACAATTTTTCTTTCCTTATCTGCGGTGTACTTGAAACAAACAAAAAATAGAACTGTATGTGTACTGATGTAATTCAAAAAGCATTCGATAAAAAAATTCACAAAGATTTCATTGTCTATACTAGTTATCGGAGTTGTATAGGTCGTAAAACCTATTTATGCATTTTCATTTCAATTGATAAATTTACGAGGAATTTATCCCAAAAGTTTCTTAGGAGTAAAAGCTTTATCGAAACTTTATATGGCTCTCTCTATGCCATCGGCTATGGTAATTTACTAGAAAGTAACATGCTTCTTAGATTAGTCACTACGTCCTTACAAGTTACGGTTATCAATTAAGAAATTTGTGTTTTATGTTGATGTTTTTTTACAAAGCTATCATACCGTTTCCGTTCGGATACTTACATGAAATTCGTATGCCTGAGAGTCCTTCTAATTGTTCCCACACTCAAAAGTTCAGAATATATTCAACAACCTAATATGTTTGATGTTAGTGTACACCACCTTTAAACATTTGTTTGTCAGTTCACCCCAAATTTTTTGGAACTACTGGAAATTTGTAGAGATATTATTTAATTTTCGTGCTTTCCGCATCCTTAATTTCGTCGTCAGTCCGGCCGTCACCATGGCTTCAGTGATTACGTCGAGCAGCAAAATTGATATCACCGGAGCGACCAAAATCCACAAGTTTTTTAGCAAAGATCATTCCAACCATACAAAAACTAGCTGGCTAGTGCAGTTCATCTCAGAAGCATACGAGCTTCGTCAATTTCAATCATCGTATGAGTTGTCTCTACGAACGCAAACCTTAAGATATTTACGAGTATGTAATTTGATCGTTGATCGGGACAGTTGGTAGGCGAGTAGCTACAGCTTATGGCTGTAAGAAATTGGAATAGAGATGGAACTCCATATAACATTGAAACCTACTGAATAGCATTTTACCTTTGAGTGTGTGCTGTATGTAACGTGTACAAACAGGAAGATATCTTCCTTATCTTCAGTCCTTCGTAGATGCCCCTGTGACTTTAATCGACGGAGAATAAGCTATGGTAAGAATTAGTGGAGGCAAAATTTTGATCTCCATTGTTTCAGGTTCACTAAAGTTAAGGTCTGTTTTCCGCCCTATATCAGAAGAACCTATCTTAGCAATTGAAGCAAAAAGATAAAAGCTGTTTTCCTGAAACTCTCAAGCTAGGATAATTTCTAGGAAAATGATCCATGGTATAATCTCTTCCTTTACTTCATTGTAGCCAAGAATGAAATGAGGCTTACCTCAGTCTTCAGTTCAGTGGGAAAAAATGCAATAAAACGACAGGGGAAGACTAGTAAAGATATCGAGACAGTCTAAATGAAAAGGCCTCGACATAGAGTATGGCTCCAAGTTTTGTTTCCGGGATATTTAGGACAATTGAGGCCTTGGTACTCAAGGCGTCTTTGAAGACCCCACGTGCCCGTTCCCGTAAATTTCTACTTTTGGTTATTAAAACTTTTTTTTTCTGGAAATATTTGGGATCTTTTTTCAAGGATATTCCTGATCAGAATTTAAGTGGTTTAGATGTCCTACAAGTTCCCCTGGATGGTCCAAATCCTCCAAAATTAATACAATATAAAATGATGATGCTTTTATTTCTAGAGGTTTTCACAAGAATGCTGTACCTATACACATTTCTTCACAATTCAATTCCTTGCGTACGAAGTTATTATAATTTCCGAAAGATGTTGCCTGAGTTGCTGTTTTTAGAATCTTGGGAGGAATCATTTGTAGAGACTGATGCTTCTACTTCATATGCAAAGTTTATTACATCACTTTGTTCGCATATTGCAGCGTGTACGTCTACCTTACCATTGAAAAGTAATAATACAAAATTGAAACCATGGATTTCCAACTCACTTTTAGGAATGGTTAATTTAAAAAATAAACTCAGTCAAAAGTTAGCAAAACGTCCAAGTGATCGAAAGTTAAAACTTAAGGTAGAAAAACTTCGTGCCAAACTGAAAAAGAAAATCAATATTTGCCGTGATAGTTTCTATAAAGCCCGTCTTGCGTCTGTTAAGGGAAATTTGAAAGGCGAATGGAAGGTTGTAAATAGCATTCTGAATAGAAGTTCTGTAAGCAGCGATCCCGTTGCAGTTAATATATGTGACTGTTTAGTCACGGATCAATTGTTGCTGCTGCTTGCTCACCAACAAGTAACATCGATCCTATTTGCTGTAGTGAATGTTTTGAGATAGAGGTTGTGAATACATTCAAATACTTGGGATTAACGCTTGATTCAAGGTTATCCTTTGCGGACTATACACAAGATTTAGCCAAATACTTTCGTTGCTCTCCCAGGTATTTTTATTATTTGAAAAAACTTTGTTCCGAAGCACTTCACTCCAAACTTCAATATGGTATTGCTTGTTGGGGAGGAGCTTATTTGAATAAGATACAACCACTTCTCATTTTACAAAAAAATGTGATACGAATTATTTGCAATAAACCCCCGAAGACATTCTAGTTTCGTGTTATTTCACAGTCAAAATGTTCTTCCCGTCCGGCATTTATATTGCTTTAAAGTTTTGAAAATTTTCTTTGCCAGATCGGGAAATTTAAACTTCAGAATAATATCCGATTACAATCTTCGGAGAAACTTGGCTAATATGGTATCAGTCCCTTTTTCAAGAACCACCGCATTTCAAAATCATTTTTTAGTCTCGTCCTGCCGTTTATTCAATAAACTTCCACAATCGATTAGATCAGAAACAGTATCTGGAAGGTTTCTTAAAAGTGTTAGAAAATGGTTATTTGAGTTTGATTATGCTAGTTTAGAAAATATTTTCTCTGGCATTTTGGTATAATAATTTTCTTTTTTTTTTTAAGAGAATTCGCTTTTTTTGTTTGTAATTTTGAATTTTATTTGAATTTTTGAAATTGAATTACCTAATTTGTAATGTTTCATTTGAAGTTCACCCCACATATTCACTTTTTTTTTATTATAAGATAAATGTCAGTTTTAAGTAACATTTGCCACTATCCTTAATGCTATTTTTAGTGTTAGGGTATAAAATGTTCCAATATTTTCATAGTACTTTTATGCATAGCACTTTTATGTAAATTTTATTGTATTTTTGTATTAAAGGAATTATGAAATAAATCTATCGATCTATCTATCTATCTATCTATCTATCTATGTGCAGATGTCTTTCCACTATTCAAAAAGGGATCGAAAAATGAAGTGTGCAATTATAGACCTATTTCACTTCTCCCAGTGATTAGCAAGGTTTTTGAAAAACTTATGAAAAAAAGGGTTGTCTCTTTCTTAAACGTGTCTAATTTTTTTTAGTCCATTGCAATTTGGAATTAGGGAAGGGAAATCGACGGAAGATGCATTGCTGCTTTTTTGCTTTAGGATCTTTTCTAATGTTGATAGTAAGAAAAATACAGCGGCTTTATTTGTGGACACAACAAAAGCCTTTGATATGGTCAACCACAATCTTTTGCTAACTAAACTTGAACAGGCAGGTTTTCGAGGATTTATGTTAGACTGGTTTAAATCATATCTCACAAACAGGTCACAATAAGTAAAAATTGGCGAGATCAGCAGTAAAGCTAAGCTTTTAACTTTAGGAGTCCCTCAAGGTTCCGTTTTGGGGCCCGTACTGTACTGTGTACTGTGTACATAAATTCCTTATTTAGTGTGGACTTTAAGGGATTGATCACCGCTTTCGCGGATGATATTGGATGTACCTACGGTTCTAGAAGTCCTTTGGACTTAGTGGCGGACATTAACTGGGATCTAAATTTGTTAAGAGGTTGGTTTGCAGAACATAAGCTAATCATTAGCTCTAAAACTAAGCTTATGTTTTTTAATTTATCTTCTAGATCCATAATTTATGACGAGTTTTGGTATCACGCTCCGGATTGCTTACGTTTTACTCTGGATACTTGTAGATGCTTTTCCCTGCCTAACAGTCCTTCGTTTAACCAAAGCAATCAATGCATTGATAACTGCTTTTCTATAGGAATTGTAGATAAGTTTAAATATCTGGGTCTGACACTTGACTCTAAATTGAGTTTTGCTTCCCAAACACAGAAGCTAAGTAATTATTTCCGATGTTCCTTGAGATATTTTTATTACTTAAGAAGTGTGTGCTCCAGTGATCTTCTAAAAATAATTTATTTTAGGATCTTCCATTCCAAACTGCAATATGGAATTGCGTGTTGGGGGGGAACAAATTATAATAAAATCCTTCCTATTCTAATTTTGCAAAAGAGCGTGGTGAAAATCATTTGCCGTAAACACCGCAGATACCCTAGTTTTATATTGTTCCGCGATTTGAATATCCTTCCAGTCCGTCATTTGTACTGCTTTAAAGTTTTAAATATATTTTTTGCTCGATCTGGTAATGTTAATTTTAGATTACGTTCTGAATATAATCTTCGAAGCAATTTCGAAAATATGGTAACAGTTCCTTTTGCTCGTACCGCAGCATTTCGAAATTTCTTTTTGGTTTCCTCTTGCCGGCTATTTAACAATCTTCCGCATTCAATTAGAGCAATAACAGCGCCTGGAAGATTTTCTAAAAGTGTCAGAAAATGGCTCTTTGAATTAAACTTTGATAATTTGGAATCCCTATATTCTAACATCCTGGTATGATTGCAACGAGTTTTGTCTTTTGCTTTAATCGAGTACCTATTGGTTTATTTTGCATTTTCTTTTGTATTACTTATTCCATTAGCGGGAAATATACTCTGTCTTTTCCATTGTACAAACTTTTTATCACCCCACACACACACACATTTATTTGATATTTGTTATACTTCGAAGTAACATTTAACACTATTCCTAGTTCTTTATAGTTTTAGAATAAAAAATGTTTCAGTTTTCATAATTTTTTAAGTTAATCACATTATTTATATAAGTTATGTTACAAACATTGAATTTTTTGAAATAAATACAATACAATACAATCCTTTTCTGATTCTTATTAGCCATCATCGTCAGAAGACCAGGGACCGCCCTCCACTCGCCACCCCCCTCCCCTGCCATGTGTTTTTTTTTCTAGCGCTGTATTTCGCACAATTTGGCACCAAAACTCAACTCAACACTTTTTTAGTGTTCGGGTTTTCCTTCTTTTTAAACTAATTTTTCTACACTAATTATGCACTTTACAAAAAGTACAGAAAAGCAGTGGCGTAGAGAGGGGGGATCAATCCTTGAAATCATTTTCATAACTGCAATAGAAAATTTAGCACTTCCTAAAATTTCAATTGTATAATAGAAGCGTATCGATAGAATAGCAACACTACGGCACAGGCCTTTATGTGTACATATTTACTTTTTCACATTGGATCTGGAGTCTCGCACAAGCAAGCCCTACGGAAATAGTCTAGTCTGCTATTATTAAATGTAAGCACTGATTGAAAATTTGTTGCCAGAGAATCTTAGACCCGTATTTATAAACATACCTTAGCTCAAGGAAACCTTGAGTCAAGGATGCCGAAATTAAAAACCTTAAATGTCATTTTCCATACTTTTTCATAGAAATCACTTATATTCACGAGTCAATGCATCCTTGATTTAAGGAGAAACTCAAGGAGACCTTGAAATTCTCTATAGTCAAACTCACTTGAAGTCAAGGTAGCTACCCGCCTACCTTGAAATATTATATTTAATATACATATAATATTTAATAATAAGTCTATTGAAAACTTAGAGGGGATTCACATTATGGACAGGATTTACTAAAACCACTAAATTAATCCAGTCAACACCCGCCTACTAGATTAAATCATGTGTCATTAAATTCAAAATACATCGTAGAATGTAGTACTTGCATTATTCAAATTACAGTACAATATGGTACAACTGTCAACTAAATCTAGGATTTAGTAAATCCTGTCGATAGTCTGAATCGCCCCTTAAGGTCGCCTTAAATCAAGGATGCATTGACTCCTGAATATAAGTGATTTCTATGGAAAAGTATGGGAAATGACATTTAATTTTTTGAATTTCGGCACCCTTGACTCAAGGTCTCCTTTAGTTAAGGTATGTTCATAAATACGGGCCTAATGTTCGGCTCAAAAATTTAAAAATAATGTGGAACACGGAGTGCTCTTCCACATAAGTGCAATTTCCAATGTGGAAATATACAGTACGTAACATTATAAAGATTTCTTCAGGAGAGTGTAAAGCTAATGCTAATGAAGACTGAAATTTTTGAGCATACTCTATTGTTTGAGTTTATCAACATTCAGTTTTTTTTAAGTGAAAATTTGACGAAAGGTTTTATTGTACATATATAGCAGGTCACAGCAAGCCTAGACTCTGTCTTCTCGTTCGTAATTTTATTGAATTTCATACGAACCAGGATTATGATTTTTTAAATTAAATCTTCTATATTTTTTTTAGAAATTTCCAAAATTGAAATACTATAAGACTATATTATGCAGTAATTCGAAAACAAATTAACAAACAAACGGAGTTCCCCGTTCCGTGAAGATCTCTCAGGGTTTTCGCGAAGATATCCAAAAATAGGAAAAATGTAGAAAGACAAATGGCAAACAAAAAATGTTTCTAAGTTTTAAAATTCCGAAGCTTAGTCTGCTGCATTGTAGCAGAAATCAATTTAACTGTCAAATATTTCGCCAGCAACAGACAGGGGCGTACGCAGAAAAATATTTCGGGATGGGTTTTAAGAACGAGGTTTACGTTGGCAGGGAATCCAGTCTAGTTCAGATAAATTAACTGAATCTGTCAGCCTTATTCTGTGGTTAGTAGCATTTCAAGTGTCAGCTGCGCTACTTCTGAGTGAAACTATACACGGATCATAGTTTTCTACAGTATATTTTTTTTTGTAGTGCCTTCCTGGCACTAGGCCTTCTCAACCTTCAGAAGAACAGCAACATATTATCCACAACTTTCCGAGTGCTGAGTCTCTCGCTCATTGTCGATAAAATTTCTTCATAAATTACTCCGATGACGGGTATTCCAAACCATTTTCATTTTCCGTCTTCATATAAAGAAGTACTCATTTAGCATCTCAGTGAAATCATAGTCCGTCACATGATGAATTCTAAAACTAAATCATAAACTGAATCTGTCTACAGTGGGTTTCGAAACCACCCTGTGCTTCGAAGGTGATTACCCTAGCCACAATTCCAACCAACCTACTGTTTAAAAAAATATCATTAATACATCTGAAAATTTCGGAGGAGGTAGGATCGCCACTGGCATCAGAGACTCGACCGATTTTCTCTTACAACTTTCTACTATATGAAATAGAAAAGAAAGTAGTGTGTACCTGAAAAATAAAGCATGCCCACAGTGTTTGTAACGAGGTTTTTGGGAAATAAATTAGAGGATTAAATTTTTTGCTAGTCAAAACTTTTTTACAATTTTTTTTTCTAAACGAACGGTTAGTAGTCAACATTTTAAGTTCTACCCACCTTTCCAAACAATTGGCTGATAGCATTCCCAACGAGCTCTCGTCTTCACAATTTCCATTTTCTGGACATCAAACTAAATGATTTATTTTAATCCCTATTTTGAGGTGTTCCGGCCAGAAAAACGGCGACGCTGGGTGTTCCGTGACTTCGAAACTTAGAACCTCTGAACCTTAGAAAAAGCATAGTAACCCATGCCATGCGTTAGTCCAGAATGGCTATGTGATCACATAACCCATATGTGTTTGACTCCAAATTTATTACACTACACTCCACGAAATAATTCAAACGTCAAAATATTGTCGATGCAATTATTAACCCTTCTGTCGTCGCCTCCGAGCTATTATGCCTAAGGTGTAGCTGAATTTTTTGTGAAATCAATCTTAATTTTTAAAGAGGTTTAATTTTGGATCTTGAAACAGTTTACACACTATGTCTTACGATGATGCCCCATTTTTTTCGTTTCTTTAGACATAGTTTACACTTCGCCGAACGTTTGATCGCATTTGTGGCCGTCGGTTCCTTTGAAATATATATGGAAAGGGTGGAAAATATTGCTGAACGATATTTTTCATCAAGATATAGTACCAATGGTATGTCTGGATCTATACGCCAACAGAAGGGTTAAATATCACGTTGGCATTTTAAGAGAGTAATAAATATTACGCGGATATATTATATTCTCAATTGTAAACAAAAAATTGACGTTTGAATAAAATTTTCACGCATACTATGAACTGCAATAGTGTGAAAACGGTGCCATTTTTATTTTCTGATGGCCATTCTGGACTAACGCATTGCATGGGTTACTATGCTTTTTCTAAGCTCTGAACTAACCCAATATAAAGCGGTGATACTCCAATCCCAGTAGCGAATATTTGTACAAAAATTGGAATACTGTGGATTCACTCACCGTAGTAGTAAAAAAGCCAAAATTATGGATGCAATATTTTTAGTACTCAGTTTTTTATTTGCATGGCGAAATTGCTTTCTATTTTGCACCAAAATTTGCTCCAAAAAACTGCTAATTTGAAGAGTAATAAATACAGAAATTGTTATTCTGAAATTCAGCATCTGATTACCGTAAAAGTATAAGTACGATTGCAAAATGAAAAGCTATCTACGCCACTGAAAAAAGTAGTTCAACAAATAATAAAAATTAAAGAACATCCGAAATTTTAAACACATGGTACTGGGCAAATTGAGTAAATTAATAAAAAGAAACTTCTAAAACAATACTTTATATTAGATTCCATTTATTAATACATAAATTTACACTGAGCTTCAATGAAACCGGGCCACACGGTAAGCGCGAACTCCAATCAAAACAGGCATTGTGTTTGTTGCGTGAGTTAACGGTATTTCAGATAAAAATCATAGTCATTTGAATTGTCATTAAATGCACTTTCTGTAGATATAACTTTCATAGTTGTAAATTTCATACTTTTTTTAGAAAATTGAATTTGAGTTCGAAAATGGCGAGTGGCCCGATTTTTGTGAAGCCGAGTGTATTATCTAACCTGTCTTTATAATGGATGACTTATGATTTCTTGCCACAATAAGTATGACGCAATTTTCTACTCATCCCAACGTACTTATATCTAATTATTATTACTCATTCTGTGTAGAATGACCTATACTACCTCATCCAAACATTCGTGCCAGTTTGATGAGTTTTTTTTTCGAATTACATATACAATACATACACATAATAGTTTGTCATTTGCTCGAATTTTGTTTCATAGACAATTCTTGCTCTAGACATTAAGATTAGGTAACAAATAAAATAATGATTGAACTATCAATTTAGTAGCGTTTCTTTAGTTCCAGAACAGGACAACTTAGCTTCCATACAAATTTGATAGGAGTTGTTTTAAATAAATCACTGCCATTCCCTATTCTAGAGCCAAAGAAACGCAACTATTATTACTCTGTAACTAAATAATTATTGCACTATTATCGGAGTGTATATAAACTAAAAACACTGGAAATCGGATTGAATAGGTACCACAACCCCATTCACAGCTATATTTTACTACATCATCAATTCATCATAAATTTATTCGTGAAATTCATAAAAAATAATTTGAAAAATGGAATTATTTAATGGATTTGAATTTTTACTGAATATAAACCGAATATATTAATCACATTTTATCTAAAATACATACATACTAAAAGTGAAACGTTTTATGTACATATGGCAACACACGTTATTTCGTAACGAAATAACAAAACGGTGTAAAAAGAATTTTAGTTCAAGCCCAAAATTTAACAAAAATAATGCATATTGGTCGATTCACACATTTGATTCATCAGCCATCAGCCACAATCCCAGTCATTTTTCATTTATGAAATGACTGTGGCTGATGATTGAAATATCGGAACTCATCCTTATAACATAATTTAATGTTAATTCTTTCTGAATAAACTGTATGCATATAAATGCAGCAAAAATGCAATTCTGCTAATGCGACTGGGTAATAAATATGAACTTTAATCATAAATTAAGTGGTTCACCAAAATTTTCTTGACACACACCTACTTCCATATCACCCTACCATCGCATATTTGAATTTTGATTTGACCCTGCCTGAATACCAGCTGCCTGCAGCTGAGCCACGCGATCTTGTATTGTATATCGATCCTTTTTCGGAAAATGTAAAGTATAATCGGGAACAGGAACGGGTGGCAAAACTTCATGATCCTCAACATGAGCCAGAGCCTTACGGGGTGCTGACATATCATCGCGGGCATTGAAGTACGACCAGGGCAATTGACTTCGCAGCTCGCCCGTTACATAGCTCGTAGGCCTTTCAACGGGCGCAGAACTTCGTTCAGCCCCCACGTTTCTTTCATATTCCGCATATCGTTCCGATTGCGAACGGCCAACTTCAATCGGGACACGCCTAACGTTGCTGCCCGAATGTCGTTTCTCTGGAACTTGTGGTTGATACGCATGCTGACCGGAATTTGTTCGCCGATGAACTACAACATCCGGTTGATTAGAAGCCATCATCACTTGCGATGCATTACTGGGTGGCTTGACCCGCTTTTGTTTCCGGTCGGCCGGAATGGCATACAAGTCTTGGACGACAAATTCCATTGGATTATCGGCCGGTTTCAATTGTTCGAAACTTCGGCGATAAAGGTCGGCAGGTTGAGTGGGATGATCGGCTGGAATCCGTGTTGGGACATAATAGTACTGATTGGGATCGAGTTGTTGGGGTCGACCAGAGACGCCTCTCGGGGGCTGAAATATTGAGAAAACTAGTCAGAAAATAAAATATAGAAATATAATAGAAAATCTTACCGAGTTCCTATCGTTCGAGTCCAAGCCATCATTTCGATTCAGGATCAATTGTGCTGCTTGCCGGACGGCCCATATCATTCCGATTAGATTGAACAAAAAGAATACGACAAGTCGGGAAGAGACACAAATAAAAATCACAGCCGGATAGTAAAAGTGGTGGTAGTTCTTTTCAGCGGCTGGTAGAATTTCCCAAATGTTCAGAACATTTAAATAGTCGAATGTGCCTAACGCCGTCTTTGAATCAAAGGAAATAAATTAAAAATTATTCATTTAAATTAAAGTGGTTATGATAATAAATTACCGTTGTGTGGACACTGTCGTATATATGGAATATGGTGGCTATCACATCCAGCAGGCATCCGGCTATTATGACTATGGCCCATGGCGTAAAGCACAAGTGGAAAGCAGTTTTATTTAAATTGTTTCGTGTGGCGCCAACTGAAATTGAAATGATTGAATTAGTCCTGAGATTGCAAAATGTGTTGGAGAACATTTTTTTTGTTTCTTATGTTTTTTTTTTGTGCCGATCACGAATCCGGAACTTCCCACCAAAATTTCGCTGCGAAACACGGTAAAAATCGTGAAAAAATCCTACGATCAAGAATATATAAAGGTAAAGTCTAACTCATTCATAATGGCAGTGGCGTGGACATTTTAATATAGAGGGGTTAGTGTAATTTAATTAGTGTTTATGTTGTAAATCGTTCATGAGTTCGAATCTCACCGTGGATCATGGTGTTTTTCGAACTCACGAGCTTGTGACGGACTATGATCTCACTCAGATGTTAAACGAGTACCCATTTGTGGGGATAAATAACACTGCTGAGCGTGATGCTGATCTCATTACCTCAACAAAAATCAGATAAGATCTTGGAAATGGGATGTCACTAACACATCCTGCGGCCTTAGTCCAATGTTGGATTATCGCGCCTGTTATTTTTTTTTTTAGGTGGTAAATCGCTAGCATTAACAACATTTGCATACGATTCAAGACGGATAAGTGCACATGTGCATTGCACAAATTTATTGGAGCAGACGTTTGGAACCATTGGACTATTTTTCGAATTTATGCGATCCAAGCCGGAGATATCCATTATGTTTATTGATTCAATTTGTGGATATCTAGAAGAAGGGAAATCAAGTCTATTGGATTATATTTGTCTTCAAGGAGGTAAATCTGAGAGCTAAAAAATGGGGAGCAAACTTAACGTTGAGATTGCACATTGTCTTGATGAAAAAAAATGTTTAGCAAAAGGGGCAGTTTCTTTGTGATTCCAGCGTTCGTTATCAGTCTTAGTCGGTCTTCTAATACGATCGCAAGACTGCACCACTAAGATAGTCGTTAGCTTGTTAGAAAATTTTGATATTTCATTTTTAGCGAACCGCTTTTTTTTGGATGTCGTTTTCCCAATTTTGTGAAAGCAAGGCCATAATGTTAACATTCAGAAATTGTAATTGAAAATGTACAAAAAAATCAATTCTGAGCAACCCACTCAAGTGTTGACGTCCCAAAAGCCTACAAAAAGCTACTCTACTCGCAGCATCGATGTGCGATGCTCATCCCTCAAGGTGCCCCCCTCAAAAGCGACGCCTTGCACGGCATTGTTGCATTCTGCTGTTAATTTGATAATGGTGACCCCTAAGTTGATTTTGCCTACATTTCAAAAAGAAGGGTAGAGCCCATTTTATAACAATTGTTGTCAAAGTTCGAAAACTTTATAGAGTCGCTTGCACATGGTTCTGTCAAATTTAGTTGTTAAAAACTATAGTGTTATTTGACCGATAAACGATGTATACCCCTACATCGGAGATAGTTTGTCCCGTCTTTTGTCGTCGAATTATTGTTGGTCTAAACTAGGGTTGTCCACCTTGTTTCTTATTGGTCCAGGGGATGGATTCCATATCAGCTTTTTGTTCAAATTCCGTATTGGCTTTGTTTAGTGCAAAAACAAACAATTATAATCGTCAAAAAAATAATAAATAGAGAGCAATAATTTTTAATTATTTTTTGTGGTTAAAATTGTCTGTTTTTCGGGTTTATAATTTAGGAATGAGGGAGATCGAAATGATTTGGAATAGAGTGTCATATAACCGAGACTGGTAACACAATATTGGACATAATTGGCCCTTTTGATGGGAGTTGATTTTAAAATAAATTGAGTACAGCTAATTGATGACATGCCACAGCTTTAGCACTTTCGCTGCGAAAGGTATATTTTACGTAGGGGAGACCGGGGCTGGTTCTAACAGGGGCAGGTATTAACAGGCTGATAGACGCCAAACTATCAGACTGAGAGACAAACAAATAATGATTGTCCTGTTTGTACACAATGCTAAACGTGTCGAGACTCGTCAGTTTAGTCTGCGCCGTCGCAGTAACGAGTTGTGTGTGGTGTGCCCATATGAACAGGTAAACGATCTTTTTTGCGTTTTTATTTTGTTGATTTTCAATCTTAATATAAATTTCAAAGATGTGAAACTTTAACTTATATATGTTATGTTATAAGTGTTTATTCAGCTATAGATGCACTCTAATTTCTTGCTGCTAAATTACGGACTTATTATAGTGCAATGTGATTTCTGGAAAATTGGGCTTTGGGGTTAGTTTTAACAGAACACACGGGGTAAGTTCTAACATGTTAACACTTACCCAAATCGCGAGTTAAGTTCCTGTGTTAGGATATTAAGGCTATAGTTCCATTTTTTTAATTACCTGTGATTGTTTTTCAAAGAAGATGTTTATTATATTTTTTGAGTTTAAGAAAACTGCTATAAAAGCTAAAGTTTTGTTATTTAATTATCTTTAGCATTAAAATATCACTCAGTACTGAATATGATGATACTGATCGTTGTATTTAATTAATATGAGACTGAAAAAAAATAAAGCTTGATTTTGTAGATTAACTGGTGTTTAATTATTTGCAAAAAGTTCAAATTCGATGATTATCCTTCCTGTTAGAACTTACCCCAGGGCTGTTAGAACCAACCCCAGGCTGGGGTAAGTTTTAACTTGTGAGTTTCTTAGGAAAAACGCCTTATTATTCAGAATGTAATACGTTTACAATAAATTAAATAATTTCTATTTAAAGTCCTATTAATGACGAATTATATGGCAGAAAGTCATGTCTCTAACGCAAAAGGTTGGGTAGCTAAGAAGTTTTGTTTAAAATTTGTTAGAACCAGCCCCAGTCTCCCCTACATAATGAGACACAATTTGCTTGTTTGGCATAAACTGGGTAATTTTCCTAGCAAGTTTATTTTTGGTATTATTATATTAGTTATTTTTTAGCCTTTTCAAATTCAACAAAAAAACATACACTATCAGTTAATACAACTAGCTTTCATTGATGCTACGTATGTAAAATAGAAAGATTGTATGGAATACTGATAGTGCACAACATGCACAAGTGCACGAAAAAATCGTGCATTGTCGATGTGTTATCCGTATTTTACTGTAATTATTTTTGTTTATTTTTACTATTTACATATTGTTTCGCAACGAAATTTTGGCGGAAAGCTTCGGATTCGTTCTCAGCACCCCAAAAATTTGTGTATAAAAAACTACCGGCGTACAGAGGGCTGCGCCCGCAATAGGAGGGTTTTTTAGAATTTGAATTGTGAATATTTTTTGTACATATATTTTATAGGCAATAAATAAGAATTGTGCACAACATTAATGAAATGTTTCCTGTAAATCTATTTTTGGATTGGTCTTAATAAACGCGTTTCACCTTTAATTAGACCAATCCAAAAATAGATTTACTATTTACCCAGTAAAATAAATTAGAATATTTTCATTTTAAACCTTTTTAAAGGCTCCATAACTTTTGAAAGAATGCTGCTTCAGCCATAAAATTGTGTAATAAGTATTGACAATAAGTTCAAGATCATTTTAAGGTAAACATTGAGTCGCTCCGGTCAAGGACCCCCATTTAAATTTGTCAAAACGACATGTCCACGACTCCCCCAAAATTGGAGCAGAGTGCTAAATTTTGGTTTGTTGCGATTAGAGGTCATAGTCAACCCACCCACAACAAATCAGCTCATTCGGATAAAAACTAAGGGTATCTTCCATACAAAGTGACCCATCAGGAGTTTGTTCTACGTACTACTCATTTTATAAACTGCAGAACAAAGTTGTCTTGGGTCACTTTGTATGGAAGGTATCCTTAGTTTTTATCCGAATGAGCTGATTTGTTGTGGGTGGGTTGACTATGACCTCCAATCGCAACAAACCAAAATTAAGCATTCTGTTCCAATTTTGGGGGGAGTTATGGACATGCCGTTTTCAGAAATTTAAATGGGGGGGATAATGGGGGTCCTTGGCTGGAGCGACTCAATGTTTACCTTAAAATGATCTTAAACTTATTGTGAATATTTTTACAAAATTTTACGGCTAAACTAGCATTTTTTCAGAAGATATGGAACTTTTAAAAAAGGTCTAAAATGAAAATATTCTAATTTATTTTCTAGTCTAATATTATGTTCAGAGTGGGCGAGAACGGATTTATTTCGGCGTACGTTTTCAGAAATCACCGAGAAGTGTTCATAGTGCACTACACTCATCCCTCATTATACGGCCTCTCTTTATACGGCATTTCGCTCTTACGGCTTTTTTCAATCATGGCACTATTTCGATATACGGCATTCAATAATTCGTTATACGGCTGAATATATTTTTGAGAATTCCCCTTTTCAGGGACGTACCGAGCAAACATTTGTTGGGGGGGTGAAAAGTAAAATTTGCCGACTACTTTTGAAAATTCACCAATTATAATTAGAGTTACGGAAAATTCGGTTTTACGAAATAGATGCGAATTTGGGCGAAAATTGCTCAATTATGCGAATAAATGCGAAATGTTCTAATTTGGACCTTTTCCATAAAAAGTTTATTTTGGTCCACAAATATCAATTATTATTGGAGATAATTTTTCATCTCAAATCTTTTTTTCAGACGTTTTCCGTTAATAAAAATAGAGAAATTGTTAAATGCAGAGAGTTCGCTGAATCACGAGCACCAAGGCTTGCAGAACACCGAGAAAGCACTTTAGTTGGAGGTTTGATGAATGAACTTTATTTTCTATGCGATTTTTTTAGGGAAAGTTTTTCTCGTGGTTCGGCGGGCCCCAAAATTGAAATAAACTTTACATAAAGATAAAAGCGTAACGATATTAGCATATGCATATGCCTGACCAGTTTCTCGTTTTACCGTTACCGTAACTCCTTGAGGATGGGTCTTGTCGACTAGTATCTATGTGTGTTGTCAGAATTCGGAGTATGTTGCAGTTGGCAGACAAACTTCATACTGAATAATAAACACGCGACGTTTTGTTTTGCAACGTGAGTTTTGAAAATTGAAAAAACGACAAGAATATTTACAAAACTAGGTTTTTATGAAAATTTCAGCGAATTTTCTAATATCCAAAATATATTTTTTGAGCGTTCATGTAAACATCGAAAAACACAAAGCCAGAAACATGAAGGATTGTTATATGTATAGAAATTTGATTCAACCAAATAAGTTGTGACCCGCAGTAACTTAATTTTGGACCATCGCTCCACAATTCGATGTAAATCCATTTTATGGACACTATCCTTCGCAGAAAACATTAGCATCAAATTGTCTGTACGTTCATCCTCCATTAGCGTTCGTAAATGATTGATTAGTAATGGTAATTTACTAAATGATCGTTCGCTCGAAGCTGATGTCACTGGACATGTCAAAATAAGCTGAATAATGTTGTAAGTTTTCGGTCCTTAGTTTGAAAGCCTCTCTCGCGATCTCCCCAAAAATTTTGACACTCGGAGTAATTATCAAGAAGAATTTGAATTTCAGCATGAAGGCATGCAGGGATCTTCTTTGAAATACAATGCAATTTTTCCTATCGGCCAGAATTTGAAATATGTCCTGAAATAGTTGGAGCAGTTTGGCTATTTTTTTTTCAATTCTTCTGTGGACTTTGAGATAAAAACGTCAAGAAGGATTTTGAACTCTTTTCGGTAAAATGTCGCAAAGTCTCTTTCGGCTGCAGTGGAGATGATTCGTCCAATTTTGCGGAGCACGACGAGTTCGGTGTTGTATTTTGTAGTCCGATTCAGGGTCAATAGAGAGTTTTAGCGAGTCGTTGGAAATAATACGACATAATTTGACATTCCATATAAAAATTCGCTTGCTTACCGTATACGAAACAGTATATCATAATTTAGCATGTCCTAAGGAGGCATGGATGTATTTCCGTGTGTGTGACGTCTTTAAACAGTCAAAATTGTCGGGTCGCGATTTTTAGCTGTTGTAAAATTATGTAATTGAAAACTCTCGTAAAAGTTTTACGTACGATTCGATGAGTGTATTTCATTTGAAAACCAACAATATTATTATACCCTTCGCTCATGAGTGAAAGGGTATATTAACTTTGCCATGAAGTTTGTAACGCATTGAAGGAAGCATCTCCGACCATATAAAATATGTATATATATGATCAGCGTGACGAGCTGAGTCGATTGGACGATGTCCGTCTGTCCGTCTGTCCGTCTGTCCGTCTGTCCGTCCGTCTGTCCGTCCGTCTGTCTGTCTGTCTGTTGCGACGCGTTTTGCTCGGCCAGTTTAAAAGCTATGAAGCTGAAACTTTGTACACATGCTTCTTTTTGTTGCAGGCAGTTTGTATGTTTGAATCGCTGAAATCCGACAAGGGGGTCGTGGGGCTGCCATACAAACCTACCCCCAAAATTAGGTTCTTCTTAAAAAAACTTTTTTATTTAAGCATCAATTTCAATAAAATTTCACACAAATGTGTTTTCATTGCTGACACATAATATATGTAAAAATCGATCAAATCGGACAATGGGGTCGTGGGGCTGCCATACAAACCTAGACCCCCAAATTAGGTTCTTCTAAGAAAAACTTTTTTATTTTCTCATCGATTTCAATCAAATTTCGCACAAATGTGTTTCTAGTTATATCAAAAAACTTATGTAAAAATTGACCAAATCGGACCATGGGGTCATGGGGCTGTCATACAAACCTAGCTCCCCAAATTAAGTTCTAAGATATTTTTTTTTATTTATACACCAATTTCAACAAAACTTCACACAAATGTGTTTCTATTGATGACACAAAACATATGTATGAATAGATGGAGTCGGACCATGTGGTCATGGGGCTACCATACAAACCTAGCCCCCCAAATCAAATTTTTTAAAAAAAAAGAAAAAACGTTTTTATCTGCACACAAAATTTCAATCAAACCTCAGAAAATTATATTTCTATTGATGCCACATAACAAACGTGGAAATAAATGAGATCGGACTATGGGGTCGTGGGGCTGGCATATAAACCCAACCCCAAAATTAGGTTCTTCGAAGAAAAACTTTTTTATATATCCACCAATTTCGACCAAATCTCATAGAAATTTGTTTTAATTGATGCCACAAACATACGTAAAAATTGATGGAAAGGCCATGTGTTCATAGGGCTGCCGTACAACCCTCCCCCCTTTGGTTCTTCTAAGAAACTCGCATCCCCCGCTTCCCCCATTAAATCTTCGCCACGGCACTTATGTGAAAATTCAAGGAAAAGCATGGAAGCGGGGAGGACTAAACACAAGTCATAGATACGCCCAAAAAACTTTTAGCCCGAAGTGAGCGAAGGGTATCCAAATTTCGGCCGCGCCCGAAATTAGCCTCGGTCTCGTTTTTCCTATAAATCGTTCTAAGTATCAAAATGTGCTGGCGTAGTCATCGATAGTCGTTTGCAACATATTTCGTCACTTCAAACTGACCGTCCATTCTCTTATCACGGAGAAATTAAGAACATTGTCCAACAGATGAAACTGAACAATTTGTTCGGGTGTCAGTTAAAATATCGGCGTGAGCCGAAATGTGCTGAATAATGGAGTTTAGGTTTGAGAACTGGGTGCTTACATGTTTTCATTTAAAAAAATCAAGGTTTCATAGAAAACACGCAAAAAAGCGTATTTTCAATGTGTCATTTTGTATGGAAATTAAAATGATTTGGGTCAATTTTCATTCGAAAACATGAAAATAGCCCCAAATTAGTACATATTTTCGGTCACTGTGAACAAATTATAATGCCGAAATATATATTCAATTAAACTCTAATGTGTTATACATCATTGCAAAGGTAATTTTATTTGGTTTTTTTTTCGTCCTCAGACCATTTTTCTGTATCTCTCACCGTTTTTGAAATAATCGCAAAAAACCGAAAATATGTCCCCCCCTTTTTTTTAAAGGTTGACCCCCAGTCGATTGGGACTTTTAATGCCATAATCTGAGAACCATCCTCAACCATAATCCAAAAAAAACCCGATGTAGGATTTTTGCCGTTTGATGGCCATATTTTGGCCCAATTTTCTTAGACTACATATATGAGTATTGTACAAGTGTACTTTTGCAGCTATTCAGGGACACCCTGTTAACTTGGTCCTACAAACTTCAAAAATATTTCTGGCAAACACTATTACCATTCTATGCATTTCCACCAAATTTCATGTTCATTGTTTCATCAAGTTAAAAGATATGCATTGAAGAAATGGTTAAGAGGCTTCCCTTGCATTGTGAAAGGCTCTTAGTAAATACTTACTTGGCTATATTTCCGGTTTGGATACAGTTATTCGAATGAAAATTCGTAGACATATTCCCTATGTAATTTTCTAAAAATCCTTAGCACACGAACCAATTAAAATTTTACAAATTTACTGTTATTTACTTTTCTTTAGCAAAAGTCAACAGTCTTAATATTTAACGTATATAAGGCCATACCGACCAATCTTTGTGCAAAGTTTCATATCGATCCCTATAACGGTTTAGAAAAACGGAGGTCGAAAAGGAAGTTTAACTTTAAACGCCAATAACTTTTTTACCGTTAATCGATACTAAAATTTGTTTAACTGGTATGAGATGTTTAGATCTTTGATTTAAATACCCATACGTCAATCTCCGATAAAAACTAAAAAAGTTGACTTTTTTCAAACGTTCGGGACACCCTGTTATCTTCTTCCTACCAACCTCTAAGGTATTTGTGCCAAATACTGTAACCATTCTACACATTCCTACCAAATTTCATGACAATCGGTTGAGCCGTTCGCGAGCTATTTAGTGATCACACGGACAGACGGACGGACGGAAAAAATCGATTTCATAAGGATTTTTTTTTTAATTTTCTAAAAAACCCTAAAAAAAATGCCAACTCTCACGAACAAAAATGTAAGCTGTCGCGTCGCTCGGCCCACAATTTACGCACATCGCCAGTTCTAGCGATAATGTCGCACACTCGCGCCAGAGAAAAAAACGAGACGCGAACAAGTAAGATTACCGGCCGAAACATGGTTTACCAAAATATTTAGCACATAAAAATCGATTTCATTCGTAAAATTACTTGCTTCTACTGCCTCTCCCCGTATTGGGATTTTTTTTTCCAAAGGTAGTATCAAAGAATCCAAAGCCGCCTTTTAGATCGGTGAATGGAATGACGGTGAATTAATGTTCAAAGAGAACAAAATGATACCATTCCCATTTCGTCTCCCGACTCTTCCCTGTAGTATAGTAGTCGTTCACTTATGGCTTTAGAGTAAAATAAAAGTGTCCTGTCGCACATTATAGTGAGGACCAAATGTCCTTTGTATTCCCGAATGACCACATACAGGCCATATATAGCAAAACACAGGTTTGTTGTTAGCAGTTTTCCATAAAAACTCCCGGGATATAATGTTCAGAAGTACATTTTCCTCGGTAAACGACGTATGGGTAAGATGGGTGTCATTCGAAAGAAGATAATTCGCATAATACTCGACTTTCTTCTTCTTCCTTGCCTCGTTCTTTATACCGCTCCATGGTTTCGCGTTGCTCGACCTGCGGTGTAGGCACATCGCCCGTTTTGGCGGTAATATCTCAGCATGTTTCTACTACAGGCAGCTCTATCTTGGATCGTGTCATCGCCGAAACCAATGCGTGGTTGTTGCTGTCGCATAATATTCGACATTTGAAAGGAAAATGTTTGGTGTATGGAAAATGTCCTTTGAACGTTAAACATTGAGAGCTGAAAACTGAAAATTTAACGTTAAAAATTGAATTGAAAAATTGTAGTATCAACGAATCCGAATAGGCCATTTAGACTAGTGGCTGAAATGACGGTAAATTTATGTTCAAAGGAAACGAAATGATGACCTCCAATTGAAAATTTTAAAATGAAAATTTAAAAAAATTTAAAACTAACTATTGAAAAATTGAATCGCTGTACTTCGCCGGTAGTCCGCAGACCACTTTGTGATCTCTGAAATAGAAATAGTTCACGAAATCGGCTGTGGTTATCACAAATCCATAGAAATACTGAAAATCTAAAAAAAATAGACGGAACCAAATTTACGAGTTTTTCTTGCAAAACTTCCGTGAAGTCAATATCTGAATAGTTCCCAGCTAAATAAATAGGAAATAACTCTACCAGGGAAGATTGAGTAAAATGTTAACCGCATTCTCTACATCGGTACCTTGATCACCCGTTCATAATTACAATTTGCGAAAAATTTACACCAACTGCACGTGGTCCCCCTTTGAATTTTTTTAGTTCTTGAAACGCTTTTTATTGAACGGCTGTAACGTGGAAATTGTCAGCAAAATGCTCATCATCGGGAGAATAACTTGATACAAAATTTTCGAAAAATAGCCCCCGTTTGCGCTTGGTCGTCTGACCCTTTGGAATCTTTTCTGTTCTTGGGTGGCATTTCGGAACGGCTGTAACTTCTAAACGCAGACATCTAGGACTCTGAAAATTGCAGCTATATGTGCGACAACAAGTTTTCTCGATCGGACCATTAGTCCCCCTTCTACATTTTTCTTTGAGAAACTGATCTCGTTAGCTTTTGCATTTTTTTTATTCTTTCAAGTTGATAACACTTTAACCGTCCATTCTGTAGCCTTGGGAGTACATAATAAGTTTTCGAGAAAAATTTAAAACACAGGTACATAATCAAGAATCACCGGAAAACACAGGTCCATAATCAATCACCGAGAAAATTGGGGTTTAAGCAAGCAGGTTGAAGTTTATACGAGGAAGCCAGAGAAATGTGTTTCAATTTCTTCGAAATTGTAGCTAAGTTCGTAATAGTCACAATCTCACATCACTACTGCACTGAATGAAGGCCCAGCACCCATAATGTTTTGCCGAATTATGGTCACTAGCAGTGGCGTAACGTACTGTGTACCATGTGTTCGGTGAAACACGGGCCCCCAACCACTATGAGCCCCCTAGCGTAGTTACAAAGAGTAGTAAATTTTGGACCGTTTTGTGGATTTCTGGGTCGTTGGAACATATAGAAGCTGTTGAACAAATTAGAAGTATACTCTTCTTTGCTACGAGGCAGGTTTAACCAACAGTTTGAAGGAACGTTTTAGTGCTATGGTGAGGCAAGTCTGAAGTCTTGGATAATTGTCTTGCTCGACACCCCTTTAAGCTGCTTTTATCTGTTAAATTTGTGTGCCCTGATTAAATTCGGAATATTTTAAGCGGAACTTCTGCCACGGAGAAAATATTGAAAACAATGCAAAGATAGACGGAAAGCCGTCCGAAATGCATCAAAATTTTTCAATTTTTTAAATTTTTAATAAAACGGCGAACTCAATATAAAGGTGTTTCTTTTATTCGAGAATAATATAATGTGGAGTTCGCGTATTTCATTTCATTAAAACGAGCTAATGCAAACAATTTTGAAATTGTTCGAAGAAAAACGTAAAAAATACACCCGGTTTAAATCCATCAATTTTAGTAATTGAAAATATTGCTAAGATTGATCCCTTGAAATTTTAAAACGCGATTCACAATAATGAACTCTAGGTTCATTAGCAAAACCTTAAAATATCAAATAAGTTTAGAAAAAACACAAAACCTTGAAAAATTCATACAGCTGCGAATAACATAATAGCACTGTGGGTTACTGTGAGTTACTTATTTCTCTTAAAAACGGTTATTGGATATTTGTACAGCTACTGGTGGTACCTATAGTGTATAATGTAAAAATTATTTACTTTCTAGAAATTATATAATTGTTGTTGGTAGGTTAACGGTACTCTGCTATCCAGTGGCGTAGATAAGAGGTGGATCAAAAGAATCAACCCAACTCTCTTCGGACTTTGTATTTTTGCACAAAATTTTTGTTTGCACAATGCGGCCCTAAATTCAGTGAAAAAGTGTTATTCCCAACCAATATTCGTTCAAAAACCAGTCAGTGTACGAATTCAGGTTATTCACGATCACCCAGTCCTTAACATTGAATTTCCCTTGTAATAAAAAAAATTGGTTACATATCCCCTCGCCCTCCGAAAAGCTAAGTTATCTACGCTATATGGATCGCTGCAATAAAACTAATATCTAATTTGTTAAGTTTCAAATGTGTCTAAACATTTTATTTTTCAGAATTAAGCTTTAACAGGTTAATAGTAAAAAGTGACAAATACTAATTATATTGTTTAGGGGCCCCCATTTCGTTTCGAACACAACATATTTTTGAAACGTTACGCCACTGGTCACTAATTAGGCTGCTATGCTGCTATAAGTAGACTCCAATAGGCCGTAGGAATAAAAAAATATTAAACCCCCAAACCCCTAGGACCGCCACATTAAAAAAGTGTGAATAGTCAAGATGGCTATTTTGTTAAATATATGCACGTGACAACGCGTTTCAACAGACATACAGATAAATGGAAATTGTCCAATCGAACCCTCTTGTCAAACTGAACAATAATACTCGTAGGTATTTGTACAGTGGAACGTTTCTTTAATTAACTTCCATATAACGAATCCATTTTTTTAAAGGTCAATCTACACTTTTCAGTCATCAGTCACAGTCATTCTCCATACAAGTTGACAGATTGTCAGTTAATTGATTGACTGATAAATCAGTCAACTTGTATGGCAAATGGCTGTGACTCTCATTTATGACTGAAAAGTGAATAACGATCTTTACTCTTCTTTTTTTCTTTAATTTTCTAAATAACGAAAATTTTTCGCGATTCCGTGTTGATTCGTTATAGAGAAGCTTAACCTTTATGCTAGTTTAAAAATACATAATATATTGAATCACCCACCTATCACAAACAGTGAAGTCAATATCCACAAAAAGCTTAACGCCATATAGAAGATAATTAATCCTTCGGTTCGTTCCTCTACAAATGTAACTCGCGGCAATTCGGCTATATCCGGCTTTGTTCTCGACCACATAACTTCGGCACATTCACTATCTAGAATAATTAGAAAATATATACATAACAGCCATTAAAAACAGCATTTTATTAGTGTCACTTCTATTTTAAACTTCTGGAAAAGAGCATATCAATTTAAAGATACAAGCACTGAGTAAAGATATGCCGAAGAGAATGAATTGATATCGACCGGGTGTAATTATAAGAAATGATATGGTATAAATAAGAAAAACATGTCTTACTTCGAAAATAGATAAAATACATGATGGTGCCCAGATTCGTTGACATCATATCAAATTGACATTCGATAACCAGTAGCGCCCATATTGATATCGCGAGATATAGTGCTCCTTGTAGCTGCAATAAGACGAGAGGATATTGTTTGTTTGTGTTTTTATAAACATCCCACACTATTGTGATGCAATCAAACCACTCTACTTACCATAGTTATCGCTCCTATCACGGCGATCCGTGAAAACTTCCGGTTACTGGGAGTGTCCATTGTTCTGTGAAATTTCGGCATGATGGTGCTTCTTCGAAAGAGTCAAACTATGCAGCGCGATTAGATCATCTGCCCTTGTCGTACAGGTCGATTGCTTTACTCAATTCATCAGTATTCGTCCAACACTCACCGAACCGATCCCGATCCAACCGACCGAACAACAATTAGGTGTAATTCCCTTAGCAGCTCCTATCCCTGCAAATGGCAAAACTGTATAAGTGTATTTATTTTTTATGGTTTACAGACTAGACTCGGTCGATAAGAATTAACTCACATTGAGTTTGCGTAATTTTAACAAACATTAATTTTGGCCGGTCACCAGAAATAAATTTATAATAATAATCACCACAAATTCGACGGTTACAATATGCGAAACCCACTACCAGCAACGGGGGGAAATTGCGCTAATACCAACCGCACCTGCCTATTTGGGAAGCCACGCACCCCGCGTGCACTTCTAAGAGCGTTTCACATGCGTTTATGAAATTTGTTTTGGTTTTTACACGCTTTTTTGGTTTGTGCTGGAGAAGCTCCTCGCGCGCATCGTAGTAATAATATGTAGATGTACCTACATACATAGATTTTCGTGCATATCATATGTGAATAGATAAGATAACCAAACATAGCAAGGTAGGAATAGGTAGAATCAAATGACACCTGATATTGATGGGGTGGGTTAATTCGTGAGCTGGCTGCTTCCTCCGTCATTGCAAACCGCGAAGCTGGCTTTTTTCAATGTCATTGTTCAGTTATTGTGTGTTGTGTTGTGCGTACCCCAGAGTCGCGGAAATGCCACCACCAATTTGGCATAGACTGATACCGCATAGGATTGATTGCTTCATAACTGTGTGGCTTTGGCCAAAATAAATTTAAATATATCTATACGACCTATACGACTTACAAAAACAAAGCCCCGCTGATAAGGAATGAATAAGCAAATGATAGGGTTCATGACTACTCGTGCTATCTTCCATTCTTATGGCAGATAATACCACTACGGGTTACGAATAAACATTGCAGTATGTTTATCATGATCTAAATTGATAATGCAAGTGAAGAATTTCCAAGATTAGATGCTCAGCTGAAATTTGTTTTCAAAAAAAAAAAATATTTTTTATTTGGTGATAAGAAGAGGATGAGATAAATGGATATTTATTGCTAAAATTATCCGGTGTAGAACAACAAAAAATTTATTGTATAATTGGTCGCGTTTCTACAATAATTCTAATTGCACTTAGTGCCGGATTAAACAAGCGAAGGCCAGTGGCGGAGTTACCAGTAGGCTGAGTACAGGGCCGGCTTTAGGGTGGGGCGACCGGGGCAGTTGGCCCGGGCGCCGAACCCCGTACTTTTAATGTGATTTTTTTTTTACAAATTTGATTGTTGCTTAAGAAATTTTATTTTTATTTTTAACTGCTAAATTTGGTATGATGTCAGAATATTTGCAGACTATCGCTATAGTACACAACCAACCAAGTATGTATGTGTGAGCATTGGAAGAATTGCACACATTTTTAGAGCTTAAAGAAAATAATTTGTGATGTGTATAATTTATGTGATCGTCTTCAAGACAGTTTATCATATTAAATTCGATCATTGTTAAAAACTGGTTGGTTCGTGGCTAACTTACTCACAGGTTACATTATGCGTTTCGTTTTCAAATCAGCAGCATTTAAACATTCGTAAAGTTACAAATTTTATTTTATTTTTAATAGAAAAACAACCTTTCCGAAAAGCTAATGAAGCCAAAAACAACATTCTTCAATTAAAAAAAAATTAAAAAATACCAAATGGGTTAATGAAGTTAGTTCTTTACATATTGAAAGAATCAGTTGCACTTGTTTGCATCAGTAGTGTACCCCCCCCCCCCCCCCCCCCATTTATAATATCACGAGCCGGCACTGACATGTATGTATCTTTATAGAAATCAGGAAAGAACTTAGTTGGGAACTCATAATATCAGATTTCCCTTTGAGGAATTGACTGCGTTCCAAAGGTACATGTACCTTTAATTAAGAAAAAGGAATAATCCTAATAAGCACATTCGTTTTGGAACCACCATTATCAATATTAAAATACATCAATTTCAGGATCATGTTTATGCTTTCGGCTTTATTGGACTTTTGTTTATTTGTGTAGAATTTTTTTCGGATTTTTGTTAATATGTAGGTATTACATTTGATAGAAAGTGTCTTTTCTCGCTCAATTAAATTTACAAAAACTACTTCAAAAATAGAAAAGTTGACAAAGATATTTGTAAAATTATTTACTTAATGAACATTTAAATCCACATAATGTACCCTGTAGAAATGCAAAGTAACCATGTTTCCCGAACAAAACCTTTTCAAACACCGGTAGAAATTAGAAAATGAAATGAATTGATGTTAGAAATATTTGGACTAAAGTAAAACCGATACTAACTGAAATCGTTAGCATCAAATTCAACCGTATTAAGAACCATGGCAAGTGCGTTTTTACAGGGTCAGGAAAGCAGCCATTGGAACTGTCCACCTTCCCCAAATCTTCGTCTTCTTCGACAATTTAACAATGTACTCTTGGAAATGATTACCAATATGAAAAATTTTAACATCGAAAAGGAAGAACGGAAAATCGCTACCTATTTTGGTGGGGTTCGCTATCGTCTTCCCATTCAACATTATGAATGTTTCTGAGCTAAAATGTATGGTTCCTTATGTTTCTGCGAAATGAGATTGCCTGTTTTAATTTTTGAACGATTATAAAACTGGCAAAGTTTTTTATTGTTTGATTTCACAATTGAAAAATGAACACTAGTATTGCAGGACCTACTCCTGCTTACACAAAACACCTCGCTTTTTCATAATATTAATGAAAATAATTTCCAATCTCTCGCTTTGATCTAAGCCGTGGCCTACCTAAAGAGTAGTTATATTTACCATATTAGCCCTATTCGACTGACTGGATCATTGATCCTGTCCAAGTCGAATGAAATCGGATCAAAATTTCCCAAATCGGTAACAGCTGACTATCGTGTCATCTGGCCCCAACGCGATATTCTAAATTATAAATTGCATTTGTAATTATGCACCGTGCGAGATACAATTAAAAGGATAAGTAGCAAGAAATATTAAAATGATTAACTCTGAATAAAGTTTACAAACCAAAAATACTGAATAACAAAATGACATACGAGAAATTTTAGGAAAATTGTTCGCGGAGACATCTAGGAGTTTGGCAGATTATCCAAGTCATACCCTGGATCAACTTCCAGGATTATCATTTTGTATGGGATTTCCAATAAATCTGGAAATGATCCAGTGAGTCGAATAGGGCTATTTTTACAAGAGTCAATGCAATTAATGACAGGGGAAAGTGACAGTTAAAGAAATGAGTACATGGCCATTGATTTAAACTTGCTTATTCATAAAAAAGTACGCCTTTGCAGGTTGTAATTACGAATAAAAGCTATAGACATGAAAGTGACGACCAAGCTTTCAGGAGCTACTAATTCCATTCAATTAATAAACAAATAGACTAAAATTGGAGTTTAGAAGATGGAAGCCAAACAGTTAAAGGGGATAGTTTCAACGGCGGGCCAACGGAGAAAAATATTTCCGAAGAACGTTCAATTTGCGTCAATGAGACTGGAGGCGATGAAATTAGTATAGTACGGTTCTAGCCGCCCTACTGATTTCGTCGCCTCGTGTCTCGTAACTTGAACGATCTTACCATACTGAACTTGAATCGTTGTGTGATCCAGCACACTGGCCGAAAATTCTAGGCCTTCAGTTTTTAGAAGCTGTCGCGAAAACTAAACCAATGGAAATAGAAGAAATGTCAGTTCCACTTGACAGTCAAAACAGACACTATTCCCTAAAATTAACTAAGAGAAAACCAGTGAAGAAATCAAATGGATGTGGCAAGTTTGCTTAAAAAGCACAAATAAGGCGTTTTGCTTTCGGCGGAAGTCAACTTCGCATTTTCAAAAACGGTCTACCAGGACTGACGTCCATCCATTCATTCTATTACAATTTTTTCGTGTATAGAAACTATAAAGGGGCGCTTTCTTCAAGTTCGCCCCGGGCGCCATTTCACCTAAACCCGGTCCTGGCTGAGTAGGCTGGAGCCTAGGGCGGCAGATTTTACGGGGGCGGCAAATTTGGAGCAAATAACAAATTTCAACTCCATGCCATATAGTACTTATTCTTCTCGTGAAGGGTGTTTGTACTTCAGGGAGACAAGTAAGTGAAGAACTACTATTTGTCATCGTTATCTCAGAGCTTCGACATGATCTGTTCTTTTGTATAGGGTTTTTTGCATTTTTTTTTCGAAAAACCCTTATGAAATCGATTTTGTCCGTCCGTCTGTCCGTCCGCCAGTTCACTTAAAATTTGGTAGAAATGTATAGAATGATACCAGTTATTTCTTATCGGAGATGGACGTATGGATAGTAATCAAATCAAAGGACTTGACGAGAACATTTTACATCAGTAATTTTTTCCAGTTTTAAGTAACGGTGTTTGAAGTTAAGCTTACGTTATCACTTCGGTTTTTCTAAACAGTTATGGGTACCGATATTAAACTTTGCACAAAGTTAGTATGAGCTGATATACGTTAAATACTAAGGTCCGGTTACTCATACATTTTATCCAATGGACATGCTACAAGTATGTTTTAAGCTTAAATTATGGATAAATATATACGAATAACCGACGGTAAGTCTGTTTACTTTTGCTAAGAAAAAATAAATACATAACAGTAAATTTGTGAAAGTTTAATTTGTGCGTGTGTAGCCCCTCTTAGGTTTGCAAATATGAAAATGTTAACTATATTTTCATTAAAATCGGTATGTGGCTCACTTGGTAGAGTCGCAATCTAGGATGCTAGTAATCTAGAGGTCCGGAGATCGAACTCGGCGTGGCCCAGGAAATATGATTATTACAGCCAACAAATTTATCTGTAAAATAAAACTAACCACACTAAAATCGGATAAGAGGTTTGGTTTTTACAGAGCTGCAAAGTCAAATTTGCGTGATTTGACCCAAAAACAATCTTTTTTCCATCTCAATTTTCTCCAACTTCTGCCAAGGTGAGGTGCCTGTGCGATTCTTTTAAAAATTGGCGCATAGTCTTACAATCTAATCTTTCATACATCATTTTGATCTAGCTCCATTACTTCTGACAGTTTTTATACGTTAAGTGCAGAAAACTACGGTTAACCCATTTTAGGCCGCTGTTCGAAAAATCGAACAGCAAATTTGCTCATTTTCAATCTAAAAATTTTCTATAGCGAGTATCTGAACTTGTTAATGTTTGGGGTTTATTTAATAGAGTATTTTGTTGGCTTTAAGAAAATGTGCTATGTACCTCGCCACCGACCCCCCGTGACCACCAAAGGGGGTGACGAAAAATACCTTGCAAATAGACCTTTTTTTAATCAATGAAAGTAATAATTTGTTTTTTTAGTTCCTCTCTAAAAGTCATTTGTTTTTAAAGACAAAGGTTCAAAATAACTAATAAAATAACTATCACTTATATTTTGCATTTTTAAAAGCATTCACGAGTCATGCAAAAATGACTGTTCGATTTTTCGAACAATGGCCATACTCCTGTAAACCAGTTGTGTCTAATCGTGTGCGTTGCAATAAATATTTTCCGGCTCTTGTTTCGTTCTGTGGTGACAAATTACATTTGATTTATTATTAGTCGTAGACCAGCGTGTGTGTATGGGACAATTTGATATTTGTAGCCAAAAGTTATTTAGGAAATTGGAATACATATATGGAAAGTAAGTATAATTGTGCTCCTTACGTGTAACACAGGAATATACAGAATGTATGCATTAGGATATATTTCTGTTATTGATGACGCAGTTATCATGAGTGCCAGCCATTCCACCGACGACTACCCGATTCGCCGCCGCAAGGCCCTGACTATAAGTGAGATCTTAGAAGAATTAGAGAAAACCAATGACGACGAAATTAACACCGTTGCCGCGATTCCTCCCGAGAAGTTCGATGGCCTGACTGATGAGGAGGATATTGACGATGAGGAGTTGGCCATAGAAGAAGAACTTAATAAGGATATGGCTGGAACCTTCGAGTTTGAAACAGAAAGGGACAGACAAGGACTAACCGATTTTGACGATAGCGCTCCTTCTGTTAGCCAAAGGCGGTCAGATCGAACGAGTGACACGAGGAATGAGCCACCTCAAAAATTATTAAAGTTATCATCAGCGTCTGCGGCTAATTGGAAAAACGTCGCCAAAGAATCTGTTTTGCCGTTTGGGCTTATGAACAGACCCGAAGAATTAGAAGAGCTGCGGAACAATATCAAAAATCAGCTAAAGTACAAATATATTTCTGTTATTGATGACGCAGTTATCATGAGTGCCAGCCATTCCACCGACGACTACCCGATTCGCCGCCGCAAGGCCCTGACTATAAGTGAGATCTTAGAAGAATTAGAGAAAACCAATGACGACGAAATTAACACCGTTGCCGCGATTCCTCCCGAGAAGTTCGATGGCCTGACTGATGAGGAGGATATTGACGATGAGGAGTTGGCCATAGAAGAAGAACTTAATAAGGATATGGCTGGAACCTTCGAGTTTGAAACAGAAAGGGACAGACAAGGACTAACCGATTTTGACGATAGCGCTCCTTCTGTTAGCCAAAGGCGGTCAGATCGAACGAGTGACACGAGGAATGAGCCACCTCAAAAAATATTAAAGTTATCATCAGCGTCTGCGGCTAATTGGAAAAACGTCGCCAAAGAATCTGTTTTGCCGTTTGGGCTTATGAACAGACCCGAAGAATTAGAAGAGCTGCGGAACAATATCAAAAATCAGCTAAAGTACAAATCTCCTTCGGACATTTTTGGTCTCTTGTTCGATAGCCAAGTCCTCGACCTTATCGTCAGAGAAACGAAACGGTACGCGATGCAGCACAACGATGTCCAGTTTGCCGAAATGTTTGACGTGGCATTGCTGAAAAGGTTTATCGGCATTTTAATATTATCGGGGTACAATAAGCTGCCACAAATGAATTGTTATTGGTCCCAGAATCCAACCCTTGGGTCACCGATTGTGCAGCAAACAATGCCTTGCTCAGTCTTTCGAAAAATCAAACAGTACCTGCATTTTCAGGATAATGATAATCTTGACCGCACGGATAAATACACCAAGATCCGAAACTTATATAATTTACTGAACACCAAGTTTATGCAGTTTGGCTTTGGCGTCTTTGAGGAGCATTTGTCCGTTGACGAACAAATGCTGCCTTATTTTGGACGCCATAGCTGCAAAATGTATATGCGGAACAGGCCCATAAAATTTGGCTACAAGACTTGGTGCATGGCAGGAGCCAATGGTTATGTCTTTCGCATTCAACCATACGGAGGAGCGTGTGACCATTATGATAAATCACTAGGATTAGGTGCATCTGTCGTCAAGGATATGGTGAATCAGTTAGAGTTTCCGGAAAGACATCAACTCTATTTTGACAACTTTTTCACGTCACATTTCCTGATGTGCTTGCTACGTGAGAAACGTATTTGCGCGACAGGAACAGTGAGGAACAATCGTTTGGGGAAGCCTAGCCCTGATCTTAAAAGCGGTAAAAGTCTGCCTAAAGGTAATATGAGTATTACTTACCATTTATTTCCGAAAATTACTTATTGATTATTCTTTTTTTTATATAACAGGAGAATTCGATGCAAAATATGACCGAGCTAATAACTTCATATGCTGTCGTTGGCAAGATAAAAAAGAAGTAACGTTGTTGTCCAACTTCAACGGAGTGTCTCCTTTGATAACTACCAAACGAAGACAGCGAGGCGACAATAATCAACCCACACAAATTATTGTGCAACAGCCCAACATGATCTGCAACAACTCTTTTATGGGCGGGGTTGATTTGCATGATAATGCAGTTGCCAATTACCGAATTGGCATCCGCTCCAAGAAATGGTGGTGGCCACTTTGGTTGGGGATCTTGGAAACGGCTATCGTTAATGTGTGGAAACTGGACTGCCTTGTAAAGAAGGGCTTGAATCAGCCTAGAGTTCCACAGCTGACTTTCAGGGTTGATCTGGCTACGTCACTTTTGCTGACTCCCGACATCAAGGAACACTCTTCAATTGAAGAATCAGAAGAAGATACAGCATGTAGTAAGACTTCAAATTTTGCGCGTGTGTCGGGACAACATCATCTTGTTTCACAGCCGGAAGGAAAAGCTAGGCGCTGTAAAGTTTGCCATAAGCCGACAATTAAAATGTGCAGGAAGTGCCAAGTCAAGTGCATTTGCACGTGAATAATTGTTTTGCTGCCCACCATAATTGGAAGGAATAGTTATAAGAATAGCATGTAAGCGTTAGCGTAAGTAAAAAATCGGAATAAAAATTAAAAATTCAATTGTATTTTCACAATGCCTCTGTTATGTTTTTTTTATTTCTACGCAGGTCATTATGCCAAGATTCCAATTTGTGCCGACACATGTATAGTGTGTTTGTATATTTTTGCCTAAGAACAATACATTTTTCATATTCACCGATGATATATTGACCTCTGAGTTATAAATTTCGTCTGATCACCAGTGATATATAAGTACACATCGTGAAATGGCAATATGTATTAAATATTTAGCTATGAAGCTCGCTACGTACATGTTTGTGTAGCACAAATCAATTAAGTCGTTAGGTGCAAATGACATTACGGCGAACGGCCATTGTTCGAATAATCGAACAGTCGATTCTGGCTAAACTAGCAAAGATAGAAAAATTTGGACTTCAGATTTGAATTTATTGGGTCCTAATTACCTAAGTAATCATATTTTCATCAGTAAATTCGAACATTTTTTTCTCGCGGCCTGAAATGGGTTTAATTTTGGCTCGGTTTTACCCTAAATTTCATCCTTATATTTGATCGATAGAACTGTTCTTTTTCATTTTAAACTGCTCGATATTCCTTATATAATTCTTACAAGTAGTAGAAGTTCCGATCGATCAAAATGCACTAACTAAAATATGTGGCGAACAAATTGCGTAATATTTGCTAATTCACCTTACCTACTTTGATGGCAGACTGTCAAATACGGAATACCGGTAAATCATTTAAGACCCATGGTAACTCAAAGACCGTGTATTATACCGCAAGCAAGATAAAATATTTTAATCAAAAATATTTTAGTCTTCACCGACATATACGGGGCCGTACTAACTAGTTTGAACTAATTTTAGTACCACTCCGAACCATTTTGTTCGTGTTTGACAGTTCATGATAAAATGGTCTAGAATTTAATCCGGTATAAATACCCTATAGAAAAGAGACTATCTCCGAAAATATTTTAAGATAGTTTATTTTAGAGACGGTATATAAGCGATCAAAGCGAAACTAGTGTCATATGGGAGATATGCGTTAATGCATGAGTTGTTTTTTTTTTTTCTCGTTTATCCGTTGATAAGACGGATAACTGAAGGAAGTGAATTGTAAAAATTTTGTGAACGGTTAAACGAGAAACTGTTAAATAAAGGACGGATGAACGAGGATTTACTGTATGTAATTATTATTTTATCTTGAACCAATATCATAGCACCTAGATATTACATGCTTGACATATAAAAATTGTACAAATATTAACAAGTTAAATTGAAGGTTGTTGTGTTTTTCATTTATTTAAGCCATTTAGCACGCCTTCGAAATAAATTGGATTGTTTACAGTACAAAAAGCTCTTATATGCGACGAGTTAGTCTGTAATACTGTACACATAATATGCGAGTACTGATAAAAAATATAAATAAATGAAAGTTGATATCATTCAAATATTAATAAGTTCATGTCTTATATGTTAAAAAATCCAAATTCGTGGGAAATCTGGGAAAGGTTATTATGGAAAGCGAAAAATCAAGTCACTTTTTCACTGCTTAATACAAATAATTTAGTTTAGGATGGTTAAGAGAAGGCCCTGAGTCCCAATCTCGATTGTTTTGTTATCTCTGCCTTAAAAAACTAGTATAAATCTCAACAATACAATAAGAAATATAAAACCGGCAAGAAATCACTCTGTTTTACATAAATATTATGTCATAAAAATATGGATACATACATTCATCAATTTATGAAGATGCATTATAATAACAAAAAATAAATAAAACAATCGCTAAACGAATTAAAACTCGATACACGGATGAACATTAATCTAAAACGATAGGTATCATCATTCAATATCCCAATATTTCATAACCACATAGTATTAGTATCAGAGATATGTAAAGCAGTATGCATAACCGACATATTGTTCTCCCAAATATGTCTGCTTATCTCGATGACCATACCTACAGCATTCCGCCATACAATTTGATATCAAACAGATACGAAAATATTTAATTTATTCAAATTAAATGTTAAATTGACCGAGCCAAAACGTTTTGTTAGTGTCACCGGTCACCCCGTACAGCCATTCTACACATACGACTACACTTATAACTTGTTTTTTCTATCTGAACTGTTGATCAATCTAAATTCGAAGTGTCACAGCGACAGTACTGTGTTGAGTTTTATTTATACAAGAAAAAACGTATAGAAAACATAGTAAAGAAAATTAGGTCAGTCAAACTTTTTACTTTTTTTTTACCGATTCCTCTTAAAGAATTCTTCAGAATGTAAATATTTTATATATTATCATCGTAGATTTAAAGTCAATTAAGGTTTTCTTTTCGCAGGCAAGTCATTGGCTCCCTGGTTTAGAATGTTGATATGCATGCAGGTGATAAACTTGATAAAATTTGCATTTTCGATAGAAAATACAGAAATCTCTGTGATTTCTGTGCAAAAATTTATACATGTTTAATGAATTTTATTTATAGGACATTTCTTTTGAAATTTTCGAAATTTATTCGAAAATATCTGGGATACGACAACTATTCTTTATCGCAGTAGTATGGCGATGGTTGGTGAAATGTTTATGCTAAGTGACAACCGCTAGATTGTCTGTTCTTATAGAATATTCGTTTCTACGATGAAACACATTCAATTTACTGCTATACTGAGTTTTTTTGTGGATAGCTCTCCCAAATGCTAGTTTATACTGGACAAAAAAGAAGAAGCAGCATCATAGTGATACAAGGATAGTCTATGGCAGAAGAGTCGCTGCTTTTTAGGCTTCCTTTAATGTTTACGACCTGTTTAGAAAACATAATAAAAATAAAAATAAATAAAAACTCTTAAATTGCGATTAAGGCTGGGATTGCGGATGGCGAACCGCCGCGCCAGTAGGTTATTCTAATTTTGGCCCAACTGATGGAAAGTGAGAATATTTCGCGTCATCAAAGAAACTCTGAATCAATCTAATTGATAACGAATAGGAGATTCGGTATCACATGAAATGTGCTGGCATGATGTTTTCAACAAAGGTAATGGTCGTATCCGTCCTGTTTTTGGCAGGACAGTCCTGCTTATTCGACCATAACCTGCCGTCCTGCCAAAACCTCGAAAGTCCTGCTTTTGTCCCGCTTTGTCCTGTTTTTGAACAGTGTCATCTCTCCAAATGACGGATAAATTTAATGAAAACTAAACTTAAATTCTATCTAAATTTACAGATAAATTGTATGAGTGAGCCCTCATTCAATACGATGATAGGCTACCAAGTCGGCTTTTTATATTGTCTAAGTCCGGCAAGAGAAGGAATCGCAAGGAATTATTGCTCCTGAATCGTCCTAAAATATTATTTGCACACATTGTCAATAAATCTGTCTTTCAAATATTACAGCTTAAAACAGCACAGCTATATAAAAATGCTGGACATAATGTTCAGCGCAGATTCATATACCCCGACGCGACCACTGTCGCCAATTGATTGCTCTTTACTAAGTCCTCGTTCATTCTTGATAAATACAGTAGATATCGCTTATAACGACATCGGTTATAACGATGTATCGGCTATAACGACGAAGTTCCCGGGTTTCAAGGTTTATGAAGCCCCTGAAGTATAATTTTCGATGGATATAGTGACCATTACTATAGCCACCGATCGGTTATCACGGCCGAGTTTTTACGGCGAAAGAAGCCGTATGTGCGTAATGATACGTTTTCCGTGCAAAGATGGAGTGTAAACAGAATTTAAAATGCAGAAAATCCCTCATCTGATAAAAAGCCACAAGGTCTCCTACCATCCTATATTCCATTCATCTTTTTCCTAGCATTCCGATTTTGCTGCGAAGCTTTGTCTATGGGGTGTACAGGTTGGCAAGCGGGAACCTGACGGCTTTTAAAACATCGAAAAAGATTGAAAATTCATGCCTTAAAAATTGTTTTTTTTTTTTATCTAGAACACTTAGCATAAAATTGTATCTTAAACATTTTGAAATCACGCAATTGTGAAAAAAAACACACACGTTGAAATGACAAGTCTTCTGTGAAGAGATCGTGCGAATTAAAGTTGATCTGCTGTGAAAAGTGGAAGGAAGCTGCCGAGAACGACGTAATCTCCGGTTCTTCTCGTTTACATGCTCCACAAAGACAGACAATCGAAAAAACCGGAGATTATTTCTGATCCGCAAAATGACGGTTAGGGAATCAGAACGGCAAACATATGTTTTCAGAGCATACGCAACTGTTTTGTTTCGTAACCTCACTTAAGGGCCTAAGGTTTATGACCAAGTAATTGTCAAGGAAGTGAGGACATTAAATAAAAAAATTAAAAGCTCCTCTGATGAAACTACATTGAGTTCAGCGCTTATTGCTGCGGAAAATTCGAAAGGTACGTAAATATTACAGAGGCATTTGTGTTTCTGGTTGTCCTTCTTTGCGTCCTGCTTTTTTTACTAGCATTGTCCTGTCAAACCACCCATTAAAGAGTTATCCTCCGTTGACTTGAAAATGATATAAAAAATAATGAAAATCCTTTTCGGTTTTTTTCCATTTTATATATCATTTTGAAGTACAAAAATGTGAAATTTGGTAGATTTTGGGTTTACTTTGAATGGTGGTGCCCTTAGTTTTGACTGAATGGTATTAATTGTTGGTGGGATCAAATGTATCTCAAGCATAAGTCTGAAGAGCACCGAGTCTACCAACCACCTTCTCGGCGATTGTCCAGTCGTTGCTCGCTCTAGGAAATCCCTTATTGGACATATCACTGTCAGCTCCGCTGTCGGTGCAGCGGCGCTTGTACGTGCAGGTTCCATTTATCGTTAAAAGGTGGCAAGGGTCATTCTCGATTGTCCGATATTTGAATACCTTATCTAACAGTGGGACAGGCAGTTTAAACGTGAAGGTTCCATTTATCGTTAAAAGGTGGCAAGGGCCATTCTCGATTGTCCGATTTTTGAATACCTTATCTAACAGTCGGACAGGCAATTTAAACTGACGGTAAAATTTAATTGTTGTTGTCATTTTTTTTTCATGCCCTCTCCCTCTAAAGAGGTCATGGCTACGACCTCGATTTTCTGAAGGAAGATGATAGCACTTAAGTTATGCTTAGACAGGGCCGGGCTACAGATTTCAAGGGACGGAAATTTTTTTAAATTTGCTATTGGTCTCAAATTCTGTTATTGATGCATTTTAGAAACTTGGGGAGCTGGTTTCAATTTATTCTAGTTGCGTGTATTCGCCTCAATCCAGGGCGCTCAATAAAAAACTCACCTCAAATTGTAATGCAACTGCGCCTTCGAAAGTTGAGGCTTTTCTTCATGCACAGTTCTGCTAGATGCATTCATTTCGAACGGCCTACTGGCGACGGCTAATTTGGTTAGACTACAACCAGAAAGCATATTTGTAAGGATATGGCTTCTATTTAAGCATAATAGCCATAATATGTCATATATGCATCAGCGTCCATTTTGATAGGAGCCCTAGAGGAGCTTTTGGATGTAACATTCACCTAAATAGTGAATCTACGTCAAATGCTAGACATGCTTTCAATACTCCTGATTTTTCCGACTACCAGCCACCTAAATTGGAAACAATAAAAATTTCATTGCAATAACGATTCTTACGAGTATAAATTAGCTTCAAGGAAGTATAAGTCACTAAGCACACATTCTATTCTGATATCCCTATTGAAAACAAAAACTAAAGCTCGTAGCTGGTCATGTCACTGCCACAACCATAGTTTTTCTCCATATTAAATTGGCTGGAACGTAGCCAAGATTGAGTTTAGGGTAAGCTGACCAGAAGTACAGCATTTTGCATACTCTCCATATATTTGAAGTCTCTAGATTCCACGGTTTTAAAATTGCAGACGTGGACGTGCGTTTTTAATTTATTTGTCCTATCACTAAACAATGGAAAATCAGCCACTGTACTCCATCCGATAACACACTAATGTAACCATGAAGAATTGCATACTCTCCTCCAGAAATATCGCAACCAGGATAAGCAACCATTCCACCGCTTTGGAGGTTCTCCTCAGACTCCATTCCATAGCTACATTTAAAATGTGCCTGGAAAGGTTTTTCGTGTCAAAACATTTGTGCTTCAAATGCTGATGATTTTCTGTCAAGGAGAACCAATGGCGTAGATTGCTTTTCAGAGGGGGAGGGGATCAGTGGTCAGGACTAGTTTTTTTTCAGCAGAGGGGAAACGCATTAAATTGAGGAGTTTTAAAATAGTAATTTCAGGAATAGTCACCATCTTGTTTCTTTGCTTTTCTATACGTATAAAAAAAATTGATTTAATCGTTTGAGGTCTGCTGACGAGGTCGAAAATTTGAAATTGTTTGAATTCTGCTTATTTAGCTGAGATTCCGAAAGAATAAGTTTGGCACAGCGAAGCAAATATTGTTCTAACCTGGAAGGTTGTGGATGAACTTAAAATTGAATGTTAGCCTGCAACACCAAGGGCAAATGTTAAGAATCGTTCCCACACTGGAGTAGGATGCTGTAAAAATAGGCATCAGTGAGTGGTTTGTCTGCAGCATAAATTATTATTAATGTTCTGCAGAGCGAGAAAGCAGGACGTAAACACTTTGAGGCTGCCTCTGTGAAGTAATACCGAAAGATTGTCCGGCGGACGAGCGAACGAGATGGTTTTGATTTTAGTATCCTACATAATAGAACCGTATCAGTAGTAACAGTATCAGTTCAAGCAAGTTAGTAGCATGTGCCGTAATACCGCTCAATTAGAAGTCTATTGTATCACTAGATTATCTCAAAATACTGATTTTCACTATAATTTAAAAATATCCCTCTTTAGTATGTATCAGCAGAACCTTGCCTTGCAAAGGTTTCTTCGTGAGATGTTATTCTTTCTCCAAATCGGCGTGAAGGGGAGTATGGCTGAGGATTTGCCTGAAAGCTGAATTCCCCATATATGTGTACAGCATTGGGTCTTCTGGAGTCTGGTCACCTTACGTTAGTGAGAGATCCAACTATTGATATTAGAAATATGTACTTCATTGCCTATCAAATTTTTCAGTAAAATATTTGCATCAAATAAGTTTGATGTGAATAAGATCACAATTTTTCACAATTTGTCGAATTTGTCATTTTTTGTCCAGACAATAAAAACGAAAAATTCCACAGCAAAAAAAATCATTTAATTGACCCGAGTTACTTTGAAATTTCTAAATATTTCTGCCTGTGTACACGCAGGGTTGCTAAAGCCCTCACTTGCTGGAAATATAAACGTCTTATATATATTGTTGCTTCAAATCAGTCTAGAAAAAGTTCCAGAAAATTTTAGATGATTTAGAATTTAGAAACGGATCAATTTGACCTATCCTATTAGTCCACATAACTATTTCGTATCCTTGTTGTTTTTTCATAGAATTTTTACTCAGCTTTTCTTTCTGTAGTAAACTGTGTTCAGATTAGAAGAAAACGATTTTAAATTAAATAATTAGAAATTGATTGAAAACTAATTAAAAAAAACTGAAAAAGTAGTTTTAGCGATTATTTTGACTCCTTTTTATAAAAATGATTACGAAATATCTTAGAAGGGCGGATATTGGCCTTCAACCCAGGGACGCGTTTGAAGCTAAATACGGCCCTGTGCTTAGAGCAGCACCGAGTGGTTTGAGATTCATAGTGGATTTCAAAATAGAGATTAGATATTGAATTTGACCGTTGACCTTGCTGATTGGTCTATAAGGTTTTGGGCGATTTTCCTCACACGGAGTATCTAAGTCTCGGCGGACCAAAGATCAGGAGACTTGAATTGACAAAATAGGCGCCTAGTCTTTGGGTCATCAAGACTTTAGTATCCCCGTGTTAGGTATAAACTTTTGTTTCATGTCTGCTTAAAGATCTTTTTCGTGCATATTTATCCGTTTACGATTTGTAGTCTCGCCGATGGCGCAAATAAAATGAGACTTTTCTAGAGTTATAACATAAGGTATTCTGTAAATCCAGGTGAAATCTATACTTACGTTGTAATGTTATCTTGTAATTCATCCGATATTTGTCATATTGAAATGATCACTAAATATCCATTAATTGATTTGCACAGCTCATCAGATACGCTGAGCTAATTTTCCAATATTATAAGAGCACTCAGTTTTTTCGCACTTTAATGCTAACTGAATTCCTGAACCATGACAGAACAGGGTACGAAATGAACACGGGCGCAATCTGCAACAATATGCCTATAAATACTTGTTGTGTACTCGCGGTATTATATAACGACGTAATCGGTCAATTGTTGCGCTTCAAAATTCAGTGATTGTTATAGGAGCATTCATAGACGCGCTATTTAGGGGAAATTGACATGCGCATTTAGCACCACTGCACTAATCACACAAAATCACGTAATGCATCAGTTAATTCGATCTAATATTGATCTGCACTTTTCACACACTCTTTATAGGTAGCAGCACAACTTCAGCATCGGGTCAATACGACGATGGAAATTCATGCAAAATGGACCAAAAATCTGGAACGGTTAAAGTATCTGGACGCAAACACTGAATACTACTTGAGTACGAATATTCACCACCGTACATATTACAGACGTATAGTTTCCGCAATTTAATTTCAGTAATTGTAATTATCGGTAATTATTCCAATCCAACCATAATTATTATTCCGTCTTTTCACTGTAGTGATTTATGATTGTTGTGATGATGCGATGGGGGTAGATTGCATACCGCCCACCCGGCTCACTTGTCTAGATATTCCAACTTTTTTTTCCTGCGGTTAACACTTTTTTTTTCGCTATCCACGGATTCACATACACTCGCGCGGATCGCGTAAACAATGATTTCATACGTATGCTAATTATTACACGGCGCAGTTTTAGTCAGTTTCGCGTTGCACCTATATAACGTATCGTCATTGAAAGGGGATGGAATAAGCTCGTGCAGTGCAATTAACATTACACACTTGGGATGCGATAGAGATACGCTTGGGCAATCTCACTCGACCTTCAGAATAGACAGCACCAGCACCGCAGCACCAGCTCGACTCTAGCTCGATATTAGACGGTTAGATCTGACTGTGTTGTCTAGTTAGTAGTATCTCTACTATCACCCGATCTGGATAGGTATCCCAACGTCTACTATCATCAAAGTCAGCTATCTGGCGAACTGTCGTTAAAAGTGATCGTGGTGTCAACCTGAGCTGTACACAGTATGTATCTCTGGTTGTATGGTAGCTTTATGATGATTTTGATAGCAGCGTATCTGTTGCGCAAAGCACTCAAGCATTCCCAAATTTCCGCTCTTTGTGGCTTTTAATTTTGTTGTATTTTTCATTAACGAGACATTTTCAAATGAAAAGTTCAAAACGAATAGTAAAAGGTGATCCATTCACTCATCGTCATTATTATATCAAATGCAAATCATTTGAATGAGACGTGCATCAATGTTTTTGTTTTGTCGCGTCCTCGATTTGTGATTTACAAAAATTTCTTATGACACTGGAACGACATTTTGATTAAATAATAGCTTTTTGATAAAAACACGGACATTTTAAATAATAAGATAAATTTTTGCTTTCAACTTTCGGTTATGCACAATCCGAATTCGCAGCCAATTTATAAGTACACTTTATTCGAAATTCAATCAATGAAACGTAAAAAACCTTTAAAAAAATGGGGTCTATAGGTTCTTTAGGCTTAATCGAACTCGAAAGTCCGAAAATAGGCTTGTAAACCCGAACTTGATAGCGCTGATTGGAGAACTAATCGGTTTGACTACAATGTATTTCGGAGAAAACCATAGAAATATTAGAAGAATCCATGTTATGCGTGTACACCTTGTTTAAATATTTAGGAAGATACTGTAGCGCGGCATGCAGGCATGTCAGGCTTTTATGCTAAGCCTCTAAACCAGTTCTTCCTGTCGCCGTGTGTCCGTGCAAGAAACGCTTCCGATAAAGCTTTGCAGAAACGGCTCAGGCTAATCAGCAATCTGCACGGGTTGCCGACTTAGGCCGGCCTCCCGGCATGTCAGGCTTTTATGCTAAGCCTCTAAACCAGTTCTTCCTGTCGCCGTGTGTCCGTGCAAGAAACGCTTCCGATAAAGCTTTGCAGAAACGGCTCAGGCTAATCAGCAATCTGCACGGGTTGCCGACTTAGGCCGGCCTCCCTTTATTTCCAGCCTTTTTATTCTCTTCAACCTATGAAACCTATCAATTCCAGAAATTTATCGTTCCACCAGAGTGGGGCTTACTTACAACTGTTAATGTGAACCGTCATTGATCTTATCTGCTTCGACTGCGTGATGAAAGTCCCCTGAATCACTCGCCGAGCTTTAAGCTCAAACAACCAGTGCAGTGGCGGAAAACTCGACGAGCTTAGACAATACCAACGAGACCGAGTTCTAATCGTGCGAATAGCACGATGAGTGTACCCTATACCCATGTACAGACCTAGAAGGCACGCAAAACCCAAAATAATCAATTTCATATTTTTTGTGGGGGAGGGAGTGGTAGATGGGTCGGACCTGACACATCTTTATTACCTTGTCAAGGCATCCAACGGCTACCATTTGATACTAATTTGAGGTTTTTCGTGACATTCTATCAAAAGATATGGCTGAATATAACTTTGTAGGGAAAATAGGGGTAGGGGTAGGGGTAGTTGGACCTACTCCACTTTCCATCAACTCAAAGTATATGTCAGAATCAGACATTGGTCAAAATTTCAAGTTGATAGCGATATTCTACCGAAAGTTATGGCCGAATTAAAATATAAAGGAGGAGTAATTTGTATGGGAGGTAGGGGAACCCGTGGTCCGATTTGGCCCATTTTCAATACCGTCCAAGATTTTAGCAAAACAAACATTTGACCAAAATTTCAAACCTCTAGCTTCATTATTTCGGGAGTTATCGTGCTAACAGACAGACACACTGACAGACAGACATGGCTTATTCGATTCAGGGACCGACCCTGATCATTTATATACAGGGTGTCCCGTTCATGGTGGAGAATCTTTTAATGGTAGATAGTGTGGCTCATTTGGGGAAAATTAATGTTCTACGAGACACCTCTATTTTGAACCGTTACAATGTAAAAGCACTTTTTGTAAATTGTGTCAAAATACCTGACTTGCCGAACTAAATCAAAATTTGCCAAACCACCAAACATGTCATCCGAGATATGACTTTACTTTCCGAAACTACATAAAATTTCCTATAAAACGACACCTCGTCCGTTACGAAGTTGCTCGTATCTTCCGAAATACACCAGTTCAAACTTTGAAGAAATTTTAAAATCGGTTTTTCATGCAAAATTCAAATGATAAAATCGTAACGGTACTTTAAACTGACAAATCTGCAAAGTTGAAAAAAGTTGCCTCATTATGTTAGCTCTCGAACGACATATAAAAATTAAGGGCTCACGATTTAAAAATTTGCGAATTTAACGTTTCAAAGGTAAAAAAATGTGGTTTCAATGTAAAGTTTTTTCGCCCAACAAAATGAACTGTGTTGATCGTACAAATTTATCTTCATCATATCGATTTTAAAATTTCTTCAAAGTTTGAACTGGTGTATCTCGGAAGATACGAGCAACTTCGTAACGGACAAGGTGTCGTTTTATAGGAAATTTTATGTAGTTTCGGAAAGTGAAGTCATATCTCGGATGACATGTTTGGTGGTTTGGCAAATTTTGATTTAGTTCGGCAAGTCAGGTATTTTGACACAATTTACAAAAAGTGCTTTTACATTGTAACGGTTCAAAATAGAGGTGTCTCGTAGAACATTAATTTTCCCCAAATGAGCCACACTATCTACCATTAAAAGATTCTCCACCATGAACGGGACACCCTGTATATACTATGCCATACCTCCGGTGGCTCCTTTGAGGTGTTACATAATATCGGCGTAACAAAAACAATATACCCTATACCATCTTATGGGTATAGGGTATAAAAATGCAAGCTGTAAAAACTTGGTTCGCTCACTCTCAAATCTTGTGCAAGCTTCGCTCGTATTATCTAAACAAATTCCTAGGACTTAGGTCCGCAGCTTCAATAAAAACAAAACAATAGCCAGGCTGCAATTTTGATATTCTTAACTTTTTTGGGGCTAACAGTGTCATCCCGATAACTTTGTGTTCCGATGCCGTTCATTTCTAAATACGTTTTCTCTCTTTTCTAGAGGCATATTTATCCACATATAGTGTGTCCTAACACACTTTTAAGGACCGTAAAAAAAGGATTATTTTTAGAAGAACTAGGTTAGGTTATAGGATATAGGGTCTGTCATGGTAGCAAATGACACACTAAGACTACATCTGGGTCGTTTGTGATACCACGTAGGAAAAGTCATACCTATCACCCTAATCCTGAGGCAGCCTGAGCGTGCAATAAAACGTTGAAGTTGACCAGTATCAACGTTCTCCAGGTTTTCCGAATCGACCAAGAAGTAAGGCTCTATAATTGATATCCTTCTTTCTGATAAGCCTGGGCAACCACAGACAAAATGGAAGATGTTTTCCTCCTCCTCCTCGTCCCTACAGCTTCTACAGAGATGTTTATACGGAAGATTTAGCCTCCTGGCGTGCTCCCCGATAGGAGGATGCCGTACTTCTATTAATCCATCTTGCTGACGACGGCCTGCTTGATGGTCTGTTTAAATGAAATCATGGGCATAACAATATGCCGTTGGTTTGCTGGTGCAGTTCCTGCTATGTCCGGTATGATAGTACAATAGGCCCATCGGCTTCAGTGCTACGAAACCCCTTCGGGTTGCCAGTTGCCAGTGCTAAGTATCTTCCAATGGCTTGTCTCGCGAAGGTGTAAAGCTACGCATGTAGCCGCTTGCTCCAAAAACATCCAGGGGAATAACATGCAGTAGCACATCCAAAGCATCAGATGGAGTCGTCCTGAGTGCTCCGCTCATTGCCACACTAGCTGTTCTTTGCACCTTATTACCAATTACAGCTAGTTTTAGTCGTAAGTGCATTCCACCAGACGATCATGCACGAGGCGAATAACTGCCACATATAGCCAATGTAAAACTTTCGGTTGCTGTCCCCAGGTTTCCCCAATCTCTTTCCTGCACGAATAAAGATCAATCATATAGCCTTGTCTACACGTTCTTGAATATTGGGCTTCCATCTAAGCTTTTTATCCAATATAAAACAAAGGAACTTGGTTCTATCTGAGAGAGCCAGTCTCATCCACCCATTACCGAGGGCTCCACAGGAGGTATATTACATCTATTTCTCATTGTAAACAGAGAAATTTCGGTTTTGTTTGGATTCACCCCGACTCTACAGTTAGTCGCCTATTTGGATAGCAGGGAGAGCTTGTAGTACCCCACTCAGAGTATAGTAGGGAACTTACCTGGCAATATCATTCACATAGGCAATAAACGTACATCCCAATGCTTCCAGGTCCATGAGCAGCCTATTGACCACGAGATATTTCAAAGAAGACGTGAGAAGATACCCCTTGTGGAAATACATACTAACATTTGGAGTGAGTTTTCTATCGTAGCCCGATTTTTTGATTTCGTCCGTTTCTACATATGAGGCGGTGTGCGGCAAAACTCGATCCATCCATTTTTCGTAATTTTTCAGAAACCGAAAAAAAAACGTTTAGCAAGATGAAAAATTATTGTACCATATTCGTTTTGTAATTAAACGGGAGCTATATGCGCGAAGATTGATTTGTAAAACAGAAATATCAAATTTATTAAAAGTTTTGGCGTTAATTTCGAATTATAAATTGCAACGAACAAGTTTTGATGTGTCCTGGTGGAACCACATAGTTTTCTACCAAATTGGTGGTTTATTTAGTTCAATTTTGTCGAAGAAAGTGTCTAAGGACGAAAACAATAAACCCTTACCTAATAATATTATTGGTAATAAAAAAAATTCTGGAAAGAGACAGTTTTGATGAGTCCACTATGGCAAGAAAAGAATTTTGATCGAAACTCATGCAAGTAAAGAGTTTTGATAGGTACCATTACCTGGAAGAAGTAAGTTTTTCAACGAACTGCAAATTTCAAAGCCTCGAAAAATATAAAAGAAATGTGTTTTGATAAAAACTGAGCTTACTAGCGTGTAGAGCAGAAAAAATACTTTCGAATGCAATTCATAACTCAATTTCATAAAAAAAAATGGAAGAAGCGATTTTTGCCGCGCACTGCCCCATATATTTTTATGTCCCATGACTGCATGGTTGAATTTCGTCCGTTCCCATTTCCCACGGCCATATGGGCAACCTGGGCATTTTCCCAGGCCGGCATATCTATGAAGCTTTTATACTTTCCATAGATTTAAAGTTCTTTTGAGATCGAAAGTAACCGTTTACTTAATTCCATAAAATTAACTCTGTAGCGCAGCGGTCGCTTTAGACAGTGGTAGCTTTACATTTCTCCCGCCGCAACAAGTTTCAGCACCCTTATTTTTACAATCTGCCGATTTATTGATTTTTTTATGGATTTTTCAAATATGGGTGGCTAAATATATAAATAGATGAAGTCAAACATACTTGAATCCAAATATCATTAAGTGAAGTATGTTTAACTACAATCGTCTGTCTAGGCAGGGGTTCCCAACCTTTTCAAGTGCGTGCCCCCCTTGCAAGGATAGCAGAATCTGGCGCCCCCAACGAAAATTTTGATTAAGAACGGAAGAAGGCATTTTTCAACTCATTCTTTTTCTTTTGTCAAGAATTCGCCACGTTGACAAATACTAAGAGAAAATTTGTATCATTGAAAAAATCTCACAAAGATTTTGGACTAATCAGATCAGCTTGGATTCTATTTTCGCAATTTAAATTTATGAGCAGTTCCAAAGCTTACATTTAGCTCATTTGAATTTTGAATTGATTCCACACTTAAACTATAAAATAAGGCTTCAGTGTGCAGGCGATTCGTCACACCATGGCAACGTTTGAGTTTGACTGATACGAAATGAAGAAAATGTAACAGCCGTAGCGGCCAATATACAGCTGAATTGGGTATTGCCGGAGAGCTAGATCTGGCCCTACGTCCCTACTACATTGGGTCGAGAATTGAGGTCGTATGATCTTGATCATAAGACGGTTATTGCGCGCTGAAAATGTTGCCTGAAGATCCGGTTTTAGACCAAAAACTCATTTTCCCTGGCGAGGTCCATTTTTTTGGCTCAGCGGTGCGTCAACAAGCAAAATTGAAATCATTGAGTGACTACATGTATTTTATGAGGCATCATTTCAATTGCATTCAAGTTTAAGAGGTAGTCCACTCCTGGTTTTCCCTCGGTCTCTATTCCTAAAACAATTTCAGCGATCAAACTGACTTTGGACAGAGGCTCCTCACTAATATATTGTGGTTGTAGCGAATTAGAAATGTTGTTCATAATTTGAAGAATTTTACCAGCTCATGGCCGTTGTAATACAATCCATCACTTAAACACTCGAGTTGAGTCCACGCCCCCCTTTGCCAACCTCCACGCCCCACTAGGGGGGCGCGCCCCACCGGTTGGGAAGTACTGGTCTAGGGTGTAAGATACACATTAAAAACATTTTAGAAATTTTAAAATTGATTTTTGGTTGAAAATTCGAATAATAATTTCATAACAGTACTTTGAACTGGTAGTTGGCAAATCTGCAAAGCTCACCAAAGTGTGTGGCTTTCCAACGGCATTCGAATTTAAAGTTTCAGGGGAAATCTCCTGTCCAATAGGTTGTTTTTGAAATGAGAAGAACTTAGTGCAACCTTTAACTTCAGTAAAATTAAAACTCCGTTTTTAGGGATCCAGAACAGGGCAAGACATCCTAAAATCCATATCCAAATCTGACAGTTGTTGCTCTATATAGGATAGCAGTAAGTTAGGAAGGTTATTCTGTTCTCTACTGGTATCTTTTAAAATTAATTTTAAAGAAATTAATATGCCTACTTTTTCCAAACTCATAAAAAGGTGCATCTAAATTGACTTCTAAATGGACGCGCGTCCAAAAACTGGCATCACGAACCGCCATTTGGTTGCATCTACACTAGCTACCACACGGAGGCAGAAAATGACAAAACCAAAATTTAATTTAGAGTTTTTTTTAATTAAATTATCAAAATCGGACTCTACGCGTTTGGATTATAACACGGCCTTTCAAAAATTATTCAATTTCACACAAAAGAAACAAACACAATTTGTAAAATTGTCACTTTGTATTTGACAAGCGGTGGTTGGTTGAGTTGCCATATTGAATATCAAAACTAGACGCACACCCAAATGGCGATCAGTTTGGATGCAATGACAACTGCACGTGCAACCATTTGGCGATCAGTCTGGATGGACCTTAATGACGAGGATAAATGATGTATCTGGCATTGAAAAATATTTATTCTGACTTTGAACTCCGTCTTCTTTCAACAAATACTTGCGGCTTCCTAAAATCTGCCCCATTAGGCTTCAGCCTACTTACTTTGCCTACTGATAAATCTGCCAATGACAACCGATTCCGTCCATCCTTTCCTTACCAACCATGTTAAACACTTAAGTGAGCTTTGGCTAGAATTGTTAGATAAATACAACATATTTTTCCTTAAAACATTCTTTTTTTTAAGTTGAGTTTTTACGGCTGCTTCTTGATCTTGACCTACCTACCTATAAATTTTGCGTCATTTACCAGAATAAGGATAACAGAACAGAATCCATTTCAACGTCATTTCGTTACTAACGAATTCCAAAAATTGTCAGAAGCACAAGAGCACGTGCCAAGAGCAATCATTAAAGCATTTCCGGCAGTTCGCTGTATAATATTGATACCCACTTTGATTTATCGTTTATCCATAATAAGTCCAGTAAAGTCAGTGAACCCAAACCTTGAATAGAACCGCGAGTTGCAAATGAGAGAAAGTGATTTACAAATTGAATAACTATAAACTGCCATGATAAAGTGCTTTCTTTTTATTTTTCGACTTATTTGGGATCTTACTACACAAACGGCATGTTCTAATGGCGAGATTAAAAAATTTCCAATAAAGGTGACACTGTTTTTGGCAAATTCCTCGTCAAACAACATAAATGTTTGGTTAGCTGATCTCTGTCGTGTCGTGTGTGTTTTATGAACATTTTAAATTCAAATTTGTTTTTATTCCATATATGAATGAGAGAAGACACAAAGCAGCAGTATGCTAGCAGTTAGCAGTGTCTGGCGGTAAGCGATGATCGTGTGGCTCATTTTATTGAAATAGCTGGCGGTAGCTTTTTATAATGTACCTACATTATGTGTACATATGGTTGATATGGATGGATGTTGACATCATTATATTTTTCTAATTAAAATGAAATCATTAAGATAAATAACAGTTTCATGAAATGATTGTATAAAATGAACTGAAGATATTGTATATTTTTTAGAGTTTGGAGGTACAATGTGCGTATCAAACTGGAAGACAATCTGAAATGGTTTAAATCGAATAAAACCCATTTTTTAATATGCGACCTTTTACAGATTTTCAACTCAATGAGGAATTCAAATTTCTAAGAATTTTGCCTTTACGAGCTTAACACCAAAACTTTTTTACTTTACATACAATTAAAGTCGTTTTAAATGTTTTCAGTTTGTCGCCAAATCTTAAATTTAGGTTATTTTCTAATTTTTCTATGGAATATCGATTAACCGAACTTTCGTTTATCCGAACCACCCTTGTCGACATTAGTTCGGATAATCGACGCTCTACTGTACCAGTAAAGCTTAATATACCTAAGTGATTTCCTCAGCAAATTTACGATTTCGGGGTTTTTAGAGCTTTCTCATCAAATTAATCTAAATCCGAGATGTTCTTGTACAATAAAGGATACGAACGCGAATTATACAACCGTGGGAGATAGCTAACACGTTCGGCAAAAACAAAAACAATTTTAAAAAGGCTTTCCTCTGCAAATAAAATGGCTCTCCATTTTTTTTTTATTTCTACGCATTTGTGCTGATGCACACTATGCGTTTCTTCAACCTGGTCGCCGACCGCGAGTTTGAAATATCTGCTAGATGCTGAGTTATAAAATTCAATTAATTTGCAGTGGAGATAGGTGATTTCATGATCCCATTGTATCAATATTTTACACGAAGAAAGAATTTTCTGAAAAGAAAATCAAATTTCAAGGCTCTAGCTTTATTCTGTCAAAAGTTATGAAGCAATAAAAATAGTCAAAATCACGATCGTCCTTTCTCTGGAACGCAATTGTTTTTGGACCTAAAACTCATATATTTGTTACTCTCTAATAGAGACCTTTCATTTCAAAAACAATTTCATTACTATTCAGTCAGTTTCATACAAGCTATAGGCAGGCCATCAGGGCGGCCAAACACAAAGCGTTCGAATCCATTTCTTAGATTCTTCGTTCTGTGAAACTCCATATAAAAAATGACAACTTGCCTGTCATTTTTTATATGAAGTTACGTTGGATTCTGTGTATGTGCGGCCTTATTCTTCCTTATGTACAATGTTAAAAAATAAATCAACTGTTCAATATTAGACAATTAACAACATTGAATTAATCAATAATAGTCTAAGAAAATTGGGCCATAATATGGCCATCGAACGACAAAAATCCTACATCGAAAATGTTTTTTGATTATGGTTGGAGATGGCCCCCAGATGATGGCATTAAAAGTCCCAACCGATTGGGGGTCCGCAACCTTTTTTGCGATTTTTTAAAAAACGGTTTATTCTACAGTTTATAAAATGAGTAGTACGTGAAACAAACTCCTGATGGGTCACTTTGTATGGGAGGTACCCTTAGTTTTTATCCGAATAAGCTGATTTTTGGTGGGTGGGGTGACTATGACCTACAATCGCAACAAACCAAAATTTAGCACTTTATTTTCTAATCTAACGCCGAGATATTAAACTCTAATGTGTTATATACCATTGGAAAGATAATTTTATGTAGTTTCTTTCGTTCTCAAACCACTTTTCTGTATCTCTTACCGTTTTTGAAATAATCGCAAAAAAACGAAAAAAAGCCCACCTTTCCCCCCTTTTTTTAAGGTTGCGGACCACCAATCGGTTGGGACTTTTAATGCCATAATCTGGGGACCACATCCAACCATAATCCAAAAAAAATCCGATTTCCGATTTGCCGAGAAAATATGCCATTTTTCCTAGACTATAAAGCAGGGGTTCTCAACCTTTTGGATCCGGTGCCCCCCTTGAGCGGTTTACAAATCCTGAATCTTAAGCTTAAGGCATCATTACATAAAACGGTATAGCATACCACACATTGTGGAACAGTCACCCCGTTCTTTTCTATGGCAGTAGATCCATATTTGATGTAGTCATCTGAGTACTTTCTTTTTTTGTTGGAGGATGCTGTAATAATTTTAATTCATATGAATTAATTTCTCTTGTAATATTCCAGAGAAATATTTTTTTACCGGCAATAGAAAGACATTATAATTCACTGTAAACGTACGGCGAAATAAACTACTACAGTCGAACTTCCCATAAGCGGACACCATTGGCGATTGAGATTTTGTCCGCTTGTTGGAAGTGTCCGCTTATGAGAATATTTTACAAAGGTATAACATTTTTTAAAACTAATTTGGACTGCGCTGCGAATAAATTCAAAACCACGATGTCTCATTTCAACCGTGTTTTTCCAATACATTTTTTTTCGAGATCGGAAACCCTTTTTTTTCGTGTATTTTAAAATTGTTCTTGCACTTTTTCTTCAAAAGGCTAAACATTTTTATTTTTATTTTTTTTCATATTTTTTTTTTTTTTTTTTTTTTTTTTTTTTTTTTTTTTTTTTGCCTCATAGAAGCTTCTGCCCCGGGACAGGGCTTCTCGGCATCACTTTACTTACTATGCGTACGTAAGTGACTAATCAATCAATCGAGTGTAAACTCTAGCAGATCGATAAAATAAAATCTAAAACAAAAAATAAATTAATAAGGAAATTTATCAAAATAATTTCTTTTAAAAATTAATTTGTTAATGCAATTAAAATTAACTAAGTCCTTCAAACTGTTATAAAGAATTATTGACCTTGTAATTGGTTCGTTAAGACCATAATTTACTCTATGATAAGGCTGAACAAGAAGGTTGTTCCGCCGTAAATTGTGAGGAATAGTTCTGACTTCAAAGTTATTTAATATATCTTCACAAACAATATGAGAGCAAAACAGATCTCTAATGAACATAGCGTTTAAAAACGTTCTTCTATAATCTAAAGCTTGTAAACCCAATAAGGAACAGCGAGTTTTATATTCTGGCTTGAAACGCCAGCCAATTTGATAAATAGCAAACCGTGTAAAATTGTGTTGAATTCTTTCTATACGCTCGATATGAACCTTATAGAACGGATTCCACACAATAGAACAATATTCCAAATGCGAGCGAACGAAAGCTGTAAACAATATTTTTAAGGTAAAAGGATCATTAAATTCACGAGCGTTACGTTTAACAAATCCTAACATACTATTCGCTTTTGAAATAATGTAATCAATGTGTTGTCGAAATGAAAGATCATGGTCGAAAATTACACCAAGATCTGATATTTCGGCAACCCTTTGAAGAACACTACCTGTTAAGGAGTACTCAAAGAAGATCGGAGTTTTCAATTTATATATGCTAAGTACTTTACATTTACTAACATTTAAATTTAAATTATTATTAAGGCACCAAATTTGCAGTTTTTCTAAATCGGATTGCAAGTTAAGACAATCACCTATATTGCGTATTCTCATTGCGATTTTCATATCATCGGCATACTGCCATACACGCACGAATTTAAAATTTTGTATGATATCGTTTACGAAAACTAAAAAGAAAAGTGGTCCTAAATGGCTTCCTTGCGGAACTCCTGACGAACACTTTATGATAGAGCGCGATGTACAGCCATTCAACTTTACCAACTGCGTCCTATCCGTTAGATAGGATTTCACCCAGCTAAGAAAAACCGACTGTATACCTAAATTTTCTAGTTTCTTAAGTAAGATATTATGATTTACTATATCGAAAGCCTTCGAGAAATCGGTATAAACCACATCAACCTGCATTCCCTGCTCAATACCATCTGCAACAAATTTAGTGAATGATACCAAATTTGTTGTAGTTGATTTTCCTTTAAGGAATCCATGTTGACATGGTGATATTAAACGGCTAATTAAAACATCTATTTTATTTTTAATAAGCATTTCAAAAAACTTCGGTATTGCTGATAGTTTGGCTATGGGTCTATAGTTATCAATAAGATGTTTCGGACCCTTTTTGTGAACAGGGGTTATGTACGAAACTTTCCATTCATCAAGAAAAACACCTGAAGACAAGGACAAATTAAAAATAAGGGCTAAAGGACGACATAACGATTGCATGCAATTCTTCAAAAAAATATTAGGAATGCCATCAGGTCCGGCCTGAATACTAACATCAAGATCACGGAAAGCATTCAATAGGTCATCCTCAGAAATCTCAAGAGCACTCATAAGGTCCTCCTGAGCTATCCGAGGGACCAATGCGCGATAAAATACCGCGATATAAATTGAACACCTACACGGAGAGATAAACATGATTTGTACAGCGATGTCCGGAAAGTGAATTTTGCTTTACGCAAAAGACCGATTTTCCGGTAATTTCTAAAATTCATTGCTCCAAATACAATTCTGTAATGGAAGAATTTTATTTGTGGAACTGTCCGTTTGTTAGAGACTTGCTTGTTCAGAAAGGGTATAAAAGTACTGTCCGTGTCCGGTTATGAGAGTGTCCGGCTATTGGAAGCAATTTTTTTTGTAATATATAAGGAAAAACGTTGGGGAAAATAAAAGTGTCCGTTTATGAGAAATGTCCGGTTATTAGAAGTGTTCGTTTAGGAAATTGGAATAGAGATGGAACTCCATATAACATTAAAACCTACTGAACAACATTTTACCTTTGAGTGTGTGCTGTATGTAGGCCTGTTCGGTACCGAGATTTCAGTACTGGGTTTCGTTTTTTTTCAATACCCGGTACCACAAGCGGTTTCCCTGACTCAGGTTTTTTTTCAGTACCGACGGTTTTTTTTAACCATGAGCCGGTTTTTTTAAGTACCGGGTTAAAAACCGGTACCCAAAAACCTGAAAAAACCGGCTCATGGTTGAAATGAATCGTTCTTTTTAACTCGGTACCAAAAACCCGACTCGTCGGTCGTTTTTTTTTACCTCGGTACCAAAAAACCGGGATATCGGTACTTTAGAATATCGGGTCCGGTACCAAGTGAACACCGGTTTTGTACCGTGATCCCGGTTTTTGGAACAGGCCTAGCTGTATGTAACGTGTAAATACAAGAAAATATCTTCCTGTATGTACACGTTACATACACACTCTTGCTAAGCAAAACGATTAATAACATAATTGGCTTATTGGCATGCTTATCAGATGCTTATGCCTTGACTGGTTATAAGTTAGCGGTATTTTTCCAGAAAAATGAAATAGGTATCGAGCGTTGATAGAAAAGATCAATTGTCCAGCAGAAAGCTTTGGATTTATATTGAAGTTGTATGTTAGATACATTATTGTTGAAATATATGAGTATCTCATGCTGTTCTGTCGTAGTCAATTCTCTGAGGTATTAACCTATTAGTGCATGAAGTTCCCTGACTATATTTTGTGACCCCCTCCCCCCCTGGAATTATGCGATGCCCAATTATATTTCATGATCTATAATATGCACAAACAATTTGTAATTCCACGAAATATTAAGACAACACTGTGTTTTCCCTAAAGGATAGTGTTAATTAAAAAAATATAATTATTACTTCATCAAGAAAGAAAAACAATTTTATTTTTGTGTCTTAAAGTAAAATTTAGAAATGATCCAATTTCAAAATACATATATATAACTAATTCAATTATTTTCTTCTGAAGGTGACTTATTTATTTTTTTAAGAGATTTATTTTCCAAAAAAAAATGTAATTCATCTAATAATAATAATTTAAACAAAAAGAAACTATTTTGTTTGCAAAATTTGAATAAATTTCCTTTTTTTAGCAACAATAAATTAGCACATAATTTGTCGCTGTTTATAACTGAAGCTTTCTTGACAACACAATGCACCACCGATCTTTTTCCCTTAATTTTCCCGTGTATTTAATTACTATCAATTAGCGTCTCTCATATATACGAATACTAGTTCAGAAATGGATATAGTACGATACGAGTGTGTTAAACTATTGACAACATCTATATTTTTCTTGGTAAGGAGTTTTTTTGTAAGATTTCTGTTAAAAAAATAAAGATACTAAAAGATTGCGTCACACAATGCGACCAAATAAACAATTAGACGTGGCAACGAGCAACGGCAATGGCGACTGTCGATAGCTCAAGCTCAACTCTGGTCCATCTAAATAGGCGGTTGCCTCAACAAGCTACGACATTCGCCATATTCACCTGAAGGTGTTAACACTTGAGCGTTGATCATTTGTGAAATATAGTCATTGCTGGACAATACCACAATTACTGTACAACTACATCGTGTGAACTGCATACTATAGTGAGGGTGACATTCGTTGAAAATGCTGTATTTTGTAAGAAATTAATTATCTCATTGAAATACGACTATTAAATTTTCTAATAACTCTCCTTTGTTATACAGGTGCTATTAGTGCTAGCCGTGGGCGTATCATGTGATGCAGGTGATATTGAATACGAGTACGCTTCCGGCGAGCCATTGGAGGGATCGTCTTTGGACACGTATCGCTACTATTTACAGGAATCTTCAGACGGTGATAGCAGTTCCTCATATCAAGAAGAGGACGTTCCTAAAAAGCGAGAGATTCCTGCTACGGCACCAACAGCGATTCCTGATAGCATTAATCCAACTGAAGGAGTTTCTACCCACAAACCGAAAATTGCATTGGCCGCACTTATCGGACAAGTCGAAGGAACCATTTTCCAGTCAGCTCTGAGCGTTGCAACTATTGTCAAAGGGCAGAATAGCAGTGAAAGTGTAAAACCCAGCGAAGCAACTGGAAATCAAAAACGCTCAGCCGGCTCTATTGACGATCTAACTTCGGAACAGGACACAATTTTCAAATATGTAACATCCAGAAGTGTACCGGCCAAGGAAAATCAGCCACCACATTACATTGTAGATGAGATTGCCGTGTCAAAACTTAATGCCGGATTGGGACCATTGATTTCGTCCTTAGATTTTCATATCGAACCGACTGTAAGTGCGAGTTTGAATCATGAAACCAAATCGTCTGTCCTACCAAATGAAGAAGCGACCGTCAGCGATATGGATGTGACTGTCTTCGTTACTCCGACTCATGATTCACTGGTCTCAATTACTTCAGTAAAGTCGTCCGAGGACGGTAACGCAACTAAAGCAACTGCGACGGAGTCTACTTCATCAACCACCGCTGCTACGACCAGCACATCATCTTCGACGGCTGCAACACCCACTTCCACCACCTTGAAAACTCCAATTGAAAAGCTCAAAGAAGCCGAAGACAGTCTCAAGGAGAAAGTTGCAGAAATTGAAGCAGAACCCGTGATCTTATCCGCTCGAGTTTAACTCGATGTTATCGTACTCTATCAATGGAATATTTCCACCAATTTATAATTATATTCACAGCCATATGTACTCGGATGTAATATGTATTTATATAATAATATTTGTCTCTTGTAAATAAAATAAGTAAAGTTCAATATTGAAATTTTCAATCTTGTGATCGACCCCATCTCAGGACATTCCCCGCATATTCTGTGAATTCTTTTAAATTTTCATAAATTAGCATGATTGCAGATACAGAGTAGAGTGTGTATTAGTATGTTGCTGCAAATCTGTATGTCCGTGGTATTATACATTTATTTGGTTAAACAATTATTATCACTTTATATTCATAGGAAATAAGATTTCAAATTGTCTCTTATGATGATACACACTAAATTCTGCAAATAAACTCATTGGATAAATATTGAGAACTAGTGTCCCATTTAGAGTATGCCAGTACATATGTATATCCTTTCTGGGATAAAAAGAAGAGTTTAATTTTGTGTTGACATTTTTATGGCAGGCAAATTTGTTTTAAATTATCTTGTCTTCTATTTGGATTAATAATTACAATCAGCAAAAATCTGTTCCATTTAAAAAATATCTTTTGTTTAGTTTGCATTTTACTTTTAGAACGGATGTGTAAATAATAATTCACATTCGCTAATATGCAGATGAATCTCAGATTTGTATGCTAATTGATGCTTTTCTTTCGATTTTAATCTGCATTTACGTGAAGTCAACATTTATCATCATGATTTAAGGTTATTTTCACACAAAAAGTATTTTTTTACACTTAATTCCTCTTAATGAAAACTTCTGCGACTCCGCTGGTCATATGGGAACTGATTAATTTCGCTCTTTTTTTGTATCAAATTATTGCAAAGCAGTAGATACTGGGATGGGACTCATATCATATTGATAATTGCCCGTGTGCTGGACAGGCCTGCCCTACACCATGCCAGGCCTGTCCAGCATCCGTCCCGCGAAGGATTTTCAGTCAATTCGGGAAAAGAGGGGTCGTATACAGCTCATTTAAGCACCATTTTGAACACATCTTAAATATATAGATAGATAGATATATAAAAATGGAGCGAAAAAAATGTATAGTAATTCATCAATGGAGAACGGCTGGACCGATTTGGTTCAAATTTTTTTTCAGTTGTTTGCAATTACCAGGAGAAGGTTTTTACGAAAGAAAATTTTGGAAAAACTCTCCGGAAAAGCCGGAAAATTGGAAAAATTGAAAAAATTCATCAATTGAGAACGGCTGGGCCGATTTAGTTAAATTTTTTTTCAGTTGTTTGGAATTGCCAGGAGAAGGTTTTTACGTAAGAAAATTTTGGAAAAACCCTCCGGAAAAGTCGGAAAATTGGAAAAAATCCAAGTAATTCATCAATTGAGAACGGCTGGGACGATTTAGTTCAATTTTTTTTCAGTTGTTTGCAATTGCCAAGAGAAGGTTTTTACGAAAGAAAATTTTGGAAAACCCTCAGGAAAACTCGGAAAATTTGAAAAATCTAAGTAATTCATCAATTGAGAACGGTTGTATCGATTTGGTTAAAAAAAATTTTCAGTTGTTTGCAATTACCAGGAGAAGGTTTTTACGAAAGAAAATTTTGGAAAAACTCTCCGGAAAAGCCGGAAAATTGGAAAAATTGAAAAAATTCATCAATTGAGAACGGCTGGGCCGATTTAGTTAAATTTTTTTTCAGTTGTTTGGAATTGCCAGGAGAAGGTTTTTACGTAAGAAAATTTTGGAAAAACCCTCCGGAAAAGTCGGAAAATTGGAAAAAATCCAAGTAATTCATCAATTGAGAACGGCTGGGACGATTTAGTTCAATTTTTTTTCAGTTGTTTGCAATTGCCAAGAGAAGGTTTTTACGAAAGAAAATTTTGGAAAACCCTCAGGAAAACTCGGAAAATTTGAAAAATCTAAGTAATTCATCAATTGAGAACGGTTGTATCGATTTGGTTAAAAAAAATTTTCAGTTGTTTGCAATTACCAGGAGAAGGTTTTTACGAAAGAAAATTTTGGGAAAACCCACCGGAAAAGTCGGAAATGTGGAAAACTTTAAAATTATTTTTTTTGCTTGCAATTTTTTCACAATAGCTTTTCGAATGAAGAAATATAAAATTCTTAGTAGAAAACTCGGAAAATTGAGGAAGAAAGTTTTGCATTTTATCGAATGAATTGATGATTTTAGACGATGCAAAGGTGGAAAATTCGTTATGAAGCTTTTGATAATTTCGAATAATTGTGGAATTCATTGTGATAAAAGACGGTTTGCGTTAAATTGTGGGTGAAGAAGCTAACGAGATAAATAACACTGCGTGACAGCAAAAAAACCGTCAAAAAAAACCGAATGCTATTTTGGTTAGCTATTGGTTCCCATATGACAAAAGCGCAATTAATTTTTTTCCTGACCCTCAGGTTTTCGATTTACACGCCGAAATCTTTTTTAATGGTCCTCATATAGTATCTGCTACTCAATTACTGCAATTTGCAATAAAATAAGTAAATTTCTGATCAGTATCCTAAAAAGGACTCTTGGCAATCAAAATCGCCGAAAATAAATATAATTTGGTCGGTTATTTTATTTTTTCCCCCTTTTATTGTGACTTAAAACCGTGAAAAACCATCTTTTTTATCTTTTCGCGGCTACATATCTTTACGTAACTTTTATATTTATTATATTTTTACCTGATATACTCGTTTTTTATTATCCTTATATTATCCTTTTTGTTTTTACCTGGCATATTCCTTTTTTATTATCCTTATATTACCCCTTCAAGTGCGAAAACCGTCAGGTACAAAAATTAAAAAAAAAATTAAAAAATATATTGTTTTGGTATAAATAGCACGTGTTGTAATAGTTTTACTTTAATTGGTTTGCAATATGGATTCTGAAAGAAGTATTCCCAACCTGTGCAAAAATTCACCAAATAAATTTTGCTACGTGTATGGCAAATGTCGTGCTCTGTGGCCGTGATCGTTCGGTCGCCACTCTGTGAAATAGACACTCATAGAGAAACGAGCTTCCAAACTCGGCACGACTCGTCGCAAGTTTATTATTCAGAAGATGATAAGAAATGTTCTTATCGTAGAATAATAAACTAACAATGCGACTAGGAAGTGGTATGGCTGACAACCATATCACACTCCGAATTCAGTTGTCTTTGTAACGTTGATAACTACACACGGTAGTCATCAACGCACCATGCTCCACTAGGAGTTACGGTAATCGAGAAAGAGAGTGTGGCAAATATATTTTTAAATCGCTAAAGAGAAAAGCAACACAAAAATTAAGGGATGCATATTTCGAAATTTTTGGCCGCGTTGTGTGTCAGGATAAGCCTTGGATCCCCGATTTTTTTGCATATATCGTATTGTATGTCACTGCACTCTCAAAAAACTGGAAAACAAGAAATGCCTTTCGCGGTTCCAGCACTTTGGAGCGAGCCTAGCAATCATCATGACGATTGCTATTTTTGTGTGTTCGATTTGCGGGGTGCTACGAAAATGCATAAATATAAAGTGGAGTACCCTATAGTGAGTTCTGTCACGAAACCTATGCCTCACAGTGTAAACATCACTGTTCGCCCTCCTCACATTGGGTGAGGTTATCAAACACAACGTTCGCGCAACGTTTCAAATCAACCGGCCGTTACGGATCAGAAACTTCTCCCTACAAACAGATCCCCTAAGCGCCCCCTTGCGATGCATAGCTTGATTGATTGACAGAAATTTACAATCTGCCGTCGAACCGTGCATTTCCGCCTTCATTTATTTATTAAACTATTTATAATCAAAATAAAATGTATCTGCATCTCGTTTAAAACTGGAAATTTTAATTTTCGAGCGGTACATTACGCTTTTAGGTCCCCAAGGGAAATTTTTGATGTTTCCGATATTTTCCGCCATAAAGCGGACATATAGCTTTATGGCGGACGGTGTCGCTAGTGTCGATAAGAAGAACAAGGAAAATTTCCCTTGGGGACCTAAAAGCGTAATATACCCACCAAGTCTGATCCGGATCTATGCGTTTACAGAACACAATAGGAAACGTTTCGGAAAACGCGACACGTTACGCGAACGTTGTGTTTTATAACCTCACCCATTGATGAAAGTAACGACCTTCAGGATACACAGTTTTTCCCCTCTCCTTCATCAAGCGATCAACGAAAAACACACCTAATTCGCCAAGAGGAATTGATTTGGTACGGGACTTGAATTTGTCCGTAAGGCAGGCGGAGCTGTTAGGATCAAGGTTAGAGGAGTGGAATTTATTGAAGCCCGGAACGAAAGTGATAGTTCAGCGTAAAAAACAAATATGTTAGACGCATATAAAGAGATGGGGTGCAGAATGTCTTTGAAAAAGCATTTTCTTCACTCCCATTTCTCTTTCTTTCCTGAGAACCTTGGAGCCGTAAGTGATGAACAAGGTGAGCGGTTTCATCCGGACATAAAAAGGCTTGAGGAACGTTTTCAAGGTCATTGGGATGCAGCGATGTTAGGAGATTATTGTTGGCGCTTACAGCGAGAGGACAATTCTAAACATAAGAGAAAAAGTTGATTTTTCCCTTAAAATAAATGTGTTTAACAATTAATTTTATAATTTAATAAGTATTTAAATATGTTTATTATATTGTGTTATGCCCGTTTTACCGAAAAAAAGTTGATAAATAATAACCGATTTCTTACTGGAACTTTATTTTGTATTATTTTCTGGAAATATCGATATCTTTCCATAATCTCTGGAACTGGGGGGTCAAGGGAAAAAGTAAATATGAGGTTTTAGTAAGGATTAGATAAGAATTAAAGAAAAAAAATTGGAGATGACGGTTATTTTTTTTTTTAATTTGTCACGCAGTGTAATTGCTGTGCTGTGAATAACTATCAAACACGCGCAAAATTATGGGGACAGTGCGTTTTCTCACATTTTTACCTTCATCTTCTTCTTTTCGTATTGGCGTATCTCGACCGCATTGTGGAACAAATACAAGGACGAGATGGCTGACCACATTTTGCATAAAGTTCGCATAACAACTTAAGCGCTGTTTTCACGATGGATTTGTCGTCCAACTTTTGAGCATTCAAACAAGTTGGACACCAAATCCATCGTGTAAACAGAAGTTGGACAACAAGTTTGAAGTGGAACGAGCAATCAGACAAATCCACCGTGAAAACAGAAGTTGGACAACTTGTTTTAGATGCATTGATTATAGTCCAATCGAAATATAAATATACTTTCTAATAATAAAGAATTAATGATTACCAATATGAGTGCGCTATCATCCAATTCTGGCGTTCCGTTGACTTTTGGGGCACGCTGTATACTCATTCGGGCATGTTTCCCTAAATGTTTAAAATATTCACGAAAAAATAAAATAATAAGCAAATATATTTTTCCTGTACTAATACGTATTGCAAAAACTGATAACGTTTTACGACCGCTCCAACTTTCAACTACTGTTTACACGGCCAACAAGTTGGATAGGATTTGTTTGATAGGATTTGTTTGAGAGAATATCGTACGTGTAAACAGCCTTCCAACTTGGATAAGTTTGAGGGAAAAGTTGGATGCAAACAAGTTTGATGCCATCTAAACGCGCCTTTAGAATTTCGATCTTCAAATTAACAACGAGATGCGCAACGAAGCGTTAGTTCTGATCGAAGACATGATCGTGCTCATGTGCGGCAGTCTGCTGTCGGAATTGGGAATGCCAGCGCCAAATCGTTTGATGGACGATGCAATTAATCGCGACTTGCAACGGAAGCAAGATTACGATCGAGGAGAGCTGGCCGAACGAGTTCGAATAAATGTGCCGCTTTTGAATGCCGAGCAGAAGAACGTATACGATTCGCTTATGAAGGTTGTTGACGATGGAACAGGAGGCATTTACTTTCTCGATGCTCCTGGTGTGACAGTCAAGACATTCGTCATTTCGTTGTTTCAGGGAACAATGCGGTCAAGATGTCAAATTGCGATGGCTTTTGCATCCTTTAGCATTGCTGCTACATTGTTGGAAGGCGGTCGAACTGCACATTCTGCTTTAAAGCTGCCGATGAATCTACTCTTGGTTGAGTAGCCAACGTGCACAATCAACAAGAGTTCGGCAACAGCGAAATTGATGCGAGAATGCAAAATCACCATTTGGGATGAATGGACGATGGCGCATAAACGAGCTTTGGAGGCAGTTGACCGCACGATGAAGGTCTTACGAGGTGATTCGAGACGATTTGGTGGGGCTCTGATATTACTCTCCGGAGATTTTCGTCAAACGCTTCTCGCCATCCCGAAATCTACTGCTGCGGATGAACTTAATGCATGCCTGAAATTGTCATCTTTGTGGCGGCATGTCAAGAAGTTGAAATTGACTATCACGGTCGGAAATTTAGTTTCTTTTTAAAACTTTTACAGTAAACCGAAAAAGTTTAAGAAATCCGAAAGTTTTATAAATTTTTAAGACTAAAAATATTAGAAAGTAAACCAATTGGACCTTAATGATTAAAACTTTTCAATAAAACCAGACTTACATATATTAAAGTGTAAACTAAAAGTTTAAAATTGAGACTAAAAGTTTAAAAGCTGTAAAATCAGAGTTTCAAATCAAAACCATGAGTTTAAAATTTAATCTTTTGGACTAAAATTTTAACTTTAAACCAAAAACAGTTTTAAGTACTTGCCATATGGCCAATTGTTCATGGAATAATAAATAATCATGAGGTATAAGCCCTCTGTGGCGCACTCGGTTGAGTCGCACATGCTAGTAATCTAGGGGTCCGGAAATCGAATCTCGACGTGATCCAAATTTCCATACATGTGCCGCCTGATCCAAGTGTCTGAACATTATATACTTCAAATAGCCCATAAACGGTTGAGTGAACGCAGCCATGCCCCACAAAAAATGTAATATGAAATAAAAAAAATCGACTTAAAAAAAACATTTTAAACTAAATTTTTTTTTAAAGTAAACCTTTCCAGTTTTAATATTTCACCCGATTCTGGTTTTGGATTTAATTATTTTAGTTTTGGTTTTTATTTTATTTTATTTATTTATTATTATTATTTTTTTATTTTATTAAAACCTAAACGGAATGTATTAAAACCAAATATAATGCAAAGTTTTGTTTTTAAACTATTCAGTTTTATTTAGGTGTAAACAATCGAAAAGTTTAAAAATTAAACTTTTTTGTATTGGAACTATATATACAATCAAAAAAGGTTTAATAAATAAACTAAATTTCCGACCGTGTACGAACATGAGAGTCGCATTGCAGAACAGCCCATCGGTTGCTGAATTTTCAAAAATTCGTACAAATCCGTTGACACCGTGATCGACGAGGATGAAGCGACCAACGAAGTTTTTGAACTCACTTGTGCCAGGCGCCCAGCCGCATAATTTACAGCTGAAAGTGGGATCGATCATTATCATGTTACGGAATCTGAATCATCCGAAATTGTGCAACGGTTCGCGGTTATCCGTCAAGAAACTGACGAACAATGTGATTCAAGCGATGATCATCAAGGGAAAACTCAAAGGAGAGGAAGAACTTTTCCCACGAATTCCGATTATTCCAACTGATCTTCCATTCCAATTCAAGCGGATTTAGTTCCCCGTTCGATTGGCTTTTGCAATGACAATCAATAAATCGCAAGGCCAAATCGTTGGAAGTCTGTGGGATTAATCTCGAATTTCGAAACCTTATTTAAAACTTAGGCGACCAACTCATACAAAAATATTATCATTCTGTCAATGACTGTTAAACGTGTTAAACGTATCGTTCCTAAATTGATTCCAAATTGAATCTTTTCTTTACAATCGTTTTCCATGGAAAACTTATGAAAGTTTCATTCGAAACTTTTCGAACAAAGGGGTAAGAAAGATTAATGACTACGCAGATCGCTTTGATATTGTAATTATACATTGGTATTTTTCATATTACCGACTATTGATGGCAGGATTCAATATATTTCCTTTGAAAAATCTATTGCATAGAGGGGAAATTATTGATGCCGCAGGATCAGTTCCAAAATGCTATCTGGGTACAGTCAACTTGGATGAACTTTATGAGGAATTTTGTGTAATTTCGCCCCTAAATAATAAATATGTTCAGGAGATGATTTTACGTCAAAAAAAAAACGGTCCAAAACCCTTGTTCGGATCAAACGAGTCTTTGGCTGTTTTCGACGTAAAATGTACTCGAAACCCGTTGCGAGCTCGGCTACTATCAGGGACGAAATTGATAAGGGTTTTGGCATTAGAAAAGCTTATCGATTTTCCTAAATAGGCGTCCCGGAAATTAATTCTCCGCTCGAGAGAATATTCTCGCTTTGTGGTAACGCATGGACAGAACCGAGCCTCAAATAAAATGCAATTTTAAAATGACATGTAGATATTTGTATAACTTTATATTGCAAAATGAAAAGTTATTGTCGGCTGTATCGTCAAAAAGGAAATATTGTTACAAAAAATAAATGACATATCGGCATAAAAATAGTTTTTTTTTAATTTTTGCCCCGTAAAAAAATTCAAAACCCGTATTTTATACGCAAGTAACCCGTAACTCAAAGGCAGGCAGGTGTCAGCCTAATTATTACTTCAAAATATTCATAGCAATTGTAGAAAACCAAGGAAAAATAAACGAGACCGAGGCTAACTTCGGGCGCGGCCGAAATTTGTATACCCTTCGCTCCCCTCCGGCTAAAAGTTTTTTCGGGCGTACCTACGACTTGTATTTAATCCCCCCTCCATTCTTTTCCTTCTGTCTTCACAAAAGTTCCGTTGCGTCGGCAAAACAATATTTGTGTGGGGGGTTGGAATAAGTGGGCAAATAAACATATTTACTCCGAAAATTTTATGGGGGGATACGGGAGCATGGCCCCACAGTACGATTCCATTTGCTTTGACCTTTTTAGTTGCTTTGATAAAGACACATTAATTCAAGGTTTTGTGAAATTGGTGTATAAATGTTTCTTAGAAGAACCAAAATGGGGGGTTGGGTTTGTATGGCAGCCCCATGACCCCATGGCCCGACTTGATCCATTCTTACATATGTTTTGTGTCATCAATAGAAATACATTTGTGTGAAATTTGGTTGATTTTTGTGCACAAATAAAAAAGTTTTTCTTAGAAGCACCTAATTTGGGGAGTTGGGTTTGTATGGCAGCCCCATGACCCCATTGTGCGATTTTACCGATTCAAACATACAAACTGCCTGCAGCAAAAAGAAGCATTTTTGCAAAATTTCACCTTCATAGCATTTAAATTGGCTGAGTAACACGCGTCGCAACAGACAGACAGACGGACAGACGGACAGACGGGCATCGTCCAATCGACTCCCCAAGTCATGCTAATCATAATGTATATTTTTTATATGGTCGGAGATGCTTCCTTCAATGCTTTACAAACTTCATGACAAAGTTAAGATACCCTTTCACTCTATGAGCGAAGGGTATAAAAATGGCGAGTCAGTATTATACCTGGTAAACATGGTGGTCAATTTCAGTTGACTTCTCACAATTGACCAGTTTTTGGCCGCAGGCGCAGATTTTCATAAGTTAACTGTTCTTCAAATTGCAACCAACCGATATGGGGCATTTCTAGGGTATTTCCATTTTTAGTCGATCATCATTTTCGCCGATAGTTTTCAAAACAAAATATAAAAAAAATGCGCCACAAGTTTCGCAAATGACTAAAAAAAATATTTATCCATGCAAAGCGGAGTTTCGGGGTAATCTAAAAAAAACAAGGAAAATGAAGAACTATTTCAAAATATTTACACGGTCTTTAAGCTAAGTATGTATATACATAAAAATATAAGCACAACTCGTGCAAATCTGTTACTAACCTTAGGCCGAAAACACCCAGAACTAGCTAGTCCAGCCTAGATAACTCTTGAAATTTTTATTTCTGCTTTTACTTATTGTTTTGTCTATCAATTAGCATCATAAACACTGGAATTCACACTAAAACTATATTTCATCAAATTAGATATATTTTTTATTTTTCGCCAATAGACAATAACCTAGAGTGGGTCTAATTAAAAAAGATTCAATTCGAGTTTTGATTTGTAGTTTTTTGTATCTACTGACCCATTGATGGCGTCATCGAAGACGACGGTACGGTCGTTGTAGTCATTTTTGACGTCCCGCAAATGTACTAATTGATTTTGATTCCCGTCGCAATACGCTAGGTAAAACGTAATTTTTTTCTTCGCACCGTGGGCGGTATAAAAGTAGTTGGAAAACATTCAAGGAGATCAATTGATAATTGTGCTACAGTGGCATTCGGTCTCGATCTCCGTCAACTAGCGCTGATCGCGTATTTTTTCCACCGAGAGACTCTTTACAGAGTTTTCAAGGTCCATAGCTTTTCAATTTTTCAATTCAATTTGAGTGTCGTTGGTTGTCTCAGATTTTGTTGTGTTATTTACAAAAAAAAAATACCATAATGGCCGTTTTACAGTTGGATAAAATTCTTTTTGTTTTAATTGTGACAATGAGTGTTTTCGTAGTTACAAAAAGTCTTCCGTTGTGGGAATTGGGTGAGACCGATAGCAGTAGCAGTAGCGTGAGCAATGAAAGCGAAGAAAATGTTTCCCGCCGAAATAGGACCAAGGACTTGTAAGTAAAATTTAATAATATCCATAAAAATGTAAGAAAACTAATTCTATTTTATTAATTCTAATTTAGATATGTGGTGAAAGCAATTGTATATGAAATTGGAATTTTGACTGACTCCTCTGATGAAGACAATTCTACGGACTTTGAAAGGTATAAAATTAAAATTTGTCTTTAACCAAAATACCTGACGTGCATCGGTTCTTTTGTGCAGCCAAGAGCGAGTGGATTTGACCTTCTTCAACGGACATCGCAACGGGAGTCACATTGATCTCGGCCGGGTTCCATTACCAATCCAAACCAACATCAGTGGTCAAGTACTGACCGGTATCGCGCCAGTGGACATTGGTGCCTTCTCGAGCCCCGAACAAGTTTTCGCAACGCTGCCCATTACAGGAACAATTGTCAACATTACGCATAGCGACACAGGATACTTTGAGCTGAAAACAAGCAATCTCACGGAATACGAAAAACCGCAAATACTGAACGTGAGCGAACTGAAACAGATTCCCGAGATAACTCAATCCTTTTCCGATTTAACGAGTCAGTTGACCGTTGACAATTCGACGCCCCAGGAGACGGTGATACAGAAAGTGACCAGTGATAACCTTATTAAAAAGAAAAGACACATTTAAGGATATAATAGATTCCATTTTTATTGGAGCTCTATAGCTTATTTGATTATTTAATCACGACCTGACTAAGACTGTTAATTAGTACTGTAATGTTAAGGTTTTTTTCCAATTCCACTCATTTGCGCGCAGAACGCGCATTTCAACCATGGCATACAATGTGACACAATTGAGAGAATTTTGAAGCGAAAATGTTAAGTGATTGCAATGTATATGCTAATTAAATTATTGCTTATTTTGTAAACGTAGCAAACAAGTTTTATATTTGACAATAAATGTATCATCGTTCTTTTGGGAGATCATCGACAAATAATAGTTTGGATCAATAAAAAATAATATAATTTGTTTTCTATGACCAAGACAGATTTGTGGCGTCAATTAATGGTTTAGTGGAAAATTATAAAAAGAATGTTTAGCATTTATTTGGAATTTGCGTAGCTAGTTAGTCTATTTTTACACTTGTTATCAATCAGTCACTGAAAGCACGTACATATTCGCAGTTATTTAAAGATACTAGGGTCCTTGAAACAGGAAACAAACACCGGATATGTAATGCACTCGACTTCCCCTTTGATATGATACCTCGCATACCGACCTCCGGCCATGGATTAAATAGTGTCCTTTGTTGTCCTTTTTGGGACCTTTCCAGTCAAAATTTTTTTTCGCAAAATGAGTTTTAGACCCCTTGGATCCCAATGATTCAAAAACAACAAAAACGAGACCGAGGCTAATTCCGGGCGCGGTCGCAATTTGGATAGCCTTCGCTCCCCCGGGCTAAACGTTTTTTTATTTTTTTTCTTCTGTCTTCACAAAAGTTCCGTTGCGTCGACAAAGCAATATTTGTGTGGGGTTTAGTGGGAATAAGTGGGCAAATAAAAATATTTACTCAGAAAATTTTATTGGGGGATGCGCGAGCATGGCCCCATGGTACGATTCCATTTGTTTTGACCTTTTTAGTTGCATTGATAAAGACACATTAATTAAAGGTTTTGTGAAATTGGTGTAAAAAATGTCTCTTAGAATAAGGTGACCAGACTCCCAAAGGCCCAATGCTGTACACATTGCGGAATTCGGTTTTCAGGCAAACCCTCAATCGTACTTTTTTATTATTGGCTATATTTCGGTTATTGTTATCAACAGCCAGGTCCCGATGTGATCACATTAAGCGGCGTCGACTCTATGTCACGAGGCTATCACCATGATGGATGTCATGAAACGACCACATATTCTCCTTCCTGTGATATCTTCGTAAAAAGAATACAGAAAGAATACAGTAGCCTTTATTTTGGAAAATGTGTGGTGAACCTCATGGGCGTAGCCAGGATTTCGGTCAGGGGGGGGGGGGGGGGCAAGCCCAAAATTTTTTAACATCATAATTTTCTTAGAAGCTGAAATTTCCGGTCGCAGAAAAATTGTTAGCAAATTTTAGAGTAGCATGGCTTGTGGTTGGATTGATGCAGAGGGTCATGGATTCCAGACTCACCGTGAACGAATTCATTTTATGGTGTTTTTCGAACTCACGACCTACGTGACGGACTATGATGTCGCTCAGATTGTAAACAAGTATCCATTTATGGGGATAAATAACAATGCTGGGCGTGCTGTTGATCTCAACACCTCAACAAAACAGCAGTTCTTGGAAACTGGATGTCACTCACACATCTGCGGCCATAGTTTACTGGTGGACTGCCTCGCATGTTATTTCTTTTTGTTTGCTAATTTTAAAGTAAAATTTTTAAAATGGAGATGAGAATGATTTTCTTCTGCATTCTGATTACATTCAACTGGCCTCCAATATCTGCCTTTTAGAGCGAAGTTTGTCTATTTTCAGTGCATTTTTCTATCTCGGACTGCATATTCCACTTGCGAAATCAGTTTGATTCGTCTGTCACTTTCATCTTAGCAAAGTAGCATCGTCATAATATTTATAAATCCTTTATTGATTGAAATATGGTTAACGGGTTTAATAAGATTTCCTCTAAATTTATCAAAGTATTAACAGTGGCTAAATCTTATTGCTGGTATGATTTTGATTTAATAACTTGAAAGACCCGCTCTGTGGCTCACTTGGTTGAGTCGCAATTTACGATGCTAGTAATCTAGAGGTCCGGAGATCGAATCTCGGGATGGTCCAAAATTTCCGTACATGTGAATGGAAATATATAGTGCTTACAACATTATATTTATACACTCCGAAATGATATGCAACGTAATGTTGATTCGAAATTGCCTATAAACGGCTGAGTTAACGCACCATGGTCCCACAAGGGGCTATACGGTACTGAGAAGAAAAAGAAGAGCTTGAAAGACACTGAAATATGAGTTCCTTAGCCCTGGAAGGTCATGCTTATTTTTAGTACCGAAAGGTCATGATTCGTCGATTTGACGACCCTTAACTTTGATGCTTCATACAAATCACCCTTTCTCAAAATACATATTTATAAAATTTGACAAATTTTCAATCGTCAGTTTATTAAGAATGGAAAGACATCGATTTTAAGTAATTTTGTACGGAAATTGATTTACAAATTAAATTTTCAAAATTCAATGCTATTTCGCCCGAAATATAAAACACTAAATTTAAAAATGAAATAAATAAAAACTTAACGTTGATATAATTCAAAAAATGTGCTCGAATCATAAAATACATATTCTAAACGTACCTACTAGGAAATTGGGTTTAATGAATGAAAAGCTCATGTATATGCAAAAGGCACAGCGATCCATTTTGGAGTCCCAACACGGGTTTTCTTTCACTTCATCTATTGCGGTTTTTACAGTGGATTGTAGAATTATTTACAGTAAATTTTGGAATATCTTCTCCCCGAGTTCCCTTGATTAATTCTAATTCTATGTACGATGTCTAATTTTCACATTGAGTGCCATGGAGGGAGCCGATTTTTATGAGTTCGAAATGCAATCTTCCTAAAATGAGGAAGAATTTTGACAACCATACGTAAGAAATACTGGAGTTCTAAAAGTTACACAAAGTTCATCCCTCGTCGTTTCGACGACACCAATTTCCAAAAATCCAACTTACCCTGCTTACTTCGTCTAGCCGCAATGTACCCGGCAAGTACATCGGCACGGTAAGTGCTGTACGAAAACTCAGCTCCAAATAATGAGAATTGTAGCGAAAAATGGGATCAACTTGATGATGCGTAGTCGATTCGACGAAGCATGACCTTCTGGGGCTAGCAAAGCTGTATACCATTTATCACCCTTTCAGATGGAAATAAGTTGAATTCCACTAACTTCCCGAACGGAGCTAACGGTTGAAATTGTGTACTCCAGCTCAGAAGCCATGAAATGAAACAGGAAATATGGGATCCACGCAGCCACAGTAGCACACTCACAAGTGAAATGTGTGTGCTGGTACGCAGCCTCCGTCAGAGGCCACTCGCTGTCATCTATTTGTATGCGCCTCCTGACTGCAAACTGTCCCGATCATGACTTCTCCGGCAGCACTTAGAGTGGCTAGAAAAGGCAGACAATTTTTGAAAATGTTGTATAGTGTAGCGATTTTTTTTACTACATCGATAAGAATTTTTTCACCATCGTCATCGACCCCCCCCCCCCCCCCTCCCCTGGCTACGCCCATGGTGAACCTTGAGAAAGAAAGGTTCCATGGACGTAGGTAGGGGTGGGGTCAAGGGTATCCTTAACTTCCCACAGTGTTTCTAATTTATTCATTCCTAGAATGCTGCCGAAATTAAGCTTGCGGGCAGATAAACTGTGTCATCTGGACGAAAGTAGATAAATCGTGACTACATAATATATAATTTGAAAAACATAAAAATCAATTTGAAAAACATAAATCACAATTTGAAATAAAATATTTCCCTGTTAGCATGAAGTAATTTTTCTCTGAGCCGTGCGAAGGAAAGGCAAAAGCAGCACAACGCGGGCACCGAATACGCGATCCTAATCGTACTTTCCATAGTTCCATAGTTGCTGCTTCGTGCATATACCATGGCCCACGAGCCCTTCTATAATAATTGTACAGAAAAGAGGTCTTTGGCGTTGTAGACGTGGCACTGTCTGCTTCCGATGATAGCAGGGCAATTAAGTACTCGTGCGTGCTATCACGCTCGTCCAGCCTCGTCAAGCGATAAAATTGGATTCGACACAGAAACAGTGGGACAGGACGAGGATGCATATTATGCAGTAGGGAAACGCCGAAACTAGTGTCCACAATTAACAACAAAATTCTAATAATGGCATAATTTCTGAAACCCAGCGTAGGACCCCTCCCGAAGCAAAATCTTGGCTGCGTCCTTGCAAGGTTTTGTTTGTACTAAACAGGACCCAGAAAAGATTCCTCAACTTCTAAATGTTCTCATTGACGAAACAAAGGAGTAAACCCAACATTTGTTTAACACCCGGATTTTTTTTTTTAGGATTAGGAATAGGTATGCAACTCAAATCTACGACAAAAATTAGGATTTTCTGTCAGTTTAAATTGTCGGTCCCATTTTATTAGAAAAGATGTTAAGACATTTTTTTTAAAACCATATTTTAAGGAGGCACCGTTTATAATCCAATTTGTTTCAATTCGGATTAGATTTCCGCTTTCTAGACAGTCGATACTCAGTGGTTTTTCAACTTTAGAATTTCAGTGTTCGAAACTGCAGCATTGTACGGATGATGATGGCTCTTTCCCTGTCACTGATTATCCGTGACCCTGAGACAAAAATCATGAAGCTGTTTATTCGAAGTATGAAAATTGCACCTCCTCCCTGTACCATATTTAAGTTTCGTTTTGTTTATTACAATAAATTGATACCTCATTGGATTGCGTAGAGAATTCTTAAGCGGATGGCGATCCTCTGAGGATTTAGCGCTATTTTATTGGAATAGGTCCACATAAAGGGAAAATCCTTACAGAGTCCTTGAGATTGTATTTTCATTTTTCTAAAGAGGTTGGTAGGGGTACCGGATGGAGTACAGTGATTTTTATACCCTTCGCTTATTATAGCGAAAAGGGTATATTAACTTTGTCATGAAGTTTGTAACGCATTGAAGGAAGCATCTCCGACCATATAAAATATGTATACATATATGTATATGATCAGCGTGACGAGCTGAGTCGTTTGGACGATGTCCGTCTGTCCGTCTGTTGCGACGCGTTTTGCTCGGCCAGTTTAAAAGCTATGGAACTGAAATTTTGCAAACATGCTTCTTTTTGTTGCAGGCAGTTTGTATGTTTGAATCGGTAAAATCCGACAAGGGGGTCGTGGGGCTGCCATAAAAACCTATCCCCCCAAATTAGGTTCTTATTAGAAAAACTTGACACACCACATATGTAAAAATCGACCAAATCGGATTATGGGGTCGTGGGGCTGCCATACAAACCAAGTTCTCCAAATTAGGTTCTTCTAAGAAAAACTTTTTCTTTTCTCATCGATTTCAATCAAATTTCGCACAAATGTGTTTCTAGTGATACCACAAAACATATGTCAAAACGGACCAAATCGGAACATGGGGTCATGGGGCTGTCATACAAACCTAGCTCCCCAAATTAAGTTCTGCTAAGATTTTTTTTATTTATACACCAATTTCAACCAAACCTCACACAAATGTATTTCTATTGATGACAGAAAACATATGTATGAAAAGATGGAGTGGGACCATGTGGTCATGGGGCTACCATACAAACCTAGCCTCAAATTTTTCTAAGAAAAACGTTTTTATTTGCACACCAATTTCAATCAAACCTCAGAAAATTATATTTCTATTGATGCCACATAACAAACGTGAAAATAAATGAAAGCGGACCATGGAGTCATGGGGCTGGCATATAAACCCAATCCCTAAATTAGGTTCTTCGAAGAAAAACTTTTTTATTTGTCCACCAATTTAAACCAAATCTCATAGAAATGTGATTTAATTGATGTCACAAACATACGTAAAAATTGATGGAAAGGCCATGCGTTCATAGGCTGCCGTACAACCCCCCCCCCCCTTTCTTCTAAGAAACCCACGTGTCCCGCTTCCCCCAATAAATCTTCGCCACGGAACGCACGTGAAAATTCCAGGAAAAGCATGGAAGCGGGGAGTACTGAACACAAGTCATACCCAGCCAGCATTTAACACATTTGTAATCATTATTTCATGCAACACGCGTAATCACATATACCTTATTCATTCATCACGTTTTCATACAAGCAGTATATGACGATGTCCCCCTATATCATGTATATACGCATTTGCGCCTTATTACGGATAAACATTATAAAATCGTTATTCGTAAACATGTAATAGTTAGGTATCATATATATTCAATGCATCAATAAATAATTAAAAAAAAACACGTGCGACGGTGAGCCTCGAACTCATAATCCTATGCACCGAATGAATGATCATGTTTTATTCGTGATTCTAATCACCCCAGCAACAAAAATCACACTTGAGGAGAAAACCATTATATTTCCTATATGCATGATCCGTCGACATTCCTTCAGCTGACCATCATGTATCTAACTTTCAATGCGTCCTATCGATACATAATGCCGATTCGTGATTCATGAAGTAAAGCTTATTTGTGGCTATGTTCACGGTACATTACGCCGATGCTGGCTGGGTAGGTACGCCCGAAAATACTTTTAGCCCGATGGGAGCGAAGGGTATCCAAATTTCGGCCGCGCCCGAAATTAGCCTCGGTCTCGTTTTTTTATTGTTTTGTGAAAAATTAAAATCGCATCTTTACACCTGAAACTTGGCGGCTATAGATGCTTGAAATTTTCGCCTAATACAGGCAGTGCGGTGCTCTTACAAAATTTTCCACTCCAAAATTTCCGAATTACGGACACGTTTCGATTGAATCGATTGAACTCCCGAACGCAGAGAGGTACGACCTTGAAATTTGGAGGCAACGTGAGCGGTGAGCGCCAAGTAGCTCTACAAGCTACAAGTGTGAGCTAGAGCCTTTAAATTTTCACAAAATATGAACATTGCGGCACTTCATAAGTCTGCCGATTTTCAAATTTATTGCACAAATTTTAATATGAATTTTCGATTAGAAAAGGCAAAAGTGCGATTTGGGCAGCTGTAACTGCCGAACGCAGATATGGGGATCCTAAAATATGGAGAAATGTAGGTAAATGTAATACCCAGGTTGTAGAGCTACCTGGCGGCCTGGCGCTTACTTTTAGGTATATCTATTAAATTTCAGAATGATTGACCAAAGAGTTCCCAAATTATCGAAAATTAACATTTGCCATATGAAAGTGCGACTATCTTCCTAAAACCACCTTTAAAACAGACAAGACTGACTGCAGGCCTCACCGAGGAGGTTATTATGTAGTCATTTAGGTTTCTTTTGTGTGGCATTGGGAATGCTGTACATTTGCTGTACATTTACTAATGCTGTACGACAGGTCAAAATGCAGTACTGTACAGCAAAATGCTGTACGTCTGGTCAGCTTATGTTAGAAGAACCAAAATGGGGTTGGGTTTGTATGGCAGCCCCACGACTCCATGGTCTGATTTGATACATTCTTACATATGCTTTGTGTCATCAATAGAAACATTTATTGGAAATTTTGTTGAAATTGGTACACAAATAAAAAAGTTTTTCTTAGAAGATTTGTGGGGTTGGGTTTGTATGGCAGCCCCATGACCCCATTTTAGTGCACATCTAAAAATTTAAACCGAATTAATCGAGTACGCTTAATGATATCCCAAGCAACAATTTGCTTTAAAGAAGCACTTCACACTGTAGCAACCATATAGTACCACGGAATTCATTTATCGTGTGACATCGCTTAAAGTAATATTTTGATCCGATAAACCATCCTTAAAGTATTTTCCGGAAAGCTTCTGTCATCATTATGGAATAAATTCAAAGATTGTGGTATAAAACTTCGATAAAACTGTCTCTAAACGTCAACCTAAAAAAGACACTCCTTTAAATACTCCACTCTTGTGTTTTATTGGATGATACAGCACACACATGCAATAGTCTCTCTAGTTAACTCACACACATGCATATATTCTTCTATAGCACAGTCGGTGTCATTTTTATCGTGTGACATTCGTATGGTCATCCAATAAATTGTTCAGCCTAGTTTTATTGAAGGATGGACTTTGTGATTTATTGAATTGACACTTATGAAGTGCTCCGGAATACCACGTTTCTTGAATTGAATTCATTGAAATATTGCATGAAACTAACATTTCCTCACTCCTTGTTAACTTATGAATCAATTAAGATAATCTCAGCGCAGAAAATGTCTGCATTTTGTTGATGAATGTGTGGATTTATTCAACTTCAATTGACTGACATATAAAGAAGAAGGTGCAATGGAGAAGAGTCGATAAAGAAGTGTTGAGCACTTGTAGTGTTTACGAGCAATGTTAACTATATGTGAGGTTGGCCGAGTGGTTAGAGCGTCGGACTGGCGTCCGACAGTCGCTGGTTCGACGCTGGCTGGGGGAATTTTTTTTTCTTTTTTTCACGAGAAAATGACGGAAAATGATGACATAACACATTGATGTATGTCTTTTTCAAAGCTTAGTTCAGTGCTTCAATAAGGTGCAATTGGATCAAAAAACGGCGCCAAACGCCGTTATTGGACTATTATTCAGAGTTTATACCCTGTAAAGTGCCCCTATTGTCGTTAGAAGATAATATTATAGGGATGAAATTGTTACTTGGGATGCCTAGAAATATGCATAGAAATACGACTGTGTCATGGAGTCCTTAGGCGTTCGTTGTTCATGGCTGAAATTTTTTTGAGGTGCCTAACATGCAGTTTTAAGGTTTCTGTAAATAGCGGTAGAAGGCCTGTCTCCTGTAGCAACATATAATTGGGCGTGGTCATCAGCAAGTAAAATATCCTTTTTAAGTAATACCTTTGGAGATTTTCGACTACGTCGTACTCTACTCCTCCCCATACTTGAGCAAGACAATTATTGAATCTTTGCCACAATATCGTTCTTAAACTCATTGGAAATAAAATTTTACAACACTGCTACAGCAAAGATTGATTCAATGGCTTAGCACTGAAGATGTCATTTCAGAATGCAAATCGGTTTTCCGGAAAGGATACTCTACTTTGATAACGGTACGGTGGACCGCCAGTCGCTTTTCTACAAACTATATAACAGAGGAATGTCGTCTAAATTCGGTATGGTTTCCGAAAAAACTGTACATCAATACTAAGGCGAGAATATGAAATGGTGACCAGCTATCAGAAGCGTTCAATACAAATATAGGTGTTCGACAAGCAAGCTCAGTCCAGATGCTTTTTCGGCTTATGTAAACGACATCCTCGAAATATGCTATATGCTATACGCAGACGATATTATACTGTTTGCTCAGACGCCGTATGATTTAAAACAAATGATAGATAACCTTGAAAGTTATTGCATACTGTGGAAGTTAAAAATAAATTTACAAAAATGGAAAATAATGGTATTCAAGAAACGCCACATACTAGCTCGCGACGAAAAGTTGTCATACGGTCAACAGGAGATTGAAGTAGTCAAGAAGTACAAATAGCTAGCAATCTATCAATGTAGCCTGATCTTGAACAAAAACTGAGTGAATCAAAATGGGCTATGAACTCAATATGGCAGAAGTGTTTTACGAACCAGGATATTTGTCACACAGCCAAATAGCAAATATTCAGCGCACGTTCTAAAGGGGAGCAAGCCGGGCGGTCGCCTGGAGCGCCGAATTTTTGGGGCGGCTTTTTGGCTAGCACTTGAATAAAAAACGCGAAGAAAACCGGAAGGGAAAATTTAACATCAACTTCGATTTAGTGTAAAGGAAACCAGATGAAATAAAAAGGGGCAAAATAAAATAAGGCATTTACAGCAGCTGGACAAGTTGTCATTTTTTTTTATATGGATTTCGACAACGAAGAATCTAAAAAATTGATTCGGATTCACGTGTGTACGTGGCATTACAGTAGAGTAGAGCGTCAATTATCCGAACTAAGCTAACAGTTGAAGATCTTTCCGGGATAGATTACAAAATCTGCGGCTTCAAAATTAAAAAAATTTGGGATTTTGAAAGAACCAAGAACCCAAAAAAATGATTCGGAATCTCCATGGATTCCCCGAAACTCCATATAAAAAATGACAGCTGGCTGGGCAAGTTGTTATTTTTTTTATATGAAGTTTCGTTGTATTCGGGGAATTTATGGATTCCGCGTGTGTGCGGCCTTTGGATTTGCAGAAATATTTCCAGGCTGAGGCCAAATGTCTCAGCTGTGGTCGCAGTAGTTACGTTTAAGCGTGGCGCATTTACTCCACCTTATATGACTCGTATTACAGAGACAAAACTTTTTTTTTACATAAATTACGATTTTTCTTTTGCAGCCTCGACAAAAAATCTGTGTTTGTGGAACGTACCGTAACTTCACAGAAAACGTACACAATATCCTTTGATCATTTTCCAAATTTATTTACAAAATCTCTATTTTAGTAATAATTACAATCCTTTACGTTTACATTTAAGTCTAAATGTACATTATGTTTTGCCCTTAAATAAGTATTTATGTTGCCATTACAACTAGTAAATTAGAAAAACAAACACACGTGTTGGAGACACTAGACACATACAGTCTCAAATAACTACACTAAAAAAAATGCAAAATAAAAAATATGATTCACAACTTCCAACAAAACTTTTGGGACTTTTTTTTCCTCAATTAAACTTTTCGCACATTCTATAAATAAGAAAAATAATTTGACATACGTAAATATACAAATTAGAGCAAATACATTTAGCATAATTGTGTTAGAAATTAGTGATTTGTAAATTTATTCACATTATACTGCGTTATAGGTTTATCATCATCCTCATGCACAATACAATAATGTCATGTTTTCAACTGAATATATTATGTTATGGAACTTGAATGTGAATTCTAAGGAATAGGCAAACATGTATTTTTATACTTACGTGTATAACTGGAGATTAAAATAGAAAAAAAAATAGTTCGAGCATGGCAACAATTTGTTAAATTTAATGCAAAAGAGGCCTTTAAATTGTATGTGTATATATAAATTTATGTTTTCCTCTTTTTTTATTTGAAAATTTAGTTCATCGTATCATATCGAAATGTGTGTAGTTAATAATTTTGCAAATTCTATTTGTAATTTTAATAACTTCTCATGCTTATATAATAAAACATTTTCATTTAATTAATTTATTATATTCGTTTCTTATCTATAATACACTTTTTATTCTCTTTGCTATCATTTTGATGAATACAATTCAATAATACATACATATGAATTGTGTAATTTTTGTATTACATATGCAATAGAGCTATGCATCCTTGCTATTGTAAGTCGTCAACTCGATCGTAAATGTTAACAATCTATTGGAATGACACTAGCCCTGCATCGGGCTGTCACAACTGACAGTTAATTTTCCATTTACAACTTAAAATAGCAAAGAAATAATGACACTTATCCTTTTTTTACCCTCCTTGTATTTCGTGTACATATTCTAGAAAGTTAAACTTAAATTTATTTGAAATCTCTGAAGACTTCCTTTTGTTGACTTGAATATTATAGTAGTTGATGACACTAGGACTAGGAGCCTATAAAAATCTTTCGGATTGAAAAGGGGTTCACGTCACACGAAACAATAGCTTCTACAAGTATATAGTGGTAAATGTGTCTTTGTAGGCAACAAGTAACGGTTATCGATCTCAGATGCTGTAAATTCGCCTAGTGTGAACACTTGACTTGTTGCAAACACCTCAGTGATTTTGAGGTTTTATACACTGATGAACGTTACCATAAGCACCTTAAATGTCTTTCTTCGAACCTAATCTGTAAAGAGAAACCGTAATGCGATTATTTTAATTTATGACAAATTTATTGAAGGCTCAAAATAAACTAGAGTAGAAAAGAACAACAAAATAACTGATCTAACCAAATTTTGTCCAAAAATATTTGAAATGCTTTTTGTGAAAAAAAAAATAATTTTGTTAAAAATTTGCTGTACAAAATTCTGCAAATATGCTATTACGGATCGTCTCAAGGAACACTCTGTAGGAACACAGCAATCCCTTTTTCCAAATTTTCAATCAATTTGAATTTTTCGTTCCAAAAAATCATTTCAATAATATTTCCGGCATATTTGTATTAATTAAACTCGTTTCCTTAATTCAAATTTCCAGTATGCCCCCGAAAAAGAGCGACCTAACCACATCGGATGCCGAAGCTTCCGCCTCTCTCGATGCGAATACAACGAAATTTCGAAATCTCTATATCCCGACCATCATCATACCCGACGAAAAGGATCCGTACGATAATGAGCCAAATCAACCGTTCAGCACGAAATATCAACAAATTGATTTGGACGATGACAATGCCGCCAGATTCGCAGACACTACCCGGGTTGGATGGAAAGGACGCGTAGACTATGCCCTAAAAGCATACGAAACACAACGTCGAAAAGCCGAAGCGACAGAGCGTGAACCTGCCCGGGATCCGAACGCCCTACTCAATACATCGATTACGACAGTGATCCTTTTGGCCAGTGGTATCTATGATATTCCTATTCAGTACTACATGTACACGGAGCTCTATTTATTATCCATAAAAGATGAGTTTGGTGATAGTCCACCGAATATTAAAAATTTGATAAGGCATATACGATTTATTCGACAAAGTAACGATATATCGTGGCCCGAGCCAATCGGGGAGGATCCACCGCCAGGGCTAGTTGTTAGCAGAATTCGAAATCGAAGTCGAATTCCGTTGTCGATGTATTCGAAAAGTCAACGATCGGGACATACGAATACGTTTGGTGGAAACTCGCCAAAGAGTCCGGTTGAAAGAGAGTCAAATTCGGCAGAGAGACCGGTAAATGCAAATATGAATTCTCCGCAAAGCACAGGGGAAGATGAGGTTGAAACACCACGGGCGAAGTCCAGAAGAAGAAAGAGATAGTTTTAGTGAAAGTTTTTCAGTACAAAAAAATAAGTTACTTAAAACGCATTTTCTTTAAATTAAATAAATTTTGGGTTTACTTTCCAAAGGAGCAAAGCATTAAGTTTATTTTTACATTACAAAAAAGCTGAGTATCGATTAATATTATTATTTTGGTTACAATGAAAGAAGGCACTCAATGCTCGAGAAATGTTTCTTAACCCGCATTCATTAAACGTCAACTTTACGTTTTTAAAACCCTATTGCGAATACGCAATTACGCGGTTGGAGGTTAACAAGACCATGCTAATCTCGTATGCCAAGCATACTTTGCGTTCGTATTTGCGATCATCCATATCCATCCATCTTAGCACACCTTCACTCATTTCGGCCGAAGCGAATAGGATGCAAGCAGCAACAACAACGCATTGGTCTCGGCGATGACATGATCCAAGATAGAGCTGCCTGTAGAAATATGCTGAGATATTACCGCCAAAACGGGTGATGTGCCTACACCGCAGGTCGAGTGACGCGTATAAAGAACGAGGCAAGGCTATTTTGTGTGTTCTTTTTCGAAAAACAATTATAAAACAATATTAAAAAATTTAAACACTATACTTTTTAAGTTAATTAACTCAGAATTGAATAGGCTATTAACAGTTATAATAGAAAGATTGTGTAAAGGGTGTGCTAATCCGATGACAAGCAGTGTATATGTCTAAATTTTAGAATAGCTCTCTAAGAACAAAGCAAAAAACTTTATGAGGTCAAGGCTCCCGCCATTAAGTTTTTTACTTTGTGTTTAGAGAGCTATTTAATAGAAAATATTTCTATTGATTTGAGGTGAGATTTTTTTTACATGAAATTTTCTTTTTTTTTTTAAAGCCGCATATGACCCCTTTTCCACGAGGTCACACGCGGGCCATATGTTGGACAACGTTAATATACATTAAAAATTTGACCAAAGAAAGTCAAAACGCTTGACCTGATATCGAGTCAAACTTGTTAGAAACCCCATTGCCTGAGAAAACCATTTACATCAGAAGGCTCATAATGGGCCGAATTCCTCCCCCACGAAATCTTAAAGGAAACATTCAGGGATACAAGCAGGATGCCTTTGATGACACTGAAAATAACGAGCAGCCATTGCAGCGAGCGCCTTCCATACCGTACATTAACTATGCATTCTATCATATTTTAATTACGAATAGGTTTATTCAAATTCACGGGGACAGTGTAAGGAAGCCCCCTAGAAAAATTTGCCCACCTACGCCTTTGTGTTTTTTGTAGTATACAGGGTGTCCCGCACTAGGTGGTCAATACTGTAAGGGTTGATAGCACAACTTGTTTTAGCAAGAAAATTACCAATACAATCGAATTTTTTTTTACCGTTAATATTGTTACCTTGTTATCGCTCTTTTTTTGAAACTCAACAAAAATCGTGACTTGTCATGCAAAATCATAATTTGCAGCCCTCCTGATGACCTAATCCAAGAATTGATTTCAGTTTCAGAAACTACATGAAATTTTCCTGTTGCCAACATTATCGCCACTTTCAAAATACAGTTACTCAAACTTAATAGAAATTTTAAAATAGATTTTTCATCGAAAATTCAAACAGTAATTTCATACCGGTGCTTTATACGTACAACTCTGCAAAGTTGATAAAAGTTGCTTCAACATGTTGGCTTTCCAACGGTATATCACTTTTCATATTTACATTACGGGATTTTGGAATTACACATATTGAATGTAAAAAAACGAGGTAATTATTTTGTTATCGGATTATTTAAACTGAAATTTTATTCATTTATTTTTTATATTTTACTATCGCAATTTTGAAAATTTGTTAAATAAAAATGAAAATAAAGTTTTGAATATGAGAAAGAACCAATAAACTAAAAATATTAACTAATGATTAAATGGGTCTGTTTGATGAATTGGAATAATGCTGCTGGATTCGGCCTCCTCCATTTTGTATGCAGACTCGACACCTTCGGCGCATGGAAGAAAGGGTCCGAAGGATTTCAGGAGGGTTCTCCTTTATGTTGTCATAAGCACCATTAATTCGCTGCAGCAACTTCTTCTTCTTCTTCTTGTAGCGGTGCAGAAAGGTGTGAAACCTCTGTGCATCTATGTGGGTACGATTTATGGTTCGTCAATGTTTGTGTCCGTGAGGTCTAAGGACAAAAACATAGCTGCTGCGATAGGATTTTCCCACAGCGATATAGGGGTAAGATCAGTGGGCGCAGCGGGGCATTGAAACAAATGGCCCACATCATGAGGAGTACCATTGCAGTTTGGACAGATGTTTTGGATGTCCGGGTTTATGCGAGAAAGGTACGAATTAAGGCGTGAACAAAAGCCCGACCGATGTTGAGCTAGTGTTACTCTAGTGGCTCTCGGGAGCCTAATCTCCTCAGGCGAAATTGGTGGTGGGCGCTCTGAGAGGACTCTATTCGCACCTAAACTCGCGATAGACCGATTCACTTCTTCAGTGTGGATCGCTGCAATGGCGGCTCGGTATGTAACTTCATCGTAAGGGTCCCGTTTGTATCCCTGAACCTCTCTCTCAAGGTCTCGTAAACCACGCCTGACATGTCGTGGTGGAGGAATTCGGTCCATAAGATGATTATTGGGATGATCCTCACGGTAGCAACCAACAAGATACTGTTTTGAGAGTAGGAGATTGTGATCACGTATTGGCATCAATTTTGTCTCCTGATGTAAGTGATCCTGGGCAGACATCAGAAGGCAACCTGTCGCGATGCGTAGAGCGGCATTTTGGCAGACCTGAACTTTGGACCAGTTTGTGTCACATAGACTATGTGTCCAAACTGGGGCTGCATAATCAGCGGCCGCTCGACCCATCGCTTTATAAGTAGCTAGCATGGTTTCTTTATCTTTGCCCCAGGTGCTACCAGCTAGAGCTTTTAGGATGTTGTTTCTACTTCGCAAACTGAAGCTGCATGATTTGCAGACGTCATCATGTTCTCTAGGTGAAGCCCGAGAATTTTGGGGTTTTTAACAGTAGGAATTGTTGCCAATACGTATATCCATCTCCCATCTGATGTCCTCCCACCAAGTGGTTAGAAAAGTCGCAGAGAATTTGGACGCAAAGATAGTAAGGTTTCAGCTTTGGAAAAATGCCTGTAATCGTCCTAGATAGCGATTAATTCGGAGGCGCATTTCATCCTTATCGTTCCCTGTGGCGAGTACGGTGCAATCGTCAGCATAGGAAATCACCTCGATTCCTTCAGGTGGTGTGGGAAGGCCGGACATGTAGATGTTGAACAGAGTGGGGGAGAGTACCCCTCCCTGTGGAACACCTAATTTGATTTTCCTAAGCTTAGAACGTTTGCCTCGAAACTCGGTGAAGGAGTGCCGACCAGCTAGACAGTTGGCAATCCAAAGGATATCTTGTGCAGGAAGATGCATATTCAACAGGTTTGCTAAGAGCATTGAATGATTGACCTTATCGAATGCACTTGATAGGTCTATTGCCACCAGAATAGTTCTGTGACAACGACTGCGTTGATTTAGCCCATCACGAATGCGTGTAGTGATCGCATCGAGGGCAGTGGTGGTACTATGCATCTTCCTGAAGCCATGCTGGTGAGGTTCTAGCTTCGCATGTGCAACAAGAGTGGGGTGAATAAGGGCCTCCAGCGTCTTTGCGACAGGAGAAAGTATCGTAATGGGGCGGTAGGATTCCCCGAGATTTGCGCTCTTCCCTGGCTTGAGACAGGGAACAATTCGACCTGTTTTCCAGATTTCAGGGATGGCAAGCGTGGACATCGACAAGTTAAAGGCGGCCGTGAGATACTCAATGGCTGGAAGGTCGAGATGTTTCAACATGGTCATCGAAATGCCATCTGGTCCGAGGGCCTTGGAGTTTTTAGCATTCTCGATGACTTTTTTAACCTGGTCCGCTGTAAAAGATGGTATGGTGTCAACATTCCGGCTGCGAATCCGTCTTATAATTTTGCGCTTGAGGCCGTCAGACTTGGGATGTTCAATAAATTGTTTATTGAACAGGCTAGCACACTGAAGAGGATCGCAGGTTTTTGTGTTGCCAAATTCAATGGCGTTGTTGCCCTTTTCTTTCCGAGGATTGGAAAGGGCGCGGACGGTAGACCATAATTTGCTGACACCTTCATTTAGGTTACATTCATCGAGTTGCTGATTCCATTTCGCCCTCCTATAGTCTTTAACTTATCGCTGCAGCAACTGTTCCTGGGAGATAAAATTTACAAAATGTTATCCTCCTCTGACAGTCGCTCGGTAGTCATTCCTGAACTTGCGTAAGGTGGTACGGATACTGGTTTTCCGACTGAAGTCTTTTGGATCGTCATCTACCGCTGTGGTTTGGTGTTCGACATGTCTCTCCAAGAAGCCGATACGCTCTTTCGAAGGTGCGTCTGCCTGGAATTCGTCGCTGTGGGAATCGTCGACTATACTCTCGAACTGCTTCAAGCCCATTTCCATCTTCAACTCCATACACAAACATCATATCGGCAAACTCTCTATCGGAGAATTGGGCTTCCACCATCGCGATTTTATTTAATTGGTCTAAAAATGAGGGCTATATTCGAAAAATAAATTATATTATTAACAAAATTATACCTGAATTTCAGAACCGCCAAAAAGTAACACAGCAATCATGCTTGCGAAGTGAAAACATAAGAATAATATTAGCTTTTCGATTAAAAATAGCAAATATTAAATTTTAACTGTTATTAGTACCGTTGTATTTGCCAAACAATATTCAAAATTACAAATATCTTACAGTTCTGGTCAAAATAATGTAGCGAGACTATCCCGAATTATAATAGCCCTTTTGTGTCTTTTTTCGAGTAAAGGGAAAATTGTTAGCGATTCCACTGAAGTCATGATTTTTACCATTAAATGCGTGTTGTCCTAAAATTCTGCAATGTAAATATGAAAAGTGATATACCGTTGGAAAGCCAACGTGTTGGAGCAACTTTTATCAACTTTGCAGAGTTGTACGTAAAAAGCACCGTTATGAAATTACTGTTTGAATTTTCGAAGAAAAATCTATTTTAAAATTTCTATTCGATTTGAGTAACTGTATCTTCAAAGTGGCAATAATGTTGGCAACAGGAAAAACTTTAGTTTTCGTGAAATTTTATCTAGTTTCTGAAACTGAAATCAAATCTTTGATTAGGTCATCAGGAGTGCTGCAAATTATGATTTTGCATGACAAGTAACGATTTTCGACGACTTTCTCAAAAAGATGGATAACAAGGTAACGGTAAAAAAAAATTCCGATTGTATTGGTAATTTTCTTGCTGAAACAAGTTGTGCTATCAAACCGTACAGTATTGACCACCTAATGCGGGACACCCTGTATATGAATTGCGATAGTGTGAAAAAATTGTGCCATTAATTTTTATTGATGTCCACTCGGGACTAACGCATCGTGTTTTCTCTAACCTTTATTCTTTTCTTCAACTAAACATAAAGCAATGAAAAAAATAAATCAAATTATTCATAAGAAAAATTCTTTTGCTTAGCATCTCTTCTGTGGCGTTTTTATAGAAAACAACAATCTTTCAAGCTAGAAAAAAAAATCGTCACGCCCTCGTAACGTAAGACGCAATAAGAAAGTCAGCACCTAAGGTTCGCCGTTAAACGGCTAGCTATCGGACTCTCCGCGTAAGACCGTCGTCAGAATTATGTCTATTTTTTTGCGAATCATATCAGCTGATCTCACAAAAATTAAATCAAATGAATCACTGAAAAAAACTCAACGATAACTAAACTTATTATTAAAATAAAAAGAAATCATACATTCGCTTGAATCACCAATTTATTATTTTATATATAGATATAGATCGTTTTTGTTTGTTTGTTTGTTCATCTACTAAAATAATATTGACCACTATAATCAAATAATAATTATGTAATTTCGTTCAAATACTATCCTGTAAAATTATTTTATTTATATATGTATGTAATTTTCTCTTACGGTCATCACTGAATATAATGATTCTAATTATAATAATAATTAATTAAAACATAGTTGTTACAAAATATATATATATATATTCATATATTACAGAGCCATCAAATTAAATTAGAAAAAAAACAAAGAATAAGAATATAATAATTTAAATAATAGGCGCGTTTTTGCACTCCCGTGTAGGTTAGTTCAGTGTTACTACATCGGGTTGCAATAACAACATGACCCGCACAGTTTGTGTTGTTATTGTAACCCCATGTAGTCACACTAAACTAACCTAGACCAGAGTGCAAAAAAACACGCTTAGTATTGTATTAAGCTTAACTTGAAAATGTTGTTGAAAAAAGTATGCATACGAGTGAGTGTCTCTAACATCTACATTGAACATCAAGGAAATGGTTTGGATTCATACAAAAAAAAATATATTAAATAGTAGGTAAATTTTCGTACAGTGGTCCATGCCGAAAAAAAAGTGCACTGTATTTGTATATGATTTAATTCGTTTTTTACCATCCCGTATAGTTTTGGGTAACGAAACTTCAAATAAAAAAATTGCAACTGTAATGTAATTTTTTATATGAAGTTTCATTACCCAAAACCGTACGAGATTATAAAAAACGCTTTTATTGATTCATTTGTGTGGGATTTATGTATTTTAATTGTAATACGATAACACACGCACACACTTAGAATTATACAGGCTTACAAAGTAGATGCAGCATTATGTGTACTCGTACATTGTATTGTGAATGCCACTTGCCTAATGTCTAAGCCAATTATAATATTTTTATTATTTTTAAATACATGTTAAATGTTTATAAATTACTGTATTTCATTACTGTACGATAAGTAAACTAACAACTGTCTAGAGTATACTAACCGAAAAATCGTATAGTAATTTAAAGGTATTTGCTTTCAGTTTTTATTCTGTACAATATGTTCTCTTTGTTTTAGTAAAATATATCGAAATTTATTAGGGCCCTAGTAAATACCAAGACCACGCTAGTTTGTTCCATGCAAACGCGCAAATTCACTGTGAATTCATTCATTTGCAAACAAAAGGTAAGTTGAGACAGAGAGAGAGAGAGAGACTCCAAAACACAACCACAACTGAATATAAACGAAACATCAAATTCCCATAAAATGATTACAAGCTGATTTTTCAAATTGGAATTTAAATTCATGTTCATCGAGCATGCCTTTGAGGATAATGAGGAAGGCATTGAATAAATGGTGCTCACGAAATATTCAGCAATGTTTGTGACGATGGAAATTACAGAAAACTGGAACTGCAACATGGTCATCAACATAGCTGATACTGAGCCGGCATTCTGCAAGGCAATAGGCGCCAGGAGATAATCACTTCAATTTGTTTGATACCTACTAAACGTAAAATCGCTACATATCACCGGTAATCTTCTATCTTAGGTGATACCAAGTCATTCCAGGTCCATCATATTTGCCAGATTAAGTGTTAGACCACTGCCCTCTAGATAGATAGGCCGAACTGCTGAAACCACCTGTCAATGGCTCTGAACCAAAGTACCCGTTGTTGTTGCTATTGCTTTTTTTGTAATATGTGGTACATAAGGACATAAGGTTCGTAGCCATTGACAGATTGAATTTAATCAGCTGATAATCAGGCTTGTATGTCTAGATGGCGTTGACGATACCCAAAAACCAATAAAGTGACGGTCGCCTGTCGCCTATCGCCTTACAGAATGTCAGCTCTGGGATTTAATTTGGACTTTTGTTGTCCATCTACATAAATGGTGGGAACATAACGGCGCAAAATGCCGTTGAAAAAAAATCTATTTTAGTGCCAATTGTCCAACTACGATTACAATCATAAAATGCGAAATCATCTCTTTTCTATTTCTTCAAAGAAAACACGTTCAAAAATTTATTTTTTTCCATAAACTAAATTATTTGTAGCAAAAGAAACATACAAACTGAATTCAAAGACAAAATTTTGTGGTTTTTCTCGTGTAAAATTAGCCTAACAAAAAAAAAATCATTTAAACCGAAAGAAAAAAACGGAAAACTTTTGCTTTTTGATACAGCAGTGCCACAATTCCTACTTTCGCAGGACCGCACACCACCGCTAGCTCAAAAGTCCCCACATTTTCTGTTTTTCTTGTGCTGGCTCTCTTTTGCTGCGGTCACCTTCTTCTTCGTCTTCTTATTCTTCTTATCTCCTGCTCGACTTACCAATTAAGTGACTTTCATAATTATTTCCTAGTGATGCTCGCGATCGTGACGATGGTTGTGGTATAATTGTAATCTCATCGTTCATTTTCAACGGTTTCAGCAACGAATCATTTGCGGCCGAAAAAGACAAACCACTAGAACTGCCGTGATTCGATGATTTTGACGATGCACCCGTCACGCTGCTAATAGTGATACCGCTTGTGCCACCACTACTACTACTGCCCGCCATTGAATGACTGTTATTGCCGCTGCTGCTGTTGTTGTTCTTTTTGCCGTCCATTGCTTTTTTCGCTACCGTACTATGAGCGGTGTAGACGTGATTTTCAAATTGTTTGTACATTCCAAAGGTGGCTGTACACACGGTGCATTTGTAGGAGAGATGTGCAGGTTTTAAAGTCATGTGATGGTCGCGTGACACGTGGTTTAGTAGTTTCCATTGATACATCTGAAAAGAGGCAAACGAATTTTTATTAGTTTCAAATTGTAACAGGCAACAAAAAAAAAAGTGTATGAAATCGACGTTAATGAAATGTTTAATTGAAACAATTTTAGACATACGAGTAACTTCTTGTGTTTCAAGAACAATTTTGTGTTGAGGTGGAAGGGATCCAGTAATTCCACTAAGTATCCAAATCACATAAACTTCTTCGATTTCCATATAAAAAGGTCTCGCAATGCCAATACAAGGATAGATGGTCGCATATCGTACTCGTACCCCCTACAACTAAAAACTCTGCAGTATCCTAGTATATACATTTCACTTCACTTTACCACCTTGCATCCAAGTGATAGAGCTCGTTGAGAAAGCTCAGTATAAGTGGACGATGTACAGTTAATGGGCTTCAAGATTCCGTCTGGCACAAAGACATTATCTTTAAACTATTACACTCCCATTCCCAACTTACATCTGTAGTACAAACTTTTCTCCATAACAGAACATGCAGGCATAATGACACAATCCGTTTCTAATAAATTTAACATCCCTGCTGCCGCTCCACCTGGATATATGTTAAGCCCTACCTTATTTAGTATTTATACATTCAATCTAACTGTGAGATGGCCACGTACGCAGACGATACAGCCATACTTTCCTCTAGTGTTAACCCATAGGAAATCCTTCGAAATATCCAGTGTCAATTGATTATCTTTAACGATTATTGTCCCCTGTGATTTTGGGATTAGAATTATGCCACAGCGATCCTGGGTTGTCGTAAAAGGCGACTAGGATACTTAGGTCTGTATCCCACGTACCTTAAGTTCACTTTACACTCGAAACATTTAACGTAGTAACGCGAGGCTCACTGAGGTGGAACGGGAAATGCAACATCGCTATTCTAGGACTGAACTAAACATGATGGAACGGGTCGGGGCAACTTTGTCACCAAGCTCTCGCACAGTACTATTCTACCCTGGAAGTGAAGAGATAATACTCCTCGACAGGCAGATGTCCGAATCCCGTTGACAAGGAATGCACGTCAATACCTAATCGACGGGAAACCAATTTCCGATCGTATCATCACAGCCAGATTCAAACCCAGAGTACGCAACATCAGAATTATTCAGTGCTACGCGCTGACTAAACCAGCAGATCAATCAAACCTGCGAAGGGCGTATTTTCATAAGCGACTTGGCGACATTAAAATTATTATGGGGGATCTCACTGCCAAACTTAGGTTTGAAACACTTTATGGGCAATCACGGGCTTGGCGACAGAAACTATAATGGCGAAATGTTCGTGGAGTTGTGTAACTCTCGACAACTAGTCATTGGCGGCACCTTCTTTCAGCATAAGCCCTGCCACCTAACAACTTTGATTTCTTCTGATGGCAAAACAGAGAGCCAAATTGCCAATTGACATGAAGTAACTCCATCTTTCACGTCAGGTCGAAGCGTGAGGCTGATGTTATTTTGTTATCGCGAAATTTCGCTTACGAACGGCAGCGATCCAACAATATCATAACGCACGAATCTTGCCACGTGTTAATGTGCAAAAGTTAAACAATACATCAACTAGACGTGCATATTCTACCGCTTTCCACGAAAAAGCTGGTGCAGTAACATCTCTTCAGAATCCTACAATAGAGAAGTGTGAAGCGGGGCAAACTTACTTACATCAAAGCTTTAGCGAAGGAGGCAGTTGATGCGGCTTACCGTGGTAACAGCAGTACCCTATTCAAGCTAATTAAACCACAAAATTGGCAAATCTTTTTTTTAGACCATCCTGTAAAAGATAAAGAAGGGTTGCTGCTTGTCGGTTTCTGACGATATTTGTCTTCTATCAAATAAAAAGGAGGATGTGGCTCGAATGGCCGATGCTCTGCATTGGGAAAGTCGTTATGCTGGGCTCAAGATAAACGCTGCGATCTGCGAAAACCAAGTACATACTTGAGCTCTGATCCAAAGGGCAAAGCGGAATTTGTGTTTCGTGCCAGGTAGTCGAAAAAGTTGACGAATCCTGCTACCTCGGAAGCATAGTCACAACAGTTGGCGGCGTGGACGCTGATGTGAAATCTCTTATCAATAAGGCTAGGGCAGCCTTCTTCACTTCGACTCCTTTCTGGCTAAATAACATTTCCAGGCGCACCAAAATCCGAATCTTCAATGCAATTGTCAAATCAATGCTAACAGTATGAGTGTTCTACGTGGAAGGTGATCAAGGAGATAGCAAGTAAGTAGCAAACTTTCGTAAACCATCCTACAAATCCGCTGGCCGGAGATTATTTCGAATGATGCATCTCCTTAATGTCACAGGCCTGGATTGGATAGGCACATCTGTCAAAAGGCGAAAGTGGCAATGGATAGGTTATACGCTTCGAAGATGACCACAAAATATTGCTAAACAGATTGGAACCCACAAGCAGCCAATGCAATACGCCGCGCCGTGTCGGACGACCAAGAAACACGTGGAGAAGATTGATTGATAGCGAGGCTGCTTAATTAAACAAGAAATGGTCAGACCTAAAGACGATAGAACGAGGTGGAAGGTAGGCGTAGTTGATGTCCTATGCCCCACAAGGGTTCTGGGGAACCAGAGAGAACGATTACTGCAGTAAATGGAAAATTAATATTAATCCTGACAAAACCCAAGCAGTCTTTTTCTCCTAACGACGCTAGTATTAGTTAGCTCTTCACACGTCACCACACAGCGATTTCACTACCAAGAAACGCGACCGAGGAATTTCTCTTCTGATTCCGTCCGTTCTTACATATGCGTTGTGACTTCGATGAGAAGGAATTTTTGTGAGGTTTGGTAAAAGTTCATAAACATGAGCAAAAAAATTATTTTTAGAAAACTTGATTTAGATCAGTAGTTTTTAACCTTTTGCTCATGAAGGACCACTTGGCGAATCATTTGACTATCGCGGACCACTAAATTGGAAAATTGGAATTTTGTCTAAACATCCTCCCTTGACTTCCTGGATAAGGGAACAAACATTATAGGAGCACGCACAATTTTGGCCTTTAGTATATTTTAAAGTAAGTTTATGTGGGATATTTTCTTTAAAAAAAACCTTCAAAAAATATTCTTGAGGAATCGGGATAACACTGGGCGTCCGGGCTTGCTCAGTCAGAAATAAATGAGGTTAATGATGCTCCTTAGGAGGACCGTCTATTCTACATAAATTTTTTAAAACTGAAATTGTCGATAGTGGATCCAAAACAGCATGCCACACTACTCCAACAAGGGTCTCACCAAAACCCTAAGTACAAAATTGTGAAAGGTGGCCGCAATAACAGGAAATTAAGTTGCAAAGAAAAAATCATTTTCTGTCAATCGGTACAAAAGATCGTTCTTCCGTAGATCTACTCTAATATAGGAGAGCCCAGCGTACGCTTATTTGAGACTTCACTACTGTTAAGCGACGGGAAAATGGATAGGATGGGAGGGATATAGTACAGAAGGGACTGCTTAGCAGAATTTATTGCCGGTCCTTCCCTGTCCGGGATTTGCCAAACCGTGCGGTACAAAAGACAGAGACGAAATAACGTTTGTTGAATTCTGTCATCGCCTCTGTCTCTGTATGTTGTCTACAACGTTCATCTTTTGTATCGGGCGATTCGGAAAACCCCGGACAGTGTGATTGCGGCCTGAGAAGTTTTAAAGTTTCTGATCAATGGAAAGGACAACTCATGCTATGACCTATAACTTAACTGACGAAGTGATGGAGTTCGCGATGCAAAAAAATAGTTTAGTGTGATATTGATTTAAAAGTGTTTAATCAAATATTTCTTCACTAAATTTTGAAAGCCGGAGCAAAGGTTTCGGAAAACACTTCAAATAGCTTCAGGAACCACTAGTGGTCCGTGGACCACCCACCGGTTAAGAACCGAAGATAGAGGGGGAGACTTCTATTGCAGCCCCATAATCCCATGTTCAACAGCGTGGCCTTCCTGAAAATTAACTCGGACACCCCTGCTCTAGATGACTGGCAGGTCCGGTCTGAATTTCAATTAATTTCAACGCGAATATTCGCCAATTTTCCAGCGCATTTTTTTCGCCGGCGAACATTTGCTCTCCAATGTCATCTTATTCCAAGTTTAATGAATGGACACAAAAAGGCAATTTGATGGAAAGGTACAGTGCAGGACAACTCAGCGGTGCCGTACCCGGAAAAGAGATGGCTGGCATTTAGATTTAGAAATAATTGTTTAGGCGAGAGGTTCCCAAACTGTACGTCGCAACGCCCTGGGCAGTCGCATATTGTAAGATCGTCGCGCGACGGTTACACTTTTATACCTGTAGTTTTTTTCTAGGTTTTTAGTGTTGTATTGGCGGAATGGATAGTTTAAGCGAACGCGGTTTCGAAAATTTAACATGTTTTGTTCGGCATTTGAGCCCATCGGTTCCTTTCCCTCGGGATTTTACCACGAAACCCGTGAACTATGCCCTTTGCTCATGACTCGCAGAAAGACTTGCAAAGACACGCATACCCAAAGGACTGGTCACCTAACATATCGAGGGAGGCGGTTCATAGCTGTAAAGTGGACCCTCAAGCTCATTCTCTTCCCAAAAGTTATGCCCACAGAACACAGAGTTATAAGGAAACGAAAAACTACGTGGGAGATGAACGAATTCGGTTGCGGAATGAGACGTGAAGTGAACTGCAGCGATAAAGTTGCTAAACTAGATTTTGTATGGAAGTTTAAAATATTGTTTTCTAAAACGTAAACATTCTGATTGGACCAAACCGGTTTTAAACGAGCATTTGACATATTGTCTTCTCAAATGTAAACATGCTTATTTAGGATTGTGGATCGTGCGGGTGTTGCGACGCAGTTGCGCATGTATAGGAATTCTATCGCCAAGCTACCATGGGAATATATGGGCATTGCGACTCCATACATATACTCAATGGTTATGCCCAAGTATGTACTTGACTTTGACGGCCTCATGCTTGGGCCCAACATCACTCATCCTGACCAAAATCAGCAAGTATAAGTAAGTCGTCGGCATAGGCGCAGTACCCACATTGACGGTGTAGGCCATCCAGAACTAGCTTCCAAACAAAGAACTTAGGATGGAGCCCTCCTGACAGCCGCGCGATGCATCGGGTGCACACCACGTCATAGGTCCCGAAAACGAAGGTCTCTCTATTGGAGAATGAGCTCCTCCAAACAGGCATAACCAACTGTTATCGAATTCCCCTTTGAAATCAATAAAGATTCCATGGGCATATTTAAACGGGCAGCGGGTTACCGATTCATGGATGGGAAGCCACGCACCATCAGTGCATCAGTGCCGGCACAAAATCCACACTGACTATCCGACATCTGATTGACAAGCCTTTCCTCCATCCTGCGAAAAAGAATTCCTTCCAGTACTTTACCAAGCACTGGATGAATAATAATGGCACAATGACGAGTATCAGAGTCAGAGCTCTTTAGCAGTACGACCATGCAATCAGACTTCCAGCTCGTCGGAATAAGGCGTGTTCGGAAGCAATGCAATTAATGTCTGGTATTGTAGTTGGCAACCATCGGTCTATTACAAGTTCGAATAGTAGTCTGGTGGCTCTCGGGAGCCTTATCTTCACAGAGGTATACGTTTATATCTCGTCGACGTCACTCTCTCTCTCTCTCTCGAAATTTCGCTGCTCACGTTTGATATGTTGTGAAGGTGTTTTCTTTTGACAAAACGTTTTTCAACTATGTGCTCGATGTGTATACAAAAACCAAAGCCCAACGTTCCATTGTAAAAAAAACCACAAAAAAAATTGAAATTTCGCACTTACCCTTCCACACACTGGACACCGTCCCGCGTCCTTTCCTTTGTTGGCTGCTTCTTGCATAGAACTCGTCACCAGACCGTGTGATCCAAGTAAATGCCGCTCCAAACCTTGATCCGTGAAGAATCGGAACTGACATTTCTGGCAATTGAGCGGCGGTCGATTGTGAATCATCTTCGGGTGAATCTGTAGCAAAAAAAGTTAACAAAGCTCAGTAAACAACATTTCACCTTGGTCTCGACAATTTCGTCACTTACCTTGACCTTATGCATCCATTGCATATGATTTCGCAACTGTTCCAAATCCTTGATGTAACCATCACAAATTTCACATATAACAAATGATGCTTTGCCACCGGTCGGTGCTTGACCGGGTTTCATGCCGGCCGGAGCCGAAGGCGGCTTGGAAGGCATTGCCGCAGCGGCCGCTAGTGCAGCTTGTGAGGCATTGGCCGATGGTCGGGGTAGAGGCGTAATTGATATACTTGGCTGTTGTCCGGAATTTTTCTTTGAATTTTGTTGTTGCGCAGCTGCGGCAGCTTGCTGTTGGGGTAGAGACACGAAATTAGACCCAATCAAAAAACAGCAACAAAAATGATTTCATAGACGAGTAACTTCCAAAACAAATACAATAAACACAAAAACATAAAGTCACATATATACGATGATTTCTAGACATCATTTTGGTCCATTCAGCACACCTACCTGAAGGGCTAGGGTATGAGCATTGGGCAGAACGGCCAAGTTCGAACCCGCTATCTAAACAGCGAAGAAAACAGAAAAAAAGAATACGAAACATTACGTCTTCGTCGCAACATATTTCTTACAATTTTCAGAGAAAATCGTTTGGTTAGTGCCCCCAAAAAGTGAATCCATCATGCACTTTAGAAACAGGATCGGAATTTGCCATGTGATAGGATCATGCAAAAGGCGGAAAATATTTTTCTGTTTGAACGAGTGCGTGTTAGATTTCTTGTTTTTCCATCATAGTGGGCAGGTTAATCGACTGATTCGTCAACTTGAATGTAATTCCCAAAGGGGGAAATTAGGAAAGCAGAATTTAAATTAAAATTCAAGTTTTAGAAGCATACACTTTCGATCCAAAAATATCAACAAAACTGATTAAAATTTCTGGACGAGTACCAAACAAGGAAAGAAATACATACACCCAAAACCATTAGAGACCCCCACCACCGCATTTTAATTTTTTAGTACAACTGAAGCTTCAAACAAACACGCCTTCCTTACCTGAATAATTTGTCCACCAGGAGATATTTGATAACCCGTAGGCAATACAACGGGAATTTGTGGTCGTGTTGGTGCATTTCCGCGACCGCCGGCTGCAACATTTGTCGGCGTACGAGGCGTATTCGGTGGTCGACCACCACGATTTTTCGGCGCCGGAGGGACCACGGGTGCCGTTGCTCGTGCTGCCAACGCTGCAAGCTGTGCCTTTTGAGCCGCGGCCTGAGCCGCCATTGCCTGTAAAACATTAGAAACCGTTAATCGTCTCACTTCGAAAATTTCTGCATCCAAAACCACAAACCTGATAAGCTGTCGCGGTGCCCACCAGACCATGTCGCGGTTTAATTCGTGGAATTTTCGCGGGCGCTTCCCAATCGTGTGGTGGCTGTAAATTCACTTCGGGACGGAACTTTTTCGCACAAACGGGTATGTGTCGAGCGAATTTGGCCTTGCCATTCTCCTCAAACGGACAGTTTGGACACTGATTGTAGGCCAGCGACTTCTCCAGGCGGCCCTTGATATTGTGCACGGCCTCCATGTGGAAGAGAATGTCATGTGCCGGACGCGTTTCATAAATACAAAAGTTGCACTTGTACAGATACTGACGCATATGAGGCGTTTCGTAGTGATGTGCCATAGCCAGACCGGACTCGGACTTGAAATTACAGAACTCGCATCGTTTCAAGTCGAATCGGTACGGTTCGTTCTTCTTCTTGCTCGTCTCAATGTTCTTCTGCAGATTGCGAATGGCCAATTCGGTTTCGGCCGTGGCCGATTTCATTGATTTGGACAATTTACGCTTTTGCGATCGCAACAAATCGGTTTGAACGTATTCCTGCACGAGATTCACACCAATGTCCATAAAAAACTTGCCCAACGGACTCTCGAAATAGTTTTCACTTTTAGGATCATTTTTCTTGTCGACGGCGCCCGTTGTTGGGGTTTTTGTCGGGTCTGTACTGAGCACAGCGTTAATTGTTTCCAAATCCGACTTAGCATCCTTAATAAGCACTTTGGTTCGCGGCTCGCCATCGGACGCCTCATCATCGGTCGAGGCATCGCCCTCGTCCCATGAATCATCCTGATTTGGATCGCCCTTTTGCTTCTTCTTCTTCTTACTCTTGTCATTGTTTTGCTCTTTCTTCGAATCCTGAGTCGACTCGTCGTCTTGTTTTGAATCCAGCGAAATCGGGTCGTCGTTCTTCATCGACTCGCTCTCCTCCTTGTTCGATGATTTTGTCTCCGCCTTGATTTTTGCCAATTCAGCCTCCAACTTTGTGACGATATCTTTCAAACTATCCGACGGCGGTTTTTCGTAAATGTAGGGAACGATAAACGAGGGAGCCTCCAATACAAACATATCGTCAGTCAAGGCCGGCAACAGATTGGGATTCGACACAGGCAACGTGGTTGCCGGTGATGTAGGTACAAGTTTGGGTGGCATTGAAAGTGGTGCGAGACCGGGTCGAATATTGTTGGGCAAGATGCCTTGGGGTGTGGGTGCACTACCCGTCAAACCTCCTTTTGTAGCAACGACACCTGTCAATTAGAGCGAATCAATTCTTATGCAAACACACAAAACAATTGGAATACTTACCGACAGCCTGAGCAAACTGTTGCTGAAACGTTTTACTGAGAGCGGGATCGGCAAATTGCATTAAACTGCGTGGATCCTTGATGGTTATCTGCCCGACTTGAAGATATCCCGGTTGGGCAGCCACCGCAGGTGATGCTGATGTACGAGCCTTTTTCGTTGGCGGCAATTCATCGTCCCCGGCACCACCACCATCCTGCCGCGACCGAACGCCACTCTTCCTTTGGTTAGACGACGTATCCTTTTTATCATCATCCTCGATCACAACACAATCGTCACCACTCATATCCTCATCGGGTTGAGACTTTGACGATTTTTGTTTGGCGGCATCATCTTCACTCTCAGAATCGGACGGAATGACCACAGGTGCATCGTCGTCCACGGAAGCCTTCTTATCATTTCCTTGAGATTTTGCCAATGGCGCATTCGATTGCACGCTGGCAATCGTAAATCCGGAAGCAGGCGGATTGACATTTGTTGTCGCCAGGGGATCCTCCTCTTCGTCAGATTCAATTATAGTGACATCGTCCGTATCGGCTACGACGACCTTTGTCTCACTCGATCCGTTCACTCCTCCATTTTCTTTGGCCACATGCTCCCTGCTGTTTGTTGTCGTCTCTTTACACTCAGAACTCTGCGAATCCTCGTCATCTTCTGCGCCCGATTTTTTACTCCCATCGGCCGCAGATGCGCCGACGCCATTCGACGCTGCCTTTAAGTTACTTGTACTATTCCGACTATTCTGACTACTCTGTGAATTCTCCTCATCCAATGGATTTGGTTGTGTTGAATTATCGTTTGTCGTTTCATCACCGTCGTCCGTGTCCACGGCAGTAACCTCATTGTCACGCGAGCTCAAATCCTCCTTGGGATCATCGGCACCGTCGAACTGGGAGTTTTCATCGTTTGTTGTCGTGCCACCCTGTGAATTTTCCGCTTCCGTTTCCGGCCCATTGTTACTTTGCCGATCACGTGACATATCATCTTCTGTTTCCTCATTTTGTTTGGAATTTTCCTCTTCCTCCTCCTCGCCGTCATCTTCTTCTTCGTCTTCCGAATGCACTGACTGTGATTTGCTGTTGGCATTCGAAGCAGCATCAGTATTCAGTGATTCGGACTCTTTTGATATCGCTGGTTGTTTGGAATTTGAATTATTGTGATTTTCGGAAGCTTCCGATGCACCATTTTCCGAGGAGACTTGTGACTCTTCCTCGGTGTCCACGTCCATTGGCTCGGCTGTTTCGCCTGTTTTTTTATTGGCTGATTTATGAAGACCGTTCACGTCACCGTTAAGGGCAGACTCTGGAATGACGGCGTCCACTTCTCCCATGATGTTGAGTTGGCGATTAGCGGTTGAATTTTAGGGCCGGCAATTTTATTATAGAGAGAAGAATCTGAAAATTTTAAAGGAAAGATTAACAACAGAATAATAATATTAACCGTGATCTAATGTGACTGATTAATTGAAACTGATTTTCTAGAGAATATGATTGAGCGCAAATTTTTTCCGAGTTTAGCTTCATCTACACTCGGCTTCACAAAAATCGGGCCACTCGCCACATTCGAACTCAAATTCAATTTTCTCAAAAAGTATGAAACTTACAACTATGAAAGTTATATCTACAGAAAGTGCATTTAATGGCAATTCAAATGACAATGATACCGTTAACTCACGCAACAAACACAATGCCTGTTTTGATTAGAGTTCGCGCTTACCGTGTGGCCCGGTTTCATTGAAGCTCAGTGTATTTAAACTACTTTCCAATCTTCTTGGAACTATTTTGCTCGGCGCAGTGACTAAAGATTTCCCTATGGAAACTGATCTAATCTATAATCGGTGTTACACTAAAATCTAAACTTAATCACTGCAAATTGTGATTTGGTCGGAATCATTGTCACGGTAAACACCACAACTCACAAATTATTGAAATAGATGTGTACCAAAAAAAAATGTTCATGCCTAGGTATTCCTGGAAGAATTTTTAAAATGATCCTCTCCTTTTTAATGTTTTGAGAACCCTTAATAAATTAAGTGTAATTTGCGTAGACGTAAACAATAGTCTTGTGGGCTAGTAATCCAACTAAGAAAGGAAATAGGCTTTTAGAAATAAGATCGCCTCCCATTATATAAGTATAAGAGCGACTAATTTCAAATGGCGAAATCTGACTTGCGCGATATTAAGGAAGATATGACCTTCTTATGACTGAAAAAAACTACTGAGATCCAGAGTAAATGCGAAAAGATATCGCCCAACTGACTGCCGGTATCACGGGGCACTTGCCAATAGGGCATCACGCAGCCAGGCTCTACATCCTTTAAGGTACATTTTTCTCGACACGACCGCTGCGGCCCTAACGACTCCAGCGGCTCTAGCTGTTGACTATCACCTAGTTGTGTTTTCCTCGATGCGACTGCAGCGATCGTGGCTTATATACACTGCAACTTCCCTACCCCAAGCAGCCGTCGCCCGAAGCCTACAAACAAGCGAGTGCATCACGTTCACCACTCAAGCGGACTTTATTTACAACATGAGTCGCTGTCATTGGTGCCGCTGAGGTCGTGCCGAGGACAACGTACCTTTACAATTGTACAGGGTGCGGCAGAGAAACTTACTTTTTTGAAAGGTCAATAAAAACAAAAGTACTTAAAGGGGAAAACAGAACGCTTACGTTACGTTACGTGCCGAACACCTGTCAAAGATAGTTCTATGGAGTTTGTATGCAAACGCACAGAACGCACGTAACAGAAGCTTTCGAAACACTTTCCGAAATGTCAAATCCCACGGAAATCCAAGTTGTTTTTAATTCGGTTGGCGTTTTGTTTCGTGTTGTCTTTCGAGTTTGTTCAAAAAACATTTCGGGGTCTATTTTGTTCGTTCTTGTTTAGGTGGAAACAAAATAAGCATTTATTTCCCCATCCATCTACGCCTATTATATATTTCCTGGACCACGCCGAGATTCGACTAGCATCGTAGGGTGCGACTCAACCAAGTGAGCCACAGAGCGTACATACAGTCTTAAAAATTATATCGGTTAAATTGTGACTCCCATTGTGCATATGATTAAGTCAATTTTTGAAGTTCGTCTGCAGCATATCAATCGGTATGTTCGGCAATCACGTAGCGAATGTTGTTCTTTATGTGTACTATGGTCCGTAGTCGATTGATATAAACAAGGGATTTCAAATAACCCCATAAAAAAATCACATGGAGCCAGCTACATGTTAGGGTGCCGAACGCCCGCGCCCGGGAAGAACGCAGAATTGACTCCACTCACTCTATCAACATTTTCTGATGGTCTGATAATGTCCATTTCTGGTTTTAGCGACACTTCCACACTACCTAAATGAGTCTATGAAGAGGAATCCCAAAGCGCAGCGGGCCTTTAGCCGTCGAATGGGAAACAAATTCGGGGACTTCCCCCTCCAGATGCGCCCCTCTCATCACCCTACTCACCCAACTCGCCGCTCGAGAATTTTTTTAAAGTAAGTTTCTCTGCCGTATCCTGTAGATGAAAGAGAAACTCTGATTCGCTTTCTGTTTTACTGCTTTTCACTTCTATTCGACGTACCATGCCACTGACTTTGGCAGTTTGTAACGCATTGAAGGAAGTATCTCCGACCATATAAAAAGTATACATATATGATCAGCATGACTTTGGGAGTCGATTGGGCGATGTCTGTCTGTCTGTCCGTCTGTTCCGACGCTTTTTACTCGGCCAATTTGAAAGCTATGAAGCTGAAATTTTGCACTAAAGCTTCTTTTTGATGCAGGCAGTTTGTATGTTTGAATCGGTAAAATCGGACAATGAGGTCATGGGGCTGCCGTACAAACCCAACCCCCCAAATAAGGTTCTTCTAAGAAAAACTGTTTCATTTGTGCACCAATTTCAACCAAATTTCACACAATTGTATTTCTAATGATGACACAAAACATATGCAAGAACGGATCAAATCGGACCATGGGGCATCCATACAAACCCAACCCCTCATTTTGGTTCTACTAATACAAGTTCGTAGGTACGCCCGAAAAAAACTTTTTGCCCCAGGGGAGCGAAGGGTATCCAAATTTCAGCCGTGCCCGAAATTAGCCTCGGTCTCGTTTTTTTTTTCGACATACAAATCTCGAATCAGCAACCCAAATTGTATTAGTGCTTCTGCTGATTCGATGAGTAATTCCGGGAAAAACCGGGGTACCCTTTGATTAAAACACTAAAAAATCGCCACGGATCCGTGAAGGAAATTCGGCGTCCGCGTCAGTTTGAGGACGACCTAAAACAGTCTAGGACTACTATAGTATTTAAGTAGGTATAAAAAAACACTGCTGAGCGTGCTGTTGATCCTCAACACCTCAACAACAAAAAACAGCTAAGATCTTGGAAATTGGATGTCACTATCACATCTGCGACGTTAGTCCAATATATGTTGGACTGTCGCGCCTGTTATTTATTTTTATACATACGGATATCTATTTATTCAATTATGTAATATGCATTGAAACATGCATGTACATATATTTCCTAATAGTATTGGTGGAAGAAAGAAAGTCTTATAAAATTGACTGTCCATCTTTTGGAAATAGACCTAGAAGTAGGCTTAGAAACTTTACACAGGAATTCGCTTTTCTACATTTGAGTTTCTGCAACTGTATTTAATGAAAACAGGAAGACCCGAATACATTTCGACCAGTCTTCTTCCTTGCCTCGTCCTTTATCCGCTCCATGGTTTCGCGTTGCTCGACCTGCGGTGCAGGCACATCGCCCGTTTTGGCGGTAATATCTCAGCATATTTCCACAGGCAACTCTATCTTGAATCGTATCATCGCCGAGACCAATGCGTTGTTGTTGCTTTTTCATTTGACACATCCAGGTGTTCTTCTGTCTGCCTCTGGCCTTGGGTCCATCAACCGGAACTGCCATTGATATCACTATGCGCAGTTCTCAGGCGGACATTTGAACATGGCAATACCAATCCATTTGTCGGTCTTCGATGTTTTTGATGATTGAATACATTTCGGTCAGTAACCATACCATATAATTTGGTAATTGACCAGCGATTTTATTTTGATGATTTTAAAGATTTCAACAGGAAACAGGAGCTAGTAATGCTGAGATTATTCAGATAAGTTTTTTGGGGATTTAGCGAAGCAGACCACTACTATTTGGGTCCATTTTCGTCCCCTTACAGTCCTCAGTGATTTCCACAAGTCGACTGATAATTATCGACTTCTTCCTTTACAACTGAGTCCCGTGTGATGCGTAGCATATCTTTGAAGCTAAGTTCCCTCATGGATTCCACACTTATTGTGGATATACCTAGTATCCTTAGCCTCCTACTACCTAGTGCTGGGCATTCACATCAATATGTGCTGCCGTCTCAGCCTCTCCCAGACATAGACTGCATACATCATCCTCCACGATTTTCATCTTAGATAGATGAGCTCTAAAATTACCATGCCCTGTTACTAAGGCAGTTATCTAACTTAGGCTGCTCCGTGTGTAACTGAGTACTTGTTTGGCTTTCCTACCTAGTGGACTGGTAATTGCGTTACGAGTCTGTGTACAAGTGACCGGAATCCAAAATTGCTTTAGGAAACGGCATGATTGAAGCCAGGATACATGGCTGGATTGATTCCATCCATCGGCAACGATGGCGAAGGCTATCCGGATAGCCTTCGCCATCGTTGCCGATGGATGGAATCAATCCAGCCAGCGTTTCCCAAAGTTATTTTGGATTCCGGCCCATGAAACTTTTCTGCTGATCTCTCTGTTGCTAAGGTATCGACAATTTCGTTCCCCAATGTACCTACGTGTCCTTTAACCCACATTAGCGTAACTTCGTTGATTGAAGCACACTCATTGAGCTTCTGGACACACTCCAGTACCAATTTTGAATTCATGTTGGATTGCTGCATGCGCTTGATCACCGATTGGTTGTCGAGTGCTATCAGAATTTTCTTCCCCAGTATCCCGCCTTCCAGAATATGATCCAGCGCGTGCAGCAATCCAAGCATCTCCGCCTGATATACCGATACATACCCTCCCAGACGAAGTGAGCATGCAAGGTTTAGCTCCTCGGAATATATGCCAGCCCCCGCTCTTCCGTCCATGAGAGACCCCATCAGTAAAAATAGCAACATCACGTGGATACTCCTCGTGTATCCTACCATCCTCTATGAGAGTGATGTGATGTCTTTCGACTACCCTACATCTTCTCATACCATGCAAAAGCATATGAGTCTCCCTGACATTATCACGAACAATATCAAGGATCATGGTACTGAATATGGAAATTACAAGTGACAGTAACAACAGTGTTGGCAACACATGCTATGCGTTGAATACTATCCAGGCGTTGCCTAGTAGTTTTCTGGCTACCCTTGGGCCACTAGACCACTGCTGCATAGGATAGAACGGGCCTAACCATCATTGTATAGATCCAATGTGCCGCTTTTGGTGATATACCCCACCTACGTGCACACACTCTCTTACACTGATGCAAAATCCTCGCTGCTTTTTGTGTCTTTTCGTTAACATGAGAGTTCCAAGTAAGTTTGGGATCTAAGGTTACCCCTATTTATTTATTTATTTATAGAAGTTATTGAACGGGAATGTATCCCATAGTACAATAATATAAAATAATATAAATACAACGACCATAATCAGGAAGTGAGTAACATGACATATAAAAGTATGTATAAAGTAAAAATCTTGAATATAAGTTAAGGTAAACAATAAATAAAATAATGTAGGAAATAAGTAAAGAAAAAAGACAGAAAATTAAAATTAGTGAGATTAAGTACGCAAAAGTGAAAGAAATTAATGATTAAATGATTACAACTCAATCGTTTCAATTTGACGAAGAAGTTTTCTTTTGAAAATTGTAAGCGAAGGAGGTAAAGAACGTAGCTGTAGTTTGTCATAGTTGCTTAGCATGCGAGGCATTGGAGAATCCTGATAAATCGAGAGCTCGGCAGCAGGTGGATAAAAAATTGCACCACTATGTGTAAAGTGACTATGATGATTTCTAATAACATGTTCTCGGTATGGGAAGAGTGTATCTGATTGCAACACAATTTACACAAGAAGCACTCATCCAGATAGGCTCGACGTTTCTTTAATGACATAAGTTTAAGAAAGCTAAGTCGTTCGGAATAGGGTAAGTAATCTAGCCTGAATTTAAAGAAGACACCTCGAGTGAATTTTCTTTGGATTGACTCTATAGCATCTGACGAGCAGGAAGTGGACGGATTCCAAGCTATGGCACCATACTCCAGGAAGCTTCGGACGAGCGAAATGAACAGGTTCACAGATGTACATAGAAACAGAAGTAAAGTCATGGCTTGATCGCAATACAAAACCAGAGAGTTTAAAAGCTTTTTTAACAGTGGACGAAACGTGCTCAGAAAAGTTGAGTTTTGTCTCAAAGGTGACACCAAGATCTTTGATAGTTGAAACGGAGTCAGTTGAATCACCATTTGAGAGATAGGTGAAGGAAATGGGGAAGAATTTAAGGGAATATTGCATCACAAAGCATTTGGATACATTAAGAGGTAAGTCGTTGGACACACACCAACTGTATAACAGGTCAATGTCGGATTGGAGCAAGATGCAGTCATTGATGTTAGATATGGTTCTGAATAATTAACAATCGTCCGCATAAAGCAAAGATTCACAATTAAGGCGATCAGGAAGATGCTTGACGAAAAAGACGAATAGAAGAGGTCCCAATATGGACCCCTGAGGAACCTCAGATGATGGACAAAAACCAGGTGAAAGAATGTTCTTAAAGATGACATAAGAGGTTCTTTCAGAAAGGTATGAAGAAAGCCAGGTTGTGAGTGAAAGCGGAGAGTTCAATCTGACAAGTTTCTCTATTAATATTCTGTGGTTAACAGTATTAAAAGCTTTTGAGAAATCTGTATATAACACATGCACGCCTTGATGTTTGTTGAACGCTTTAGCAATGAAGTCTACTAACTCAACCAAATTGGTGGTGGTAGATCTGCTTTTACAAAAACCATGTTGGTTAGCACAAATAATAGAACCGAAGTTGAGCCTAATGTAGTTATGAACTATTCTCTCCAGCAATTTAGAAATAGAGGACAAAAGGCAGATAGGGCGGTAATTGGAGGCAACATTTAGATCACCCTTCTTCGGAATAGGGACAACATAAGACGATTTCCATAATGATGGAAATTTACCTTGCCGGATACGGTACTTCACCTCCTTGGACTCTTTTATCTCCGAACCAAAAGGCAGAATCGTTTCTACATCTTTCCTTTTAGAGTAAAGACTATAGTGCTTGACTTGCTTGCGTTTATAGCTAGCTCTTGTTCATTACACCATTCTTCAGTTGCTTTGATAGCTTGCCTCAACCTTGAATAGTGTCCATGAATTTGCCACTGACCATAATTGCTAAGTCATCAGCGTATCCTACTGTATGTACGCCCATCGAGTCCAGTTTCCAGAGAAGAGAGTAAAGAGTAGAGAAACACTATACAATAAGAGTATAGAACTCTGAAGGGTCAAGAGATAACTATACCCCAGCCATCGTTATGAAGAGCAGAATACCAGAGTTCATGGTGGGCATTGAAGTCGCTAAAAGAAGGATCCTGTGCTCTCCAGTAAGGAGAGGGCGAATATCGAAATGATAGCCAGACGAACAGCTGGTGTGAGGTGTGGTACATAGGCATAGATGCGCCACGTCGTCATCAATTGCCTTCCGATCTGTGTTGACCTCAGTACCTTCAATTGTATCACTTTGAAGCAGGATTTCATTGTGAGGTCAATCATGAATAATGGTTCCCACATGTCCCCTCCCAAAGGTATTACCAGCCCCTGAATTCATGAGAACAATATCCAGCTGTGAAAACGCGTCAAGGAGTACCCTCCCTCGCCTATTTGTCTTCGCAAAGTGTCTAAATGCGAAACACTTGTAGCATCACTTCTGGACCAATAGAGGTCTTAAGCGACAATTTGTCCATCCCGCCTTCAGTTTGCCCCGATCCAGGACTTTGTTGGCTTTAGCTATAGGAGTGCTTATTACTACGATCTGAGTTCCACTGTACGCCCTCCTTCCTTCAGTGAATTCACCGCTTCGATCTGAAGATTAACCTCCAGTCGTTCTCGGAACGCCGCACAGATGTTTTCCTTTGTAGTCACTTCGTCGAGATCGAGGACCTCTAGCCTCGTCTCCTGACGAAAGGTTTCAACGTCCATTGGGTTAATTCCCAACAAGTTGGTTATGTATGATGGATTTGTATCCCTCCACCATAGTTCCCCGTTTCGCGCGCGATGAATACGGGATACATTGTCACCCTCGATACATTGGTTTCAGACACTGGGCCAGGATTTTGTCACACCGGCGCGTAAAAGGAGAGCAGCCACGCCGAGATGAAATGCTCCCAACACATAAACCCAATCCATTCATATACACAAACACAATCTTCCTGTATGGAAACCTTCGAGGCTCTTGCCAGGGAGGCGTTTTGGCAACTCTTGTCCGTTTTATAACAAACGGAGGTGGTACGCCCACTAGACGCTTGAAATTGCCGTGAAGCAATGATTATCAGTAGGACCACGGATCCACCCACTTCGTACCAGACACCAGACAGCAATCGAAACCGTGGAGACCCGGAAAAACCTGATCAGAAAGATTAAATGACGATCCATCGGGCTTTTTTTCATTTTTGAGAATTTGGACGTGGTGATCCGCCTCAGATTTCCACTCAGAGCCGAAGAAAATGCTGCAGCCTTTTACTGGTTTTATTTGAATCCGTATTTAAGGAGAGACGCCCTCAAACTGCGGAATTGAGTTACGATTTGGTACTTTCATGATCTGATCCTGTGGGGTTGTTGTGGCCCCCAAACATTAGAGGTTCACCTTGAAATGTTTCCATAATCCTATAATTTCGAAAACATTAAAAACCTAGTTGGTGTTACCCCCCACACTTTCGCTGGAACAGAATTACTGCAGAACTAAAAAAGATCAGATTCCCCAGGGACTGGGACTTTTGGTTCAAAGTGCATGACTGAAAATCGTTTCAATTTCCGCCACATTAGTATTTTTTTTTTTATTTGCAAGTGTGAGAGGATTTTGTACGAACAATTTCATACAAATTTGACGAAAATTTGCACAATTTTGAAGGCAGAATTTTGTACAAAATTCAAATTTGTTGGGATTTTTTTTTGTACAAAATGTCCTTTAGCACAAGTTAGCTTGTTAAACTGTCTATTGACTTTAAAGTGTGAATGGATTATTACCCTTTTTTAAATTTATAAAAATATCCCTAAAATGCTCAAATTCAAATTCAATTATTTCTAGAATGAATAGCTACAAACGATTTTCTGCACCTGCAATCCTCTAATAAAAAAAAATCTTCACCATAAAAACAACCGTCAACAACATTCGTGACGCAATCACTCCCTCGCCCCTTGCCATGAACAGTGCTTCCCCCGGATCCAAATGGTCACCGACCGTTCAAATTCTTCCGCCAAGAACCCAAATTTGAATTTAACCATTTCGCATTGACCCAAAAGTATCTGAAAACGGAGCGATGATGTTGGGTTCGTATTTTCCTATGTTAGCATAACTATCTTCAGTTAGAGAAAAAAAAATAAAATTGGTTGCCGATGACCCCGAGCCCCAGACGCCATCTTGGAAACTGCCAGCCGCGGCTCAAACGAAAGGTGCCAAGTGATGAGGAGGCTACGCGTCGAGGTGGCTTCACATGCAGCCCCCGTGCTAATCGTGTAATTTTCGCATGGAAACCTTCACTTCCAATTTGAGCATTGTGTCTATTGCACGGGAAAGGAATTGTGCCCGGAGGCTACACGATGCACGGACGCCACCAGAATTGGCACAAAGAACAGCACATACACACATCACAAAGTGAGGTTATGAATCGGTGGCAAAGGGGGCGCACATAGTTGGCATCGTTCCGAGTCCAGTCGACTGACTCGCACCATCCGTGGCACTTGAACATCCAATTTTCACGCCACATCACGGTCACATTCATTCAAAATTTACACGAAAGACACCAATCAACAAAACATACAATCGGCAATTTGACAGTTGGCGATGATATGGGAATTGTCACACAAGCGGTTTTCCTATCCACGAAACATGAATGGATCGTGAAAGGGATGAATGAGTCAGAACCGTCTTGACCTATTCCCGCACGAATCCCACGCATTCGTGGCCCCGTCAGCACGACCACGGACACTCCAAATTTGCAAATTCGTTTTCTTTGAACAAGACCAACAGCTGATGCTTACACACAAGTCACAACAAAATATTTCGCGGGGCGAGTACACACAACATGAATGCAAAAAGAGATAAATTTATGGCTGCTCACCGTTCGTGTTGCATTCACCACAGTCTCACATACAACAGTAGAACACCACACGACACGGCACAGTACAAAACAAACCGCCCGCGAAACGAACGAAAGTTTTTCTTCCTTTTACGCTAAACACGTGTACCGCTCAGTAGTACGCCACCGGAACCGACCGGACGTCAACACAATTGTCACAAAATTACACGAAAATTAATTGCAAACGGCTGGAAATTGATGGAAAATCAACTAATTTCGGGACACTATGCCCATCGCGGCCGCCATATTGGAAATTATTTTATGTGCCCGCACGACAGGGTTATGTACTGTGTGTATAACTCGAACACCGGACCCGTCGCCCGTCACACTTGTACATAATGTACAATGAACGTCGCTCGGCTATAGTGCAGCGTGTTGTTGTTCTTATTATTGTCGTGGATGGCTATGTACACCGGCCGGGTGGCGGCATGCGGAGGGTAGATTTGTATATAAGCGAATAAGTATGTATATAGGGTGTTGCCAAAGCGTAGTTAGATACAAATTGACAGGACAACTGACGGTTACCGGAAGTTACATGAGGCCACCCTGTTTGCATACGGAAGTCGTAAAAAAGCGCCAAATGGAGGATGGGTTGTGCAGACCCTGGCCTTTGCAGAAATTGTAATATTCGCGATGGCTTTCAAACGAGTCTCAAGGGGTTTTAGAGATGTGCGATGGATGATGGATCTAGCGATAGTTCCGTTATTGGTTTGGCAGTTATAACGATCGTTGCACCTGTACTCAATGACCTAGATTCCTAGACAGTTATAGTGATGGTAAATAAGAGTATACCACCAACAGAATAGACGAATTGGTAATCTGATGACTGTTATATAAAAACTTGACTACATACACGATTTCGACTTGATCCTTAAAATTTGTAAACATTACTTTTTGATTTGAGTATGATATGCCCCTCACATTAGCAACAATTTTGTATCTACAAATTTCGGCGCAATAAGGTTAATGGCCTCATCTTGAGATTTTCGATAATCTAGATCAAATTGGCGGCAAGATTACAGTTTCCGTGACGCCGGGATGTGAAAATGCAATTTTATGTATTTTTGGCCGAAAATCACGGGAAAATTATTGATTTTGAGCATATCCTCACGGTTTAGGAGATATTTACGAAAAAGGATATCGCTAAAATGTGTCTCGGCTAAATGAATTTTGACATTACATGACGACTTTTCGACGTTCATTCAGCGGTTCATTCCTCTCGGTGACATTAGATGACAAGTGACGTATCCGCTACTCTTTCAATTACAAGGTACGTGAAATTTTAAATTTTAAACTTTTTCTGCGATTCTCAGATAAATTGTGTGTTCTTTTTTCTACAGGTTGCAGCTCAGGCAGCATTTCCACCTGTCTTGCCGATGCCAAGCATCCGTCACTTGCGCCAGATGCCAATTAAAGAGAGGCAAATGTCGGAACAGTCCAAATCTTGAAGGTAATCAAATAATTTTAATCTACTACCCTTTCTTTTATGGTTCTTTTTCTTTTAGCGGTGAAGAAAGGTGTGGTACCGTACCGTACTGTTCTGGATGTCCGGGTTTATGCGAGAAAGGTAAGAATTAAGCCACGAACAAAAGCCCGACCAAAGTTGAACTAATGTCGCCGTGGAGTCTCTCGGGAACCTAATCTCCTCAGGCTAGAATGGTGGTGGACGCACTGAGAGGACTCTATTCCCACTTAAACTTGTTATAAAAACTTCTTCAGTGTGAACATTTCTTCATAGTTAGTGTCCCGCTTAAATCCCTGAACCTTTTTCTCTCTCCGGGTCTCATAAACCACGCCTGATATGTGGTGCGGATTATGGTTAGGATGATCCTCACGACAGCCACCAGCAAGATACTGTTTCGAGAGTAGGAGATTGTAGTCGCGTATTGGCATCAATTAAGTCTCCTGATATAAGTGATCCTGGGCCGAAATTAGAAGGCAACCCATGGCTGTGCGTAGAGCAGCATTTTGGCAGACCTGAATTTTGTTAACAGTTTGTATCACATAAACTATGTGTCTAAACTGGGGCTGCATAGTCAGCGGCTGCTAAACCCACCACTTTGTTTGTAAGTTGCTAGCATGGTTTCTTGGTCTTTGCCACAGGTGCTACCTGCTAGTGCTTTAAGATTTTGTTACTGCTGTATCTTTTCGCAGACGGATGCCGCGTGATGAGCTGTCGTCATCATGTTCTGCAGGTGGCCGAGAATTTTACAATTGGCTACTGTATCCTACAGGATTGTTGCCAATATTTACATCAACCTCTACATCAATGTCGCAGAAGTTTCAGATGCTGAGATGGTGAAATTTGGTCCTTGACGTTGGAAAATGTCTGTAATCTGAATAGGAAATCACTCAACTCCTTCGAGTAGTGTAGGAAGCCCGGATATGTAGATGTTAAACAGAGTGGGGGAGAGGACACATCCCTGTGGAACTCCTAATTTGATTTTCCTCAGCTTAGAGCGTTTGCCTCGCAACTCAGTGAAGGAATGCCGACCAGTTGGCAATCCAACGGATCTCTTGTGCAGAAATATGCATGTTCAACAGATTTGCTAGGAGCATGATGGAGTGGTTGACCTCGCCACAAGAATGGGTCTGTGACACGGACGTGGTTAATTTAGCACATCCTGTTTTCCAGATCTCAGAGATGGCAAGCGTATAGATTGACAAGTTAAAGGCTGTCGCAAGATAGTCAATGGCTGGAAACTCGAGATATGGCCATCTGTTCCGAGGGTCTTGGGAGTTTTTTGCATTCTCAACAACTTTCTTAACCTGGTCCACAGTAAATATACGATGGTATAGTGTCAACATTTCTACTGCAAATCCGTCTCTTAATTTTACACTTGAACCCCTCAGTTGTGGGATGTTCAATAAATTTCTTGTTGAACAGGCTCGCGCAGTGAATGGGACGTCTGGTTTTCTTACAGCCAAATGTTATGGCATTATTGCCCTTTCCTAGGATATGATAGGGCGCAGACAGCAGACTATAGTTTACAGACACCTTTCTTCCTTCCGATAGACTTTTACTTGTCGATTGATTTCAGAGTTGAGCTCCAGATTTCTGGGATCACCATCTCGTTCATCGGCTAATCTGGAGGCCCTGGTATGGAAGTTGGGTCGAACTTTCAGAATACGTCCTGCAGGAATATAGCATGCCGCTGATTTGGCAATGACGTTCCTAATATTTCGTTCGGCCTTATGAAAATTAGTTGCAGATGAACTTTGCCGACGAGTATGACTTGAAACCATGCTTTCATGTGATTGACAAACGTTCGGTGATCGGATGAGAGAGCAGTACGCGTCTCCCATTAAGTTGCACTAATTAGGCTGGCATATATGCCTCTAAACACAACTACAATAGTTATGTCAGAAGAACTACTACAAGTGCCCGTGACTCGAGACGGCGAGTCTTCACTGAGAACAAAAATCTGAAGCATCAAAAGATTCGGCCATATTTATTCATAGTTGTGTAGGTAAGAATGCTCATGGCGCGCATTAAAGTCACCAAGAATGATCCTGTGCTCTCCAGATAGAAGAGGACCAATATCGAAACGATAGCGAGAAGGGCTAGATTGTATTGAGGCATGCACATTAAAATTTCAATATTAGGCTTGCATTTCCGCCGTACCGTCGACAACTACACCTTATACACAGTAATGTACGGACTTGCGGATTAGGAAGGTAAGATCACCTCCAGGTCTCTCTTTCCGCAGTATAACATAATCACCATGGACGCTGAGAGACGAGTTCAAATGAAGCAGCGTCTCCTGGATAGCAGAAATCAGAATCAGGGGGATTAAGGAGGTTGTGGTGGTGACGATGGGCCAGGTGTAGCCCGTCCCGGCCATTCGAATCAATTCTTTGGCTGCAAACACAACAAAACCATACCCTCGGGCCTACATCTGTTTCAACACCGGCGCGAATTAGTAAAATTGAGAGCAGCCGCTGCCCGGGTTAATTCGAGATAAATATGAATTGAGGCGCGAACACCATCATGTCCAAAGCTGGGCTAATGTCGCTCTTATTGGTCTCGGGAGCACAGTCTCCTGAGGCGATACAAGTGGTGGGAGGTCTGAGAGGACTCTATGCCAACCTAATCTCTTTGCCGATTCACAACTGTTTGTTGACTCAAGAGATTTTTTTCTTGAATCGAAGGGGGTGTTGGCAGCTCTTGGCCGTTTTAACAACGAATAGCTCCGATTTACATGGAAGAAGCGCCCGTTGTAGAAGCATTTTTATCTACAACACAAACATCCATGGTCACAGTGGGACTCGAACCCACGCTCCGGCAACTCAGAGATAGAGTATTATCTCTACCACTGAGCCCCCGAATGCCCTATTCACAACGGTTTCGTGATTATCTGCAATGCCCACATAATACAGGGTGTCCGGAAACTGCCGCATAAACGCACCGGATTGTGGTTCCTCATAAGATTTCCAGCAAAAATGTACGGAGCATACACCCAATTCTTAACGCTTTAGCTACCACAGGTTTGAAACCTCAATATCTCCAAAGCTAGACTAGCTAGAATACCAAAATAAAATGATTTTTACAGCCAACAAATTTACCTAAAAATTAAAACTAACCACACTAAAATCGGATAAGAGGTTTGGTTTTTACAGAACTTGAAACCTTTCTTACATCATTTTATTCTAGCTCCATTATTTCTAACAGTTTTAATGGCTTAGTGCAGAAAACTTTTACAAGAAAATGATTTTTTCAAAAATCTTCAAATGCCTGTGGTATGTAAAGGGTTAAGAATTGGGGGTATGTTCCTTACAACTTTTTTGCTATAAATCACATGAGGAATTACAATCCGGTGCGTTTATGCAGCAGTTTCCGGACACCCTGTATACTGTGTCATCAAATATATCAGGAGGTATAGTATATATCACAATAGGCCCACTGGCTTCAGTGCTGCGAAACCCTTCGGGTTCACGCCCCTCTACAATCTATCTATCAGGAGGTACCGGATATTACGATAACAACCAACCAGATATTGAAGAGACAGGCGAAAATGTGAAAATTATGCAGCAGCATTCTGGCATGTCTAGATCTTATTCCAGTTAGTGTCACAAATGGTTTGTGACGACACCGGTGATGTTTATATAGCCACGGATATTCGGCCTATCACTTTGTATTTATTTGACCACCATGCTTGTTGTTGTTGTTGTAGCGGTGCAGAAGGGTGTGAGTCGCTGTGCATGTCTGTGGATGTGTTCTAAGTTTCGTCGTCGTTCTCGCCTATTGTCTCAAGCGACAAGAACGTAGCAGCTGCAATAGGGTTGTCCCATAATGCCCTCGGAGTGAGGTTAGTGGGTGCAGCGGGGCATCGAAACAGGTGGTCCACATCGTGTGGCGCACCACCGCAGCTCGGACAAATGTTCTGTATGTCCGGGTCTATTCGAGATAGGTAGGAATTGAGGCGTGAACAAAAGCCCGACCTAAGCTGGGCTAGTGTCACTCTTGTGGCTCTCGGGAGCCTAGTCTCCTCAGGCGATATGGGTGGTGGTGGCACTGAGAGGACTCTATTCGGACGTAAACTCCCTATTGACCGATTCACAACGGTTGTGTGAATATCTGCGATGGCCGCATGGTATGCTGTATTATCGAATATATCGGGAGGTACCCGTTTGTATCTCTGGACGTCTCTCTCGAGATCTCTGAGTCCACTCCTGACATGTCGTGGAGGGGGAGTGTTGTCCATGAGATGATGGTTTGGGTGATCCTCTCGATAGCAACCGACCAGATATTGTAAAGACAAGAGGTGATTATGATCGCGCACTGATAACATGTTGGTTTCTTGATGAAGATGATCCTGGGACGACATGAGATGGCAACCTGTAGCGATTCGTAGAGCAGCGATCCAGAGCTGTTGCTTATTTATTTATTTGTGGTACAATGCATCTTCCTGAAGCCATGCTGGTGGAAAGCTCAGCATGTGATACAAAGGTGGAGTGGATGAGTGCTTCGAGCGTCTTTCCAACGAGTGATAGAATTGTGATTGAACGATAGGATTCGTCGAGTTTTGCGCTTTTACCGGGTTTTATCATTAATCATCCCCCTTGATGATTGGCTCCTTTTTCCAGAATTCAGGGATGACAAGCGTGTATATCGACAAGTTGAAAGCCATCAATGGCTGGAAGATCTAGATGTTTCAGCATGACCATTGGAATGCCATCTGGTCCAATGGCCTTAGAACGTTTAGCTTAGCGTTCCTAATAGAAACTTGGTTCGCTGCATAGATGGGAATTAATTTTACAATTGAGCATTTTCGTTTTCGGATGTTTAACGAATTGCTTATTGAACAAGCCCCCGCAAAGTTGAGGATTCGCAGTGTTTTTCTTACCGAATGGGAGTGGCAGCGGTTATGAAATATTTCCGAACCGCAGGGATACGTCCTGGCTGGACGAAGGGAGCTGCCGCTTTGACAATGACGTTCCTCCGACTCTTTTCAGAATCTCTATCGTTTGTTGGTTTACCAATTTTTATATGAGAAGGTGGTCGGAGGGTAAGGACGTAGTGTAGAGGATTTTTAGACTAAACACACAGTATGGATTTCAGCGACTACTTTATTCAACCGTTCACGCCGGCGACCGGAGCCAAAGTGATCGAGTCAAAATTGATTTGAGAGAGAGCACTAGACCTTCCCCCTTTTGGAAAATGGTTGAAATTATGCTTTAGTAATATAAAGTGACAGGCTCTAGATTGGAATCCTCAGGGAACCGATGCAAAAAAAAATTTTCTTAGAGGAACCTAATTTTGGGGTTCTATAGCAGCCCCATGACGCCCTAAGTCCGATTCCATTCCATTCCGTAAGACATATATACAGCGTACACCAATAAGATACTTGTATACAAAATTTCAGCCCGATAGCTTCAAAACTGAGGGACTAGTTTGTATTGAAACAGACGGACAGACAGACACACGGACATCGCACAATAAATTTCTCGCGTCACACTGATGAATAATATATGTGTATACTTTTCATAGTCGGACGTGCTTCCTTCTGTGCGTTACAAACTTCATGACAAAGTTAATAAACCCTTTCACCCTAGTGACGGGTATACAAAATCCGTAGTAAATCCGCACGGTCTACGAATTTTCGATGATTATTGAGTTTATACCAATCTCTGCATATTGTTCCGTGTTTTCTTTCTTATTCTTATTTTTGTTTACTTTTGCTTAATTTTCATTATTTTCTTTTGTTACAGGCTTTTCTTGATTCATCTAAGGTTGGAAACCATATTTTTAATGTAAAAACTAATGATGTTCATACTTAGCGTTAATATTCGTGTGTGATATATACAACATATATTGTGATTTCATATTTATTTAATTCATAATGGAATGTAATTATTTTATAAATTTTACCGAATAATAATACAAACGTATTTAAATACTGATTTGTTCAATTTGCTATTCTAAATATTATGCATACCTAATAAAAAAAAGTCGGAAGTAAAATAAATGGTGTTTTTTAATTCTATTTTTATGAACAGTAAATTTTTTGTCGTTTTTATGAATAAGTAGATAAAATCAAATGACAATGAATTTTTCCCGAAAATGAGCTCAAAAGGGCAGTAGTTCTGTACAGATGGCGGGGCTGGTATTATAGCAAAACATGAAATATGAACTCTGTCAGTTCAAAATGTAATTCAGGAAAAAATGTTTACTTCGGTTCGTATCAACGTTTCATAAATATTTACATTTGAATTAATTATACCTTTGGTTTAGAAAGGTGAAGCCTTTCTGTATCTTATAGTGGTCTATGGTCACTTATGACAACGAGTTTTTTCTATATTTATATGGTCGAAAATGCTGCAGTGCCCCATGAATTGGTAGAAGTTTTTCGAGACCTTTCGATGGAGACCAATTTGGTTTGGCGGCACGGAAACTGTAATTTTGATGTGTTCGCGCCAAGCAGCAAAATTACCACTTTGGAGGGCTGCAGCGGGAGAACGGAGGCGATTCTGGGGGAAAGGACTTCGGAATCATTGTTGGGGCATCGAAACCTTTCGATCGACACCAATTTTGCTTGGCGTCGGAAACTGTAATTTGGCTGTGCTCCCGCCAAGCAGCAAAATTGCCACTTTGCGGGGCTGTAGCGGGAGAACGGGGGCGATTCTGGGGGAAAGGACTTCGGAATCGTTGTTGGGGCATCGAAACCTTTCGATCGACACCAATTTTGCTTGGCGGCACGGAAACTGTAATTTGGCTGTGCTCCCGCCAAGCAGCAAAATTACCACTTTGCGGGGCTGTAGCGGGAGAACGGGGGCGATTCTGGGGGAAAGGACTTCGGAATCGTTGTTGGGGCATCGAAACCTTTCGATCGACACCAATTTTGCTTGGCGGCACGGAAACTGTAATTTGGCTGTGCTACCGCCAAGCAGCAAAATTGCCAGTTTGCGCGGCTGTAGCGGGAGAACGGGGGCGATTCTGGGGGAAAGGACTTCGGAATCGTTGTTGGGGCATCGAAACCTTTCGATCGACACCAATTTTGCTTAGCGGCACGGAAACTGTAATTTGGCTGTGCTCCCGCCAAGCAGCAAAATTACCACTTTGCGGGGCTGTAGCGGGAGAACGGGGGCGATTCTGGGGGAAAGGACTTCGGAATCGTTGTTGGGGCATCGAAACCTTTCGATCGACACCAATTTTGCTTGGCGGCACGGAAACTGTAATTTGGCTGTGCTACCGCCAAGCAGCAAAATTGCCACTTTGCGGGGCTGTAGCGGGAGAACGGGGGCGATTCTGGGGGAAAGGACTTCGGAATCGTTGTTGGGGCATCGAAACCTTTCGATCGACACCAATTTTGCTTAGCGGCACGGAAACTGTAATTTGGCTGTGCTCCCGCCAAGCAGCAAAATTACCACTTTGCGGGGCTGTAGCGGGAGAACGGGGGCGATTCTGGGGGAAAGGACTTCGGAATCGTTGTTGGGGCATCGAAACCTTTCGATCGACACCAATTTTGCTTGGCGGCACGGAAACTGTAATTTGGCTGTGCTCCCGCCAAGCAGCAAAATTACCACCTTGCGGGGCTGTAGCGGGAGAACGGGGGCGATTCTGGGGGAAAGGACTTCGGAATCGTTGTTGGGGCATCGAAACCTTTCGATCGACACCAATTTTGCTTGGCGGCACGGAAACTGTAATTTGGCTGTGCTCCCGCCAAGCAGCAAAATTACCACTTTGCGGGGCTGTAGCGGGAGAACGGGGGCGATTCTGGGGGAAAGGACTTCGGAATCGTTGTTGGGCATCGAAACCTTTCGATCGACACCAATTTTGCTTGGCGGCACGGAAACTGTAATTTGGCTGTGCTACCGCCAAGCAGCAAAATTGCCACTTTGCGGGGCTGTAGCGGGAGAACGGGGGCGATTCTGGGGGAAAGGACTTCGGAATCGTTGTTGGGGCATCGAAACCTTTCGATCGACACCAATTTTGCTTGGCGGCACGGAAACTGTAATTTGGCTGTGCTCCCGCCAAGCAGCAAAATTACCACTTTGCGGGGCTGTAGCGGGAGAACGGGGGCGATTCTGGGGGAAAGGACTTCGGAATCGTTGTTGGGGCATCGAAACCTTTGGATCGACACCAATTTTGCTTGGCGGCACGGAAACTGTAATTTGGCTGTGCTACCGCCAAGCAGCAAAATTGCCACTTTGCGGGGCTGTAGCGGGAGAACGGGGGCGATTCTGGGGGAAAGGACTTCGGAATCGTTGTTGGGGCATCGAAACCTTTCGATCGACACCAATTTTGCTTGGCGGCACGGAAACTGTAATTTGGCTGTGCTCCCGCCAAGCAGCAAAATTACCACTTTGCGGGGCTGTAGCGGGAGAACGGGGGCGATTCTGGGGGAAAGGACTTCGGAATCGTTGTTGGGCATCGAAACCTTTCGATCGACACCAATTTTGCTTGGCGGCACGGAAACTGTAATTTGGCTGTGCTACCGCCAAGCAGCAAAATTGCCACTTTGCGGGGCTGTAGCGGGAGAACGGGGGCGATTCTGGGGGAAAGGACTTCGGAATCGTTGTTGGGGCATCGAAACCTTTCGATCGACACCAATTTTGCTTGGCGGCACGGAAACTGTAATTTGGCTGTGCTCCCGCCAAGCAGCAAAATTACCACTTTGCGGGGCTGTAGCGGGAGAACGGGGGCGATTCTGGGGGAAAGGACTTCGGAATCGTTGTTGGGGCATCGAAACCTTTCGATCGACACCAATTTTGCTTGGCGGCACGGAAACTGTAATTTGGCTGTGCTCCCGCCAAGCAGCAAAATTACCACTTTGCGGGGCTGTAGCGGGAGAACGGGGGCGATTCTGGGGGAAAGGACTTCGGAATCGTTGTTGGGGCATCGAAACCTTTCGACCGACACCAATTTTGCTTGGCGGCACGGAAACTGTAATTTGGCTGTGCTCCCGCCAAGCAGCAAAATTACCACTTTGCGGGGCTGTAGCGGGAGAACGGGGGCGATTCTGGGGGAAAGGACTTCGGAATCGTTGTTGGGGCATCGAAACCTTTCGATCGACACCAATTTTGCTTGGCGGCACGGAAACTGTAATTTGGCTGTGCTACCGCCAAGCAGCAAAATTGCCAGTTTGCGCGGCTGTAGCGGGAGAACGGGGGCGATTCTGGGGGAAAGGACTTCGGAATCGTTGTTGGGGCATCGAAACCTTTCGATCGACACCAATTTTGCTTGGCGGCACGGAAACTGTAATTTGGCTGTGCTCCCGCCAAGCAGCAAAATTACCACTTTGCGGGGCTGTAGCGGGAGAACGGGGGCGATTCTGGGGGAAAGGACTTCGGAATCGTTGTTGGGGCATCGAAACCTTTCGATCGACACCAATTTTGCTTGGCGGCACGGAAACTGTAATTTGGCTGTGCTACCGCCAAGCAGCAAAATTGCCACTTTGCGGGGCTGTAGCGGGAGAACGGGGGCGATTCTGGGGGAAAGGACTTCGGAATCGTTGTTGGGGCATCGAAACCTTTCGATCGACACCAATTTTGCTTGGCGGCACGGAAACTGTAATTTCGCTGTGCTCCCGCCAAGCAGCAAAATTACCACTTTGCGGGGCTGTAGCAGGAGAACGGGGGCGATTCTGGGGGAAAGGACTTCGGAATCGTTGTTGGGGCATCGAAACCTTTCGATCGACACCAATTTTGCTTGGCGGCACGGAAACTGTAATTTGGCTGTGCTCCCGCCAAGCAGCAAAATTACCACTTTGCGGGGCTGTAGCGGGAGAACGGGGGCGATTCTGGGGGAAAGGACTTCGGAATCGTTGTTGGGGCATCGAAACCTTTGGATCGACACCAATTTTGCTTGGCGGCACGGAAACTGTAATTTGGCTGTGCTCCCGCCAAGCAGCAAAATTACCACTTTGCGGGGCTGTAGCGGGAGAACGGGGGCGATTCTGGGGGAAAGGACTTCGGAATCGTTGTTGGGGCATCGAAACCTTTCGATCGACACCAATTTTGCTTGGCGGCAGGAAACTGTAATTTGGCTGTGCTACCGCCAAGCAGCAAAATTGCCACTTTGCGGGGCTGTAGCGGGAGAACGGGGGCGATTCTGGGGGAAAGGACTTCGGAATCGTTGTTGGGGCATCGAAACCTTTCGATCGACACCAATTTTGCTTGGCGGCACGGAAACTGTAATTTGGCTGTGCTACCGCCAAGCAGCAAAATTGCCAGTTTGCGCGGCTGTAGCGGGAGAACGGGGGCGATTCTGGGGGAAAGGACTTCGGAATCGTTGTTGGGGCATCGAAACCTTTCGATCGACACCAATTTTGCTTGGCGGCACGGAAACTGTAATTTGGCTGTGCTCCCGCCAAGCAGCAAAATTACCACTTTGCGGGGCTGTAGCGGGAGAACGGGGGCGATTCTGGGGGAAAGGACTTCGGAATCGTTGTTGGGGCATCGAAACCTTTGGATCGACACCAATTTTGCTTGGCGGCACGGAAACTGTAATTTGGCTGTGCTACCGCCAAGCAGCAAAATTGCCACTTTGCGGGGCTGTAGCGGGAGAACGGGGGCGATTCTGGAGGAAAGGACTTCGGAATCGTTGTTGGGGCATCGAAACCTTTCGATCGACACCAATTTTGCTTGGCGGCACGGAAACTGTAATTTGGCTGTGCTCCCGCCAAGCAGCAAAATTACCACTTTGCGGGGCTGTAGCGGGAGAACGGGGGCGATTCTGGGGAAAAGGACTTCGGAATCGTTGTTGGGGCATCGAAACCTTTCGATCGACACCAATTTTGCTTGGCGGCACGGAAACTGTAATTTCGCTGTGCTCCCGCCAAGCAGCAAAATTACCACTTTGCGGGGCTGTAGCAGGAGAACGGGGGCGATTCTGGGGGAAAGGACTTCGGAATCGTTGTTGGGGCATCGAAACCTTTCGATCGACACCAATTTTGCTTGGCGGCACGGAAACTGTAATTTGGCTGTGCTACCGCCAAGCAGCAAAATTGCCAGTTTGCGCGGCTGTAGCGGGAGAACGGGGGCGATTCTGGGGGAAAGGACTTCGGAATCGTTGTTGGGGCATCGAAACCTTTCGATCGACACCAATTTTGCTTGGCGGCACGGAAACTGTAATTTGGCTGTGCTCCCGCCAAGCAGCAAAATTACCACTTTGCGGGGCTGTAGCGGGAGAACGGGGGCGATTCTGGGGGAAAGGACTTCGGAATCGTTGTTGGGGCATCGAAACCTTTCGATCGACACCAATTTTGCTTGGCGGCACGGAAACTGTAATTTGGCTGTGCTACCGCCAAGCAGCAAAATTGCCACTTTGCGGGGCTGTAGCGGGAGAACGGGGGCGATTCTGGGGGAAAGGACTTCGGAATCGTTGTTGGGGCATCGAAACCTTTCGATCGACACCAATTTTGCTTGGCGGCACGGAAACTGTAATTTGGCTGTGCTCCCGCCAAGCAGCAAAATTACCACTTTGCGGGGCTGTAGCGGGAGAACGGGGGCGATTCTGGGGGAAAGGACTTCGGAATCGTTGTTGGGGCATCGAAACCTTTCGATCGACATCAATTTTGCTTGGCGGCACGGAAACTGTAATTTGGCTGTGCTCCCACCAAGCAGCAAAATTACCACTTTGCGGGGCTGTAGCAGGAGAACGGGGGCGATTCTGGGGGAAAGGACTTCGGAATCGTTGTTGGGGCATCGAAACCTTTCGACCGACACCAATTTTGCTTGGCGGCACGGAAACTGTAATTTGGCTGTGCTCCCGCCAAGCAGCAAAATTACCACTTTGCGGGGCTGTAGCGGGAGAACGGGGGCGATTCTGGGGGAAAGGACTTCGGAATCGTTGTTGGGGCATCGAAACCTTTCGATCGACACCAATTTTGCTTGGCGGCACGGAAACTGTAATTTGGCTGTGCTACCGCCAAGCAGCAAAATTGCCACTTTGCGGGGCTGTAGCGGGAGAACGGGGGCGATTCTGGGGGAAAGGACTTCGGAATGGTTGTTGGGGCATCGAAACCTTTCGATCGACACCAATTTTGCTTGGCGGCACGGAAACTGTAATTTGGCTGTGCTACCGCCAAGCAGCAAAATTGCCAGTTTGCGCGGCTGTAGCGGGAGAACGGGGGCGATTCTGGGGGAAAGGACTTCGGAATCGTTGTTGGGGCATCGAAACCTTTCGACCGACACCAATTTTGCTTGGCGGCACGGAAACTGTAATTTGGCTGTGCTCCCGCCAAGCAGCAAAATTACCACTTTGCGGGGCTGTAGCGGGAGAACGGGGGCGATTCTGGGGGAAAGGACTTCGGAATCGTTGTTGGGGCATCGAAACCTTTCGATCGACACCAATTTTGCTTGGCGGCACGGAAACTGTAATTTGGCTGTGCTACCGCCAAGCAGCAAAATTGCCACTTTGCGGGGCTGTAGCGGGAGAACGGGGGCGATTCTGGGGGAAAGGACTTCGGAATCGTTGTTGGGGCATCGAAACCTTTCGATCGACACCAATTTTGCTTGGCGGCACGGAAACTGTAATTTGGCTGTGCTCCCGCCAAGCAGCAAAATTACCACTTTGCGGGGCTGTAGCGGGAGAACGGGGGCGATTCTGGGGGAAAGGACTTCGGAATCGTTGTTGGGGCATCGAAACCTTTCGATCGACACCAATTTTGCTTGGCGGCACGGAAACTGTAATTTGGCTGTGCTACCGCCAAGCAGCAAAATTGCCACTTTGCGGGGCTGTAGCGGGAGAACGGGGCCGATTCTGGGGGAAAGGACTTCGGAATCGTTGTTGGGGCATCGAAACCTTTCGATCGACACCAATTTTGCTTGGCGGCACGGAAACTGTATTTTGGCTGTGCTCCCGCCAAGCAGCAAAATTACCACTTTGCGGGGCTGTAGCAGGAGAACGGGGGCGATTCTGGGGGAAAGGACTTCGGAATCGTTGTTGGGGCATCGAAACCTTTCGATCGACACCAATTTTGCTTGGCGGCACGGAAACTGTAATTTGGCTGTGCTCCCGCCAAGCAGCAAAATTACCACTTTGCGGGGCTGTAGCAGGAGAACGGGGGCGATTCTGGGGGAAAGGACTTCGGAATCGTTGTTGGGGCATCGAAACCTTTCGATCGACACCAATTTTGCTTGGCGGCACGGAAACTGTAATTTGGCTGTGCTCCCGCCAAGCAGCAAAATTACCACTTTGCGGGGCTGTAGCGGGAGAACGGGGGCGATTCTGGGGGAAAGGACTTCGGAATCGTTGTTGGGGCATCGAAACCTTTCGATCGACATCAATTTTGCTTGGCGGCACGGAAACTGTAATTTGGCTGTGCTCCCGCCAAGCAGCAAAATTACCACTTTGCGGGGCTGTAGCAGGAGAACGGGGGCGATTCTGGGGGAAAGGACTTCGGAATCGTTGTTGGGGCATCGAAACCTTTCGACCGACACCAATTTTGCTTGGCGGCACGGAAACTGTAATTTGGCTGTGCTCCCGCCAAGCAGCAAAATTACCACTTTGCGGGGCTGTAGCGGGAGAACGGGGGCGATTCTGGGGGAAAGGACTTCGGAATCGTTGTTGGGGCATCGAAACCTTTCGATCGACACCAATTTTGCTTGGCGGCACGGAAACTGTAATTTGGCTGTGCTACCGCCAAGCAGCAAAATTGCCACTTTGCGGGGCTGTAGCGGGAGAACGGGGGCGATTCTGGGGGAAAGGACTTCGGAATCGTTGTTGGGGCATCGAAACCTTTCGATCGACACCAATTTTGCTTGGCGGCACGGAAACTGTAATTTGGCTGTGCTACCGCCAAGCAGCAAAATTGCCAGTTTGCGCGGCTGTAGCGGGAGAACGGGGGCGATTCTGGGGGAAAGGACTTCGGAATCGTTGTTGGGGCATCGAAACCTTTCGACCGACACCAATTTTGCTTGGCGGCACGGAAACTGTAATTTGGCTGTGCTCCCGCCAAGCAGCAAAATTACCACTTTGCGGGGCTGTAGCGGGAGAACGGGGGCGATTCTGGGGGAAAGGACTTCGGAATCGTTGTTGGGGCATCGAAACCTTTCGATCGACACCAATTTTGCTTGGCGGCACGGAAACTGTAATTTGGCTGTGCTACCGCCAAGCAGCAAAATTGCCACTTTGCGGGGCTGTAGCGGGAGAACGGGGGCGATTCTGGGGGAAAGGACTTCGGAATCGTTGTTGGGGCATCGAAACCTTTCGATCGACACCAATTTTGCTTGGCGGCACGGAAACTGTAATTTGGCTGTGCTCCCGCCAAGCAGCAAAATTACCACTTTGCGGGGCTGTAGCGGGAGAACGGGGGCGATTCTGGGGGAAAGGACTTCGGAATCGTTGTTGGGGCATCGAAACCTTTCGATCGACACCAATTTTGCTTGGCGGCACGGAAACTGTAATTTGGCTGTGCTACCGCCAAGCAGCAAAATTGCCACTTTGCGGGGCTGTAGCGGGAGAACGGGGCCGATTCTGGGGGAAAGGACTTCGGAATCGTTGTTGGGGCATCGAAACCTTTCGATCGACACCAATTTTGCTTGGCGGCACGGAAACTGTATTTTGGCTGTGCTCCCGCCAAGCAGCAAAATTACCACTTTGCGGGGCTGTAGCAGGAGAACGGGGGCGATTCTGGGGGAAAGGACTTCGGAATCGTTGTTGGGGCATCGAAACCTTTCGATCGACACCAATTTTGCTTGGCGGCACGGAAACTGTAATTTGGCTGTGCTCCCGCCAAGCAGCAAAATTACCACTTTGCGGGGCTGTAGCAGGAGAACGGGGGCGATTCTGGGGGAAAGGACTTCGGAATCGTTGTTGGGGCATCGAAACCTTTCGATCGACACCAATTTTGCTTGGCGGCACGGAAACTGTAATTTGGCTGTGCTACCGCCAAGCAGCAAAATTGCCACTTTGCGGGGCTGTAGCGGGAGAACGGGGGCGATTCTGGGGGAAAGGACTTCGGAATCGTTGTTGGGGCATCGAAACCTTTCGATCGACACCAATTTTGCTTAGCGGCACGGAAACTGTAATTTGGCTGTGCTCCCGCCAAGCAGCAAAATTACCACTTTGCGGGGCTGTAGCGGGAGAACGGGGGCGATTCTGGGGGAAAGGACTTCGGAATCGTTGTTGGGGCATCGAAACCTTTCGATCGACACCAATTTTGCTTGGCGGCACGGAAACTGTAATTTGGCTGTGCTCCCGCCAAGCAGCAAAATTACCACCTTGCGGGGCTGTAGCGGGAGAACGGGGGCGATTCTGGGGGAAAGGACTTCGGAATCGTTGTTGGGGCATCGAAACCTTTCGATCGACACCAATTTTGCTTGGCGGCACGGAAACTGTAATTTGGCTGTGCTCCCGCCAAGCAGCAAAATTACCACTTTGCGGGAGAACGGGGGCGATTCTGGGGGAAAGGACTTCGGAATCGTTGTTGGGGCATCGAAACCTTTGGATCGACACCAATTTTGCTTGGCGGCACGGAAACTGTAATTTGGCTGTGCTACCGCCAAGCAGCAAAATTGCCACTTTGCGGGGCTGTAGCGGGAGAACGGGGGCGATTCTGGGGGAAAGGACTTCGGAATCGTTGTTGGGGCATCGAAACCTTTCGATCGACACCAATTTTGCTTGGCGGCACGGAAACTGTAATTTGGCTGTGCTCCCGCCAAGCAGCAAAATTACCACTTTGCGGGGCTGTAGCGGGAGAACGGGGGCGATTCTGGGGGAAAGGACTTCGGAATCGTTGTTGGGCATCGAAACCTTTCGATCGACACCAATTTTGCTTGGCGGCACGGAAACTGTAATTTGGCTGTGCTACCGCCAAGCAGCAAAATTGCCACTTTGCGGGGCTGTAGCGGGAGAACGGGGGCGATTCTGGGGGAAAGGACTTCGGAATCGTTGTTGGGGCATCGAAACCTTTCGATCGACACCAATTTTGCTTGGCGGCACGGAAACTGTAATTTGGCTGTGCTCCCGCCAAGCAGCAAAATTACCACTTTGCGGGGCTGTAGCGGGAGAACGGGGGCGATTCTGGGGGAAAGGACTTCGGAATCGTTGTTGGGGCATCGAAACCTTTCGATCGACACCAATTTTGCTTGGCGGCACGGAAACTGTAATTTGGCTGTGCTCCCGCCAAGCAGCAAAATTACCACTTTGCGGGGCTGTAGCGGGAGAACGGGGGCGATTCTGGGGGAAAGGACTTCGGAATCGTTGTTGGGGCATCGAAACCTTTCGACCGACACCAATTTTGCTTGGCGGCACGGAAACTGTAATTTGGCTGTGCTCCCGCCAAGCAGCAAAATTACCACTTTGCGGGGCTGTAGCGGGAGAACGGGGGCGATTCTGGGGGAAAGGACTTCGGAATCGTTGTTGGGGCATCGAAACCTTTCGATCGACACCAATTTTGCTTGGCGGCACGGAAACTGTAATTTGGCTGTGCTACCGCCAAGCAGCAAAATTGCCAGTTTGCGCGGCTGTAGCGGGAGAACGGGGGCGATTCTGGGGGAAAGGACTTCGGAATCGTTGTTGGGGCATCGAAACCTTTCGATCGACACCAATTTTGCTTGGCGGCACGGAAACTGTAATTTGGCTGTGCTCCCGCCAAGCAGCAAAATTACCACTTTGCGGGGCTGTAGCGGGAGAACGGGGGCGATTCTGGGGGAAAGGACTTCGGAATCGTTGTTGGGGCATCGAAACCTTTCGATCGACACCAATTTTGCTTGGCGGCACGGAAACTGTAATTTGGCTGTGCTACCGCCAAGCAGCAAAATTGCCACTTTGCGGGGCTGTAGCGGGAGAACGGGGGCGATTCTGGGGGAAAGGACTTCGGAATCGTTGTTGGGGCATCGAAACCTTTCGATCGACACCAATTTTGCTTGGCGGCACGGAAACTGTAATTTCGCTGTGCTCCCGCCAAGCAGCAAAATTACCACTTTGCGGGGCTGTAGCAGGAGAACGGGGGCGATTCTGGGGGAAAGGACTTCGGAATCGTTGTTGGGGCATCGAAACCTTTCGATCGACACCAATTTTGCTTGGCGGCACGGAAACTGTAATTTGGCTGTGCTCCCGCCAAGCAGCAAAATTACCACTTTGCGGGGCTGTAGCGGGAGAACGGGGGCGATTCTGGGGGAAAGGACTTCGGAATCGTTGTTGGGGCATCGAAACCTTTGGATCGACACCAATTTTGCTTGGCGGCACGGAAACTGTAATTTGGCTGTGCTCCCGCCAAGCAACAAAATTACCACTTTGCGGGGCTGTAGCGGGAGAACGGGGGCGATTCTGGGGGAAAGGACTTCGGAATCGTTGTTGGGGCATCGAAACCTTTCGATCGACACCAATTTTGCTTGGCGGCACGGAAACTGTAATTTGGCTGTGCTACCGCCAAGCAGCAAAATTGCCACTTTGCGGGGCTGTAGCGGGAGAACGGGGGCGATTCTGGGGGAAAGGACTTCGGAATCGTTGTTGGGGCATCGAAACCTTTCGATCGACACCAATTTTGCTTGGCGGCACGGAAACTGTAATTTGGCTGTGCTACCGCCAAGCAGCAAAATTGCCAGTTTGCGCGGCTGTAGCGGGAGAACGGGGGCGATTCTGGGGGAAAGGACTTCGGAATCGTTGTTGGGGCATCGAAACCTTTCGATCGACACCAATTTTGCTTGGCGGCACGGAAACTGTAATTTGGCTGTGCTCCCGCCAAGCAGCAAAATTACCACTTTGCGGGGCTGTAGCGGGAGAACGGGGGCGATTCTGGGGGAAAGGACTTCGGAATCGTTGTTGGGGCATCGAAACCTTTGGATCGACACCAATTTTGCTTGGCGGCACGGAAACTGTAATTTGGCTGTGCTACCGCCAAGCAGCAAAATTGCCACTTTGCGGGGCTGTAGCGGGAGAACGGGGGCGATTCTGGAGGAAAGGACTTCGGAATCGTTGTTGGGGCATCGAAACCTTTCGATCGACACCAATTTTGCTTGGCGGCACGGAAACTGTAATTTGGCTGTGCTCCCGCCAAGCAGCAAAATTACCACTTTGCGGGGCTGTAGCGGGAGAACGGGGGCGATTCTGGGGAAAAGGACTTCGGAATCGTTGTTGGGGCATCGAAACCTTTCGATCGACACCAATTTTGCTTGGCGGCACGGAAACTGTAATTTGGCTGTGCTACCGCCAAGCAGCAAAATTGCCACTTTGCGGGGCTGTAGCGGGAGAACGGGGGCGATTCTGGGGGAAAGGACTTCGGAATCGTTGTTGGGGCATCGAAACCTTTCGATCGACACCAATTTTGCTTGGCGGCACGGAAACTGTAATTTGGCTGTGCTCCCGCCAAGCAGCAAAATTACCACTTTGCGGGGCTGTAGCGGGAGAACGGGGGCGATTCTGGGGGAAAGGACTTCGGAATCGTTGTTGGGGCATCGAAACCTTTCGATCGACATCAATTTTGCTTGGCGGCACGGAAACTGTAATTTGGCTGTGCTCCCGCCAAGCAGCAAAATTACCACTTTGCGGGGCTGTAGCAGGAGAACGGGGGCGATTCTGGGGGAAAGGACTTCGGAATCGTTGTTGGGGCATCGAAACCTTTCGACCGACACCAATTTTGCTTGGCGGCACGGAAACTGTAATTTGGCTGTGCTCCCGCCAAGCAGCAAAATTACCACTTTGCGGGGCTGTAGCGGGAGAACGGGGGCGATTCTGGGGGAAAGGACTTCGGAATCGTTGTTGGGGCATCGAAACCTTTCGATCGACACCAATTTTGCTTGGCGGCACGGAAACTGTAATTTGGCTGTGCTACCGCCAAGCAGCAAAATTGCCACTTTGCGGGGCTGTAGCGGGAGAACGGGGGCGATTCTGGAGGAAAGGACTTCGGAATCGTTGTTGGGGCATCGAAACCTTTCGATCGACACCAATTTTGCTTGGCGGCACGGAAACTGTAATTTGGCTGTGCTCCCGCCAAGCAGCAAAATTACCACTTTGCGGGGCTGTAGCGGGAGAACGGGGGCGATTCTGGGGGAAAGGACTTCGGAATCGTTGTTGGGGCATCGAAACCTTTGGATCGACACCAATTTTGCTTGGCGGCACGGAAACTGTAATTTGGCTGTGCTACCGCCAAGCAGCAAAATTGCCACTTTGCGGGGCTGTAGCGGGAGAACGGGGGCGATTCTGGAGGAAAGGACTTCGGAATCGTTGTTGGGGCATCGAAACCTTTCGATCGACACCAATTTTGCTTGGCGGCACGGAAACTGTAATTTGGCTGTGCTCCCGCCAAGCAGCAAAATTACCACTTTGCGGGGCTGTAGCGGGAGAACGGGGGCGATTCTGGGGAAAAGGACTTCGGAATCGTTGTTGGGGCATCGAAACCTTTCGATCGACACCAATTTTGCTTGGCGGCACGGAAACTGTAATTTGGCTGTGCTACCGCCAAGCAGCAAAATTGCCACTTTGCGGGGCTGTAGCGGGAGAACGGGGGCGATTCTGGGGGAAAGGACTTCGGAATCGTTGTTGGGGCATCGAAACCTTTCGATCGACACCAATTTTGCTTGGCGGCACGGAAACTGTAATTTGGCTGTGCTCCCGCCAAGCAGCAAAATTACCACTTTGCGGGGCTGTAGCGGGAGAACGGGGGCGATTCTGGGGGAAAGGACTTCGGAATCGTTGTTGGGGCATCGAAACCTTTCGATCGACATCAATTTTGCTTGGCGGCACGGAAACTGTAATTTGGCTGTGCTCCCGCCAAGCAGCAAAATTACCACTTTGCGGGGCTGTAGCAGGAGAACGGGGGCGATTCTGGGGGAAAGGACTTCGGAATCGTTGTTGGGGCATCGAAACCTTTCGACCGACACCAATTTTGCTTGGCGGCACGGAAACTGTAATTTGGCTGTGCTCCCGCCAAGCAGCAAAATTACCACTTTGCGGGGCTGTAGCGGGAGAACGGGGGCGATTCTGGGGGAAAGGACTTCGGAATCGTTGTTGGGGCATCGAAACCTTTCGATCGACACCAATTTTGCTTGGCGGCACGGAAACTGTAATTTGGCTGTGCTACCGCCAAGCAGCAAAATTGCCACTTTGCGGGGCTGTAGCGGGAGAACGGGGGCGATTCTGGGGGAAAGGACTTCGGAATCGTTGTTGGGGCATCGAAACCTTTCGATCGACACCAATTTTGCTTGGCGGCACGGAAACTGTAATTTGGCTGTGCTACCGCCAAGCAGCAAAATTGCCAGTTTGCGCGGCTGTAGCGGGAGAACGGGGGCGATTCTGGGGGAAAGGACTTCGGAATCGTTGTTGGGGCATCGAAACCTTTCGACCGACACCAATTTTGCTTGGCGGCACGGAAACTGTAATTTGGCTGTGCTCCCGCCAAGCAGCAAAATTACCACTTTGCGGGGCTGTAGCGGGAGAACGGGGGCGATTCTGGGGGAAAGGACTTCGGAATCGTTGTTGGGGCATCGAAACCTTTCGATCGACACCAATTTTGCTTGGCGGCACGGAAACTGTAATTTGGCTGTGCTACCGCCAAGCAGCAAAATTGCCACTTTGCGGGGCTGTAGCGGGAGAACGGGGGCGATTCTGGGGGAAAGGACTTCGGAATCGTTGTTGGGGCATCGAAACCTTTCGATCGACACCAATTTTGCTTGGCGGCACGGAAACTGTAATTTGGCTGTGCTCCCGCCAAGCAGCAAAATTACCACTTTGCGGGGCTGTAGCGGGAGAACGGGGGCGATTCTGGGGGAAAGGACTTCGGAATCGTTGTTGGGGCATCGAAACCTTTCGATCGACACCAATTTTGCTTGGCGGCACGGAAACTGTAATTTGGCTGTGCTACCGCCAAGCAGCAAAATTGCCACTTTGCGGGGCTGTAGCGGGAGAACGGGGCCGATTCTGGGGGAAAGGACTTCGGAATCGTTGTTGGGGCATCGAAACCTTTCGATCGACACCAATTTTGCTTGGCGGCACGGAAACTGTATTTTGGCTGTGCTCCCGCCAAGCAGCAAAATTACCACTTTGCGGGGCTGTAGCAGGAGAACGGGGGCGATTCTGGGGGAAAGGACTTCGGAATCGTTGTTGGGGCATCGAAACCTTTCGATCGACACCAATTTTGCTTGGCGGCACGGAAACTGTAATTTGGCTGTGCTCCCGCCAAGCAGCAAAATTACCACTTTGCGGGGCTGTAGCAGGAGAACGGGGGCGATTCTGGGGGAAAGGACTTCGGAATCGTTGTTGGGGCATCGAAACCTTTCGATCGACACCAATTTTGCTTGGCGGCACGGAAACTGTAATGTATATGTGTTTCCGCCAAACAGCGAAACTGATAGCGGGAGGTCGATCCTACTACTTCCAATGAGCAGAAGAGATCTGCTGTTCATTTTTCCAGTTTCAGGAGATGAGAAAATATTATATTAATCCTTTGATGGTATCAAGTCTAGGCATTTATCAATTTCATTCATTACATTTTTAAATGAAAATTGCTGCTTTTAATGTATTCCCGGGCTAGCTAGTTCTGTTGCTTGTCAGCATTTATTCAGCGCGAGTTGAAACTACTCCGCGGTTCATTTATCTTGTTCTTGGTTGAGTCTCCCAGATGGCGGGGTAGTTTCCGAGTTCTGAACTTGTCAAACGACTAAAAATGGTGCAAATTATGCCAATTTGCTCAATTTTCAGTGGTTAATATCTCGGTAACCAGACCGTTTTGACAAAAAAGAATAATTTTCCCGTAATCTGGGGGTCTGACTCTATATATTGGCATTGTAACATCTTGGCGTCACGGAAACTGTAATGTCCCCAAATTGGCGATATTTCCCAGACATTTTCATGGATTTAGTAACGAGATTCTAACTAAAAACAAAACAAAAATACAAAATCGTGGTAAAGTGTGGTGAGCATCGCCTTTGCGAATCTACAGTAGAGGTCGCCTAACATTCCGCTCTGTCCACGTAAGTGTGATTTTTTTTTCACGTTTTGGCGATCATAAATTAATGGAATAGACTTTTATAAGTTAGATTCTAACTCTTGTTGCAACAAATTAATATAAATAGCCGTTTCAGTCGTGCATTGAAATTGTCAGAGCGGCAATTTAGACGGACTCTACTGTGCTATCAAGTCCTGGACTATAGTTTATGGAATTCCCTAGCGCTTCCGACATATGACAGAAAGTATACATATAAATTTTCATTTTAATTCATTTCACTGTCGTCCGAGATCTAAAAACTTCCTAAAGTGTTTTTCTGGGTGACGTCATGTTGGCAGCATGCTAAATAGGACACCCATTTAAAATGCATGGTGCTGCTTTTGCCTGCTGTCCTGCATTAAAATTATTGAACGCCATCTAGACAAGCTGAATTTTATCAGCTGATATTTGATAAGTTGGACCAATTTCCAATTGTCAATGGCTAAGGGGACCCGTATTACAACAATAGCAAAAGCAACAACAAGTCAACTGTCAGTGGCCATCGACGAAATTGTGGACTCGGCTGGAACTTAGGTTTCCGCAGTTCGTCCTGTCTATCAAGATGGCAGTGGCTAGTAGCATTTATCGTGAAATCACCATAAACCGCTCGTTAACTTAACATAATCTAAACGAACTAAAATGCCTAAATTGTGCAGTTATTGACCAAAATAATTGGGAGAGCAAAGATTTGTCAACGATGAACGAAAAAATTACATATAAAAAATCAATTATTTCAAAAATTTTTGTCTCTCTTTTTGGGTGGCCACAATCCATTGTTTTGTTGGTAGGGGCTACCATCAAAGATTTGGCCCAGGACCTCCAGAATGCTAAGTCCGGTGTTTCCATCGGATTGGGTACGATATCCCGCCCATCTTATTCCCGTTTTTCAAAATCCCGACATTCAATATCCCGCCATTTCAAAATCCCGCCAATTAAAAATCCCTCTCAATTAGAATCCCGTCTAATCAAAATCCCGCCAATCCAAAATCCCGCCATTTCAATAACCCGCTTATTCAAAATCCCGCTTTTCAATATCCCGTCACAAAAGGTAAGTAAGAATACTTACCTTTTGTGATGGGATATTGAAAAGCAGGATTTTGAATAAGCGGGTATATTGAAAAGCGGGAAAGTCGGGAAAGCCAGGAAAACCAAGGTACCCGCCTAAGTTCTGGAGTATTGCTGACGCAGTTGCAGCAAATTTTCTAAGAACTCAAAATATTGTTGAGGCTTGGCACAGACGATTTAACTTTATCACAAGCAAAAGCCATATCGGTCTGTACCGGCTGGTGAAATTACTAGGTAAAGAATTGCTCCTAGCTAAAAACCAAGTTGGGCCGTCCCGATCCGAAGGTCGCATTCAAAAGGTCTTTAGACGTAACCAGCAGTTAAGGAATATATTTGCATCTAAAGAGGACTATAAAAAAACGGATTTTTTGAAAAACTTGACGCATAAACGAATGTAAATAATTGATAAGTCGAACGCATATCTATATGTTTTGTTAACAATAAAAAAATTTGGCGGAATTTTTTTTTATTATTTAATAGCGGGATTTTGGAATGGGGGGATTTTGAGGTGGCGGGATTTTGAAATGGCGGGATTTTGGAATGGCGGGATTCTGATTTGGCGGGATTTTGTAATGTCGGGATAATCTAAAGCGGGATTTTTTGGAAAAAGCGGGATTATGAACGGGCGGGATTTTGTTTTTCAGCATTATGTAGGTATCCCGTTTCCATCTACTGACGAAAACACCGGCCTTAGCATTCTGGTGGTCCTGGGCCAAATCTTTGATGGTAGCAACAAAACAATGGATTGTGGCCACCCACATTTCAATTCCCGAAATGAGAACTCCTTTATTTACTTCAATGTTAGTTAATTTTTTTCAAAGCTTTATGAAAGAACTGTGAGTGATTCTGAATGCAGGTCGAGCTGTCCCGGTGTACTTACGTTTATAGCTCACATTTAACTGGACTGGTGTTAAAAAACTTCATCGAATGGAACAATAGACTTTCACAATTTTTAAGTTTTAAATACCAATATTCATTCCAAGTTCATATGTAGTTTCTATTGGGAGAATTCACATTGTAAGACAAAACCGGACGGGTAAACTTGCAAGACAAGAACCATCGTTCTTACAATCTGAATTGCACAATGCTTGTCTGCTGGCCACTACAAAAGCTCTCGCCGTCCGTTTATTAGCACAAACAAACACCCGGCGAGAGCTTTTGTAGTGGCCAACAGACAAGCGTTGTGCAATTCAGATTGTAAGAACGATGGTTCTTGTCTTGCAAGTTTACCCGTCCGGTTTTGTCTTACAATTTGAATTCAGCCATTGGTCGTGCACTTTAGGATGCGTTCTCGAGGATGGATATTGTTCTTATGAACACAGGGGCTAGAAACACCTTCACAAGAAGAAACGGGGGATCCATCATTGATCTAACATTCGTCAGTTGCTCACTGGCACCTGCGATGGAGTGGTATGTTAGTCATTTCATTGTGGAAAATTTATATGACAGGGGATTCGAAAAATAATACATAAAATGGCCTTGAAAAATTATGAAACCGGTCTCGGATTGTAGCTTATGGAATTCCCCAGCGTTTGAGACATATTCCACGACACTAGGTATACATTTTCATTGAGAAAATCGCAGCGGACAGAAATTTCATTTTCATTCCACCCGATGTCTATTTAGACCTTAAACCGGTAATTATTCATCGAAAATCTTTCATCGCCACAAAATATATTATATTCACTATGTATCGTGTGGATCACGAGACTATCATTTTAGATTGAACGATAAATTGCATAGTGTATGTGCTGTAAGGGCGTCACATAATTAAATATGATGACAAATAATAGGAAATCCTAGTTCGTGGTGAATTTCTGTAGACGTTTTATTCAATGTAAAGAAAAATTGAAACCTATGAAGTAAAACTAGTCAATTCAATTAAAATACACAACCAAAAAATGTTGCTAAATTTTCTTAAAAACCCTAACACCCTAGACAGACGACACGAGTTAAACATAATTAACTCCTGATTATGTTTAACTAATGCGTATGTCCTGTGCTCATTCACTTGATGATACTCGAACAACTTAATTTAAATATCATTATCAAAACGTCATTCAAATTTAATGATGTTTACTCGTCGTGTATTCCGGTCTCGACTACTATAAAAATATTGGAATTCTGGAAGTAACAGCTGATTTGGGCTGTCACGTCATGCTAAATTTTAAGCGAAAAATGGCAGAATCCATCCTTAAAAAGGTAAAAATAATTATATATAATTAATTTTAAGCATTTTGAATCGAACACAATTTGTTTCAGCTCACTAATAAGCGGACAATTTGGCGGTAGGATGACATTCCTAGCTTGTAACTTAAGGAGCCGATTTTTTGTGCAGCATCAACAAACAGCACAATATACATATGTATGTACATATGTGATTAGCTTCGTACGTGTGTTATTTTTAGCTGCAGAACAGTCCAGTCTCCAGTGCAACGTAAATTTTCTTCATGGATAATCCTACAGAATCAAATTAGAACGGATCTAATCACTTCTATTTTTTTTTTAAACTGCTATTATATAACTCTAGTTCTAAGCTCGACAATTATTGTAATATTAATATAAGTGCCTGTAATAAACAGCGAGAAAAAAGTTTGTGTGGTGTTTATTTATTAACTCAACACTAAAACTTGATTTATTTGATATCTTTGAAACTGAGAGTCCAAAATCCCTACTTTTTTTGTCGAAATCAATACTTAAAAGCACTTAAATATTTTATTTAGTTGCGGTTTCTGTCCGCACTGATCTAGCCTACTATCATGCTTGTAACAGATTATGGTAGAAATAGAATGGCAGCAGAATCGGCTCGATGCATTTTTAATGAATGGCAGGAAAGGCTATTTTGTACATGTACATGATGTCACCCATTTAAAATGCATTGTGCTGCCTTTTTCGGCAGCATTCAACGCGTCTAATATATTTCAAGCATTTGACACGTTGAATGCTGCCGAAGAAAGCAGCACGATGCATTTTAAATGGGTAAACTCACCTAAAAAAAAAAATAATAAGCTGCCACCCATTTAAAATGCATTGTTTCCATTCTATTTCTAACATAACAGACTATTACTACTTTAGAGAGCAAAAAAGCAAAACGCAAACTGTATTTTATTATACCTCCTATAAAATTATAAATGCAATAACAAGTTTTCGACTATAAAAAAAAATATAAATAAATAGTTAAACCAACAATTCATACTATTAAAAACAATTGCATGAAAATCCGGACTCTAATTAGTAAAATATTTTCTTTTGACAGTTCAAATGTAATTAAGTATTTTAGCCGTGTGTCACTAGACGACTTTAAACATGCTTGAATTCAAATATCATTAACTCAAGTATGTTTAACTACAATCGTCTGTCCAGGGTGTAAAACTAAATAACGAATATCATTATTTCATATCACTAGTTTGTGATGGGTTCGAACTCTTTTCAACAAAAAAAAAATGCCAATGAGTGCATTCAGCGAACGAAAAATGTAGCAGAAAAGTGCTCTTCCAATCCAATTAGATTCTCATTCCGCGTGAAGGCTTTTCAGCGGAGGAAGAGGTCGGTGGCGGGTAATTCTTGTAGCATTTCCAGTGTTTTTCCAGTGAAGTTCGTTCGCTGAATGCAGCCATTGCCAAGTGTTACGCGTTCCAGAAAAATATTGGAATTCGCTACATTAATCAATACTATAAATTCATGTCAAGTTTTTTATATAGATCCGCCAAAGAAAAAACGAGAAGCAAACAAGTGTAAGATTACCGGACAGAACACTGTGTTTACATTGACGGGGCAATAACTTCCCGGGTAACTTACCGAAAAAAAAAAACACTAAAATTTTTAGTATATTACCCAGTAGTAGTAGTATCACACTTTTTGATATGTGAAAAAAACGGGAAAGATATATGCCAAATCATCAATCAAAATTTATCTGAAAGACTTAAGTGAGTATCCCGCTTTCAGACTACAGTCTAGATTTGAATAGAAAGACTTGCTTCCACTGCCTCTTCCCATGGTGAAATTTTTATGAAACTCGGTACGCATGATCCTCTATTAATTCTAACCATGAATCAGAGATTCAGATCACCATTTCGATCAGTGACTATAGATGACGGTAAATCAATGTGTAAATCAAATAAAACTATTTCCCGTGTGTCTCACGACTCTTCTCGTTGATGACTTTCTAAGATGTCGCATAAGGCCTCATTTGGTCCCTAACAGATGCCACAGGTGTTTTGCTTTTGGACACTTCGCGAAGGACTGCACCAGCAAACACGATAGGTCAAGAACTTGTTTTAATTGTGGGAAAGAAGGTCACAAGGTAGCCGCCTGTGATGGCGAGCCCCAGTGTTTATTGTGCAAGGAGGCAGAGAGGGAACACTGCAACCATAAAACGGGAGGGACTAAATGTCCGTTCTATCGGGAAGCACTCAAGCAAATCACTGTATGAATTTCTTGCAGCTAAATCTAAACCATTGACGGACAGCACAGGATCTGTTGCTGCAAACGGTGAAGGAGAAGACCATCGACGTCGCCATTATATGTGACCAGTACAAGAATTTGGGGGGGATCAATCTGGGTCGCAGATAAGGAAAAACCAGTGGCCATCTGGACGTGCGGTGACTACCCTTTCCAGCAAGAAATGCCGGGCGTTCTAAAAGGAGTAGTCAGAGCGAAAGTTAACGGCATATATGTGTATAGCTGCTACGCTCCACCACGGTGGAATTACAACGAGTTCGAGGAATTTCTTGACGGCCTTGTGCATGATGCAAGTACAAAAAGCCCTGTGATAATTGCCGGTGACTTTAACGCGTGGGCCACTGAATGGGGAAGCCGAGTGACGAATAGGCGTGGTCGTGCACTTTTGGATGCGTTCTCGAGGATGGATATTGTTCTTATGAACACAGGGGCTGATACGATCCGATGATTTTAACGAAAAACAAGTGAACAACTTTAGAACGGACTTTATTGTTGAACAGTCGAAATATTACAGCGAAGGAAAAAATGTGAGCACTGCTCTTATATACCATTCAGTGTATGTGTGTATGTATGTGATAACCAAAAGCAAGTACAAAAGCAAAGCAAAGAGTAAAGAGAGAGAGAGTTACGTTACGTTATAAATATTTAAATTCAAATAAATTTATTCCCTTTTCAACACCTCCACTGAATAAATTATTTCTTAAAATTCTTTTTTTTTATAAATTCATGAAATAAATTACAACAAATTTGATCCTTTGCATCCTGCTGCTTGAATTGATGTGTTGACCGGTTTTGTGAGGAAATCGGCCAACATGGATGACGTCGGAACATATTCGAAGTTAATTGTTCCGGCTGCAGTATGATCACGCAGAAAATGATGACGGATGTCGATGTGTTTGCTTCTGGGATGGTGGGCAGTGGTATTGGCAAGATGAATAGCACCCTTATTGTCGCAATAGATTGGGCACTTGTATTTCTCACCAAATAGTTCACCGTAGAGACTTCGCAGCCACAACGCTTCTTGGGTCGAAGCGGACATGGCCATATATTCAGCTTCTGTTGTGGACAATGCCACCGTTGGTTGCTTCTTCGAGTTCCACGAAACGGCGCCATTCTGCATGGTGAACAGAAAGCCAGTTACAGAACGCCGGTCGTGTTTATCGTTGCCAAAGTCTGCGTCGCTGTAGCCAAGTAGAAATGGTTTGTTTCCACACATCGATCGATCGTATGTGAGTTTGAGATCGATCGTTCCCTTGAGATAACGGAAAATGCGTTTAACCGCCATCCAGTGAGCCTTCCCAGGGTCGTTGTTGAAACGGCTCACGCTGCTTACGGCATATTGAATGTCCGGTCTGGACACTTGTGCGAGGAAAAGCAACGACCCGACTGCTTGTTGGTACGGCACCTTTGTCATATCATCACGCTCAATTTTCGATGTCGGTCGCATATCGTTGGTTAGCTGCTGATTGACATCACATGGCGTCGACGTTGGGTTGCATTCGGCCATGCCAAAACGTTCCAGAATGTCATTGATATATTGGCTCTGATCAATCGATATGGAATTGTCGCTCGTCGTAATCCGCATGCCGAGGATGAATTTCGCAGGACCGATGTCCTTCATTTTAAAGCATTTCATCAGATGCCTTTTTAGTCGCGTTTGGCCAGTAGAATCGTTGGACAAAAGGATGAGATCATCGACATAGATTGCTACAATGAGAATTCGTCCGTCTTCGATAAGATGATAAATACAGGCGTCTGATCTAGCACGTTTCAGGCCAAAACTTTTCAGCGCCTTGTCCAACTTTTCATTCCACACACGGCTGGCTTGCTTGAGACCGTATAGAGATTTTCGCAAACGACAGACCCGTCCGGTCCCATCGTCGTACATGTCCGGTTGGCGCATGTAAATTTCGTCCTTCAAATCTCCATGCAAAAAGGCTGTGACAGCGTCCATTTGATGAATGGATAAATTCAGTTTCGCCGCCAATGCAATCAAAAAACGAAGTGTACTGTATCGAACTACCGGCGAAAACGTTTCCTCGTAGTCGATGCCTTTGCGTTGATTGCAACCTCTGATGACTAACCTCGCCTTGTAGCGATCCACTTTGCCGTTCTCGTCGCATTTGGTTTTGTAAACCCAACGGCTGCTGATCGCCTTTCTGCCCGGTGGCAGATTCATGAGAGTCCACGTTCCGTTTTCTAGCAATGATTGGTATTCCTCTTCCATGGCTAATTTCCATTCGCTGGCCTTATCGCTCTCGAGCGCGTCTCGAACAGTGACTGGATCATTGATGCCACACATTGCCATTAATGCGCCGGGATTTGAACGTGTTGGTGGTCGTCGAACAGCTGGAGAAACATTTCGTCCAGGCCGAAACGTTTCATCATTCGAATCATCGATGGTTGTATCTTCGTCGCAATCGGTGAATGTGTCGTCATCAAGCGTCAAAGTGGTCTCATCGATCGTGATGACTTCAGCAGCTTCCTCAATCTTTGGAACAACATCGGCATCCATACTTGCGTTCACTGCCAATGATTCCTTCGTTGCCATTGATTCGTTTGCTGCCAATGATTCGTTGAACGTTTGCCCACCATCGCCGATGCCACCCGCATCATCAATTCGCTCCAATTCCTCCACTTCAATTGCATCTTCGAATAGATAAAATTGACAATTATTCATGGAAAAATCATTTACCTTGATGTCGTTCTCCACAAAAACGACATCGCGACTGATGATGACGCTACGTTTCTCCAGATCGAATACCCGATATGCCTTCCGATCCGTCTCGTAGCCAACAAAAATACATTTCGATGACTTCGCGTCAAACTTGCGCCGTTTCTCCTTTGGCACGTGAGCTAGCGCCTTGCATCCAAACACTCGTAGATGCGACACATTCGGTGTTTTGCCCGTCCAGATTTCTTCGGGCGTTCGATTCTGCTGACCAGTTGGAATTCGATTGATAAGATATGTAGCGGTGTTCACTGCTTCGGCCCAAAATTTTGCTGACAGCTGCGCGTCGAAAAGCATACATCTTGCTTTGTCAACAATCGTCCGATTTTTGCGCTCCGATTTGCCATTCTGTTGTGGTGTGTATGGAGCAGTTATTTGATGAGAAATGCCAGACTCATCCAGCAATTTTTGAAACGCCTTATTCACGTATTCGCCGCCGCCATCACTGCGCAATTTCTTCAGCTTTTGTCCAGTCGCGCGCTCAGCCATCGCTTTGAAAATTTTGAATTTTTCGATGACTTCGGCTTTGCGTTTCATCATGTACGTGAATGTTTTGTTGCTATAATCGTCTGTGAATGTGACAAAGTATAGCGAACCACTAAATGATGTTTCCTGCATTGGTCCACACACATCAGAATGAACGAGCTCCAACAGCTGACTCGTTTTGCTGTCACTGCTGTCAAACGGCCGTCGTACGTGCTTGCCTTGCACACACACATCACAATGCGAACGCTGCACTCTCGATAATGCCATGCCACTGACGGTCGATCCGCCATTGAGAATTCGCATTTTTTCATATCCAGCATGCCCGAATCTTCGATGCCACAATGATTGCGTTTCACTGCACGACGCAACAAATGCATTGTATTTTTCTGTTTGCACCAATTTATACATATTGTCCGTGAGAACCGCACGCCCAACGATCTCGTCGCCACGGCGAATCACGCAAACATTATTTTCGAAAAACAACGAACAGCCTTTGTTCACTAGCTGCGAAACCGATAATAAATTCGTGCAAAGTCCCGGAACATACAACGTGTCTCTAACAGTCACTGGATTTGCCGACATTTTCTTTCCGCGATCCAAACACAATTTCACGTCGCCTTCACATTGCACGACCAAACGTTCATTATCCGCAACCATTACACTCGGAACTGAGGATGCGCGACCGTTCATAAGGCACTCGTTTGTGTTCGTCATATGACGACTCGCACCGGAATCGATGAACCAATCTCGATTGTTCTTGTTCGTCACAAGTCCCGCAAAACAGATAAGCGATGTATCGGTATATTTCTGCTTATCTGGGCATTTTCGCGACAGATGCCCCGTTTTTCCACAAGAAAAACATTTCGCCTTTTGAATCCAGTTCGCCTTTTGTCCTTTGTTGCCGTTGTTGTTCCCCTTGCCTCCACTCGAACCAAACTGTCCACTCTTCTTTGTGAACAACGCATTTGAATGATTCGTTGCACCTTCGGCCAAAACATGCTGCAACAGTTTCGATTTCACAAAGTCCGAACTGATTTTCTTGCCACTCGATTCGATGGCCATAATCATGGGTTTATATTCATCACCCAAGCCAGCCAAAAGAATTGTCCCAATCCATTCATCGTCGACTTTGAGATCTGCTGCGGATAAGCGATACGCTGTTGAAATTATTGTATTCACATACACTTCCATCGATGAACAATTCTCGAGTTTCGTATTTATGATTGTTCGCAGTAGCCCAACACGACGCATCAATCCGCCATCGTCGAACGCCTTGGACAGTTTCTCCCACATTTCTTTTGCTGTTTTGGCGCCTTGAATGTGGCTGTAATTCGTTTCGTCGACCATCAGCGTTAATTTCGCCTTCGCCTTCCGTTCGCCTTCAGCAATTCTTGCTGGATCTTTCTCGATGGCTTCTCCGCCGACATATTGCCAAAGATCCGACAATTCCAATGCTGCTTGTGCCGAAATCTTCCAGGAATCAAAATTGTCTCGGCCTTTCAATCGACTCAACAGGCCAATTTGCGGAAACAAATTAGCGTTTGCCATTGTTAAACGGTAATCACGGAGCACGTTGGTTCACTTCACACTAGATTAGTTAGAAAATCAACGGAATAGAGAGGGGCCCATAACCTGATACGATCCGATGATTTTAACGAAAAACAAGTGAACAACTTTAGAACGGACTTTATTGTTGAACAGTCGAAATATTACAGCGAAGGAAAAAATGTGAGCACTGCTCTTATATACCATTCAGTGTATGTGTGTATGTATGTGATAACCAAAAGCAAGTACAAAAGCAAAGCAAAGAGTAAAGAGAGAGAGAGTTACGTTACGTTATAAATATTTAAATTCAAATAAATTTATTCCCTTTTCAACAGGGGCTAGAAACACCTTCACAAGAAGAAACGGGGGATCCATCATTGATCTAACATTCGTCAGTTGCTCACTGGCACCTGCGATGGAGTGGCATGTTAGTGAGCTTTATACTCATAGTGACCATCAAGCGATTCTGTTCGCGGTAGGGTGCAGGGTGCATCGACCAATGAGCAATACCCGATTCGTTGGGTGGTCTACAAAGAGATTTGACGAAACAGTTTTCAAGGAAGTGCTCCTTCAAAGGAGGCCTATCGAAGGTCATGCGGAGCAGAGAACAGGTCAGATCACTGAACAGCTTACAGAGGCTTGTGACGCCTCTATGCCCCGAAAGCGTTCATCTGGAAAAAAGAACGAAAATTACTGGTGGTCAGAAGAAATAGCGGGTCTCAGGCGAAACTGTCTAAAGGCGAGACGTGCCAGCGAACGACTCAGGTTATTGCTCGTGATGCCCTTGTAGAATCCTACAAGAATGCTCGAAAAGCTTCAAAACTAGCGATCAGGAGCAAAAAAATATGTTTCATGCAACTCTGTGACGATACAGACATAAATCCGTGGGGAATGGCGTATGGGGTGGTAATGAAGAAAATAGGGCCAAAAGCACCACAAATAAAGTGTCCAGAGATGCTTCGAAACATTGTATCGGTTCTGTTCCCCCAGCACGAGCTACAACCCATAGGTCCACGTCTTTTAGGACATGCGGTTTACATCCCTGCCATAACAGAGGAAGAACTTTGGCAAGCGGTCTCGAGACTGCAGGAGAATAAGGCTCCAGGGCCGGATGGGGTCCCAAATGGGGTGCTGAAGGTAGCAATCCGTGCCATTCCTCAAAAGTTCATCGAAGTCTTCGACACTTGCTTAGCGGAAGGCACCTTTCCAATGATATGGAAGCGGCAAAAGTTGGTGCTCCTTCCAAAACCGAATAAGCCGGCTGGAGAGCCAAGCTCATATCGGCCAATCTGCCTACTCGACTCGCTAGGGAAACTATTCGGACGGATAATTTTCAACAGGCTTCTTGCAGTAGGAGAAGAGAAAGGGGGCTTGTCGGACAGACAATATGGTTTCAGGAAAGCTCGCTCCACGGTGGACGCAATTGGGACTGTTACCGACTTGGCAAAGGAATCGCTTGAAAGTGGTGCCTGTTGTTTGGTTGTGACGTTAGATGTTAAGAACGCATTTAACTCCGCAAACTGGGCTTCCATTCATGCGGCATTGCAAAGAATAGATGTACCGGAGTATCTCGCATCTATAATCAGGAGTTACCTGTCAAACCGCGTTCTCCAATACGATACGGGTGATGGACCTCGGGAATATAAGGTTACTGCAGGAGTTCCACAGGGAACAGTCCTCGGCCCATTGCTCTGGATCATTATGTACAATGGCATTCTGGAACAACAAATGCCTAGAGCAGTGACTGTAGTGGGGTTTGCAGACGACATCGCAGTAGTTGTGATAGCAAAGAAGCCGGAGTACGTTGAGGTTTACGCGAGCGAAGCGATTACGACCATAAAGCTCTGGTTACTATCAGTCGGCCTAGAGCTTGCTGAAAAAAAACAGAGGCTGTTTTGATCAGCAAGCGCAGAAAAAGGTGCTCGCTGAACATTCGAGTTGGTAGCAACATCATTAATACAAAAGCGGCGGTTAGGTATTTGGGGATCATGATCGACTCTAAACTAAATTTTGCAGAACGTTACGGAGAAGGCAGCAGTAGCCACCGTAGCTTTAGCAAGGATTATGCCCAATATAGGAGACCCAAGATCTACCAAAAGACAGCTCCTGGCTAGGGTGGTTACATCAATACTATTATACTCCTCACCCGTTTGGGCTAACACAGTCGACACCTCTGGGAACGCGCAAAAATTGAACTCGGTATACCGTAGGTGCGCATTGAGAGTATGCTCTGCTTACAGAACAACCTCGCATGAAGCGGCATACGTCGTGGCTGGAATGATGCCAATGGGAATTCTTGTCGAGGAAACAAGCAGACTCTACCGTGGTCGCCGTAATGAAAGCTCGACAGAGTTAGAGTTACGGAAAAGTTTGGAAAGAGAGAAAAGCCTGAGACAGTGGCAACGGCGATGGGATGAAGCCTCAACCGGCAGGTGGACGCACTATCTGATCCCCAATATAGCAAAATGGGTTCGGCGCAAACACGGAGAAGTGAACCACTACTTGACTCAATTCTTGACGGGTCACGGAGGATACCGACAATACTTGTATCGCTTCAAGTTAGACATCTCGCCCGATTGCCCTATGTGCAAGGGAGTACCAGAGGACGCAAGGCATGTGTTTTTTGAGTGTCCAAGATATCAAACGGGGCGGCTGCATTTAAATGCGGAGGTGGGTCAAGTATTAAGTCCACAAAATGTGGTTATATGTATGTTGGACAAAGAACGCAATTGGGAAGCAGTGACGGAGTTCGTGTGTAATATCCACAAGGACCTGCAGAGGGAAGAAGCCAGACGGAAGTCAGCAAATCAGTCTGAAGGCTAATTAGCCATAGCCCACCCCCGCGAAGTAATACTGAAAGGTGGTTCCACGGGGGTTGAGGAAAAAATCCAAAAGACTTTCGTCAGTTTTATAAGGAAATAGTAGCCAGAGGGAACCCTTGAACATTGGACATTGAATATTGAACGTTAATGTTGTCTGTTGCTCCGCCATCCAAGACAAAACCATACGATTTTCTACGAAAAAAAAAAACAACACAATTGTAAGGGAACCAACCAAAGAAAAATGCATCAGCTGCACAAAGAATTGATATCAATACAATTCGCCATTCATATGCAGGTTAGCTTTTTTGGTGGTTATGATATGATATGATATTTTAAAGGGATTCAGAAAAAGAACAAATTTTTACATTCATCATCAAGATGAATCCTCTAGTTTTTCAAATTCAACAAGAGGCAAAGTGTCGAAAACAAATCTCACAGGTTAGAAATAAATGCATAAATATTTGAAAACAATTTCATTGCGCCATTAAACACCATTGGCACAATTTTATTCAAAAAATCAAACAGATTTGCTTTTGAATTTGAAATTAAAAAAAAAACCTAAAAACTAAAACTAAACCATATTCCTTCCCTGCAACCAAGGAGACCGATTTCTGTTGTCCTGGCCTATTTGGTGGTTTGGTATTCATGTAGTGTCGGTTACTCGTACATATTTATTAATATTTATCCATAATTTAAGCTTAAAGCATACTTGTAGCGTGGTCGTTTACACTGGCTATAGAATGCTTTAAGCTTATCTATTGGATAAAATGTATGAGTAACCGATCCACAATCTATTAAGTAATGTAATGTAAACGTTTTCATACAAATTTAATCAATGTTCTTAAATAATTTAGAAATGTACTAAACAAGCTTGCACTCGTTGCGGTCACAACGCGCCCCTTATAGAAAGTCTCAAATTAAAGAAAAAATATTTCTATTCCTTCCATTCTGCATATGTTTTCTAATTTTTAAGACATATTTATTATGGGTCAATAATCAATTTCTAGTATGTTTCTATTGCAGCTCATGTTTTGAGCTCTTAGATGTAGTTTTTGTCTTCGATAATATTACAGTAGAGCGTCGATTATCCGAACATTCGATTAACCGAACCGGGGATTTAGCTATTTTCATATGAAATGCTTCGAATCAAATGAAAAAATCGAGTGCCTGAAGGAAGCAAATTCTCACCAACAGCACTTAATTCTTTCGAATTTTATATTTTTGCGCAGTACTATTCGTTTAGCACATTTCCAGGTTGTCGCATATATTAACTTTTAGGCAATCCTCCAGTGTTTCTATGAAAACTCGATTGACTGAACTTTCGGTTATCCGAACAACCCCTTGCCGACATTAGTTCGGATAATCAACGCTCTACTGTATATTTAAATTTTAGATTAATTAATATCATAGAAAAAAAATTCAGCAAAAGTGAAAAGTTTGATAAATTTGTTGTTTGTGGGAAAGTACACATTAGAGAATGGTCTCTTTTTAAAAAATACAAAAATCCCATACTGTGTTACTATTGTTTTTTTTTTATATTCCTAGAAGGAATGATTGACAATTTGCCAAAGAAAGACTGCTTCCGAATTGACCCAGATTATAAAAAATTATTAAATTCCGACTCCATAAATCAAAACAAAATAGCATGGAATGTGGAAATTAAGCTTAAACTGCAAATAATTTGTCTAGTCAATCCAGAACGGCAGAGAGGTGTATTTCTGATGCCTCCGCTTAATCTGGAAGAAGAGTGAATCTTTATATTCCCAGAAATATCGATTACTCGTTTTTCTAGATTTTATTTCTTAAGATCCATTAACTATTAGCTGACGACTATCAACTGTATTCGGTTTTAACCTTTTTAATCGAAATACCCTTCAGTGTATGCCAAAGGTCATCCCTTACACTGTCACCCTCTATCGTCCTACGAGAAAATCGAAACAAAAACTTGAAAATTCAACCTACACACTCTCGACCAAAAATTCCTATTTTGGGATCATTGAACCACCATCATAATTATCCTGTCCTGTGTAATCCACGAGTGAAGTGCGAGGTTCCTAGGAATAAGAAGGATCTTGCATATACAATCGCGACCTGCAGATGGTATCCTTTTGAAAGGAGTTCACCTTTGTTAAATGCTATTTTGTGCAGATATTCACGATTTTTTGTTTTTTTTTTTTTGGATCCTCTCGACCATCATGTGTCATAGAGCTCTGTTATAGCGGGTTGGTTTTGGCTTGGCTTTTTTGTGTTGTTGCTAGGTGGCGTTGAGCGACTTCTGCACAACATATCTATCGCGTTCTCATAGTACAGTGTGTACTCTATACAGACGACAGACAGATGTGGAGATGTTCCGAGTGGTGTTGTGCGGCAGCGGCAGAGGTATTAGGCAGCAGACCAGGCAGCAGTGAGTCTGTTTTGTCTATAGAGTTTGATTCGTGTAGAAATGTTGTAGGTATGTCGGAATAAAATTGTACGTACGTACGTATGTACGTAGCGTTGTTGTAGGTTGCAGCGAAAAAGGCAGCAAGGGGATTGCGGACGGGCGACGACGAATACGGCGGGATAAAATGTATGAAACGCTGTAGATTTCGTATATATGTATAGTCACTAATACATTGGTGTACATAAGAGTGTATATAGATGATTACGTTGCATGTACATAGAAATGTATATATGGATGATATGGTATGTCAGGTTTTAACATAATTGTTGTTGCTTTTTTCCTATATAAAGTAGCACAAGTTTATGTCGATATTTTGCGTTAGTATGGGTTTACATAGAGTTTGGACGAGTTTAAATGCGCGATTTCTAGAGGATGCCAAGTACATAAACACAATTTCTTGTGAAAGTTTTTTGATAATATTTTTTTTGCAATTACATATGTAAATGTTTACGTAAATAAGGAAAATTGTAATTACGATACATGTCCTTACAAACAAATCAGAAAAACTACCCCATGTATTTGGGTGGTTACAAATTTTGGGGAAAAAAAGTTTTTTTTTATTCAACTAACAAGTTGCTACATACTTAAAAGGATTTATGTACATCGCAATCTAATTACAAATTACAAAAATTTTGAATTGAAAAAAAAAATACAAAAACAAATTTTTAATGAAATTCATTTTTATATTTAATATTTTTTTTGAATGTTCCCCTCTTACAAGAATAAGTCTACTGCGAGCTTTGAGCTTTAGCGTTCAAAGTTCCTCAGTCGTCTTCAATCTTAATGACATAGTGTTCTACAGAATTGTTGCAGACTGCGATGCAATAATTCCTTGATCGATGCGACATGTTTGATTTCAGGGGAATTCTCCATTTCTCTAATTCAGTTGCCAAGTAAATGCAAAAATTGCAAAGTCAATGAGACCTTGGGATTTCGTTTGTGTGTCTCCATAGCTGATACAAAAAAAAAGTTTGTCGTCATTATTTCAGAGCTTAAAACTCTGGAAATAAATATTGAACACCAGGGGCGTACGCAGGAAAATATTTCGGGAGAGGTTTTGCCAAAAAGATTGACGACACCAGGCCGAATATCTGCTAGGCGCGACCACATCACTGTCATTGTCAAACTACAGAATTTAAGCATTTTCGGTTACTATAAGCATCAGTACAGTTCCAAATCAGTTGCATTGGAACAAAACCGGCCCCATATCTCATAGTGGTTTATTGATAAATGGAGCTTTTATCCACTAGAGAGAGAGCGGCTACTTCTCTCCTCTAATTTTGAAGGCACCGAAGGACCTAATTCTAAAATAACTGAGGCTTTACAAATTCCTTATATGATGAGAAATCTACGTCCGTTGCAGGGATGTAGCCAGTAATTTTTTTCGTGAGGAGTGCAACTTTCAAAATACATATTTCTGTGCTATAATATTTTCTGCTAGAAAATGTATTTTTTGTTTTATTGAAGATAATGAAGACAATTTTCATTTTTTGATTGTCGACGAGTTGATCTATTATTTTTAGATTGTTGATCTAACTTTGTTTAGGCGAACTTTATCAGGAGATACAGCAAGAAATACCATTTGATTTGAATGTTCGAAATTGATGTTTCTTAGGAAAAGACAATATGTATTTTTAATTATTCGCAGGGACGTAGGCAGAATTTTGTTTCGGGACGGATCCAACACTCGACACCAGAAATATTGTCGTGGCTATCAAATTTCTTAACAGCGACTAGATGGGCTGCAAACTAGTGAAGCGCAATATAAATTATTAAATAGCATATGAATCTGACTTTTTTGTGTTTACGTGCTGCCAACATTTTCATATTTAATCGGTTGTCCGTTTGATCTTCTCTCTCTCTCTCTCTTGTTAGGTTGATTTGATCGACAATGCAATCCCACTAAAAGAAGCAGTGGCGGATTTCCCACTAGGATGAGTAGGCTAGAGCATTGGACGGCAAATTCTAGGGAGCGTCGAATTCGAGGCAAACATAACATTTTTTATGTCGTGCTCTGTGGCCGTGATCGTTCGGTCGCCACTCTGTGAAATAGACACTCATAGAGAAACGAGTTTCCAAACTCGGCACGACTCGTCGCAAGTTTATTATTCAGAAGAAGATGATAAGAAATATTCTTATCGTAGAATAATAAACTAACAATGCGACTAGGAAGTGGTATGGCTGACAACCGTATCACACTCCGAATTCAGTTGTCTTTGTAACGTTGGTGACTACACACGGTAGTCATCAACGCATCATGCTCCACTAGGAGTTACGGTAATAAAGAGAGAGAGAGAGATAACATTTTATACCTTGCTCTGCCCACTCCTTGAATAGACAAAATCAGGTACATTCCTTCAGGAATTCTTCGACAACTCGGGCAAAAATTAATGTTTGATATTCGGAAAGATTCCATTTTAAAGAAAGGAAATCTAAAACATTGATTGATAAAAAAAAATAACTCCTCACACAGAAATATATGTGGTCGAGAGTTATGGGCGTTCTAATCATGTAAATAATGACATCACTTCAGCTGAATGTCCAAGGAAATGGTCTTTTTGCTTTTTTAGCAACGATTGATTTGAAGTGGTGACTATTTCATTTTATAAATTAATGAAAAATTTATATTTTCAAAGTCAATGTTTACCTATATAAATACAGTTAAGTTAAACAAAGTAAGTTATACTCCATTAGATTTTTTTTGCTTCGAAAGAACTTTTGTTAACTTAAGATTCACCAGTTGAGAGTACCGTTATAATTTTCCTTTAAAAAAAATCATTTTTTAAATTTTTCTGGTATTTCCATATTTGAATTCAAGTTATACCAATTTTATTAATCAAATCAACTCGCATAACCGCACCGGATTGTGATTCCTCAACTGCCACAGGCATTCGAAGATTTTTTAAAAAAGTAGCTTTCTTGAAAGACTTAAACCTCAATATCTCCAAAGCTAGAATAGTGAAATAAGATGATGCGTTTATGCGGCAGTTTCCGAACACCCTGTATAATAATTGTCACGTTCTTTTAAATTATTTTTATATTAACGCTTCAATGGCAAATACCTTTTCAAATAGACGCACCAACCAAAGAATTATTGCCTAAGGTTTTCGCTGTGAAAGACTGAAGAACACTCAGAATCCACGAAGCGGCAAGCTCAAATTAACATGTCCTGAAGTACAAATGGTATATTGCGAATGATTGGAAAGTAGTAATCGACACAAAATATTTTTTTTTCTGGACAACTTCCATTTGAAGATAAACAAAGAAAGGCTTAACTCGTTAGCTCTAGTATTAGTACAGTAATCGGGTATATTTTACTTAAAAAAAATACGTAATGGCTGAAATTTGGTGGAGATGTTAAACAACGAGCCCTAAGTCTAAATCTGAGTTTTCGTATTTGTGGGAGTGGGGGAAGTTATTGTAATTTGCCTACTTATAGGGGAATTTTGCGTTTTTCCTTAATATCATTTTTACTGTTGTTCCTACAGTAAAGTGATGTGTAGAAGTTTTGTTTCTAATCGAGTTGTCTATTCAACGGTACCTAAATCAATATCGTAGGCCAAATAGTTCCGTTATAGTGACCGGTTAAAGGGCAAACTGGCACTAATAATGAGAATATTTTGCTTAAGTGAAACGCGTAATGACTGAAAATTTAGAATTTTTTTTGGAGATGTTAAGCAACGTGCCGTAAGTCTAAATCTGAGTTTTCGTATTTTTGGGAGTGGGGGAAGTTATTTGCCTACTTATGGGCGAATTTTTCGTTTTTCCTTAATAGCATTCTTACTGGTATTCCTACAGTAATGTAATGTATAGAAGTTTTGTTTCGAATCGAATCGAATTGTCTATTCAACGGTACCTAAGTCAATATCGTAGGCCAAATAAACTCGGCGTCAATGAAACCGGGCCACACGGTAAGCGCCAACCCTAATCAAAACGGGCATTGTGTTTGTTGCGTGAGTTAACGGTACTTCAGATAAAAATGATAGTTATTTGAATTGCCATTATAGTCTAGGTCCAGGTACCCAACTACCTTCCTCATAAGGTAACCGGCTGAAAATGTGTACAGGTGGTAGTTCATCACCTCTTCTGTGCAAAACTGCTGGTCAGCCCAGAATTTAGTGGTTCCTTGTTAGGGAAATTACGCAATATGTGTGCTAATTTTGAGGTTCAATCTTCCTCATAAGGTAACCGGCTGAATTTATGTGCATGTGTTAGATCTCGACTTCCAGATGCCGAAAGTGCCGGTCAGCCCAATTTTTAGCGGTTCCTTCACCTATGCTGACCGCCTCAAAGCTGCAAAAAAATGACCGCTACCTTCCTCATAAGGTAACCGGCTGAATTTATGTTCAAACGATAGATCTCGCTTAACCGTATCGAAACATAGTGGGCTGACCGCTCTGAACCGGTTCCTTGACCGGTTTTAACCGGTTTAAAGTATTGAAAATACCCTCGTAAAAAATGGATTTTTAATCATACCTGATTTGGTAACCAGGCTGGATTTGTATTCAAATTGTAGATCTCAATTCGCCCCTGTCGAAAGTACTGGTCAGCCCAGACCAAACCGGTTCCTTGATGCATTTTTACCGATTCAAAATAAGCAAAAATACACCAAGTACACAATATAAACTACTTAATTTTGGGGGGATATGAAGCATTCACCCGATTAAATCTATGTTCGTATGATAGACCTCAATTCGCCTGTGTCCAGAGTACTGGTCAGCCCAGACCAAACCGGTTCCTTGACGCATTTTTACCGATTCAAAATAAGTAAAAATACACCAAGTGCACAATATAATCTACTTAATTTTGGGGGGATATTAAGTATTCACCCAATTAAATTTATGTTCGTATGACAGATCCTAATGCGCCAGTCTCGAAAGTACCGGTCAGCCCAGACCAAACCGGTTCCTTGACGCATTTTTACCGATTCAAAGTAGGCAAAAATTAAGTATGCATTTACATATATTTAATGTTTAAATCCAATTAAATTATTAAATAAACCATTAATTCAGTTCTATTGAATATATTACATATTTATCTTAAAGTGACTAATCACTGTCGGAGTTGGAGCTATGGAGCTATAGATATTACTAGCAATATCGTCATTGTCGTCAATATCGTCGTGTGGCTTTGGTTCTACGATGTCTTCTATTTTCAAAGGGGTTTGTTCGCCGTCAAACCAATGGAGCTCCAGCCTTACCGAATCATTCGCAGTTGTGGTTTTCCATCCGTACCTTGTAGGAGGTAAAACTGTACATGTTGGCTTTGTGGCATTTCGCCACATTGTTGAAACGTATATTGTCCTCCTTTTTTGCTTCAATGATTTCCAGCAAGGAGGAATCAAAGTTGAATCAAAGCCCCTTATTTTTTTTAGAAATTGCTCTGAATTTTTTTTGCTAGCATACATTTTCTCAAAAATTTTTACGTGAGCTTTATTTACGCTATCGCAATTTCTAACAGAGTACATTAACGCGGTAAACTCTTGAATGCCACTCATTTTGTCTTCATCATCCACGTCAGACTCGATCGAAAGGTAAAAAAATTATTTTTTGAAATATAACATTATTTTCTAATATCTTACAGGGTCCGATTTTCCCCTTTCTATAGAATGCCGCAGTGTAGTGGCTACCTGTAAGGGCATGTAGTGCAGGCAAATCCTTACATAAATTTCGCCCAAGTACCTTTGATAGTTCGGTACAATTGATGCTTTCCATTTCATGTTTGCTAGCCCCAGCCATCCATATCTCTAAATAGGGGAAATTATGTTTATTACATAATGTAATAATTAAAATATCTGTGTCATTCGCTTTGATGAGAACTTTTGCGGTAGGCTTTTCTTCTGCAATTTTGGATGCATGGTAAATTATCCTTGTGTCTGCTTCTTCATGATAACATACATATCCACGTTTTTCTTTTCTCAACACCTTATTATTGAAAAATCTATAAGAAAAGCATTTTTCCTCTACGGTGAGAAACACAATTTTATCTTTAAAGATAGGGACGACAGACTCACTAGACCAGTGTGCAATGATGTTTTCAATCTAAGATGATGGTGTAACCAAGCAAAATATGGAATAACTATGCAAAATAAACAAAAATTCAATTCAGTTTAAAAGGAAAGCTTGTGTGTCTTCTAAATACGATAAGACTAACCATTCGATAAGAGTTTTGAGAAATCGGGCCTAAGTTTTTCCAAAATTACGCAGTTTGTATTGTGTACTTGGTGTATTTTCGCATATTTCGAATCGGTAAAAATGCGTTAAGGAACTGGTTTAGTCTGGGCTGACCGGCACTTTCGAGTCTGGCGCATTAGGATCTGTCATACGAACATAAATTTAATTGGGTGATTACTTCATATCCCCCCAAAATTAAGTAGATTATATTGTGCACTTGGTGTATTTTTACTTATTTTGAATCGGTAAAAATGCGTCAAGGAACCGGTTTGGTCTGGGCTGACCAGTACTCTGGACACAGGCGAATTGAGGTCTATCATACGAACATAAATTTAATCGGGTGAATGCTTCATATCCCCCTAAAATTAAGTAGTTTATATTGTGTACATGGTGTATTTTTGCTTATTTTGAATCGGTAAAAATGCATCAAGGAACCGGTTTGGTCTGGGCTGACCAGTACTTTCGACAGGGGCGAATTGAGATCTACCATTTGAATACAAATCCAGCCTGGTTACCTAATCAGGTATGATCAAAAATCCATTTTTTACGAGGGTATTTTCAATACTTTAAATATGTTTCGATACGGTTAAGCGAGATCTATCGTTTGAACATAAATTCAGCCGGTTACCTTATGAGGAAGGTAGGGGTCATTTTTTTGCAGCTTTGAGGCGGTCAGCATAGATGAAGGAACCGCTAAAAATTGGGCTGACCGGCACTTTCGGCAACTGGAAGTCGAGATCTAACACATGCACTTAAATTCAGCCGGTTACCTTATGAGGAAGATTCAACCTCAAAATTAGCACACATATTGCGTAATTTCCCTAACAAGGAACCGCTAAATTTTGGGCTGACCAGCAGTTTTGTACAGAAGCGGTGATGAACTACCACCTGTACACATTTTCAGCCGGTTACCTTATGAGGAAGGTAGTTGGGTACCTGGCTCCCGTACTATTAAATGCACTTTCTGTAGATATAATTTTCATACTTTTAGAGAAAATTGAATTTAAGTTCGAAAGTGACGAGTGGCCCGATTTTTGTGAAGCCGAGTGTAGTTCCGTTATAATGAGCGGTTAAATGGCAAAATAGCACTACTTAATAATGAAATATTTTGCTTAAGTAAAACATAAAACGACTGAAATTTTGTGGAGATGTTACGGGATACGTCCTAAAGCTATGTCTGAGTTTTCGTATTTATGGGAGACGATTGTTATATTAAATTGCCTACTTAATATATTATATAATATCATTCTTATTGTTGACCCTAAAGTAAAATGGTAGAGGTTTTCTTTCCAATCAAATAATCTATTCACCGGTGCCTTAATCAATCATAGGTCAAGTAAACCCGTTGTAGTTACCGGTCAAGGTCATCAAAACAGCACAATAAATGGATATTTTCTTTAAAAAAACGTGATGGCTCAAATTTAGGAGACGAATCTTGTGTCTAAAACTGAGTTTTCGTATTAGTGGGGATGGAGGAAGTTGGGGTAAATTGCCTATTTAAATGCGTATTTAGTGATTGCTAGAAACTTCGCTATATCAAGTTGTATAAATGTGTGTTCTTGCTGATTGAATTATTATCTCTTAAACGAGACCAAAATCAAGCTAGGCCAATTAGCGCAGTCGCAGTGATCGTTAAAAAAAAATAATTTCTTCACATATAGTCACTGCAATTTTATTGATGCAACAACAGAAATTTATGACTACCTCAATTTTGGTTTCTTAGATTTCTCTTCCGGATACATTATTGCTTGCGCTACAATTGTGACCAGCTTCGTATCCTTCTTGGTTTGATGAAAAAAGCCCATCGTTATGGAGGAAGTCGTTGTTTTCGGTAAGAGTAGAACAGTCAGGTATATTGCTACACGCGTTTCAAACAAACCATACAAATTGAAGAGCACTTTAATCCTGCTTTCCGACACCCGCATGCTTTCCCACAACCAGTTTTACAGGCACACAAAATAACTCTTCTCAAGCAAAAAAGCAAATTAAGCCTATAAGTAGGCAATTTACTAACCTACCACATGATATATACGCAACTTCAGATATATATTTAGAACGCATCCCTTAACGACTCCACCGAATTTCAGTCATGTTTTATTTAAGCAAAATATTCCCATTATTCGTACTATTTTGACCTTTAACTGGCCACTATAACGGAACTATTTGACCAATGAAATTAATCTATTTACCGTAGGATAGATAATTTGATTAGAAAGAAAACTCCTATACATCACTATACTGTTGGGTCAACAGTAAGAATGATATTAACGAAAAATGCAAAATTCGCCTATAAGTAGGCAATATACTCCAACTTCCCCCACCCCCACGAATACGAAAACTCAGTTTTAGATAAAAGACATGTCCCCTAACATCTCCAGCAAATTTCAGCCATTACGTATTTTTTTTAAGTAAACGGCAGTTTTGTGTCTTTAAATACTGTACTATATGTATCCCTTCAGCAATGCTTGTAGAACCTAGCAGGGGCGGCAAAATATGAATAGCCTACCGGCGGAAAATGTGTAAATCCGCCACTGTCAACATGAATCAAATGCCATCATCAAAGTTTGGCGCCAGAGATATTGAAATCTCCCCATGAGGGGAGTCCATTGGGCCATGTCTGTCAGTCTGTCCATCTGTTTCTATGGAAAGTAGTCTCTCAGTTTTGAAGCTATCAGGCTAACATTTTGCGAATCGGAGCATAGCATCATTGGGCCATACCAGCCGTCAAAAAGCTCATTTACGAAAATGGTTTTTCTTTATTAACCAATTTTAACCAACGGATGGAATCAGAACACTAACCTATAGGGCTACCCAAAAGAAAATCAAATTTCATTCAAATGTATGAACGGTAGTCAAATTTCGTCCTCGGTCTCCTTAAAGAGCTAAAATGGTAAATCAATTATAGTCTAAGGCAGCTATTACACAGTCATATATTGGTAATATATATTATAATAGATATTATCATATCCCTAAGCCTACTTGATTTCGCTTCCTGCACGTCTAAAAATTTATACTGAATGAATCGAGTAGGCTTAGGCATATGACATACATATTATAATATAAATATGACTGTGTAATGGAGCCCTAAAACAAAAAAAAAACAACTGTTTTAGTTTAAAGTGAAACCTGTTTAGTTTTTGTCGAGTAATTAATTAAAAAAATGCTTCAGAAAAATTAGAAAAAGCCTACTTATTTGGCAAGGGTGATTTCATATTTTTTTTTTGTTTTTCCAAAAAAATGTTGATTGTTGCTAACCTCATGCATACATGAATAATCGTAATTCACTTGTAGGAAGCGTGAGTGATATTATCAGTATCGCACGATTTACAAAATTCCGATTTGATAACGTGTCCAATATTAATATCTTCGATTAAATTTTATTTCTACCCAATTTTGTGATGCAATTATACGCATACCCATAATTGACTAAGAAAAACAAATCTTCTAAACTAAATTTTCCCAAACTCCCAAAACAAAAACAACAACAAAAAAATATCTTTAATAATATTACATAAACTGCGATATGCGTCATTTCGTCTTTCCGGAAGATAGAAATCAAAAATCCATCTTTCTTACTAAGTCCCAAATAGACCTGCCGACTGCCTGCCGGCAAACATGGACGACGGCGACGTGACGACGCTTCTTCAACATTTCAAGTTACGAGGTTGTTTTCACGCTCGCTTGTCGGCTGTGCCTTTCATGGTTTGTTCAAGTCCGCCATTTGTTAGCATGATTTTTTGTTGTTGTTGCTGTTTTTATCTTTTTTTTTTGTTCTGATTATTTCGCTTGCAACAGGGTGTGGATTTTCCTAGGCAACATCGACAGCGATGCCAGCAGCAGTAGCAGCAGCGGCCAACACGCTCGCTCGAATGCTTGATTGCTGCGCGAGTTTTATACTATATTATGACGTTGGCAATGATGACGACTTTTGACCCTTTTATCCCGTGGCACCTCCGAACACGATTTGTAGAACGTATTGGATCTTTTTTTATCTGGGCGACGTGAAGTAGTCGAGGGGAGGTTTGAATTTTGAGGTGGTAACGACGAGCATTCGGGCAATTGGAACGGGTGCAGGGCTAAGGGGGAAAATGTTGGAATTGCATTTTTTTTGTATTATTGACAATTTTCATGTCGCTATAATATTATTATAAATGTGGTTAATATAATGGCCTTGGCTCTGGGGGTAGTCGGAAAGTTAATGGACATGGTCGATGGACCGCAGACTCCTAGCAACCATTTACCGGAGAGATAAACGCTACATACATACATTACATAATTATACTAAATTTGTCTGTATGTATGTATGTATGTATCTACTGTATATAGCTGCTGGTGCTAGCGAACCCGATTCCTGAAATTATGTATATTTTATCGATCGACTGTCCACACAGCTATGTACGAAAGACAGGGATATGTACATATATTTATGTATAAATAAATATTTAATATGTATGTACTATGTACAATATTTTATGTATGTACGTTTTTAGTTCGTAAGTAATAAATGAAAATGAAATCCTTGAAACTTGTATTAAGTGTGATAATTAATATTCCTAAATTAATTTTAAATTTGCCATTTTTACACTCTTGCTCGTGCTTATATTTTGAAATATTTACACAGGGTTTTGAAAAATTGAATTTCTATTTTTAACCTTTTAGCCAATACCTATGATATGAGGTTCTACGATAAGCTGACCAGACGTACAGCATTTTGCTGTACAGTACAGCATTTCGACCTGCCGTACAGCATTGGGAAATGTACAGCATTCGCTATGCCACACAGCGACTCTTTACAGAATCTGTCTACTTTTAAGATGTAAAGGTTGTCTTCTGTACCCTGTACGATATTTAGCGAAAGCATCGCAATTTTATGTTTGGTAATCGTCGATTCTCGATATCTCGGGAACCCTTCTCGATCCTTCTAAAATACGGCACACTTGTATAGCTACTTGGCGCTCACATTTGTTCCAAATTACACAATCCTACCTATCCGCGTTCGGAACTTCCGGCTGCCCAAATCGCAATTTAGAGTTTTCTAATCGAAAATTCTCAACATCCTTAATCATTTTTAAATTTGGCAGACTTGTAGAGCATAGCACTGTCGATATTTGGTGAGCATTTCCAAGGATCAAAAGTGGCAGACGTCGAAAGATGCGATTTTAATTTATTTTTCGTACCACAAAACAGTGGCTAAGCCACTGTACTCCATCCCTCCCTATCAACCTCTAGGTAAAAGCATACTAAAGAAACGACTCTGCCAGGGGTTTAAGATAAAGTTCTGTTTTTCCACAATATGTCATTAACGCTTAACCATGGAGAATTGCATACTCTCTTCCAGAAATATCGCAACCAGGATAAGCAATCCTTCCAATGCTTTGGAGGTTCTCCTCAGACTCCACTTAATAGCTCCATTTAAAATGTACCAGGAAAGCTTCCATTTTATGTGTATAATCGTATTTCGAGTACTTTTCCCTGTTATAGCTTTTCGTATTAAAACATTCGTTTGAGCTTCAAATTCTGTACAAAATTTTGTCAAGGAGAACCAGTGGCGTAGATAGCTTTTCAGAGGAGGAGGGGATCAGTGGTTAGGATATTTATTTTTTCAGCACAGGGGAAAAGCAATAATTTGAGAAGTTCCAAAAAGGGAATTTAAGGTATAGTCATCACCATTTTGTTTCTATGCTTTTCTACCGAATAAAAATGTCCTTTGAGGTCTGCTGACGAGATCGATAGGTGAAATTAAGAATAAGTTTGGCACTGTAAAGCAAATATTGTACATCAAACAACGCGGTACTGGAGATCATGTTTCATAATCCCCACCTTAATGTTGGTATATTGCACTAGAGTCTCCTGAATGATACGCGGAAGTTTGATCCCGTCAGGCGACAAAGCATCCTAGGAAGAACTGAGAAGCATCGTCTAAAATTATCAGTATGCAGAATACGCTCTAAAATTTGAAATTCCGATCCTGGAAGGTTGTGGGTGAACTTAAAATATTGAAGGTTCGTTGCAATACTAAGCGCAAATGTTAAGAATTGTTCCCGCACTGGTAACGGTAAAAATGGCCCTCAGTGAGTGGTTCGTCTGCAGCACACAAAAATGTTCTGCAGAACGAGGAAGGAAGCAAGACGTAAAATAAAATGGTTCTGATTTTATTTGAGAAAATGTTTACATAACTGCATGATGCAGTATTGGTCAAGCAAGTTGGTACAACATGAACATATGCCGTAATGCCGCGCAATGACAGCCCTATTGTATTACTACAATACTATGATTTTCGCTATAATGTCAAGTTATCTTTGCCTGAAAACCGCATTCCGCAAGTATGTGTACAGCATTGAATCTTCTGAAGTCTGGTCACCTACCTTATTCTACGACCATAAGAGTAGGTACAACATCGTCAGTTCACGTGAAATCCATGCAAATACTGTCAAAATTTTGATGATCGTGAAATCGAATTCGCTTGGTAGTACTCACTTCACATGAAAGTCTCCACACCGGTTTTTGACATTTCGACAGCGAAAATAATGCAGTTGCACTTTATTTCACAGAAAAGCAGTTTCCTGCCGAGGAAATGGCGACAATTTCCATACTAAAGCAAGAAGGATATTCAAGCCGACAAATTGCAATACGGATTCAGCGGAGCTCGAACGTTGTTAATAATTTTATACGGGATATAGAAAATGATGGCCGACGATAAGCATAGGAGGCAGCAAAAATGCGATTTCCGGTGCATCAAGGCGACATCTCTTAAGAGAAGCCTCGAATTCGCCCCTTACTGCGAGTAAGCTTGGGAGATTTTAATGTTATCAGCAAGTGTAAGGACCATCCAACGAGTTCTTGGATCTTCTTCTAGTTTGAAACGTTTACGGTTAAAGAAAAAGACAGCCTTAACCCCGCAACATCGCCTACGGCGCCTGCAATTCGCCTCAAGTTTCATTAACTGGACATCACAATGGAGGCAGTAGGTAATATTTACGGATGAAAAACGGTTTTGTGTGGACGTTCCAGATGGGTTCTCCTACTATTATCATGATATTAGGAAGGAACCTATGTACCTGTCGCAATCGCTCCTGAATAGGTCCCGTTATGGTATGCGGAGCCATATCATATCATGGAACTATCGACTTGGTCATCCTACGAGGTCGCCAAACGGGTTCATCTTATAAACAGCTCTTAGAAGAGGAAGTCTCTAAGATAAATGTCATGTACGGAGGCGATCCTTGGATATTGCAACATGATCTTGCCCCAATTCATACAGCGCGTGTGGTTAAATCGTTTATTGAGAAGGAAAATGTGACTTTGTTAGACTGGGTGCCCATCTCCCCTGACATTAAACATTTGGGGGTGGCTTGTTCGGGAGGTTTACAGTAGTGGTAAACAGTACGACTCTAAAAAAGTGGTAATTCATGGAAATTAGACAGCTTGGTCTAAAATACCGATATCCGTGCTGCATTCATTATACGATTCCCTGCCTCGAAGGCTTTATGAAATTATAAATAAAAATGGCGGAAATACACACTATTAAATTACAAAAAATGCACTTGCTCTTTCGTATTTATCCTTTTTCATACTTTTCTGAAATATTTTTCAGCGAAAACATTATGTAAAACGGTAAAATCCTCCCTGAACCTAAGCAATTGTCGCACTGGAAATTGACTCTTTGAATGAAATAAATTACTGGAATTAATTTAATTCATTTTCTTTGTGATATTTAATAGTTCCGAAAATAACATTTCTTGAACAGGTAAGCTTTTATTTTATTTATGGAAGGAAATATGAGTGAACCTAAGCATTTGTCGGAACATTACGCTATCAGCTCTCGTACGAAGAATTTTCTTGTTCTTCTTATCGAAACTAGCGAAACTTATCTTACCGTTTGCCATATAGCGGACACACAGCGGAAAATATCAGAAACACAAAAGTTCTCCCTATGAGAACGGATAGCAGAACAAGCCAAAACTGAATCCGGCTGGCCAGATTTTTAGCCCTCATTTCTGGCTAAAAGTGTTTTTATTTATTTTTAAAATCCTATTCACATTGAAAATTGAATAAAATGCAAACCCTAATTTATAATACATATTCACAAAAAGAAAATCATCGTCGTGATATAATTTGTACACACTTCTTGTCATGTATAAATTTTGTCGCATCTTGGTTACTGTAGTACATCGGTTCCCGACCTTTTCGGTACCGCGACCTCCTAAGTTTCAAAAAATCAACATTCATCTAGCTCGCAATACCCCAAAGACTTACTATCTAAATGGAATGGCAATATAGCTGTCATCCCATATAAACTGCATGGTCCGATTTGAAAAGCGATGGTCCCTATCTGTCAAGTGTGATTGTGAAGTTTTTACGAATTAAGGGGGGAAAGATTGTTGCTGGAGGAACTCTAGGAAGTGTATCTATAAAATGTAATAGTCATATCGGAGCTTTGAGCAGGTATTAATATAGAAGGAGAGGAAACATCACTTAAAAAGTGTGCCGCAAATTCATGGGAGAGAAAAATACAATAACAACACTGTTGAAGCAAAGCGATTTGACACAAGTAGAGTAACAGTACATCTCAATTCAAACAAAGTTCCATGTTTATAGACAAAGAGAACGAAGAAGAAGAATTCAACCAAGCACACAAGAATTTTTGACACAATTACTACTTTACTGTTAGATGCTTGCTCTCCCATGTATTAGATTCTCGGCACATTTTTCAGCTGTCACTTTGTATGGAATTCGTAACTTTCGCCCTCTCCTTATATTAATACCTGCTCTAAGTATCGCAGTTTCAGTGCGACACAAAAATAAAAAAGACGAATGGTCCCTACCTGTCAGATCCAGTCTGATATGAAAAATTGAACCATTGGCCGTTTCTACGGGCCTTTCCTTTAGTTTTTATTCAATGCAATCTCCCTATGACTGTAACATTTTAATTTGGCAAAATGACCGGTAGGTTCGGTTAGGTATAGGGGTAGAAGTAGAAGGTATATGTGTAAAGCACCTAAGCGCACTTAGACCAAAAGTTGGTCCATTGTGATACCACCGAGTGAAGCGTACCTAAATGTTAACACCTAAGCCGAAAACCAGCCCGTGCTGGCAATATATTTGTTAAGCGATAGTGAACTCACGTTACGTAGATCATCTGTATCGTAAAAATACATTGAGCCAAGAAAACGTCGCCGTTTCTCGGCCAAGGCTGGACAATGGCAGAGAAAATGATGTATACTCTCTTCCTCTTCTTCGTCATCTACGACAGAAGTCGTTATGGGGAATTCGCAGCCTCCTGGCGTGCTCCCCGATAGGATAGTGCCCGTTATGGTCCCGACCACCTTACCTATATGTTTCCTGTCTATTGACACTAAAAAATTATTAAAAATTAAATTAATCTTGTTGTAGCACATGTGCTATACCGTTAGCTCATCTTGCACTAGCCCTGTATATTGCAGTTTTTTCTATTGCTTGTTTACACTAAGCGATTGGCACTTTCAGATTGTTGCGGTCGGCCCCTAAGGCCATAGAAGTCACATTACGAGCGAGACGGTCTGCATTGCAGTTCCCTTGACCCATCACTCTTAGAACCGAGCGGCAACTATCAACCGTTTTTGATGTAGTCAGGACAAATTCGAGAAATCGAATTGCAGCCTGACTGTCAGTGTATATTATGACATCCCCCATCGTGACGACATGATTTTCCAACCAGGTTAGGACTTCCATAATTGCAGAAATTTCCGCGTGAAGGACACTACAGTGGCCAGGTAGACAGTGTACCAAGTTAATGTCTATAGCCCATTCGAGTGAACTCCAATACCAGCTCTTTCGACCGTCTTAGGTCCATCTGTGTAGAACACCAAAGGCCCCACAGCCAGGGGTGTATTGTTACCCCTGTGATCCCTCGACTGAATCAAACAATCGTGGTTTTTGCTAAAAGGATACTTGGTACTAGTGTAGTCAGTCTCTAAGGGGAGGTTAACATTTTGTAGTATCGTTGAGTGACCGTAGTCCAGAGTTTGCCACTGACTATTTTCACGTAAGCGTAGTGCCGTGTTAGCAACCAGTTGTTGGTCGAATAGATCCGAAGGTAGAAGATTAAGCACAGCGTCAAGTCCAGCCGAAGGAGTAGTACGAAAGGCTCCAGTTATGACCATAGAATCCATTCTTTGTACTTTCGCCAGAAAGTTATAGTAAGATGTTTTACTGTGTGCCGACCACCACCGTACAGTAGGATGGGTCGTACATTGCTTTTGGCATTCACGCTCTCTTGAATGTTAGGTTCCCAGCTGAGCTTCCTATCGAGCAACAGTCCAAGGACTTTAGCCTTTTCGGCAAAAGTTAGTTGCCTATCCCGTTGCAACTACGGGACCCCGGAGGGTCAATGGAAGGAATAGTTCTAGTAAAGAGCACCAACTCCGTTTTAGCTGGATTAATTCCAGCCCTACTGAGATTTGCCCAGTTTGTTAAAATTGACCAGGCGTTCTCCAATATTCCAATATCTTCTTGTGGTGTACCCCTACATACGACGAGCCCAGTGTGTTGTAAATCCGTCTAGATGTTAATAGCGTATTTACGAGTGTGCAAATGGACCCATCGACGTGAAGATTCCGAAGAGCGTCGGTAATCGCCCTGGGTCTGATATTATTAAAAGCACCTTCAATGTCTAAGAACACAGCCACGTGTATTCCTTTTGATAAAGCGATTTTTTATGTAACTTACTAACGAGTGCAACGCTGTATCCACTGACTTTCTCTTCCAGTTTGTATTGGGATGATGGTTCCTACATGAATATCAACAAGTCGCTCCAGTAGCTTAAGCATAGTTGAAATGAGACTAATTGGCCTAAGATCGTTAGGACATGCGTGCGAGCTTCTGCCTGTCTTCGGGACAGGTATATGCGAGGAATATATACTAGACCTAGGCAGGCTGTTACCATAAGTATGTAATATGTTCTCTATCCATGGATAGTAATCTCTAAGCATTGCTGCAAGTCTGCAGGAATAATTCCATCAGATCCAGCTGATTTAAAGGTTCTCAAAACTAAAAATAGCCCATAATATCTGTTCACGAGATTCACTGTCACACGGTACTGTGGGACTCGTGGGACCTTTAGGTGGGGAAGTTACCGAACTTACACGGGAAATACGCGTCAAGCAAACACTCACTAGTTTCAATGCTCCAGGACGTCCACGATCCATCTTCCTTTTGAAGGAAGCTGGGCATAGATGGATTGATTGCCATCATTTTCCTAAATCTAGAGGTCTCGGAGAACCCTTCGATACTTTGACAGTGTGTATATATCGATGTTATGAAACATTATGTCGAAATGGAACAAATCGTAGGGTCGCCATAGAAACATCCTTTAAAAAATACCGGCGTACAGAGGGCTGCGCCCGCAATACGAGGGTTTTTTAGAATTTTGATGCATAGTGAATATTTTTTGTACATATATTTTATAAGCAATAGATAAGAATTGTGCACAACATGAATGAAATGCTTCCTGTAAATCTATTTTTGGATTGGTCTAAATAAACGCGTTCCAGAATGAAAGGCTAGCGCCTTTCATTCTGTTCCACCTTTAATTAGACCAATCCAAAAATAGATTTACTATTTACCCAGTCTGTATAAAAGTACTCCAAGGCAAATCTACAGGATTTTTTCGATTTCAGATTTGTGATGGCCTTTGAGCAAAAAGAAACTCAGGCAAACATAAGGATGGCTTGGCATTATATATGAACAGAATTATTAGCTGTAAATCTACTGTTACTGTTTTTTAAATCAAGGAAAAGCAACTTATATGAAATGATTCCATTGTTTCCCCTGACATTAGAGCCAACGCAAGCTTTCCTATGAGTATTGAACAAGTATACTTTTGCAGCTTTTCCGGGACACCCTGTTAACTTGGTCCTACAAACTTCCAAAATATTTGTGGCAAACACTATTACCATTCTATGCATTTTCACCAAATTTCATGTGCATTGTTTCATCAAGTTAAAAGATATGCATTGAAGAAATGCTTAAGAGGCTTCCCTTGTATTGTGAAAGGTCCTTACTAAATACTTACTTGGCTATATTTCCGGTTTGGATACAGGTATTCGAATGAAAATTCGTAGACATATTCCATGTGCAATTTTCTAAAAACCCTTAGCAGAATTTTCATATTTGGAAACCTAAGAGGGGCTACACACGAACAAGTTTAAATTTTACAAATTTACTGTTATTTACTTTTCCTTAGCAAAAGTCAACAGTCTTAATATTTAACGTATATAAGGCCATACTGACCAATCTTTGTGCAAAGTTTCATATCGACTTCTATAACGGTTTAGAAAAACGGAGCTCGAAAAGGAAGTTTAACTTTAAACGCCAATAACTTTTTTACCGTTACTCTAAACTAGAAAATTTTAACTGATATGAGGTGTACTCGTTTAGATCTTTGATTTGAATATCCATACGTCAATCTCCGATGAAAACTAAAAAAGTCGACTTTTTTCAAACGTTCGGGACACCCTGTTATCTTCTTGCTACCAACTTCTAAGGTATTCGTGCCAAAGACTGTAACCATTCTACACATTCCTACCAAATTTCATGACAATCGGTTGAGCCGGTAGTGAACAGACGGACGGACGGACAAAATCGATTTTATAAGGGTTTTTTGAAAAAATTCTAAAAAACCCTAAAAAGTAGGTTCTTCCAAGGAACAATTTTTGCTTATGATGGATGGAATCGTAACAGAAATGAAATATGCAAAACGTGTCCAGAAACGGGCGAAATCTCACCAGGAAGGCATAGGGCTACCATAGAAACCCATCCCAAAAAAAGGTTATTCTAAAAAAATGTCTATTTTCAAAAATAGTTTCAGTTGTGTCGGCACATTTTGAATCAATCGGAAGATTCCGCTTTTAAATATCCTTTTTCCAGTCGCGGACGATAAAATCGACCCGGAGCTACCCGTTGTTACTACAACGCCCAAGAGCTGCCAAGATTCAAGATAACAAAAAAAAACTATTGAATCGCTACTACAACAGAAAAGAACATTTCTGATATAAGAATGGAAAATAATTTGTTAACAGGCGAAAAGAACAGAATTTGCGAAAAAATTCTCGACCAAAATATAATGATCCCCCCAAGTTCCCAGTATTATCAAGAATACTGTAAGAAGGCTATAAAATTGCCAGATCAAAAGAAACCACAGTTTATCTCATCCGGCTCTGCTGTGTCAAAACGCTTCGGTAGACAGTATATGTCTCTAAGTATGGAAAATCTGGAAAAATTTACCAAAACTACTACAAAATTTACTCCAAACCCTTAAATAAAAGGTATAGCTGATTTTAGGTATTTATTTCCAGTGGCCCGAGAAGTCAAAAGGTTGTCCAACATATACCCCGCCGACCACAATCCAGCTCGCGAGACATTTTTGAAAAAAAAAAATTTCGAAATAGTTCTCGTATTATCGAGCAAGTTCCAGATCTTAACACCCTAAGTGCCACGATATTAAGATTTAATACAACTTCAATGCGCTTATGTTCTTTCTGCGCTCTGCTTACACGAAGATGAATTTGGTGAAACCACCATTTCGTATTCTCGGTATTCTCGTACATAATCGAGACGGTTACAATAACTAAAACAATTGCAAATTTGTGTATGTAACCGATAGATTTAATGGTCAAGTCTCGTGGAGTTCACTAAGTGAAAACAATAGAGCAATCTTTTAAGTTTGTTCTATATTCGTGAATAGTTCAATTCAATGAATGCTCAACATATATTCTCTCGAAATGGTTCAGGTTTCTATGCATTCGTTGCTGACGTGAATGCGATTCTAGTTTTGTTCCTAAGTTCCAGTTGTGGGTGAGTGCTTCGATGTCAAAACTAGAATGCTGAATCGATAAGCTATCCATCCTATCTACTCGGGTGCAACACTGTTTGTCCTATCCTGAAAAATGCACTTTTGGGCTTAGGTGGATTTTGCGATCAGCAATTCAAATATATTCAATTACGCTGTCCGAATGGTCCTGTCGTGAAATTATGGAAAAATTTGGCTGCATAATTGCATACATACAGAAATAAATTGTTGTCTAGTACATACTGAAATGCATAACTATGCAGAATTTTTAACAAGTGCCAGATGGAAAGCATAAATATGTTTCTTCTTTCAATGCAAACTCTGGGCATCAAAAAAAAATTTTCTAAACTAATAGCATGAAAAAACGACTTCTTGACCCTCCATCGTTTTTCAAATTAACAATGATGCCCGTTTAAAAATAGAGTTAGACAAGCCTGATCTAGATTAACGGAAATTTCCTGATTTCGTGAAGTGTGTAATGACCTTAAACGCTTTCATGTTTTCATATTTGGGTTGCTAGATTCCCTAAACGTTCAAGTCTGGAGTAAAAATTACGAAAAAATACTGGCAAGTTTCCTATTTAAATTCAGGGCTGAAAGGGTTAACTTTTCGATCATATCACGAATGAGTCATAAAATAAAATAATGTTCAAATTTTCCCAAAGGACCTAAGGTATTGAATTTGGTGACAAAAAATAAAACAAGAAAATGCACTGACCTTTTGTGTGTGTGAGCTGCAACTTAATACTCCTCCGCTTCCTCTTCGTCCTGATTGAACGACAACTTTGTACTCGTTGCTGAGTGTTTTGACTTTTTCTTCTTTTTCTGCTTATCTCTCGACGCGTTCGATTCACCCTTGTCCTTGGAACTTTTCACCGAGCTACCGTCGTAATCACCACCTTGGTCGATGAGTTGATTATCCTTTGTGGGTTTGTGCTTCGACTTGAAGATAATTCGTTCGTTCAGGTCGGCCGGTTTTTCACGTTCCTCTGCAACAAACAAATTGCAAATGTGTGTAGAGTGCACGCACAGCTGTAGTTAAGGGTGACAGAGGGCACCATCAGAGCCAGAGTCACATACATGAGGCTAGACAAGACGTTGCAGAGCGAATGGTGCGAATATTTTGGCGCTAAATTTGGCAATGGAAATTTTTTCAATATTTATAACGACCGGAAATGCATACTTCAGAATGACCGTTACGTTGAGAAAACTTATGAAAATTTTGCAAAAAAATATAAAATTGAACAATTAGTAGCTATCGGCTATGCCGTTTTGGTTCTTCTTTTACTCGAAACGAGGCATCTCCCGCCCGCCCCTGCGGATTGGTGCCGTTTCCCGCCCTAGGCTCCAACAACGTTCCTCTCCACGTTCGTTTTGCACCAAATTCATCCGTCCGTCCTCTGCTGTCAGTTTTATTCTAACCACGCTTCGACTTTACATTCGCCCGTTTATCGACACGACCGCTTGCCTGCCTGCGGAGCCCTATCGTCCCGCATCTCCACCACACCCCCGGGCAGTTTGCTTACCACCTACGGACTTTCCTCTTTTCCGCCGACAGTTACGACGGGCGCTTTTCATCGCGTTTGCGTACAACTTTAGCCGTGCGTTTCGGCTCGATGACGCGCTGGGAATGTTTAAGACCAAAGAATGGCCCTGGCGCGGTGGGCCCCACAATGATGACGCGAAGACTTTTCGGGGCCCGCCCCGACAAGAGAGACCGTTCGACGGGTGCTCCGCAGACACTGGCGTGGTCTTTTGAAATGACGAACCGAGAAATGCAATTGTTTACGCGACAATATGAATAACCCCCCAAGACAAGGACAGTTTAGCAATTTCTTCAGCCGGAAAATGACTACACCACGGCGACGGGGGTGTAATAGTGAAAATGCAAACTCACATTGAACGCTGTCGCAATCCAGTCAAATCGGAATCCACCTAACTGTACACCCGCGACAAAACACTCAAAATACGATTTCTGCACTCGCGGCAATTTTTCAAAGTTTTTTGCACTGCACTTTTCTATTTTTTCGGGGAAAATTCAACGAAATCCGCTGCGACACCGAGGAGGGCGACGTAAAAGATCCGACGACGTACAAAGTGACTGCGGCGGACACCACACGAACCCGAAACGGTACACAAGAGAGGCGAAGCGCAGCGGACGCGAAAAGAAGGTTAGAAAAGCCAACAAGAATCGAAAAACGAACGAACGAACCACCACAAAGAGTGGACGACACAAACTGCTGAAACGGACGGACGCGCCAAACGTGCGGGGGGTGAACTCTTCGCCACTGCGCTTTGTTCACGACGTTCGCGTTTTTGGCATTCCGTTTTGGTTCGCGCTTCGCACACACCACTTCGCTCCAGTTGGAACTTCCCTTTTGGGCAAATTCTTGTTTACGTACCTTTCGCCAGGCGAACCTTCTCAGCTTCCGCTTGCTCGGCCGTGAGATCGCCTTCGCGGAGCACCACAACTTGCGGTTGCTCCTCTTCCCGCTCGCGAGGATTCGACCGACCCTCGTAATCAGAATCCGAGTCGGACAGATCCTCAATCTTTTGCCGCTGAAATGTTGACAAACAAAAAGAAATTTCATTCACATTCACACTATCGCCTATCGCGGATGGTTGATTGACACTCCGCGACCCACTGACCGCGAAACACTTTCACATCATTCAATCGCGCTGCTCACCTTGGTGTCAACAGTGGGTCCTTCGCGATAGCCAATTTGCTCTTTCATAAGCCGCAGAAAAGTCGGTTCTTGGGGCTTCACGTACGTAACATTCCGCTTGGACATCTTCCACACATCCGCGAGACACGTATCTTTATCTGACACTATCTCTGCCCGGCGAACGAAATGAGCAGATCAAAACAAACGTCTCAAAAAATGCCGCCGATTGACATTTTCTCGCGCGTACTTCGCTATTTTTATTTACAGCCCACCAACCCACCCACAAGTAAAGTTTCAGAACACGTGCGTTTTGTTTACATCGGCAGATTATTATGCAAATAATAATTGCATTCGGTGCACACTGCCGATTGGCGAAAAATGGATGAATTTTCGCGTGAAATGCCGGGCGTGAAAGTTTTAACTCCAACCGGATTTTACCTGGATATGTTTTGCAGTCTGCAAAGCGAAAAAAAGAAACAGAACGGTGCAGAGGGAAGGGAAAGCGCAAAGCAAAAGATACGTCGCGATGACAGCAAAAGCGAATGTCTGTATAATGAGCAGAAATGTCAAAAACATATGACCGGCATATAATGCTCGGCGTCGCACTTTTTAACTGGGAAGTTTCATTAGTCAAAAAGAGAGATCCGACGCACTCGAAAGGAATGGGAAATTTGTGTTTGTTGCTCAATTTAAGTTTGACCAGCGCCATCTAGATATTTGGCAGTTGATATTTGCTCAAAATAGCTAAAGTAAACCGGAAATCGAAAAGGCTTAAACACATTTAAACAGAACAATAGTTTTCAAGTTATTTTGCATGCTTAACAATTTTAAAATATTCCTTAGCGTAGTCTCTGATGTATTGAAACAGTTTGCAAAAAAATTGAATATCTTTGTGCATTGCCCCACCGATTAAACACCTCACTTTTCTGATAATTGAAAAAAAAAACAAATTAAAGGATCGAGTGAAGCGAACGGTCAGGCGATACAAAGCGTTTTCGAATATTCCTGAACGTCTCTAATGAATTAGAATAGTTTGCAAAATCAAGCTTGTAACAAATTAATTACGTATTTTAAAAAAACCAACAAATTAAGGCAGATGTTCGAGCGCTGAGCCGATCCAAAGCGTTTTTGAATACTCCTGAGTGTATGCATTTGAAAAGTTTGCAAAAAAACGACTAAAACAAATTTGACCGCTTTGTGTTGGCTTACCACTCGCTACGATCGCGCCTCGCTATTTTGATTAATAAAAAAATACAAATTAAGGCGAGGAGTGAGCGTAACGAGGCCGTACAAACCGTTTTAAAATATTCTCAAATGCGTCGTCGCACACTTCATACAAAGCCAGGAACCAGATAACTCTCTTACACTTTGGCAGCCAAACTTGAGCTTAAGAAGATTGAAAATGTACATTGCGCTAAGCCCAAGTAACAATTTCATCCCTATAATACTTCGTAAAATACTCTCTTCTAACAATAATAGGGGCACTTTACAGGGTATCCCAAGCAACAATTCGTTGGTAGTCTGGCTGGTCTAGCGGTTAGTGCGCGCACCTTCGGTGCACAGGGTCATGAGTTCGAATCTCACCGTGGATCATGGTGTTTTTCGAACTCACGAGCTTGTGACGGACTATGATCTCACTCAGATGTTAAACGAGTACCCATTTATGGGGATAAATAACACTGCTGAGCGTGATGCTGATCTCATTACCTCAACAAAAAGCAGTTAAGATCTTGGAAATAGGATGTCACTAACACATCCTGCGGCCTTAGTCCAATGCTGGATTGTCGCGCCTGTTATTTTAATACTTCGTAAAATACTCTCTTCTAACAATAATAGGGGCACTTTACAGGGTATCCCAAGCAACAATTCGTTTGCTTTAAAGAAGCACTTCACACTGTAGCAACCATATAGTACCACGGAATTCATTTATCGTGTGACATCGCTTAAAGTAATATTTTGATCCGATAAACCATCCTTAAAGTATTTTCCGGAAAGCTTCTGTCATCATTATGAAATAAATTCAAAGATTGTGGTATAAAACTTCGATAAAACTGTCTCTAAACGTCAACCTAAAAATGACACTCCTTTAAATACTCCACTCTTGTGTTTATTGCATGATACAGCACACACATGCAATGGTCTCTCTAAGTTCACTCACACACATGCATTATATTCTTCTATAGCACAGTCGGTGTCATTTTTATAGTGTGACATTCGTATGGTCATCCAATAAATTGTTCACCGTAGTTTTATAGAAGGATGGACTTTGTGATTTACTGAATTGACACTTGTGAAGTGCTCTGGAATACCACGTTTCTTGAATTGAATTCATTGAAATATTGCTTGAAACCAACATTTCCTCACTCCTTGTTAGCTTGTGAATCAATTAAGATAATCTCAGCGCAGAAAATGTCTGTATTTTATTGAAGAATGTGTGAATTTAATTAGCTTCAACTGATTGACATATAAAGAAGAAGGTGCATAGGAGAAGGGTCGATAAAGAAGTGTCGAGCACTTGTAGTGTTTACGAGCAATGTTATCTATATGTCAGATTGGCCGAGTGGTTAGGGCGTCGGACTGGCGTACGACAGTCGCTGGTTCGACGCTGGCTGCGGGAATTATTTTTTTTTCTCTTTTTTTTTTTGCAACCGCGAGAAAATGATAGAAAATGACGACATAACACATAATGTATGTCTTTCTCGAAGCGTAATTCAGTGCTACAATGAGGTTCTATTGGATCAAAAAACGGCGCCAGATGCCATTATTGGACTATTATTCAGTGTTTATACCCTGTAAAGTGCCCCTATTGTCGTTAGAAGAGAATATTTTACGAAGTATTATAGGGGTGAAATTGTTACTTGGGAACTACCCTACACGGGATAGAGCTCAAATGTAGATGGCGGATGCATAGGGGAAATTTGAGGGAATTGGTTTTTTCAAACCAAATGTGAGAGTTTTTCTCCTCACGAAAAAGATTTTGCAAAGAAATAATCATCTTTTGTGATAAAATCCATCCAACATCTAAAAAATAAGACGACGAAGGTGAGTCAAAGATGCGCAAAAACTGTCAAATGTCAGCTGTTTGGTCTTAACCGGGATGTTACCCGCGATCGTTTTTTTCGAGTCAGATTTACCCGCGATGCGAAAAAAACGTCGCTAATGATGAACGTAGACGTAATGCGGGAGATAGATTGGACGCAGCAACAGCAGCAGCATTGCATAGCTGGCAAATATGCTAAACAACAAAAATGCTGTTCAGCGTTGATAGCTGATTAGGTGGAATTAGCTCTGCGATCCAATACCGAAAGGTCCCGCAGGCGAGGTGACAAAAGGGGGTTTTTATGTTTAGTCGGTAACTGACATGCTGGCGGAAGATTTCTCATCTCTATGAAGAAAAAAAAATTGGCACATAATTGAAGCTATCAGCAATCATGTGAAATGCGGCACAAGCCCTAATTATCAAGTAGCTAGGGCACCGGTGTAGATAGAATAAAGATTAGCGTCCCCATGTCCAATGGATACTGACTGCCAAGTCATTGTTGGCATAACAGGTACAGAACAGAACAAGGTGGAAAACAAGCCTGTTCTGTACCATCCCATATAAATGTGAGCGTGGTTCCGAAGCCGCGCGACGATGACCCACATTGACAGCAGCAGCAGCGGCAGAAGCATTTTTCTGCTTCTGCTCTCAATGTGGGTCATCAAAGGCAAATGCGTGTGTTCTAAATTTCTGCTGATGCCGATGCTGACGCGTCTAATCTATTTCAAGCTAGTTTCCTTCCATGGCACAGTAGAAGTACTATTTATTGTCCAGGAGAAGAATTCACTTGCAAAAGTTGTTGGAGATATGCCTCGCTGTCGACTTGGCGAATGTGGTCATATGAGGCTGCTCGTCTTGGGAAACTCCCAGTACGTGGGCTGCCTTTAGCTGTTTCCGACTTAATCACAAAATAAATATAGGTGGGAGCTGTTTCCAACTTAATCACAATTGACGCTAATCAGATTTACTCGAAAAATAATTCATTTAGTAATATTTTCGTACTACACATTTTCAGTACTGTCTTTACTGGATTTCTGCAAAAAAAAAATCCAACAATCCTCAATTATTTTTTTCCGAATATTTTGAGCGAAAATTTTTGAAATTTCACTCAAAAATTTCAATTTAACGCACAGAAAAATATTTCGCGAAAGGTTTTATCAAAGGTTGACGTTGGGGTGCAGTGTATCTCCAAAACATGCTAAGCGTGGATAATTTACATAAATTACCAAGGCGCAAGATGAATATTTAATAGCTTTAAAATGTTCTGGATCTTTAAAAAGAAAATATTTTGTTTAGTGTTTTTGTTTTTCTAAAACCACATCCATTCAGAATTAGCTCATGATTTGAAATAACTAAATACTTAAATGTCATGATAAAAATGAAAACAAAATTGTCAAATCGTTGGAGGACTGTTATAGCCATTAAGACAAAATTTGATTTTGATTTTAACATTATTTTTGTGGTCTTCAATGAATTACGCAAATTTGAAAATGTCTTCCGTTAATAAAAGGAAACGAAAAAAAATTTTCGGGACACCCTAGGAACAAATAACTGTGTTTAAAGTATTAGTGTATTAAAAAACCTCTACGTAGAATCGCCAGTGATATTGTAAAAAATCGTTGCATTTATTTTTAAAAATATTTTTAAATTAAATTGAATCAAAACAAATTTAATTCATCATTAAAAATCGAAATTACCGAAAAAGATTGTGTGGAGAATTTTTTTCTGTACAGAAATTCATTTAAACTTGCACATTTTTGTACATAAGCTTTTCTACAAATGGAAATAAATTTTTGTACAACTTTTTATTTCATCCATTCATAAAATGCCAATATCAAAATTTGACGCCACTGGAATTTCCCCTATAATAGTGGTTTGTAGAAGTGCTGGCTCTCCCTTGAATCCTGGCAGCCGTGATTTCAGATTGCAAAATGTGGTAGAGAAAACTTTGTTTTGTTGTTTCTTATGTTTTTTGAGGCGCTGAGCTCGACTCCGGCGCTTCTCATCAAAATTTCGTTGCGAAACAGGGTCAAAACGGTAAAAAGCCCCAACATTTTCGGAGTTTTTCTGTTTTTTTTTGCTAATAACTCCGAAATCGTACTTTTCTGCGAAAACCTGGGAAGCTACGGATTCGGGGTCAGCACCCCAAAACACATTATAAACAAACAAAGTTTCTCCACCACATTTTGCAATATGTTGTACTAGGTTTATCACGTAATAACTACACTAAATATAATGAATGTTAAATTAGCTCGCCTATAAATCATATGTACCTTTGCCGATACCCAACGATTCCAGGTCCTTTATAATGACAGATTTAACATTAGTTATATGGGTATTACCCGGAAAATTAATTTTACTTCTGTCGCCTTACAGAATGCCAGCTCTGATTTCGTGTGATGGATAAAACAATTCGAGGAAAGAGCTCGTTGGATCGCTCAAGAGAATAGAGCTACGGCAATTTCGCATAAACTTTTTGCAATGTCTGGGGAATTAACTCTAACCAATTTTCGGTATACTACCATTTTTGTCCTGTAAACCATCTGTTTTTGGTTGGTTCAGATTTTGATCCTGTATGTTTTTATGTCGATGGATATCGGTTCTTACCTTACGTCTCCCTGCAAAGAGGAATAGCTTTGTATATTAGAAATGATGTATCCTTTTCATTACTCTCTGAACATTTTTCATCATCTAATCCCGCATTTAATGCTGGTATTGGAGGGCAACTGGAATTCCGTAAGCCGCGCAATTTGTCCAGTTCACATGGGGACAGAGGGCGGAAAGTTGTCGGAAGTCTTCTACACGCGTTGCTGGCTGATTAGTTGAACTGACCTTGTGAGCAAAACTGAAAGGTGGACTAGATGACAAAAAAATGTGTTTAGGCTCAGTAGTTAAAAATCGGACTTAACTTAAATGCTGGTGGATCTTTGCTACTCAGCATGGAGTATCTTTTGAAGATTCCCCATCTCAATAAGGAGTGTCCCAGAATTGAGGATATCAGCAATCATGGGATATAGCCTAAGCCCTAATAATAAAGTAGCTAGGATAGGTAGATAGATTTTCAGAAGGAGGTAGAAAAAGAGAAAACAGCACAAGGACTGGAATGAAGTGATGGAAAAGTGTGTTGGCGTGAGAGCATTTTAAGATTTATAAGGATAAGCGTCCTCAGGTAAAATTAAATGGATAGATACTAGACTGCGAAGCCAATGTTGGCATACGAACAGAACGAGGTAGAAAACAGGCGTGTGCCATCCCTGATAACTACGACTATCTTATGTTTACCTTTTGTTTCAACAGAGCTACACTCCATTTTTTTGTAATTTTATACCAATGCATTTTTTCCATCTCAAATAATGCGACGGATACAACTAGCTAATAAGTGTTATTTTTCGGTCCTCCCAATTATGAATTCGAGGCTGGTGCACAGGAACACGAAGCGTCCACGTGTATAACACCATATAATCCGACCTGTGCTATATGCTATGGCTGCGAGGCATGGACCCTAACCCAAAACTCTGAACACCTGTAGGACACATTCGAGCGAAAGGTCCTCCGAAGAATCTTCGGGGCAGTTCGTGACCGAGGTGAATGGCGCTTCCGGAACAACCTTGAGTTGTATCAGCTGTATGATGAGCTACAGATGTCGAAAATTGTGAAATTGCAGCGACTGGAATGGGCGGGACATATACAAAGGATGAACGACGATCGCATGCCCAAAAAGGTGATGAACGCGTAACGAGTGGACGGGGCCAGATTGCGTGGACGACCGAGAGCCGGATGGGAGCATTCTGTATGTGAGGACGCCCACCAGCTGCTAGGCTTTCGGAATTGGAGGACAAGGTCGCATGACCGCGACAATTGGAGATTTTCAATCCAGGCGGTCAAGGCCCGACGTGGGGCTATCGTGCCATAAAGAAGAAGAAGAACTAGTTTTCCTAATTAGTAAGACACACAAAATTTGTGTGACCACAAGACCCCTTGACCCCCCCCCTTATCTATGCCACTGGGCTGAGAGATGCAATCAGCCGGGCAATTTATCTTAAACTAATTAAATAAAGCACAGGTCTCGCAGTAAATTTTTTTGCAGTAGAAATAAATGTAAATTTTTCACCCGGGGAAATATAGAACTTAACTTCAACCAGAAAAAAATAAAAATTAAATAATATTCATTTCGAATAAATTTTAAATATATTTATGCATATTTTAAGAGTATTGAACTATACTTATAACTTAATTTTACGATAAAATTCATAAATCCTAGAATTAAATTTGAACATGCACAATTTCTTTTAATGGTTTCATTCTTTCAGTCCAATATACAATATATTTAAAACGAATAAATTTGATTAATATTAGATGAAACACGTGATTTATATACAATAAATTAAAAAAGAAAAAAAAATATTATGAATATACACCAGTTTAACTCCTCAAGCAGTCGATCTTCTGTTAGGGTTATTTACAGTAATAACGGGACGAAATCCTCGATCATCGGCCGTATAATTAACAATATACTCAATACCGTCGGTATCGAAATATTTGTATGATCCTTTTACGACGTATGTTTGTTCTTTGGTTCCCATATTTTCAAAAATACCATTTTCAGCACGTGTTTGTCCGTCTTTTGTTTCGTATCTAAAATGTGAAAATGAAAGAAAAAAAGTAAATTAAAATTTAAGAATTCTAGTAAATACTGTTAGTTTCAAAATTATTATAAGTGATTAATAAACGGCCTGGAAAAATTCCTTGCTCTTCCAACATTTTACTAAACAGATAAATTATTGGGACACATTAATGTGAATTAATAGTACTATTAAAAAAAATTCTAAATTCATTCAATTCATTTTGGCATAATTTCCGTCGTTATAATTTAGACAGGATCGAAGCACTTTTTTGAATGTAAGAGTTTATCTGAAAAAAAATATTGAATGAAATTGATTTCTTTGTTTGTCAACTGTGACCTATTACATAACAATGTGCTGAAAAAATGCTTTTAAATTGTATAAATTATCACTGAACAATAAATAGATTCAATTCAACATAAATGCGGAAACACGTTCTCAAGGAGAATCATATATGAACAAATCCATTGTACTCGTCTCATGACTAGAATTTGTGACTTGTTCCATTTCTAAAGATTTCTATAGTCACAAGTATAAGAAATAAAATTCTCAACAACTTACGTGAACTTGTATTTATCAGCTTCATATTTACTCTCATAGCTGATTGGTGGAGCGTCACGTCCCAATTCCTTTCCGGTCAAGTAGCGCACCTTTCCACGTCTTCCGGTCGCATCTTCCTTTTCAGTGAGAATTTTATTTTCACTGAACGCTTTGGGGGCTGATGTGGTGGCGGCGACACTTTGGAAGCGACGAGCGGTCGGAATTGGTTCCGAATGGATAACATTGATGGGAATAAGTCTGGGTTCGACCGTAGCGGAAGGTCTTGCTGATCGAGTCCTGGCGCTATCGATTGTATCGGGTTTCAGGACTTTAATGGACAGTAGATCTGATTTTGGGGTAGGTTCATCATTTTGGCGAGCTTTGCCCAGACGTGATCGGGACCGAAGAGTGGGCGGTAGGCTGGTGGTTGTTTGACGAATGCGTGATGTAGTTTTGGGTGCTGGGGTTGTTGTGGTAGTTGTTGTTGTAATTCTTTCTGTGGTCGTTGCTCTAGCCGTAGTAGGCGCCACAGTAGTTGTGGGGGCAGCAGTGGTAATCCTTTCTGTCGTTGTAGGCGAAACAGTAGTCGTACTTGTACTAATTGTTGTAGGTATCGTAGTAGTAACAACAACTGTTGTAACCGCGGGTTCTTCCGTTGATGAAACTTCTACAGGTTCCGCTTCAGTAACTATCGCTTTTTCCGTACTAATATCCCCATCTGCTGCCACTGTTGTCGCGTCATCCGCTCGTGTTGCACTTAACAATGCCACTATCACTAAAATTATCTAAAACACAATAATTAATGCAAATTGCCACCAAACACTTCACTTCTATTCAATAATCCGACTGTTTTCCCCCAAATACTTACAATTGACTTCATACTGAGTCTGAGAAAATTCTATACTTCTACAAAAAAATGTATCACGATACGTTGTTGTCGATTGCGAATCTCAAGTCGTTCTTATCACAAATAATTACATCACAACGGCTTTTATACTTGTACGAATTTTTCAAAAGATGCCAAATTGTTTATGTATATGACAAATTCGGCTATTTTTAAACTAATTGAGCCGCGACGGACATAAACCATATGATGAGACCATCAGGAGCATCATTAACACACAAAAGAACAACAATTCGCGGTATACAAAACGCCACGCCGCATATATGAGCTGTGAATTATAAAAATATATAAATGCGAATTTTATGTGAGCTGGGGCATAGTATAGTCGTGTTTTATTAAATTAATAAAAGAAACCAGTTCGTCTTTTAAGCGACAAAAAAAAGAAAAGAAGAAAACCTATTCATGATGGATTTGTTACTTTTGCTTTCGGAGTGACCCATCTGTTCTGTTGCCTTGTTGTTTGCCCGCGATTATATGCTGTGTGATAGCGGTCGCAGCTCGGATTACACCACCACGATTAACAAGATATCAGGGGAGCTCCTTGTTCTTTAACAACATTACCTGTATTTGGGACGGTCGTTTTTGCTGATAGGAAAGATTGATAAAATTTATCGAAAATAGATGAAATCATATGGGTTCAGCGCAAAATAAAAAATTAAATTTTGCAAATAGCATTAGATCATCCTTGGATGTTTTTAGAAGGAATTTTTATTCCATGATATCACTTTTTATCAGGTGCACAGCGGAGCCTAGATGTTGTCACTTATTTTTACCTGTAAGCCATTAACGATGTACACACGCTTCATCCGAATCAAAAGGATAGCACGAGGCGTACCTCAAATAACTGCATGAGCTGCATTGCAAAAGACGTAATATGCTAGTCAGAAAACAAGCGATATATCGAATATGGAATTTGTACGAGTATTTCGGGCTAGGCAGCTATATATGGCAGTGACGTATTAACAAGGATAATACACCTTTCTTCGCTTTGACCCCTTTCTCACAAAATGACGCCATTTCTGGACGTGCCGTCATCAATTGTCACACAACAGATTAGCAGCAACCAGGCATATCGACAAGTGCCAGTGCATTCTCAGTTGTTTAGAAGTCAAAGTTTCTCGCTTGAATCTTTCGTTTTTGAATGACAAAATGCAAGCAGTTTTTAAAAGGGGCGTTCCTAGAACTTTCAGCATGGATTTTGGGAGCTTTCACCCATGGATTTTGGGAGCTTTCTAGATAAGTCAAAGTCCATTGTCAAAACGATCAACGATATTAGGGACGTTTTATTGTGTTTATCCCGTGCAGGTTTGGGTAGAACTTCATATAAAAAAAATGGCACTTACCCAGGTAAAGTTAACCCGTGCAACTACCCTACACGGGATAGAGCTCAAATGTAGATGGCCGACGCATAGGGGAAATATGAGGGAATTTGTTTTTTCAAACCAAATGTGAGAGTTTTTCTAATCACGAGAAAAGATTTTGCAAAGAAATAATCATCTTTTATGATAAAATCCACCACATTAAAAAAATAAGCCGACGAAAGCGAGTCAAAGATGCACAAAAACTGTCAAATGTCAGCTGTTTGGTCTTAACCGGGATGTTACCCGCGATCGTTTTTTTCGAGTCAGACTTACACGCGATATGAAAAAAACGTCGCTAATAATGCACTGTCTTGACGATAAACCAAAATTCAGCCACCTATTATTGAGAACATTCAATGAACAAAATTCACTAAGAAAATTACCCGCCATCGAGCCCTTTCTCCGCTGAATGAGAATCCGCAATTGAATCGCTCATCGCAGAAACCACCTAAGTACAAAAAGTGAATTTTTTTAGGTGACGACAAAAAAAAAACTGTTGGTGTTCGAGAAGTAATAAAAAAAATAGAAAACAAGTTCACGACGCATCCCATGATTCAGTGGAGTGAGACAAGGCTGCATTTTGTCAGTGTACTAGTAGGTACTAGTGAGCGCGCTTCAAAACCAAAAAATATTGCAAAACAGGCCCTAGATTGGAAGCCATAAGGAGCCAACGCAAGGCGCCGTGTTGGGCGACCAAGAAACACGTGAAGATAATCGGTTAATAGCAAGGCTGAAGTTGAAGTTGGACCCGTTAGTCCAATTTCGTTTAAATTCCAGCATGCTTCCGTTATGCGTGGGAGAGAGGAGAAGGTAACAACTTTTAAGTCCGTCATTACCACACGAGGCCCCCCACCAAAGGATCATGCATACTAGGTACCAGGTGATCGTATCGTGAGAAAATCTATGAGTACGCGCAAAACAAAATCGTTACCCCATTCAATCTTATATTAGGTCCCTTTTTTTAGGGTTAAGCACTGGACAAAACAGCGGACCTATAATATTTTTTTCATAATACTGAACGAGCTCGAAAGCATAAAAACAAGTAAGTTGTACAGATCAGAGGGGATATACATGCACATGCCCACGAGACTATTTGAATCGATGTCTTCAGGAAGCTGTAGTTTTTCAAAGCTGTTGCTTGAGTAAACCAACTGAAGTCGCAGCCCTAAGGGACGGGGGGGGGGGGGATCCTAATGAAGAGTACATGCTCTAAATGAGCCGTACCGATAAATCTATCGAAGTTCCAAACTGTTCGCCACACCAGAAGATAAATTTGCAAAAGTCAAGAGTTGCTTGGCAGGCGAGATGACCCACAACCACAAAATGTAGGGTCCTAACTTTTCTTTGGGAGGGTTGGCTTCGTCTCTATGCTATGCTAATGAAATTAAAAGTGTTTCTAATGCATCCATATGCATCTTGCTAACCTTTTCCTTAACCCTTTTTCTTTTTCATCAGTTTTGGATCATGCGTTATCAATTTTTTTCTGATAATAATTATGAATCTGAACGATGGTCAAAATTTGGTGATACGAAAGAGCTGACACTATACAAAAGTTCATCTTTAATATGTCCGGGGTGGCAGGTCGGGTAAATCCGGCCCTAGGTATATATTTTGATTGGTTTTCTACTGCAATAAGCCTTTATATTAGGCTAATGTCTAAAGGGTCTGAGACTCTAAAGAATACGCCAACAATTAATAATGTATTAATAAAATAAATTGATATTTGACTGATCATCATGTCGAGAGCTTCGGTACATACATATGTATGTATTACAAAATATAATAAAAATATTTCATTTACATCTTGTAACGGAAATAGGAAATTTATATGCATACAATAGTTGCGTTTTATTGCTATCTCGGGCAAATTTGGCTCGAAAAAACAATCGCGTTTAACTTCTCGGTTAAGACCAGTTGTTCTGTCAAACAGCTGACTCCTGACAATTGTTTTGCATCCTTCTCACTCTCGTCGGCTTATTTCTTAGATTTAATGGATTTCATCACAAAAGACGATTATTTATTTGCAAAATCTAAAACCACCACTTGAAAGATTCTCACATTTGGTTTGAATTGTTATTTTTTACACGTACGCCAACATAGAAAAACAAAGTTGCCGATTTTTTTGCCTATGCATTACATCCAATTTCTCTAAACTTTATCCCGTGTTGTGTAGTGACACGCTTGAATTGAAACATACCTGGGTAAATTTCATTTTTTTATAGGGAGTTCGTTACCCATACCTACACGGGGTGTAGGAAAAAAACGAACCTAAATATTTCTATCGCAAGTATACAGGATGTCCAGAAACTACCACATAATCGCACCGAAAAATGATTCCTCATGTGATTCCAGCAAAAACGCGTTCAAAGATTAAAAACAAAATAATTTCCTTAGATTGCAAACACACACACACAGCGATTCCATGGATTCGAATCCAGGGATTTGCCGTGAGCGTGCGGTCTCGTATTCTGATATCAAATGTTTCTCGCAGGGAACAAGCTTTCTTCAAAAAACAGAACTAAAACCTCACTAAAATCGGACAACCAGTTTAGTTTTCAGAGAGAACCTCAAAGTCAATTACATATTTGTGTTTTCACCTTTATAAGAGGGTTACTAAAAAAGTTTCTAGAAAACAGATGAAAACGATTTTTTTTTGTTTTCAAAAATGGCTTTATTGGTTTTCAAAATACATATTCGCCATGAGCATCTATACACTTTAGCATGCGCTGAAACCAAGCTTTTTTTCCACTTCGATGGAGACACCTCCAAAACATGCCTTCTGAACGCTTCAACAGCTGCTTTGGACGAAGAAAACCGTTCACCACGTAATTTATTTTTAATAAATGGGAATAAAAAAAAATCATTCGGTGCCAAGTCATGGCTGTAATACTTGAAATAGATTACGCGCATCAGCAGAAGCATCGGCAGAATTTCATAGCTAATGCCAAGTCTTCTGCTCAACATTTTTGTCAGCAATGTAAAATGCATTGCGCTTGACGTTTCGCGATGCCGATACTGCTGCTGATGCGTGTAATCTATTTCAAGCATAAGGCGGATAACCCGTCAATTCAGTGTTTTGACCGGTTAAATAGGAGCTAGTTTGAAGATGTGTGAGAGCTCGCATTGTCATGATGTAGAATGATTCGTCTTCTCGTGTTCGTTTTGCGAATTTCCCCGAAGACATCGGGGAAGCAAATGGTCGTGTACCACTTGAAATTGACCGTACTACGTTCCTCAAGTGGAACAATGGTAATACAGTGCCCATTCGGCCGAAGAAACAGGGCACCATTTGCCTTGCAGTGCTTCGTGCGCGAACAACTTTTGTTGGATTGGGTTCGTCTTGGAACACCCACACGGTCGACTGCTGTTTAGTTTCCGGCTCGTAGGCATAGATCCATGATTCGTCACCGGTTTTATTCACGTCATTTGATGCACCGTTATGGTATTTTTTTATTATTTTTCTGCACCAATCGACACGAGCCTTGTTTTGAGCTATTGTCAAATAATGCGGGATCCAACGGGAACAAACTTTTTTTACGGCCAAGTGTCCATGCAGCATCGAATGTATGGCCGGGGGAGAAATGCCCAAGGATGCCTCTATCTCACGGTATGTCGCATGCCGGTCTTGCGTAATCATTTCACGCACGGCAGCCACGTTTTGCGGCACAATGGCTGTTTTTGGACGACCTTCAGGAAACTCGTCCTTGAGCGAATTACGCCCACGTTTGAACTCCTTAAACCAGTTATAAATTGTCCGACGAGATGGTGCTTCATCCCCAAATGCAAAATTCAGCCGATCGAATCACTGTTCTTGTGATAATCCAACTTTAAAATCGTTGCACGAAAATGTTCACGTGTTAATTTAATTTTTTTTTGCTAAATTGACTTTTTTAACTAACTGTAACTTACACGAGTATGATGCTTGAAATAGATTACGCGCATCAGCAGCAGCATCGGCAGAATTTCATAGCTGACAAATATGCTGAATGCCAAGTCTTCTGCTCAACATTTTTGTCAGCAATGTAAAATGCATTGCGCTTGATGCTTGAAATAGATTACGCGCATCAGCAGCAGCATCGGCATCGCGAAACGTCAAGCGCAATGCATTTTACATTGCTGACAAAAATGTTGATCAAAAGACTTGGCATTCAGCATATTTGTCAGCTATGAAATTCTGCGGATGCTGCTGCTGACGCGCGTAGTATATTTCAAGCATCACTTGTTATCAAAGTGTTCTGAGCAGGTATATGCTAAAAAAAACTTTCTAATTGAAATAACATATTTCACGAAAACGTACTAGAACATGTCTAATCTAAAAACTTTCTTAGTATAGCCTATACGTATATTTATTTCCAAAGATTTTAATCCTTAAACGCTTACGGCAGCTAAAAAAATCTAAGAGTCACAGGTATGTCCCGGACGGTTTTTTTTTTGCTGAAAACGACACCAGGAATATTTTCCGGTGCGTTTATGCGATAGTTTTCGGACACCCTGTATTTTTTCTTCTTTTTCTTTAATTTTGCTATCATTCAAATGCAAAATTACAACGTGATTGATTTATTGCAATTTCTTAATTTTACGCGTCTCTCTCATCTCAGTCGTACAATGCATCTATGTAGGTATGTGTTGCATTGCAACATTATTATCGAAGAAGTGCATTTTGCAGAAAAAAATTCAGTTTTACATACTTTTCTTACATCTACGTGCATCTGTTGCAATTTCTATAAGAAGTAGGTGAATATGCATCTATAAAAAACCATTGACGAGTATGGAAGCTAATCAGTTTCAAAGTTACTATTTTTCCGCAATCAATCTAATGTGGAGCGTCTGATAAATATTAAAAGTTCAAGAAAAAAAATGATTTTGGTAAGGATATACAAAATATCAGTTAAAGTGAATGTGAATGGCGAATGCAAAATTTTGTCCTTTTTTAGTTACAAGTTGCCACTATTCTGGCCGTTTCGATTGCTGTTCAAAGTGCTGGTTATCCTCCGCGAAATGGTGGATCAGAAGGAGCTGGTGGCGGAGGTGGTGGCAACGGAGCTCCTGCTGTGCCGATTATTAAATTGGAAAGTGAACTGAAACTGGATGGATCATATCAGGTAAAAATGTGTCTTAACTCGTAACAGTATAAGAAGGTATCCAAAAGGATATTTTTTATTAAAACATTTCCAAAAATTAATAACGCAATTTCGTTTACACAGTACGAATATGAAACTGGTGACGGTATTCAAGCCCAAGAAATGAGCTATGTGAAAAATCAAGGAATGAAGGACAATGAAATCAAAGTAGCCGAAGGATCGTACTCGTACATTAGTCCCGAGGGAAAGGAAATTCAAATTACCTATATTGCCGATGAGAATGGCTTCCAACCGCAAGGCGAACACTTGCCCACACCGCCACCAATTCCGCCGGAAATTCTAGAGGCACTGGCCAAAGGCGGTTGCGATCAGGATGAAAAAGAAGAAAAACCCAGTCCCGGTTACTTATATTAGTGTGGAGAATAAGGTTCAATGGAAATTAGTGCTAAATAGATGAATTAGCAAATTTATGTTTGTGCTTAATATTATAATAATTAATTATGTTAGGTATAGTGGTATACGAGACGAATCAAAAATTCGAGTTTAGCAATTTCATTCGATATAGTCTAATCAATCTCCATGGTAAGCTAATCGTGGAAATTGATTTCTATGAATTCCTATTTCGGATTAGTCCTGCTCTGCTAAGGCCGCATATAGACGGCGAACCATCGATTTAACTGAATATTAATTCAATTAACTCCGTGGATTCGTGGTGTATGTGCGGCCCAAGAGTGATCTCTCTACTGTCGTATACTTACCGAGAATCCGAATCCATTTTTTGAATTCTTCGCGTTCTGTCAAAATCATTTATTTGCTTAGATTTTTACAGAACGAAAATAAAAAAAATGGATTCTAATTCTCCGTGTATATGTGGCACAAGACCACAACCGCGGCTTCGACTCAAACAATTTTATGAATTTTCCACCAAGTCGCAGCCGTTCCTTGGACAACGCACTATAATGGGCCATGTGACATCCTTTGTGATGAACTTGGATCTGTCCGGCTAAAGAACTTTTGTTATTTTCATATGATAAATCGTAGCAAAACAAAGTCAATAAATACAGTATTAAAAAATCTTATTTCTTTAAAAAAATGCAACAAATTTTTATTAACTTCATTTAATTGACAAAAATCATGTTGTCAACTAATTGGTGTCCGAATTTCTTTTACATTTGCAATGTCTATTATCGAATGTAATAAAGTTAATCAATACGTTCATGAAACTTGTATATACATAATGCACATAAAGGCTCCAATTCGAATGGTATAGAGGACACAAAAGAAAATAAATCTTTAAAAATATATAACATGCCAATAAAATACACAAACCTCGTTTCTACAAAACATCCTAATCGAAGAACGTGTTTTCTTTTTACCATATATACACCAAAAATTGCGACTTTGCAATAATATTTGTATTATCGTATCAATAAAGGTGAACTTGCACATAATATTCATTTTTAAATTTTTTTTCGTTTTCTTTATTCAACAAAATTAAATCTGATGTGCTAAAAAAACCTGAGAATTTTTATAAATTCATCCACAAAACAACTTATTTATTCACACTATTAAAATTCCATAGTATAGTAGAAGCGCGAGTAGATTATATTATGTATTTATTGATTAGACGGTGCATACTTACGACGCAACGTTATCAAAAATTATTATTGAATTAATTAATTAAAATAAATTTATTCATTTTTAAACAATTATCACTCAAAATTCATGATTAATTGTCTTTGTCTATAAATGACGCATAGAGGACTTTGGGAAATCTGTATCTAATCATTCAATATTAATGATTCAGAATTAGTATGTGAAGAACCAGATTTCGTAGAGGCGAAACGATGCGTTGTACTGGTTTATCAATTTAGAGACGCGCTTTATCAATGATTCATCTCATGGAGACATAAATGTATATGCCGTCAGCATTAACATCATCGACAAATTTCAATGTTACGTGACGTGATTGAAGACGACGCGATTTATCCATTTGACATAGTATCAGTCAAATATGTATACATATATACCAAAATTCGATTTTAGACTTAAAAATAAAATATTATTATGTACGTATAGAAGGAAATATTTTATCGGACGTCTGCAGGTTATCATCAAACAATAAATTTAATTGATAATCTGATATTATAGGTATTATACTCGTCTTGATGTAAACATCGGATTTAAATTACAATTTTCTGTTTTTAAGTATGACATAACATTTCTGTTTTAATAGTTTTGCAGTGATATCAAAATGCGACATTTTTCAGTCGAAGGAATGAGATTCGGTAACACCAAGAAAATAAATTCTATTTTTAATAAATAAATATGTTTTACTAAAATTTGATCTAGTATCTGGCTTCCTTGATTTTTTGAAGGTCGGGACCACGGAACTAGTAAATGAGAGCTGGGCCCAAGCAACATATTTAGTAGCAAGAACTAATGCTTTTGGTTCCGCCACTTTATTAAGTTTCAGTTACGTTTTTGACACCCAAATATTAACTTCATCGTAACAAATCCTGTAAAGTACTTTTTGGGACGTTCTAGGATGGTAGTAGTTGGAACTTTGTAGTGAACGAAATATTGCTACTACATATTCGACAAGTACAGGGGAATGGTACGGTTTTGGTAACCCACTTTGCTACTACATAGTGAGCAACTCTAAAGTAATATTTTTAAGTGGCCAAACCGTAGCAGTATAATTTATTTGTATCTTCGAATACTTTCTACTTTATAGTCAAATTAGGAACTATATAGTTGCTAGTGTTACTACAAAGTCCGATTGGGGACTTTAAAGTACCATTTGGAGCTGTCGAATATCATTTTCTACCCATTACGAAAAAGTAGCTATTTTTCTGATGAAACAATTTAGAACTTCTTTGTTTTAGGTAACTATTTGGTTTGCTGAATATTTAGACCTATAAAATTAAAAAGTGGAAGAACAAATTAACTTTATTTAGTTGGGGTTTGTTTCGAGAATTTATTCATGAAATCATTAGAAAATGAGAGGGCATCACTTTTTTTATAGGTAGAATATCCACTTCCACAGTGAAATTGGCTTGGCACGAGGTTTTCTTGATCAAATGTGCTTGGAAATGATAACATTTATGTCATCACTCAATTAATTTCTATATTCTTCGGTTGTCTGAATAAGCTAAAAAACACAACTTTAGCAAATGTGTAAATGCGTATGTAAATCCATTCAATTATGTTTACTCAAATTTGGTCGATTTTTACCTACACATTTTCACACCTATGATTGTGTGCGAAGACGGGACCAATAAAGTCCCAATCGCGTGGTTGGACAAACAATGGCACTTGGTTGGTGACTTCAATCACGTTGCAAGTTACTGGTGGCAAAGGAGCCCTAGTCACCAAACTTTTCATTCCCCATATTAGTGACTTTTCGGTGACAAAAAGGTCCTTGTCACTGAACGATTGAAAGTATTTGCTACTCTCAAAGGCAATATTGGAGTGGTGTATATACGTTATCGCTACTAAAAATGCTAGTTGGGGGAGGTGATATAGAACAAAAGATTTCCGTCTGTTCCGCAAACACATATTTTCGTTCTGATCCCCTAACCGCCGTTTCTTAGGATCAGAAATAATGTCCGTTTTTTTTTCGTTTACACGTTCCACAGAGGAGTTCCCCATATATTTTGCTATTGGAAAAAAAGGCACAAAAATTATATCTCTACCCTCTACCATTACCCATTACACAGTAATATTGTACTTTTTATAATTTATACAGTGGCGGAAAATGAACACTTTCTCTAAATAGTGTCATTGGCTGATTTCATTACTAATTTCTGAGTAGAAATAATGGTTTTAAATTGGGAAAGGTGGAAATTTTGCAAAATCAAGAGGAAACACTGTGCTTAACCAAGGATGATTATCTAAGTTTTGGCATGTAAAAGTGAATCAATTTTAAAATAAAAGCAAAGCATATTTATGAGTGAAGACGATAAATGTTTCAAGAAATGGACACCAGAGGGCGGTGGAAGGGGTTGTTGTGTTCAACACCGGCAGTTGCCCGGCGTTTTGGCTAAAATACAAATTAAAAAATTGAAAAGCCAAAAGGAAAAACCCAATATCAACCTCGATTTAGTGGAAAGGAAACTATGGAAACTACAGATGAAATAAAAAGGGGCGAAATAAAATCTGTGTCACTTGTGAATAGTGGGTTAACTGCAAATTATGACATTTTGGGAAATCGAAGTTGAATGTTTGCACTGTTTTCCAAAATCGACAAATAGGTAAAGAGCCAATTCTTGGTAATGGAAAAGTTGGAAATTTTGTGGGCTTCACGATGGCTAATTATTATTTTCAAAATATGATTTTATACCCCTCACATTGGGCGTTGAAGTGCAATTAACCTTGACAAGAAAAAAATCAATTGGTAGAAAAATCATCAGACTAAATAATGCATATATTTTTTAATCAACATTACAACTAAAGTCGATGGAGCGATATTAGGTCATATGTCAGGACATACTTTAACCCTTAAAATTGTCTTTTATCAAATATGAAACATATCGAAAAATGTCCTATAAATTGCTGTGCGGAATTAATATGAACAAAATGGTGAATATGTGCATTGCATTTGTGTAATTTCAAATGAAAAAAAAAATATTCAAAATAACGGTATTTATCGTAAATTGATTTAAGTGGTGTCATTTTGATCATTTTCGAGACTGTAATTTTTATATAAATTGAGTTTTGGGATATGACTCAGATTTGATACATTGCGCATTTAATTCATGCATTTCACTATTCTTTGTGATGATGATGAAATAGCATGTGTGAATTTCAAGATAATGGGAAATTATGACTTTAATTTCTTTAGCACCCAATTGTGTTAAGGTTCATTTTAATCCTAAAAAAAATCCACTTAAAAAAATACTTCCGATTCCTTTAGCGATTCTATTACCTAGTCTTTTGATTTCATATGTTTACAGAAAGCGGGTTTCGTCTTGTGTAAAGTTAAGTATGTTAAGACTGATGCAAATTAACCCTTAGAGGGGATTCACACTACTGATAAGATTTACTAAAGCCACTAGATAGATAGATAGAGTCGAACCCCGCCTACTAGACCAAATCGTATGTCATAAAATTAAAAAAAAACATCGCGAATTGTACTTGCATTATTCAAATTGTAGTACAATATGGTACAAACGTTAACTAAATCCAGGATTTAGTAAGTCTTGTCGGTAGTGTGTATCCCCTTTTAAGGGGCGATTCAGACTATCGACAAGATTTACTAAATCTTAGATTTAGTTGACAGTTGTACTATATTGTACTGCAATTTGAATAATGCAAGTACATTCTACGATGCGTTTTGAATTTAATGACATACGATTTAATCTAGTAGGCGGTTTTCGACTCTATTAATTTAGTGGTTTTAGTAAATCCTGTCCATAGTGTGAATCCCCTCTAAGTATTGATTAAATATTTTTTATTGTTTTATTCTTTAACAAATAAAATAAATATTAATAAACTGTTCAAAGATTCAGTTTACTCTGGAGATTTTATTTCAGCAGCTAAAGTAAATTAAATCTAATGAAAAGGGATTTCAAGCTGCTGAAAAATAATTATACTTTGTATCTATTTATTGCTAATTCACCTAAAATTATATCATATTTTGTAGAGATTTCTGATATTTTACGGAACTCCTCACTAAAACCATCATAACTAAAAATATTTATATCGAAATGTTTTTTAATTAAATTTTCACATGGCGTTAAAGATTTCGAAATAAATTTTTTTAGTTATGTTTGTTTTGTTTGAGGAGTTTCGTAAAAATATCAGAAATCTCTACAAAATGTGATTTATTCAAAGATATAATTTTAGGTGAATTAGCAATAAATAGATAAAAAGTATAATTATTTTTCAGCAGCTTCAAATCCCTTTTTCATTAGATTTAATTTACTTTAGCTGCTGAAATTAAATATCCAGAGTAAACTGAATATTTGGACAGTTTATTAATAATTATTTTATTTGTTAAAGAATAAAACAATAAAAATCTTCAATCAATGCTTAAGTGTTATTTTCCGAAAGAAGTCATGTGCTAAATTTTGAATCTGTTTTTATATCAACACATCAATAAAATTATTTGCATTAAATATAAAGAACTGCTTAAGGGTTAATTTGCATCAGTTTCCAAGATGCCAACCTGAAATTCAGTCCGCAAGTCGTGCGGAAACATAAAAACCACATCCCCAAAAGTACATACGATAATTTTTAACGAACCAATTTGTTATGATCCAATCTTAACCTACTTAACTTTATTATTTATTAAAATGGACTCGAATCCACGGATTGGATTCAGCCATAGGGTTTTTTTTATAAATAAATCATAATTGGCGTAAATATGTTTCAACCAAAAAACTTAACTAACGTAACTAACGCTTGTAATTGGAACACCATGTCATACAAATGTAGAAGCCTAAATTTAATTTATTAACGTGTGAAGAAAATGATAGGTTCGGTCAACGGCCTTTTATCCTTAGATGTGTTACAATTCGGAAATAAGCTTTATTTATCAATAGAGAGTTTTAGCAAGTCGTTGGAAATAATACGACATAGTTTGACATTCCATATAAAAATTTACTTGCTTACCGTATATGAAACAGTATATCATAATTTAGCATGTCCTAAGGAGGCATGGATGATGATGATGAAACAGTCAAAATTGTCGGATCGCGATTTTTAGTAGTTTAAAACTCTCGCAAAAGTTTTACGTACGATTCGCGCGGGAGTTTTTCTTAGAAATTGGGAATTACGTATACGGTTTTTTATACGTCAGTGTAAAACTCTCTAATAATTTCAGTAAATAATACCTTATATCTTGACTGAACTTTCAGTAAAAAAATTCAAACACCATTGTAGTTTCAACGAAAACTAATCGACCTAGCAGAGATTCTAGGCCGTACACACACGGCGAATCCTAGGATTCTAATCCATGGATTTTATAAGTTGTTTTCTCAATTTAAATTAGGGTGTTTGTTGATTTTGTTTGTTTATTGTTAGGAGATTTGTATATTATGTTGCTTTCAGCAACTCCCAAATCAAGAGACGCGAGAGCGTCTCGCCCGCCAAAGGAAAAAGAAAAACGAAAGCGAACAAGTCTATGATTACCGGAGACAACTTGCTTTTTTGTTTGATCAGGCTACAGCCTTCCAGGCAACAGCCCCCAAAAAAAATTTTTTACCAAAATATTCCACATATCCTGTTCTAGTGCCTTTCCAAATAAAATCTTCGATCGGCACAATAACGGGTAAGATATATGCAATAAACGGTGAAATTTTCACCCTCACAGACTTAAGCGAGTAACCCAATTTCAGAATGAAGTCTACAGTTGCAGAAAGACTTGCTTCTACTGTCTCTCTTCGTGATGGGATTTTTATGAAATTTGGAACGAATGATCCTCTGGTGGTCCTTCTAAAGAATCAATGTCTTCCATTTAGATAAGTGGATGGAATAACGGTAAATTAATAGGTAAAGTTAACAAAAGATTTCCAACAATTGCGTCTTTCGGCTCATCGCATTGACCATTTTTTAAAACACACTGCGGCATTGGGACATCTAGATATTGGGACACCGGGAGACTGGGAGACTAGGATCTTGGGGTAGTGAGATATTAGGAAATTGGGACATTAGGGTCTTGGGACATTAGGACATTGGGGCATTAGGCACAATGGGGAAACAGGGACGTGGGGACATCGGCATATTGGGGCATTGGGACATCGGGATATTGGGGCATTGGAGCATCATGATATTGGGACAATGGGATATTGGGATGTTGGGACATTAGGACACTGGGAGACTGGGACATTATGACCTTGGGTCAATCGGACATTGGGACACTGGTACATAGGGGCATTGGACCACTGAGACATTGGAATGTTGTGACATTGGGACATCGGGATATTCGCTCATAGGGGCACTGGGATATAAGAACATGTGAACATTAGGGTCTTGGGTCATTAGGACATTGGAATATTAGGACATCAACACATTAGGACATTGGGACATTATGTACACTGGGGAAACTGGGACGTGGGAACATTGGGGCACTGGGACATCGAGATATTAGAACATTGGGACATTGGGATATTGGCACATTGGGATATTGGAACATTGGGATACTGGGACATTAGGGCACTGAGATACAGGGACATTGGGGCACTGGGATATTAGGACATTAGGCTATTGGGACCTTGGGACACTTGGTATACTGCGACATTGGGCCACTGACCACTGGTACATTAGGACATTGGGATATTATCACATTAGGATACTGGGACATTTGGGACATTGGGGTACTGGGATATTAGGAAATTGGGGCATTAGGACCTTGGGACATTAGGACAGTTAGACATTGGGATATTAGGACATTAGGTGAGAGACTGTGACATTGGGATATTCCGATACTGGGACATTGGGACACAAGGGTAGTGGGACATTCGGACATTAAACCATTGGGGCACTGTGATATTTGCAAATTGGGACAATAGGACCTAAATTGGGACACTGGGACATCAGGATATTGGGACATTGGCACATTAGGATATTAGGACATTGGGACACTGGGATATTAGAACATTGGGACATGAGGACACTGTGAGAATGGACCTTAGGGCATTAGGACATTGGAACATTGGGACACTGTGACATTGGGACAATGTGACATTGGGACACTGGGTCAGGGGGGCATTAAGACAGATCGGTAACAGAACGTTAACAAAGCGTTGGTAAGGCAACAACAGAGCGTTAGCATATCGTTAACAGAGTGTTAACAGAAAATTAACAGAGCCTTAACAGAACGTTAACAGAACGTAAATCGAGTAATAAAAGAAAGGTAACAGACCGTTTACAGAGCGTTAGCCGAATGATTAAAGAGAATTAAGAGCACATTAACAGAATGTTAACAGAGCATTAACGAAAAGATAATAGAGTGTTAAGAGAACGTTAATAGAGCATTAACAGAGTTAACAAGAAATTAACAGATTACTAACAGAATGTTAGCAGAGCCATAACACAAAGATAACACAAAATCTATTTTGCACAAAATACATATTAATAAACTATACCCATTTCATCCCAAAATTATTTTTAAAAAAGCTCAGCAACAGCCATTTGTGGCGTATTTGCAATTGCGTTTGCAGTATCTATTTATTTTAAAGAAGACCCTGTGAATATAACTTATGATATTAAATTTATGGAATATGCTGAACAAAAACCTATCGAAACTTTTCCCAAAACAAAAATATTAGTTGGCTATTTAAGTATGCAAAAATATATGATATCTGACCAAAAACAACAAAGTTGTAAAAGTTACCCCGCCAAAGAAAAATTCATCTGCCGCAAAAAGAATACATATCTCTCCAATCCGCTGCTCATATCTAATTTTGTTTGCTGGATGTACTTTTGTTTTAGGTGTAAATGCTGGAGAGGTTTAAATGTACAGGACTACTTCTTAAAGTAATTTGGAGGGAGCCGTCAAAGTGGCACTGAATAAAATGTTAAAGCTCCCACCAAATTACTTTAAGAAGTAGTCCTGTACATTTAAACTTCTCCAGCATTTACACCTAAAACAAAAGTACATCCAGCAAACAAAATTAGATATGAGCAGCGGATTGGAGAGATATGTATTCTTTTTGCGGCAGATGAATTTTTCTTTGGCGGGGTAACTTTTACAACTTTGTTGTTTTTGGTCATAAGATTGACCATGGATCCTTCTATCGAAGCTATTACAGTTTTTAAGTTATTCATTGACTTTTAAAGTATTTAACGAATTTCAACAGTGTGTATTGTATACAATTACAAAAAAAAATATTCGTTTTATAGTAGGAGCTGTATTGTGACTGAATTTACCCTCCGAAAAAAAATTATTGTTGTTTATACGATATAATGAAAACAAAGCTAAACAAAAGCACTTATAAAGCATTTACTCGCTTCTGTATCAGGAGTTCTCAAAATTGTATAAAAAGTATTAAAATTCCTGTCCATGTCGAAAATGTTATACCCAATTCTTCAAAACAAACATTTGCCTGATTACTTTTTGACGTAATGTTTTGATTTTATCCGTTCCGCAAGGAACAATATTGATTTATAAAAATCAAAGTTTCCTTTAAGCTACTACTTTCGAAGTGGAGGTTTCTATGGAAGTTCTGCCAACTGATTTCGGCGATTCAAATTGTAAACACACAGTTACACAGAAAGGCGCGTTTGCAAAATTTCATCCCGATAACTTTAAAATTGACTTTGTGAATTGAAGACGTGATGGGATCGTGTACAGCATCGGACATACATTTAGTTAGCTCCCCTTGTAACACTCCTCAATAATAAAATTATAATTAAATGCTTCCTCTGATAAATTGAAAAAAAAAATTGACAAATTTAATACTTTCATTTTTTTACAAAATGTAAAGGGTATAATAAGTAATTATAGAAGTATATCATCCAAATCTAAGCCTAATCCTTCCCAATACTAACCACTTATTTTAGTAAATATTAGGCTCACTTTTAACAATGAAAAGTTCATAATACTTCTGTGTTAAAAATTCGTACCAGTTAGCCCACACAAGTAACAATCTCATTTGCTCACTTAGCCCATCATTCACAACGTTATAGTTCCGTTTCTAATGGTCGTAGTGATTTTTTTAGTATATGTAATGAAAGAGGGACAGTTTATCTCTTCGATTATGCATCTAACTCAAAATCGATAAAATCGGACTTAACTCAATTTTTACTAGTGACACAGAAATAAGGATTAAGGTTCTGTTTAAGTGAAGAAGCACATCGATTACTTTTTTAAGAATCGCGTTATTTTTTAAATTTATCAACTGTATCATTAGTTCTCTTCTAAAGGTCCATCTAGATTGATCGCCAAATGGTTGCGCGTCGAAAAACTGGCATCACGAACAGCCATATTTGGTTTCTACTTAGCATCTACACTAGCAACCAAATGGAGACAGAAAATTATATAACCAACATTTCATTTTGGTGATTGTTTTTAAATTTAATTATCAAAATCGGACTCTGCGCGTTTGAATTATTACATTATATTTCACACAAAATAACGAACAAAAGCTGCAAAATTGTCACTTTTAATTTGACAAGCGGTTGTGGAGGTTATGGGGGGTACCCTTAGTTTTGATCGGATGGTAATAATTTTTAGTGGGGAGCATAATGGAGCTTAGACTAGCCACCCCACAAAATTTTATCTGCCTGGCTCAATTTAAAAAGAAGCTACAGGCATGCCTTTATGAAAAATGTTAGGAGGAGTGAGGGGGGCGTCAATGGTCAGAGCACTCCAATTTTTGGTACAAATCAAATAAATTTTGTTATCAATATATGGACAAGATCTTATGACGGTAGGTCTATTCTATCAAGAGTTACAGTGCGAAATGTAAAACTCAAAAAATGTAAATTCAATATAATACTTTTGGGTCTAAGGTATAATTTTCTGGAAAAATTTCTAGAGTGTTATATATCATTACAAAGGTAATTTTATGTAGTTTGTTTCGTCCTCAGGACATTTCAAGTTCAAACTCATAGTATTCCAGATATTTGCAAACAACTGAATTTTTACCCCTTTGCCACCCCCTCTCTCCCTTAACCCATGGCGCAAATTAGTGTAACTTTTTACTGCGTTAATTAAGCAGTGTATTCAATAATTTGGCATCAAAAATTCCTCTTTTTTCTTTGGATGTTTGGGTTTTGAGCTATCTGTACTAGACTATTATTCTTCTTTCGAGAGCTGATAGCGTAATGTTCCAAGGGTCAGTCCATAGCAAACAAATGACAGGCGTATGTTGTCAACAACTGTTGCTTGAAATACATTTGACGCGTCAGCGTCAGCAGAAACATTTCAATTTAGAACACACGCATTTGCCTTTGATGACCCACATTGACAGCAGCAGCAGAAAAAATGCTTCTGCCGCTGCTGCTGCTGTCAATGTGGGCCATCAAAGGCAAATGCGTGTGTTCTAAATTGAAATGTTTCTGCTGATGCCGATGCTGACGACGGCATCCAATCTATTTCAAGCTTGTGATATTTTGCGTGCGGTTGGCGCCAAATATTTTTTGTCTGTTGAATCATAGGAGATAACGTCCACTAAATAAATATTAAACTATCCGGAGAAATCATAAGATATGAGAAATAAGAAGTCACACAAAAACACACAATACATAAAAGCGTTAAAATAATATTCTGTGAGAACTTTCTTGCCCAAAGGCACCATTTTCAATACAATTTCTTTTCATGCATTTTAGAAAACATCTATCTACATTTGACTCGCCCGATCTGCTCGCGAACGGATTCATTGGATCGTCTAGCATTTAAATGGACAAACTTCGGACAAGGTAGTTTGGATTTCAGCAAAATGAGGGATATAAACACAGTACACATCAACAAAGCCGCACTAGCAGTTCTTTCTATGTTTCATGTTTTACATGTTTTATCGGGATTTGGCTAGGTTCCCCCCAATCTAACTAGCTCTGACTTTCTTATCTATAACAACCCGCGAGATTATGCATTTATGATGGTCCGATCGAAGAGACGCAGCTTATTGGAATTTTATCGGCTCCAACATTTTTTTTGCACACCGGAGAGTGGAGTTTTCAAAAATGTGTTGAGTGTTTGAGCATAAAACAAATCAATCACTTACATCATTCTAAAATTCGTCAGGTTTCCGTGGGCCATTTGTATATTTTTTTCTGGCTCAGGGAATTCAATACTTGAGCTTTAACTTTGGAATTTCAACAAACTCACTAAATTTAGTGGGTAGCTATGACGGCATTGTCGAAAATCTGCCCAAACATAATTGTATGCATTAAACCATTTGCAGCTTCTGCGCTAAAAGAGTGTGTAAAACAGAATACAATCGAAATGTTTGCATTATATGTGTTACTGACAAACTAATCTGAAAGTTCAATCCATCGAATTCGAAGCATATAATGTTTGTTTTTATTACATACTAGCTGAGAGAGCTCGCTTCGCTCGCTCTCTTATCTAGTGCTCGCTGCGCTCGCGTTGTTCGCTTTGCTCACAACTTTACACTTATTTAACTTTATGAGCGATTTTGAATTTATTGGGATCGACGTAAGAGGGGAATCGGGAAGAGGGTCCGATGACCTTTTAGGTAATTTTGTCGTGAGTTCGGCAACACCTCAGCCGTGTCGCTCCGCTAAAAAATTGCGGATATACTCGGATTTCCGAAGTAGTAGCTGATTATGAAATTGCTGTGACCAACATCCAGGATAAATGTTCGCAAAAACGTAGTCACATTTATCTAAGTTACACTGTATTTGACCCAATGACAACTAAATATTCCATACATACAAAATGGAATTTACCGCCACTTCCTTTGAGACTTTCAAAATTTTCTCGGTCTGTAAACTTTCTTCAGCGTAAGATGGATTAAACAAACAAACAATCCGTTATGTGTCCTATCTTGTGTATAAAACGAAGCAGTTTATCGTCAGGATAATCCTAAGAGTTTTTCCTATACTGGAAGTGACGTTATCAAGTGTTCCATGGTAGCCTACCCTACTACAAATTTTCGACATAGTTGCTCGATAGTGTTAAGCAGTGTTGTTTATGTATTTAACAGTTGATTTACCCACCTCTAATACAGTTAAAACTTCTCTGGATAATTATGGCTCCATTACACTACGTCATATCATCATATTTCTATCATATCCCTAAGCTGGTTCGATTTCATTTAGTACACGTATAAAAATTTAAAACGTATGAATCGAGTAGGTTCAATCACTTACTGTACAAAATAGTAAAATAACGATAAAAAGAAGAGGAGTGCACTTCGGGGCATGAAATATAGTTTACGACCGATTAACATACCTAGAAAGGATATATACAAAATTTCATAAAAATCGGTCCAGCCGTTTCGAAAAAATCATATCCTTAAGCCGGTTCGATTTGATTTAGTACACGTATAAAAATTTAAAGCGTATGAATCGAGTAGGTTTAATCCCTTACTGTGCAAAATAGTAAAATAACGATAAAAAGAAGAGGAGGGCACTTCGGGGCATGAAATATAGTTTACGATCGATTACCATACCTAGCAAGGATATATACAAAATTTCATAAAAATCGGTCCAGCCGTTTCGAAAAGATTATATCCTTAAGCCAGTTCGATTTCATTTAGTACACGTATAAAAATTTCAAGCGTATGAATCGAGTAGGTTTAATCACTTACTCTCACACAAAATGGAATTTCGATATTTACCACCACTTCCTTTGATATTTTAAAAAAAATTTTGGTCCATAAACCTTCTCCAATGTAAGACGGATAAAACAAAAAAAGAATCATCCAAATCGGTCCAGTGGTTTAGAAGTTTACTGGCAACAGACACAAATACACGTCCATTTTTATATATATATAGATTCCACATGCGTAGAAATCTACGCGAGAAAAGGAAGTGTAAGTTTTTTTTTGGAGCAGATGAAGGTTAAATAAACGAATCACTTATTTGCCATATCTACTGAAAGTGACAAATAAAATATAAAAAAATATCAACTAGTTAAAAATTCATAATTTCATTTTTCATAATTTTTAAAAATAAGCTCACGAACCGTTAATTCAGAGAAGGCTGAAATACAAATTGCCCTGTTATAACTCGTCTGTTTTGATTTTTTGAATGTCACAATTATTACACATTGGTCTGTCCCGTTTTTCAACTCAAAAGTATTCAATTCGCTACTCTTTTAAAAACGTGATTAATGCTCTAGAGCAGGAGTTCCCAACCTGTACGTCGCGACTCCCTGGGGCGTCGCCAGGATGTTTTAGGGGCGTCGCGGGACGCGCACCACACCGGTCGCTTTCACGCACCAAATTGCTGAGTATCGTACACAAAGTCAAATTATACATATTTACTAAAATTCCTTCACGATAAAAAATAAGACACTGCATCTTATTAGGTTGTTCATACCGCCACAACAACATTTGTGACGTCATGTCATTGCAAGGAACCGAAACACATATTCTTTAACTTTCAGATAAAGTTTCAGCATTTCAAAAGAAACCGAGTTTTTGGAAAAGAAAACTGGAGAGGGGCAGGCAAATTGTTTCCCAGTTTTGCAAAGCTTGCTGCAGGAAAAATCTTTTAGCGATTTAAGTCCAAATTTAAAGTCTACATTTATACAACATTTGGTGACATAAGAAATGCATTTTGAACATTGTTTTCCTGATAAGTTTAAAGAATACAATTGAATTAGAGATCCATTTCAATCGACTCCAACTGCCGAAGAAGAGCAACTGTTAGAGCTATCATGTGATACAAGCTTAAAGTTATGGTTCGACCAATACAAACTATTTGAATTTTGGGACAACGTATCGCAAGAATTCGCTGGTTTTTCTGCTTTTGCAGCAATTAAATCAAAGTACAGGTCAAAACTTAGTTTAGAAAAAAGAACTTAGACTAGCAATTTCGAAACTTCAGCCCAGGTTTGAAAAGATATGCGCACAGAAGCAGGTTCGACCATCGCACTGATTAAAATTTCACTCATTGGCGTGTTTCAAAATAAAATTCTTTATGGTTGAATAAAAAAACTAAGGTAATAATTAACGAAAAATTTGAATTAACAGTTTTGACTTCATTATTTTAATTAAGGGAAGCTTTGAATTAAATTAAAATTGTGTTATTTTTATTTGAATTACACGAAATAGATTTGATTCTGATATTTTTATTGAATTAACGCAAGATTTGAATTAAATCAAAAATATTTTTTTTTTCTATGAAATCGAAGTACACTGAAAAGGCTTATGCCTGGAATGACACATTGCGCAGCAAGCACCGTATTACTGGCACATTCGATGCAGTAGCGTGCTTATAGGCTTCTTGAAATACATCTTTGGCTGTAAATTTATATTTTTCGATGTCAATTTTCTTTCAAACCTAACAGATGCATGCTAACTTCATCTCTAACTCTTTAGTTTATTTTCGACTATGAATTGATTTCATTAGGACAAATTTGTTGTGTTTGAAATTTTTATAATTTTCACCAAACAATGCACTTCCTCCTTCCACATATAGTACAGCTAACTATAACCACACAGAAAACAAAATGTCTTACTAGAGGTGCGTCGCGAAAAATTTTAAGCTGTAAAGGGAGTCGCAGTATAAAAAAGGTTGGGAACCTCTGCTCTAGAGTACTAAATATAAAATATAGCATGAACGTTTGATATGTGCCCGTAATCCTCCCCCTCCTGGTCAAACTCTCTAGGAGGCGCGCCCCACTGGTTGAAAATCACTGCACTATACCAACCCGATTGTATTAGACATTATTGTGCAGAAAAAAATGTATCCTAACTACAAATTGGCCCTTGGCTACTGTCGAGTGCCTTACGAAAAATACGAGATAATTTACATACATACATATTTATAAGGAGTGGAACTTCCTTAATAAAACGATCAACGATGACGTTGAAAACCTTAATTTTGTTGAATTCTTACAATATGCATGCAACACAAGAAAAACACCTAAAAATGTATGAAACAAAATATAATCTAGACACGTTCAAAATATTCTCGTTATTGAATGACTACAAAATATTGTACAGTATTTGCCATGAAAATGCCACCATGCAAATGGTCTTCATCAGATTCAGATTGACATTGATCTATGCGAGATTTGCAGAGACTTTATTAGGACATTATTTGTCCTGCAATAAAATTGACGTCAAGACATCAGGAGCGTGGCAGGAGAATTCAGAGCCACATATTATGAAAGTCAGCAATGGATCAAACATGAATACATATACATATGTAATACGAAGAAAAAAGAAAATGTTATCGATGTAGTTTTCGAAAGATTTTGTTTCAGAATTAAATACAGTTACATGTCTTGAATATTATACATTGATCTCACAAAACTTTTTTTTTCTCTACTTAAGGTGTAAGTATGTGGTAGATTTCTGACATTGAATTGAACTATATTATACTAGAAAAATAAAATAACATAAAAGTGTTTTTTTACAATATTTTTCGTTTCGTTTAAATGTATCAGTCGCGACATCTGTTGTCATATATAAAACATAGAAAAGAAAAGAATTGAATAAGTTATTCTATTTATAGATTAATTTTGTCATATGACAATAAGTAGAAAGTAGAATGGAATATGGTATGAGATCAAAATCAAATGATTTTGTGATTTTGCCATAAAAGTCTGTAGTAAAGATACATGATTCCGGTCTGAAGAAATTATAAAATACTTTTCTACTTTACATTCTGCTCTGACATTTTTGTAACACATTTGAGTGTAAGTTACATCCTTAAGATAAGTTCAAAACAACAATGGAAAGAATAAACGTCAGGAACAGATTACATTTTCTTGCGTAATCGAAAAAGGTACAATAAATACCCCCAACAAAAAAATTAATATTACATTTAAACGATACTAGAATAGAATAAAAAAAATACAATTTTATATAAATATATATATATAAATATACTTACTCTCTTTACATTGTCTGTGTATGTATACATTTTTGTCTTACATACTGCTCTCACAAAAACAATATTTTTTTTCTTGTTTACAATAGCGGAATTTTTGTGGTTGCGCACCCATAACAATAATTGCGGGCGCACGGCTTAGAGTAGTTTACAAGAGTTCTCGTAATGTCACAAAGTGGTAGAAGAATATTTGACTAAAATTATGTATATGTAAATCGGAAGAGGAAAATTTATTGACCTTTGAATGTGTTGGGGAGATTGTTGAATGTTTCAATCAAAATCATTTTTTTTTTTCGTGAATTACATACACATTCAAAAGCCAAATTACAAGACCATTACAACACTCTCATGACAATTCAGTAGTGTGATTACACGCGTGACATTACAACGAAGCAAACGAACAAACATGGTTCATTCGATCCATATCAAACAAACTTGATATTGGGTGTATATTCCATAACAACAAGGGAGGGCAGAGATATATTTAAAACTAAAGAAACAAAATGTGTAAAAAAAAGAGATAAAATTTAAAATTACTTGATTTACAAGATTTCGTTTGAATTTGAACAATGAACGTGGCCGTATTTTATGGAATTGATTTCAATATGAAATATTTTTATTCAAGCTCGCTGATGTTTGTTCAGATTTAAACGAAATCAATCGTTGCGAGACACACACACAGAAACCAATAAAACTTGGTTGTCGCTCAACCGATCTGACATGATATACAATTTAAAACGTCGTAAGTGCGTGTGTGCCCTATTTCGAATTCTATGGTAATTTACATCTCGTTAAATATTAGAACAGAAAATAAACAACAACAAATTTACACAGTTGATTATAACCAATAAGAACAGTGATTCGGAAAATATAAATGAAAGAAGAAATTTCTTATTCAATACAAGTCATTAAGTTCATCAGTCTTTTAGGATTTGTGTTCACAGCCATTTTATATAAAAATCAAATAACAAAAAAAAAAGATCGATAGAATTTTTAGCCACCTAACGGGACTTTAATTGTTTTTTTTTTGCATTATTTTAATTTTAAATATTTAAGATGTGTTTTAGAAGTTTTTGTTAGTGATTAGAATTTACAAAATCAATGTTCCTTTTTCTGTCAAATCGAAAAATATCTATCTCTACAGTGAATTACAGTGAAATTCAAGAAGATCTCAAAACAAAACACAGAGATCTTCTTGAATGCCGTTCGGTTTGTTTTTTGGTTTTTGTACAATAAGATTGTAAGACAAAATAAAATAAAAGTCAAATAAAAAAGTATAAAGAAAAGAACACTCAAATAAGAGAGACACAAATAACAAAATACAGTTTTTCTTTTTAATATATTTAAATTTCATTTTTTCTTTACGAATATTCAATACATTCTTCTTCTTCTACTCTCAAATCTGCCGAAGCCGTTGCTAAATCCATGATTTGTGTGTGTGTGTTGTTGTTGTGGGCGTTTTGACGATTCAATGCAGCGGTCAGCTTCTGGAAAAATGATCGTGATTACGTCGCTATTTCGTCCACACCTCGCCATGCTGCCACGGCGACATATCGAACTCGCAATAAATCGCACTTGCAGCCGAAACATCGCCATGTGAAGTAGCCAGAACAGCAACTGCCGTGGTGATGAGATGACGGCAGCAACAGCATCGACAGCGTGGTAGCACACACAGGCACGCTCTCTCCTCTATCTCTCTTTCTCGTATCTCACTAATTTCTCTTGCATTAGCATTTTGTTTAAATTATTATTTTTTATAATATTATATAATAGTGTAACTTTTCCATTAAATAGTCGATTTATTAGTTCATCGGGCGAACGATAAAAACTACGAGATTTAAAATCAGAGCAAACGAAAAATGCGTCGAAAGACTCGTAGCGAAAAAATGTCCATCAATTACACTGTACAAAGTATTATTATCTTACGTTAAAAAGAAAAATCGTTTCTCTTCTGTTTCCGATACCCAAATATCGCTTGGGTAATGCATTAAATCTGCTCAGCTTCGTGATTAAAAACAAAAACCTCATCTTCAGTTTTTTTTTACGCGGGGAGCTTTTTACGTCGCATTATTATATTAACTCATCTAAGAAGTTAATTTATATAAAAAAAAATCATAATTAGGGAGAAATTATTATTAACTAATATTATAATTGGATTTTATCAAACGATAAGTGTGAAATAAGTTTTTTGTTTTGTTAATATTAAATATTATCAGATTTAGTTTAATTTTAACGACTGTTTTTTCTTCTATTTGTTTAATGACGCGAACGATGCTCTTCGCGACGATCACGTTCACGTTCACGATCCCTATCGCGATCCGACGAACGATAACGCTCCTCATAGTAGCAGCCACGTTTCGATGGTTCACTAGCCGGCTCGGCAACTTGTTCGGGCGATTTGCGTGGACGTCCCGATCGACTGCTGTAATTGTAAAAAAAAAAACATTAATAAAAATCAAAGAAGTAAAAGAAAATTTAAAGAATTCACCTTTCTTCCCGATAATGATCGGTGGCACCACCACGATCACGTTCACGGCTTCTGGATCTGTCGCGTGCGCTATCCCGATAACTGTTGGAATATTTTTGCCTATTATATCAAAATAAATTTTCCAATTTCAATAGAAAAACCAAAACAAACGAAATACAAAATACAACTTAAGGAACTTATCGTTTTTAAAAATGTGAAGAATTACAAAAAAAAAGCGTATGAAGTTAAAAAAGGAAGGAAATATAAATAAAATTTCTAACTGAGGAAAAATCGTATAAGCATCATAATCCCCAAAACACATCTATGTCTCCGCATCTCAATTTGACAGAACAGTTGACCAAACTTTGGGTCGCGGTGATTTTAGTCATTTTGTATTAGTTAGAGTCGGCATACATTATCCAATCGATTGAAGAATCAAAGCTCCTTTCTATGGAGAAAGCACATTTTCTATGGAGAAAGGTATTTTTTCTAGCGAATTCGGTAGTGGATCCTAAAAAATGAGCTTTCTCCACAGAAATGAGCTTTGATTGTTCAATCGATTGGATAATGTACGCCGACTGTAAGGCTGAGGTTAAAATCTTTTGCAAATTTCTTAACTCATTGCCGGACACAACGCCAAAATTTGACACGATTTGTATGTCAAATGCTCAAAATTGGACGTCTATAGACGTTCTGTCCGGGAAAGGGTTAAACTGCATACAAAGCTTAAAAGCTAACCGAAAGCTTAAGTGCAATTCAAAATTTTAAGCAATCCACAAAAGATTGAACCGAAGCCTATAAGTCACCATAGAATGTCCAATTGATTGTACACTTAAGCCCATTTTCTGTGGAGAAAGCTTATTTTCTGTGAGGAAAGCTCATTTTCTGTGGAGAAAGCTCATTTTTCCTAGCGAATTCGGTAGTGGGACCTAAAAAAAGGAGCTTAATTGTACAATCGATTGAAGAGTATATGGAGACTCTAACTAACACGAGGAGAATAAAATCACCGCGACCCAAAGTTTGGGCAACTGTTTTGTCAAATTGAGCTCCGCAGACTATAGTATAGACATCCTAACGGCAATGTGAGATTACACTTTTGGGATTTAAGGACGCGTATCTTTCGCGGCATTCCAAGCTTCAAAATTATGTTTTAAGGGACTTTGATTGGATGACTTTCTACGTAGGGACTTCATCCCATATCCGACCAAAAGAAAAACAAATACATACAGAACAAATCCAAATTCAAACTATTCACAAACTTACCCTGCTTCACGATCACGTTCCCGTTCACGTTCACGCTCTCGCGATCTTTCACGATAGCGCGACGACGATCGTTCACGTCTTGGTCGCGATCGATGAGAACGATCCCTAGAACGTGAACGTTCTCGTCGGCTATAGCTTTTAGCCTCGATGCCGTGCAATGTGTCCTGCAATGAGCTAATTAAGATTTTGCATCGTTCATCGTGCGCCACTTTGGATTGTTTAATCAATGAAATTGCCGTTACAAGTGTTTCGATAGCACTCGAATATTCGCCGGCGGCTGCATCGGATACGGCTCTGAAAAAAAAAATTAAAAATTAAATAGTTGAAATATTTTTTTTAATCAAGTGAACATAATAGTGTGATGTGGAAACTGGTTAATGTTCGCCTTCGAAGCGCAGAGTCGAGGGTTCGAATTAAAATGTTGACGGATAAAGCTTAATGGTTTTCGTACTCGGGACTCATGTCACGGAATATTATCTATAAGATCGACACTCGGCAGCAGGTGTATAATAGAGAACTTTTGGCTTTCGATGCGTAGCGACACCGGAAAGTATCTGAACTGCACAGTGTGGTTGATACGCCATGCCGTGGATCTGTACAGAGTCCTGCGGGCGTTGACGGTCCCGAAGCACCTGAGTTACCAGAGTGGTTTTACTGATAGATAGGCGTCGGAATTCACCATGAGGCATACCTTTTAAGGAACCGACGGAGGATTACACCTGCTATTGAAAGAGGCCATCAAGGCGTTGGACTCGACATGGTTTGTTGGTGTTAAACATGTCAATGAACAAGAGTTGCAAACCTGGGGTCGGGTTACTGAATAAGAGTTTATTTTCTGAACGAAAAAAACTTTATTCATGTCAATATTCACCGGAGGTCCGAAAAGTCTGCAGCCCCGGTAGTACTCGACGGTGGTTCCTATGTTGATCTCAACACATCTTTAAAAACCCGTTAAGATCATGTAAATGGCCAGCTACAACACTTCCTAGTCGCATTTTTTAGAGTTGTGATTATTTCTACCGACTGAAAATTATAAAACCCGACTTTACTGATGATCCGTCTGGATTGTTTTCTTTAAAGTTCCTCGCAGATGCTGCAGACACACTCGCTCATTATCTCCCAATTTGTGCCAACACAAACCAGCATACGATTCACCACGTTCTGTCGTCTTAACATTTCTCCGAATTCCACAATCAGTTGCTTACGTCGTCCAGCCAATCTAGGACAGTCAAAACAAACTGCCTTGCAGCTGGTATACTCTGGTGAGTCACCCAACTTGAAATGGTGCAAATATGACCGGTACCCACCATTACCCGGAAGATATTGAGTTAAAATGTGGCCACCATGACATCTACATGTAGACGTGATAATGGACAGAAAGACTCTGTCCTAGAAATAACTTCCCCAATGAGCAATTTTTGCTTCGATATTATTCAAGCAAGATTGGAGAAAGACATTCTTGGCGAACCTATAAAGATAACAAGAAAAATCTTGTGATGCAGATCTTTTGACAAGATGCGCCGTGCATGCTCGGCATAACTACAGGCCGAAAACCAATTATTGTCGATTATTTGATAGCGGAAGCAACTCTCTAATCATTGAACTGGAACAAGACCTGTTACCTTTGAACTAATGACACGGTAGTGCCGAGTATCTCTCCTAATCTTGTCAGAGCCTTCCAGCAGTGTGATGATTCAAGCCCTTTTTCATCGCATGGGGAATACTCCCACTCGGTAGGCAACTGATATAGTCCGGAGCGGCCTGTCAGATGCAACACATCTATCCAGTCATCCCTGCTCATTTCCTGCTACGTATACTGATATCGATCTGCCTTCGAAACGAAACGGTTCCAATTACCTAAACTCGGTGCCCAAACAACAAGACATTTTTTCCTGTCATAATTTGTCACAATACCCTATTTCAATGAAAGGTCTTGACGATCAATGAACGGATCTGAATTCCCTTTCTCCAGGGTTATTCCCACTCTCCCGATGCAGCCCTCCAAATTAACCGTTTTCAGTGCTAGATGGGATGGGACCACAACGAAACGTCTAGTCAGACGTTACGGAAACTGTAATTAGCGAAATCGAAATCGAAAGATTTCTACTCCCTTCTATTGCGCATCTTTTCTTATTGCGACGAGCTTGTCTGCAGTCAACGTTGACATAATGAAAGCGATGGAAACGCTTACACGAACGATGCTCACATTAAACATCAATATTGCTCAGACTTATCGGCGTTGCTATTCAAACGCATACCATTCAGACGGAACATTTAGGACGGACAGCATACACTCTGCCATGTGATATGTTCTAATGCGAGACCACCAATTCAATGCACCAATTTTCTTCACCTTGCTTTATAGAGGAGTGCCATTGACATCCATACCCATGATGACTATTTGGATGCAGACAACGTTAATTTCTTTGCCTCATGTGATCGTAAATTTCCCGAATATAACACTACCTGTCGCCACGATGATCCAATTGCCATATGATGTCGTAGCACGCGAATATAACATGATTCTAACACGTTTAGGTTGAGAGGAGATGTTAGGTTAGGTACAGGGGCCGCACTCAGACCAGAATTTGGTCCATTGAGAGGAGATAGGATTCCACCCTACCGAACGCGTTTTATTTATTATCGTCCAGATGTTATCCATTGATACCCGGCGAGATAGTTTGGTCGATTGTTGTCCGGGCATTGAAAATTCTCGTTCTCATCAAATTACAATAGACCACACAAAGAGTGTCGGCTCTAGAGGCTGGCGATCGCAACAACGTGGATGAATCACAATCGTAAATATTGCGATTGCTTTCTGAGGCTTTACATTTGTTGTATATGAAATGTGTGTGCCTATCATTGAATTTATAGAGTGCCTATATAAACTTTTAAAGCAAATTAAAAAAAAAACACTAAATAACTTTAATTTTCTTGGTATAGAGAAGGGCTCTTGTACGGAAGCCAAGAGCTAGGACTGTGAAGAACACTGAGATTTGTGAGAGCTAGTACTGCACTTGGGTTCGCCCATTCTCCAGCATGTCTTTATGCTCCTCTACCATCAATAGCTAATGGGATAATCCTACTTTTATGTTAGATTTAGATTAAAAAAGCGCATTGACTGTAGAGTGTCAAAGGCTGTGGCCGCATTATTGTGTGCAAAGCAGTTTTATCTTCTGCTTCGCAGAAGCGACAGCTCACGTCGTTGACAATGCGCATCGTTTTAGATGGCCACTCAAACGGCAGCGCCCCATGAGGAGCCGGCAAATTATCCTGACCCTGATCCTGCTCATTTTCATTAAACTTATAGTACGATTATTACGCCACGTAGCTTGGCCTGCCGAAATCCTGAAAAAGTTTCCCAGTGTTTCTGGGTACTCACTATCTCGGGTTTGCATGGTCAAAGTGGTATCCGGCAGTAGGATTCAGGGCTAAGGAAGGGCCTGGCACACGCTCTGTTAGCTAGTTCATCTGCCAGCCTGTTGCCTTCTATGCCCGAGTGATCAGATACCCAAAAAAAGGGTGAGATTGTTGCAGGATCCTGTTGGAGAATTTCCTGACAAATCCACACGAGTTTTCATGAAGCAATACGACTCGTAAGCGCTTTAATTGCAGCTTGACTGTCAGTGAATATTGCCATTTTCATATTTTTGCGTGTATTTCTGAATGAAACACGCTCGATTGCATACCCATTGGAGTGAATAGACTGATACCTGCTCCACTGATTCCTGCGCTGAGCCATCCGTGTAAAATATAATAGTACTGGGGTCGAGTGCTCTGATCTGATCAGACCAACCGTTGCACGCCCAGATCGCCGCATCAAAAGATAGGTCGAGTCGTAAAGTTTTTACCAGATAGTCCAATGACATACTAAGTAGGTTACTGCTGCTTACCAATCCCAGCTGAACTGAGCTCATGGCGTGCCATATCGAAGGTATTGAGTCCACTAACGACTAGTTTTGCCACTTCTTCAATATGTATGTAGAGCGGTGGAAGATCAAGCAACACTTCCATAGCGGCGGTGGAGCTTGAGATAAACGCCCAAGGACCTTTTGCGAAAACGGAGAACTAGGACTCGGAACGACGCTGAATATTTATGATAGTAAGGACGTTGAAATTTGTAGTTTGTTGCTATTGTAAGGTGTGCAACATGACTCGGAAGTGTCACAAATTTGATGAACTGTTCTTGCTGCCATAAATATGGCTGTTGTATGGCTAGCTTTCGTTATAGTAGCGATTCAAGATTTTGATAGCAATTAACCGACATAGAGCGGCCTAAGACATTACCGCCAGAACGGGCGATGTGCCTACACCACAGATCAAGCGACGCGACGCCATGGAACGGTATAAAGAACGAGGCAAGGAAGAAGAAAGGTTTGACGGCTCTTGACCGTTATATCAATGCGTACAAGCATGAGCTTTACGGCACGGGGCGGCCCACTTCATAGCTCATATAACACACTTGAATTATTTAATACAAAATTGCTTGAATTTTCCCATCTCTAAAGAGGCTTGCCGAAATCGCTCGCCCAGGACCTCGCAAAAGCTGAACACAAATACCAAAAATCTATGCATTCACTATTTACTTACCTCGCTATCGCCGAACTGCTTACTGTCCGATTTCTGCTCATAATTTCCTCAAACTCGACTTCAGACAGTGCCGGTGCAACGGGTGGATCGGGAAAAGAGCCGGGCGTTTTCGATTGTGGTCCGCCGGTCCACGGGCCACGCGGTGCACCTTGTTGATTGAAATGTGGCGGTGGTGGTCCACCTTGTTGGGGTCCTTGTGGTCCGTGCGGTGGTCCAATTGGTGGTCCGCCGCTATGTTGTGGTGGTCCGCCGCCTTGATTGAAAAATGCCGGATTTACGTGCGGAGCAGGACCGCCTGGTCCCATCGGAGGACCACCGGGTCCACCCATTTGTGGTGGTGGCGGGCCGCGTGGTGGGCCTTGCATGTGTGGCGGGCCTTGTGGTCCGGGTGGACCTTGCGGAAAGCCACCACCATGCATAGGCGGACGACTCCAGTCGGGGCGTGGTCCTCGCGGAGGCATACCTCCCGGTCCGGGTGGTCCCTGAAACTGAATGGATAAAGAAAATGGGAAATTGAGCATGGAATTCCATGAGACTGCATCGTAAGGAAAATGTATGTTTTATTCTGTACAGTTAGAAAATAATGAACGAGAAATGTGATGTACGAGTGCATTTTCAGCTATAGAACAGTGTGTGTTGTTAGAAAGGAATAGAGTTGACACGTGATCGCCCGGACTTATAAAATTAATTTTTCAGCATTTATAACAAATTTTCTAATTTTTTTATACGAATAAATTTCGTAAATAGTTTTGTGTACAATTTTATGCAGGCGTCTTACATATGAATCATCATCATCAATGTGGCACGATAGCCCGACGTCGGGCCTTGGCCGCCTTACATATGAATGATGCAGTAAAATATCTGTTTTTTTTACAAGAACATTACAAATTTAACTGAAAATGTACAATCACATGATGACTAACAAACATTTGTCGACATTTCTGCTGTAATTTTTACGCCATATTTATCTAAAAAGAATTTCGAAAATTAATTCGTTTTCTCATTTTACGATATATAAAATGGTCTTAAAGAAAAACATGTTACAGTAAAAGAAAACATAAATAGAATTGAAAAGCTATAAGTAACTACCATGCAAAATGAAAATTAAAAAACAAATATTGAAATAGGGTATAAGCTTAGTGGTTTTTGTATATATCATCGCTCCATACAATAAATGGAATGAATGTGAATATTTTTCATATCTTCAATTAGTGACCTTTTTGTGTATTTCATTCCATTTCGATACAATTTATTTTAAAATTTCCAAAAACACACAAGAAATCGAACAATAAATTTCTAAATTTTACAAATTAACTCAAAATGAATAAAAAGTAAATACCAATGTCACGCTCATTTCCTGGCTAAACAATATGTTCTTGTACTATTCAAAAGAAAATAGGGATCGGAATATTCTCACTATTATACGTTTTCTATTACATTCTAATCAATTACACTAAGTTATGTTACACAAATAATAATACGAGCGCAATTAATGTATACGAGTAGATTGTTTTCTTTTTAATATCATTATTACGGTGTTTATAAAAATTAATATTAATTTGATTTTATGATTTTTTGTTTTCTTTACCATTTGTGGCCTATGCTGCATTGGCGGTCCGTTGGGTGGACCGGGACGCGGACCATTTGGTCGTGGCGGACCATTCCATTGTCCTTGATTTTGATAGCGTGGCGGACCTTGTGGCGGCTGTTGCGGTCCCATCGGTCCTCCACCTCCTTGATGCATCGGTGGGGGCTAGGAGAAGCAGTAATAATATCGAAGTATTGACATTTAAAATAATAATACTTGTTTTTGTTTGCTTAAGTTTATTTAATGTGTTAATTTTCTATATATCTATTTATATAGATTTACTATTACGATACACTATGATTACGATATTTAAGAATATACATTAATTTCGGGGGGAAAAAAAGAAACTTATCGAGTATCGACGCATTCTGAAAAACAATATGAAAAAAGAGCCGAAAATCTAGAACCATGGCTAGAAAATTCCTATACTTTCAAGAACTCAAATAAGTGATAAATCCGTTTTCATTTTTATAGATTTTATTGCGGTCCATATAAATTTTGTCACATTTACACAGTTTAGTACAGAAACAGTATATGTACTCTTATAGGGAAAAAGAAGAAAACAAGAGGCTGCTACTGAAATATATGATTATTTACAATTTAGGTAAATTTGTAATCTCTAATTCTTAGAAATATAAGAGTGAACAGCTTAGCATTTTTCATATGAACATTGATAGTAAATATTTGGCAATATTAAATACATTACGTTAGTTGAACATGATTGAAATTATTATCTACAGATTAAAAATATTTCCTAAGTGTTGATCGATACTATCGATCTCTAATTGCTCAGAAAGCAATTAGACGACTTGAGTCGTTGAACAAATAGGCATACAAATTTCTCTTGCATACTTGACATGATATTGCGCTTTTTGTGAAAGTATCGAAAATGTCTTCACTTATTTATTGTTAAAATTTAAAATTGGCCATAGAAAGGAAAATTCTAATTGACTTAATCACTCAATCCAAAATTTGACATCAGTTTCTGAACCGATTGACTATTAATTCACCACAATTAAATGAAACAAGCTTACTTCAACGAAATTACACCAGAGAAATTTGAAACACGAAGGTGTAGTGAGGTTTGGTTAATAGATAAGATAGCAACATAACATTTTTTTTTCTAAGACGAACCTACTATCAATTGTGGAGTTTCTATGGCAATGCCATGACTCCATGATCCGAATTTGTCCCTACTTATATAATTTTGTTTTGTATCGTTTCTAAAGACACGTTGAGATTTTTTTACATTTAATTCACAAAGTAAACAATTTTTCTTAGTAGGACCTACTTTTGGAGGATGGGGTTTCTATTTGTTGAGAATGTTCGAGTAGAACTGTATTATCATTACGATTACAATAAACCTGTCTGTTCACTTCAGCATTTCAACCAGAGCGGTCGCATTTTTCTTTTGTCTCGGTGTAATCGGTTTTCGCTGTTTGTCCGCTTCCACTTTACAGCACTTTGCCCAATTTCAACAGGTTATGGGCCCAGAAATAAGCTCAAGTGCTGCGCGATAAATATCGTATAGAAACTCAAATATATCGTGGAACGTATAGAAACGCAAATATATCGTGGAACGAACATTTGTGTGATCGCGATTTTATCGACATTGTAAAAATGGACTCTGAGAGTTTGAAAATCGAAAAGTTGTCGAGTGCCGAACAGTTCACTGCGTGGAAATTCAAAATGGAGCTAATTTTGGATTCAATGGACGTGATGGACATCGTGGATGGTTCGAATCTTAAGCCAGCACTCGTCGATGGGAATGTGGCTGCGCAAGAAGCGTGGATTAAGGCTGATAAAAGGGCCAAGAAAATAATCGGGACTTCGATAAGTGACGAGCATCTGACACATATTCAGACAGCAACAACATCGAGAGCTATGTGGCAGAAATTGGAAAAAGTTTTTGGACAGCGAAGCGAAGTGATGACGATGGTTATTTACGAAAAAATTTTTGCTTCGAAGAAAGAATCGTCGGAAAGCATGACCGCTTACATAGCTCGAGTGGAGGATATGGCACACAGACTCAAGGCATGTGGAAGTAATTTGCCAAAGGAACTGTTAATGGCGCGAATAATTACGGGGCTGCCTGAGGAGCATGCAGCGTTCGCTTGTGCATGGGAGTCAACACCGAAGGCTGAAAAAACCAAAGATAATTTGCGGGCCAGGCTAATCTTTGAAGAAGACCGCCATGCGGCGCGGAGCGGTGAATCGGTTGAGGCATTGCTAGCCACGCAAAGGATGGCAGTAAAGAGTGCGAAGGCAGGCAAGTCGGAAAATAAAGGCAAAGCTGATTCTCACAAGAAGAAATCGAAAGGCGATTTAAAATGTTTTAGATGCCACAAGATCGGACATTTCAAACGTGATTGTCCCGAAAAATATAAAAAGCAAAGTCGCTCATCGCAATGGAGTGGTGGAGCTTTTGTGTGCGATGCGGGCGATGGAAAGGCGGACGATTGGCTGTTGAATATAGGTGCGACGGACCACATGAGCAGCAGGCGGGAGCTTTTTATTGAGTTTAAAGAGCTAAGTCTGAAATACGAGTTGCGAATGGTGGAACAATGAAAGCACACGGCCGTGGAGTAATTGAAGTCATGTGTCATAATGGCAAAGAGTGGGCGAAGAAACAGTTGCTGGACGTACTTTACGTGCCTGGAATTCGCTGTAACTTATTTTCTGCGATTCGGGCCATGGATAGGGGATTCCGGTTAACCTCAGACAACAATGGATGCAAACTGAGTGACAGAACGGGCATCGCTGCAGTGGGAGTCCGTGAGGGAAATCTTTTTAAGATGCGCTTTAAGAACATCGTGGCCGACGAAAGTAAGGCATATTTATCCACACCGAAGATATCGCTGCGCAAATGGCACGAGCGTTTGAGTCCAAAATCTACCACACGTTCGGGAAGTGTTAAAGGCAAATGGTGTCAACTACGCAGAGGATGATTTTACATGCGAAGCTTGTTTGGCTGGCAAACAACACCGTGGCAACTTCAAGAGCAGCAAAGATCGAGCAGTGAGATGTGTCGAAATCGTGCGCGCGGACTTGTGTGGACAGTGTGAAAGGCAAGTCACCATACGAACTGTGGTGTGGAAAGACGCCTAAAGTGCACGACCTGCACGTGTTCGGAGAAGATGTATACTCGTATGTGCATATTCCGAAAGAACGTCGACGTAAATTGGATGTAAAAGCCACTAAATGCATTTTTATCGGGTATGACGAAAATGTAAAAGGCTACCGCGTATGGAACCCGAAGACGAAGAAGGTGGAAGAAGCATGCAACGTGCGATTCGTCGAACATGCCTGGTCCGTCTGAAAACAACACACTTGGCCCGTCTGAAAACGAAATCACCGCACTGAAGTATGCGAACGAAGAGACGTCGGAGGAGGCTTCGCATGATGATATTTCCACATATTTGCAGTCGCCTTCAGATGGACCAGGGGCAGAAGACGAAGACACAAGCCATAATGAACACCTGTCACAGCGCGCGAGTAAAGGCTGGTGTTCGATGACCGAGCAGAATTTAATTCAACACCGAACCCGAGACGAGGGGAGAAAAATAGAAAGTTCTGATAATAGTCAGCCGGCAGCGTCTGTGGCCATTTACGTGAATGAGCCAAAAACTTTTGAAGAAGCGATGAAATCGCTGGACAAGAAGCAGTGGCAGATGGCGATGCAGGAAGAGTACGAGTCGCTGATGACAAACAACACTTGGTCGCTGGTGAGCGTAAAGGGAACATCGCCGAAGCTTGTGGATAATAAATGGGTGTACAAGGTTAAGTACGCGCTAGACGGAAGCGTGAAGCGATTCAAGGCTCGACTCGTTGCCAGAGGTTTTTCACAAGAGTACGGAATAGACTACGAGGAAACATTCAGCGCCGTAGCGAAATACACTTCAATTCGACTCATACTTTCAGTGGCGGCAGCGAAGCGCATGCAACTTTGGCAGTTTGACGTTAAGACTGCTTTTCTTAACGGGCTTCTGAACGAGGAAGTACACATGTTTCAACCCACAGGTTTCGATGACAACACGGGAAGAATTTGCAGGCTGAACAAGAGTATATAGGAGCTCAAACTGCTGCTGGAATCAGGTGTTCACTGCATTCATTCGAGAGTTTGGCTTCGTGGCAACGCAAGGAGACACATGCATTTTTGTGAAGGGAGAGGCTGGGCTAAAAGTCATCTTGGCTATCTATGTGGATGACGGGTTGCTGGCTGCAGATCGCAAGGAAGATATTGAGCTTGTCATCAAACATCTGCGCGAGAAATTTGATGTGAAGGCGACGAAGGCTGATGTATTCTTGGGCTTCGAACTCAACAGACAGAACGGAGGTATGTTGGTTACGCAAGCTTTATATTTAAACAAGGTTCTCAACAGATTCGGCATGATGGAGAGTAAAACGGTTACGACGCCTTTGGACAACAATCAAATGGCGGCGGCATTTGGCGACTCAGAAGACAATCAAAACTTTCCCTACAGAGAAGCTGTGGGCAGTCTGATGCATCTGGCCATTGGAACTCGACCGGATATCAGATCGGAGTAGCAAGTCGATTTATGAAAAAACCTAGGAACGCACATGTCAACATCGTAAAGCGAATCATGAGATACTTGCGAGGAACGATGAATTTTGGTATATTTTTTGAAGGAGAAAGGAAAGACGGCTTAGTTGTGTTCAGCGACGCGGACTACGCGGGAGATCTATCAACAAGAAGATCGACATCGGGTAGCATCTTTCTATTTAACAATGGGCCGGTGAACTGGTTTTCTGAAAGGCAACGTTCGGTGGCACTCTCGACGACAGAATCTTAATACATGGCAGCATCCGATGCTGTGAAGGAACTGGTCTGGCTAAGAAAGTTGGTGGACGACTTGGTTGGAGAGACGAGTAAAGTTCTACATGGACAATCAAAAAGCCATCAGGTTGGTTAAGAACCCAGAATTTCATAAGCGCACCAAACACATCGACATGCGCTATCACTTCATCAGGGAGAGATATGAAAACGGCGCATTTGATTTGGAATATGTCACAACTGAAGAACAATTAGCGGACGTGTTTACTAAAACGTTGTTACGCGAAAGATTTGAGCGACTTCGAAGCTTGATTGGAATGGCTACAAAATGAAAATTTTTAACGAAGCGAGTTTTTACTTCAAGATGAAATATTTTTAAAATTTGTATTTCTTTTGAATTGGATTTTGAATTCGCTCATGGAGCATAGAAATGTTAAGGTAAATTTAGAATCAACAAATGTAATGATATTTTGGATTGATGTTCTATCGAAAGTGGAAGTGTTGAGAATGTTCGAGTAGAACTGTATTATCATTACGATTACAATAAACCTGTCTGTTCACTTCAGCATTTCAACGAGAGCGGTCGCATTTTTCTTTTGTCTCGGTGTAATCGGTTTTCGCTGTTTGTCCGCTTTTACTTTACAGCACTTTGCCTAATTTCAACACTATTAACGCCTCATGACACCATGATTCGATTGATTAAAAACCATTGAAAACTAAACAAAGCTAAAAATTGACATCACAATGAAAATGAGCCACTCAATCGTTCTCGTTCATTCAACGGTAAAATTATCGGTAATTTATATAATTGTTTTCAGTTATGTAGCGGAAGTTATTATTTGAATTTTCAATTTTTCAATTCAAATTTGAACTTTGAATTTGTGTCGCAACATAGAACTTCGTCTCAACGGATACGGAAACAACAGTTGATGCCGATGAAACTAGGGTTAATTTTAGCTCGATATCAATTCAATTCAAACTGCCCAAGTTCTGCAATTTGGTAAAATTTATTCAAATTATGTCAAAATCGGGGCAATATTAACCCTCGTGTGCTGCACTTAACAGCCCATTTACACTGCGGGCGATGCGATAAGAAGCGATAAGCTTCCCATCGCAAGAAAAAAAATTTTTAGCATTTAAATAGGAACCAGCACGAACCTGCTTGTGCCATTCAGACTGCTTGCAATGCGACGTCGGGTTGTACGATGGAGAACTTTTCCATGACGAATCATCGTGCTTTCAGCAGCTGTAAGGCGCATTGTCGTCGATGGGTGCGACATGGAGGATACGATTTGTGTATAGATCGGGTTCGTAGTGGTTGTGCAATGGAGAACTTTTCCATGTCGAATCACCGTGCTGTTTAGACGATGCAATGTGCATTGCTGCGGCTGTAGTCTTCTACCAGCGACATGGGGTATACGATTTGTGTTTGGATCGACTTCGTAGTGGCATGGTGTATTGTATGTCCATATGAATGGAGAGGTTGGTTTCGTGGCGTTTGAGGCTGTTTGATGCTAATAGAGAGCAGGATTTGTTTCAAATCGGCTTCGATTGCCATATGGAATTTTTATACTATATACACTATATACTATACGTAAGTAGTAGTCTAGGCGTCGTGACGAGAACTACCAGTTCGGTCCGGGTAGATGTAAGAAGTTTAAGATACAATAAAACATCATATATACAATTAGTGCGTTTTACTATAATCTACCCAATTGTGTTTCGGTACATCCTAACAATCTCAGAAGTGGGATTAACGCGAGTGAGTGTACCGTGTGCCCCAAAACATTAAAACATTGTGTAAACTATGTCCGACGCGGAAAACTTAAAAAGTTTCACGGTGGCGCAGTTGAAAAACTGCCTGGCCAAAGTGGGTGAAAAAACAACGGGAAACAAGACCGAACTCGTTTTGCGACTACAGTCGGTCCCAGCGTGCAAAAGGGCAGAGTGCGACGCGTAGCAGATGAAAGAGAAGGACGGAGCGATGGTAGACGAGTTGCCGGAGGATTCTGATGATACGATACACTCGTCACCGTCTGCTAGTGATTATGACACAAGTGATGACCACGCGTACGAAAAGGTAGAAAGAGAGACGAAAAAGAAAGACAAAAGAGTGGCCGAAACGAGTGAAATGAAAGAGTGGGTGCTAATAAAAAGAGAACTCGAGTTAATGAAGCGTGAATTGGACATACAAAGACGCGAAAATGAGTGTCTCAAACGAGAGAACGAACTAATTAAGAAGAGTGTCAGTGGTGGTCTGCAGTCTACTAGTTTTTTCGGTTGTTAAGGACCTACTACCTGAATTTAGTGGCAGTGGGGACAATTTTGAACATTGGTGCGAGCAGTTCCGAAATGTCGTGTCCATATATAAACTGGACGAAAATAACCCTATTCAAAGACCGTGAAACCGTGCTGGTAGCAAAACGAAACTTTGAGCAGAGGAAGTGGCAGCTAGCTGAAAGCTTTCAGGAGTGCTACCACGAGAAAATCATAATGGCAAACCGGATCAAAATTGGAGAGGACGAACTGAAGGAGCATATCATTGAGGGAATTACTGATGTGGTATTGCGCCATCAGGCCAGAATGCTTCGAGTGGCCAAGAAGGAGTATTTATTGGAAGCGTTCACCAACGTCAGGCAAATGAAGGAGACGGTACAACGAACGGCGAGACCATCGACATCGGAAGCGAGGCAACAGACAGGTGATGCAGATAGAATGATTAGATGCTACAATTGTAATTCCCGCGGGCATATTGCGAACGAGTGTCGAAAAGAAAAACGAGCGATTGGAGCGTGCCATGTATGTGGACAAATGGGACATTTGGCGGCAGGGTGTCCCAAGTGAAGAATAAGCGAACGAGTGCTGAGGATCGAGGATGATGAACAAGACGAATACGTAAGAAATTTTATATTTAACTTTAACAATAATAATATTAATTATAAAACATGTTTAGGGTCAGTCATAGACACCGGCAGTCCGATTTGTTTAGTACGGCAACAGTATATACCAGAGGCGCTAGTATATATGGAAGATTGTAACGTAAAACATATCAAGATAGCTACGGGGTCGCCTCAAGCAAATGGGACAGGTAGAGAGGATAAACAGAACTATTTCACCAATGATTGCCAAATTAACGAGCGCGGGAAGTTTTCTTTGGATCATGTTTTACCGGATGTAGAGTACGCATTGAATAACACGGTTCATAAAAGTACTGGGACGGGCGGGCAGCCCTAAAATTTTTTTTTCTTTTCGACCTCAAATTCGGAACCAGCTACCCAAATTTACCTAGTGTTTCTGCCACGCCAATTGGACGGGTATTTCCCCGAGAAAACAGAGGTGCCATTTTTCCTTCCGTCTTCACAAAAGTTCAGTTGCGTCGACAAAACAATATTTGTGTGGGATTTGGTTGGAATAAGTGGCAAATAAAAATATTTACTCAGAAATGGTTTCTACAAGTGGAAGCAGCGTTTGCTATAGCGCGGGTTACGTCCGAGCTTACGAAATATCAACTGGTTATAGCCAACTTAGACTCTCAAACGTTAACGTATGTTTCAGACATCCTTCATAATCCGCCCGCAACAAATATGTAAGTAGAGACGCAGAAATACACAAGCTGTTCAATGGGGAGGTGGTTGAGTCTAAACCATCCCTGTTGTTACAAAGATTGAGACACTTGGCTGGCAATTCGTGCCCAGACGAAATGTTAAAAGCATTGTTTTTCCGTCATTTGCCATCAAGGACGAGAGAGTTGTTGATCGCGAGCGAGGAGCATGAGTTGTCCAAATTGGCGAAAAGGGCAGACGAACTGCAGGCGTTTAGTGGTGATCATACTGTCAATTCGCTCGATGGGCAAGCACGAGTCGAAAATCCGGAAATTTTACAAGAGTTAGTGGAGGCAGTTAATATCCGAACAGCAGCTAGCAGGCCTCCGCAAGCAATGTCACGACCACGTAGCCAACGGATTGGTTTCTACCATAATAGGTTTGGTAAGAGAGCTAAAAAGTGCGAAGACCCGTGTATTTTCGGACCAATCAGCCGGCAGGGAAACGATGCAGGCGATCGTGTGCGGCGGTAAACGATCGCGACAAATCCAACCGCCTTTTTGTTGTTGATAGTGCATCACAGCGCAAATACTTAATTGACACCGGAGCAGAGGTGTCGGTGATGCCAAAGCATTTAATTCAGGAGTGTAGAAAGAAGTCATCCTATTTGTTATACGCAGCCAATTCGACACCGATTCGCACATATGGTTTGAAACCTGTCAAGTTGAACTTGGGATTGGGCCGAGAATTAGAGTGGAATTTTTGCGTTGCCGAGGTGCAACAACCAATAAATTGGTGCCGATTTGCTCACATTTTTCGGATTGACCGTCGACCTCAAAAGAAAAAGACTAGTGGACCCCATTACTCATCAAGAGTCCAAAGCAAGGATACAAGCAGTAAGTGAAGAAAGCGCTGACATATTCGCCGTGGAGACATATATCACGAAATTCTATCACAGTTCCCGGAGGTAACATCACCGCACAGTCATGTGGGCAGCGTGAAGCATCATGTGAAACATCATATTGAGACGCGAGGAGCGCCGGTGGCAGAATCGGCTCGACGACTGGCGGTTAAATTGAAAATCGTTAAGCAGGAGTTCGATTCAATGCTACGTCAGGGAACGGTCTACAGCCGCGGCAATGAAACCGGACCGTGGACCAAATGTTAAAGCGAGAGCCGAGTGCGATTTTGCCGCAAATAGATAGCGAGGACAAATAATCAGGGTAGAGCGCAAAGCCCAAATTGACGAATTGTGTCGCCCCGAAAATTATAGTATGTGTGCGCCGCGTTTTCCATCGCGCGGAGCCGCAAAAAGTTTTCTTTCCTCGTGCAAATTGCTCGCATCGTCGTCGTGGGTGATTTTTTGTGCACGGCCATGGTGGCGGCGCCCCAATAGCGGCGTGTGTCGTCTGGTTGTCTTGTCGGCGGTATCGTGAAAGTGCACGACCGCGCTAGAAAGATTTAGCCCCACGCGGCGTGCGAAAATTCGCCAAAATAAATTGGAAGGAACAAAAAAAAACCAAAAAGGTGGGGCTGCGTGTGTGATACACATCTTTTTATTATATTATAACACATTTATTCAAGGTTTTGTGAAATTGGTGTACAATTTGTTTCTTAGAAGAACCAAAATGATGAAGTTGGTTTTGTATGGCAGCCCCATGATCCGATTTGATCCATTCTTACATATGTTTTGTGTCATTAATAGAAACGCATTTGGGCGAAAAAAAAATTAAAAAAAAAAACGATGGTGTACTTATTATTTTGATCAAGCTAAATACCTACATCAAAGTTCATATTGGGAGGGACTTATTATCTTAGGGGGATGCCATTAGTTTTTCGGATCCTTTGGCATTGTTGTATCCTAATTGTTATAATGGCTATCTATTTGAAGTACATATTACAATTTTGAAAAAGGTATGCAAATTGGGCATAAACTTACTTAGTTTTATGTCCAAATGTGTACATACAGTAAATTTCTCTCAACTTTTCCTCTAAAATGTGACCGTAACCAAACTTTATTTTCAGAATATTTGAGAATAAATTCTTGGCGTTGATCAATGATCTGGCATAGGTTCGATATCTCAAAATGAATTAATGGAACCGTCCGATTCGAGGACGTAAAGCAAGAATAAGCCAATGCTACCTATCATGTCATTGTTGAAATGTTAATTACGGGTAAGTGACTTGCAAGTTCTAACTGTGCATAAAATAAATTAAAACTTGAATTTCATTTGTAATTAATATTCAGACAAGTGATTCTCTATTTGGAAGAACCGGAGAAAATGCTCAAAAAATATTTCAAGTTTGGCGAATTGATAATTCAATCTCAAACAAAAGGACAGCACAAGCGAGCCTTGGAGTTGCTCCGTTGGCAGGCAAACGTATTTATGATAATCCAACTTTTCCATACGCGATTGCCTACTTATAATATTGTCGTCACGCTCTTGCAATTTTTTTGTTAAGAAAAATTACTTTCATGGAGTGAGCTCTCTAAAGTGCGTACTCACTGCCATTATCAAGCTCTTCAGCCTAACCTCAAATGTATTGTACGTGAAGCACTCATAGCCACAAGCCTTTATCAAGCTCTCAGGACGGGTAAAATTTATAAATTATAGTGGGTATAGTTTGTGCCGGGACCCATCGCCATCCGGGTCCACGGAGCGTCAATAAGATGGCACCTGTGCTCGCTGGCTACAAACCCCCTTGTGTGTGTGTGTGTATCGTCTACATCAGGCATGCGATATCCCTTTAAATTGTAGAAGGACAGAGGCAACGAGTGGCACAAACCCCACCCGTATCTACCGAACTGAGCTACAACAAACGCGTGCCGCTGCTCGCTCGATGAGGAGCCCTATCTTCTTCGCCTAACCTGCACGGTTGTAGAGGCATTCGCTCCGTCCCCTGAGCATCTTCGGATGGCCAAGTCCTTTCATTGCAATCTTTTTACGCTTTGAACGAAAAATTTGACAAGGTCGATATAAAGCTCCAAAAGGTGCTAATTGCGATAATTATTTTAAGCTGTAATTAGATGCGCACAGAGTAATATTCCATGGTCGCACAGTTTGAGGGTCATTGGGTTTTCGAAAAGTTGCGAACTATCATTCGAACTTCCATGGTCCGACGATACGACGAGCGGCGGAAATTGGAAGTTCGGATGACAGTTCGCCATTTTGCGAAAATCCAGTGACCGCGGCGGGTGTGCGATACAATAGAAAAACGAAACGGAGGATATAAAGAGGATTTAGCACAAATTGTGCTGCATAAAGCAGGTAAAGATAATTCCTAATAATAAAATAGCATAATAAATAGAAAAAAATACTGAGACTTTACTGTATTCACGATAGGTTAAGCACGCGGTCGCGTCTACGGCACCGCGCCGCGGTCCCAAGAAATACGCCCTAAAAATAAAAAAATAAAAGGAGGAAGACTTGCACAATTTGTGCTGCTCAAGACAGAATTGTGGAGTGTGCGGAGCGGTAGCTGTCCCCGCTTTACGAAAGCACCAACAACGGCAATGCAAAGTATCTGCACATGTGACATGGGCAGAAGGGTCAACAAGCTTGCCGACATAAGTGTGTGGCGGCAACACCGGCTGGCTAAGCCGACACATGCACCGACGATGAGAGAGGCAGTTGAGTCGTAACCATCACCGCGAGACGTGGTAGCAACACCCGGCGGCCGTGCCCGGCAAGCAGTGTGAATCTAATATAATCTAATAAACTGTATTGTACCCTGTGATTTAAAATAAGAGACTAATGAATTAAACGTGAAATAAAGTTTTGAAATGATGTGCGGTGTTTAATTTAAAACCACCCACAACTGGTGACCCCGATCGAAAAAGTCTCGAAGAAGACTTGTTAAAACGGACGCGCACGCGGTAAATAAACAGTTACGCATTCGCCACCTAGTGCTCGAGGTTTTACAATTAAAGCACGCGGCGGAAATAATTAACCATCACCATAAATAGTGACATATACTTTGAAAACTGTTCACGCATCAGCATAATACTCTCCGGTAGAAAAAATTCATTCCGTGAAAAAACATTCGAGCAATTCACCCGAACAGCGGGACAATTTTACCGGGGCGATAAATAAACCCGTGTTCGCAAACCGTGAACCTAAAACGAAATTTTCGCGGAACAATATATTGGTGACAGTGAAATAAAGACAGTGCACTAATATGGCGGACGGTGAAGAAACCCCGAAACAGCCGATATCATCCGCGGTCCTAAAAGACGCTGTGGCAAGATTGACATTACCGGGTAGCGAATCGGACAGTGTTAGCGCGCTAGGAAAAATTAGGCTGCCACAATTTACACCTGAACATACGGAAGTTTGGTTCTGGCAGGTGGAGGCCGCGTTCGAGGCAGAAAGCATCACGGCCGATAAAAGAAAATACAACACGGTTATCGGCCAACTACCAACAAAAGTAATGTGCAAACTCGTGGACTTACAATCAAACCCACCACCCGCCGGAGAAATGTACTCCACCTTAAAAAAACGTGTCACGGAAGAGTTCGCCGATAGCACGAACACCAAGATAACGAGACTTTTAAGTGGAGTACAGTTGGGCGACCAAAAGCCATCTCAGCTTTTAGCGCAAATGCGGACAGAGGCCACGCGCACACCGATTACAGAAAATCTATTGGAAGTACTCTGGCAACAAAACCTACCAGAGCAAATGCGCATAGTACTAGCGTCAGGAGAAAGTTTGACTCTGAGCGAGAAAGCAAAAATGGCCGACCGCATCTGGGAACAATCATTCGGCAAAGTGGTCAGCGCAATCAAACCACACACACATACGCTCGAGCAGCCGGCTACCACCGCATCATTACACGCGGAAATGCGAACAATGCGTACACAGGTCCAGCACATACTAGACCAACTACAAAATGGTATTCGTTCGCGTTGAAGTGACAGAGACAAATTCAATGTCCGGAGAAACAACACACCGACACGATACCAACAAGCAAAAACAGTCGCAACACCACGCCAAAAATTCGATACGTGTTGGTGGCACTTCAAATTCGGAGCGCAGGCGAAAAAATGTAGACAACCGTGCAATTTCCACACGGAACGGCAACACCGCCGCTATCGTCGGCATCTTCTATCATTCATCGACGACGCCCTACAGTCGCCGTCTCAGGGGGGGGCTGATGTGGCGGCAACACCGGCTGGCTAAGCCGACACATGCACCGACGATGAGAGAGGCAGTTGAGTCGTAACCATCACCGCGAGACGTGGTAGCAACACCCGGCGGCCGTGCCCGGCAAGCAGTGTGAATCTAATATAATCTAATAAGCTGTATTGTACCCTGTGATTTAAAATAAGAGACTAATGAATTAAACGTGAAATAAAGTTTTGAAATGATGTGCGGTGTTTAATTTAAAACCACCCACAAGTGCATAGCTTGGCGGTGCTTCAGGAGGCAGCATCATTTGGTACGGTAAGCAGTAAATGCATTTAGTACGTACGCACTGTGGGCCAAGTTCGGCATTGATATGGAATGCAAGCTCACTATTCTTTATTCGAGTCTCAGTGACTTCTAGTCGCGCTAGTCATATAATCATGCATATTACGACCAATGCCGCGATACGAGGGCATTAGTACTATCGGATTGTAGCCGAACTTCATTCTCCTATTTTTGTTTCCGTAAGAATTGTTTTAATTGCTACTCAGTATCAGTAAGGAGAAACAAACGCCTCGAAACAAATGCGCAATCATGTTGTTTTTTTATTCAGTATACAATTCTAGACAAAAAAAATATAAAAAGACGTTTATACATATGTAATGCATTAGTGTAGCACAAAATAAAATACAACGGAAAAATGTCGGTATGTACCAACAATCAAGATGTTAATGCATGTAGGTAAAATTTATGAAGAGGTTTATTATATAAAAAAAAGAGAAGTCTGCTTGTATGAGCATAATTTATAAGAAACTAGCTGAGAGAGCGAGCGAAGCGAAAACAGGGTTCTCGCGTTTTCAGGGGACCAATAAAATGAGGCTCGTTGGCCCGCGGTTAGGGGAGGGAGCCTGGGTCCATTTCATCAAGGACTCATTGGTCAGATGAGGACGTCGTGTTTGAGGGAGTTTTTTTTTCGGTTTTCCCTTAGTAGAGTTGTAGGGCAGACGCGCGATGAATTATTTTGTTTGTTAACGATAGAGGAGGCAGCAGTGACGCCCTTTTTATTCCAACCCACCCCACTACCGGTAGCCGAGCTAGCTAGCCAGCGCGCGTCACTCGTCACTGACTGAGGAGTCTTCGACCTATGTGTCACAAATCAGTCTTAAGGACTGAGTCCTCGGCCTCCGTCCTCCGCTGAGCTTGGCTCAGCCCCCATAAATCGTTACAACAGGTTGAGGATCACTGGATTTTCGAGGACAATTTTGAACTAGCATTTGAACTTCCACGACGCAACGAGCGACGAAAAGTAGAAAGATTCAGATGACAGTTCTCTTATCTTCTTAATTTACACTAACTCCTAGTGGAGCATGGTGCGTTGACAACTACCGTGTGTAGCCGCCATCGTCCATTCGATGATAAGTCCGTTTTCAACGAGCCCCAGTGAAAAGAGAAGAACAAGCAAATAGTGAGTGAGTGTCGGGGCTTCTCCCCCCATTTCATTGCACTTTTGCCCTGGGCCTTGGTGGCTTCGTGATACACAGAAAAGTGCTGAGAGGTGCACAACATCAAGGGGCGTTCGTAACACGAGACAATGCGTCGTTCTTAACTTGTATCCGACAATAATATTTCAATAAAAGATTTCGTTAAAAAAGTCGTTCGGTAGTTTCTCATTTCTGTTAGCCTATTCGCTAAAGATTCATTTACAAGGCTGTATGTTTGGGAGTGTGTTAAAGATATAGAATGTATCACTTCGGCCAGTATTTTGGTACAAAGCAAATAGTCATCGAACGAGTGAGTGCGAAAGCAAAAAGATAACTCCTCGACAAAGGCGAAATGCTTGTGTTAGAGGGCCGGTGTTTTCGATGTGCGAAAAAGGGACATGCTTCGAGAAAATGCAAAACAGTGAAGTGGCTGAAGTGTACTTCATGTGGAGGAAAGCATATTACTCCATTGTGTGATCCACAATTTAAGACATCTAAGGACCAACCAAAGCCGCAGTCACTTTGCAATACAGAAGGAGCGTCGCAGATCCTCCCGAAAACAGCGCGCTGCATTACTACGAACGAAAACGGTGATCGATTTTTAGTGCGCGCGGTAGTAGACGGTGGAAGCCAAAACACGTTTATTTTGGAGAAGCTCGCGAATTTGTTAGAACTGAAGGCGATTAGTAAAGTGCGACTTTCAGTGATGCCTTTCAGCACGACAGACAAACAAGTCCCAACGAAGGAATATTCGTGGCTATAAGTATGGCTATATCGTTAAAAAGCCAATATAGTGTGTAATGGTTCATCAATTATGGACATTTTATTTTCGCTGTGTGTCTTATCGGCCCAGCAGGGACGATAATGCGGCCCTGGCGTCTTATTAATTTCTGTGTTGCTACCGGCTGATAAGACACACCGAGAAACTAGTATGTGCCGTTAGACTTTTCGGCTCGAGTAGAGGCTCCAACAAAAAAAAGAAAAAAGAGGGAGTCTTGTTTTACTTCTCGTGCCGTGCGGTTGGATTTTCTAGGACTTTATCGCCGAAAGCACGGGCAGCTAAGAAGTCATCATCCACTGCTATCAAAATGTCTTGGAGTGATGATGCATCCAACCAGGGAATACGTGAATAATGATGGAACCACTGGCCAACATTTATAACGAGTCCTCGATTACTCAGTACCTGCAAGGAGGCCAACATTCACACACAGAGATGGTGCTTCACGATGTCAACTGTGTTTTACTATGGTGTTTTCCCTAAATGATGTGAGCAGGTAGGTTCGCAAAGAACGATGCTAAAGAGGTTTTTAGGAGCCACAAAAAAATAAAAAAAATAAGGTAAAATATATGAAACAGGAATGGGAAACGGCCGCGCGTAGTACTGGAAATACATATGTAAGTACAAAAACAATTTACCTTATTTAACGAACATTAATTTATACATTGTGTTACAACTCATAACCGTAATACCGATTCTATCGTATTTATTGCTTCAAGTACAGTAGAAGCTGGCATGGCACATATTGTGTCTCGGTATCGGGCTGATATGAATATATATTTTGGCATCTCTATGAGTACCCGTACAGTCTTCATCTAACAGACGACATAATGGTGATAGATTTGCAAACCACAAGGGTCTCGTGAATTTTTTTTTCCCCGCGGAAAGAAAGTGAGAATTACTATTCGCACGACAATACGCGCCGTTTACATGAAAATCGCTTTGGACGCGATGGTGATTAGCGTCCGCCAGTTAACAATAAGAAGATAATCAAAAATGCCCGGAATACGGTCAATTATGAAATATTTTTAATACAAAGCAATTGACGGAATAGATTTATACACGTAGCCATTAAGCATCCATTTAAAATTAGCGTGTAAGTTTTGAGTTAAGACGATGATGGCCGCAGTGTGGGTAGAATGAAGAAATGAAAAATTTGTTAATATACTTCAATCGATCTGTTTCGGGGAGAAATCATATTGTTGATTGGACAATCAATTAATTTTTTTCCTCAAATTGTTCGCATAGCTTATTGTATTTTTAGCAAAAGGCTAAATATAGGATATCTTAATTTTTCCTTGCGTTATATTTTTGGCAATTTTTTTATCAAGACTATATGATTTTGACTCGCACTCTGTGTATTATATGTCTACTGCGTCACTGCTGCTAATTTGCCAAATACATTACGGTAATGCATATCTGAGTGCAGAAGTAGAATAGAATAGAAATATATAACAACAAAAAAAAAATGTTATTAAGTAAGAATTATGGATTCTTCTCGCAGACGTGCGAGTCTCTTTCGTTTGCTAATGGAAGAGGCTGGTGACCCTAAAGACCCCCCCACTACTCCCAACAGCTGAGCTGGTCTGCCAGCGCACGTCACTAGTGGTCACTAGATAGGGTTTTTGCATTTTAGATGTTTTTGGACCTTAATGGTCATCCCTGCCCTTCCCTCCGGCCATCCATTACAACAAGTGGAAAAATTGTAAACATATCAAATTTATTTCTGCTTCGGGTGCTATACAGTTTAAATTATTGCTAGCACTACCATTATCAGATTGTTAAGTGTGGTGGAGATATTTTTTGTTTGTTGTTTGTTATGGTTTTTGGGGTGCGCGTCGCTTCCCACCAAAACTTCGTTGTGGGACAGGGCCAAAATCGCGAAAACCCCAAACATTTTTGGATTTATTCGATTTTTTTGCCAACTCTGAATCTGTGCATAAACATGTTATAGAAAACATGAATTGACAGTATTTTTTTTTTGCTATTTTCAAATGAAGTGGTGGGAAGCTACGTATTCGTATTCAGCACCATATATTGGGGAAGAACAATAAAAAAACAATTTTTGGGACCAGAAATGGAAACCCATTCAATAATATTGAAGTATTTTGGGACTTGCAATAATGTACCTTCATACACATATTAATTTAGTGCTTTTCGGAAAATGAGCTGTTTCTGACATAGGGGCAAAAAAAAAACGGAAAACAGCGATAATTTGTTTTTTTACATTGACCCGTTTCCGCAACGCAATTTCCGTGCAAAGCTTCGGGTAAATTTGATAGTTAATTTGCTTTGATAAAATAATATGTTTAATTATTACATATGTTCAGAAGCAAGCTAGTTATTAATTCTTTCAAAAATACATATTCGCATTGCCAATTTTTAGTATTTGAATATTTTGAATTAAAGGCCAACACGGCAACCCTGTTGCAAACAAGTTTAATTACAATTCTACCTGTGTACTAAAATTTTAGCAGGTTATTTGAATATTGGAATGTAATGTAACTTTCTTCTTAATTAGACTGTTACACCGGCAACCAGGGATTTGGAGCGGAGCGGAGCGACCCTGAATTTCGGAGCGAAAGAGCGGAGCGTGGAGCGATTGTTTGCAGGCTGGAGCGGAGCGAATTTTGCTTTGAAGATCGCTCCGCTCCGCTCCGATGTAAAAAATCAAAAAATTTCGAGAAAAAAAAGGATTTTTTCGACGAAATTTTTCATTTTATGGAACGAATTGATGATTTTGGGCTATTTAAAGGCGAAGAATTCGCTGAGAGACTTGCAAAATTTCGTATTATTGTGAAATTCATTGTGATAAAAGAGGTTTTGCGATTAGTCATAATTAGGCCTGTTCGGTACCGAGATTTCAGTACCGGGTTTCGGTTTTTTTCAATACCCGGTACCACAAGCGGTTTCCCTGACTCAGGTTTTTTTTTCAGTACCGACGGTTTTTCTAACCATAAGCCGGTTTTTTTGAGTACCGGGTTAAAAACCGACTCAGGTTTTTTTCAGTACCGACGGTTTTTTAACCATAAGCCGGTTTTTTTGAGTACCGGTACCAAAAAACCTGAAAAAAACCGGCTCATGGTTGAAATAAATCGTTCTTTTTAACTCGGTACCAAAAAACCGACTCGTCGGTCGGTTTTTTTTTAACTCGGTACCAAAAAACCGGGATATCGGTACTTTAGAATATCGGGTCCGGTACCAAGTGAACACCGGTTTTGTACCGGGATCCCGGTTTTTGGAACAGGCCTAGTCATAATCATCACTCTTCATTATTAAGAAATTCAAGATCATCCAGGACAGAAAAGTCCTGTCCTGTACTCGATAAATGAAACGCCCTTTTAATTTAAATTAGTTATTATGTGAGTTTTATTGGATGGAGTACAGGACAGCGCAGCTTCCATAACCATTTGAGAGATCTCGTTCTATATGGGATGTCCGGAAACTATCGCTTAAAAGCACCCAAATATGATTCCTCGTGATATTTCCACCAAAAAGGAGTATAAAAAAATTATTAACTCTTCAGCTTCCACAAACATTTAAAGATTTTTCAAAAATTTAACATTTTACATAATACATATTTTCTTTCGGTTGGGCCCAACAATTTTTCCTAAGAATAAGCCCCATAAAAATTGGATAAGCAGTTTAGTTTTTACAGTTTTACACAGCTTCAAAGACAAAATTTTGTGATCTTACTGCATACACACATATGTACATTTTTTTCCCACGGAGGTGTTAGTGGTACCATTTTTGGAAAATCTTTAAATGCTAAGGAGTTAAGAATTCAGCACCTATTTTGCTGGAAATGAAATTGATAATCAGTCTTGACTCGGTAATCCCGATCTCCTTTAATCCGGATATCACGCTAATCCGGACGACTAAATATTTCCACTATCTTCTATAGTCCGGATTTCGGCAGCAATGTTGACTCTAAAATCCGGATATTTGTGTGTGAAATGGTAGCTGGTCTCGTACTTTTTTACGGGACTGTTTAGCAATTGACATGATGCTGGCTAATTTCTAACAAATAAAACATTTATCGACTTTTGTTCCGCCTTTTTATTTGTTTGGATTGTTTTTCCTAGAAAAAAGTGATTGCGCTAATCCGAATGTTCCAATGATCCGGATTACCCCTTGCAATAATTGATCCGGATTACGAAATTGGTGCTATCCTGTTCTGTACTTGATCGAATAAAACGCACCTGTTAAGTCATATTCTATAATACGTGAGTAGATATACGTTAAATTGAATAATTCGCGGAAAATAATAAATATTTACTAAGAACAATGAAGTTTTGTTGTATTTTTGTAATGGAGCGGAGCGGAGCGTGGAGCGGAGCGGAGCGAAAAAATTTTAGTCGGAGCGGAGCGCAAGAGCGGAGCGGTTTCAAATTGGTCGGAGCGGGAGCGGAGCGGAGCGAAAACATGTGTCGCTCCAAATCCCTGCCGGCAACATCAATTATTGTAAGCATCGAAGTAGTCAAATAAAACTTATCATTTCAATACAAGTATTTTTATGTGCCAACAACATATGTAAACCGTTTCTTGCAGATTTCCAATTGATGAGGCAAAACGCGCTATATGGATAGACAAACTACAGTTAAGGGGTATGCAGATTCCCAAAAATTCTGTGGTGTGCGCGAAACATTTTCGTAATGAGGACATATTTCGATTTCAGAAATGAATTGTGCTGAAAGAAAATGCATTTCCGGAACTGAATCCGTCTGGTATTACGGTAAGTAAACAGATATAACCGACAGTAGTTGAATTATAATTACGAGCTCAATTAAGACCATAAGTGGAAGGTCGAAGCGTATCTTTGAAAAATGTTCGAGCCGTGTTTTAGAAGAAATCGATATGTGTGTAGAGTGCATGTATGCATAGCAGTTAGAGATGTAGGTAATACGTGCAAAGCTTCGGGTAAATTTGATAGTTAATTTGCTTTGATAAAATAATATGTTTAATTATTACATATGAAAACCGTTTCTTGCAGATTTCCAATTGATGGGGCAAAACGCGCTATATGGATAGACAAACTACAGTTAAGGGGTATGCAGATTCCCAAAAATTATGTGGTTTGCGCGAAACATTTTCGTAATGAGGACATATTTCGACTTTAGAAATGAACTGTGCTGAAAGAAAATGCATTTCCTGGAACTGAATGCGTCTGGTATTACGGTAAGTAAACAGATATAACCGACAGTAGTTGAATTATAAAAATATAAATTGGTATATGTGTAACATTGTGCACACATTCGTGTGCCTTCACGAGCATATTTTCTAATGTTGTGTTTTCTAAAAAAAATATTGGTAATGAGAAAGACCGTTTTGAAAAACAATTCGAGTCACTCAAAAATGTAGTACTGAAAACCAACCATCAGTCGAACACACACACACGCAAGTAAATATGCTTCCGAAGAGCACACGTGTTTATTCAATGGGCTAGGTGAATAACAAGTGAGGGTAAAAATGAATATTATGTATTATTTTTGTACATGATTTTTATTCAAGCTCCCGCCATCCCATTTTCCACCCTCATGTCGGTTATGTAGTGCCGATCTCTCCCAAGTTGGAACGAATTAAAATGGAATTCAGTCAGCTGATTGTGACAGTTGTTGTTTGTTTGTGTCCACCTTCATTTTCGCGATTGTTTACATTCAAAATTCAGTGCGATTTTGCCTGCAAATTGAACAGGCTGGCGTGGAAATTGGCCAATATTGCTGAGAATTGTAGTTTCTCAAGCACGGCATCGGTGCAGATGGCAGCTTGATCTTGGAAGCAAATCAGCATAATATGTCGACATCGGTAATCTATCGTTCTTATTCCCATTCACGTTGTGCAACTTGTAACGTTTCAATTTTTGCAGACAACAAACGCTCAGTAGTGAAATCGCAGTGACAACATCAGCCGCAGATCACAGAATCCTGACATTTTCCACCACCACAACAGCCAGACCCAGGATGCAGCTCAAGCAGAAGGCATTCTTTGGATATACAACGACGAATTCAGTCATCCGTGTGCAACACCGGAGGAGCTCACCAGTCCTCATCGTAAACGCAGGCAAGTATACAACTATGCTCTGTTAATAGTCCTAGGTTTTACTTGTATCATCATGTCGACGAGTCGCCATCGTGTTTCGGGGTGTCGCGCTGTTCGATAATTAGACGCTACCCTCGAAGCAAGGTTTCGGCTTGATCGAAGCTCGACGAAATTCGACAATTCATTCAAATTCATTCTTTTGTTTTAATTCAATCCCTAACCTATCCTTAACTAACTAACCCTACTTACTGCGCCACACTAATTGTATATTAATCCTACTCTATCGCCACATTTCCTAACCGGACTTAATCCCTAAATTACAGACTAACCTAACCTTAAGATGTCCTTTTATGGATTTCAATTATTCCCGTAACAGTATCGTAGTTGGGTGTCTAAATTCCAGCCAAAAACACTCCATTGGGATTTCATTTTACAAGTAAGTAAAATTAAAACAGAATTGTGTGTTTATGTATTATGTTTAATACATTTTCACAGAGAAAAAAACAATTAGAAAATATTTGTTTTGGATCGCAAAGTACTGTAAGAGTCTTAATGTCAAAACAATTTTCTTCGCCAGTGGCGTCTTCGATCCCCCAATTACACTTTTCTATTACATCTAAATAGAATTCCGAAAAATGAAGCACGGAGGCACGAATGGCTAAAGGCTATCGGTCAATCAAGTCGAAACATACTACCCAAATCATTCGTTTGTTCGGAGCATTTTCCTGAGAGTGTCTTCATAAAATCTGGTCGTGGATGCAGTTCCCATGTTAGAATTTTGTCGACATGGATTCTTGGAGGTAATTTAATGCTAAGTTTATAGCTTGTCGATGCATCAAAGTAGTAGCGAATACTCTGAAATGGTAATTTCTATGTTTATTTAGTAATTAATTGTTTACGTACATATTTTAATTTAGATCGAAGACCTCGATTGAGGTAATAGACGCAGTGTCGACTCCGCCAAATGAAGACTGATATTGTGAAGTGGTAAGTTTGGAAGAGAACGATTTAATAGATTTCTTAGTTTCATATGTTTTTATGACTTTAGACAAATGTATGTAAATACATTCTATACTCAGTCTCACAAGATACTTCAAATGAAACAGGACACGTCTGTTTCATTGTTTTTTGTACTCGCATTTGAACAGGTTAAGGGCCCAGACATTAATAGTCTGAGGGTTCCGAGAAATTGTTTCACGCGAGTGTTTCGGGAAGTATAGAAATGATGGCGTCGTTATATTCAATCACAGATATGTAACTACCAGATGAATTATCGGTATTTTGGAGCCGCAGTGCCATCTAGCTTGGAACAATTCAATTAAAATCCAAAAGCTCGATGAAAGCAATGGTTCGTGTCTACAAACCATACCATCCACACCAAGAGCAGCCAACATATGGACGACCTATACCCTTTACGAGCTCAAGACCATAAGTGGAAGGTCGAAGCGTATCTTTGAAAATGTTCGAGCAGTGTTTTAGAAGAAATCGATATGTGTGTAGCGTACATGTATGCATAGCAGTTAGAGATGTAGGTAATACGTGCAAAGCTTCGGGTAAATTTGATAGTTAATTTGCTTTCATAAAATAATATGTTTAATTATTACATATGTAAACCGTTTCTTGCAGATTTCCAATTGATGAGGCAAAACGCGCTATATGGATAGACAAACTACAGTTAAGGGGTATGCAGATTCCCAAAAATTCTGTGGTTTGCGCGAAACATTTTCGTAATGAGGACATATTTCGACTTCAGAAATGAACTGTGCTGAAAGAAAATGCATTTCCGGAACTGAATCCGTCTGGTAAACAGATATAACCGACAGTAGTTGAATTATAAAAATATAAATTGGTATATGTGTAACATCGTGCACACATTCGTGTGCCTTCACGAGCATATTTTCTAATGTTGTGTTTTCTAAAAAAAAAAAATATTGGTAATGAGAAAGACCGTTTTGAAAAACAATTCGAGTCACTCAAAAATGTAGTACTGAAAACCAACCATCAGTCGAACACACACACGCAAGGAAATATGCTTCTGAAGAGCACACGTGTTTATTCAATGGGCTAGGTGAATAACAAGTGACAGTAAAAATGAAGTGTATCGTAGGCGGGTGTCTAAATTCCAGCCAAAAACACTCCATTGGGATTTCATTGTACAAGTAAGTAAAATTAAAACAGAATTGTGTGTTTATGTATTATGTTTAAGGTCGAAGCGTATCTTTGAAAAATGTTCGAGCAGTGTTTAAGAAGAAATCGATATGTGTGTAGCGTGCATGTATGCATAGCAGTTAGAGATGTAGGTAATGAAGCATGCGCCGAACGGCGGCGGAGTCCGAGCAAATGATTACCCAAAAGGATCGAGAGCAATTTTCTGTTAGAGATACCAATTGCAATTACAGAGAACTATTTTTTTAATTGTTGTATCTTTTGATTTAATTAATTGTACATACTTATTTAAAAAGCAATTATTTTACAGTCGATTGGAGGAATGCTATTATATGCATATAGTTAATCATAAATTCGGGAATAATGAAATCAGTCATAGATTTATAGATTCTTTCCCTTGCTGTTCGTGTACGGATTTTTTTCAAGGCGGTTGGCAAAATGAATGCACGTGATTTACAACAAATATGCGGAGTGAACTTAAAAATTCGGTTGGAGATGTTTTTTTTGTTAGCAAATTTTCTTTAATTTATTCGGTAGTATGAAGAACCATTTTATTTTGTGTTTCGACAAGTTTTTAAAATGACATTTCAAGAGAAATGTATAAATGTCGACCAGCATTAAGCTTATACTCGCTTAAATTTCAAATTTTCTTTAGTTTATTCGGTATGAAGAACCATATTTTATTTTGTGTTTCGACAAGTTTTAAAAATGAATTTTCGATAGAAATGCATAAAAGGCGACTAGTATTAAGTTTATACCCGCGTCAATTTAGGTGTTAGTTTTAAAGGCAAACCCGAAATTGCAAGCAAGTTATGGAGTAAACCAGTAATCTTTTTGCTTTCCCTCCTTCTCCCGATGGCCCGTCCTCTATCTTGATTTCGCGACTACATTTTTTTCAGGAATGTCTTCGTTGTTGGAAGAAGTGGTGTTTTTTTTCTCTTTTTCAACTTTCCGTTTCAGACGCGTGAGATTTTTTTGTAACGAACAGAAGCATCGGACCACACATGAACCCAACCCACATTCCCGGTAGCTGAGCTCGGGTGTAGCGGTCACTATACGCGCACCATATTACGAACGCGCCCACATCAGCTGCAATGCAGCGCATCACACTAACATCGTCCATTTGGGCTGAGGACACACGACAAGACGGATGTAATCGTCATAGTAGTAAAGTGCTATCCAACAAATCACTCCGACTTTTTCACTACATGGTGGTTCCATCCAGTCGTTTGTATTTTAGTACACAGTGCGCGCTAATTTAAAATAATAAAGAAAGTGACAACGTTTGCTGAAAAAAAAAATAATAATAAAAAAAAAAATCGTGAGATTCCGCTAGACATCACGCGGCTGCTGGCCGGTGCCCCATACAATTCGAACAACAGTTACAGTAACTGCAGCAGAATAACAGTGAATACATACACCTGAGTGCGCGTGCATGTACAAAACTACGTGACTCTCCACGATCTTTCTTCATCCATGCAAGTCGTGATAAACGGTACTCTAGTTTTAATAGAGCCAGTCACATGTGCATGCGCAGTAACAACACGAAGGTTCCTTTTTTCGTTGTCGACCTTTGTCCGCCGGCAATTAGCGGATAGTTGCTTTGTGTGTATATGATTGCGTGCGTACACATGCGTTCATAGAGCGGTTGCGTTTTTATTAGAGCCTTCGCGCTCTCCGTTTATACGCAGGCATATTCCCTAGTTAACAAAATGTTTTCACAACAAAACATAAAAGATCGTATTTCATCAATCCCTCCAATTTTAATAAGTACCAGCACTTCCTCTATCGAAGTTTCTCCAAGCTCTAGTTGTGAGTTAAAACCTGAAAAGTGCAAAATGGCAACCGTGATGGAGTTCACCAGTTTCGCTAGTCGAATTATTCCAGAATTTGATGGAAAACCGACCGAGTTAACTCGATTTATCGATGCCCTAGAGCTATTAAATGAGAATCTCGGAAATGAGAACTTGATCTCTCATACTCAAATGGCGATTCGTGTGATTAAAACTAAGCTGAAAGGAAATGCTCGTTCACTAATAAATAACGAGAACAATATTCCATTAATTATAGCTACATTAAAAAATAACATAAAAACAGAGCCAACGGAATTGTTAGTCGGGAAACTGATGAACATTAAAGCAATGAACAAGTCTATTTCCGACTATATCAAGGAAATCGAGGAACTCTCATCCTCACTTAAACGTGCTTATATTTCAGAAGGTGTACCGCCAGCCCTGGCCGAAAAGTATACACAACCCAAAATACAGTAGCAGCTTTAAAAGCAAATGCAAAACGTTCCGATACTAAGACAGTGATGCGAGCAGGCACATTCGAATCCGTGAATGCAGCGATCACAAAATATATCCAAACTACAGCTGAAGAAGAAAACTCAGTATCTTTATCGCATTATAGAGCATACCGTGGGAACTCCCGATCAAATAATAACTATCGGGTTATTAATAATTATCGTGGTATCAATAATTTCCGTGGAAACAACAGCTATAGGGGGAACAGTCCGCGCTATTTTAGGCAAAATTTCACGGTAAGACCTAATGATAGTAACAGAAGTGGCGTCAATAGATATGCTTACAAAAACGCGCATACAGTACCCGATAACAATAGAAATATTCGCAATCTCGAAGTAACTGATGAGTCGGAAAACTAAAGAGGCCTCCAGGCGGTCCACTTGGGCTAGGCCTCAAACCGAACTCGGTACAAATGTTTTCACTTAATCTAAACTTATGTTCATTTGTTCATCTGTACTTAAATATCACAAACGATATGACGCAACTTCTTCTAGATACTGGAGCAGCAATATCAATTATTAAAAACAATGTCTTAAATCGCTATTCCTTCATCAATTCTAACAATAAATGCCATATTAAAGGCATAGGGAGTAACCCAATGGTCACGATCGGTACTGTAGAATCTAAAATATATCTTGGGCAGAAAGTATGCGACCATACGTTTCACGTCGTAAGTGATGATTTTCCAATACCCTGCGATGGTATTGTAGGATTAGATTTTCTACAAAGGTATAGTTGTCTTTTGGACATGGGTAGAATAACTAAAATGATTGTGCATTTGAATGATAACCAGATAAAAGTGCCAATTTCGTACACAAACTCGTCAAATTCCATGACAATACCATCTCGCTGCGAAGTATTTCGACAAATTGAAGTAGATTCTCAAGACGAAGATGTACTAATCCCGGACCAAGAAATTTCTCCACCGGCACGCGTCGTGGTCCTCTAAAACTTGAGCGAGCGAGTCAGTGCACCTGAAATGTTACAAAATCCTGGTGACTGTGACTGATATGTGAGAATCGAAATCGAAATCCGTCTTTCAATTTTATTTTGTTTTTCATTTTGCTAATAATCATACTCTAACATTTTTATACCGTTCGATTTCTAAGTGAAAGGGTATATTACTTTGTCATGGAGTTTGTAACGCAGTATTAGACTATATAAAAAGTGTATATAAATTGATCAGTATGACGAAGGAAGTCGATTGGACGAGTATGCGTCTGTCTGTTTGTTGCAATGCGTTTTCCTCAGCCGTTTTAAAAGTTATTAAGGTGAAATTTGGCACAAGTGCTTATTTCTATTGCAAACTGTTTGTATTTTTGAATTACCAAAATCGGACAATAGGGTCATGGGCCTGCAATTCAAAACCCAACTCCAAAAAGCATTTCTTATAAGAAAACCTTTTTCATTTATACACAAATTTCAACCTAAGTTTATGTATGTATTTCTAAATAAACATCGAAAAAAAAAAGTGAAGGAATAGGACCATGACATCCAAACATAGGCAATGCACGCACGACATCCTGATCCGGAGCGCCCCAGCGGCAGTCTGCGTCATCTTCCATGTTTTTTCTATATGAAGTTTTCGCAGGCGCATCTATCGGATGGATAGATTTGCGTAAACCACGCGGTATTTCATGTCTGCTGAGAAAGATGCACTAATGACTTCAAAACATCCCAATCGGAAAATAAGCGCTCTAGAAGGCCTCTACATGTCCGCAGAGGTAAGCGCTTCTCAAGAAGCGGTATACATGTTTTTCTTTACGGAACTGCTTTCCAAGAAGCGCAATCGCGAATGTCACTTCCCTATAAGCGTCCTTGCAAATTAAAAGGAAGCGCAGCAAAGCTGATCCAGTGGGAGCGCTTCCCCAGAAGCACAATTATGAATGAAGAGAAAGCGCTGAAAAGCTGTTTCTAGTGGAAGTGCTTTTAATTTTTCCGATTGGGATGAACGTAGATTTGAATTTGAAACTGAATCCCCGCAATACATTCGAGAGAGAGATGTCAGGGTAGTAGTGGATTGAGTATTTGGATTACAAATAAAGTGGAACGTGTCTTTGCTGAAGAGGTTTGAAAGAGACTTTGGTTTGAATTACGAAATATCCAATATTGGTTATTTTGCGGTAAGCGTTCGGTGAATATTTTGTATGGCGTGAGAGATATGGTAGTTATTAATATGTGATTCAATCGAGAAACTCGACGAGACAAATTACGAGACGTGGTCGGTCCAGATGAGCGGCTTGTTAATCCACAGTGGAGTGTGGAAGGTTGGCGCTATCGATAAGAAAAAGCCTACCGGTACGGACAAAGAAGTCTACGAACGACGTTCGAATAGCGCGACGACGGAAAGAATTCAAAGAGGCAACGGACACGGGAGCGATTGAGTCGATGCGACAACGGAAGCAATTCAAAGAAGGCGACAGAGACGTCTAATTTGTAAGACGATGGAGACTGCTAGATTTGTGAAGACGACGGAGACATCAGAATTTGTGAAGGCGACGGAGACGTCTAAGCGTGTGAAGACGACGGAGACATCGATATTTGTGAAGGCGACGGAGACGGCTAGATTTGTGAAGACGACGGAGACATCAGAATTTGTGAAGGCGACGGAGACGTCTAAGCTTGTGAAGACGACGGAGACATCGATATTTGTGAAGGCGACGGAGACGTCTAAATTTGCAAGACGACGGAGACCGCTAGAATCGTCATCGTATCGTCAATGATCGGCCGCAACAGTAGCTACATCAAAGTCACCCTCCTGAGTAAGTTAGGCTTATTGTATTAATTCAATAGATTTAGTTATAGATATAGAGTTAGTGATAGTTATTGTGAGGCGCGTCGGGTTTATTTATTAAAAAGAAGGAATATTGAATAGCTAAAATCGAAGAACGTTTTTTTTCTTAAATTTGTGAAGTGTGATTTCCGAATTGCGTTACGTGGCGGACCGTATCCCCCGGATTCGCGCTTGCCGGAGGCGTTTTCTTTGGTCCGTGGTTGGTGGCCGGAAAATTCAAAGCGCGTGGCGTCCCACGGCCCGTTTTCGCAAGCAAGCCGGCACTGGCCCCAACCTCCCCGTCCGCAAACCTCTTTAACGGGGAATTTAACGTAACATTTTGGACGGCAAATGATGAGAAGGCTTTGTCGGCGTTGATATTGATTGAGAAACCGTCACACACATATTAAAAGCTGTAAAACTTCCGCAGACGCATGGGAGAAGTTGCAGGAAATCTACAAGCCAAAAGGACCCGCACAAAAAGTAGCTCTATATAAAAAGCTGATGAACATGCGCATGGAAAATTAAGGTGATATGGCGGAATATTTGACTTCTTTTTCAACGGTGTCAGATACTTTGTCGGAAATAGGAATTGAAATCCAGGAGGAACTACTGTGTATAATTCTACTTTCGAGCCCGACGGAATCATATAAAAATTTCGTGATCGCGATATAAGTGTTGAAATAATATTCTATATGGTGACATTTACACCACTATACTGGTAACACTAATGTTGAAATAATTTATGTTCACCTCAGTGCTTTTCTTCTCGAAATAAAGTTCAGTTCCGATCAAAGCAAGCAGCAGACAAGTTTCATTTCATTTGGTTATGGGTCCAGACACCCTTGGAATTTTAAAGTAAAAGTTATATACGGTTTAAAGTATGGCGGAGAGCAAACTTGTGCTGAACAGGCTGAATAATTCCAATTATTCGAATTGGAAATTTAAAATGGCTTGTCGGTCGAGGACGATCAAATAATTCATTTAAGGAATGCGACTACAGCCAAGGATGCATGGGCGAGTTTGAAGGAGTATCACGAGAAAGGTACGCTTAGTAATAAGGTTCATCTAATGCGGACAATTTGTTCTTTGCGTGCTGATGACGGCGTAAATATTTCGGAGCACATCAACTTGATGAACGAGCTTTCCACCAAATTGCGGGATATTGGCGAAGAGGCGCTGTCAGACAAATGGAGTGTGGCTATGTTGCTGAGTAGTTTACCGCGCAGCTACGATTCTCTAGTGACCGCTTTGGAAGCCCGACCAGAAAACGATCTGACATTCGTTTTAGTGCAACAAAAGGTGATGCAGGTGAGGCATTGGATGTTGCAAGTTGACATATATGAAAGAAAATGGCCAGATCAAATCAGTAACAGCCTGTGAAGTTTTGTATGCTCCAGATTTGGTCGGAAATTTTTTATCAGTCAGTCGGTTGGTCAAAATGGGTTACCGAGGTAGTATTCGCTAATCATTTATGCGTCATACTACGTTTAGAACATTATTATCTGTTGCTGCAAATAAAAACTTTTTCGTATATCACATGGACGCAAAAACTGCTTTCCTTAACGGACAATTATCGGAAAGAATTTACATGCAACAGCCAGTTGGTTTTTCAGAAGGAGATCCAAAACAAGTATGTTTTCTGAACAAAAGCATATATGGACTAAACCAAGCGGCGAGAGCTTGGAATGAGATCATTCATACAGTATTGAATAACGACGGATTTAAGCAAAGTAAAGTAGATCAGTGTCTTTATTCAAAGAAAGTTAACGGAAAATGGTCTTATATTTTAATTTATGTCGATGATTTGATCGTGGTCAGCGATACGATGGAAACAATACACATAATCGAAAGCATGCTGAAGGCAAATTTTGAAATCGAAAATCTTGGACCGATTAAACAATATTTGGGAATTAATGTTTCGAAGGTTGTCGATGTTAATTACGAGCTAAACCAGGCAAATTATATGCATCAAGTTGCAGCAGAATACGGTTTGGAGAATGGGAAACCAACCAGGACACCCATGATATCGGCTACGGAAAATCTAAGTCAAACAGCTTGGTTAATAACAAGAATTATCAGAGACTGATTGGAAGTCTTCTGTATATATCAACAAATACGAGACCCGACATCACAGCGAGCGTCAATATATTAGCACAAAAGGTATCTAATCCTACCGAGGAAGATTGGAACCAACTGAAGCGAATCGTAAAATATTTGAATTCTACAGCTGAACGAAAACTTAAATTGAGCAATATACGGAAAGACAACGGAGAATTGCAAGGATATGCAGATGCGAATTGGGCAGAAGACAGAGAAACGCGTAAGTCGAACAGCGGATTCATATTTTTTTGAACGGTGTAACTATAAGTTGGCAATGCAGGAAGCAGTCATGTGTTGCTTTATCGTCGACCGAGGCCAATCTGATATCACTGTCCGAAGCATGTCAAGAAGTACAATGGTTGAGACGGCTTCTTACCGATTTACATCAAAACGTTGACAATCCAACGGTAGTCTATGAGGATAATCAAAGTTGCTTAAATTTAATTAAGTCAGTTAAGTGCCGTAGGAGCATTTTATGGACAACACATAAATCGAAAGAGTCGGCAATGAGTATTGTGGCTATGACGGACACAAAAGCCATGAAGAGATCGTGCTGGTACATGGAAGTTATCACACTCCTATTGCCCATTCCGTCAGATGCACCCAAGTAAATGATTGCAATTTAATTAGGTCAAGAAATTGAATTTGTAATGTAAATTATACAATTACTTAATAAGCAATATCAACAAATAAATGTGGCATGTAAACTATGCAATTGCTTGCTTACCAAGCTATATTTTCCAATAAATACCTTGTAACCATAGAATTAAGTGTTCTTTCTGTACAATCTTCATAATAATAAAGTGGTGTTGATCGAAAAAGTATCTTTTTTTACTCGCCCGACATAGGAAGAACATAACTTGGATAGTGGTGCGACGTCACACATGTGCAACGTGTTAAAAGGCATCCTCATCCTAAGTATGCTATCGCAATGCTTGAATAGCAGAACAAAGATGCTAGCATAGCAGAATAAAGAGCGACCATACTAATCTATCTGAAGTGTATGGTACGCTAATAGGCTAGCTCTAGTCAGTCGTGTTAGCATAGCTGAGTAGAGCGGGTGACATCCAATATTGCAGTGGATGCCCCGAAGACGCAAGCTGAAGAATAAGATCAGGTGTGCATTAAGTATAGCGGTTGATGCATTGGCAGGCCCATTAGTGTTATAGATTAAGATACAAATTATGTATAAGATATAAACAAAATATGAGTTCAATAAAGACACGTGAATTAGTGACCTCGGGTTTTACTCATAGTAGTTGTAGCCAATTACAGCCGTTTTATTTCAGTTTTGCCTGGCACGAAACATGGTCCGTCGAGCCGGATTTCTCGAATTGCACGGGAAATCCACAAAAATTGCAAAAAGACGTGTCTTTATTGAAGCTCAATTTGCTGGAGGGAAGAATTTTATATTGCTGACTATAGTGTATGTATCTCAATGTAAAGTTTCTGTTGGCGGTACTTGCATCGAGTTACAATCTTTTCTTGATTGCTGGCAGATCAAGTGGCTGTCTGAGTAAAATCAAAGGGACGAAATTTGATGGTTCAGATAAATTATATACTATATGCTGTTTATACACATATATGTATATTTATCTAAACATTGAGCAGACCACTTGAAAAATTTCTGGACCTTTGCTGTGACGATTTTCAATGGCAGATTTATTCAGTCATAGCGTTCGTGACAGTGAAAAGTGCTATCCAAGCAAGTGAACAGATCGTGTTGTGTTGAATAATAATACCAAAATGTAAGCACATATGATCATATTACCTAAGTGCTATAGTGCGGGGTGTGATATAAGAAATTTGTCATACAATAATTTTGGTCAGAATGTCAGAATGGCAGAATGCGAATTTATCCACTTTTAACCCATTTTGTACTGGTGGTTCGTTTTCGAACCACCATTTTCAATAATTTTTTTTATATTGAATAATTTATATTTTTAACTTTATTTTGATGTTATCAGCACTGTTAGACTGTCGTCTATCGATTTAGGTCATTTGCAGGTATATATGTTATTAATAATATTATATTTTTAGAAAATAGGGTGACCATCTTTTTTCGACCATTTTTCAAAATTAAAAAAAGTATATATAAAATCCATGAAATTTATTGAAATGATTCCATTCAATAAGTAAAAGCATGTATTTTTCTATTAAAATTATAATTTGATAAGAATCACAAGAAGTTTTTAGGTTATGAGCTTCTATATTTGGGTGGTTCGAAAACGAACCGCTGGTACATGGTGGATCTAAATGTTGCTACGTTACTCAACTTTAACGACCAATAACTCCGTTACTGTTACTCGAAACCGGAAAAAAGAAGCTGATATGAAATTGACTCGTCGTACCCTTTGATTTGAGTACACACTCGCCTATCTACTATAAAAATAAATAAAAAAGTCGACTTTTTCATTCCTTCGGGGACACCCTGTTATCTTCGTCCTGCCAAGTTTTAAGGTATCCGAAACTAAGACTGTGATCATTCTATACATACGTTTCAAATTTCATTTCGATCGGTTGAGAGGTTCGCGAGATATTTAGTAAACAGTCGAACGCACGGACAGACGGACAAACGGACAGACGGACTGAAACATATCGATTTTATAAGTGTTTTTTTTTTTTTTGAAAAATGTTCTAAACACCCTCAAACCCCAAAATAAATATAAAATTTAATAAAAACTGTATTTTATCATGTAAACCCACGCCACACCTTCCTTATTGCATGTAACACATACCATGTCGCTTACTTACCAACGGTTCGTTTTCGAACCACCCCAGAACACAAAAACAACAAATCGGAAAATTTTGTTTTCTTCGGAATCGTCATCAGAGAGTGTTTATAGACAATATATATCAAGGATATCGTCATAAAAAAATTATTTCTGGTACCGGTACAAAATGGGTTAAGGCTGTCTATTCGCTAAATTTTACATAGAAGTGCACTCGCGAGCTGATTGATTGGCGATTACATCTTTCACTGTGGAAGAAGTGCAACTGCATTAAATTCGCTGATGAAGTGTCAAGGCACAGAGTAGAGACTTCCGTGTGAAATCAGTACAAGCAAAGAAATTTTCTTTCACGATCATCAAAGTATTGACAGTGGTTGCATTGCATGTATGGGCTCGAGTGTACTTCTGTGAGAATGTTTGCTGAAAAAATAGTGATTCTTCTCAGCCATGTAAAGGCGGGTGGCTGCTGACTTGCGAGTCATTATGTTGCAACCATACGTGCAGGTCCATACATAGAACTGAAAGTTTCCAGATTCAACCGCAGGCACCACACACCAGTTGACATATAAGCCATGCAGATTGTCTATATGCTGTGATGGTTGTTGGTTGGTTCTATAAATAGACCCATAATGAGTCGTGTGTTTCGACTGACTTGTATATTGGGTTAGCGTTGGTCACATATGTGTATGCATTCTAAACCATAATGCATAGTAGATTAAAATAAAAAAGGTTGCCGTCATCTTGTGCGGGTGGTATTCAGATTTTTTATACCCTTCGCTTATTAAGCGTAAAGGGTATATTAACTTTGTCATGAAGTTTGTAACGCATTGAAGGAAGCATCTCCGACCATATAAAATATGTATATATATGATCAGCGTGACGAGCTGAGTCGATTGGACGATGTCCGTCTGTCCGTCTGTCTGTCTGTTGCGACGCGTTTTGCTCGGCCAGTTTAAAAGCTATGGAGCTGAAATTTTGCACACATGCTTCTTTTTGTTGCAGGCAGTTTGTATGTTTGAATCGCTAAAATCCGATGAGGGGGTCGTGGGGCTGCCATACAAACCTACTCCCCAAATTTAGGTTCTTCTTAGAAAAACTTTTTTATTTATGCACCAATTTCAACCAAATATCACACAAATGTGTTTTAATTAGTAACACACAATATATGTAAAAATCGACCAAATCGGACAATGGGGTCGTGGGGCTGCCATACACACCTAGTCCCCCAAATTATGTTCTTCTAAGAAAAACTTTTTTATTTTCTCATCGATTTGAATCAAATTTCACACAAATGTGTTTCTAGTAATACCACAAAACAGATGTAAAAATGGACCAAATCGGACTATGGGGTCATGGGGCTGTCATAGAAACCTAGCTCCCCAAATTAAGTTCTTCTAAGATTTTTTTTTATTTATACACCAATTTCAACCAAACTTCACACAAATGTGTTTCTATTGATGACACGAGACATATGTATAAATGGATGGAGTCAGACCATGTGGTCATGGGGCTACCATACAAACCTAGCCCCCCAAATCAAATTTTACTAAGAAAAACGTTTTTATTTGCACACCAATTTCAATCAAACCGCAGAAAATTATATTTCTATTGATGCCACATAACAAACGTGAAAATAAATGAAATCGGACTATGGGGTCGTGGGGCTGCCATACAAACTTGACCCCCAAAATTAGGTTCTTCTAAAAAATATTTTTTTATTTGGACACAAATTTCAACTAAACTTCATGGAAATGTATTTTTAGTGATGGTTCAAAACATATGCAAAAATGAATTATATCTGACCATGGGGTCATGGGGCTGGCATATAAACCCAACCCCCAAATTAGGTTCTTCGAAGAAAACTTTTTTGATTTGTCCACCAATCTGAACCAAATGTGTTTTAATTGATGCCACAAACATACGTAAAAATTGATGGGAAGGCCATAGGGCTGCCCTACAACCCCCTTCCCCCTCTTTTTGGTTCTTATAAGAAACCCACGTGCCCGCTTCGCCTACTAAATCTTCGCCACGGCACTTATGAGAAAATTCAAAAGCATGGAAGCGGGGAGGACTGAGAACTAGTCATAGGTAAGCCCGAAAAAACTTTTAGCCCGAGGGGAGCGAAGGGTATCCAAATTTCGGCCGCGCCCGAAATTAGCCTCGGTCTCGTTTTTATTATGGTTTAGGTGCGAGTTGCATACAAGCATATCTACAGTGCTGGAGAATGTGTGTTTGTTTTCCGAGTGTTTGCGGAACATGTGATCGAATGTTTATGAATGTGCGGATCAGTGGGTACCTATATGACCCAGTGGTAATGGATGATTTTTTTTTTTCTTTTAGATGAAATGGCTCCGACGAAAAAAAGTGACGTTCGACCACCAGGGACATCGCCTAGGTCAAGATCGAGTAGTGGCAGACGGGCCGATGGGGCGAATACGCAGATTGAGAGCGCCGGCAAGACGACTACCGCTTTGGCAGCTGCGGCTCGTATGCATTGTGTATATGAGCTAGAGGAATTACTGGCGATTTGCAGGGACCAGGAAATATTCCTTAGCATGTCATTGGTACAATTGCAGAATCGATCCAAGGAATTGGAGTCGATTTGGGATCGGTATGAGCGGGGGCATATCGATCTAATGAGCGAAACAGCGAACGTTGACGAAATCGCAGGTCACAGGTCCAATAATCGCTCTACTACAATTATTTATCGCGAAGCATTCGATTTGTTGGCGGAAAGAATTGCTGTGTTAAGACCACAGCAGCAGTTGGCTGATGGTAATGCTGCATCAGTTCCGTTTCGGGTTGAATTGCACAACTCCGATACTACTAGCGGAAATATTAATAATACATGGGGAACATTTGACGGTGACTACACCAAATGGCGGGCATTCCGTGACCGATTTAAGGCAGCGGTTCATGATGTTGATTCAATCAAACCCGTGCACAAGCTACGTCTCTTGCTGAACTCATTGAAAGGCGAAGCAAAAGGTGTAGTTGGTGAATTGAAATTAGAAGATGCTAATTGCCAGCGTGCACGGGACAGCTTGTTCGCTGTTTATGAGGACGACTTCATTATCGTCACGGAATTATTGAAGAAGATGTTTGCCATTAAGCGGATGGCATTTCCAACAAGCGCAAATTTGCGGAGAATAATTGATACCGTCCGTGACTGTCTCGATGGATTGCGGGACTTTGTTGAAGTCAATAATTGGGATCCAATTATTGTGTTCATGGTGATGGAACGGCTGGATACTGTCACCTATGAAGCGTGGCAGAGTGAACGCTCGCGATTGCGTCGCAATTATTTAGCTGACAACAATTCTGCAGGTTGTCAAATGGAAAATGCTAATCGTTCTCCGGTGTTACCATCTTGGGCGGAATTGCAGGAGTTTCTGGCCGAACGATCACGTAATTTAGTGCACTCGGCTGCTCGTGATGAGGAATTGGTGTCGGGATCATGCCGAAGTGATTCCGATGCTGGAGGCAGACGTGATAGTTTTATGTTGAAGAGGCATAAGAATCGCACATTTGCTAGGCCAGCGGTAAAAAAGCAGGATCCGCTGGGCGCAGCAAAATCACAGATACGGATGCCGACCGGTTACCCACCTTGTCCTTGTTGTGGTGCAGTTTACCCGTTGTATTATTGTGTTGATTTTTTGAACTTGTCATTAAATAGCAGAATTGACAGGGTTAAGCAATGGAATCTTTGTGAGGTTTGTTTGAGAAACCACAAGGATGCGCAGCCATTGCAGTTGGAAAGATGCCGAAAGTCTACAAACTGTAACCGTTGTCAGGGTGAGAAAAGACATAATTCAGTGATATGTCCATCGATAGAGTTGACTCGTCGGGTTCTGGTGCTCGAAGCGGAAAAGGATTGCAAATTACCACGTGTAAGTGCAGCGGATCCACCAAGTTCATCTGGTTTATCCGCACGAAAACGTGCTAAGCGGTTGCTGGGCGAGAAAAAGAGAGGAAAAATTAGCAGTTTGTTGTTAGTATCAAAATCACGCGTAGCACCCTTGCAGACCTTGACTACTCCACGCCTAGAACTTCAAGCTGCTGAATTGCTGAGCAGACTGATGAAGAGATCGCTGGAAATATGTGCACTGAGCAATATTCGCACACATTTATGGACAGATTCGATGATCGTATTGCAATGGTTGAGGAAACAGCCGTGCGATCTCAAAACGTTTGTTGCGAATAGGGTTGCGGTTATTCAAAAGAACACACAATCAATGGATTGGAAGCATGTTGCAGGCAAGCATAACCCAGCGGATCTAGTGAGTCGGGGAATGAAAGTAGCAGATTTCATGGGCTCACGGTTGTGGTTGAATGGGCCAGACTGGCTGGTGCAGAACGAGACAGAATGGCCAAAACAGAGTTCGAAACTGGGCGAGCAAACTATTGCAGACATTAAAAAAGAATGTAAGATCGTGAAGAATCAGTTCGTTTACACCGCATTGAATATAACTAATTTGGATTTGCTGACCAAATTTTCTAATTTTGACAAGATCAGACGAATTACTGCTTACATGTTGCGATTTATCGATATAGTTTTGAGCAAGCAGAAATATGCGGGCAGCTTTTGCAGAGATGAGCTGTTAAGGGCTAAAAATTATTGGATTCGCGTTATACAATTGAAGGCTTATAAAGCGGAAATAACTGCAATCAATGCAGAAGATGAGTTACTGCCAACTAATAGTAAGCTAGCAGCTTTAAGGCCATATTTAGATGCCGATGGTATTCTTCGAGTAGGTGGACGTATCGGGAAAGCAGACTGTACTTACGATGAAAAACAGCCTATCATATTACCGTCTAAGACACGTTTGGCATGGTTTGTCTTAAACGAGGCACATAATGGTGATATGAAGCACGGAAATATTCAGAACATGATGCGTTTCATACGAAATCGGTATTGGATTCCGAAAATTCGTGCGGAATGCCGAACATTTATTTTGCGCTGCGTCCGATGTAAACGGTATTCCAAGAGGAATGCAAGCCAAATAATGGCAGATTTACCAGAGGCAAGGTTAAGGCCAGCGAAACCTTTTGCGAAAACTGGAGTTGATTTAGCTGGACCATATCATGTCAAATTACATGACAAAATTAACATGCAAACTAGAGCCAGATCAAGCGATATAGATCTGAAAGGATATGTTGTTGTTTTTGTTTGTCTTGTGACTAGAGCGGTTCATTTGGAAGCAGTGCCTGATATGACCACAGAAGCGTTTTTGCGGGCTTTTTCGAGATTTACGGCACATCATAGCACGCCAGAGGATATGTACAGCGATAATGGTACGAACTTAGTAGGTGCTGCGAACGAAATGAAGAGGGTTTACGAAATTTGGCAGTCTGAAGCGGTACGTACTTATTTGCGACAAACGAAATGGCATTTCATAACACCGGCAGCTTCGCATGAGGGTGGTATGTGGGAAGCAGCTGTTAAACAGATGAAGCAACATTTGGTGCGAGTTATGGGACCGCAGAAATATACATTTGAGAATCTGCAAAAGTTGCTGGCAGGAGTTGAAGCTTGTATGAACTCAAGGCCAATATGTGCTATGTCAGACGATCCGAATGACATACAGGCATTGACTCCTGCACATTTTTGGAATGCTGAACCCTTATTAATGCCGTTAACTGAAAGAACGGAAGAACCACCAAGGTCAAAATTGAAGCTGCATCAAGATATAAACTATCGCATTCAACAGTTCTGGTTGCGCTGGCAGAAAGATTATATACCAACTTTGATAAGCCGACCAAAGTGGAGACATGAGCAGAAAAATTTGAAACCCGGGCAGTTAGTTTTGATAATGAATGAAAACTATCCACCAACATATTGGCTGATGGGCAGAATTGAAAAAATTCGAGCGGGAGAAGATAATTGCGTTCGACAGGCGGAGATCAGAGTTAGTGGCGGAATATTAGTGCGCTCTATTAGGAAATTATGTGTACTCCCGGTAGATGATGAGGTCGATAGCTTCGAATGTCTTAAACAATTTTAGTAATGAGCAGGCTCATGGGGGGCAGTGTTAAAAGGCATCCTCATCCTAAGTATGCTATCGCAATGCTTGAATAGCAGAACAAAGATGCTAGCATAGCAGAATAAAGAGCGACCATACTAATCTATCTGAAGTGTATGGTACGCTAATAGGCTAGCTCTAGTCAGTCGTGTTAGCATAGCTGAGTAGCTCTAGTCAGTCGTGTTAGCATAGCTGAGTAGAGCGGGTGGCATCCAATATTGCAGTGGATGCCCCGAAGACGCAAGCTGAAGAATAAGATCGGGTGTGCATCAAGTATAGCGGTTGATGCATTGGCAGGCCCATTAGTGTTATAGATTAAGATACAAATTATGTATAAGATATAAACAAAATATGAGTTCAATAAAGACACGTGAATTAGTGACCTCGGGTTTTACTCATAGTAGTTGTAGTCAATTACAGCCGTTTTATTTCAGTTTTGCCTGGCACGAAACACAACGATAGGCGATTGTTTGAGAAATGCGAAAAGTGCCAAGAGAAAATATGACTAGCATCCGACTCGTCGGTGAATGCAGAAGGCAAGGGTGAAGTTGTATTGCACACGAAATTTGGAAACGTATGTCACATGTAAGTAGAATACGAGGATGCTAAAATAGATTTGTAGATAAACAAGCGGGCGAGTGATGCATGTGTCCGTACCCCATGACGTGTGGGTGTGAGGAATTTGTCCTCAATGGGATGTGTTCCCTCCGACTCGGGGTTTGTCCCCACTGAGGGTAAGTCCGGGGTTTGTCCCCACTGAGGGTAAGTCAGGGATTTGTTCTCTTATGGGATTTGTTCCCTTGTGGAGTGATGTGAGTGCGTGTGTGTAATCTCACTTGGCTAGTTGCTCATACCCCGTCTGTATTTTATATTTACAGGTGCCGAACCAAGCGAGGAACGCGGATCCGACGGGGGCTAACGGCGGCAGAGAAAATAATAATAGTTAACTTAACTGATTTGTGATTTATGAAAAATGAAGGGTACAACCCAATAATAAATGTTTTGCACCATCTATAAAAGTTGTTCGTCTATTAGGTACCAGACTACCACAAACGATTTATTGCCAATGAAGGACTAATAATAGGCCCATCAGCTAAAATAAGCCACCACATAGTGACTTCTGGCCCATTAGTTTTGCAGACCACGAAAATTACTTGGTGAAAAACTCGAAACAGCAAAAGCTGAATATGAGACTCTGCAGAAAATGAACGTCATCAGACCGTCAAACAGCCAATATGCAAGCCCTACAAAATCAGTCAAATTTCGTGCAACAGGCGAGCTCGTTTTTCTGGGATTAGCAGTAAATTCAGTTAGTTTCAAACCAAAACCAGAAAAGGTCCAAGCCATTCTATCTTGGCCAAGACCAGAAACGAAGCATAATTAAAAAGGTATCTTGGCGCCGTAAACTATTTTAGAGCACATATTGTACAGAATGCAAGCATTCTATGTGACTGTGCGTGTACCAGCTAGCAATACTGCGCTTGTCTAGCTGGCTACTCGCATCAATCAGATAGTCATTCAGAGATCATCAATCTGAGTGCGTGCAAGTTGTACCACTGGTACAGACGTGGCAAGAAATAAAAGTTGGCTTTTTAGCTAGCGAAAGCAGCTTTTCCAACTAAGTTTGGTTGTTTTAATCATTGTTACAGGTTCCTCCTCTGAAAACATTGGTTTGTCGACCCGGATCAAAATTTGCTCCGGCGAGTTTTCATGCTGAGGGACCTAAAATGATTATCGCGCAAGTCTTGCAAGTTTCCGGTGACCGTGCGGGCAAGATGCAAATGTTTGCAAGTGCGGCAAGTTGTGCAAAGTGCAAGTCTGGCAAGTTGGGAGGATATTTCCTTCACAGGTAATGTGGTGCAAGTGTGGCAAGTCGGAGAAAATATCATTCGAAGGAAATAGTGAAAGATCTGAAAGTATGCAAAATGGGTGATGTCATTCCCAAAGCAATGTAGTGCAAGTTGGAAGATGCATTCTTCCAAATGGTTGGCTTATGTCGATAAGCTGGAAAAATGTTTATGCTGGGTAGGGCATAGGGCTGAAGTAGCGGATGGTTCACTAGCGAACTAACCGCGACCAAGTTAAGACCAAGTCAATTCAATAAAAGTGAAGTGAGTGAGTTTTTAAAGTGAGTGCTTTTAAGTGTGAATATTTTCGAAAATCAATTTGAAAAATGGAAGATATTAGTACTGTGGCCAATTTTCGATTGCTGCGCGTCCAGGCAAAGCAAATCGAAGCTCATGCCACCTTTGTGAAGGAGCAGGAAGTTCAATCTTCCCCGAGCAAGGAGCAAGCGATATCCCACATGAAGCGTTTGCAGCAAGCAATAAGCAAGTTCGATCGCAACTGCGATAATGTGGCGGCAAGCGAGGAGTTAAAGGATGAGGAACAAAAAGAATTGTTCACTCTAATGGAGCAAGTAGAGGAGTGGTTTGTCCAGGCCAAATCTTATTATAAGATGTTGGCTGTCGAAGACGAGGAAGAGCACGGGAAAGTTCCAAAGCAGCCATTCGTCGTGCAAATAAATATGCCTACTCGAGGATATTAAGAATACCTGGGGGAAGTTTGATGGCAATCTAACAAAATGGATGGGCTTCCATGATCGATTTGTGGCAGCAGTTCATAGCAAGGAAGACATAGGATTATCTTACAAATTCCTATGTCTGACGAAATCACTTGAGGGGCAAGGTAGCACAAGATTTTGGCGAGTGGCAGCTCACCGACAACAATTATGCTGAGGCGTGGGAGCGGCTAAACCAAATGTATAATAAGCCGTATTCGATCGCGCGTGCTTATTTAAAAAGATTTTATACAATGTGCAAGGTTCGAGCAAGCCATCGTGGGACTGATTTGCAGAAAATGGCAAACACCACGCATGAAGTGATGCGTCAATTGAAAGCGATGAATTATCCATCTGACGAATGGAGCATGATGGTTGTGTCCTGGCTTCATTGGTCTATGGTGTATCGTACGGTGTACTAGATGTATATATATATATGTATTGTAATCTTCTTTTGTAACGGGTGTTCGCTCACTCACTCTCTCTGTGTGCTTGGTCGGAGTCGGGCGCGCGAGCCCTAGTGCAAGTTTGTTGGAATAAATGTTGGGTTTTTTATGAGCAGTTTTCCCAACAGAAAAAATATCCGGTGTTTTTATTTCGTTGAGTGTTTTATTGAGTTTCAGCATCCCGATTCTGAGCGGCGCATAGAACATTTGGTCCATATCGAGCCGGATATGGAAAGTGCAAGCGAGCCATTGTTGTTGTTGTCGCGCAAGTTTTATCGTGAAATAATGTGAAATAGTGCAAGTGTTGTTGGCGCATGAATAGAGCAAGGCGCAAGGAAAGAAACAATCGGACATGTCTGATGTTTCCAACACGGGCCATTGCATGATAGTGCATGCATGCATAGGAGCGAGTGAGAAAGCAGATGTGACCAGGACAATATGTGACCAGGTAATATATGAGTATTGATAGGAGATATAGAAACACGACGCCATAACGACATTCAGTCGTGAGAAGCGGATAGGAGAACATGTCGAGCAAAAACCTAAAACCGAATAAATTGAGATCAGCAACAACAATGGAATCTGATGAATGGATTGGGCGCATGAAGACGACATTGCGCTATATTACGAGGCAAATGGAGTATGTGGGATCGGCCGCGTACGAGTCGATCTCACTGGAAGCTGCGAAGGTGCGCATGGAGAGGTTGCAAGCCATCATGGACAAGCCCTGCAAAGAGCAAGACGACTTCCAAATCGTGCAAGATGAGAAAGCTAGATACGAAGCGCAAGAAATCCTCGACGGCATAGAGGACAAATATGTGGATGTTATGGCAGAGCTGAGGCGCAAGGAGCAAGAATTAAGCCCGCTAGTGCAAGAATCAAGAGCATCGACATCGAAGCAAGGGCGAATCGACGTGCAAGTGAATGTGCCACTTCAACAGCGCGACATAGAGAACACCTGGGGCGAGTTCGATGGTGATATCACCAAGTGGCAAGGATTTCGGGATCGGTTCATTGCAGCCATCCACGAAAATGTGCAAGTAAAAGCAGCGTTCAAGTTTTCATACTTGAAACGTTCGCTGGTGGGCAAGGCAGCTAGAACTTTGGGCGAATGGCAGCTGACCGACAGCAACTACATTGAAGCCTGGCAACGGCTCAACGAACAGTACGACAAAAAGTACTTAATCTGTCGTGAGCATTTGCGGCAATTTATTAGGCTGCCCGAGCTGCAGTCGTCAGCAAGTGCGGAGAGCCTCAACCGTATGTCTAATACGACCCACGAAGTGCTCCGTCAGCTGAGAGCGCAAGGACTACCTGTCGAGCATTGGGACATGTTCATCGTCCACATGCTACACGAGAGATTGGACGCTGATACGAGCAAGCAGTGGGAGCTGCAACGAGCAAGCGAGACCCCAACCGTGAAAGAAATGTTGGCCTTTATCGATAAACAGGCAGCTGCGCTAGCCAACGTTTCTAACGGCAGGCAACAAGGAGCAAGAGGTCCTCACACCGAGCAAGGATGGGTCAGAGTGGAAAGAAATTCATCGCTTACCCGCCAGACGAGAGCAAGACGCGATCTGCACTTCGACAAACGACACTTTCCGTGTGAGGTGTGTACTGGCGATCACCCTCTTTACAAGTGCCCAGAGTTTCTGGCAATTGGGATGCGAGCAAGGAAGGGGTTTGCGGAAAGGCGTACGTTGTGCTCGAACTGCCTAAAGAAAGGACACATTTCCGCGGAATGTTTCCAAGGCGTTGTCCAGGAAAGCAGGGACACAATAGTGTGCTGTGCCCCTTGAGCGAAGTGAACAAGCAAGTGCTTACTGTAGAAGCAACAGCGCCAGAAGCGAGCAAGCGCAAGATGAAGGCAAAGGCGGAATGACTAGCCGTCACCACGGCAAGATCGGAAAGGCGACCGAATCCAGAGCAAGGAAATTCGAGCAGGGTGAAAGTCAATTTACAAAGAATAGCAAGTCCAATAAAGGAGCAAGTAATTAGAGCTAAGCGAGTAAAATTTAATGTTAAGACGTTAAGAGCAAATGTAACAATGAGCAAGAATTGAGACAAATAAATGCGCAAGAGTTGAGTTCATTCTACTTAGACGGTTTCAATTATAAAAAATCAGGTATGAGTGCATTGATTCCTACAGTAAGGGTCAGGCTAGAGACAGATCGAGCAAGATTAGATCCAGTAAGAGCAATTTTGGATACTGGATCGCAGCTGAGTCTAGTGATTTTTTTCTAATGAAGAAAATCATAGGACCGGTGCAAGCTGTAAGCAAGAAAATGGTTGGCATTACTGGTAAGCCATTTGTAGTGAAAAGGAAAGTCATCTTGAGAGTAAAGCCTTGGTATGACTCTGATACATCCTTTGAAGAAGAGTTCTGGATACTACCAAAGGAGAGCGCATGGGAGCCAGTATTGCCTGCGAATAACATAGAGCAAGAAGTACTTCCAGAGGAAATGCAAGTACAATTAGCTGATCCAGAATATTGGAAATCGGGCCCAATTATGGTATTCTTGAGCGTTGAATTCTTTGCAAGGATCACTTGTAAAGTGATCACACAGAGCTTAGAAAGAGCTATTTTCCTAGAGACAAAACTTGGCATTATTATGCTGGGAATGAATAGAGCAAGTATATGTATGTGAGAGCAAGAATAATATTAGACATTCTGTCAATTGTATTGAACATCAAGAACTAGAGCAAGCAGTCAAACGACTATGGGAATTAGATGAAATTCCGAATTGTACAAAGAGAACAGAAGAAGAAGAGCAAGTAGAGCAAGATTTTATCAAGACTTATAGGCGTGATGAATCAGGGCGATTCATTGTGACCATTCCTATTAGACCCCTAGAGCAAGATTTTGGTAGTTCGAGAGAGATAGCTTTGCGCAGATTTTATGGTCTTGAGAGAAAGTTAGCAAAGGAGCCAGAGATAAGATAAGAAATATATTCAGTTCATGCGTGAGTATGAACAATTAGGGCATATGGTGCAAGTAAGCGAAGAATGTCCAACATATGAGATTATGTACTACATACCTCATCATTGTGTGACGAGAAAGTTTCGCGTTGTATTCGATGCGAGTTGCAAGACTGACAAAGGCATTTCTTTGAATGAGTTGCAGTGCTTGGGAGAGAACCTCCAGCGGAATTTGTGCCAGATAGTGATGCGGTTTAGGCGTCACAAAATAGCGATCAGTGCTGATATAAAGATGATGTTCAGACAAGTAAGAATAGCAAGGAGCCAATGGAATCTACAGAGAATCTTTTGGAGAGAAAGACCTGATTTACCCTTACGAGAGTACTGGTTAACAGTTGTTATTTATGGTATGACTTCATCAGCTTATAATTCAGTAAGAGAGGTAATACAATGTGCAAGAGAAGCAAACGCCGAATTCCCGGTAGCAGCGCAAGTAATTGAGCAAGACTTCTACATGGATGACTGTGTGTCAGGAGCGGATTCGGTAGAAGAAGCAACTAAATTGGCAAGAGAAATTGATATAGTGCTAAGAGGAGGTGGCTTCGAGTTGAGAAAGTGGAGATCCAATTCCAAATTACTCATGGAGAAAATGAGTTGTGAGAGCGAAGAATCGATGATGCTCATTGAAAATGAGAAGGCATCTGTTTTAGGGCTAAAATGGCTCATTGGGCAAGACAAGTTTACATTTACAGTGAAAGTACCTGAGCAAGTGAGCAAGCTAACGAAGCGCAACATTTTGAGCTGTGTAGCACAACTATATGATCCAAATGGATACATATCGCCAGTAACCATTAAGGGAAAGGTCCTCATTCAACACTTATGGCGTTTAAGTCTTGATTGGGACGAGCAAGTGCCTGAAGAGATAGAGACTCAATGGGGAGAATTATGGAAAGGAATTATCAAGCTGGAGCAATTTACTATTGACAGATGGCTGGGCACGAGCAATGATGTGAGAATAGAATTACATGGATTTTCGGATGCATCCATTATGGCTTATGGAGCGGTTATCTATATGCGAGTACAAGGCATAAATGGGCATGTCACGAGCAAGTTACGTATCTAAAACACGAGTTGCACCGATTAAGACAGTTACAATCCCGAGATTAGAGCTAGCTGCAGCAGAGCTTTTAGCAAGATTAGTGAAAGAAGTGAGCATGGCTATGGAATGGACATCGGTACCATATATATTATGGACAGATTCGCAAGTTACATTACAATGGATTCAGAAATTACCATGCAATCTGAAGACCTTTGTAGCGAATAGGGTGTCATCTATTCAAACGAATACAGACATTCGAAATTGGCGAAAGATTGGTTTAACGGACAATCCAGCAGACTTATTAAGTCGTGGAATGACAGCAGAGCTAGTGGTTGAGAGCAAGTTATGGCAGCACGGTCCTGAGTGGTTGATTCAGGCACCAGATAATTGGCCTAGAGATAGACTTGTTGATAATAAGCAAGATGAGAAAGATGTGCAGAATGAAATTGTGCAAGAAATGAAAGTCAATTTTGTGCAAGCAGTGATAGAGCCATTGAGCATTTATGTGCAAGGTGTTGCAGTGATTCAGTATGCAGCAAGTTTAGAGCGAGCAATAAATATTGTAGCGCATGTGCTGCGTTTCATCAAGTTGTTGAAGACGAAGAGACGAGCAAGACGTTCTAGACGGAAAATTCCATCCTTTATTCAGCTTACAACTGAAGATAGGGCGGCAGCCTTCGAATATCTATTACGAAAAGAGCAAGAGCAAGAATATGGGCAAGAAAGAGCAGCGATAGAGACAAGTAAAACTATACCGGATAAGAGCAAGATTGAATCCTTGAAGTCGATTATGGACAAGAAGGGTCTTCTACGTGTTGGTGGTAGGTTGGAGAGATCAGAGTGCAAGTATGAGATGAGACATCCGGTAATTGTACCGAAGGGGACACGTTTAGCGTGGCTCATAATAGATAGAGCGCATCGTGCGACTAAACACGGTGGTGTGCAAGTAATGATCCAATATATTCGTCAGAAATTTTGGATTCCGTGCCTAAGAAGCCAAGCGCGCAATTACATTCATAAATGTGTGACTTGTGCTCGTTACAATTATCGCTTAGAGAGCCAGCTAATGGCAGATTTGCCAGGTGATAGAGTGCAAGTTGGAAAGCCTTTTCTACATACTGGTGTAGATTATGCTGGTCCGTTTGAGATTAAGGTGCTAGACAAATTGGGCAAGCAACTCACAAGGAGCAAGATATGGGTAGCGATCTTCGTGTGCTTGAAGACGCGTGCCGTACATATTGATATTGTGACAGACCTAACGTCAATTGCCTTTGTTGCGTGTTACGAACGTTTCATCGGTAGAAGAGGGCGATGCGAAAGAATATACAGCGATAATGGTACCTCGTTTGTGGACGCAGCGAAAGAGATCAAGAGAGCATATGAGCGTTGGCTTGAGCAAGATACAATCGATCACTTGAATCATAAGGGAACAGAATGGCGATTCATGACACCGGCAGCGCCACATCAAGGTGGTATCTACGAAGCGGCAGTTAAGTCGATGAAATTTCATCTATCCCGAGTGCTTGGGCAGAGAGTATTAACATATGAGCAGATGTTAACTCTACTTACGGAGATCGAAGCAATTTTGAACTCACGACCTTTACATCCATTGAGCGACGATCCCGATGATGTGCAAGCTTTAACCCCAGGACATTTCCTGGTGGGAGAACCCATTGTGTCAACCCATGATCTGTCCAGTGCAAGGAGGCAAGGCATTAACGGCTAATGTGGGGCAGGCAATTACAAGCAAACGATCACAGAATAGGGAGATGAACGAGTTATGACTAGGCCCGTCAAGTTCAAAGAGGCAGAAATCGGCGAGGACTAATCGAAACAACACGGAGCAAGACGACTATGTAAAGCAACTAGCAAGTATTGACCAGCAGATCGCGTTGATCAAGGAAAGGCAAGATTTAGTGCATGAACGAGATCGGCAAGAAATAAAAGTTGGTTTTTTAGCTAGCGAAAGCAGCTTTTCCAACTAAGTTCGATTGTTTTAATCATTGTTACAGGTTCCTTCGCTGAAAACACATATTTCACATGCAGCCAAACTCAAGCGATACTAATTGATCAGCTGGCTGGTGCAAAAAAAGAGATAAAACCATTATGATTGGAATCCACAGCTCAGAGAAGCCTTGAGTCATACAAAAACGACTTATCCATCGCGACATCCTCCAGTTTTCTGCATCCAGAAGCCAATATCATTCTTACTGCGGACGCATCACCAACAGCTATTGGTGGTTCATTGGAGCAAGTATGTAATTGACGTTGAGCGCCTCCCTCTATGGGTTTTCTCCAGAAAGCTGTCACCAACAGAAAGGAAATGTAGTCCGTACGACCGATAACTTCTGAAGCATTTCGAGCATATCGTCAAAGGCCGAGATTTTGTCATATGTATGTACAGATCATAAGCCACTGACAAAAGCGTTCCAGCAGCGACCTGAAAAAGCCTCACCTCGCCAAATACAACAACTTGACTATATTGGTCAATTCAGCACGAACATCGTACACATTCCGGGCGAGGCAAAGGCAGTAGCAGACGCACTCTCACGTATCTGGGAAATTACCATGCCAACGAGACTTGGCGTAAAAACAATTAGCGAAGCTCAAGCCAACGCAGACTTAACAGATGTAGACACAACATCACTCAAACTACAACCACCACAAATCGAAGGGTTCAGTATACTTTTGTCACCACTTCAATCGGCCGATGACTGACAAGCCAACCGGTTCACTAAAAGCTATGTACACTCGTGTGACGCAGTCGTCGCAGTTAGTCGAGCACGAGACGTGAATCCAATCGGATAAATAAAATCATTGTAACCGTATCCGGATAGTTTTCATTTGTTCCAGATTCGGCACTTTCCGTGACACAAAAGTACAATGCAGCATTTTCACGCAACTGCTTGGTAGCGAGCATTGCACATTGAAATATGACCGACATTTAGGTCAGTTATAAAGTACAAGCAGCGTCAACAAGGTAATTGTGAAAGTCAGTAATATGACCGTGCGCTAACACGCTTATAATTACGTAACTTAAAATAAATATGTACGTTAAACCTTTGGAAGAATATTATTCGTTAGTGCTTTTAAAAAAGGTACAAATTGGGTTTTCATAACTTCAGAGGCGCCTCATCATTAAGGTGGAATTTATGAAGCAGCCGTGAAGTCAATGAAACATCATCTACGGCGAGAAAGGAAGAAGTGGCACAAGGAGAAAGGTGGGGCAGCTCAGCTAGTAGTAATTTGTAGCGAGAACTTTCCACGAGCCGAGTGGGCGTTGGGTCGGATCGAAGAGCTAGTAGAGAGCAACGATGGACCAGTTTGCAGCGTTGACATTCGTACTGCAACAAGACGAAAGTAACAAGAGCAAGACGACTAGCATCAGTAGCAAGACGGAAACGCAAGAATGGGCAATGCAATGTAAATTGAGCAAGTATGCGAAGGTAGAATGAGCAAGTCTCCGATGACAAGAAACCAGCAGGCAGTTAGCAAATAAAATTAATTTTGTTTGAAATGTAACGAAACCGGCGGTTTCCGCAGGCAATATACAAAATACAAGCGTATACCAGCTAGCAATACTCTGCTTGTCTAGCTGGCTGCTCGCATCCTTCAGTCAGTCAGATTGTGTGCACGCTGTACCATTGGTACAGACGCAAAGTTGCAAGAGTGGCAAGTGGCAAGATAATACATAAAGTTTTTTTAACGAAGGCTTTTCCCACTAAATTCAGTTGTTTTAAGTTATCGGTCATTTTACAGGTTCCTTCCGCTGAAAGCAATACTCAAGATAAAGCAAGGTTTATATGGATAATGGAAATCGAAATATTGAAACGACTAGATTATAAATTAATTCGTTTTTGCAAATGTGTCTTTTTACTTAAATCAGAATCTTTTTTTTTTTTGTAACTTGTTAAAGTAATTTTAATATTTATTTGGTAAATATAATTAAGTATGAAACAGTGTTTATGATCTCTTAATAAAAGGAATTGTATGAATTATACTTTAATATGTAAATCGATTTTTTTAGACATTTGTTTTTTTTTTATTCCTAAGTACAAAAATTTCGAAAATCCGCTCTCAATTATTTACACATGAAAATACATATTTCCATATATTTCAAATACAGTTCAGTGAGCGGAAGTTGCCCAGTAAAACGGGTAACATCACAAATATAACACAATGATTTCGCACTAAGAGAACTTGCAGTGCATTTAACAATTCAGTATTTACAAAGGTCAACTCGTTTAAAAACGAGTTCAAGTGTCGTAGCATACTAAAAATGCCTATCATTACCAATAATATTCGTTAACAAAAGGGCAACCTATAAGGTCATATTTTTTCATGTTTGTAGCGTGAGAGCTGATTGTAAGTCTTTAAACAGTTTTTGGAAGAATTACAATTTTCGAACACATATATTGGTCAAAAGTAAATTTGTAAATATTACAGCCTCGTTTAATTACTAATAAAAACACTGAGTTGGTATTCTGTAAGACGACTGACGGCAGGGCTAGATAGTCTCTTTATTTTTTATATTTGAGTATTTTCTAATTTCAATCATGGCAATAAAGTCGACGTGATATGGCTACGACGGTAATCAGCTATTTCAAGTCTACTATATTGACAGATTTACCGTTAGACGATACCCAAATGAAATGAAAGTGACTATCGCCTGTCACCTAACGGCTTACAAAATGCCACCTCTGATTTAGTGCTTGATTTTATCACAGCATAAAAACGTAAACCTATTGTGCTTAAGTAGTAATTACCTAGCTTACCTCATTTATCAAAAATTTTCTTGTCTTGGTCCATGAACATTTTATCGAATAATTCGAATATCTTAACGTGTATTAGGTCAATGTTTAAATACAATAATTTTGCTAGCTATAGTATATTTTTTTTGGGCAGAGAAATTTCAAAATTTGCTTCTCTTAATTGAAAAATGGGAATAATACTAGGGCGATGCTTATTTACAGCCCTCTGAATGACTTGGTTGGTTATTTCAAACAACAAACTGAATTTAAATCTCTTTAAAAAAAATTTATTACATTTATTTTACAAGAAGCGAATTTTGAAACTTTACGCCCACATTTCCATTTCTTTTTATGTTCAACGCAGAATAACTCAATAGCCGAAGCATATTAAAATCAACATTGCATACGTTAACGAATAAACTTGAAATGTTTGAGAAAAATTCAATAAAGCTAAATGACAACAACGAGATCAACAACAACAACAATTTGAACTGCCAAACGGCACATACCTGCATGCGTGGCGGCACGGAATTCGGTCCGGGAGGTCCTTGCATATTTTGCGGCATATGTTGTGGTCGAAATTGTCCGGGTGGCATATTGGGATTCATCATACGCGGTTGATGACCGGGTCCGGGTGGACCGCCCGGATGTTGTTGCATACCGCCCATATTGGGCATTGGACCGCGTGGCGGACCATGAGGACCACCATGCGGTCCGTGTGGTCCATTCTGTTGGGGCGGTACGGGACGTGTTTTTTGCTGACTCTCGAACTGATTCAGGGCTAGTTTGGTGGGCAGCGTGACGACCGGTGTTTGTCCATGTAAATCTTTTTTCGATAGACGCTCCATGCATAGGCGCATACTGGCCTCGGAGCCGAGAGAAATTACGCAAAAACCTTTGGATTGACCATTTGAACGATTCTCAAAAAATTTGACTTCTTGAAAGTCGGGTACGCCAATTTCATGCACGGCACTGGTGACGTCTTGATCGGTTGTCCACTGAAAAGAGAGAGAACAAATTGTTAGAAAATGGTGTATGTGAAATGAAGTTTACTAGAAACTGGCGAAGCTTTAAGATTACATTGTAGAGGGGCATGAACCGTGAAATTCAAGTTCATGGCAGAAAGCAGAATCTATTGTAATAAAGTCTTTCGCATAGAGGTCTTATGGCCGATTCTTAAAGCTCTGTCAATTTTTATGAGGGTACCCAGGAATTGCAGTTCAAGATTGTCCGATTGGCAGGTTGTTCCGATGATATTAAAAACCAAATATTTCCAGACGGAGCCGAGGTTTGAATATCCTTCATATTAGAATTAAACTTGAGCTTCTTTTGGGTTGATAATTTCTACCAGAGTCATATGGTGTAGTGTTCCAATTTCATCCCTTCCTATATATGTTTTTCGATTTTACTGAGAACACACAATTTTTTTTTAGATTCGATTAATATGTATGTGAGCCCTATGACATAGTGTTCTGATTCCATCTGTTCCTGGATATGTTTCATGGTTTTATTAGATAGATACTTGAGTAATGTTTAGTTAAGATCGGAAGGAAAAATATTTTTCTTAGATGAACCTAATTTTCATGGATAGGTTTCTATGACAGTCCAATTCCACATGTTCCGACATATATATATATATATGTACAATGTACTACAGAAAGACACTTGTGTACACAATTTCAGCTCGATACCTTCTGAGAGACTAGCGAGACATAGAGCTTACGGAGCAGTATGTTGTGATGAATGATTGATCAAAGGCCTTGGAGAAATCCGTGTAGACACTTGCTCATGAAACCTTGCAAGATTGACAAAACCTTGCTGACGATTAGCAAATGGAGATGATAAGGGAGGATGCACAAATTTATGAACGAGACGCTCGAAGATCTCAGGAAAACAGGTCAATAAGGGTATTGCAAGATATTTCGATGTGGATATGGAGAAGGAGTTCGAAAAGGCTTCAATTAAAAAGGCTAGAAAGGGAAGCTCTAATGGAAGAAGAATGACTTAACAAAAAGGTTGGGAAGCCCCTCAGGACCACAATATCCATTTTCATCCAAAGCGTCGATAATTTCAAATATTTACATGAGATGGTGTGGCAGATACCGAGTCATACGTATTCAGCGAGACTTCGAAATTTAAATCTGAACCATGAGGAGCTGACGAAAGAGAGAAAATGGAAGAAAAACCTTGTAAAAATATTACAAGTCTTTTGACGAGTGTTTGCGACTGAATCATTTAGACATTTATTAGCTGTAACATTTTTTCGATGTAGTTTTCCACTACACTCGTCTGCATATCCAAAGAGCTATTTCAGCTTTGTCCGTCTCCGCTTCTCGAATTCTTATCAATTGCACTTCATTAGACAACTAACTTTCCGTGGCTCTTCTTTCCGGGAAAACAATATGATGAATGCTTTAAATTTGTTGACCCGAATCCCGTTTTAATCACACCCCTCGTTTTATTTTGAATGTTGATTCCGAGTACAATTTGTTGACTCTTACAATGTTGAGGTCGAAACGAGTGTTCTCACTTGAAATTGAAAAAAAAATACATAGAAACGCCCTTAATGAAAATGAAATTCAAATTCATTAGAAAGATATTTTGTCATCTACAATGATAACGTTTTTTGACAATGTTATGAACAAGTTGTCATGTGCTGCGTCGAAATTTAACCCGTTTTGTTAGAAACGTTCGCAGTCTCAGTGACTTTCAATTCGAAATAGATAAAAACGTTTGTAGGGGAGGTGGGGTATTCAGACTTACTCCACATTCTATCAGCTTAAAAGATATGTCTCAATTAGGCATTGATCAACATTTTCAGGGTAAAGTGGCGCCTTTTAATATCCGATCAAGTATTCTTGGGATACCTACATAGACGCTTTTTACAAAAAAAAATACCGTTTTACTTTATCCCGACATTACGAAGTGCCACCATTTGAATAAACCGCAGTTATGAAATCCCGCTATTCCGAAATCCCGTCACGTTTTAAAATCTCGCTCATTGAAAACGCCGCCGGCTTAAAATTTCGCTAGTGGGTAGTCAGATCTTCTTCTTCCTTGCCTCGTTCTTTATACCGCTCCATGGCTTCGCGTTGCTCGACCCGCGGTGTAGGCACATCGCCCGTTTGGCGATAATATCTCAGCATATTTCTACAGGCAGCTCTATCTTGGATCGTGTCATCGCCGAGACCAATGCGTTGCTTGCTAGTGGGTAGTCAAATAATCCAGTCAAAATAACGCCAAAAATTTTTTTTCATTGTTAACCAAAAAATACCGGCGTACAGAGGACTGCGCCCGCAATACGAGGGTTTTTTAGATTTTGGATACATATATGTATAGTGAATAATTTTGCACGTATATTTTATAGGTAATAAATAAGAATTATGCACAATATTAATGAAATGCTGCTTGTAAATCTATTTTTGGATTGGTCTAAATAAACACTTTTAATTAGACGAATCCCAAAATAGATTTACTATGTATCATGGCTTCACATATTTACTGAATTTATTAGCTGTAACTCCGTCACCATTACTCCAAACTGGAAAAAAGCAACTGACATGAAATGTACCCATCGAGTTCTTTGGTTTGAGTATCCATACGTCCATGTCCGATAAAAACTAAAAAAGTCGACTTTTTCGAATCTCCGGGACACCCTGTTAGCTTTGTCCTGCCAACGTGTAAGTATTTCGTGCTGAAGACTGTTATGATTCTACACATTCCTACCAAATTTCATTACTGTCGGCTAAGTCGTTCTTGAGTTATTTAGTGAACAAATTTTTAAACCTCAGGGACACCCTGTTATCTTTGCCCTACCAACTTCTAAGTATTTCGTGCCATAGACTGTTACTATTCTACACATTCCTACCAAAACACAGGACGATCGGTTAAGCCGTCCGCGAGTTATTCAGTGAACAAATTTTCAAATGTTATCTTTGGCATACCAACTTTTAAGTATTTCGTGCCAAAGACTGTTACCATTCTGCACATTCCTACCAAATTTCAGGACGATCGGTTAAGCCGTTCGCGAGTGCGAGAGTGAACAGACGGACGGACGGACAGACAGACAGACGGACAGACGGTCGGACAAAATCGCTTTCATAAGGGTTTTTTGAAAAATCTAAAAAACCCTAAAAATCAGACATGGGACTCCCAGCAGCTAATGTGACACTTTTTTACACAAACCCGTCGTAATTTTTTTTTTCTTTTTTCCGCTTAAGATAGTTATTGAGCCCCTAGAGATGAAGACTGTCGCCACCTTTGTTATTTTCTATGACTTCGATAGTAATTCCATTTTACATAATTATCTGCCTGATAAATAGGCGGTTATGAGCCCAGATAGTTTTTTGTGGAACGAATTTCGCATCGTCGAATTGTGTAAAATGCTTTTACTCTGCTTTATTTTTTCATAAAGCCATCTGGTTGTAGCGTAAATGAAATAATGGAAACTAGTGGAATTGTGGGTTGGTGCAAACAGTTGAACTTGAAAAACTCTTGGATGCTGACCGTGCAAGTCTCATCTTGACATGCAAATTCGCAAAAATATATGATGGAAAAACTGAACAGCGTTTATGAAAAGAACTCAAAAATACGTGTGATGACGTTATTCGAAGAATATTTTACATTAAAAACTAGGGGGCTTCGCCCCCTGCTCGCTACGCTCGCCAACCCCCGGGGACCGAGGCTAATTTGGGCTAAAAGTTTTTTTTTCGGGCGTACCTATGACTTGTATTTAATCCCCCTCCTCATTCTTTTTCTTCCGTCTTGACAAAAGTTTTGGGCTTGGTTGAAATAAGTGGGCAAATAAAAATATTTACTCGGAAAATTTTATTGGGGTTGCCGGAGCATGACCCCAAAGTACGATTCCATTCGTTTTTAACTTTTTTGTTGCTATGGTAAAGACACATTAATTCAAGGTTTTGTGAAATTGGTGCAAAAAATGTTTCTTAGAAGAACCAAAATGGGGGTTGGGTTTGTATGGCCACCCCATGACCCCATGGTCAGATTTGATCAATTCTTAGATATGTTTTGTGTCATCAAGAGAAACACGTTTGTGTGTAATTTTGTTGAAATTGGTGCACAAATAAAAAAGTTTTTCTTAGAAGAAACTAATTTGGGGGGGTTAGGTTTGTATGGCAGCGCATGACCCCATTATCCGATTTGATCCATTGTTAGATATGTTATGTGTCATCAAGAGAAACACATTTGTGTGAAATTTGGTTGAAATTGGTGCACAAATAAAAAAGTTTTTCTTAGAAGAACCTAATTTGGGGAGTTAGGTTTGTATGGCAGCCCTATGACCCCATGGTCCGATTTCACCGATTCAAACATACAAACTGCCTGCAGCAAAAAGAAGCATTTGTGCAAAATTTCAGCTTCATAGCTTTTAAATTGGCCGAGTAAAACGCGTAGCAACAGACGGACAGACAGACAGACGGACATCGCCCAATCGACTCCCCAAGTCATGCTGATCATATATGTATACTTATTATATGGTCGGAGATGCTTCCTTCAATGCGTTACAAACTTCATGACAAAGTTAATATACCCTTCGTTGACTCTACGAGCGAAGGGTGAATGAGATGTTGAATTGGTGGCCGGTTATATTGCAAATAAGTTGGATCGAATCGTTAACAATAGGACAAAAAATTGTCAGATAAATTAAAAATGGTGCGCATAATATGTAGTTCGCGTCGAAATTTAACAATTACACCGTTTGGTACAATACGAATGAAAAACAATAGGAAGAAGAATGACAATAACGGGAACAACGACAAATTTAGGAAAAATTGGTGTTCAGTTGCATGCTGAGGCGATTCGTTTGTGTCGAAATCCAATTTCTGGCGTGCTGATTCGAGTGCAACAAGCCGTATGACCGCTCATCGCGAATAGTTTTCCGAATTTGGAGATCACAGTGGTCAGGTTAAGTTGACTAATCTTGTTAACTTGATCATGTCAACATTTGTGGAATTGGTACAGTGTTCATTGATATTCTCGCATCACATTAGGTGAGTGTGGTCTCGAAAATGTCATGTTTATTCTAGATTTTTAGCCGAAGAAAAATTACTCAATTTATGGCCATCGAGGAGCAAAAATCCTACATTGCTGGATTTTTTGCAAACGACAAGAGATACAGAAAAATTTTGCACAAAAGTACTAAGTCCATACATGGACTAATAAATCAATCAAATTCGCTGTAATAAATGCTACAAAACGAATGTATACGATTCTCTCTCTCTGGGTCCGGTTAATTCCTAGTGGGGCATTGAATACGCTTCTTTTCCACCTCTTCCTATTAGCAGCCATCGCCTTTAGCTAGCTAGTTCTACGATTTGCGTATAGATTTTCCCTCTGTCTCAACAGACCTCCTCCGTGTACTTTTAAGTTGTTGTTGTTGTAGCGATTCAAGAGATTTTTTTTTCTCTTGAATCGAAGGGGGTCTTGGCAGCTCTTGGTCGTTTTTAGCAACGGGTAGCTCCGGGACGATTTACATCGAAGAACCGGCTGCCGTAGGAGCATTTTATGGACAATACAAACATCCATGGGTCACAGTGGGATTCGAACCCACGCACCGGCAACTCAGAGATAGACATCTCTGTACTTTTAAGTCGTCGCACACGACGGCTTGCATCGGTTCCCTGAGCATTTGCATTGTATTTTTTTTGCCTCTTTTCGAAGCACTGCCGCTTCCGCCTTTTGATATCGATGCCTATCCTATTTTGGCTAGTAATTTGGAGGAGGTCGTCGTTAGAGATTACCTCAGACCAGCGAATTTGTAGGATGCGTCGTAGGCACTGATTCACGAAAGTTTGTAGTTTGGTTGTAATATTAGTGGTCACCTTCCACGTGGAATACCCATATAAAAGAGCAGATTTTACATGGCTTTTGAAGAGCCGCAGTTTGGTATTTCTGGAGATGTTGTGGTTTTTCCAGAGGGGAGTCGAAACTGAAAAATACTGCTCGGGTTTTATATATGCGCGACTCTACATCGGCATCAGCCGCACCATCCGATGTCAATACACAAGGTAAGTGAAGGTCTCAACTTTGTTTATCGGTTGTCCAGAGATACAAATTGTGCTTCGCCCTTCTGCAAAGCATCCGTCATTTGAGTCAGATGAACTACTGGAGTGTTTGAGAGAAGGCAAATGTCAGTGTAGTCTACGTTCTGAAGGTAATAAAATAATGTTTATCTGATAACCTTTTTTTATGGGTCGTTGGTGGTAATAACGAACAGCATTGGTGATAAAATACAACCTTGTCTTACTCCATTATCCACCTAAAAAGGACTAGACAATTTGTCCTTGTGCAAGACATGATATTGGGCTCCGTTATAGGACTGATGAAAATAAGTTTGTCTGGTATGCCTCTCCCACGTGAGGCTGTCCAGATATAAGCGGTCAACGCTGCTGTCAAACGCCTTCTTGAAGTCAATGAGGCACGATTTCAGTATCTGCGACCCCACATTTTGATGATGCCTTTTCATTAATATTGGCCTCTGCAATCCTTTTTTCGAATCGTTACGGTTTTCCAGATATTCAATGTCAAAGTTTACACCCGATCTTTATCCTCAACTTCTGTCTCCTCGCGAACTCCCCGATAGGGTCATGCCCTATTATAACCCCCCTCACGCTGCAAATGTATTTCCTGATCAGTAATAGGGTAGAGAGAACAACGTCTAGTCTTGGCCTATTTTAGCGCTACAAACAGAAAGTATTACCATAAAGTAAATAATTGGAATAGAGATGGAACTCCATATAACATTAAAGTCTACTGAAAAACATTTTACCTTTGAGTGTGTGCTGTAAGTAACGTGTACATACAGGATGATATCTTTCTGTATGTACTTACAGCACGCACTCAAAGGTAAAATGTTTTTCAGTAGATTTTAATGTTATATGGAGTTCCATCTCTATTCCAATTACTTTCTTTATGGTACATATTACGGTATGAACTAATGAAGAAATGGTGTATAACTGACAGTAGAGATGTTCACACTAGAAATACACAGTGAGACTTGGATCTCGTCGGATCTCCACATCCTATGCTGAAACGAGACTAACAGGATTCCCCCACAGTGAAAAAACATCGGTTTTATTTCAAAATGACCAAGAGTTGCAAAGTCGCCTGTCTGGTAAGAGCCATGAGAGTTCGCTGTAGGAAGGTTGTTTTCGTCTTCGTTTTCGATCCTTTTCGGAAATAACCAATTAACATCAAATAAAATTATGAAAAAAAGTCAAAAATTACAGAGAGCGAAATGCACCACCACCCGGCAAGTGCCGAAAGAGATGCATCCGCGTTTCTTCGCCCACCCGGCTTCTCCTTACCCAAGTCAAATTTCCCACATAGAGTTGATGTCGTCGGCCAATATGATTGGGCGCCAAATTATTGCCAATATGATGATAGCCACCATTCGCTTCGACACTATCGGCTCGTTCCGCCTGGGAATTACTATTCGATGTTTCCGATTGCCTTGACCCGTCGGCCGGTGCAGCAATTACATCGTCATACAAATCGACACCGTCGCCGCCAAACTCTTCCTACAACCGAAAGAAAAAAAAACATTTTCGGCCATTAGAACACATCTCACTTCTACACCGCATTGCCAAATTCCATACTTTCACGGTAAAATCTTGCTCCAGGTCGTCGGCATACAAATCAATATCCACGCCGTCAGCCATTTTCATTTGACACACACACGGGTTTGCCTGCCTGGTGCTTGGCTGCTCTCTATTCAAGAGTTTTGGTGCGAAAACGGTTCCGTCGTCGCCGCCACCACTCTGGGAACGGGCGCGAGACAAATTTTTCTATGCAAGTCTGTTCGTCGTACAGACGACACAATCACACTCACTCAAGCGGTTTTACACCTTTTTTTCGTACAGAAGAAAACTTGCACTCTGTACACTCGTTGTGGCAAAGTGGGCCGCCCGGTATTATGGATTTTTACGATTTTCACAACACCCGCGTGAAATTTTACATCACTCTATTCGATACACTGTACTTGTGTACACAGTTTCACTTTTTTGATGCTTCGTACTGACTAATTTGGCGTTTAATTCACTTTTAAATGCACGAAACTGACGACAAGGCGGTGTGAAAAGAAATTTCATCAAGCCGCCATCAAAATGTGAAGTTGCCAATGATGGGAGACGGTTGTACGGAGTGGGTGATCTGGTACATTGAGGCGGTAATGGTTGAGAAACTTTGTACTAGATTCTATGAGTGGTGGAAAGTGTTTTTTTTTTCGATGACTGAGTGGTCAAGAAATAAAGGACACAACAGAACGAAAGCAGTTTAACAGCATTGAAAAATTGATTGGATCCCAACTGGATAACTACCATTCAAATTTGTCAGGAGCTCTATATAGAACCGCGACCGACAAATCTGTGGGAGTTTGTGCTGTAGGTGCTGTACTATCCGTTGGCATAATAAAATTAACCTTTTACATTCGTCATAGGTGAAACATAAGGGTCCATATAGATTAGGCGCCAAATGGCTGCGCGTCCAAAAACTGGCATCGCGTGCAGCCATTTGGCTGCTACTTAGCACCCACACTAGCAGCCAAATGTAGACAGAAAATGACAACCAAAATTTCATTTTGGTGATTTTTTTAAATTCAATTATCAAAATCGGACTCTGCGCGTTTGTATTAGTATACGGCCATTCAAGAATTATTCATTTTCACACAAAAGAACGAACAAAAGTTGGAAAATTGTCACTTTGAATTTGACAAGCGGTTGGTTGAGTTGTCATATTGAATATCAAAACAGGACGCACAGCCAAATGGCTGTGGATGGAATGACAACAGCCATTTGGCTGCACGTGTCGCCGTTTGGCGACTAATCTAGATGGACCTTTAAGAAACTCACAATCGTAGGCCATAAGCTTCCATCCTAGCATATAGGTTCTGCAGTTTTTTTGTAATTTTCAGAAAACTATCAAAATCGATGATAATGACTCCTACCTACCAACAGGCAAACAAAAATGTATTTTAGAGACAACAAATTTTTAAATTTCTTATTGGTCTGACTTGTCTCGAATATATCCGGGCACTAAGAACATTTGTTCGAGCTGCGGGGGTGCGCCTCGTGATGTGCGGACCACCTATTTCAATGCCCCGCTGCACCTACTAGGCGAAAACGATGACGAGCAGAGCAGAGCACCTCCAAAGACATACACGGCGCACAGTGGTCCAGAGACCCGGAATTCTTGGCCAAAAATTCTCAGGCATTTTATTGAAATAGAAGTGTCATTACTTTATGTTTTTGGGTCTCCTAAATCGAATGAGACAATTTTCGAAACTCAAAACCCGACCATTTTCGAAATTAAAACGAATTTCGAAAATGCTAATTTTTTTTATCTAATTTTTGTACTATGCTGACGCACCTGTCATTTTTTTATATGAAGTTTCGTTACCCAAACCTGCACGGGATAACCAAAAAAACACACCTTAAGATATATTTTCGGGAAAATATTTTCGAACAATTAAAAAAAAACAATTTCGAAATTTTACCTATTAATTATATCCAGCCTACCCCATTTATGTCGGCCGTAATTTAATCAAGAACCATTATAAAAATTGATTTGATAATAAAACAATTCATTTCCAGAAAATAAAATAAAATTTTATATTTTATACATATATGTATATTTTTTAAATATTTTATATGTGCTTGAAAATATTCTTAAAAAAGCTCTATGAGCTTATAAAGTTAATACGAAAATGTATTTACATTAGAAAACCTAACTAAATCTAATTTTATTTACATAAATATTGAATATTAATTTAATTTGGATTGAATCTGAAGAAAGAATTTATGGGTACAACAATTTTATACAGGGTGTCCGGAAACTGCCGCATAAACGCACCGGATTGTGATTCCCCAAGTGATTTCCAGCATTATTTCTGACAGTTTTAATGCCCAAAGGGCAGAAAACTAGGGTTAATTTTGGCTCGATTTTGACATAATTTGAATAAATTTTACCACATTGCAGTTCGAATTGAATTGAATTCGAGCTAAAATTAACCCTAGTTTTCTACATTTAACGTATCAAAACTGTTACAGATAATGGAGCTAGAATAAAATGATGTAAGAAAGATGTGATCGCTAGACTATGCGCCAATTTTCAAAGGAATCGTACAAGCACCTCACCTTGGCAGAAGTTGGTGAAAATTGAGAAAGTCAACAAGTGCTCGTTTTTGAGGCAACAAACGCATATAAACCCGTCAGTCGCGCATTAGTTTCGGTTATCGGTATTTCGGATATACTTTCGTATAATCCAAGACGTGATATATGTAAATATATCGTGAAATTCTATAAGGAAAAAAGTACACACGTGTTCTTATTTAAAATGTCTGGTAGATCTCTGAATTTTTTACATCATAGCGGAAATGTCATTCATTCAAACTTAAAACTCGAATAACAGTAATAGCTACAGTAATCTTCATAATCAAAATTCTTCACGACTTAATAAAAGCAATACATTTATTAGCCAATACCGACAAGAAAATGTCAATTTTAATTGTCTTGTAAAGCAACATTACATCCCAAGCAACAATTCGTTTGCTTTAAAGAAGCACTTCACACTGTAGCAACCATATAGTACCACGGAATTCATTTATCGTGTGACATCGCTTAAAGTAATATTTTGATCCGATAAACCATCCTTAAAGTATTTTCCGGAAAGCTTCTGTCATCATTATGGAATAAATTCAAAGATTGTGGTATAAAACTTCGATAAAACTGTCTGTAAACGTCAACCTAAAAAAGACACTCCTTTAAATACTCCACTCTTCTGTTTTATTGGATGATACAGCACACACATGCAATAGTCTCTCTAGTTAACTCACACACATGCATATATTCTTCTATAGCACAGTCGGTGTCATTTTTATCGTGTGACATTCGTATGGTCATCCAATAAATTGTTCAGCCTAGTTTTATTGAAGGATGGACTTTGTGATTTATTGAATTGACACTTATGAAGTGCTCCGGAATACCACGTTTCTTGAATTGAATTCATTGAAATATTGCATGAAACTGACATTTCCTCACTCCTTGTTAACTTATGAATCAATTAAGATAATCTCAGCGCAGAAAATGTCTGCATTTTGTTGATGAATGTGTGGATTTATTCAACTTCAATTGACTGACATATAAAGAAGAAGGTGCAATGGAGAAGAGTCGATAAAGAAGTGTTGAGCACTTGTAGTGTTTACGAGCAATGTTAACTATATGTGAGGTTGGCCGAGTGGTTATGGCGTCGGACTAGCGTCCGACAGTCGCTGGTTCGACGCTGGCTGGGGGAATGTTTTTTTTCTTTTTTTCACGAGAAAATGACAGAAAATGATGACATAACACATTGATGTATGTCTTTTTCAAAGCTTAGTTCAGTGCTACAATAAGGTGCAATTGGTTCAAAAAACGGCGCCAAACGCCATTATTGGACTATTAATCAGAGTTTATACCCTGTAAAGTGCCCCTATTGTCGTTAGAAGATAATATTTTACGAAGTATTATAGGGATGAAATTGTTACTTGGGATATGACTACAATTGTACTAAAGCTCGTAAAAAAAAAACTTGCGCGAACTAGCAGCCAATTCTTTGCAGAATCGATCTCGAGGGATGCTGCTACCGTTAGTAAAAATTTCATCGCGGACCAGCGCGGCCTTCCTAACTTTAGAATTAGGTAAATATTTCCTTCTCATTTTCAACGTGCATCACAAGAAAAACATACTCACCCTCCATTGTCTTATATATTATTTGATCAAACTATGCACTTGACGGAAGTAAAAGAATCAAATCACCATCTGAAGTACTAAAAACTTTTCAATTTGCTCACTACACGTCACAGGAACTAATGAAAGTTAGTGCAAATACTTCGACTAAAAATATTTTTTTCAAAATTACCCATTTACAGTTAGATAATATGTGAGTCTTTGTGTGCACATTGGCCTCATAAAAAGTGTTTCTAGTAGCCTGGAATGTCTAGATTAATATTCAATAAAAAAAAACCGTTATTATCGAAAATTCGTATTTTTGATTTTTGGCCAAGAATTTCTGATTTCTGGACCACTGTGCGGCGGTTCAAGCGGTTCTGCTACGCTACAACAACAACATCAATCATAGAGTGTATTCAGATACATACCGCTGCGAACAATATAGCCATTTCTGGTTACATTACTTTCCACCACAAGCCCGCACTCAGTGTTTGTCATACGTAGCCCAACGTCCGATATTTTCTATAGCACAGAGGAGATCCTGTTTGGTTGCTCTACTTATTGCAAACAAAATAATGGGTGAGGTTACGAAACATCACAGCAAACATGTTTGCCATTCTGATCCCCTAATTGCCATTTTGCGGATCAGAAAAAAACATCCGGTTCTCTTCGTTTACATATATTCCACAAATGCAGACAAACGATATAGAAAAATTCATTCTTTTCAATTGTTGGAATCATTCTATATACAGTCCCTTCACTCTTTGCCACTTATCAGCTTCATTTCGCCGGATCTCTTCGTGGTCTTCAGTTGTTTCAATGTGCTTGATTTTAACTGGTTTTCGCAAAGTGCCAAATCCCACATGACGATACTTCCTCTTTCCTATCCCTATCTCTTCCTCACCATCTTTTTCTACTCCACAGGAGGATATGGGAAATAAAAAAAAAACACAAAGGGAGGTCCAAGTGGGAAGCGGAATCCAATATTTTCGTAGGACCATGAATAGAAAAATCGCAAAAAAATATAACTCATTTGATTGGACTACAGACATTAGACCAGTATTCTATTTAGGTATAAACAGCTGACACGTAGCGTACGCAGCTGTCACAGCCTGCTCGCACTGCTGCCCTGCTGCACCCGGGGATGATTTTTTGGATTTCTGTTTTTAGTGGTTATTAGTCAGCCGCACACTCTCTTATCGCCAAAATCAGCATTGTAATAATCGTCACGACCGATAAGCTCTACGCTTCACCTTTACCCCCATAACTTCCACAAATAGTCAAAATGACATCGGTAAAGTATCCACTTCACATTTTCCCAGACCAGCCACATTTTCATCTCTTTCATTCTTCTTCATTCAGATGAATCCAAAAACACGTCTCGAGGACGAGAAACGCAACATCCCACCCGCCTTGCGAAAACTCCTCGAGTACGATGTAAAGGCCACAAAAAGTTTCGTGGCGTTCCTTCTAAACCTGACACCGATGCAATCGTTACGAACGCATTGCAAATTCCTCGAGTATTCGTGTCACGGAATAGTCTGGCTTGCCGGTTGGTTGGCCTTTTGTTGGACCATCGACAACAAGGATTTGTATCAGATGCAAGTCAATATGATAGTGGGATTGTTGCTCGACATTATATTCGTTGGACTGATCAAGGCAGCTACACGGCGAAGACGTCCCTCGGTCAATGATGATATTTTCGAGATAGGGCCGGATAAGTTTAGCTTTCCGTCCGGCCATGCATCGCGTGCATTTTACATTTTGGGATTCTTCACAATGTTGTCGCCCGTGTCGATGCTGTTCTGGCCACCGATGTTTGCCTGGGCGACAAGTGTTGCGATTTCCCGGTTGATTTTGTTGCGACATCATATTCTGGATGTTGTGGCCGGTGTGGCGTTGGGACTGATGGAATGTTTGGTTTTGTACGTGCTATGGCTTGGACCGGAATTTTCAGCGTGGATTATGAGATCGATATCGGAAGATGGTGTTCCGGGCGGACCGGAAAGTGCATAAGATTGAGCAGTTGAGCTTTTTGTTTTCGTTTGATGAAGAAATTTTGATTTTACCAAATATTTAAAAGAAAACACAATTGTGATGTAGTTGATAGATTTTTCGTTTAAAAATCCGATGCGAGGCTTGCAGCCGGACAATGTTTTCAGGGACAAACATCGGTTGCAATAAAGATAAAGTGTGTTTGGCCAATTATCACAAAATTGTTTACGTTTTGTCTCAATGGAACTGATGATAAGCGTCCAAATTTGGAAGTGATAAGATATCGCGATGGTTATGCAAATACTATTGCTGTACCATTGTAAATGGCGTAGCGTTGCTGGGCCTGTGGTATTAACTTTTTGCCATTCTGGTGATAATGTCTCAGCCTATTTCTGCATGCAGTTCTATCCTAGATGGTGCAATGTTGTACCTGCACAGAGGGGGAAACGTTGAACATTTGCACATAGATCATTCAAAAATGGTAGGCATTCCATCTTCCAGGTCGAGGTTGAGCAAGAAAGCTGTTTCGATTCGTTGTTGCCTCGCACGCAAGTGGTGTTAGGTGCGTAGAAGCAGCTGGGCAATCAAAAATATGGGTCATATCCTGTGGACTAGCTCCACAAGCAGGGCAGCTGTTGGTCATTCCATTATCCAGTCGTCATTATCATCAATGTGGCACGATAGGCCGCGGCTTTGGCCGCCTGATTCGTTGACCTCCAATTGTCGCGGTTACGTGACCTTGTCCTCCAGTTTCGGAAGACCAGCAGCTGATGAGCGTCTTCACCTACGCAGTTCTCCCAGCGAGCTCTCGGTGACCCACGCAGCCTTGCTCCGTAAATTCGTTGTGCGTCATCACTTTCTTTGGCATGCGATTATCGTCCATTAGTTGTACATGATCCGCCCATTGCAAACGTTGAAGCTTCACGATTTTCGACACGTTAAAGCTTCACGATTTATCCAGTCGTGACAGATATTAATCTAGTCGTGGGCACAATCAGGGGGTTGTGCGAGTGGCAAGCTAATTCGGAGAAATGCCTAGAGAAATCTCGAGTTGCCTTTTGAACTTCTTGGGGGTGTATATGCTAGCTATAGCCGCCTTGTAATCGGAATTATCGAAGGGAACTTTCTTATACTCCTGAACTTCCCGTTCTTTGAGCGTCTGATGCGCGACGCGGCGGAGGTGTGTTGTCCAAAAGATTATAGTTCAGGTGATTATAGTACGATAACATCCGACTAGGTACTGTTCGGTAAGAAGTCCGTTACGGATCCTCAAGGTCATCATCATCATTTGGTCTTCTGATGAAGATTCGAATTGGCTGTTGGATACCATGGACATTCGCTTGCCTTTAGGAGTATCTAAGCCATCGGCCAAACCGCCCTCCGGAGACCTTAGACACTGTCTATCCTGCAATTGCCTAACTGAAAGTTATACGAACTCATCTAACCTACTTCTTTCGATAAAACACTTAACTAGCCAAGAGATACAATATCCTACTCTGAAGGTGGCAAAATGCCGAAAAATTCTGACATTCTCAAAGGATGTGCGGCGCCACAGAAACGAGAGCACGTGTCGGTGACAATACGCCTGTTTCTCAGATGGCCACTTAACCGGCAGTGCCTCGTGAACAGCCCGCAAGTAGATTACCCTGAACCTGTTCCTGCTCAGGCTCATTAGCCCTTGGGTACATTTGGTGAGCCTGCCGAAACCCTAGAAGAGCTTCCTAGCGCTTTCCTCCACTCACTTATCTAATTTCGTCATGAGCAGAGTGGCATCCAACAGTAGGGTTCTGAGCCAAAAAAAGACCTGATAGGCGCTCACTAGCTCGTCTGCCTGCTCGTTTCATTCGATTCTAAATTGTACATCGAGTGACACTTCAGAGTCCTTAGCGTCCACCTCCTACCAAAAGGCACCACCGCAGCTTTAGTTGGGTTGACGCGTAGACCATTTGCTGTGCACTACCACTCCTGGACTATTTGCAGGGCTGCTTGTACAACGTCAGACAAGACGTCTTAAAATTTGAGTTTAACCTTCATTACCAAGTCGTCCACGTAACCCTTGTAATGCGGAGAACTTCTATAAATGCTTACCATGAAGGGAATCAACTCCTATTGCCCTCTTTGCAGGAGTAGCGGGAAGATTCAATCCCTGCTGGGTGATTTAAAGGGGTCGAAAGCTCCCAATTCCCACCTGAACCTGCCACACGTGAAGATGCACCTTCTTGCTGTACAGTCAGATCTTTTAGGTTTGTTGGGCAGGTTCACACAGCTATGGCTATCGCTCACGTTATAGTCTAGTTTGAAGGCGGGGAAATGGGTTGCTAGGAGCAGCATGCTCGTACTTTTTAGAATCCCTCCTGATGACCCCTTTTTCTCCTTTGAGAGTGTTAATCGCACTGCAGGCGTTTTTAGCCAGTACTTTGTGCAGCTTTAGTTGTACTATTAAAGCTATCGCAAAAGCTTGTCCAGCAACGACTTTTGGCGTGTCCGATCCCTTTGTTGCACTCCGAGATTGGGGAGCGATTCAGGTCCCAGTCCCCATTGCGCTTGGCCCTGTTACACAGTGCGTAACACAGCGTGCTAGCTTCGTCCTGCACCACGAAAGGCACTTGTTTTCCTTGATTACCTTTAGCGGGCAGTTGTATTCGTAGGAGGACACAATTGGTGGTATCTTCGACGGCTTTTTCGAGACTGGGAGTCTTTGACTATCTTGTTGATTTGCCGTAGATGTGCCTCAGTGCCTCGGTATAGCCGGGCCAGTTTGTATTCTGTGGGAGTCTACGCTCAACTATTGGAAAATCTACAAAGGTCAGGTCATGATCGAAGAAAGAAGGCTTATTCGATAGATGCCGTTCGGCTATTAAGCTACTACACTGAGTTAAATCCAGGACTTATTATCTTGAAAGTAGGCTGACATCTCCTGTTGGGGATGTTGCAATTAGTTCCAAAAGGCACTAACCTCTTCTGTTGAGGTATGTGCTGCTGCATAGTACGTGATGAGCATTGACATCGCAGCCCAGCAATAAGCCCTTCCTATTCACTTTACTGAGCAATACCCGGGTAAGTAAGCTGATGTCACGACCAGACTGTGGTCACCCGCCTTTAGAACTTCTTCGCTGGCATCTCCGAGTTGTCGGGCAAGTAGGCAGATGCCAAGACCAGAGTGGGGTTTCCCTCGCTAGGGGTGCAGATTTCGATGGCCGCTAGGTCACTGTTGGTAAATTCTGAAAAACATAGGTATTCATTGCGTTTGCTCTGGGGAGTAGTCTCTGTCATACACCACATTCGCATTACTTATGCTCAGTCCTTTGACGATCCCGTTGTGCTGCCACGGTTCTTAGATCGGTGCAATACTGAGCCCTTCATTGATGATCCGCGCTGAAACTATATCCGAGGCTCTTATGACGTGGTGGAGATGGCATTGCACCGTACCAATGTTCGGACTATTCCTCCTTATCTTGATCGTCCATCGTCATCCCACTCATTGGGTTGGGATTAGGTGGAATGTCTGTCTCCTCCATTGGCTACGGTGAGTCAAAAAGGGCTCCATATTGAAGTGCCTCTTCGCAGGAGCTTATTGCATGGATTGCAGTGTTACTGGCGTCGGTAGACGTACGGCTCTCCTTCGCATTGGCCGTCTTCGTCGGATCTTCTTAATGGGCGCCAGTTTTTCGGATAGACCTAAGTCTTTCCAAAGCGGTACGACACCTAAGAGCTCCGCCTGACGATGCCTATGGACATAAGGTCCTACGGTCACAGTTGGAGAGAGCCGATCTCCCTCCGTCGTCGCAATAAACACCCTCCATTTGCTGGTACGCAGCCCTTCGTTTTGCCTGTCCAGGAGTATGATTCCATCGGTTATCCTTGAGTATGATTGCATCGTTATCCTTGAGCGGGGTGTGTCATTACCGGTAGCAGCACGCAGCGTGGAGGCGATATTACTGAGCTTCTCGGCAATGACCTCGTTGTCACAGTCGACTAGTAGGAATCCGGGTCGGAATGCTACCGAACTCAAGAAAAGCGGTGGTGGGCGCTCATGCACAACAACTCTGTTGTCCTTAAAGGCGTCTTGCACCATGGACATTTGCTCTGGAGTAAGAAAACTTTCTGGGTAGCTTGACGCCATTATTGCGACTCTCATGATGAGGTCATCTGTGAGCAGGTACCTCTGCTCCTGCTGCTTAATCCTAGAGGGTTGACAGCAGGTCTTGAAGGGTGTGCTAATATTTCATTGGCTACATTTCGGTCGCGCGTAGTGTCATCTATTGACTGCTGCTTGAGAGGTGGCATTTGATGCCACCGGAGGTACCTCGCTGACGCTCCTATTCCCTTTGGCTGCACTCGCAGGTGTGCACACTGATCCGGATGGACCAGCTGAGGCCACCGGGAAGGCGCTGAATTCGCAAACCGCTGAATTCCTGGGTCTAGGTTCGGTATACCGATTGGAGACATCTGTGGTCTTTGGTTTTTTGGTGGAAATGGTTTGCTTCCCGGAATTAGGAGCACCGTCTTCTTCCGAACGCTGACGTTTGGGAGTGCCTTTTCGGGAGAATATCCTTGAGAGAGAAATCGCACGTACCTTTTACAGGCAGCCCCTCCAAGTCCTCTACGAAGAGGATTCTGCAGGCCTCCCTGCGGAGCGCTCGCTATAGCCCGTTACGGCTTCCGTGCAGGAACTGTTGCAGTAGGTGCAGTTCGACCATACCCGACAAATAAAGATCCGCTGGAACGAAGTCTGAGGCAAGAACCTTTTGATCTGAGGCCTTTCTTGAATTCTGAACAACGTTTCCTTGTCCGTGCCCCCGGCTAGAGATTTGAAGTTTGTCAATGGTAACACCAAGAATTTTGAAGTAACGTATTGTTGGTATTTCAATGTCGCCAATACGAATGGATGACTATCCAAGCGTCTGTTATATACCTGATTAAAGGTGGCGATGATAGTATAACATTTCTGTTAGAGAAGATGTCAAGCTCAACCAAGTAATTACTAATAAGGTTGCACTTTTCAGGAAAGTTATTGCTGCTTGCCAAGATAGTGTGCAATCGTCAGCGTGTGAGATGATTTCAAGCCCCATGGATGGAGGTGTGGGAAGTCCTGACAAATTAAGGTCGAAAGAGATGGGAGATAATACTCCCGGTGGACGCCTTGTTTTATTTTCCGCTAAGATTTCCCGTTTTTAAACTCGGTGTTGGACTGACGATCGGCAAGAAAATTTGCAATCCATTTGTAACTTTCAGACGGAGTGGAGCTACGGAGATCTGTCAGCAGTAGTGTATGGCTGACTACGTCAAACGCTTTAGACAGGTCGAGAGCCACGAGGATTGTGCGCTTGCATGTCTTCGGCTGGATATGTCCGATGAACATGCTATGCATCTTGCGAAAGCCGTGTTTTTCAGTCTACATATCTCCGTGTTTTTCGGCAAATGAAACGCCTTCTTCGCGATGCTCCCAGGCAGACGCCTTTCAACATGGAATCTCTGGACTTAAGAGAAAATTTGTTTTCAAATACAATAGACCCGCACTTTATTAAACTAAACTACTACAACGTGTACATGTCAACGGCCCGCGGAACCAATCGAACCTTAATCGGTCGCACCTCATACGGTTCGTTATCAATTGAATAAAATATCTCCCTCTCCTCGGTGCTCACTTCTTCGGGCACGAGCTCTAATGTTCTAGCCAAAATCTTATCCTTAACATTCACCTCACTGGTTCGTATTCGCTTCCAACTTTTCGTAATAAAATCAAAACTTCCCGGCAACGTTTCGCCAATATTGATCTTAAGACTGGGCGCATCACCCTCCGACCTCGTCAACTCTTTTTCGTCCACCTCATCGACCGATACGATCACTTCGGGCGCACTCAATTCACTGGATGCTAAATTTGTGCAATTGGCATTGTAAATTTTTGAATATTGTGGCACGGGCGCGCGGAACTGATTCACGGAGAAACGTGGAATGAATCGTGACCACCAACGTCCGGTGGACACGTGCACGGGTTGTGGCTCGCGTTCATAGCAATTTTGGCAACCCGTACACGGTGGAGTGTACTTAATTTGTGCCTTGCATTCCCACGTCAGCCTACTGCCGAATGCACTGAACAGTGATGCGGCATAGTCTCGCAGTGAGCCCAGATACCAATATTTGTCCTGAAGTGCATGGGCATCACGAAAGGCGCCCCATTGTATGGAGCCGAGTGCATAGATGGGCTTGGGCGGAGCACTTGTCTCATCGTCCGGCACGACATGGATTTCCATAACGTCCTTTTTGGCGGTGCGGCCACGAACCACGGATATGGCCGAGTCGGCGAGACCACGCACTTCTTCGAGTCCGTCTGCATTGTGGGCCAGATGGTAGATTTTAGCAGCTACGGAATTTGTCCGGCCTACCGGCAAAACACCGACAGGACATTTGTCGTTTTTCGATCGGCGCAGAAGACCTGTTACGGTTTCGGAGAGCGTCCCGTCACCACCAGCGACTAGAATTGCGCTGGGCAATTGTTTCAGTTCTTCGACGTAGCGAAGTGCATGTCCTTCGGAATCGGTTTTCAGGATGTCGACCAGGAAGCCGGCAAGATGTAAGACGGGTTCACAGTAATTTTCAAACTGAAACGAAACGACAGGAAATTAATGTTGGAAGCTACTCGGGGGAATTTTATCGCTTACAGCTTTCTCAGCGGATCTTTTATTGGCTGCTGGATTCACGATCACAAGAATTCTCTTTGGTGGAACTGTTGGATCGGGTGTTATAACTTCACCGTATTGTACAGCCTCTTCACAATATTTTCGCATCAGACAGTTTATTCTGAAAGTTGAAGGATTGGAAGAAAATGTTTGAAATTTTATTAGAATGAAGGATACTTTCAGAAAGGAATTAACTCACTCATATTTCTCCTTTGCATACGAGACGCCATAGGACAGGGCTCCAGTGGCAAACAGTGACTTCTTCCAGTGATTACGAACGCCTTTCAGGAATTTCAGGATTACCATTTTCTATAGCAGGCAATTGAGCCAAACTGTTCACATACGGATAATTTCACTGTTGTCTATTTCAAAAGTTGGACAGAATCACTTAATTAAAAAGATGGGAAAAGTAAAAAGTTCTTGGCTGAATGGCATTCGGCTGGTGGCAAAACAGCTGAGACGCCAGCTGATCAGGCTGACACATGGTGGAATTTGTGGATCCTGTTTTTGGTGTACACTTCAGTGGGAAATTTCGAATCAATTTTAAAAGCGTGTTCCTTTAGTTCTGTTTTCTATGGCCGCGCACTTATAAACGGCGTATGCATGGATTTAAACTTAAATGGAGTTCAAGTTCTTTCAAAAGACTATATGCATGAGCGTCCGATTACGCTTTTAACCCCTGGGGCCAATATACTGCGGATTTATGCTAGTTATTTACATTCATTTCGGTAAATTCTCAGTACAGCACCAGCACGCACTGCACATTTTCGAAAAATGTATCCCCCCTTTAGGTTTTTTTTGTTCTTGGTTCAATTGAAAAATTTACCTTTTGGCCAATATGGTTCCCCATTTGCAGCTAACTCAAAGTAATATATGGTCACCCAAAACAATCTTACAGGTACCGCGCGGTCCTTGAAACTATTCGGCCCTCTTCTGCTAGAGTATCAGCTCTGCTTTCATTCCCCAATGTACCCACATTAGTGTTACTTCATTAGTCGAAGCAAATACATACAGCTTCTGGACAGATTCGAGTACCTATTTTGAATTGATTCTAGCTGGATCACCAATCGGTTGATGAGTGTTATGAGAATTTTCTCCATCAGCGATCGGCCGCCTGATATACGGACACATATTCTCTTAGACAAAGTGAAGAGCATGCTAAGTTTAGCTGTTCGAAATATACTCCAGACCCGATTTTTCATCCATGAGACACCCACAAAGTAAAGATAGCGATATCAAGTATAGGTATGTATTCTACCATGCCTAGCCTATATCTACTCTCATACCATCTTATGGCATTTTAGTCTTACTGATTATAAATATGTACATAATTTGAATCAAATTTTGCCAAATTGCAGATCTTTAGGGGCAGTTTGAATTGAAATCGAGCTAAAATTAACCCTAGTTTTCTGCACTTTAGGCATTAAAACTGCTAGAAATAACGAAGCTAGAATAAAATGATGGAAGAAAGAAATGATCGTTAGATTATGCGCCAATTTTGAAAAGAATCGTACAAGCACCTCTCCTTGGCAGAAGTTGGAGAAAATTGTGATGGTAAAACATATTAGGGACGTTTTATTGTGTTTATCCCGTGCAGGTTTGGGTAGAACTTCATATAAAAAAAATGACACTTACCCAGGTAAAGCTAACCCGTGCAACTACCCTACACGGGATAGAGATCAAATGTAGATGGCGGACGCATAGGGGAAATATGAGGGAATTTGTTTTTTCAAACCAAATGTGAGAGTTTTTATAATCACAAGAAAAGATTTTGCAAAGAAATAATCATCTTTTCTGATAAAATCCACCACATCTAAAAAATAAGCCGACGAAAGCGAGTCAAAGATGCACAAAAACTGTCAAATGTCAACTGTTTGGTCTTAACCGGGATGTTACCCGCGATCGTTTTTTTCGAGTCAGACTTACACGCGATACGAAAAAAACGTCGCTATTGTTTTTGGGTCAAATCACAAAAATTTGATTTTGAAGTTCTGTTAAAACAAAACCTCTTATCTGATATTAGTGCCGTTAGTTTTATTTTTTAGGTAAATTTGTTGGCTGTAATCATCATCAATGTGGCACGATAGCCCGACGTCGGGCCTTGGCCGCCTGAATCGTTGACCTCCAATTGTCGCGGTTACGTGACCTTGTCCTCCAGTTTCGGAAGCCCAGCAGCTGGTGGGCGTCTTCACCTACGGAGTTCTCCCAGCGAGCTCTCGGTCGTCCACGCAACCTCGCTCCGTCAATTCGTTGTGCGTTCATAACTTTCTTTGGCATGCGATTGTCGTCCATCCGTTGTACATGCCCCGCCCATTGCAGACGTTGAAGCTTTACGATTTTCGATACTTCCAGCTCATCGTACAATTGATACAACTAATGGTTGTATCGGATACGCCATTGGTCTCGCTCGCGAACGGCCCCGAAAATTCGCCGAAGGACCTTTCGTTCGAATCGGTCTAGCAAAATTTCGGAGGCTTGGGTGAGGGTCCATGCCTGCTTGAAGTCGACAAAGATTTGGTATACGTCGATGTTGTATTCCCAGCACTTTTGGAGTAGAAGCTTCACTGTGTAAAGCTGATCGGTCGTTGAACGACCAGGTCTGAAGCCGCCTTGATACTCGCCAATGATTTGTTCTGCGTACGGATTGATTCTCTTTTCAAGAATTTTTGATAAAATCTTATAGGCCGTACAAACTAATGATATGCCCCTGTAATTCTCACACTTCAGCTTGTCACCCTTTTTGTGGATTGGGCAGATTATGCTTTGCGCCAATCTTCGGGGATTACCTCGTCGTTCCATATTTTCAGCAGTAGCACATGTACACCGTTGGTCAGGCACGTTCCACCATGCTTCAGCAGTTCTGCTGGGATCTCGTCAGCGCCGGGCGCTTTATTATTTTGGAGCGACTGTATGGCAAGACTCACCTCCTCTACTGTTGGGGGTAGAACGGGAGGGCCTGGTTCGGCTAACTGCTCAAGAGCTAGCTCCGCGGGGGATGTTGATGATGCATTGAGGAGCTCTTCAAAATGCGAGGCCCATCGTTTGTTGACGCTTTCGATGCCGCTGATGATGTTACCATCCTTGTCCTTACATAGGCTTGTCCTGGGTTGATATCCGTTCTTGATATTATTTATAAGTTTGTACGCCTGTCTAGTGTTCTTACTGGCTAATCTTTGGTTTATTTGCTGTAACTGCTCGTCAAAATGTTTGCGTTTCTTACGTCTAATTAACTTATTAGATACTCGCCGAAGCTCGTTATATCTTTCTTTCTTGGCTCGGGATGCGCGTTGTGTGTATTGGCGATAGGCTTCATTTTTCGCCTCAATCGAGGCCCTGCATTCGTCGTCGAACCAGTCTGCTCGTCTGCGCCGGCCTTTATAGCCCACGACCTCTTCTGCGACCTCCTTGATGCTGTCTTTGAGCTCCCCCCAGAACTCATGGATGCCTAGATTATTGATGTTATCAAGCATGGGCGACAGTTTTTCCTCAAGGGCTGTAGTATACGCAGCCGCCGTGGTATCATCAATCAAATTGTCAACCTCGAAGATCTTGGCAGGGTTGATTCTCGTTAGGTGCACCGAAGAGATTCTGCACCTGTAGGTCGTCTTCACCAAATAGTGATCGGTGTCGCAGTTGGCTCCTCGATAGGATCGAACATCTAGGACATTAGAAGCCCATCTCTTGCTGATCAGTACGTGGTCGATTTGGTTCACGGTGTATTCATCTGGAGACTTCCAGGTCTGCTTATGGATTCGTCGATGAGGGAAGCATGTAGAGCTTATGATCAAGTTTCTGCCGCTCGCGAAGTCGATAAGTCGCTGACCGGTGTTGTTGTTTTCGTCGTGGAGGCTATGACCACCAGTAGTTCCCCTATGCCAGCTTTCGTTTCCGACTTTAGCGTTAAAGTCTCCTAGCAGCAGCTTGACGTCGTTTGATGGAAGTGAGTCGAAGAGTGTTTCTAGGTCGTTGTAGAACTCGTCCTTAATCGCGTCTTCTTTTACTTCTGTAGGGGCATGCGCATTAATGAGCCAGAGATTAGCGAAACGGGTCTTAATGCGGATCGCACATAGCCGCTCGTTGATGGGTTTGAAGCCGATAACGTGGTCCTTGAGCTGCTTATTCACGATGAAAGCTACTCCAAACTCCTTGTTGCCCTCCTCTTTACCACTCGTAAAAATAGTGTGCGAATTGATGTCGTTAATCTCGCTTTTGAGCCATTTAGTTTCCTGGATTGCAACTATGCTCAGCTTGTATTGTTCTACCTGATCCAGGAGGGCCCTTAAGGCCCCCGGTCTATTCAGGGAGCGTACATTCCAGGATCCGAAAGAGTAATCAGTTGTTCGTTTGCGGGGTCGTCGTTGTTTTGTATCCGTCCAATCCGAGGCTTTTGTTTCAGGTTTCTTGACTTGAATTTTTTCTTAGGATGAGTTGTCGGCACATCGCTAAACCATGATAGGGTTTAATCGTTTAGTAAAGGCCATCATGGGCATGCCTCGAAGATGCTGCTTTAGTGGTTGAGTTAGACGTTTTCTGTCACCTATCACGTTAAGTAACCTGAGACGCTGCAGATGTAAATACAGCACTCAGGCGCAGCGGTGCTTCTTCCAAATGTCGCATCAGTTGGCTGTAATAATCATCTTATTTTGCTAGTCTAGCTAGTCTAGCTTTTGAGATATTGAAGTTTTAGTCGTACAAGAAAATTATTTTTCCTAAAGTCAAATGCCTGTGGCATAAGTAAAGGGTTAAGCAAAGGGGGTATGTTCAGTACAACTTTTTTGCTGGAAATCACACGAGGAATCACAATCCGGTGCGTTTATGCGGCAGTTTCCGGACACCCTGTAGCGTCCTAATTGATTGTCGAGGTGCAAAGTGAGTATAACCAAAACGATTCGATTTTTTTTTGCAGTATTTGCATGGATTTCACGTTAAATGATAGCATGTTAGTACTACTCTAATTACAAAATATACACATATACCATAGACTTCACTTCCCATTCACTTCACATTTTATCTAATTTCAAATCATTTTTCCCGCTCATTACAATCCACAACCCCTAATTTGACAAATCCGCACAATCTTCGGTAAATTTCGCTTCCCCATTCGTGTCGTGTGTTGACAACATTTCTATTTCTTCTCTGCGTACTTCCCGTACTTCCTCTTGCTGCTGCTGAGTTGATATAAAAACAAGAATCGCTGGCCGGCTAAGAATTTGTTCGTCTTTGACACGGCATCGTGCAACAAGGATTACTACGTCTTGTGTCTCGCGTTCATCTTGATCTAGTTAGTGGGGTGCGCTGTTTTCAGATAGTGTTAATTGCTCATAGTGTCTTTTACGTTTTTTTCCGGTTCAGTGTATAAACTATAAAACTAAAAACATAAACATGCCGAATCGCACACCGTCCGATGATCAACTTGAGAGTTTTAAGAAAACCGTCAAGGTATGTAGGATAAAATGATGTGAAGATGCAGATTCCTTCTTAAACTAACAATACTTTTATTTGTCTCTTCTCTTATGGCTATAAGTATGTGCGCGTATGTGGTATGTGTTCGATGTTCGACGCACTTTGCATCGTTACTTGCTAATTATATTGCCGATAGTGGACTCGACTCAACCACTCGAACTTTACTCCCTCGGAATGCTGATTAGAAAAGAGTGCAGAGATATTCCATAAAATGCTACCACTGAGCAACAGTCGAAAAATTTGCAATCGCACAAATCAGGTGTATGGCGCAATTTTTCTTATCATATTTGCGCTCTGTTCCAAAAATAAGTAAATTCAGATATTTGTACAATCTCAGCCAGCAGAGTACATGCAGATGACCACTTCAGAGTTAAAAATGGGAGGCCTGACTATCAAAACCCCCTTTGATTCTTGCGATTCTTGTTCTCTCTGCATGGCGATAACTTTTCCTGACCTTCGGCTCTTAATTTGCCTTTGTCGAAATTCTCCATTAAGCATCGTATGCTTCTGCAATTTATATTCTGCTTACTGATTTTTTATTCAACGCGCATTCATTGAATATTGCATTAGTGCGAAGTTCCTGTACTTGTAAATTATTCGCGACCAACGTTTCTATGCCTAATGCCTGCCGATCGACTTGTTAATTAACCGCAATCCAAATAAAATGCAATAATCATTGTTGCAACCAATACCAATTAATGCGCAATAAGTCAAGCCTAGCCGGCACTAACGACTTCACTCGCGTCCTCTTGTTGTGGATACCGGTTTTTCGCTACCTGCTTGTTGTGGTCTTCTAGAAGAAGACGCGATCACTCTCTACAGTCAATACTGCAGTCATCCGTAACGTTTTTGCATTGGAAATCGCACACTAGATAGTTCATTCGCCCTTTGGATTGGTGATAGTCGCGACACAATATCACCTCAACACCCAGAGATTGCGTCTTGGACAGGTTTCTTCGGTCGTCTCCCGATTAAAGTGGGAGTGGCATTTGGGCACCTCTGCTCTAGCTCGCTTCACTTGCAATCAAGCTGGAAAGAGCTGCAGATGGAGAGACGAGGCACAATAATGGCACTTGGCTGCTAAGACTGTCGCCAAAAATAACCACACACAATCTTGAGAACGATTGCATAAATTGTGCTAATATAAATTTACGTAATCAGATAAAAAAAAAATACGGGTTTTGTCTGTTGGCGTTTTGAGAGATTGTGTATATTGCGATTGCAATGCTTAACACAGGTAACTAACCATGGATAATAATGCCTTTTTAAGTCACCAAATCCATTTTTAATTTATTCTAAATACAGAAAATAAATTAAGTATGTTTCTAAATCTAACGACTTCTCAAACAACAGATGTAATGGAATTTAATGAAAGATTTCGACGCTGTAATTTAAGAGTAAGATCACCGTCTGACATTGGTGATCTACAAAGTCAAAGGCATAACAACATTCTATTCGTATCGGTATCGGTATAACTGCATAATAAATAATGAGAGGGAATTACAATTACCGATTTACAATTACTGGTCGTGCATCAAAAACAACTCGATCGAAAATAAACTAAATGACTAATGTCACTTTCAAACATGCCATACCTATACCTGATTCTTAATTGGGTGGCAGGTGAACTGACAAGACTACAGTAAATAATTGGAAGTCGAGCACAAAATATAGAGGGAATCCAAAAGTGGAGAAGAGTATCATACTTTACACATATCGCAAACGGGGTACGGACCGAAAAAGATTGGGAACCACTGAACTAGAGGGATCGGAGGATACTTAGGCCCATAATGCGTGTATCTGAAACTAACATTCCCCTCGAAACATTTAACGTGCCCCGCATAGCTCAGACCAATGAAGAAGAAAAACAGGGATGCGAAATAACGGAAAAGGGGGAAAATTCGCTTTTAGAAATAGCAGTGGCGTAGGAAATTTAGTGGTTGGGCCTGGTATGGTTTACTACTTTTTGGCTTTTTCATTGGTTTGAGCAGTGGCGTAACGTACGGTGTGCCATGTGTGCAGTGGAACACGGGCCCCCAAGCCAAAGGGGCCCCAAATCCGAAATCATAACGAAATTTTGATTGATAGATCCTTGTTTAACTGTTCTTTCAAAAGACATGCATTTTTACTAATATGCCAGAAAAATGCGTAAGTGAGCTATAGAATCTAGGATAGTAGCAAAACATTAAATTTTGGGTATGGTCAAGCTTGGACCTCTAAGTATTATACTCTGTTTGCACCAGAGAGGCGCAACTCAACTCAACAATCATCGGAACAATCCATAAATTATAAAGGTTTTTGCTCATAATTATATTGAAAATTAATAAAGGTTCAACTTCAGGAGGAGTGCCTCTCTTTGAAGGTTCTTGCGTAAAATTAGGCCAATAATAAGCGCCGACTCTAGGGAAGGGCGGTATTTTGGGTAGCACTTCATAGACGGAACTACATGAAAGCTGAAACTTGTTTCCGGTAAAAAAAGACTAAAACACTAGTAAATTAATGGTAATTAGCACGAGGGCGTTACTGACAAAGGACTGCAACTCTATAAATTGCAGGAATAAAACCGTTACTTAATTTTAGATTTCATGATAATAAAATTGCTCTTTAGTCGGTGTTTTTGCTTTCGCAACAAAACTGTTAGGTGCACAGTTTTTTTTAAAGTTGTGTTTAATGGCCCACCAAACGTTTTTAGTAAAGCAAACAAAGCACACGAAGGAAGTAACTGTGTTATTATATCGTAACCTCAACTAGTCGTTAAGAACCTCAGGAAACAGATAAAATTTCAAGAAGCTAGAGTCTGAAGTGAGCTGTCCAGGATTTATCAACAAGATTTGTCGACTTAGAGTCTGCTTCTTGACATACCCTGGTTCGTCTCAGTTCATTTCATTCAGTAGTATTCCGTGAGATTACCGATATTGAGGCACTATAGGGGGATCAAATTGGCATTACTGAAACCTTAGGGACGTATACTGTCCTTAGATTACCTTTTGGATTTGTCAGTATATTTCCACTAACGACTTAGTACCACAACAGTCTGGGTTGTCGAGTCCTATATGATCTGATCTAAAATTTAAATAACGTGTTTCTTCTAGTAAAGTAATATGTGACATAAACGACAGAGCGATATTTGCGCATTTTTTTCTGTTAAATCTTTTTTAGGCGCATTTCTTAACGCCTACTACATAAGCTCATAATGATAAAAAAGGCTACATTCAGCACTCGATGAGCATAAAGGTTGAGGTGTATAGGAACGACTCTTTTTGCCCGGTTTCTCTTCTGTTTTCGTATGGAATCTTAGGAATGGAAAACGAATTTCTAGGTGGGATTTAAACAACTCAAAATGTGTCAGAAAAGCATCCTTCCTGGTAAAATGAAGTCGACACATCCCCTGAACATTAAAAAAAAATCTAAGTTGCGGCAGTTTGTCGTTTTCCAGTTAATTCAGTTATTGGAGAGTATTTAAGTATCGATTGATTGCTCAGCTAAGGAAAATATGTTCACAATGTTGAAAAAAGGATGACTTATTGATCGGAATGGGTAACCACAGTTACTAAGAACATTAAAAAAGGTTTAAGTGAGAAAACCTTTCCTTTTTTAACTGGGACTCAAGAAATCAAGAAACAGATGTCTGTCGACAAACAGTGAGTCAAGATACGTAAATTTATTATTTGCCTTTGGAGCATCTCTACCATGAACTTTATTTCAGTCGATTTAGTTTTCCTTGGTTATGGATGTGATCCACAGATCTATAGTAATCAGTTTTAGTCTAGTATCAACGACTCTTACGAGGTAGAAGGGCACTCCTAAAGGTTGTCTTTCCCCGCGACTCTTGGATTTTGTGATAAATAGATGATCCTATTTAATTATTCTAAATTCAATTTTGTCTCAATAAATGACATTTTTTTTTAGAAAATTGTCTTCATTACTTTTGCTTATAATGAGTCTACATACATACATTTAAATGTGGGTTATGTTCTATCAATTTTTTCTGGTGAAAAAACATCGAGCGTGAGAGAAGCCCCTATTTCGATCTCGAACACAAGAAAATTGGGAAACGTTACGCCACTTGGTTTGAGTATCCAGCCGCAATGCACTGGAATATGTACATACTATTTAACATTTTTATATTTGAACGAATTTATATCACTCAAAGCATTGTAATCTCATTTAAAATCTTTCGCAATATGTATTGTAAATTTTTATCCTGCTACTTATGCAACAGGAATGTTGCTGATGATTTGAAGCATCTATTAATTTTGATATTTAGTGTTCACTGCCCCTATTTTGCCTACGCCCCCACTACAAAGTGACAGCATTGAGCTGTGCATAAATTTCGTATTCGAATTAACGCATATGAGAGATATCATCAACATTACAAAATCAAAGTCACTAGAAAATACATTGGTCCCGTAAAAATAGCATATATAGTGTATAGTGCGATTATTTGCGTTTCCTTTTTATATTTCCTTACATTTAATATAGGAGGGAAACAAAATGGCGCTCTGGAAATGAAGACGACTGTGTGTTTCAGATTCGCATTCTTACGGGACCAAAATCAATTTTTGAGCGTGTAAGACTATACGACAGAGCATAAGTCTGAAGCGTTTAATTTGGAAGTTCTTTTTTGACGACCTATGAAAATCCGAAAACTAAATTTTTTCGAATAGTGATAAAATGTGGGCACAATATTTCATTTTAAACGTGTTACCTATTAATAAAGCTTTCAATTTCAAAATGTGGCTAAAAAGCCCATAATATGGTACCTCACGCCAGAAAAAAAAACAAATTTCTTAGGCCAAATTGCCGATAATACCTTCTACCTATCTTAATTTTTAGGGTTTTTTAGAAATTTTTTTTTTCAAAAAACCCTTATGAAATCGATTTTGTCCGTCTGTCCGTCTGTTCACTAAATAACTCGCGAACGGCTCAACCGATTGTCATGAAATTTGGTAGGAAAGTGTAGAATGGTTACAGTCTTTGGCACATATACCTAAGAAGTTGGTAGGAAGAAGATAACAGGGTGTCCCGACCGTTTGGAAAAAGTCGACTTTTTTATTTTTTATCGGAGATTGACATATGGGTATTTAAATCAAAGATCTAAACGAGTACATCTCATATCACCTAAAATTTTCCAGTTTCGAGTAACGGTAAAAAAGTTATTGGCGTTTAAAGTTAAACTTCCTTTTCGACCTTCGTTTTTCTAAACCGTTATAGAGATCGATATGAAACTTTGCACAAAGATTGGTCAGTATGGCCTTATATACGTTAAATATTAAGACTGTTGACTTTTGCTAAGGGAAAGTAAATAACAGTAAATTTGTAAAATTTCAATTTGTTCGTGTGTAGCCCCTCTTAGGTTTCCAAATATGAAAATTCTGCTAAGGGTTTTTAGAAAATTACATAGGGAATATGTCTACGAATTTTCATTCGAATAACTGTATCCAAACCGGAAATATAGCCAAAAAAGTATTAAGTAAGGGCCTTTCACAATGCAAAGGAAGCCTCTTAAGTATTTCTTCAATGCATATCTTTTAACTTGATGAAATAATGAACTTGAAATTTAGTGGAAATGCATAGAATGTAATAGTGTTTGCCACAAATATTTTTGAAGTTTGTAGGACCAAGTTAACAGGAGGGTGTCCCAGAATAGCTGCAAAAGTATACTTGTTCAATACTCATAGGAAAGCTTGCGTGGGCTCTTATATCAGGAGACACAATGGAATCATTTCATATAAGTTGCTTTTCCTTGATTAAAAAAACAGCAACAGTAGTTTTACAGCTAATAATTCAGTTCACACATAAAGCCAAGCCATCCTTACGTTTACCTGAGTTTCTTTTTGCTCAAAGGCCATCAGAAATCTTAAATCAAAAATGCCTGTAGATTTGCCTTGGGATACTTTTATACAAACTGGGTAAATAGTAAATCTAGCGCCTTTCATTCTGGAACGCGTTTATTTAGAACAATCCAAAAATAGATTTACAGGAAGCATTTTATTAATGTTGTGCACAATTCTTATTTATTGCTTATAAAATATATGTACAAAAAATATTCACTATGCATTAAAATTCTAAAAAACCCTCGTATTGCGGACGCAGCCCTCTGTACGCCGGTATTTTTAATACTTAAAATAAAAAAAATGAAAAACTTAAAAACTTCAATGAAAAACCAAATTTTGTTTAAACGATTTGGTATCATTTTCTACACCGGTACTTTTGCCCCCACATTTCATCATGTTTTGATAGGTACGCCACTGTAAAAAATCTCACACTTGCTTTTTTGATTTTTCTCGCACTAGAATGCGAATCTGAACCAGTGAGCCTCGGAATTCTGTTGACTAGGAACGCAGGCCGATCTCGAATCGACTAAAAACCTATATCCGACCGCATAATTACTGTCAGATTCAAAGTACGAAACATTACAATTATTCAGTGCTACGCAATGCACCGGTCGCGGTCCTACCATCTGAACAAGTTGCCAAAGATGTTTTCTTTCAATGACTTGGTGACTCCTTTGATAGAGCTCCCCAAAGGTGATATTAATGGTGGATCTTAACAGTAATTAGGGACAGGTAATTAAGGATAAGAGCATCTAATGGGCAATCATGGCTCAGGCGACAGAAACAATAATGGCGGATGTTTGTGGAGTTAAGTAACTCCCGTCAACCCGTCATTGTTGGAACTCTGTTCAAGCCCAAACCCTGCCACCTTGAAACCTGGACCTCTGCGAATGGCAAAATCGAGAACGTGATTATTCATATTGCTGTTTCTATTAGGCAGCAGCCTAACCGCCGAGCCGCGTAGTACGATTGCGGACAAAACACGCTTAAGAGGAAGAGAGGCGTGTTCGGTTCGGCGAACTCCAAACAGTGTGGCTGCGGCCTTAAAATACACGGAAAATGTCTCTTACAGAACACTTGTAACTTGGTTGCCAACCTAGGTTGGCACCACGCAAAAAAAAACAGGAAAATAAGTGATTTGTAGGCATGTTGCAGGTTGCAGTACCTGGTTGCAAGAATGTGAATGACGTGGTTGCCGGAATGTTGCAAGTGTGTAGTAACGTACCTGCAACCTAGGTTGGCAACCAAGTTTCAGATGTATAAGGCCTGTTAGATGTCAGAGCTGATATTAGCATAGTGACCACCATTTTTGTAATCTCAACAATAACCTTACGAACGAATGATTCAGCAAGTATTACGCCACGCTTTAATATGCAAAGGCTTAAATTGACGTCTTCTAAACGTGCATACTCCGCGAGAAAGCAAATGCACCACAATCAATTGAGAATTCGACAATAGAAGCTAGATGGAACGTCACTAAGGATTCATTCATTGCGTGTGGCAAATATTGAATTGGCCGGTTAGAGGGCGTAATCATTAAGGTTTCGAAGACTTAAGCATTGCAATAACTGCCGTAGAATCTGCCGTCTTCCAGCTATTTCTAGGCTGATGGTAAAGATTATTTTGTAGCGAATCATAGATGAAGTCGATGGAACACTAAACGATAATTTTGAGAAAGCTTACGATAATGTTATACGGTCAAAAATAAATCTGGGTTCTCATGTTCGCTAAATATATTTGACAGCTAACACGTTTTGCAGATCACACGGAAATGTTTTGTTGCATATCCCCACCCCCAGTTGCCTGTTGTTACAACCATGGAATAGAGAAATAAAAAGGAATGCTAAATCAGCTGTCACCCATGCAAACTGCATGGCACGATTTTAAAAAGCGGTTGTCCCCATCTGTCAAGTGTTATTGTGAAGTTTTTACGAAGTAAGTGGGGGAAAAGATTGTTGCTGGAGGAAGTCAGGAAGTGTATCTATAAAATGTAATAGTCATATCGCAGTTTCAGTGCGACACAAAGGTAAAAAAGACAAATTGTCCCCACCTGTCAGATCCAGTCTGATATGAAAAATTCAATCATTTATCGTTTCTACGGGGCAATCCTCTTAGTTGTTAGGATCAGTGGTTACAACGGACAACGCTACTAGAACAACATTGTGCGTCTGGGCGAAGAACAGTAACACAGCATGAATGCTTGAGTTTTTCGGTATTGAAGAAAAAAATATTCATTCGTCTATAGATGATGCTTTCGTTCGCCTTCAACTTTATTTGACCAAGTGTTACCTGAAATTGCCATGAACTTGAATTATCATGTGAATGAAATGAAAATGACAATGACATGGGCAGTTGGTTGACTTTGATCTTAGGCCACAACCACACTGATGGGCGTTTATCAAACTGCACAGTACAGAAGCTCAAAGTTGTGGACAACAATTTTTTCCATTTTGATATTTATGTTCCGAATTCGCTATACCGCCAACACACGAAGCATCCGAATTCAATTTTTGATTCTTAGTTCTGTCAAATTCATACATTTTCTTCGATTTTGACAGAACGAAAGTTCCAAAAAATGGATTCGGATTGACCGTGTGTATGCGGCGCTAGAAGTTTGTTTGGAGAATCCAAGATACCGATCTTTTGAGCTGGGTTTGACAAACTCCGCATAGTGTGATCCCGGCATATTAGTTTAATATTTATTTAGAAATATGGAAATATTTAAGAAACAAAAATTAAAGAATTTCGCTATGCTCCTGAAATATATTCATGTACATATGTAGTAGAAGAAAAGAAACAACAGAAGCAAATTCATTTTGCAATTGCACTTTGTATTTCTAGAAATATTGCCGACAATACTAGCAATTTTTCCTCAATAAGATTAAGCCTATCATGTGTTTTCTATCCTAATCTTATCACGGCTGAGAAAGTGGAAAGGTCGCCTTACTTAATTTACCTATATGATTACAAAGTTTGGTGTGTAAGGAATTTTATTATATAATTTACACCTTATCGCTTGTATGCGGCTTGCATTACCTAATTTTAGATAATTTTCTGTTTACTTTTATTATTATCATTATCATTGTTTGATTAAATAAAAGAAAAAAGACATTTTGATAGAAATGTTTTCAAAATTTAGAAATTACAAAATTTAGGGTAACTGGGTAAATCGTCTCTTTTTAGTTGGCTCCGCACGTATCTTTTAATCGTATCCAATTTATTAAAATACCAAAGTTGACTATCTAAAAGTGTACATGTATCCTTTGGTGTACCACAGAGCAGTCATTTGGGTCATCTACACGTTAATTTCTTCCCCCACCTTCTCTATGCTGATGACCTGAAATTGTACCTTACATTATGACACTGCATGTCTTCAACTCAAGCGTAAATCCCTCGAAAAATGATGCAATGCAGAAGTATGTTTAATTTAATGTCATTGTCTTCTAGAACAGGGGTGTCAAACTCAAAACCTGGCGCAAGCCAAATAAGACTCCTCAGGTGGGCGGCAGGAGGAAATTTTTTTATGTAATTGTATTACGAAATTTGATTACAGAATATTACTTTTAAAATAAAGCAGAGGGTCTTGGATCACTATAGCGGCTTCGGGACTATCCATTAGAACTTCCTCCTTTCGAATATGTACTTCAAGAACATTAAAAAATTAAGACAAGAAGACGGAAACGTCAAAATATGATTGATCTTCAAGTAACCACAATTGCATGATTTGCGCCAAATTTTGGACAGATGATAAAAAATGTTTAATCAACCAGTCAACCGAGGTCGCCAAAATAACATTGGGAGGCCAAAATAGTCAGAATAAATTAATTTCATCAGAAAGGTTGCTAAAAGAGACAAAAGTTGTTTGTGATATGGCTTTAAACAAACTCATGCGCCAATACAGCTTGATAAGTATAGGTCTAAAAATAGGCACTTGGGCTCTAATTATTATGTTGGAATTTCACATCCAGGTGATTTATTCACCAATTCCAAGATTTCCGTAGTTTTTAAAACTTTGTCATTTCTCCAAATAAATCTCAATTCATGTTCGGTAAAGCCAACCAATTTTTTATTAACTGCATTTCGGGCAGAACAGTTTCATGAAGAGACTTAGTATTGTCCTGTACAAAAAAGATGAGCTGTCTTATAAAATCAAATAACCAGCCTCAAATTGATGGTAGTATTTGGAGAAAAAATATCCTAAAATAATATTGCATAAGCCACTGACGAGTTTTAGTAACTTTTGTAGACTTGAGTTCAACTTCTGAATTTGTTCACCTTACCCATTTCACCATTTGTGTGTTGATACAGATTGTGCTGCTTCATCATGGCCGCGGGCCGCACAGAACTGCCAGGAGGGTCGCATGCGGCCCGCGGGCCGCGAGTTCTGTTCTAGAAGAACGCTTCTTAGTGCATCATCTTACTTTCGATGTTATTAATCGTTCAGTTAACGTGGATTCTCTATCCAACAAAATAGTTTTCAACTATCAAATTAGTTGACATACATACTGACATTATATCTCTCTTCAAAAAGTATCAACACCTAACTGTTTATGGCTACAATGAGAGCATCCTGACCTGTCAATTTTTCATCATTCAGGGGCCACGTTAGATTCAAAATATATTTTCGTGTCACAAAAAAAAAGAAAATCTTATGCAATTATAGTATGTATGGCAAGTGAAATGGTCGAAAAATATTTGCCAAATACATGAATGTATGTTTAAAGATAAAATAAAGTTAGTATGTACCTTAGAAAAAGCATAGTAACCCATGCCATGCGTTGTCCAGAGTGACCATCAGAAAATAAAAATGGCACCGTTTTTACACTATTGCAGTCCATAGTATGCGTGAAAATTTTATTCAAACGTCAATTTTTTGTTTACAATTGAGAATATAAAATCCGCGTTATATTTATTACTCTCTTAAAATTCCAACGTGATATTTAACCCTTCTGTTGGCGTATAGATCCAGACAGACCATTAGTACTATATCTTGATGAAAAATATCGTTCAACAATATTTTCCACCCCTTTCCATATATATTTCAAAGGAACCGACGGCCACAAAATTAAGATTGATTTCACAGAAAATTCAGCTACACCTTAAGCATAATAGCTCGTAGGCGACGACAGAAGGGTTAATAATTGCATCGACAATATTTTGACGTTTGAATTATTTCGTGGAGTCTAGTGTAATAAATTTGGAGTCAAACACATATGGGTTGTGTCACCGCCGTCTATATATTAAGGCCGCAATGTAGACTCGTAAACGTCAAATCCGCAGTTTAAATTGCATTGCATTGTTGTTGCTTCTCATGACATTGTTGTTGTTTGCCTGTGTCCGACCAACAATCTAATACGGATCCATGACGTCATTGTACAGCTGAGTTGCGGCTATGATATATCTAGATGGCGTTGGTTGTGTGATCACATAGCCATTCTGGACTAACGCATGGCATGGGTTACTATGATTTTTCTAAGGTATGTACAAACTCACTAAGTGATTGGAATTATAAGTAAGAAATCAGAAGATTTGTTTTAGAAAAAATCGTAAAAATGACTCATAAAAGTGCCAACAAATTAGAAATAATCTACTAGAAAAAACATCAATCAACGAATCTAATAAATCAAGATTTATTGATTTATACACCAGCCCTGGGATATTAACAAATGTTGTTAATGTATAATTAAAACCACACTATCATTATCGTCCCCTATTAAAAAAAGGCAGAAATGTAACTTTCCACTTCACTGCTTTTAATAATTTCCGCTAGAAAAATCAATATGAGATAGATGTTACGTGTCTGCAAGGAAATTATATACATTTTTGCATACCTATTACTCATAGAGTTCCTATAGATTTGAATGTCATACTATCAATTATAAATGAAATTTCATCACGCAAATACTACAATGTACATACATACCTGCATAACAGTATATAGTATAGTATACGTATAGTACAGGCTACACCTTCAATTAATGTACAATGTGCCTGTCTAGACAGTTTCAATTTTCGTTCGTCTTCATCATTTTGACAATTGAAACTTGAGATGTCTGCACTATTGAAGAAACGCATTCATTCTTGAACGCAATTGCCAATGTTAAATATTAACAACACATCATCTATTCATACTATTCATGAAAGAATTTATCATTTACCCGTCCTGACCAAAGCCGCGACACATATTTAACGATAAATAATTAACAGATCTGGAGACATTGATCTCTTCTGTTCACATGACGCAATCAATGACATGTTCAATTTTGTAAGTGGATACGGAGCTTGAAGACGATAGGGAAGACGAAAGCGCACATGTGTGGACATAGCCAATGAAAGGATACCCCATTTTGCATTTTATGACTTCATCCCCAATTTCTCAGCGTATTTTTTTTAAATTAGACACTATGAACCGTAGGTTCTTTGGCGTTATCACGCTGCTTCTAAGTATGTACATATAGTTATATTGGGTGAATGATTTTATTTCTCGCATTAAACATCTAAAAGTATGCTTTCAAAGATCGAAAAAGTAGCATTGCGCGTAAGGACATACTTTGGGATAATTTATAATAATAAACGAGAGATACGCACAGTGTGCATTGAATTATTGCTGCTTTAGCATAACAAGAATGGATGGCGAAGACGCAATACTTTTATTATAGGTTACATATTTAAAATTTAGAGCAATTCGCTACCGATCACTATTTGTTCAAAAGTAATGATTCAAGCCCCTTGTCGCCCCATTTTTTATATATGTTAATGAAGTTATAAACCTCAAACGCTGTGAAAATAATTCAACAATAGTAAACGAGACAAACAAAATGTCTTTATATAATAATATGCAATTAGTCTCAACTAACGTTGTACTTGAAAGCAAGCCATGAATTGCATTTTATTTTATTCTATACCTATAGCACGGCCATCACAGATTCTAGACGTAAATGGAAATGGAAAATCTGACATTCATCATAATAAATAGCATGCAGAATCACTTACACCATCCATGGCTCATACCTGTTACGTATTTGTGAAAACTGTGTCAGATCAATGAACTGTAGCGCACTCTCTGACGTACCTTCTCCTTCATTCTGATTTATACTTGAATGAATATGCTTCTACATATGTATTCTTCAACTTTACTTACTAAACCGGCTTGAAAGGAATGGCTTGAGGCAAAGTTGACTCTCTTTCTGCGTTTGCGTTGATTTACCTTGCAAATATATTTTATAGTTGGCGGTTATTGCAAGGCAATCGATCATGTCGTTAACATACAGAGTGTCCAGAAACTACCGCAGAAAACCGGAGAAAATTGAGATGGGAAAATAATATGTTTTTGGGTCAAATCACAAAAAAATTACTTTGAAGCTCTGTAAAGACCAAACCTTGTTATCCGATTTTAGTGTGGTTAGTTTTATTTTGTAGGTAAAGTCCAGCTTTGGGGATATTGAGGTTTAAGTCGTATGATTTTTTCGAAAATCTTCAAATACCTGTGGCAGCTAAAGGGTTAAGAATTGGGTAATGTTTGTTGCAACTTTTTTGCTGGAAATCACATGCGTATATGCGGCAATTTCCGGACACCCTGTATAGAAGAAATTATACTAGAGATTTACTTAACGGTTAAGTTGCACAAATAGACATAATTTATACTTCATATTGGGAATCATAAAAAAAAAATTAATCGTTATTTTTGCCTGATCTGAATAGGTATAGGGATTTTTAAAAGATAGACATAATGTATCGCTAATCTAAAATTCTAATGCACAAATCTACGACGAATAAAATTCTAACGATAATTGCCCGCCGCACAGAAATACATCTATCCACTTTGCGCTTAGAATTCAAGATAATGAAAAGTTAAACTATTCAACCGGTTTCACATTTGCAATATTTTTTTTAGAAATGATTTATAGTCGTCAAGAATTGTTTTAACAAACTCTGATACTCTGATTTAGCTTAATAGTCCAGTCATATTAGCATTTCAAATAGAAAAAATAGAGTGAGGCTAATTTTTGGTCTTTTTAAATCAGTGGGTTCCCAGGAGTCTAAAAATCATTTCGCTAAAAAAAAATTGATCGAAAAGGTCCCAAAAAGGACACCTATCAAAGGAGAAGTCATGTGCATTTGAGTGCGATTTTCTTCTTTGAGGGTCCTTGAAACAAGTAATAAACACCCGATATGTAATGCACTCGACTTCCCCTTTTATATGACACCCCGCATGCTCACCTCTGACCAAGGATTAATTAATGTTCTTTTTTGTCCTTTTTGGGACCTTTCCGATCAAATTTTTTTTTAGCAAAATGAGTTTCAGAGTAGCCTACTAAATCGAAAAACAACCAAAATCAGCCTTACTCCATTTTTTCTATTTGGAGGACTGAATTGGGATACTTTGACTGGACTATAAAACGTTTGTAAATGAAACAGAAAAGGGTCAAATCAGTGCCTCAGGGCAAGATATGAAATCAAGTTCATTTGTTCATTGGTGACAAGATTTAAGAAACTCTTAAAGTCATAGCCATGTACACACTTTCTATCGTCCTTAAAAATATTGCTTATATGTATGTACATAATTGTATAATTTCAATAAGTCGGCACTCGGCAGTTGTATAGTTTGGTTAACCCATTAGTGGATGGTGTCCCTTTAAAGGGACACCCACTTTTTCCCGTTAAATGGTCAGATTTTTAACTATGCACTGGAAGTGTGTATGCAATGACAACTATTAACATCTCTGCTATCAAACAAACAAGTATTCAAATGTTTTTATTGTTTGAAAAATCGACAGATTCAGGGCTGGTGAAAAAAAAATTAAAAATTGCTAATACATATTATGAAGTGCTAGTTTACTGCTTCGATTGAATACTCGTAATCGTTAAAATGTGTATAGGCTATTATTCTAACCAAAGAAAAAGCGTCGTGGTGTCATTGATTTTGTGTAATTTAGGAAGTTTTGCAATGTTCCTTATAAGGGACATTTTGGAGAAATTAGAAGCGGTGGACTGTCTTTTTGAAGACATCAAAATTTCTGCTATACCCTTATTGATGGCAATGAAACAGGGGATTTTGAAAGGGGACTTTTACTGCTGATGTGAGTTGCATTTATAGTCTAGACGATCTAGCGATTCCATGAGAAATTACCAAATAAACGTTTGTATTGGTGAAAGACCCGTCAGTGCGGTCTGTATCCATGTCATGGGATAGAGAAATTTTGTGACTGGCTTTACCATCAACTCGAGCTCCACAGAAGAGGGAGACAAAACCCTTCCGACGGTTCCCGATGCAGGTTGGATATGGCTGACTGATCTTCCACCCTGACTCCGGGCCTCAAAGCATGAAAATGTGCTAATTCCTAGCTGCTTGAATTCATGCCTGTGGTAGTAATACCTGATGTGAACCGCCATAAAGCGGGAAAGCAGCGTTTCCAACGGAGCCTGATAAGGTGGGGAGGGGGCAAGCCCAACATGTTTTCAACATCATGATTTTCACAAGGAGCATGTAATTTAAATCTACAACAACAATTGAAATTTTTCGTCAATTTAAATTGTTGATCACAAAAATATTGTTTGGAAAATTTTACATTCGATTTATAAGGAAATGCCGTTGAGAATGATCTTGTTCGCCTTTTAACGACAAGTGGCACCTGCCTGTGTTTTCACTTTTACTCCTGATTCTATCCAACTCGTCTAAGAATATTTTTTAGACCCGTTGCTCGTCAATACAGTGCTGGAATGGGTCAAATTCTGACCAAACTAATGTTCCGTTATCTTCTCAGAGAGACCTTCGTGTTGCATTCCTTTATTCTAACAGTTAAACTTTCCGTACAACAAAAAGGTTATGTTACATTAAAACTATGAAATGACCAAAAACAGAAAATAGAGAGGATCCTCGCTGACAGGAATCCTTAGGATTTTATTAAGGGAAAGATTCCAGTTTTGAAAGATTAGACGAAACGCGAGATTGCAGGATCTGATTATGTTATCGATTAATTACACTCACACATGAGTTCCCAGTCTCGGATATCAAAGTCCTGAAAATGAAGAATATTTTAGTTTTCCGAGGCTGCAGTCCTCACGAAATATTTCCATTACGTCGTTTTGGCGGGTGGTCGACGACGTAAAATAAAGCCAGGGGGTTGTGGGTGGGGGGAGGTGCCAAGCGCCCCTCGCTGCCACACTTGGCTACGCCCATGATATCAACAAATTAAAATCATAGTATATATGGAAACATGTACTGTACAACATTATGCTGAATTTTGGTATACCGGCAAAGTTAGTGCGACTCACAAGGATGACGATGACTAATACCGTCTCGCAGGTCAAAGTGCAGAACCGACTCACTGACCTATTTGAAACTCGTACTGGACTCAAGCAGGGCGACGGGCTGGCGCCGACGCTCTTCAACCTGGCTTTGGAGTATGTAATTCGAGCCATGAATATGGACAGCAGCGGAACGCTACTCATCAAGTCGACTCAATTAGTAGCGTACGCCGACGATATCAACATCATGTCTCGAAGGTTGGGTGATGCATAAAGCATCCTGGATAACCTCAATAACGCCGCAAAGGAAGTTGGACTACATATCAACGAAAGCACAACAAAGGCCATGATGCAAACGAAAACAAGGACGCCAGCAAATTCAAGCATCACAGTGGGGGACCTTAATATCGAGTATGTAGACAACTTCAACTATCTGGGTTGTAACTTATCAAAGGACGCCAACGAAACCGACGAAATTAAGCGACGGATACAACTAGCCAATAAGACATATTTCTCGGTCCTCCCTATAATTAATTCGAAACTTGCGCGCAGGAACACGAAGCTCCGCGTGTACAAAACGATCATCCGACCCGTGCTATGTTATGGCTGCGAAACATGGACCCTTACCCAAGCCTCCGAAATTTTGCTAGACCGATTCGAACGAAAGGTCCTTCGGCGAATTTTCGGGGCCGTTCGCGAGCGAGACCAATGGCGTATCCGATACAACCATGAGTTGTATCAATTGTACGATGAGCTGGAAGTATCGAAAATCGTGAAGCTTCAACGTCTGCAATGGGCGGGGCATGTACAACGGATGGACGACAATCGCATGCCAAAGAAAGTTATGAACGCACAACGAATTGACGGAGCGAGGTTGCGTGGACGACCGAGAGCTCGCTGGGAGAACTCCGTAGGTGAAGACGCCCACCAGCTGCTGGGCTTCCGAAACTGGAGGACAAGGTCACATAACCGCGACAATTGAAGGTCAACGATTCAGGCGGCCAAGGCCCGACGTCGGGCTATCGTGCCACATTGATGATGATATATGGAAACAAGTGCCGATAGCAATCAAATTGCAATATTTACAACCATCAGTGATAGTAGCCACACATTAAAGTGTTGAACATATCAAACTTTTGATAAGATAATTCATGTGACTAAATATGTATTTTTTGCCTTTAAGGATTTTAGCGACTTTTGGTCTATGTGGGATGATTATGACAATGGTAAGTAGGGCCCCATTACACAGTCATATCTATTATAATAGATATAGTCATATTCTTAAGCCTATTCGATTTCGTTTAGTGCACGTGTAACAATTTAAACCGAATGAATGGAGTAGGCCTTAATATATTATAATAGAAATATGACTGTGTATAGAACCCTATAATTCTATAATTATTATAAACAACGTGTTTCTAATCCAAATGATTAAAATGTTCAAATTTTAACCTTGATCGCTAAAAACGTAAATTCCATTACAAATGTAATTTTTCATGTCCTTGTGGAGCAGTCTAAATCCTCTAAACTCATAATCCTCAGTGCGTTTCATTAATAAGGCAAAACTGTGAACCGAAAAACACCTTCTTGTTGTGGCTATTCTTGTGATACTTGTTAATATTGATGAACAATTTTAAAAGTTTGTGGGACTAAAAGCCACTCATGCGAAGATCGCTAAGCGATTATTATTAAGGTTTGTGTTCGTAGAGATGACTCATACGATGATCAACTGAGCTATCGTAGCTAGGCGATGCTAGCTACGTGACTAGCGACTACGAGTGTTTTCCTACAAGCGACTATAGCGACCACGACTATGACTTATGTATTCCATTGTTATCTTATCCTCGCTCCCTGAAAAGCATTCCAAACAACACACCGACCGGTCACCACTCAGTTAATCAGCATGTGCACGGATGATTTCTATTTACAAACACGCTCGCCACTCAACGGACTTTTATATACAAAACAACGTGCGCAGCACCCCCAGCAGTTGCTCACCAAAGCCTACAAACAAATAAATTGCACCGGTTACCACACAGAGAAGCAACATGCACAACAATAATCGCACGACTGCTTTCTACACACGCGCAACACTCACAGTTGTCATCCGGATGTGTGGCTTGCACCACGTACAGCTGCCGTAGGAGCAATTTTATTTAAACATCACAGAGGGATTCGAACCCAAGCTCCGGCAACTCAGCGATAGAGTCTCTACCACTGAGCCACCGAATGCCCCTAAAATTTGTGATATTAATAACAATTATTAGGCACCGTTTACTTTAACTGATGCTTACGCAAAAATGCTTCGCTTAACACAGCCTAACCTGATGCAAACAAATGACCAAATTATACTTTTAAATATTCTGCAAAATTGACCGAATTGCCAAGATCATACAACGATCAGCGCGACGTCACGAAGGGCGCGATTGGGGAGGAAAGAAGAGAAAGGTTAACAATTATGTACAATCAACAAATTCTGTAAAATCTATAGGTTTTTCGGGAAAATTAAGTTTTGTCAGTTGACTGAAGTGCTGCTATCTCTAGCTAAGCTAAAAGGGGAACTGGTTAACGCTTATTGAAAACAGGGAAGTATGGACACCTTATGCCCTATTTTAACGTTCTACATCATCAAAAACCCTGTATATTAGACGACTGTTATAATTTTATATCCTTGCTTGGGGAGTCTACAATGCGCCTCAAAAATATTGCGAACCACTGAACTATGTAGTGGGCCTACCCTACATAAGCTCCGCATGATTCCTGGATATACAAAGACCGTCAGCATACATTTATGTCGGATTGTCACCGATTAAACGTAAACTTCTCATCGGTGTCCGCAAAATCCTCCGACACACCTTTTCCAGTTAATCAGCTTGGGTAGCAGGCGTTACACTTTTGTACCTCCATGTAAGGTCACAAATTGTCCGACTTACGAAATCTCAGTTGTCTTCCAATCGCAGCTTAAGCGGCGCTTATCTCCCACTTTGGCTTCCAACTGACTTCGGATATCTCCAAAGCTGGGGCACTCAAACAGATCATGTCTTCCGCAACTCCATTGAATCTGGGACATTCTGACTAGTCGTCCAGCTTATAGCGATGCAAATACTGCCGGTATCCTCTGCGGTCCATTAAGAGTTGGGTCATATAGAAATACGTATCTAGGCGTTTGAGCCTAGGGGATCACGGCATGTTGCTATCTGCCTTCCTATCGGACCTGCCACCTTATCATAGACTCTAGCCTTTCAATGTTTCTTCTGCCTTGAGAAGAGACAGGAGACGATTATGATCACGCTGATGAAGATGATCCTGGGACGACATCAGGTGGCAACCTGTAGCGATACGTAGATCAGAATTCTGGCATACCTATATATACTTACCATTCAGTCAGGATTTTAGTACAACAAGAAAATCAAAGCAATGTTACATTTAATTTGCTTCAAAAATTTTGACAGGTTAAAATTGGAATATAACGGTAAAAAGGCGTCATGTTGTAGTAGCGATTCGATTCGAGAGATTTTTTTTTTCTCTTGAATGAAGGGGGTGTGGCAGCTCTTTGCCGTTGTAACAACGGCTAGATCTGTATTTACAGACCGAACTAACGCACTGGCCATTCATATATACAGTGTCTTCTCTGTCGAATGTTATCAACTTTTACCGGGTTCCAAAATGGTAAATATGTCTCCTTTTTTGCTGCTTCTTTATCAGTGTCGTATAGATGTATAGTTATAAATCTTTGCTTTTTGCAGTTTAGTATAATACCAACCTTCTAGTTGTTGGTTTTCACATTGTATGTACATTTCATTGCAGTTAAGATACTGTCAGTTAGCAGTATATTTCTAATTATTCGTTTGCTGATTTATAATAACGATTGCCATACATATTATTATCACATTCGCCAACTGAGATAAAATAAGAGTTTGTCCAGATAAAATACCATATAAATACAAATTCAAATAAAGATTAGATGTTTGGAAAATAATGTTGCGATTAGTTGGTGATAATAATTTTAATTGGTGCCAGTATGGCAGATGATGATAGTCGCAAAAAATGCGACCTACTCCAGAGAAATTACAGTTTGGTAGAAACAGGTTACCCATTTAAGTCTTTTTAAGGGTATCTTCTAGGTAGTTAGAATCTAGTCTATAAGCCTCGTGACTATCTTCTACTGTTGGATATCCTCTTTAAGAGTAAATTAACTTTGCTAGAAATTACCAAGTTTCTAGTCAGCAAGCAACAACAACGCATCGGTCTCGGTGATGACACGATCCAAGATAGAGCTGCCTGTAGAAATAGGCAAGAACGGGCGATGTGCCTACATCGCAGGCCGAGCGACATGACGCCATGGAGCCGTATAAAGAATGAGGCAAGAAGGAAGACCAAGTTTTATATTTCGAAATAGTATTGTGGACTAACTGTATTTTTTAGCAAAAACGTCTAAACGTCCATTAGCATAAATAACTCTCTCCGTCACTTCCCTTCGTTCTGGTAGATTTCTGCTATAATAATACTCAAGAGACAAATATTGCTACACACCTAATAAATATATTAACTCTTTTTCCTCTCTTCCAGAGCGGTCCAAATCTAGTAACAACCGGTGCCGGTGCTCCAATTTGCGTTCGTGACGCCACTCAAACTGTCGGCGAACGAGGACCCGCTCTCCTTCAGGATGTCAACTTCTTGGACGAATTGGCCCATTTCGATCGTGAACGTATCCCGGAACGTGTTGTTCATGCCAAGGGTGCTGGCGCTTTTGGCTATTTCGAGGTAACTCACGACATCTCGAAATACTGTGCTGCCAAAGTGTTCGAATCGATCGGCAAACGCACTCCGATTGCAGTGCGTTTCTCCACCGTCGGCGGAGAGAGTGGATCGGCCGATACTGTGCGTGATCCTCGCGGTTTTGCTGTCAAATTCTACACGGATGAGGGTGTTTGGGATTTAGTTGGCAACAATACGCCCATTTTCTTCATTCGTGATCCGATTTTGTTCCCGAGTTTTATTCATACGCAAAAACGTAATCCGGCTACACATTTGAAGGATCCCGATATGTTTTGGGATTTCATCTCGTTGCGACCGGAAACAACGCATCAGGTAAGTGGGAAAATGAAAAGGATTGATGAGCCGAGTTATATGTTGTGATTTATGCGATTTAGGTGATGTTCCTGTTCTCCGATCGTGGTATTCCGGACGGTTATCGTCACATGAATGGATACGGATCGCACACGTTCAAGACCGTCAACGATAAGGGCGAACAGTTCTATGTGAAGTTCCACTACAAGACAAATCAGGGTAAGGTCATGGCGTCTATTTTACAAGAATTCGTCTTTAATATAATTTTTGTTTTCCCACAGGCATCAAGAATTTGGACGTCAACAAAGCCGGCGACCTATCCGGCGCCGATCCCGACTACAGCCTTCGCGACTTGTACAACGCCATCGCCAAAGGCAATTTCCCCAGCTGGACATTCTACATCCAAGTGATGACATTCGAACAGGCCGACAAATGTAAATTCAATCCATTCGACTTGACCAAGATCTGGTCGCACAAAGACTACCCACTAATCCCAGTCGGTAAAATGGTTTTGGATCGTAATCCCAACAACTATTTCGCCGAAGTTGAACAAATTGCCTTCAGTCCCGCTCACATGGTGCCGGGCATTCTTCCCTCGCCCGATAAGATGTTGCAAGGACGTCTCTTCTCGTACTCGGACACGCATCGACATCGGTTGGGCCCCAACTATTTGCAATTGCCGGTCAATTGTCCGTATCGTGTATCGGTCAAGAACTATCAACGTGACGGTTCGATGACGTTCACCGACAATCAAGGCGGCGCTCCCAATTACTATCCAAACTCGTTCGAGGGTCCCAACGTGTGCCCGCGCGCCAAGAAATTGAATCCTAAATACAATATTAGCGGTGATGTCTATCGTCATAGCAGTGGCGAGTCAGAGGATAATTTCTCGCAGGCTACAGATTTCTGGAATAATGTACTCAAGCCAGAGGAGAAGGACCGTTTGGTGCGAAATATTGCCGGACATTTGAAGGATGCCAGCGGCTTTATTCAGGAGCGTGCCGTGAAGAATTTCTCGCAAGTTAGCGGTGATTTTGGAAGCAAGCTGTCGGCTCAATTGAAGATTTACAAATCGTCGAATTTGTAAAGGGTGCAACTGGGAGTTGAGGTGGGAAGGTGGAATAAGTTTTTTTTTTACGAATGCAATATCTTGTTATTTGGATTCTTTTTTAATAATACGTATATAAGATTTTTAATTTTTGTTGGGGATTTTAATACGTAGCTTGCACTTTATTATAATTACAATATTTCAGACATTTTTCTTCATGAAAATAAAAACAATGAGTAATAGTACGGCTTGGTTTATTTACTACGATAATAAAATAAATAAATGGCACAATAGTCCAACCGAAGACGCAGATGCGTTGGCGTTAGTGACATCCAAGATCTTAGCAGTACGCCCTCCAGAATTATTTCTCCCCATGGTCAAATGTGTACTCGTTTAACATCTATGCGAGGTCATAGTCAGTTACATAAGTTCCACGACCCTATGCTTCTAAGTTGATCGTTTTACCACTGCCTCAACCAGACTATTTGCTACCATTACAGCTATAAAATTGTCCCGAACATAGGCAAGATGTCCTTGTAAATTTTATGTAATTTACAGAACCTTTTCATTTTTAAAATTCATAACCAACAGATCGCAAAATAAACCCAAAAACAGCCATTTACCAGTTGGCCTACGCAGGCAGCACTCCCCTACACTGCCAGCCATCTATGGACGATTCCCTCGAACCATAGATAAGAGCGCAAGGAAGAAGAAGAAGATACAAGCAACGCAGTTCTTGGTAAAATGTCATTTTGGCTTGGATACTTCGTGCACTTCGTGGTTTCATGCGGATTTATTGCCGGTGGATTCCTTCATTCACGTGAAAAGCCAAAAATAAGTTTCAAACTTATCTCGTACGCGATCAAAAAAAGCCCCACAGAAATTTCAGTTGAGCTAATTTCAGTGTGCAGCGTGTTCTCTCGTTTCGGGAGTGTCGTTGAGTCTGAAGTAAACGGTGTACAAGCAAAACCCCGAGCGAAAAGATTCTTCGGTAAAAGAAGTTTCAGCCAATGATTTAATCGGTTAGTGCTCAAATTATTTGCTTTAATTAGTGTTTTCTCGGTTCTAATTGTTTAAATTTGCATTAGCCACTGCGTTGCGTTGCATTTCTAGTAAATTTCGATGGCGGGACATGCAACTTTCAAATGTAAACAACAGGCGCGTTTTTTCGTGCATCCCAAGTTGATATCGTTTATTGAGTGAACAAATTTACGGAGAGGGCCATCCCATTAAGTGGATGAACAATTGTTGTTTATACAAGGCGGGGATTTGAGAGGTAAGCGTAATACTTGTCTTTTATTACACGATTTTGGTTGAATTTAACGCTTAGATGGTTGGATGGGGTCTGAACCTGACCCCAAGAATCTTTTAATCTAAAAATGTTCGTTGAAACAATTATTGGATGATATTGATTTGCAAATATAATTTAAGCAAGTGTCACACATTGTTCTTTAGGTCAGGAATTCGTTTGAATTTATTCAGCCACAACCTTGCTACAGATCATTCTTGGTGGCCATAGTGCTTTGGCAAAGTCAATCACTCAATATTTCGGGCAAATTGCGCTGGCGCGCCTCATTATGGTGGTCATTTTTTCAATGCCCAGCTGCACCTGCTGACCTTAACCCTATGACTGTGGGAATACTCGATGAACCATAAAACAAGGCCCCAAATGTACACAACAGTTGCAAAAAAAAAACTTTTTTGTTTCACCGAATCGTCGGTGATCTCATCAAAATCAAGAAAATATTCGCCATACAGTTATTCCCGACACCGAACGTTGTTGTTTGTGTTGTAGCGGTGCAGAAGGGTGTGAGTCGCTGTGCATGTCTGGGGATGTGTTCTAAGTTTCGTCGTCGTTCTCGCCTATTGTCTCAAGCGACAAGAACGTAGCAGCTGCAATAGGGTTGTCCCATAATGCCCTCGGAGTGAGGTTAGTGGGTGAAGCGGGGCATCGAAACAGGTGGTCCACATCGTGTGGCGCACCACCGCAGCTCGGACAAATGTTCTGTATATCCGGGTCTATTCGAGATAGGTACGAATTGAGGCGTGAACAAAAGCCCGACCTAAGCTGGGCTAGTGTCACTCTTGTGGCTCTCGGGAGCCTAGTCTCCTCAGGCGATATGGGTGGTGGGGGCACTGAGAGGACTCTATTCGGACCTAAACTCCCTATTGACCGATTCACAACGGTTGTGTGAATATCTGCGATGGCCGCATGGTATGCTGTATTATCGAATATATCGGGAGGTACCCGTTTGTATCTCTGGACGTCTCTTTCGAGATCTCTGAGTCCACTCCTGACATGTCGTGGAGGGGGAGTGTTGTCCATGAGATGATGGTTTGGGTGATCCTCTCGATAGCAACCGACCAGATATTGTAAAGACAAGAGGTGATTATGATCGCGCACTGATAACATGTTGGTTTCTTGATGAAGATGATCCTGGGACGACATGAGATGGCAACCTGTAGCGATACGTAGAGCAGCGTTCTGGCATGCCTGGATCTTATTCCAATTTGTGTCACAAACGGTTTGCGACCACACCGGTGCTGCATAGCTAGGTATTGCCCTACCTATCGCTTTGTAGGTGACCAACATAGTTTCTTTGTCCTTGCCCCAGGAACTCCCGGCTAGTGCTCTTAGGACGTTGTTTCTACTGTGCATTCTGTCGACTACGTTCTCGACGTGATCTTTCGACTTCATCATGGTATCTAGATAGACACCGAGGATCTTGGGGTTGGTAACAGTAGGAACAACGTCTTCAGCATGCTTACCAGTACGGATCGCAAGCATCCTGCGTCCAGGTGGTAAGAAGAGTTGCAGTACATTTAGACGGCGAAATGACTAGGTTGCGGATACTGAAAAACTCCACCAGTTTTTCAATATAGTCATTTAGTCGAGCACACATGCCGTTTAAATCATTCCCTGAGGTGAGTACGGTGCAATCGTCCGCATAGGAAATTAGTTCGATACCTTCCGGTGGTGTTGGAAAGCTCGACAGGTAGATGTTAAACAATGTAGGAGAGAGTACGCTACCCTGTGGAACTCCCTGCTTAATTTTTCTATGTTTTGAACAACTGCCTCGAAACTCTGTGAAGGATTGCCTCCACTTGTGCAGGAATATGCATATTTAGGAGATCGGCCAACAACGCAGAGTGAATGACCGGCTACTAGGACGGTTCTGTCACAGGGCGGTTTCTGGTTGAGGCCATTTTGGATGTGATGGGTGATCATATCCAGAGCTGTTGTGGTGCTATGCATCTTCCTGAAGCCATGCTGGTGAGAAGCTAGCTCAGCATGCGATACAAGGGTGGGGTGGATGAGTGCTTCGAGCGTCTTTGCAACGGGTGATAAAATTGTGATTGGACGTTAGGATTCGGCGAGTTTCGCGCTTTTACCGGGTTTGAGAAGGGGGATGATTCGTCCCTTTTTCCAGAATTCAGGGATGACAAGCGTGGATATCGACAAGTTGAAAGCCATCGTTAGATATTCGATGGCCGGAAGATCTAGGTGTTTCATCATGGTCATTGAAATGCCATCTGGTCCAATGGCCTTAGATTTTTTCGCATTCTTGATTGCTGCTGAAACTTGGTCGGCTGCAAAGGTAGGGATGATGTCAATCGTTCGGTTGCGAATGCTTCTTTTTATCTTGCAGTTGAGCATCTTGGTCTTGGGGTATTCAATAAATTGCTTATTGAACAAGCTCGCGCAGAGTTTTGGATTTGCGGTGGTTTTCTTGCCGACTCTGATGGCTACACTGCCTTTGTCTTTCGTTGGGTGAGACAGGGCGCGGACCGTAGCCCATAGTTTGCTGACACCTTGTGAGAGGTTGCAGCTATCTAGATGCTCGTTCCATTTCCTTTTTTGTAGGTGTTAACTAGTCGATTTATTTCGGAGTTTAGCTCCTGAAATCTGGGGTCTGCCGGATTTGCGCGTCTTAAATCGTCCCGTTCGTCGGCTAACCTTGCGGCAGCAGTTGGAAAATATGACCGAACTTTTGGGATACGCCCTGCCGGAATGTAGCGAGCTGCCGCTTTGACAATGACGTTCCTAATATTCTTTTCGGCTTCCCTAGCATTGTTGCTGTTGTAGCGTCGCAAGAGAGGGGGGGGGGGAACTTGTATCATCATTCATAAATCGTAGGCATCCTCTCCTCAAGGTCAAGACCTAAGAAGATCGCAACTTCGATGGGGTTTTCCCATAGTGCGATAGGTGTTAAATGCGTAGGTGCGGCAGTGCAGTCAAATATATGATCCACGTCGTGTGGGCTGGCTCCACATGCTGGACAAATATTTCCAATGCTGTTGTCAATGCGTGACCAAAACGAATTTAGTCTGGAGCAAAATCCAGAACGAAGCTGAGCCAAGGTGGTACGTGTGGCTCTCGGTAGTTGTTGTTCGTCGGCTGAGATGTCGGGTGGTCGAGCGCGAAGGACGCGGTTTACGGATAGCCTATTTGTGGCTTTGGTTAACTCGCTGGTGTGCAGTTGATTTAGGGCCGCCTTATATATGTTGGAGTTATCGAGAGGAACTCGTTTAAACCTTTGGACTTCCGTTTCCATGTCCCTTAACGAACGTCTTACATGACGTGGTGGTGGGGTTTTGTCCATGAGGTCATGATTTAGGTGTAAGCTTCGATGACAACCAACAAGATATTGCTTAGCCAGGAGATCATTGTGTGCCTTGAGGTCTAGCAGCTTGGTTTCTTGGTGCAGGTGGTCTTGCGATGACATGCGAACGCAACCAGTAATGGTACGCATGGCTGCATTTTGGCATGTTTGAATCCGTTTCCAGTTGGTTTTGCATAGGGTATTTGTCCATATCGGTGCTGCATAATTTACCACAGAACGACTGACGGCTTTGTAGGTGGTGAGTAAAGTCTCCTTATCAGTGCCCCATTTGCTGCCAGCAAGGGACTTCAGGATCTTGTTTCTGCCCTTCATTTTGTCACTAATGTTGTCGGCATGGGTGTTGAATAGGCCGACTCGCGTGCAGACACCCTGGAGCAACAAAGGACAATTTGTCATAATCTCTCATTTTCCTTAGGCCTGAGCAGTAGAAATGACACCATTCTCTGCAGCAGGTACACCTCACGGACCTGGCATTCCCGAAGATACGTCGGTTGCATACACAGCAGATGTAGATTTCGGGACCTGGATTGGTCTCGATGCCGGCGCGGATTAGAAGAATTGAGAGCAACCGCGCTGAGATGAAATGCTCCCAATTTGACGAAAAAACACAATAGAACACATCCACACACATACACAGACATACACATCCCTCCTGCATCGAACCTTCATGGTTCTTGCCATGGAGGGGTCTTTTGGCAACTCTTGGCCGTTTCGTTGGTGATGAAACGGGTGTGGTCCGCCCCGTAGAGGCTTGAAAAACCCGTGTGGCAGCAAGCTGCCATCGGGAATGGTCGCCGATAGGACCACTAGGACACCGAACGTAAGGAAATCCAACTTTGTCCTGGAAAACGCTTGCTCTACGAAGAGTCCGTACTTGCATTATACGAGCTTGCTGCGATTCTCATGAAGGAAGTCGATACTGAAACCTGGACGCCGTCGTTCTTTTCCAGCAGGGTATGTAACGCCGCTTGAAAGAAGTATCACGACTATCAGCCAAATACACTTGCCATTACTGAGGCTTTCCATCGTTTCCGGATGTTTTTATTGGGGAAGCGATTCCGTATATTTGCCGCTTGTTTCCCTTTGAGCACCCTGGAAATAGGAAAAAAATTGAACCTGACAAATCGTGTCCTCCGGCGCACATTTTTCTACAAATTTGAGAGTCGTAGCTTTCATCGTTTGAAAGTTAGAGTCAACTACAACGTCCGTTTGCTAATTTCATTCTTACTCCTGGCATAACTGAATTGCATCCGGGGCGACGTTGTTGATTTGCTAGGTCCCGGTTAAGTCCGAGCCTCATGGTTAGATAAGTCCCATTGCAAGGAAGCTTTTACGAACTTTCCTTTGTGCTGTGGGCATTTGAGGAAGAAACTCCACTCAGTTGGAGCTATTTTTTTTCTCATGAAACCCATTCGGTGAGAGGAATCACACATTAAACAAATTCAGGTTCTGACTTATAAATTTGTAATCGACGAATCTTCGGGAATGGGAATGTGATATGTAGCTGCTCTCAACGTTTGGTGCTTTTCCTGCGGACACAATGCTCGTCCTAGTTTAACACTTGGCCCTGAGCCAGCAGTTCTCCCACCACTGTTTTTTGTGCAGTTCTACTGCAACAGCATTTCGTCGATGATATGCCGAGCACACGGAGAACTCTCATGCTTGAAATAGATTAGACGCGTCAGCAGAAGCATCGGCATCACGAAACGTCAAGCCCAATGCATTTTACATTGCTGACAAAAATGTTGAGCAGAAGACTTGGCATTCAGCATATTCGTCAGCTATGAAATTCTGCCGATGCTGCTGCTGACGCGTGTAATCTATTTCAACTATCAGCCCTTCTTTGCAACCAACGCCTCCTGGCGAAACTTTCTGGCAGATTGTGGCCGACAATGACTCCCTACCACGTTTGGGGCTAAGTAGGTGATGAACATAAGAGTGAACGTAACAGAACTAGGTATGCTCATCTAGTGCACTGCTAGTGGTCCTACTGGCAACCATTGCTTTACGGCAATTTCAAGCCTCTCCTGGGCGGACCACACTCGTTTGTTCAACAAACGGCCAAGAGTTGCCAAAATGCCTCCCTGACAAGAGCCTCGAAGGTCTCAATGCACCTTTCTGTACCGCTAAAAGAAGAAGAAGAAGTGCACTGCTATTTAACTTGCCTGGCGTCACGGGCCGTGCCGTAAAGCACTGACAAGACGAGAAACCCCCCAGCTGTTAGGTTCTCGCCTCCTTTATTTATTCTTTTTTACTGACTATGCATTAATTTAAGGTGACCAGACTCCCGAAGGCCCAATGCTGTACACATACGAGGTTGGTCTAATAAGTACCTAGCCTACAAAAGCAAAACAAAAATTTTGGAAAAGTGGCGATTTTTTTTTTTCAATATAGTCTCCTTGTAGCTCGATACACTTGATCCAGCGATGCTCCAACTTCTTTAACCCGTCTGAATAATACGTTTTTTCGAGGCCTGCAAAGTGGGCCTCCGTGGCGGCGATTACCTCCTCATTCGACAGAAATTTCTGCCGGGCGAGTGACTTTTTCAAGTTTGGAAACAAAAAGAAATCGCACGGGGCCAAATCTGAAGAATACGGTGGATGGGGCAGCAGTTCGTAGCCCAATTCGACCAGTTTGGCGTTGGCGAGCGGAGGTGTGAGCCTAACGCACCGGCTCACACCTCCGCTCGCCATGGTCGAAGATTTTTCTTTGCCAAGTGGTGCCGTTTTTTCTTCAATTCGGCGTCGAATCGGCCCAATAATTCGGCATAGTACAGCCCTCTGACCGTGTTGCCCTTCTGCAGGTAGCCGATGTGGATCACACCTTGTGAATCCCAGAAATTGGCCATCGCCTTTCCGGCCGATGGGACAGTCTTCGCCTTCTTCGGAGCACGTTCGCCGGGTGAAGTCCACTGTTTCGACTGTTTCTTGGTCTCTGTGTGTACAAGTACAAGTGTATCCAAGTTTCGTCGACTGTCACGAAACGACGCAGAAACTCCTTCGGATTGCGCTTAAACAGCGTCAAGCACTGCTTTGAAGTGGTCTCTCGGTTGCGCTTGTTGTCCGGAGTGAGCAAACGCGGCACCCATCGCGCCGACAGCATTCTCATGCCCAAAATTTCATGCAGGATATGAGCCACGCGATCTTTTGAAATGCCTACTGTCAGCTATCTCTCGAACCTTCAATTGAAGGTCTGCCAATACGAGATCGTGGATTTTTGTCACGTTATCCTGCGTGCTAACCGTTTTTGGGGCATCTGGACGTGGCTCACCAAAAACCGACGTGCGACCACGTTGAAACTCGTTAAACCAATTTTTGACGGTCGCCATCGAAGGAGAAGAGTCACCGTAACCAGCATCCAAACGCTCTTTGATTTCGCTGCGCGATTTCCCTTCCAAAAACACGAATCGAATCACCGACCAATATTGCTCTTTTTCCATTTTTCTAAAATCGCCGGACACTACAGCTTTCACACGCGGTCAAAGAAAAACTGTGAGTCTGATCCGGCTGAAATTTGGACAGTTGCCGTCTAGAAGAATGTACTACACGATAATGAATTGCTCGTGCGATACGGACACCATCAGGCGGGGAGGCTGGGTACTTATCAGACTACCCTTGTACTTAGCGAACTTGGTTTTCTGGCAAATCATCACCCATACTTCCAGGTCCGAGATCTGCGTAAGCACAAATTTTGGCGAATTGTGTAATGCGCGACCGACAGAGCAAGGTCTAAGCCAAGTGCAGGGCGAGCTACAGGATCTAAGTAATAATTCGGACGAGTCATACGTATAAATTCCACGTATTGTCATCCATTGGCTCAACGCTCGCTTCGCACGCACCTCGCCCTACCACTCTTCGCAGCAGCACTGCGCCGTAAAAATGTTGGCAAATTATAAAAAGCGCGACAGACACGGCAAGGTCTGAACGAAGCGAAGAGCGAGCCACGGGATCTGAGTAATCGTATGGACGAACCAGAAGTCTAAATCTACGAATAGCCTTCCATCAATTCACCGCTCGCCTTATCCGGTTCCCACCAGCGCTGGTCGCAAATATGTTGGTAAATTATGAAAAGCGTGACAGACAGAGCGAGGTACGAGCGTAGCGAAGGGCGAGTCACAGTATTTGAGTAAACGTATGGACGAGTCAGAGCTCTAAATTTTGTTAATTGCCTTTCATCGGCTCACCGCTCGCTGCGCTCGTCTTATTCTATTCCCAAGCAGCGCTACGTTGCAAAAATGTAGGCGAATTCTGAAAAGCGTCACAGACAAGATTCAAATAAACCTAAGCATGAACCAGAGGTCTAAATCTTACCAATTGCAAGACTAGCTACAGGATTTAAGTGAACCTTAGCCAGAGGTCTAAATCCTACGAATCGCCTTCCATCGACTCACCGCTGGCTGCGATCGCACTTCGATTTATCCACTTCCCATCAACGCTGGTCGCAAGGACGTTGGCGAATTATGAAAATTACAATAAACAGAGCGGGGTCTGAGTGAAAGGCGAGCCACAGGATCTGGATAAGCGTATGGACGAACCAGAGGCTTGAATCTTACAGATTGCCTTCCATAGGATCACCGCTCGCTGCGATCGCACCTATTTAGCAGACAGTGCGAGACCTGATTGGAGTGAAGGGCGAGCCACAGGATTAAAGTATGTAAATCTAGGGAGGAACAGAGGTTTGAATGTTACCTAAATCTGGTTGCATTATTCCTGGAGGAGAGTATGCATATCTCCGTCGTTACATTGATGATGCCATCCCGGTCTCCTGTGCTCTGAATACGGTTTTAAATGAATTCTAAGGCAATCTTGTGGGAAAAAACTTTATCGAAAACTCATACCGAGTGCTTTCTTTAGTATCCCTATCGTTTTGTGATAGGGAAAATCAATTAAAATCGCATCTTTCGGCGGCTGTAACTTCTGAACCTAGGCAGCTAGAGCCTTGAAATGTTCACCGCATGTGGGCAGTACGGTGCCTAACATGTTCCAAGTTACGGAAAATTTTCGAAAACACACAAGTGCGATTTGGGCACCTGTAACTTCCGAACGCGGATAGGTGGCCCGTGAAATTTGCAGAAAATATGAGGCCAAGTAGCTCTACAAGTGTATGCAAAATTTTCTTAGAGATCGGGAAAGGTTCCCGAGGTATCGGAAATGAACGGTTGGCAAACATAAAAGTGCGATTATCTCGCTAAATATAGATCGTAAGGGGTACAAGGGTCAAACTTTAGTACACCTTGAAAGCAGGCAAGTCTGATCACAGGCCTCATCAAGGAGCTTATTCTGTAGTGAACGAGGTTTCATTGTGTAACATTCGAAATGCTGTACATTTTGCTGTACACTTCTCAGTGCTGTACGACAGGTCGAAATGCTGTACTGTACAGCCAAATGCTGTACGTCTTATCAGCTTACATTAATTCATATCATACCGCACATGAACAACAATAAAGCTATTTTCTATTTTTCATTTCTTTTCAGAATCCAAACAATTGGTACCCATCTTTGACAGTCAGCGATTGTTTCCGCATCGGTCTCATCATTCTTGTGTTGTACAAACTTGGATAAGACTACTTACTGCAGTAAGGATTTCACTCCACGTAACAAAATGTCAAGTATTCTGTAGAAATTCAGTCAAAGCTTTATGATAACAACCTGTAGCTTCTATAGGAGCTTTCACGTCTCCCACATAAGGCTTTTGTAGAATACTCAGCAAAACTTTAAGAAATTCAGGATCCTGGTTTAAGATCCCTTTTTCTGCTTTGCTTATGAACTACTATCTGCGAAAAGTTAGCGAAGATGCCAAACTACTGAAAGCTCCTCAGATAAACAAGATATTTCCTCAAGGAGTTCGCGAAAGGAAAACAGTAAAATGAATAGAAAACGACGGCGGTCTGTTACAGACAATAGAAATTCAGCATCGAAGAGATCCAGACAATCAGAATCCCCTCCTAGTGACTCACAACATGAATCCACGACTGAAAAGGACTACTTGTCCGATGGTGAAGTAAGAAAATTTGTTAAAAGTATTGCCGGCCGAGAAGATACACCCAGATTTAATGAGTTTTTAGAATTTTTAATTGGAAAAGAAGCAAACACATGTCTAAAAGTGCTGAAAAGAGAAGGAATAAATTTAACAAGAATGTCAAGTATTTTAGGTAAAGCCGGAGCCAATGCTTGTGAAGCTTTCAGGGGACTATATGATCTTTGGTTTGATGAAAGCGGAAATAAAACACAATATTTAAAAAATCTCGAAGAAAAAGGCGTAAATTTAGGTAGTATGTCGAGTATATTAAGTAAAGCCGGGGCCAATGCGCCCAGCGCTTTTAGAGAGTTGTATGACTTGTGGTTCGATGAAGAGGGTAATAAAACGCGATATCTGACAACACTTGAAGAAAACAGTGTAAATCTGTCTAACATATCGAGTATTTTGAATGGAACAGGCGCAAAAGCTCCTGAAGCTTTTGAAGCCTTGTATAACCTATGGTTCGACCAAGATGGAAATAAGACGCAATATCTAAAAGCATTAAAAAGAGAAAACATAAATCTGTCCAACATATCCGGTATTTTGAGTGGAGCCGGATCAAAAGCTCCGAAAGCTTTTCAAGACTTATATGACTTGTGGTTTGATGAAGACGGAAGTAAAACACAATATTTAAAAAATCTAAAAGAAGAAGGAATAAACCTGACCAATATGTCGAGTATTTTAAGTAGAGCAGGAGCTTATTCTCCTGGAGCTTTTTTGGACTTGTATAATCTTTGGTTTGATAAACACGGAAATAAGACACAATATCTAAGAACTCTAGAAGAGAAAGGAGTTAATCTGGCTAATGTGTCCAGTATTTTAAGTAGATCGGGAGCTAATGCGCCGAAAGCTTTCACGGAGTTATATAACCTATGGTTCGATGCCGAAGGAAATAAGACTCAATATTTACAGACGTTAGAAAGAGAAAAAATTAATCTGTCTAGTATATCCGGTATTTTATGTGGGGCAGGTGCCAATGCTCCAAAAGCTTTTAAAGAGATTTATGACTTGTGGTTTGACGAAGAAGGAAGTAAAACGCAATATTTAAAAACTCTAGAGACAGAAAAAATAAATCTAGCAAGAATATCCAGCATTTTACATGGAGTAGGAGCTAATGCTCCTAAAGCTTTTCAGGAGCTTTATAAGATCTTTTTTGATAAGCACGGAAATAAGACGCAATATTTAAGAATTCTAGAAGAAGAAGGAGTAAGTCTATCGAATGTATCCAGTATTTTGAATGGAGCAGGATCCAATGCTCCTAAAGCTTTTAAGGACTTATATAACCTTTGGTTTGATAAACAAGGAAACAAAACTCAATATTTAAAAGCTCTAAGAGACGAAGGAATACACCTGGCCAATATGTCCAGTATTTTAAGTAAAGCCGGGGCAAATGCTCCGAAAGCGTTCAAAGATCTATATGACCTGTGGTTTGATAAAGACGGAAATAAAACACAATATCTGAAAACTCTAGAAGAAAACGAAATGGACGTAGCTAGTATATCCGGTATTTTAAGTGGAGCCGGATCTAACACTTCTCAAACTTTCAAAGAATTATATGACCTGCTGTTTGACGACGCCGGAAGTAAAACACAATATTTGCAAACTCTAGAAAAAGAAGGTATCAATTTGGCTAGAATATCCAGTATTTTACATGGGGCCGGATCTAATGTGCCCAGAGCTTTCAAAGAGCTTTATGATGTTTGGTTTAATGCAAAGGGAAAGAAACGACGGCATTTAAAGCATTTAATCAAGGAAAAAGATGGTTTTACACTATACAATATTTCTGGTATTTTAAGTAAGTCCGGTGCTAAAGCTAAAGATGCTTTTGAACAATTGCATAATATTTGCTTCAATGACGACGGCAAAAGGACACAACTTTTACATGATTTCTATGAAGCCGGTTTCATGCCAAGTAACTTATCGGCTGCATTATGTGGAACAGGTGTCTGTGCCTCGTCTGTGTTAGAAAGACTGCATAGTACTTGCTTTAGCGAGCACGGAGAAAGGACACAGCTTTTAGATGATTTTCATAAGATCGGTTTCGTGCCCAGTCATCTATGCAGTATGTTGAGCGGAGCGACAGATGATCTTGAGAAATTTCATGAGTTTTGTTTTAAAGGGAAAGGAAAAAGGTATTTAAAACACTTCTTGAAGGGACCTGATAGTTTTACGACAGGGAATTTATGTAAAATCTTCCATGCGGCAGGAGCTAACATTTATTCTGTTCTGGAAGATTTTCATGATGTTTGTTTTGATGAGAAAGGAGACCAAAAGCAACTTTTACGTGATTTTCGTAATTTCGGTTTTGTGCCACGTGATTTATCCAATATATTATCCATGGCAGGAAATAATGCAGCTTATATTTTAAGGAATTTTCATGAATGTTGCTTGAAAAATGAGAATTATTTAAATCATATTTTAAGCGAGCTTACACCAAAAGATTTATCCAAGATATTGTATGGAATAGGAATTAATATTGGTCAGATTTTTCTAAAATTGCATCGTCTATGTTTTGATAAAGCCGGAAATAAAACAAGTTATTTCAGTGGTCTTATCGAACATCATCCATCATGCGAGATAGTTAGTATATTACGTCAAAAAATTAGAAAAGGTCCTTCTATTGGACAGAATGGTAGTGAAGACAATGAAACAACCGATGCAGGTCCGAAATCAAGTAGCACATCCGAGAGAACGGAACAAGAAGAACATTTAGATAGTCTGGAACACAGTGATCGTAAAACCAAGAGAAAAACACAGAGGGGCGTTAAAGCGGATAAAGCTCGATAGCGTCCGGAGTAGGGAAACAACAACTAATCTCAATTTCTATACAAATCTTGCCCCAGGGTCTACTACAGAACAACAACTGGCAAAATTTGTAGGTATTTGAGGTTATATCCGCTCCTGTTGTGAATCCCAAAAAAATGGAGCTAACTTTTTGATTGGGTGAACTAAATTTTAAACTTATTCATACTGAACTTAGGTTAGGTGTTCCAAATAGTCTTCAAAATCTCTTGGAATTTGTTACATATTTTTATATTCGAACGTATGTTAGGATAAATTTGACTTTGTAAATTATTGTTGTTATTAAAGTTGTTTTCATTAACTGAAGTTTGATTTTCGATTCATCATCAATTTGTTGGCACGATAGCCCGACATCGGTCGCTTTGGTCGCCTAAATCGTCCACGCAGTCTCGTTTCGTTGTTGTTGTTGTAGTAGCGGCACAAATGGGGAAACATTCAATCTAATTGCACATTGTCATTCGAAGATGGTGGGCATTCCATCCTCGAGGTCTAGATTTAGGAAAAAAGCTGCTTCGATGGGTTGTGTCCATAACGCAAGTGGTGTGAGATGCGTAGGAGCAGCTGAACTTCATTATTTATTCGTGACAAGTAGGAGTTTAGTCGCGGGCACCAGCCGGATCGAAGTTGAGCTAAGGTGGTACGAATTGCTCTTGGTAGTGATTCTTCATCTGGAGATATGGCAGGTACACGGTTGTTCGCGAGACTTTGAGTAGCTTTATGAACTTCGGATGTGTGTATATCTGCAATGGCCGCCTTGTAGTCGGAGTCATCGAAAGGAACTTTTTTGTAATGCTGGACTTCACGCTCTTTGTCCCTGATTGAACGTCTGATTCGACGTGGCGGTGGTGTTTTGTCCATGAGTAAGTTGTTCGGGTGGTTTGTTCGATAACATCCGACTAAATATTGCTTAGTGAGAAGTTCATTATGGCTCCTCAAAGTCATCTAGCTAGAGGATTTTGGGGGTCCTGGTTGTTGGGATGATGTGGGTGTCAACGTAGATGGGCAATTGTGTGTTGTACTCGTTGAGAACCTGCAGGTATTCGTTGATTAGATCGCACATTTCAGGAATGTCGTTACCAGTTGCCATGATGGTGCAGTCGTCTGCGTATGAGATGATTTGTAATCCCGTTGGTGGTGTGGGTAATCCTGCCATGTATAGGTTGAAGAGAGTGGGGGATAAGACTCCACCCTGGGGAACGCCGAGTTTAGACTTCCCATTTCTAAACTCTGTACAGGATTGACGACCGGCAAGGTAGTTAGCGATCCATTTATGGATGTACGGTGGTGTAGTATTGCGGAGACCTGTTAGCAATAGAGTGTGGTTGGCAGTGTCAAATGCTTTTGACAGATTGAGAGCAACCAGGACGGTACGCTTGCATGGTTTCGGTTGGTTGAGTCCATTAAATATGTTGGACGTGATCGTATCGAGAGCGGTAGTGGTGCTATGCATTTTACGAAAACCATGTTGATGATTGGCAAAATGTATGTGCTCTAAAAGTTTCGGCAATACTAGTGCTTCCAGTATTTTGGCCACAGGAGACAGGAGCGTTATTGGACGGTATGATTCTGCCAGAGTATGATCTTTACCTGGTTTGGGTATTGGGTTTATGCGGCCTTTCTTCCATAACTCAGGAATGATGAATGATTTTAACGATAGATTCATCGTGGCAGTGGTATAATCAATGGCCGGTGAATCTAGATGTTTCAGCATGATCATAGCAATGCCGTCAAGGCCGAACGCTTTGGAATTTTTAGCATTTTTAATTGCAAGTCTTACTTGGTTTGAGGTAACCTGAAGGTGTTGATTGGTGGTGCTGTTACGGATAGCTCTTGTAATAGTGCGCTTGAGCTTATCTTTTTCGGGATGTTCGACGAATTGTTGATTAAATTTGTGAGCGCATTTGTCGTCGTTATTGTAGGACTTATCACCGAACTTAATGGCTACCTTACCTTTGGGTTTTGTGGGGTTAGATAACGCACGTAGGGTTTTCCAAAGGTTGCTTACACCGGATTTTATGTGGCAGGATTTTAAATGCTTGTTCCATTGTTGTCTTCTGTGGTCATTTACTTGCTGGGTTATCACATTATTTAGGTCGCTGATACGAGGATCACTGGGGTCTATTGCTCTGAATTCATCCCTCATGTTTGCCAATTCTACGGCACTAGATGGAAAATGTGGTCTCAGGATTGGTATGCGGCCGGCAGGGATGTATCTACTAGCAGCATCTACGATAATTCGTCTCAGATTTTTTTCAGCAATACGTACGTCGGTGGGAATTGGTAAGAAAACGTTTCGCTGGCATATGCTTGAAAGCCGATCCAGTCTGCTTTACTGAAATTTGTGTACGTTTTCTTCTCGGTGTACGCGAATTGGGACGGTTTGTCGATCGTGAGGACTATTGGCAGGTGGTCTGACGAGAAGGTGATGAATGGCTCCCATGTGGTGTTGTTGATGAGCCCGGGACTGGCAATAGATATATCAGGGGAGCTCCTGCATGATCCTGTAACGCGTGTTGGTGAATCATCGTTCACGGAACAGAAATCGGAGTCATCTATTTGGCTAGCGATGAGGTTGCCTCTGGTGTCGTTGTCGAGATTCGAGTGCCATAGATCGTGATGTGCATTGAAATCACCAAGTATTAAGCGGTATTGTCCAGTGAGTAGTGGAGAAATGTTGGCCTGAAAACCAGTAGGACAACTTGAGGCTGGTGGTATATAGATATTTAGAATATCTATATCAACATTTCCCGCCTTGATGGAAATCGCTTGGAGTTCGGTGGTGTTATCGGCGGCGGTGATGTCAATTTCTGAGTATGGCAACGAATTATGGATCAGGAAAGCTAAGCCTCCACCTGCGCCGGTGGGTCGATCTTTTCGGATGATGTTGAAGCCTCCGTATGAGTTGAGCGATGAGTCTGCTTTTAGCTTAGTTTCCTGAACCGCAGCGACTTTGATGTGATGTTTGTCCATGAAGTCAGTGAGCTCGATGAGTTTGTGTTGAAGACCATTGCAGTTTATTTGGACAATCTTAGTGGTAGAGTAGTTCACAACTGGCTGTGGTGGTGCTGGTGTTAGGGTATGTCGTGGTGCATTGTGTTGGGCGGAAACTGTGGGGGTGACAGGTGATGGTTGTTGGCCCTGATTATTGTGATGTTTGGAAGTCGATGATGACTGCTGTCCACAGATTCTACAGTTTGGTGCTAGAAAGGTGTTAATTGTAGTTGTTGAACGTAGGTCTGAATTGTTTAGCCCAGAACAATTCTTAAAGTGGCACCATTCTCTGCAGCACGAGCAACGCACTGAGGTTTGAACGTTGGAGTAGATCCTTTTACCACAGACGCAGCATGTCCAAGGACCAGGATTAGTTTCGATGCCGGCACGTAGAAGTAGGATTTGGAGCAACTGGGCCGGCTCGGGTTGCTCCAGTAGTATAAAAAATATGGTTGTAGTAAAGTTTCGGAGGCATGGGTGACGGTCCATGCTAGATCCGACTCATCTACCACTTCTTCCCCTACAAAATAATCTAGGTCTGTACATGGGTATAGGGTAACAACTAATCGTGCTATTCGCATGATTAGAACTCGGTCTCGTTTGCTAGTTGTATCCGTCGCTTAGTTTCGGTTTCGTTGGCTTCCTTTGATAAATTGCAGCCCAGGTAGGTATTGAGGTCCCTCACTGTAATGTTTGGATCTACTGGCGTCCTTGTCTTTGATTGCATCATGGCCTTTGTTTTGTTATTGTTGATGTGTAGTCCAACTTCTTTTGCAGCTGTCTTGAGATTACGCAGAAGGCTTTCTACCTCACCCAATCTTCGAGACATTATGTTGATATCGTTGGCGTACGCTATTCACTGTGTCGACTTAATGAGTGGTGTTCCACTTCTGTCCATATTCATGGCTGGAATTACATACTCCTTAACAGAGTCGGACTTGTACCGTGTCCATCGCCCTGCTTGAGTCCGGTGCTAGTTTTGAATAGATTTTTCAGTCTATTTTGCACTGTGACCTGAAAGACGCAGTTAGTTATCGTCATCTTTGTCAGCCGTTCTAGTTTTGGTTTTATTGATTTTCAGTTATATTCCTATAATATTTCGATCCACTAATTTTTTTTTGCTCGTACACTGTTCTGGAGGAAAAGAAAAGATTAGGGTTACTGGGATTAACATGCAAGAGTCGAAATCGAGATCCTCGCAGCCTTCTTCCATATTATAGATCGTTCTCATTGATCGGTTTCACCGCTGTTTGTAGCTTATTTTGAATTTGTATTAATCAAAAACACTTTTTCCTTACTACAATTTATTTTTATTTTTGCAAATATATATTTCGAATGCAACTTGCATTCTTCTTCAGTGCGAGTCTTTCCGACACACTCGCACTGAAGAAGAATGCAAGTTGCATTCGAAATATATATTTGCAAAAATAAAAATAAATTGTAGTAAGGAAAAAGTGTTTTTGATTAATACAAATTTATAGATCGTTGTTTTTGTCAATTTATTTACTCCTCCTCTGTTGAATGTTTCAAGCTGATTATGCATACTATTATAGGTTATCTTAACCCATTGCGGACCATAGCACGAATCTTCATTAGAAATTTTTAATTGATGAAAGCAACTTATCTCGGTTTTCGGGGTTGAAGCCCCGGCCGAAATTAATTGATGCTCTGTATAGGCGCACACACACGACAAATCCAACGATTAACCGATTGATGATTGATTCCCAAATTGTTTCAATATGGCTGGCTAACGAATTAAGCGAACACTTCTAAAATTGGAATAAAGTCTGATTACTGAACAATTATTTTTTTTTATCTATGCACGGGCGTTAAAAATGCCACCGTAGGTGGCCAGTTCACCACTATAGCTTTGGAATCGCGCGTGGGAGAATTATTATAGTTGAAATAGATTGGATGCTGGTAGGATGAAGAGCGTCGCCCACGATTTCTCGCGCGTATAATAATGCTTTTGCCGCTGCTGTCAATGTGGGTCATCAAAGGCAAATGCGTGTGTTCTAAATTGAAATTTTTCTGCTGATGCCGATGCTGTTAGTGAGGGAAGGTGTAATGAGCACTTGATGAGGTACGATGCTACTAATCGTGGGTTAAAATAAAAATGAACTGTCAAATGGGACAACTTCAACCGGCTCATTACGATTGATGTTATCAGCTGATAGATGGGAAATATTTTTCGTGCTCTTTATGGGTGGGGAGTCTGACACGGACGTCAAGTGGCGAGCGGGGACTTGTGTATCGTTCGTTGCCGCGAGAAGATCGTTAAAACAAGAAAATGGGTGGAAATAAGATAGTAAAGAATAGTTGAAAAATTAAAGTGAAGTGAAAAGAAAAGCAAGTTACTTGAAGGAAGGAGGAGGAAAACAGGAAAAATAAAGGAAAACTCTCGCATTTTTGTGCAACAAAGTCGCCAGGAACCGCTTTTCTGGAAAAAAATCGGCGCATGCACGTTATACGGTAAATATACCGCTTTTCTGGAAAAAATCGGCGCGTGTACGATACACGGTAAAATATACCGCTTTTTGTGGAAAAAACCGGCGAACTTGCGGTGGAGCTTACGGTGAAATTTACCGTTTTACTAGAAAGAATATACAAAAAGAAATTCTCTCATTTGCCCAATTAAAAAGACGCCGGTAGTTTTTTTCGTGAAAAAAAAAAAAAAACTGGCGCATGTTCGATTTACGGATAATATGCTCGGGTGCTTCGTTCACTTACCTAAGGCGCCAGGAACCCTCGTGGGCAGGCGCGTATTCATGTTCAGTTTCTAACGGGTTTTTGTTCCTGACCAAAATTTGTGTGTCTCGCAAGGAGACTTTCTTGATTCAAGAGTGAAGCTTATGAATTTAAACAACAGATTTTCCTCATAAATCGATTTCGCTTTTATATACATATAATACTTTAAAACAATTGTCTGTATGGATTTTTATGAATTAACCCCATAAGGGTAAGAATGGTGTTAAATTTTGTATTGTAATATTGAATTATTGTTAATATGTACTGTGTACTCGTGCGATCTACGGAGGAGGTAATTGATGATTTGGACTATTGACTCGTGTGGCGAAGCTTTACCGCCTAAACCCCGATTCCCTTTCAGCAGTAAACGTACGCAACGGCCGTTCCGGACGTCGAAAACTGGTGAGTGAATTTACTTATATAATATTTTATTATGCATGTATATCCAATTATAATATAAAGGATAGTTCTCAATTATTACCTCCAACGCACTTCTTCTTCTTAGTTATTGATTTTATATTATCTCATGGAACTACGTTAAATAAAGAAATATGGAGTAGATAGATATCCATTTTTTTTTCTTGGCGGGATTCCCCTCTTCCTTCCTGCAAAGAAAACAAAACAAAAATGAAGGAAAACAAGAAAATTTAATAAGTGCAAGGCGGGTTAGGACTACTCAGCTTCGTTTTTTTTGTGTGATAGTAGGCATGTGAAAGAAAAATTTTTTTTTGTTAGTAATGATGACGTGGAACAGGTTGACAAGCAGATCACCCCGTCCCAAGCTACCGTTTGAGCCGTGAGCCGTCCAGCACATGCCGTCGCTGCTTGCTCCTCCACGGGCAAAAATAGAATTTTTGCCAATTAAGCATTACAACAAATGGCGCCCAACAAAAGGGGCCCGAGTTTTCTCGGTGTTTCTCAGCGTATCTTTCGCGGTTAAATTACAGACTTGTCATATTTTCAAGTTCTGACAACAGATAGATATTGCTATTATTTCCAAATTTTATTCTACATTTCATTTTTTTCTTAGAGTCAGTTATTACAGAACCATTCTTTCGTTGTGTCGTTCTGTGAATGATTATTTTTTTTTCATTCACGTACTGAAAGTCTTACAGATTCCATGGTAATTGCTTATTTCTGTAGTTAAATACTTTGAAATTTAGCCCTTGTTTCCGGAAGCACTTTCTTTACCTTTCTGTTTGAAAGAGTAGTTCTTCATTTTAGTGTTATTCACAATTCATTTTGCATACTTAATTTATCAGTTGATCTGTTGAGCTTCAATTGAACATGTTATGTGAATTATGTTCTTTTGTGCGATATTGCACTTTAAACATCCAAAATATTCTTTTGAAGGACATTTATCAAATGGTAGAGAGGTTTGTAATCTCTTGTTTTTACTAGTTCTATTAAGTAGTATTTTTCTCCTTGGCTATGAGTAGATCAAGGACGGTTTCTTGCACTTATCCATTTTTGTTTAATTCTTATTCGTTGTATGACAGACATACTTCTCACATCTTGGTTTGTCAAACTAATTTTGTGAAGGAAGAGGGATCCCATAGAAGAGAAAAAAAAAAAAAGGGTATAATAATATAAAAACAAAACAAAATCAAACAAATCTGAGATTGAATTAATTAATCTTTGAATTAAGTAATATTCGCATATGTATATATTGTTGCTTTGCTTACATATAAATAAGTAAAGTAGTAAAGTTGATGAAAAAGAAAAACTGTTGTAATCGCGAGAAACATAAAAATATTCCAGAGTTTTTTCGTGAAGTATACATTTGGTAGTTTATCATATGTACATTTATTCAGTTGATCCTTATCTTCATATCTGAATATGTATAGTTGTATTTTCAAAAAGATTTTTGGGTTGGCTCAAATTAAATTCAAAATCGTTAATTCATTGAATTTCAAATTCCTTACTAAGGGATAAGCACAAAAATTTACATATTAAACATATTACTCGATATCAATTTCATATAAAATGGCGGTACGCCATAGCAATGAGGACTTATTAAATTTGGGTGGAGACGAAGCAGCGTCATCCGTATGCTCAATATGTAAAAGCGAATTAGGATCGTCTGCTGAGATTGCAACTACACCATGTTCTCATGTCTTTCATATGGATTGCCTAATCAAATGGCTAGAAACTCATCATACATGTCCACTTTGTAGAAGACCTTGTACACCGTCTAGTTTGCGGCAAGAAGGCTTCACTCCTTTAGATGGAGCAACTTCATCTAATACTGACCCTCAACAACAACAAAGACAACAGGGAGCAATCGCTAGATCTGGACCTACAACTCGTTCCAAGTCGAAACCTGATAATGCTTCTTCATCGGCTCATAATACTCGTTCTCATCGGCAAGTCACCTTACCAAGAAACGAAGTGCCTTCGTCTGTGCCACAAAGTCCACCAAGGGACCATGTGCCTTATGATGATACTGATTTGAGAGCAGAAATAGAGTTGCTACGAGACCAACTGAACGCTCTCACTGTAGCGAATAGACAACAGACAGGGGGATCTAATCAACCAACCCCTCGTCCTCCTCCTCGCAATAACCGATATAATAGTGAAAATCAGGAAACTTCACAACGTTCTCACTATCAGTATACAAGAGAATCACCTGTAACGGCACGTAGAAACATAAACTCTTCGTACGGCAATAACCTGTCGGACAGACGGTTAAATGACGTTTATCAGAGGACAGAGGACACTTCCTTTCCACCTGAGCACCCTAACGACAATTCTTATTCTCGTCATCAAAATTATCGGAGTATACCTCGTTATGATGAAGCGAATAATGATCCCACTAATTTCACTCGTAATACTCACTATGCTCCTCAACATATAAACAATAATCCTAATCGAGGACTTGTAAATGCCCCTTCTACTCGGATTAGTAAAATAATTAGCTGTTGGAATCTTCATTTTAGTGGAGAAAACTCACGTCTACCCGTAGACCAATTTTTATATCAAGTCAGAACGTTAACCGATCATACTTTAAATGGAGACTATAGCTTAGTTGTCAACCACTTGCATTTATTGCTGACTGGCAAGGCAGCCAGCTGGTTCTGGAAATATCACCGCACTGTTGGACATATTCAGTGGGGATCATTTTGTCAAGCTTTTCGATATCAATTCCAAGAAAATTTGTCTGATTATGATCTGATGGAACTAGTTCGCAGTAGGAAGCAAGGAGCAACAGAATCATTTGATGCTTTCTATGATGCTCTCGTGTTAATTGCTGACAGACTTTCTCGACCTTTATACGAGTGGGAGTTAATAGAGATTCTTCGACGTAATGTAAGAATCGAATTAAGACGTGAATTATTAAATTTCTCATTTGATAATGTTAGACAACTTAAAACTTGTGTATATAGATGGGAAAACCTCGAAAATGAAACGAACTCGCATAATACACAATCTGGATCTAAAAGCCAAGTTACAAAACGACAGATTTCTGAGTTAACTGATGAAGTCGATTTTGGTGAAAAATTAGTAACAGTATCGGCTTTAACAAAAGAAATAATTTGCTGGAATTGCCGCGAACCAGGCCATCGATTCGATGTTTGTGAGGCTGCTCGCACAATTTTTTGTTATGGTTGCGGTGCAGTTAACACATACAAACCACGATGTCCAAATTGCACACGTCCAAAAAACTCAATGACCATGAAGACACCGCGTCCGCCGGAGTCTTCCGCAACGAAGTGAATTCCTCCACAATAAAGGAAAACTCATTGCCGCCAGAAAAACCCTCTGGCTCACATAATTCTACACTTACCACTTCGTCTGACTTGTCTTCTAGTAACAATGCAACCACATCTACAGAATATAAAATTGTCACTTCCCCTATTTTTAGAAATCGTTTAAATTCACTTCCCATCACCACTGCCATGGTAGATGCGAAACAGCCATGTCTTTTGCATCACAGCTTTAAGCCTCTTCATGTCAGAGTTCGAGAATATGAGTCTGCACGTCGTCGCATTATTGGTGTGGACGAGTTAAAAAATTGTGCAGGTAAGCCTAAACGGTCTACTGTTCGTCTAAGACAGTTTTGGAAAAAGGTGGTCAAAAACCGCCGACGTTACTGCTGCTCAGTTCTCGCGACTCAACCCAAGAACGATTTGAGACCTTATGCAACCGTAACCCTTTTTGGAGAAGAAGTTTGCGGACTCGTAGACACCGGAGCCAGTGTCAGCTGTTTAGCTGCAGACTTGGCACAGAAGTTTTTAAAGGAACAGAAGCACCCGTGGGAAAAATTCACCCTGTATATTAAAACAGCTGATGGAACTACCCATGCGACCGTTGGAAAGGTGTCCGCAGACGTCACTTTCCGTGGGCAAACTTTTGCCATGAACTTTTTGATTATGCCATCTCTTAATCAAAATCTATACTTAGGTGTAGACTTTGTTCGCTTATTTGGACTTGCGGCTGATTTATTTGTCTCATGTCTACGTCCGTTAAATTTGTCTTTGGAAAACATAGCAGCTACTGATTCAAGCCAGCACCCTATGTCTCCTGCGGATGAAGCGAAACTCAAGACAGCTATCGCAATGTTTCCGTCCTTTTCTTCGGAGGGCTTAGGACGTACAAATCTTGCTGAACACGTCATCGATGTCGGCAGCAGCAAACCGATAAAGCAGAGACACTTCGCTGTCTCTCCCGCCATCGAAAAGCTTCTCTTTGCTGAAATTGACCGGATGCTTGCGTTAGGTGTCATAGAGGAGTCTCAAAGCCCATGGTCTTCGCCAGTCACCCTCGTGGTAAAACCGGGAAAAGTGAGAATGTGCTTGGATGCTCGCAAAGTAAATAGCGTCACAGTGAAGGATGCCTATCCGTTGCCACTCATCGACGGTATATTAAGTCGACTACCGAAAGCCAAATTTATTACTAGTCTTGACTTGAAGGATGCCTTTTGGCAAATACCGCTCGATGAGAAATCAAAGGAAAAGACAGCTTTTACCGTGCCAGGGCGTCCTCTGTATCATTTTGTCACCATGCCGTTTGGGCTCTGTAACGCGCCCCAGACAATGCAGAGACTCATGGATCGGGTTATCCCTGCACCTCTTCGCCATCAGGTTTTTATTTACTTGGATGATCTATTGTTGATCACGGAGACTTTTGAGGAGCACGTTTTGCTGATTCAGGAAGTAGCTCTATGTTTTCGAAAGGCCGGTTTAACATTGAATGTAGAGAAAAGCAAGTTTCTCATGAGGGAAGTCCGATATTTAGGCTATATTATTGGCAATGGAACAATCAGCACTGATCCTGATAAAGTCGCGGTGATTGTTGATTTTCCTTTGCCGAGCTCGGTTAAACAGCTGAGACGGTTCTTGGGAATGTGTGGCTGGTATCGGCGCTTCGTGAACAACTTTGCGTCGGTATCAGCGCCGCTGACAGATATGTTGCGCAGAGGCAGAGGGTTTTGCTGGGATGATGAGGGCAAAAGAGCATTCGAAGCTCTTAAAGAGTGTCTTACATCATCTCCTGTGCTCCATAGCCCGGACTTTTCGCGACCATTTGCGATACACTGTGACGCTAGTCAATTTGGAATTGGTGCCGTCTTGATCCAAACCACAGATGACGGAGTTGAAGCGCCAATAGCGTACATGTCGCAAAAGTTCAATCAGGCTCAGCGAAACTATTCTGTCTCTGAGCAGGAATGTCTGGCAGCGGTAATGGCCATAAAAAAGTTTCGGGCCTATGTGGAAGGGCATGAATTCACCGTAATAACGGATCACGCGTCTCTGAAGTGGTTGATGTCCCAGTCGGATTTACATGGGAAATTGGCGAGATGGGCACTGAAATTACAAGGATTTAAATTTACGATACAACACCGGAAAGGCAGCCAACATATTGTTCCGGACACTTTATCACGTCTACACTCTTCCGACGAAATTGCATCATGGGAAGTAGGAGATACCACGATTGAGATCGATTTAGAATCACCACATTTCAAGTCCCCAACTTATCTCGCTTTAATAAATCGTATAAAAGAAAATCAAAACTCTCTGCCAGATCTTAAGGTCCTGGATGGCTATGTATATCGTCGATCTGAGTTTGCAACCGGAATTGAGATCCAGGAAGAGAGTTCGTGGAAACTCTGGATTCCCGAGGAGCTGACGTCAGAGTTAATTTCACGCACACACGAACACCCGTTATGTGCTCATGGAGGAATCGGCAAGACTCTGAAACGAATAAAAATTTTCTTCTATTGGCCGAAGATGACCAAACAAGTCAAAGACTTCATTGATGCGTGTGTTGTGTGCAAAGAGACGAAAGCTCCCAACCAGGTCCTCAGACCTCCAATGGGCAACCTCATTCTTCCTGATCGCATATTCCAGCGTCTATACATAGACTATCTTGGGCCTTATCCTCGATCTAAATCTGGAAACATTGGAGTTATAGTTGTACTTGATCACCTTTCTAAGTATCCATTCGTGGAACCAGTGAAAAAGCTCTCAGCTGATCGGTTGGTTGAGTTCTTAGAAAAAAGAGTTTTTCACATGTTTGGCGTTCCGGAATACGTCACCACTGATAATGGCGTTCAGTTTAAATCCGTTGTATTTAAAAAGTTCTTGGAAACATATGGGATTAAACATAATTTCACGGCCCTGTATTCCCCACAAAGCAACGCTTCAGAGCGCGTGAATCGTTCATTGGTAGCTGCCATTAGAGCCTATGTCCACCCCGACCAACGCGATTGGGATGCCAAGCTGTCATCCATTAGTTGTTCTCTTAGATCTGCGTATCACTCTTCTCTCGGCTTTTCCCCCTATTACGTCGTGTTTGGCCAGAGTATGGTTACTCATGGTAAAACATTTTCACTTCTCCGAAGCATTAACATGATCAATGATCCACAAGCTACAGTAGCCAACGACCAGAAAACGGAACTTATTCGCAAGGAGGTCGAAACGAATCTTAAGCGGATGCATGAAAACAACGCTGGGACGTACAACTTAAGGTCTCGACCCATAGAATTTGCGCCTGGAGACATGGTCTACAGACGAAATTTTAGCCAAAGCAATGCAGCAGCGCATTATAATGCAAAGCTTGACCGTAAATTTCGTCAAGCAATAGTCTTGGAAAAAGTAGGGTCATCATGTTACAAGTTGGCAGACTTGTCAGGGAAGTTAATTGGCATTTTTCATGCAAAGGATTTGAAACGCTAATTTCAGACCTTTTCGCGCGACAGTGACTTGCGAAATGATCTGTGGTTGTAATGAGCACTTGATGAGGTACGATGCTACTAATCGTGGGTTAAAATAAAAATGAACTGTCAAATGGGACAACTTCAACCGGCTCATTACGATTGATGTTATCAGCTGATAGATGGGAAATATTTTTCGTGCTCTTTATGGGTGGGGAGTCTGACACGGACGTCAAGTGGCGAGCGGGGACTTGTGTATCGTTCGTTGCCGCGAGAAGATCGTTAAAACAAGAAAATGGGTGGAAATAAGATAGTAAAGAATAGTTGAAAAATTAAAGTGAAGTGAAAAGAAAAGCAAGTTACTTGAAGGAAGGAGGAGGAAAACAGGAAAAATAAAGGAAAACTCTCGCATTTTTGTGCAACAAAGTCGCCAGGAACCGCTTTTCTGGAAAAAAATCGGCGCATGCACGTTATACGGTAAATATACCGCTTTTCTGGAAAAAATCGGCGCGTGTACGATACACGGTAAAATATACCGCTTTTTGTGGAAAAAACCGGCGAACTTGCGGTGGAGCTTACGGTGAAATTTACCGTTTTACTAGAAAGAATATACAAAAAGAAATTCTCTCATTTGCCCAATTAAAAAGACGCCGGTAGTTTTTTTCGTGAAAAAAAAAAAAAAACTGGCGCATGTTCGATTTACGGATAATATGCTCGGGTGCTTCGTTCACTTACCTAAGGCGCCAGGAACCCTCGTGGGCAGGCGCGTATTCATGTTCAGTTTCTAACGGGTTTTTGTTCCTGACCAAAATTTGTGTGTCTCGCAAGGAGACTTTCTTGATTCAAGAGTGAAGCTTATGAATTTAAACAACAGATTTTCCTCATAAATCGATTTCGCTTTTATATACATATAATACTTTAAAACAATTGTCTGTATGGATTTTTATGAATTAACCCCATAAGGGTAAGAATGGTGTTAAATTTTGTATTGTAATATTGAATTATTGTTAATATGTACTGTGTACTCGTGCGATCTACGGAGGAGGTAATTGATGATTTGGACTATTGACTCGTGTGGCGAAGCTTTACCGCCTAAACCCCGATTCCCTTTCAGCAGTAAACGTACGCAACGGCCGTTCCGGACGTCGAAAACTGGTGAGTGAATTTACTTATATAATATTTTATTATGCATGTATATCCAATTATAATATAAAGGATAGTTCTCAATTATTACCTCCAACGCACTTCTTCTTCTTAGTTATTGATTTTATATTATCTCATGGAACTACGTTAAATAAAGAAATATGGAGTAGATAGATATCCATTTTTTTTTCTTGGCGGGATTCCCCTCTTCCTTCCTGCAAAGAAAACAAAACAAAAATGAAGGAAAACAAGAAAATTTAATAAGTGCAAGGCGGGTTAGGACTACTCAGCTTCGTTTTTTTTGTGTGATAGTAGGCATGTGAAAGAAAAATTTTTTTTTGTTAGTAATGATGACGTGGAACAGGTTGACAAGCAGATCACCCCGTCCCAAGCTACCGTTTGAGCCGTGAGCCGTCCAGCACATGCCGTCGCTGCTTGCTCCTCCACGGGCAAAAATAGAATTTTTGCCAATTAAGCATTACAAAGGCGGCAATTCGACTATTGCCCAGGGGCGCTACAGAGGGTGAATCTGGTCCTGGTAGTTTCCAATATTATATCGAGTACAAGAGAAAATCCACACACGTCGCCAATTTAAAACAAGAAAGAAGTAACTCAGGATACTACTTTCTTTCGAAATCAACAAAGAGCATGAGCGACAGAGATCTGCATTATTGCTCGATTACAATACGTAAGGTTGTGGTCGACACAAGAAAAACTAGATCGAAATCAAGCCTGTTCCCCATCGTTTGATTGTCAAACCTTCCTTCCACTCAGTGAGAAATATTTTCCATTCCTACGCTCTTACTATTACTGCAATTAGTGGATGTAGCAACTCGACTGTAAGGTTTGTAGGAGGTAGGGTATAATCATGAATGGCTGGGTTTAACGCAAGGAACAGCGAATGGGTATATTAAAGAGATCAACTAGCACACGATTGTGCAAACAAAAGACAAATTGGTAATTCAGTGGCTAAGAGTCGAAGTCTTTAGCAAAACAATGGACAATGTATACCCTTCGTATCCTTAAAAGTGTTTAAAAGTTTTAGGACGAATTGGAATGCTCTGAACAGGCTTCGCTAGGGAGGAGCTGTTTATAAAGAAGCAATAAATTAAGTATTTGCTTTAACTTCGGAAAGTGTATTACAAAAATTACACACGCTAGATTAGATTTTTTATTTTCATAGTCGTGATCTTTTGTTCGTGTAATCTTCCGTATGTGGCTTTTGGGCCCCTAATTCTGGAAATAGAACGAAAAGCAGCAAGACAGCAGACGAAAGCAGCACCATGCATTTTAAATGGGTGACGTCATTTTGCCGTTGAATAGCATCAACATGCTGCCAACATGACGTCACCCATTTAAAATGCATCGCCTGCTGCATTGCTGCTTTCTGTTCTATTTCAAGCATAAATCTCGTGGGCCCACCCGCCACGTAGGCCCTAATGCGCAACTATCTGGTCTGGTAGATTTCCACATGCCATTTGTCATAAGGTCTTAAGCCGGGGCGAGGTGCTCTTTCCAAAGTCTCATCTGATCTTCGTCTTGGATAAGTAGTCTTCCACAGTTATCCTTTACGGGATGTTGATGGAGCTTCGACCGTAAAGTTAGTCCTTGATTACAATACAATATCTACGGCATTCAAGTCGTTGTTCCGAGCTTCCACGGTCGTATCAAGAGGTATCACGACATACGCCACGCCGGACTTTTTGTGTTTTTAACGATACAGGTGCTCAATGTTGTAACAATTTTCGTTTGTAGTCGATGCGAGACGCATCCTAAGCTCTTTCCGCTCGATAATCCGTTGCCATGTTGCGTCCAATATCCAAGGGGCTATAAGCCGGGCTCGGGCTAAGCAGCACTTTCTATACAGGGTGTCCCATTCATGGTGGAGGATATTTCAATAGTAGGTAGTGTGGCTCATTTGGTGAACATTAATGTACAACGGGACCCCTCTATTTTTAACCGTTACCATGGTAATAGCATTTTTTTTGTAAATTGTGTCAAAATGCCCGACTTGCCGAACTTAATCAAAATTTGCCACGCCACTAAACATTCCATCCGAGATATGACTTCACTTACTGAAACTACATAAAATTTCCAATAAAACGACACCTCGCCCGTTACGAAGCTGCTCGTGGTCGTGGTATCTTCCGAGATACACCCGTTCAAACTTGAAAGAAATTTTAAAATCGGGTTTTCATCAGAACTTTAAATGATACAAATTTATGAAAAACCGATTTTAAAATTTCTTTGAACAGCTGCATCTCGGAAGATGGCATCTGATGATTCGGTTTGGCTGGCACACCAGTCGAAACCGAAAACAACCGTGCACCATGCACTTTTTTGAAACTCGTTTTTCCACGGTTAAAAATAGAGGCGCTCCGTTGTACATTAATTTTCTCCAAATGAGCCACACTACCTACGATAAAAATATCCTCCGACATGAATGGGACACTCTGTATACAAATTTTAAAATGGCATTTATCTCAGTGTTCATTCAAGTTACTAACCGGGTGATATCCCACCTATTTTCTGCGCAAAATGGTCACATAATACCGGCGTCTTGATGCATACGTTCTCAGCTGTATTTCTGGGTCGTCCGAGTTCCAATCAAGAGTCAGTTTTGCAATGTTTTTTGGCTCTTTTCGAAGTATGTGACCTATCGGCCACTGCCACTTCTGCTTTTTGATATTGCTGCCTTTCCTATTTTGGCCAGGAAAGTTACGAGGAGGTTGTCATTACATATTAAGGGACTGATTTACGAAAGTTTGCATTTTGGTTGTAATGTTACTTGTTACTTTCCACGTGAAACATCCATACAAAGCACCGATTTTACATTGCTTTCGAAGATCCTGAGTTTGGAATTTCTAAGAGAGAGGAGTCCAATTGAAAACTACTGCTCGGGCGTTATTTAAGCGCGACTCTATATCGGCATCAGCGCTACCATGTGCTGTTACTACTACGTGTCTGACGTACGTAAAATATTCAACTTTTCCCACCGGTTGTCCAGAGTTACTAACTGTGATTGGGTGAATTCACATTGTAAGACGAAACCGGAAGGGTAAACTTGCAAGACAAGAACCATCGTTCTTACAATGTGAAATGCACAATGCTTGTCTGCTGGCCACTACAAAAGCTCTTGCCGTCCGTTTGTTTGTGCTTATAAACGGACGGCGAGAGCTTTTGTAGTGGCCAGCAGACAAGCATTGTGCATTTCACATTGTAAGAACGCGTCTTTCGAAAGAAAAAATCGTGACACGATTGTTTTTCTTTCGTAAGAATCGTACGATCGATAAGACGATTGCATCTACCGATAGTTCAGGCGTTCTGCGACGACAATTAGCGCGTGTTTTACTTGCATTTTAATCTTGCCGACGCGTCACTTCATTGTACACTAACTTTGGAGCGTGCATGGCAACATTTATACATACTTTCTGTGTGATTATTGTTCGCTCGTCCGTGTTTTTATCGGATAGTGTGAAATGATTATACGATGGTTCTTGTCTTACAAGTTTACCCGTCCGGTTTCGTCTTACAATCTGAAACCACCTATTGGCATAGATCTTTATTCTCATTTACGTGGTGTTCATGGGTGAAAGTTCTGCCAGTCAGTCGTGAGTTGCTTTCTGAGTTTGTAGTCGGCCAAACTTTCTCCACACGAAAAGCCAGCTTTCGGTGTTCCAACCTTGATGTCAGTTTTGGGAGCTTTATCAAAGGTGTCGACGAGTAGTTGGTAAAATACGTCCTCAGCATTAGCTGACTCAATTGGGTGGAATCTGGATATCATTTGGCTGCCAGAAATAAGCTTCAATTTTCAGGAGATGGTGGTGTGCTTCCTTCGAGAGGATTCCAACTTCAGGCATTCTCAAGTCAAGTTGATTAACAGTTATGCGTAGTCCTGTATTTTAAATTTTTTAGGGTTTTTCCATTCGACTTCAGTGGCTCGTACTACTGCCTCGTCCCTTATGTTCGAACGTCCGACAAATTGATCGTAGAGTCCTTTGTTTGCAGCAAAAGATCGTTGCCAGTAGGTTAGGTTAGGTAAAGGGGCTACTGAGTTTATCCCCAGCGCACTTAGACCAGACTTGGTCCGTTGTGATACCTCTGTAGAATTCGAATCTAATAACCTATTAAGCTGAGAACCACCCCGTGCTAACAATAAATTTGTTGAGCAGTATTGGGCTCACATCACGAAGATCGTCCGTATCATAAAAATACCTGGAACCAAGATAACGGTTTCGTTTCTCGGCCAAAGCAGGACATTGACAGAGTAAGTGATGTACGCTCTCTTCCTCCTCCTCGTCATCACAGCTTCTACAGAAGTCATTGTGGGAAATTCCGAGCCTTCTAGCAAGATTTCCAATAGGACAATGCCCCGTTATAACCCCCACTACATTCCGAATATGCTTTTTGTTCAAAGACAGTAATATGGTTGATCGAACAAAATCTAGCTTTGGCCATATCAACCTCGTCGTACTGCAAGTACAATCATAGGTCCATCTTGCATTGGCCCTGCGTTCAACAGCGGTTTTTATTACCATTGCACAAGCAGCAGATGGCGTTTTTATGTTGTAACGATCGCCTTCAGCAGCACTAGCTGACGCAAGTCGCGCTAAGTCGTCTGCGCGTCGATTCCCACTATTCGAAGCCACTATGACCCGGTATCCAGCATAGCGTAATATCGAAGAAACGACCCATCTCTCTCAGTACTAACCGGCACTTCTCGATGATTTTTGATGTGGTTAGCACTGATTCAAGTGATCTAATAGCAGCCTGACTATCGGTGAAAAGTATAACGTTCCTTCCTGTGACGACGTACCTACCCAACCAATTTAGGGCCTCCAAAATCGCTGAGACCTCTGCTTGTAGAACACTACAGAAGTTAGGGAGACTGAGAGACAAGTTAATGTTCAGTTCCTCAGAGTATATTCCGATACCCACTCCTGCGTCCGTCTTCGAACCATCAGTATAAATTGCAATGGAGGGATATGCTATTATCCCACGCTTCCCTTGACGGGATCAGGCTACAATGGTTTCTTCCAAATAGGTATTTGGGAACAGTGTAGTCAGTTGCTGGGGGCAGGTTGAAGTTGCGAAGAATCGTTGAGTGCCCATAGTCCAGCGCTCCCCAGGGGTCAGTTTCACGAAGACGCAACGCCGTGCATGCCGCCATCCGTTGACCGAAGACGTCCAGTGGCAGTAGTCCCAGGACTATCTCTAGTCCCAATGAAGGTGTTGTATGAAAAGCTCCAGTTATGAGAAGAGAAGCCAGCCTTTGAACTTTGACGAGCAAGTTATAATAGGTGGCGGTACTTAGTGCTGTCCACCACACGCTAACTCCATAAAGTAGAATAGGCCGCACAATAGCTGTGTACAACCAATACACAACTTTTGGTTGCAGGCCCCACGTTTTCCCGATTGCTTTCTTGCATGAGTAAAGTGCCACAGTAGCTTTGTTCACCCTTTCTTCAATGTTGGGTTTCCATTTTAATTTCTTGTCTAAAATCAGACCAAGAAATTTGGCCGTGTCGGACAACTCTAGTTGTGTGCCCCCTAGTATAGGCAAGGTAATAGTAGGAATCATGCGCCTCCTAGTAAAGAGGACTAAGTCCGTTTTTGCTGGGTTAATTCCCACGCCACTGAGGTTAGCCCAGTCCGTTAAGATATTCAGGGCGTTCTCTAATAACCCGCTAAGAGTGTCAGGAAACTTGCCCCTAACAGCTATAGCAACGTCATCAGCATAAGCTGTGACTTTGCATCCGATACTTTCCAGGTTAAGAAGCAATTGGTTAATCGCTATATTCAAAAATAAAGGAGATAGGATGCCTCCTTGTGGAGTGCCCCTACAAATATATCTGCAGACAGAGGAGGCACCCAGACTACTCTGAATGCGTCTCGTGGTAAGTACATAGCATATTCACGAGGGTACATATAGAATCGTCAACATGTAGATTCCGAAGAGCATCCGTAATCGCCGTGGGCTTGATATTGTTAAAAGCACCCTCAATATCCAAGAAGACCACCATCGTGTATTCTTTGTGATGAATAGATGTTTCTATAAAACTGACTAACGAATGTAGAGCTGTATCGACAGACCTCCCTTTGCAATATGCATGTTAAAAATAACAGGCGCGACAATCCAGCATTGGACTAAGGCCGCAGGATGTGTTAGTGCCATCCTATTTCCAAGATCTTATCTGCTTTTTGTTGAGGTAATGAGATCAGCATCACGCTCAGCAGTGTTATTTATCCCCATAAATGGGTACTCGTTTAACATCTGAGTGAGATCATAGTCCGTCACAAGCTCGTGAGTTCGAAAAACACCATGGAACACGGTGAGATTCGAACTCATGAGCCTGTGCACCGAAGGTGCGCGCACTAACCGCTAGACCAGCCATGCATGCGACATGGATAATAGGTTTTGTGGGATCGTCGCTCTAACATGAATGTCGATTAGCCGTTCTAGTGATTTCAACATGGTGGATGAAAGGCTAATAGGCCGGAGATCCTTTGGCCTTGCATGCGAACTTCTACCCGTTTTGGGAATAAAGGTGACTTTCACTTCTCTCCACAAGGAGGTATGTATACTAAGTTCAGGCATGCAGTAAATATGCGTACTATCCAAGGGTACGTGATGTCTATACACTTTTGCAAATCAGCAGGGATAATACCATCAGGCCCGGCTGATTTAAAGGGATCAAAGCTTGTGATCGCCCAAATTATCTTCGCACGGTTGAGAATAGAAGCCGTATCGCAAGACCCTCTATGAGTTAAGGGAAGATCAGGAAGAGCGACGGCTGAGTTTCCAGGGAAGTGTGTGTCGATTAAACACTCGACAGTTTCGATACAAGAAGACGTCCATGATCCGTCTTTTTTCTGTAGAAAGCTTGGCATAGATGGGTGGGATGCTAAGACTTTTCTTAATCTGGATGTCTCCGAGGCCCCTTCGATGCTTTCGCAGAAGCCTCTCTAAGCGCTGCGCTTAGCGCTTCTTAGTTCTTTTTTGAAAGAATTTAGATGTTTCTTGTATGAATGCCAGTCCGATTCGAGTTTAGAGGCCTTAGCCTTATTAAAGCTTCTCCTACTCGTAACTCTTAATTCAGAAATCGTAGAATTCCACCAAGTAGGTTTTTTCTTTCCTGCCCGTAAACTGACAGGGCAGGATGCTGTAGTCGCAGTCTTCATCGCTTCGGTGAAGACGTTTACCATATCATCCAATTCTCGCTCAGTGCTTGAAATATTAGGAATCAACGGAAGCTCCTCTAAAAGGGACTCTCGATATCTAGTCCAGTTTGTCTTCCTACGATTCGTTGCCAGTAAATCTGTACGTTATATCCGGTCCTCGTTTAATGTTTCGAGTGTAAATTAGCTAAGCGCCTAGAAATGGGCGATTTCTTTACATACAATTTTCTATTTTACAGAACCATTATATTTTACCTTTAAAAATCATAACTGCTCGCTAAACCGCCACTCAACCAAATTTGGCCTGCGCAGGCGCAACTCCCCTACACTGCCATCTATGAATGATTCCCGCGAACCATAGATAACACACATTTCACTCGCTCTTCTATTTATTTCCCTATTTGCCTCAAGTGTCACTTTGGCTCTTTCGTGGTATTCGTGCGTGCACGGGTCCATGTCCATGTCAGTGGATTTCTTCAGTCGCGTGAAAAGCGAAAAAATTCCGTCTCCTCAAACCTATCGGGCGCGATCAACAAAAAAAAAAGTGCCACGGACGAAAATTTTCGGTTCGGCTAATTTGATTGCGAAAGCACACGGCAATATCTGGTGCGCATCGTGTTCGTTCGTTCCGGGAGTGTGGCGTGCGATTGCGATACAAAAAACCGAGAAAACGACGAGACGAGAAAAATCGTCGTGAAAAGCAGCTGACCGTCTCGCAGTGCGAACGAGTCGAGCGAGCCCTCCTCGTACCACATTCGGGTGTGCATACTCTTTGCAGAAAAAAAAAGTCAAAGAAAAAAAATTGTGTGTGAACTCGTCATCATACACGGCCAGGGCCGAAGACGTGACAAAGTCGCCGAAGCGGTCAACTAGTGCTCGTGTGCCAGTCGCCGCGAGGCAAAGCAAATCTTCGTCACCGCACGACCTTTTCCACCCTCGAGAAGTCAGTCGTCGCGAAACGAGACGACAAAAACGACGACGACGTCGACAGCAACTTCGACACCTCGACGAAGGCGACGACGACGGCTGATCCCGATCCCGATCATGGAAGAAACAGCCATCGCAACTCAACTTACGGAAATTGCCGAAGCCGAACATTTGGCCAATGGTGGAGCGGATACTGTTTTGGTCGAGCCCAAGCATGAAAATGGCGAAACGGTTCAGGTGCAGGTAAGACGTTTTCGTGCGGTGGGCTCAAGGGCCTTGAGGGTGTATATGACGTAGTGTGCTTCAAAGTCTTTTGCTGCTAGTGCGTGCGTGAAATTTGAAACGGGCAAAGTACACGATGAATGCTCGTGATGGTTGGAACGTCTCTCTGGGAGGGGTTGGGGGGAGGTTCCCGAGGAAACTTCAAATTGTGCTTCGTGGCCATTTCGAAATCGTGTCGTCGCGGGCTCAGATGACATGACGAATGGGCACGTGAGAGAGAGAGAGATGATGGTGTGTGTTTGTGTGCGTGGCCGAAAATGGCCGATTTGTATTTGAGAGAAGAGGAGAGAGAGTGCATAATACAGTGCATGTGATGAAATCATGGACATGTCGCAATATTCAGTTGCCTTGAAGAATGGATTGGCGCCAATTGTAAATTGAGTCGTATAAGCAGATCGACCTTAATTTGCAATTTTGGTTAGATTTCTGAATGTATCTTATCTTTAGGTTTCGAAACTTCGAAAACTTGATGAGTCAAATTGGTGATGCGGATTTGAGCATCAATCTGTCTATTCCTCACCTGAGATTTTGGGTATCGATTATTAGTGTTTATCTTTGACCAGGGTCGATGTAACTATCTTCACTAACAACTAGAAGGGGTCTTGTTTCGATTCGTCATGCTTGAAATAGATTAGACGCGTCAGCAGAAGCATCGGCATCGCGAAACGTCAAGCGCAATGCATTTTACATTGCTGACAAAAATGTTGAGCAGAAGACTTGGCATTCAGCATATTTGTCAGCTATGAAATTCTGCCGATGCTGCTGCTGACGCGTGTAATCTATTTCAACTATCAGTGATAAGATGCTACAGAGTAATTACGTGCGAGGATGGGTACTCTAAGGATTGCATTGCGTGCGTGCGTGCGTGTTGGGAAGATGAGCGATAATTGGGAGGGTTTGATAAACGAACCAGCAAGAATATCCCTTTTTTCTTCGTTGGCTCCTTATACTGCTCCATGGCGTCGCGTCGCTCCTGTCTCTGGCCTTCCAAAATCGCATTTACCGGATATGTGCATTGGGTCAACGGATCCGGTAGATCAAAATGAAGGAGTGCAGATGAACCTACATAACTCGTAAGTTTGCCTGAGATAATCTACTTGCCTCTTTATTTAGACATCGAACTAGGACGTATCCAGGAGCTCTTGGTTTGCCATGAATCCATCAAAGTGCTTGTGGATAAGCACAAACTTCTCTTCTACAATAGTAGCAACCCCAGACCAACCCCAAGGTAAACCAAGAACTCTATTCGCCGTAACTTGGCTCATCGGATCTAATAGTTTTCGGATGGATGAGCTTATCTTCTTCGAGTATTTATCTCAATTCCCCAATGGAACAGACGGTATTCGCATGGAACTTTTGAAAGCGGATATTCTCCTTCCCCTGATCCAAGAGTGTTTGTCATTCAAGACTACCTCAAGAATGGAAAAAGGGCGTAATTATTAAAATCCCTAGGATTGGAAATCTCAAGGATTGTAATAATTGGCTGATTACCAAAATAATCTTGGTCCGGATCAAGAAAACCGTCTAAGGTCTCTAAGCAATGAACAAACTGGTTTCCGTGAGAGTTTCTTATGTAGGGATCACGTCAACACCCTCCGAATTATAATTGAACAATCCGCTGAATGGAACTCCTCGTTACATCATGTGTTCGAGAAGGCGTTTGTCAGCGTTGACCCGGGCTTATATCTGGACAGCCTTACGTAGGAGAGGCATACCAGAGAAACTTATTTCCATCATAAAGGAGTCCAATGTCATGTCTTGCACAAAGGCGAATTGTCTAGTTCTTTTGAGGAGTTCTTTTAATGGAGGTTATATTTGATTACCACGGCTGTTCCTTATTACCATCAACAAAGTTATCTGCGTCGCTCTTGGCTACCATAAAAGACAGGGTATCAGATGGAAATTATTTGCATCTTACCATCAGATCTGGACTACCCGACGAAATTTGCCTTCTCTTAAAAACACTAGATCATCTGGCTCTAATGATGGATGCTTTGCAGCGTGAAAGTCGAAGTGCTGCTTTAAAAATGAATGCCGCAAGGAGCCTGAGCTTTATATCAGAGGGGCAAAGCACAATTTCTATCTCCGGACAACCGATAGAAAAAGTCGAGAACTTTACCTTGGAAACGTAGTGATAGCGGATGGTAGGGCTAATGTCGATGTAGAGTCGCAGATTTTTCAGTTTGACTCTTCTCTGGCAGAACCACAACATCTCCAGAAATACCAAACTCCGGATCTTCGAAAGCAATGTAAAATCTGTACTTTATATGGGCGAATGGTGACCAGTAACATTACAACCAAACTGCAAACTTTCGTGAATTTGTGCCTACAACGCCTCCACCGAGTTCCCTGGCCTGGCCTGAGGTAATATCTAAAGACGACCTCCTCGTAATTACTGGCCAAACTAGGATATCCATCGACATCAGTGAAAGTGGCAGTGGATAGGTCACACACTTCGAAAAGAGCCAAAACAACATTGCAAAACAGGCCAGCCTCTAGATTGGAATCCTCATTACATTGCAAAACAGCTCTAGGGAATCCTCATGGAACCGATTCAAGCTGTCGTGTGGGCCGACCCAAAAATACATGGAGTTCTGATGAGCCAGAGTGAAAATCTATATGCAAATTGTGAGACCAGCTAAAGCGATAGCTGCTAATAGGCAGAGGCAGAAAAGAAGCGTAGTCAATGCTCTGTCCCACTAGGGATTAAAAGGAACCAAAGATAGACAGCAAAACTTTGTATGAAACAAACTGCTGTATTAGTGAAAAAGAGCAAAGACCAATTCATACTATCACCTCCTCCCGAAGCTTAGTTGGAAGTTAAACATAGAAAAGAGATCGGCATCATTCTTGGCATCACAGAATGTATGTAAACATGCCCGAGGCGTCAAGAAAGTTATGGCCATTCTATGACTGCAAAATGGCGTTTGTGATTGAGACTGTGATGTCGTAAAGATATCGTCAGACTTACATGAATTATTCCCGCATATTGGGCAATAGAGGGGACCATGCAGCCAGGCTGGGTTGCAGTTGTGATAATGTAGATCAGATTGAAAATGTAACTAATCCCATCCCATTACCGCACGTAAGGGCTGTGCATTTTTTAGGAGCCAAAAGGTTGCGTTGGCAAAAATAACGGATCTGTTTCACTTACTATATTGCTCTGGGACTCTAGACGCCTCTCTACACTTGGGCTTGTTCTGGCCTGTCTCGCCGTAGTCACCTCTTTTATCAACCAACTGGTAACATCCCGACAATGCAATTCTTTAGTCGAATCAAGTCGCAAGCCTGAATGTGTCGAATGAGCAATAGCAACAACAGCGCATTGTATGAGTATGTACATAAATCCAACACAATCGATTAAGAAGCAGACTAAGTTTCAATACGGTTGTAACCGGATGTGAAATTGGTGAAGCGGTTGTGCTTGGCCGTTTGTCATGAGTAAACGGGGAGGATTGCGTCGTCAACAACCATAATTGAATGTATACAAATGGTCCGGACAAATCAACCCTTGGGGCAATCATATACCAAAAACCATAGATGAATAGGAACTTGTGGAAGTAATTCTCTTTTAGTGAATTCCAATATTGTTTCTTGCAAATCAAGGCTGAGACATTACCACCAGAACTGTCTACGTATGCTTACACCGCGGGCACCGCCAGGAGTTAAGGTCCATCTAGATTAGACGCCAAATGGCTGCGTGTCCAAAAACTGGCATCACGAACAGCCATTTGGCTGCTACTTAGCATCTATACTAGAAGCCAAATGGAGACAGAAAATGACAAACCCAAAATTTCATTTTGGTGATTTTTTTAAATTTAATTATCAAAATCGGACTCTGCGCGATTGAATTATTACACGGCCATTCAAGGATTATTAAATTTCACACAAAAGAACGAACAAAAGTTGCAAAATTGTCACTTTGAATTGATAAGCGGTTGGTTGAGTTGCCATATTGAATATCAAAACTGGACTGGACAACAGCCATTTGGCTGCACGTGACGCCATTTGGCGACTAATATAGATGGACCTCAAGGAGGAAGAACATTTTTTCCAAATTGCACTAAAAATCAATTGTCCACTAACCGCAATCACCCACTGTACTTCTCTTGGCCATTTTTTGACAGCCTCGATTCTAATCGGACACGACGACGTGACGACCATCATTTCTCTTTTGCAGCAAAATGGAGTCGTCGTCGTATCGCTGGTCCGTCATTTCCTGTTGACGATCGTGTGGGCTGCTGGCTGTCAATTCTATTTTCGGCGCCCCAATTGCAGTCGTCGTATCGTGCGTTTATGAAGTGAAATTTCTCTCTCTTTCCGCAAGTTTGTGTCGTGCCCCGCATATGGAATTATCCACATTCGTTCCGCCATAAAAATTTCTGAACGTTCGTTGTCCCGCCCCGGGTACTTGTGTACGCGTAAAATACTTTTTTGAGACCTTTTTCTTGTTGCCAAGCCAAAAGGCTGTTGTGCATTGAATATTGAATTCACTCGCTGTCCCTCATTTGTAGACTGCGTTATTACGCGTGGTGGCCCCAAAAATTGTACAGTGTGAAGGCAGACGAAAAAAAAAGAAGAAAAAATCGACAGCAGCAACAGTGCATTTGCATTGTGCATTGCACAAGTGAACGCGAGACGAGAACCAGTATAGAGTCTCGAAAGGAAAGTTGGCGCGCGTAATTTCTTTCGGACATGGCGGCAAAGACGAATTCCACGAAGACGGCCCGAATCAAAGTGTGTTTGTAAACATTTTCTCTTGTCTTGCAGTGTTTATGGCCGAGTTTTGATTTTGGCTCGGTCGTGTGGACACGAAATCCAAAAGTTGCGAAGAATTGAAATTTGGGGCCACTTCGTGGTCGACTCTTCTGTGTGCAGTTCTTTTTGTATGTGGTGAAGTGTGCGCGTTCGTGAACGCACCACACAAGACACGATCAAGTGACAAGTCGCCGGAGCACTTCGCGGCGTTTCGTCGAAACAAGGTGGAGAACGTCAAAGTGGTGGCCGTGTCACGTGGTGACAGATGTAGGGTAAGTTGGCCAGTTATCGGACAACTTGTTTGTTTGTGTGTCGGATGGTGATGAATGTTGACCTCCGGATGCCGATAGAGAGTGGTGGTACGGGTGGTGCAAGCAATTGGACCCTTTTGTCTAATTGGACGGAAGTTGTAATGGAGAGCGATGGCTGGTAATCAATGAAAATTTCAATGCTGGTAGGGAGGGGTCATTGAACGTGCACTGTGACGAATAATGTTATCAGCAGAGAAAATTGTCTCCAAATGTGTTTTCGAGCTGATAAATGTAATTTGCTGTAATCAGGTTTTAAAATATGGAACTTGCAGCTCCAAGATGCTGACTGGTTTTGTTTTTCACAGAACAGACCACTTTGTTCTTTTTTTTTTTTTTAGAGATTTTAATCATATTTTCGCATTTTGTCTCAGGTGCAAGACGCCTTCTTCCATGGTCCTCTGGGGGCAAAAATCGCTTGCGGGTAGGTCATTTCATTTTTGATAGGACATTTGGAAGAACCACGGCCGCCTGATTCATCTCATCCTTAGAGAAAAATCCACGTCAAGAAACCTGGGTTGAAGGTCTCGAATTGGAAGGATGCAACTCAACGACGACCCCCAAACGAACAACTGATTTCTCTTTCGAAACCTAGATTGTACGCTCTCTGAATAGGCCGGAACCCTTCAGAGCCGTCCTGGATCAGGTCGAGAAATACAATCTCAGCATAGTTCAGGATGCAAATTGACTTAAAAGCCAGATTAACACCATTTTCTCAATTGGAAAACATACGGGCCACAGTTGGTGTAGCGTTTATCGTGAACAATTGACTGACGCCGCACGTCATCGACTTTAATATCATAAACAAGCGGCTGTGTATGTACAATTCCCAGTTTTTCAATCTCTGGCTTATCAATGCGCATGTCCCCACTAAAGTTAAAGAAGATGCGGTTAATGTTAAAGTTCTACAATCGCATAAAAACTCTCTTCAACACATCATCATCAATGTGGCACGATAGCCCGACGTCGGGCCTTGGCCGCCTGAATCGTTGACCTCCAATTGTCGCGGTTACGTGACCTTGTCCTCCAGTTTCGGAAGCCCAGCAGCTGGTGGGCGTCTTCACCTACGGAGTTCTCCCAGCGAGCTCTCGGTCGTCCACGCAACCTCGCTCCGTCAATTCGTTGTGCGTTCATAACTTTCTTTGGCATGCGGTTGCCGTCCATCCGTTGTACATGCCCCGCCCATTGCAGACGTTGAAGCTTCACAATTTTCGATACTTCCAGCTCATCGTACAATTGATACAACTCATGGTTGTATCGGATACGCCATTGGTCTCGCTCGCGAACGGCCCCGAAAATTCGCCGAAGGACCTTTCGTTCGAATCGGTCTAGCAAAATTTCGGAGGCTTGGGTAAGGGTCCATGTTTCGCAGCCATAACATAGCACGGGTCGGATGATCGTTTTGTACACGCGGAGCTTCGTGTTCCTGTGCGCAAGTTTCGAATTAATTATAGGGAGGACCGAGAAATATGTCTTATTGGCTAGTTGTATCCGTCGCTTAATTTCGTCGGTTTCGTTGGCGTCCTTTGATAAGTTACAACCCAGATAGTTGAAGTTGTCTACATACTCGATATTAAGGTCCCCCACTGTGATGCTTGAATTTGCTGGCGTCCTTGTTTTCGATTGCATCATGGCCTTTGTTTTGCTTTCGTTGATATGTAGTCCAACTTCCTTTGCGGCGTTATTGAGGTTATGCAGGAGGCTTTCTGCATCACCGAACCTTCGAGACATGATGTTGATATCGTCGGCGTACGCTACTAATTGAGTCGACTTGATGAGTAGCGTTCCGCTGCTGTCCATATTCATGGCTCGAATTACATACTCCAAAGCCAGGTTGAAGAGCGTCGGCGCCAGCCCGTCGCCCTGCTTGAGTCTAGTACGAGTTTCAAATAGGTCAGTGAGTCGGTTCTGCACTTTGACCTGCGAGACGGTATTAGTCATCGTCATCCTTGTGAGTCGCACTAACTATGCCGGTATACCAAAATTCAGCATAATGTTGTACAGTACACTTCGGTCGATACTGTCGTATGCCTGCTTGAAGTCGACAAAGATTTGTTATACGTCGATGTTGTATTCCCAGCACTTTTGGAGTAGTAGCTTCACTGTGTAAAGCTGATCGGTCGTTGAACGACCAGGTCTGAAGCCGCCTTGATACTCGCCAATGATTTGTTCTGCGTACGGATTGATTCACTTTTCAAGAATTTTTGATAAAATCTTATAGGCCGTACAAACTAATGATATGCCTCTGTAATTCTCACACTTCAGCTTGTCACCCTTTTTGTGGATTCGGCAGATTATGCTTTTGCGCCAATCTTCGGGGATTACCTCGTCGTTCCATATTTTCAGCAGTAGCACAGTAGCACAGCAGTAGTACAGCGTTGGTCAGGCACGTTCCACCATGCTTCAGCAGTTCTGCTGGGATCTCGTCAGCGCCGGGCGCTTTATTATTTTGGAGCGACTGTATGGCAAGACTCACCTCCTCTACTGTCGGGGGTAGAACGGGAGGGCCTGTTTCGGCTAACTGCTCAAGAGCTAGCTCCGCGGGGGATGTTGATGATGCATTGAGGAGCTCTTCAAAATGCGAGGCCCATCGTTTGTTGACGCTTTCGATGTCGCTGATGATGTTACCATCCTTGTCCTTACATAGGCTTGTCCTGGGTTGATATCCGTTCTTAACATTATTTATAAGTTTGTACGCCTGTCTAGTGTTCTTTCTGGCTAATCTTTGGTTTATTTGCTGTAACTGCTCGTCAAAATGTTTGCGTTTCTTACGTCTAATTAACTTATTAGATACTCGCCGAAGCTCGTTATATCTTTCTTTCTTGGCTCGGGATGCGCGTTGTGTGTATTGGCGATAGGCTTCATTTTTCGCCTCAATCGAGGCCCTGCATTCGTCGTCGAACCAGTCTGCTCGTCTGCGCCGGCCTTTATAGCCCACGACCTCTTCTGCGACCCCCTTGATGCTGTCTTTGAGCTCCTCCCAGAACTCATGGATGCCTAGATTATTGATGTTATCAAGCATGGGCGACAGTTTTTCCTCAAGTGCTGTAGTATACGCAGCCGCCGTGGCATCATCAATCAAATTGTCAACCTCGAAGATCTTGGCAGGGTTGATTCTCGTTAGGTGCACCGAAGAGATTCTGCACCTGTAGGTTGTCTTCACCAAATAGTGGTCGCAGTTGGCTCCTCGATAGGATCGAACATCTAGGACATAGAAGCCCATCTCTTGCTGATCAGTACGTGGTCTGGTTCACGGTGTGTTCATCTGGAGACTTCCAGGTCTGCTTATGGATTCGTCGATGAGGGAAGCATGTAGAGCTTATGACCAAGTTTCTGCCGCTCGCGAAGTCGATAAGTCGCTGACCGTTGCTGTTGTTTTCGTCGTGGAGGCTATGACCACCAGTTAGGCCTGTTCCAAAAACCGGGATCCCGGTACAAAACCGGTGTTCACTTGGTACCGGACCCGATATTCTAAAGTACCGATATCCCGTTTTTTTTGGTACCGAGTTAAAAAACCGACCAACGAGTCGGTTTTTTGGTACCGAGTTAAAAAGAACGATTCACTTCAACCATGAGCCGGTTTTTTTCAGGTTTTTTGGTACCGGTTTTTTACCCGGTACTCAAAAAAACCGGCTCATGGTTGAAAAAACCGTCGGTACTGAAAAAAACCTGAGTCGGTTTTTAACCCGGTACTCAAAAAAACCGGCTTATGGTTAAAAAAACCGTCGGTACTGAAAAAAAAAACCTGAGTCAGGGAAACCGCTTGTGGTACCGGGTATTGAAAAAAACCGGAACCCGGTACTGAAATCTCGGTACCGAACAGGCCTACCACCAGTAGTTCCCCTATGCCAGCTTCCGACTTTGGCGTTTAAGTCTCCTAGCAGCATCTTGACGTCGTTTGATGGAAGTGAGTCGAAGAGTGTTTCTAGGTCGTTGTGGAACTCGTCCTTAATCGCGTCTTCTTTTACTTCTGTAGGGGCATGCGCATTAATGATCCAGAGATTAGCGAAACGGGTCTTAATGCGGATCGCACATAGCCGCTCGTTGATGGGTTTGAAGCCGATAACGTGGTCCTTGAGCTGCTTATTCACGATGAAAGCTACTCCAAACTCCTTGTTGCCCTCCTCTTTACCACTCGTAAAAATAGTGTGTGAATTGAGGTCGTTAATCTCGCTTTTGAGCCATTTAGTTTCCTGGATTGCAACTATGCTCAGCTTGTATTGTTCTACCTGATCCAGGAGGGCCCTTAAGGCCCCCGGTCTATTCAGGGAGCGTACATTCCAGGATCCGAAAGAGTAATCAGTTGTTCGTTTGCGGGGTCGTCGTTGTTTTGTATCCGTCCAATCCGAGGCTTTTGTTTCAGGTTTCTTGACTTGAAGTTTTTCTTAGGATGAGTTGTCGGCACATCGCTAAACCATGACAGGGTTTAATCGTTTAGTAAAGGCCATCTCTGTCGTGCTCTGTGGCCGTGATCGTTCGATCGCCACTCTGTGAAAAAGACACTCATAGAGAAACGAGTTTCCAAACTCGGCACGACTCGTCGCAAGTTTATTATTCAGAAGAAGATGATAAGAAATATTCTTATCGTAGAATAATAAACTAACAATGCGACTAGGAAGTGGTATGGCTGACAACCATATCACACTCCGAATTCAGTTATCTTTGTAACGTTGATGACTACACACGGTAGTCATCAACGCACCATGCTCCACTAGGAGTTACGGTAATCGAGAGAGAGAGAAAGGCCATCATGGGCATGCCTCGAAGATGCTGCTTTCGTGGTTGAGTTAGACGTTTTCTGTAATCTATCACGTTAAGTAACCTGAGACGCTGCAGATGTAAATACAGCACTCAGGCGCAGCGGTGCTTCTTCCAAATGTCGCATCGGATGATTTGACTTAGCCGTTAGAGGTTTTACCCACTACCGTTACCAGGGGGCGCCCGCGCGGAGGACACATGGAGAAGTCTTTTGCCCCCCAATATTCAACACACTTCCATCAAAAGACGTCAAGCTACTTACTGCTGGGCGATGTTCGGCGTCAAAGTCCGCAATGAAGGTTGCCATAGGGGATTCGGTCTGGCAGCTCCACTGAGGAGATTTGTGAACTGTTTTCAACGTATTTTGCTAGTACTTTCCACCGATCTTCGAGTACATTAGCAAACGTTTCCAATCGAGCAAACCAATTCATAGCACATCCTTCCCTACCACTAATTACTCCTGATTCGGTCAGTCAATTAATTATGTCCTTGGCAATAAATCGTCCTGTGGACCTGAAGGTCTTTCGAACACTTTTTTGAAGAAGGTTAGGATTGGGATTTCTAGTCCGCTTTCAATAATATTCAATAAAAGTATCCGAGAGTGTATCTTCCCAAGTCAATGGAAGACTTTCTTTATAGTACCAATTCCAAAAACTCGGGACCTTAATCTTGCATCAAACTATAGACCGGTTGCGCTGTTATCATCTTGCTCGAAACTGTTAGAACGTATTGTGTACAATTATATTGATGACAATTTTGTTCAACTAATATGCTCTTGTCAACATGGTTTCCGTAAGAAAAAATCCACGCCCACAAATCTGACTGAATTTGTCGATTTCGTCGCAAACACTTTTCACAAGCGTCTAGAGGTCCATACAATATATACGGATTTTTCTTAGGCCTTCGATACGGTTAACCATGTTCTGCTACTAAACAAACTTCGTGGACTTAGCTTTCCTCCTTGGCTTTAATAACGTTACTTCTTCTGAATTTTCAGCAACATCGGGAATACCTCAAGGGTCTATCCTGGGACCTTTCCTTTTTTCATTTTTTGTGAATGACCTACCGGCTGTTCTTAGAAACCGATGTCTTTTGTACGCAGATGACTGCAAAATTTTCACCACTGTTTCACGCCTAGAAGACTGCCTTTCGTTGCAGGCCGATCTGGATTTATTATCTTCCTGGTGTACCTCCAATGATATTTTTCTTAATGCATCAAAGTGTTCGGTAATGGTCTACTCATTGAAGATTTCTCCAACATCATATTCATATTCAGTCAATCTGGCTTTAAAAAATGTTGACTCGATCACAGACTTAGGAGTTGCCTTTAATTCTAAGCTTCATTTTAACGATCACTATGAAAATATAATAAAAAGGGGCTCGAAGCTCTCAGGCTTTGTTCTTCGTTGTACTAGTGAGTTTCGTTCTGTAAACAGTGCTGTAAGATTATTTGTTTCCCTTGTTCGTAGCGTTTTAGAATACGCTTCAATTGTTTGGTCCCCGACTGCTGGTGGGTCCACTGACACCTTAGAGCGGGTTCAACGAAGATTTACAAAATCATTATTTTTTAAGTTTAATCTTCCTTACCTTCCTTACCCAGAAAGACTTAATTACCTTAAGATTCTTTCCCTAGAAAAGCGAAGAACTTTTCTTGAACAATGTTTTTTATACAAGATTTGCCGCGGATATCTGCATTCTAGTTTGACAGATAGAATTAATTACAGAATTCCATCATATCACACACGATCAAATGCCATTTTCAATCCTCCATTTACCGATCTTGCCCTCTTTGCGAATTCGCCTTTAATTAGAATGATGAGAACGTATGACTATGGAGATTGGACCTCTACCCTCTTCTATTTCAATCTTTAAAAATATTCTTTTGCAAAAACTTTGATTTTGCTGCTTAATTTGAATTTCTAACGTAGTGTTTTTAGTTTTGAAAAAAATAACAGAAACTTGAATTTTTTCTTGTAGTCTTATGTTAATCTCTATAACTTACTGTTGTAATTGGATATTTTATCTGTTCAGTATTTTCGAAATAAATAAATAAATAAATTATTGGACGTCACAGCCTCCATGAAGAATGTAGTGATAACGACCAACGACAAATAGACTTCGCGACCGGCAGAAATCTTGTAATTAGTCCTACGTGCTTCCCGCATCGACGCATCCGCAAGCAAACCTGGAGATCTCTAGATCAACATACATACTATAAACCAAATCGGCCACATCCTTGTCTGCAAGATATGGGCATCGAGCATAATGGACGTAAGATCCTTTCGTGGAGCAAACATCGATTCAGACTACAATAATGGTGAACGTGACTTAAAGGTTTGGCATTTCTTCCATGCATCACTCGAGATTCAATCTGGTAAACATTTTTGCGGTTGACAAATTAACGGAAGTTGCACCGGTGGTTGTTTACACGGCCTTCATTGAGTTCCCATGCTAAACGACATCACCAACAAAAGCGCCCTTGAGATCTGGAATGAACTGGGAGGACCTTAAGAGTTGGTTGTCCTACGAGTCAACTTTTTGCATTAAGCCTTGTTTACGACACGAGGGCTGATGATGAAACTAACTAAGGAGTATCTACCAGGCATCCCATTGCAGGCCCCAGCGTGGTTATTAGCACTTCCATGAGCAGTAATCCACTGGGTCCTCGCCCTACGAAGGAAGCCTCGTCAAGAGTTTCCTCATTTGAAGCCGCTTCTAAGTCCGGGGTTTTTGGTGAAGCCAGGACCCAATCGAAAGAACGTCGCCACATCAAAGAGTGACGCGCGAGCGATTAATAATGCTTTTCGTGTCCGCGACTTTATCCTCAATATCGATGAGTCGTAGAGGACCGAGAAGCAGAAAGAATCGCTCACGTGTGCTCTTAGTGTGATAGCCAGTCTTCCCAAGGAAAAGCAAATCGTCAAACGACAGCGCTCGTCGGAAGATCTGGTCGAGGGCCAAAAAAGATTTAAAGTCGGCAAGATAAATCCGGCTCCCTCATACGCAGAAGCGGCAAGGAGTTGGATAGAGATGGCTATCGTCGACCGCAATGACGCTGATTGCGGCTTATCTGTAGAAAGATGGGTTATTGTCGAGGGCTTCCTCACCATAAACTTTCAATCTGTCATGGAGGCCTTTCCAGGGCCGTCTCCAGTGTGTGAAGATGGAGGTTGGTTTCAGAGTTGTGTGTAACTAATGAAGTTCGCGGACGAGAGATCAATCTCTATGTTTAAATTTGCCATCACCATGGCTGGAGAAATTTGGCCTGGTGCCAAATTAGAGGTCATATCGAGAGAGGATTTCCCGTCTCGACCGAGGGCCCGTGTGTGGCTTCCTCCCTTGGTGTCCGATAAGGACTAAATCTTGCGCTTTATACAAATGTGCAACCCAAATATTCCTACAGCTGATTGGCGAATCGTCAAGCTGGAAGATCCTGTCAATAACCGAAGGGGTGCGGTTATGTTGATAAATACACCCTCTTTAGCTCCTCTCACCAAATCAGGTGGGGTCGTGAGCTTTGGTTTCTTGAATCTGAAACTCAGGGTTTATAAGGGCGATGTAAAAAAGGCGAACAAGCCCGTTTCCGCACCCGTTGAGCGTGTGGAAGATGTCGCCTCAGAAACTATCTGCATGGATTCCGCGGCCTGTATGTCTGGGGATGGTGGTGGATGACGACCCTCTGCTCAGACTTGGCTGCTTTCAACACTGCGTCTGCACCGTCTCCATTTATGGACTCTCACGAATCCGGAACGGATGAGGAGAATGTCACGGTGGTGGAGAGGACATAATGGTGAAGTTCCTACAGATCAACTTGCACCATTCAAGAGCAGCGTCAGTTGCTCTCATGCATCGTTTATCCCAGGGTAAAGACGATATCGTTTTTATTCAGGAACCCTTAGTGGCACGAGATCTGATCAAGGGTCTAAGGTGTTCCGAATTTACTATTTTTTACGTTTTAGGACAGGGTACACCGCGATCCTGCGTTCTTTGCCTAATTATAGTGATAAAGATTTTGCTTTAGTCTGCCTGGAGCTACAAGGTAAGGTGTACTGGGCTGCCTCGGTATATATGGCTTATGATGGTACTCTACCTTCTCCCAATTTAAAAGAAGCTATTGCGGCAGCAAAGGCTTCAGATACCAGTGTAATCCTCGGGTGTGACTCTAACGCACATCATATAGTCTGGGGTAGTACGGACACAAATGAGCGAGGTGAAGTGCTTCTCGAGTACCTTTTGGGTACCAATCTTCTAGTTTGCAATGTAGGTTGTGAGCCTACTTTTATTACTAAAAACCGACAAGAGGTTTTGGACATCACGTTAGCATCAGAGGATGTAATTCATTTGATCAAAGACTGGAGAGTCTCGTCGGAGCACTCTTTCTCGGATCACCGGTATCTACAATTTAGCCTAGCAGAGCACCCGGACGCGATCCCGCACACAGTGAATCGCAGAAGGACCGACTGGTCTAGGTTTCGAACTGCTCTCGTCGAAGAGTTGCCATCCCTACCTAACCTGCCAGACAATGAACAACAGCTGGATGAAATGGTAAATACTTTTACGGCAGCTATGAGAGCAGCTGTATCTGAATCGTGTCCTGTCACTTCTTTTCCTGGCAAGCGAAAACCATCATGGTGGAGTAGCAGATCTCCGAGCTAAGAGTCGTGAGCAGAAGAAGCTTCAACAAAGCCAAAGCTTCGAGGATGGAGTCAGATTGGACCTCCTATAAAAAACATCTCAATTCTTTCAAAAAAGAGGTAAGATCAGCTAAACACAATGCATGGAAAAACTTCTGTCAAAGTATCGAAGGGGCCTCCGAGACCTCTAGATTTAGGAAAATGATGGCATCAAATCCATCTATTCCCAGCTTCCTTCAAAAGGAAGACGGATCGTGGACGTCCTCGAGCCTTGAAACTATTGAGTGTCTGCTGGACGCTAATTTCCCGGGAAGTTCGATAACATCCCCACCTGAAGATCCCTCGAGTATCACAATGCCGTGTGACAGTGAATCTATTCTATCTCGCGAGAAGATATTATGGGCTATTTCTAGTTTTGAGCCCTTTAAATCGGCTGGACCTGATGGAATCATTCCTGCGGACTTGCAGCAATGCTTAGAGACAACCTATCCATGGTTAGAAAACATACTTACAGCCTGCCTTGGTTTAGTATATATTCCCCGCATATGGAGAGAGGTGCGAGTCACGTTTATTCCGAAGACAGGCAGAAGCTTGCACGCACGACCTAACGATCTTAGGGCAATTAGTCTCACTTCAACTATGCTTAAGCTACTGGAGCGACTCGTTGATATTCATGTACGAACTATCGTCCCACCACATCTCCTTTCAATGGTTCAACATGCTTACTGGAAGGGGAAATCAGTGGATACAGCTCTGCACTCGATACATTGAAAAATCTCTTTATCGAAAGGAATACACAATGGCTGTATTCTTAGACATTGAAGGCGCCTTTAATAATATCAGAGCCAGGGCGATTATCGAAGCACTTCGGCGAGTCCATGTCGATGGGTCCATTTGCAAACTCGTAAATACGCTATTAACGTCTAGACGCGTGCATACCACACTGGGCTCGTCGTCTGCAAGTAGGTATGTGTGTAGTGGTACTCCACAAGGAGGTATTCTATCTCCCCTACTCTGGAATATAGCAATTAATCAGTTGCTTGTGGATCTTGAGAAGACTGGTTGCAAAATCATTGCATACGCTGACGATGTCGTAATTGCTGTTACGGGTAAGTTCCCGGAAGTGCTCAGTGGGCTTCTGGAGAACGGCCTGTCTATTTTAACAAACTGGGCAAATCTCAGTGGGGTTGGAATTAATCCATCTTAAACGGAGTTAGTGCTCTTTACTAGGAAACGCACTATTCCTTCTATTGACCCTCCCATGCTACAGGATAGGCAACTTACTTTTGCTGAAAAGGCTAAATTCCTTGGACTGTTGCTCTTGCTCGATAGGAAGCTCAGCTGGAAACCTAACATTCAAGAGAGGGTAAATAAACCAACTATAGCACTATATTCGTGCAGGAAAGCAATAGGAAAAAGTTGGAGCCTGCAACCAAAAATATTGCATTGGATCTACATTGCTATCGTACGACCCATTCTACTGTACGGTGTATGCGTATGGTGGTCGGCACTCAGTAAAACAACTTATTATAGCTTGCTGACGAAAGTACAAAGAATGGCTTCTATTGTCATAACTGGAGCGCTTCGAACTACTCCTTCCGCTGGCCTTGACGCTGTGCTCAATCTGCTACCGCTAGATCTATTCGGCCAACAAATGGCTGCTAACACGGCACTACGCTTATGTGAAACAGGTCAGTGGCAAACCCTGGAGTACGGTCACTCAACGATTCTACAAAACTTTAACCTCCAGTCTGAGACTGACTACACTAGTCCCAAGTATGCTTTTGACAAAAACTATGTTTGTCTGATTCCGTCGAGGGATCACTGGAATAACAATACACCCCTGGCTACGGGATCGTTGGTTTTTTACACTGATGGTTCTAAGACGGATGAAAGAGTCGGTATTGGAGTCCACTCGGACGGACTGGACATTAACCTGACACACTGTCTACCTGGCCACTGTAGTGTCCTTCAAGCGGAAATTACTGCAATTATGGTTGGAAAATCATATAATCACGATGAGGGATACGCATTAAAGTTCCCTTCACGGACCGCATGATCTGCGTGATGTGAGCCCACTATTGCTCAACAAATAAATTGCCAGCACGGGCTGGTTCTCGGCTTAGGTGTCAACTGTTACGGTCGTTTCAATCGGTGGTATCACAATGGACCTATTTTTGGTCTAAGTGTGCTAAGTGGTTGATCACTTAGCGACCCCTTTTACCTAACCTAACCATCTACCAGGCAGAATCGTTTTGTCGTTTAAGATCGTCGTCCTCAGCAAGCTCTAAGAGATTCTACTTCAGTCTGATTTCTAGCCTAGGGCATGAGAGATAGTCCCGATTTTAAATCTAATACAGTGAACCCCCCATACTCGTGGTCCCTCATTTGCGTATTCGCTGCCTTGACATCTGTGCATCCTTTACTCCAATCCTCCTGATCGGCTCTTCGTTGCGCGTTAACGTCGTTAATGCTCCTTCCTCAATCCTGGCCTTCTTCTTTCGGATAAGGTTCGACATCACGACGTGGGACCTATCCGTTCTTTTTGGCCTGTTTCGATCATGTATGCTTGCTCCTTTTGGAATCTCTCCTTGCTCAGCGGAACGATGTAAAGGCCGTCATTTATGGAGTGGAATGGCGCCATGTTCTGCGAAATGGAATGGTTCGAGTTAGAGGGGATAGTCTGCTGAGTGTGAGTGGGTTTTCGATATATATCAAACTCAATTCCACCATTTTTTTCTGATGACTTTGAGGCCCAGGAATTGCAGCTCTCCGTTGTTCTCCGTTTCCATCGTGAACTGGATTTTCTTGTGAGCCTTGTTCAGATTGCTCAATTTTGCAACTTTTGTTCGTTCTTTTGTGTGAAATTGAAAAATTCATGAATGGCCGTGTAATAATACAAACGCGCAGAGTCCGATTTTGATAATTAAATTTAAGAAAAAAAAACACCAAAATGAAATTTTGGTTATGTCATTTTCTGTCTCCATTTGGCTGCCAAATGGCTGTACGCGATGCTAGTTTTAGGACGAGCAGCCATTTGGCGACTAATCTAGATGGACCTTTAGAATTTGTCCCGGAAAGTGAGATAGCTCTGTCCTGCACAACTTTGCTACTCAAGACTGCCTTGACATCAAACGATGCCAGCCGCACGTCTGGTGAAATTGAGCCTGCGTTGTTGAGCTTGGCGATGAGATACTCCCTGTTCGTCAGACTCCTTGTAGAACCGCTTCCATCTAGACCATCTTGAACCTCTGGAGTAGCCATTTTGCGATGTTTTGTTGGTAGCTGCCACGATTTCCCTGCACTTGTTTCCGAACTTGTCCACTTTAGGTACGCCTTTTATCCTTGGCTGGGCAGGTTTGGTATTCGCAGTTTGGACGGCTGATCGATGATGGAAGTGCAATCATTCAACTTCTTTTCAACCCTCTTGATGGAGTCTGGAAGGGGATTCGTGTGCAACTCGAATTAACCCCAAGAATTGTATTTTTCGTGCATCGCTGAATCACTCCTTATCCACCACTACGACTGCGTTCCCCTTGTCCGCTCGCAGATACAAGACCCCTCTCTGCTTGAGCTTCTTAACGGTGTTCGACTATGCTGCTCCCATCCTTGATGCCGTTGGATGTTGGTTCGCTACAACCGCCTCCACCTCCTTCCGAATGGCCTCCTTGGTCCCCACATCCTCGAATTGGATACAAGTCGTCGACGACGATGTCCTCAATAAGGAGCTTAGCTTCTTGAAGGGCCAAGTTCAAACCCATGATGAGTAGATCCTCCTGCCTCTTCGTGAAAGTTTGCTTTTACTTGTTGATAACAAAGCCATCAATCCGTTCGACTCGGGCTCTTTGATCCATGTTGGACGTTCCGGTCCTTAGCGCTTCCAGTTTCCCCATTAGTGTGTGGCGTTTTCTTCGACGTTCCCATTGTTCCGCCTTCGCGAGTTTCTCCACTGTTTCCACGACGTCCCCTGACAGTTGTACGCCCTTAGAGTTATGGGACTTAGTTTCCCATTAGATTAGATTAGATTTGTGAAGGGCAAAGGCAACAAGGTTGCCCATACTGTAGATTAGATGAACTCATCCTTCGATAAATCGATTTAGCTGGCACATATCAGAGTGGCGATGTCTTCTTCCAATGGGATCGCAATATCGAAGCATTCCAAGCGGCGCCTAGCTAACCTCCACCACACACAGAGGATATGAGAAGCACTTTTGTCGTCAGCCTCGCAGAAGTGGCAACTGGCGTCGGTGACAATGCGCATGTGTTTTAAATGGCCGTATAGACGGCAGTGCCTCGTTAGGAGCCTGCATATAATCCTAACCTTGTTTCTGTTTAGTTTCATTAGACTAAGGGTGCGTTTGGGTGAGTAGTAGTTTCCCATACAGATGGTTGATGGAGTTCTTCATATGCAACTTCTCCGTGCTTGCCTTCAGCTTGGAGCATCCTGGGATCGATGGTTTGATCCCCAAACGATGCGGCTTCGGCACGACTTTGTGCCTTAAGCATAATCGCAGGGACCGATGTTTTCTTCGTCTGTAAAACAAATTAAAAGAAAAATGTGTTGTTTCCTGGGATTATTATTTTTGGTTGCATACAAAGCCATCTTTATACAAAGCCATCTTTATACAAAGCCCGGAAGCAGAACACGTTCATATACTTAAGCGCCAAATCATAGGCCTGTTCAGATCGAAAATTTACATTGCGGTAAAGGCAAATCGGGTTGGGTCGCGACAAACTTTACACGAAAAGTATTGGTTCCCGGTCGATTTTCGTCGCGAAAAGTGGAATGTGTCGTGAATTAAAGTGTCTAGAATGCAGTGAAAGAACAAAATCCCGACAAAAAGTGAATTTTCCACATGTTTTCGCGATTTTTATCAGAGCAGACACGGTTTTTTTACATGCGCTGTGCTTGTGTTAGTGCATCGTGCAACGTATATACGACATGTTCATAGGCTCGTTTTGTGTGCATGTATTGCTGCTTCCCGGCTTCTAGTGAAGGTGGCTTTGGTTGCATATGATAATTTCGGGCACCACTTCTGTACAGATCATTCCATTCCATTTCCATTCGGTGTTGGCTGGATTTATATATGTACCTGAAAATTGAAAAGTAACCTAAAGTAAAGTACCTAGGGTAAGTGCTTATATATTGTGATTTTAACGCTCCTTCTATCGGTTGGATTCCCTCCGAACGTGAAAACACTAACTCCACTAATAGTCAGTCTTTTTTATCCAAATCTGTTGTCTCTCTCAATTTAACACTGCTCTTACTTGCAACGTTTGTATCCTTGTTATGTCAAACTTGCCAGATTATTATCCTAAATGAATGCCAGTATGTCCTACTACTAAGTACAACTTTCGTAAAGGTAATTATCATTGAATTAGCGCAGAACTAGATACCAACAACTGGGAGTGTATTTTCTCTTATCTAAGTAGTGATGAGGCCATCTCGAAATTTTACCTTCTTATCCAAAATCTTATTGATAATAACCCTAAAAAACTGCCCGACCTAAATATAGTGCTTGTCTCCCGTTCATCAGAGCTGTTTCCGATGCTGTACGGTTAAAAATGAAAGCAAGGGATAAATTGAAGTAGTCGTGCAGGCCCTTCATAGGAGTCTTTTGTATTCGAGCGAACGATAAAGCATAAAGCAGCAAATGTTGCCACGAAAAACTATTTCGGCAACAACTCAATGGATTAAAGCCTTTCTGGTATTACATTCGCTCTTGTAAAGGTTCTTCTGGAGTGCCTATTAATGCCCGCATTGATGATTCAACTGATTTCCCCTCTCTAGATGCTTGTGAGCTATTTGCTAAATTTTTTGCTTCAACTTTCTCTTCCTCTCCTTCGTTCTCATTCTATTCGGAAAATCTTTTTCTTTGTTTGGAGTTCCACAGGGCGGGGCACTCTCTCCCACTCTTTTCAACATCTATATGGTCGGTCTTCCCACACCACCGGAAGGCCATGGGGCTGGATAGTCATAATACGCACATTCCTATTAATCGATGCTTAGCACGATCAAAAGTTTTTTTCAAAAGCAAAAACCTCGCCATCTCAGCGTCGAAATTCCTCATCACATGGTCAGGAGATTTTTAGTGGGCGGTGGATCGAGCAACGGCTGATTTTATTGCTCCGGTTTGGTCGCATAGTTGATGTGCCACTCATTTGAGTAAAATCCAAAATGCTGATCTATGCACAGCCACAGGGTGTCTCCTGCTGTATGCCCACGATCAAATACATCAAAAGACACATTTGATCATTAACTTCCCTTCGATGCACATGAAGATCGCGTTCTGTCTTTTGTAGCTTGGAGTACTGGTTCTCTCTCTACAGAAACGATACACTTTGAGGCGTATAAAGTCCAAAAACACTAGCATTCAGGCACGCTCTATTTTAATTTAACTTCCCACACAACATTTCCAACAAACTGATTTTGTTTTCTAACAACTTCTCCTCTTCTTCCAGACACAGACGCGCGGTCGTATGGTAGTCACATCTGAAGCGGCCGGCAATACAGTTGTATCAGTACCCGTCTCCTTACCCGTTGGCTCACTCATAGCCGGCACAGCTTTCAATGTCATCACGCCGGATCAGCTGCCCCACTTCAAACAGATGCTATGCGTCGATAACGGTTTCATATCAGGCGGTACAGTGGTGGGTGATGTAAACGGCGACCTGAAAGCCACACACATTGTCATTCAGCAACCGACACAAGCACAACAGGAAGCTCTCGCCAACAACAACAATAACAACAACAACACATCAAATCACAACACCAGCGGTCACGATAGTATGAGCGAAAATTCCGGTCAGGTGACACAATCAAACATGAATTGGGTAGATGCCTCGACGCTTGATGTCTTCTCCGTACGTTGTAAGACAACGACGGCTGAACTCTATAAGAATAAGCTCGGCTCGGGCGGCCGGGGTCGTTGTATAAAATTCAAAGAACAATGGTATACGCCAAGTGAATTTGAACAGTTGTGCGGTCGTGGTTCGAGTAAGGATTGGAAACGATCCATCCGGTACGGTGGTCGAAGTTTGCAGGCCTTGATCGATGAGGGCGTACTGACGCCACATGCGATCAGTTGTACGTGTACGGCGTGTTGTGACGATGAATCCAGTAAGTAGTCTACAGCATTTGGCTTGTGAGTTTATCTCTCTACCCAACAATGTTTTGTGTCGTCGTTTCGTTTCGTTTTTGTTTCACACAGCGGCATCGGGACCAGTGCGACTATTCACGCCGTATAAGCGACGAAGACGAAACCAAGTGGATCAGGAGTTGGATTCGGCAAAGAAGAAACGAACTACAGTTGCACAACCGATGAAAACCGAGGAAATAATTTTAACCGACCAAAATATAGTGACTAAGGAAGAGACATGGCAAAATTTGGAGGGAATGGACGGCACGGCTGAGTATTTGGATCAGACGTCGCAGCCGAGTAAGTTTTCTGATTAAAGGTCAATTCACATTTTACAGTCACAATCACGATATAACTGAATCTCTGACAAAATGTAAATTTTTGTGGAAGACACCGGTGACTGTATTGTGTGAATTGACCATACATCTTTGCCCTCTGTCGAACGATGAGTGTCACATTTTTTAGTTTCTATTACAGTGGTCGAGACTTTACCATTCAAACGCTTAGAGACCGTTTACACGAATATGGTAAACGCCACGAATGACTTTAAGCGACTTTACCTAGAAATCAAGGATGTTTACACGAGACAAATAGATCGATTACAACGTGAACGTGATGCAGCGTTGCTTGCCGTGCGAGTTAATACGGATGTGGACGATCCGAATATTGGTCAAATAGGTGGCGCAGAATTGGTCGCTACAAAGAAGGTAATTTTCGTAATTTTACAGTATTCTGCAAAAAAATCCACATACATACTATTGATACAAATACACAATGTCGGGGTAATCTTGGGCACGATTTCAGTATTTGTGGCTTCAATTTTGAGTGATTACATTTCATTATTGTGTGTCTGAAACAAATTGAAATCAAATTTGCAATCCTCATTTTGCAAAATCGTTACGGTTCTCCAGATATTCAATGCCAACATTTGACATTTCTATGAGTTGAAAATTATAATTTACATCGCATCGTTATTAATTTATCAATGTTTGCCTGCTAAGCACCATCTTGATTAACGCATAACGAATTGACGGAGGAAGATGGGGTGGACGATCGGGAGCTCGCTGGGAGTATTCAGTAGGTGAGGACGTTCAACAGCTGCTGGGCTTCCGAAGCTGGAGGGCAAAGTCGCGTGACTGTGGCAATTGTAGGTCAACAATTTAAGCGGTCAAAGCCCGACGTCGAATTATCTTGCCACACTCATGACGATGAAAGACTTTTCTCAATCGAAAGCAGAAATATTTTGAAATTTCCAATCTAAGTACTGAACCATAGAGAAATCAAACTTTGACATTGACTATCTGGAGAAACCTTGTAATTTCGCAAAAAAGGAATACACATTCAAACTTTTCAGACTAACAGTAAGGAAAGGCCATGATCAGAATTGGGTGCCACAGATACTGCAATCTCCTCTGAATGATGCATCCCCAATAACCAGGAGTTCTATCAACTGCAAAATGTACAATGTACAAAATGTCATTGCACATGACATGTATACAACGTATAAGCGACAATCGCCTGCCTATGAAGGTGGTGAATGCGAGATTTTGAGTCTTCAGTGGGCGTCATCCACCAGTGGACTTTCCACCACGACAATTTGATATAAACACTAAGTGTGGCCAAGGCATTGTTTTGGGCTAATATGCAAAATTGGTGAACTATAGGATATGATTGATAATTCGCGCACGGACATTTAAATCATATTGCGTCCAAAAACCGTCCAAAAACGCCCCTTTTACCAACCAACCAACCTTGCTTCTTAGCCGACGATTGAGTCTACTCCATTATCCACAATTTTTAAAACGTCGGAAAAATTGATGCTAATTTGTAGTACAAATTACAAATTCTAAAAAACCCCTGTGCAGTATTCCATGGTTCCTTGATTTTTGGAGTCGTGTTCAATGGCTATGTCCACACCTGTGCATCTTTCGTCTTCCCTACCGTTCCTCTCTCAACGTTGAACTTACCATGGATTGCAGCAAATGACCAGGAGAAATTAATGTCTCATTCTTTCCACATTTGTTCATCATTCGTCGTTAGATATTTGTAGAAACTGTCTGTCTGTCTGAACGCGTAAATTATAAATTTCTTCTTAATATTATGAATAGATTGTGTGTATTGTATGAGCAGATGTCGCAACAACAATGTTCATTTAAAAATTAAATGTCAACACATTTTAGCACTTATCCAACCGCTCAGAAACTAAGACACGCTTATCTCACCTCGCAAACGATCAAAAGATTGAAAATTGAAACAATCTGGACAGGCCTTCCTTCTAATCTTCACAAGAGATGAAATTCATTTTCCCGGATCTCTTCGCGGATTCCTTCAGTTGTTTTAATTTGCGTAAGGCTTAATTTCATAAAATATGTGATCCATCTACGAAGAGATCAGTGAAATTGAAGTTGAGCTGCTCCGAAAAGCAAAAGGCAGCTATGGAAAGCCACTCGAGAATTTCTATGATGATAGTGAGCAACTTTTTTTTACTGGATTTTTTTTTTTAATCCAGAAATGAACTGATTGTTTCATGGGAAAAAATTGTTAGGCATGTATTTTCGACTCTCTACGATATTTTAATAATAATCGTCAGGATCCGGTGTGCCAACCTGTACAAATTAAATTATTAACCTTATGAAATTTCTACGTTAGAAAATGTCGCCGCTAGCGGTTACTGTCTCTGCTCAGCCTCCTGAGAGGTGTTAGGCAGTTGAAATGCTATCTTGGGGCTCGCTATGCCGAAAGGAGTGACAGTGGTAGGTTTTGGTGACGACATAGCTGTCGCAAGAGACCCAGAGTTGGTCGAAGCGGTTACAATCATCAAATTGTCGCTGGAAACCGTTGGATTAGAGCTCGCCGATCAGAAAAATGAAGCAGTCCTGATAAGCGAGCGCAGAAAAAAGTGTTCCCTCAAAATCAGAGTCGGAGAGTGTGTCATAACTTCTAAGCGGGCCGTTAGTTAAACTAAGTTTTGGAGAGCACTTAAAGTATGTAGGAGATTAGGCGGCAACCGCCACTGCGGCTCTAGTAAGAATGGTGCCAAACATAGATGGCCCGAGAACAAGTAGGAGGCTGCTATTGTCGAGGGTGTTAACAACAATCATTATATATGCCTCGTCAGTGCATTACGGTTTGTCTGTAATGCAAAACCCTTAAACGCGATCTATCGTAGGTCTGCTTTGAGAGTGTGTTGTGCGTACCACACCACATCACATGAAGCGGCCTATGTGGTAGCTGGAATGATACCGTTGCCGATTCTCGTGGACGAGATCAGCTGTCGCCAAGGCGTAACACCGGAGATGCACGCATGGTGAAGAAACATTGAAAGGCTTGAATCTATGTGAAGGTGGCAGGTCCGATGGGATGAGGGGCCTCTACTGGCCGATGGACAAACACCCTTATCCCATTTATAGCCATGTGGGTTAACCGAAAACACGGGGATATACAATTTTTGGACAAACACCCTTATCCCAATTATAGCCATGTGGGTTAACCGAAAACACGGGGATATACAATTTTACATGCCCCAATTCTTAACGGGCCACGGAGGGTACCCACAATATTTGCATCGGTTTAAGCTAGACGACTAGCCAGATTGCCCGAGATGCAAGGGAGTGGCGGAGGATGCGAAACACGTCTTTTTTGATTGTCCCAGATTTGGAGATATCCGCAGTCTACTCGAAGCGGAACTGGGAGAAAACATAAGCCCCGAGAATCTAGTGGTTCTGTTGCTGCTATCAGCAAATAACTGGAATTCAGTAAGCAGGAGCTACAGAGGGAAGATGGTAGACGCAAGTTTGCTACCCGTGGTGATGGCTGATTAGCCTAAATTGGCCCTGCGAAGTAATACTAAAAGGTGGTCCCGCAGTGTCAAGCGGTAACGAAAGAGATAGGTTTAGGTTGGGGCATTCGGTGGCTCAGTGGCAGAGATGTCACTCTATCTCTGAGTTGCCGGTGCGTGGGTTCGAATCCCACTGTGGCCCATGGATGTTTGTGTTGTTCATAAAAATGCTCCTACGGCAGCCGGTTCATCGATGTAAATCGTCCCGGAGCTACCCGTTATAAAAACGGCCAAGAACTGCCGAGTCCCCCTTCGATTCAAGGGAAAAAAATCTCTTGAATCGCTACAACAACAACAACAACATAGGTTTAGGTTTAGTCGGTAAGAATCTGACATAACTGCATGCTGGCGGTCTCTGCTGCACGGCATGCAGTATCCATTCAAGATTCCCCATCTCCACCCAGCAAAAAAAGAAAAGAAAAAAAGCCGGTTCAATAGTTTTTCAACAAGGCGATCATAGAAGCTCAGCTTAGTCACAATTTGTCGACAAATTAGTCACAAGTGGTCCTACTGGCGACCATTATCGATGGCAGCCCCGCTGCCACACGGGAGTTACAAGCCTCTTCGAGGCGGACGACACCCGTTTAATCAAATAAATGGCCAAGAGCTTCCAAAAAATCCCTCCTTGGCAAGAGCCATGAAGGTTCGATGCAGGAGGGTTGTGTTTGTGTGTGGATGTGTTCTATGTGTCTTTTTTTCGTCAAATTGGGGGCATTTCAGCTCAGCGCGGTAGCCCTCAATTCTTTTAATCCGCGCCGGAACCGAAACCAATCCAGGTCCCGATATCTACATCTGCTGTGTATGCAACCGATGCATCTTCTGTAATGCCAGGTCTTTGAGGTGTACCTGCTGCAGAGCATGGTGTCATTTTTACTGCTCAGGCTTAAGAAAAATGGGACAGTATGACAATTGATCACATAATAAATATTGATAAACCAGCCGTTGATCAATCACAAAAATGGAAATTCGGAGGGTTTCACTACGACGAAGTTTGTCGCGCCACCTACTCCAACAAACGCCAGGGAAGCAGAAAAGAATATATGGAAGGTTATTGTCAAAGCGGCAGCTCGCTTCATTCCGGCAGGGCGTATCGGTCATATTTCGCAACCGCTGGCGCATGATTAGCCGATTCACTGGACATCTTAGACGCGCAGATCCAGACCGCAGAATTCAGGAGCTTAACTCCGAAATTAATCGACAAGTCAACACCTACAAAAAACAAAAATGGAATGAACATCTGGAAAGCTGCGACCTCTCGAAAGGTGTCAGCAAACTTTGGGCTACAGTTCGCGTCCTGTCTCATCTAACCAAATACAAGGGCAGTGTAGCCATCAGATTCGGTAAGAAAACCACCACAAATCCGAAACTTTGCGCGAGCTTGTTCAATAAGCAATTTATTGAACATCCCAAGACCAAGATGCTTAACTGCAAAATAAAAAAAGGATTCGAAACCGAACGGTTGACATCATCTCCACCTGTACAGCGGGCCAAGTTTCAGCAGCAATCAAGAACGCTAAACACTCCAAGGTCATTGGACCAAATGGCATTTCAATGGTCATGCTTAAACATCTAGATATTCCGGCCATCGAATATCTCACGATATTCGATGGCTTTCAACTTGTCGATATCCAAGCTTGTCATCCCTGTATTCTGGAAAAAATGGGCGAATCATCCCCCTTCTAAAACCCGGTATAAAAGCGCGAAATTCGCCGAATCCTTTCGTCCAATCACAATTCTATCACCCGTTGCAAAGACGCTCGAATCTCTCATCCACACCACCCTTGTATCGCATGGTTAGCCGATTCACTGGACATCTTAGACGCGCAGATCCAGACCGCAGAATTCAGGAGCTTAATTCCGAAATTAATCGACAAGTCAACACCTACAAAAAAGAAAAATGGATGAACATCTGGAAAGCTGCGACCTCTCGAAAGGTGTCAGCAAACTTTGGGCTACAGTTCGCGTCCTGTCTCATCTAACCAAATACAAGGGCAGTGTAGCCATCAGATTCGGTAAGAAAACCACCACAAATCCGAAACTTTGCGCGAGCTTGTTCAATAAGCAATTTATTGAACATCCCAAGACCAAGACGCTTGACTGCAAAATAAAAAAAAGGATTCGGAACCGAACGGTTCACATCATCTCCACCTATACAGCGGACCAAGTTTCAGCAGCAATCAAGAACGCTAAACACTCCAAGGTCATTGGACCAAATGGCATTTCAATGGTCATGCTTAAACATCTAGATATTCCGGCCATCGAATATCTCACGATATTCGATGGCTTTCAACTTGTCGATATCCACGCTTGTCATCCCTGTATTTTGAAAAAATGGGCGAATCATCCACCTTCTAAAACTCATATGCTGAGCTAGCTGATCACTCATCACATCCACAACCAGAAACAGCCTTGTGACAGAACAGTCCTAGTGGCCCTTGACCTGTCGAAAGCCTTCGACACAGTCATTCACTCTGCTTTGTTGGCCGATCTCCTAAATATGCATATTCCCGTTTAGGTGGATTGCCAACTATCTAGCTGGGAGGAGGCCTATACAGTGTTTTGATGCAGTTGTTCAAAGCATAGGAAAATTAAGCAGGGAGCGTACTCTCTCCTACATTGTTTAGCATCTACCTGTTGGAAGCAACACCACCGGAAGGTATCGAACTAATTTCCCATACGGACGATTGCACCATACTCACCACATGGCATGTGAGCTCGACTGAATGACTATTTTGAGAAACTGGTGGAGTTTTTCAATATCTGCAACCTAGTCTTTTCGCCGTCTAAATGTACTGCAACTCTTCTCACCACCTGGACGCAGGAGTTTTCGGAGGTGCTTGGGATCCGTACTGGCAAGCATGCTGACGACGTTGTTCCTACTGTAACAATGATGAAGCCAAAAGATTATTGTGCCTGTCTAGACACTTTCAATCTTCGTTCGTCTTCATCATTTTGACAATAGAAACTTGAGATGTATGCGCTATTGAAGAAACGCATTCATTCTTGAACGCAATTGCCAATGTTAAATATTAACAACACATCATCTTTTCATACAATTCATGAAAGAATTTATCATTTACCCGTCCTGACCAAAGCCGTAACACATATTTAACGATAAATAATGAACAGATCTGAATAGAATGAGACATTGATCTCTTCTGTTCACTTGACGCAATCAATTACATGTTCAATGTTGAAAGTGGATACGGAGCTTGAAGACGATAGGGAAGACGAAAGCGCACATGTGTGGACATAGCCATTTACAGACGTAGTCGACAGAATGCACAGTAGAAACAACGTCCTAAAAGCACTAGCCGGAAGCTCCTGGGGCAAGGACAAAGAAACAATGTTGATCACCTACAAAGCAAACGATAGAGCAATTCCTAGCTATGCAGCATCAGTTTGGTTTGTGTCACAAACTGGAATGAGATCCAGGCATGCCAGAACGCTGCTCTTCGTATCGCTACAGGTTGCCACATTCTGCCGTCCCAGGATCATCTTCATCCAGAAACCAGCATGTTACCAGTGCGTGATCACAATCTCATCCTCTCTTTACAATATCTGGTCGGTTGCTACCCAAACCATCATCTCATGGACAATACTTGCCGTCAGCCGCGAAGTTGATTATATCAAGCTATTCGTCGTGCTTGTTAATTTTTGCAGGGTGTGTTATGTGATCATCACTGTTGAGTTTCCGGAGACTAAAGCACTTATGACGCATGTAAAATTTCGTTTCTTTTTAAAACGTTTGTCAAAAATAACCTTGAGAGGCTTGATAAGCTTTTCCAATCTAAGATCCGTCGGCTTTTTTTGGGAGACAAAAATTTGCGGATCGTTGATAGTCAGTGTCGGAAAATGTTTGCAACGGGCGTCGAATTTTCATTTATTTCGCAGAAACTTCCATTTGATCGCATTGCAATTCCAATTTTATCAGTCCTCCAGATTTCATCAAGATTCATTTTCAAACTACATATTTTAGTGACTTTGACAAAAAAAAGGTCTCAAATTGAAAACATTTTTAACAACTAATCTCGTGTCCTTTTTTTCCAGTGTGCAAATTGTAATCGTGAAGCATTAGCCGAATGTTCACTATGTCGTCGCACGCCCTACTGTTCGACGTTTTGCCAACGAAAAGATTGGAATGCACATCAAGTGGAATGTACACGAGATCCGAACGAGAACGCACAACAAATTATGCTCCTAGTTGACGATCAGGCGTAATACTAAATCATTTCTTTTCATTTTTTTTTAAACACAACTACTATCTTAACTACGTTAAGCGTTTTTATTTGATTTTTTATTCAATACTTGCTTCTTGTTTTATTTTAAATTGTAACTATATTTTCTTTCCCGTGAAAATAAAAAACTCAAACACCAAAATCGATAAGAGAGAGGAAGAAAAAATAACTAAGAAAATGTGAGTTCAAAACACGAAAGAAATATATAGAAATTCATATTAGATCGATAGAGTGATAGGTGTTAGGTAAATTCACATTATTAATTTCTATATAAAAATAATTTTTTATTTTGTTTTTAATTAGATCAATCGTCTATTATGTTTAAAAAATCAAATATATATATATATTGTAAATTGTGTATGTTTACATACTTTAAACAGAGAAAAACAAGCGAAAAAAAGCTGATAAATAGGTACTGTATCGGGAACTATTAAACTAATTTTAAATAACAAGAAAAAATATTATTAAAAAAAGAGTATACTTAAGAAATTATGAAAATATGTATATGTAAATGAATATTTATATATAAATATTGCTATATACATAAAAAAATCGAAAGAAAATTTTAAGAGAAGTAATTTAATGTAAAGCATTGAAGAGAACGTTCATAGGACATCTTCAGTAATATGTATGTATTTTAAACAACCCACACACACATAAAATGTAGAATTTAGAAACTTATTTCGATTAAAACTTACCGCAATTACATATATATTATTTTACATGTATGTAAAATGGTGATACGGAGACAAAACTATGAAAACTACAAACAAGAAAAAATGATTACGATCTAACGATTATTTTCGTTAAAAAAGAAAAAAACTTTTTACACTTTGAATACATTTACAAAAAAAATTGTAGAAAACTATGAAAAATGCAAAAATGCCCACTTGTCTTATTTTTGTTAAAAATGCGTACGGCCTTAGATCGTATCATGTTGTAAAATTGAGGGAAAAGAAAATAAACAAAAATAAAAAAATTTTTTATAAAAAATATTTCGTCTTCTGTATTATTTTTAATTTGTTAGAAAGTATTTCATGTAAATGCTGGTTGATGTTTTATACATTTTTTTTTGTAATTCGTTGTCAACAATTTTGTTTTTGTTTTTTTGTTCTTTTCTTAAAAGTAACACATCAATCTAATTGTGGACCTATACAAATATGTAACTGATAAATTTAGGATGTTTTGTTAAGCATTTACATTTCAATATAAATAGTATAATTTTAAAACAACCAACCGCTCCCAAAGAAAGACGAGTCAAAACTCGTACGGGAAAGTAGAAAGAGTATCAGCGAACAGAAAGTATGGCATGAGACCAAGTCTTTTGTTTTATCTTTTTATTCGATTCACATGCAATTCGATTCATTCTATCATGAACATTTTACACCAATTACAAGCTATGTACTTCCAACTTTAAAAGAAATTTTTTTTCGCATTGCACGCTAGAGCATACAAATGGCGAGTATCAGCTGGAGAGAATATTAATAGAAACAAAAACAAGCTTGAAGAAGTAAAAACCCAAAATCACATCAGAGGATAAAAAAAAACAAAACAGAAAAAGCAAAAAACCGAAAAATCAATTTTATTTAGACATATACTTTCTTTTATTCATGTTCTTTAATATCCACCTATTGCTAGCTCTGTTTTTTGAAGAACTGTGATAAACAAAATATTAATGATGTAAAGTAAAAATAAAAATTTAAAACTATGGGAATCGAAATAAAAACAAAAATAAAAAAAAACCAAAAAAAAAACAAGAAAAACACGTTTCAAAGCGTCTTGCAATAACAATGATAATTTCATTCAATTAATACAAATGTGGGAATATCCGGGCGAATTACAACTAAAAAACAAAAGAATAAAACGGGGAAAAACTGTTTTCATGAACCATAATTATTATGATGTAGACAAACGAAAATGTGAATTGTGGATAATGGTGAGAAAAGAAAAAAACAAACAAGTGAATCTAAGAAATGAGAGAAAAATAAAAACATTTTTAATTATAAATCAATAGTTTTTTTTCTTCCATTATTGCGTTTCCTATGATTGTAGTCTGGCTGGTTTAGCGGTTAGTGCGCGCACCTTCGGTGCACAGGGTCATGAGTTCGAATCTCACCGTAAGCCATGGTGTTTTTCGAACTCACGAGCTTGTGACGGACTATGATCTCACTCAGATGTTAAACGAGTACCCATTTATGGGGATAAATAACACGGCTGAGCGTGATGCTGATCTCATTACCTCAACAAAAAGCAGATAAGATCTTGGAAATAGGATGTCACTAACACATCCTGCTTTAGTCCAATGCTGGATTGTCGCGCCTGTTATTTATTTTATTTATGATGCCCCTGGCGCCTACAGAGAAATCCTGTAGTGAGGAATGAGAGCATCACAATGTAAATTATTATGAAGTAAATCATTATCACCGAACGAAGAAATGAATTTATGACGTTTGCCGCCCTATTTGTGACGGCCCAGATGCGGTCTCAGCTTACAGGAAGGAAAAATTCATCAAAGCTGGCAAGGTCAAAATTGGCTGGACTTATTTGCCGGACCTGGGAAAGAATCTCTGTAAAGAAATCCTTCAAATGCTTTTGAGTGGAACACTGCGCAGCAAGGTCCACCAACGATAATTTGACAAATGACAGCGGACCCGAGAATAAGAAAAGTTAAAACCCAAATTGCCCAAATTCCTGGTGAAATGAGCAAATTGCCGACCTACGATCCAAATGCCACCGAGCACGGAGATTGTATCAGTATCGGGCCAGAAGAAGACCGAGACTAGACAAACGGGCAATATCGTACCGAATCGCGCGTATCAACCGATCCAAACTATGTAGTAAAAATCAAAAAATTCAAATTCTAATGGAATCTTAGCTTTTTATAGGTTGTTCAAAAATCGGGCAGATAGGCGCCAGATCCGGACGGAGACCTCCAAAAAGACAATAAACCTGCAGGGCACTACATCATCATCATCATCAATGTGTCACGATAACCTGATGTCGGGCTTTGGCCGCCTGTATCGTTGATCTCCAATTGTTACGTGACCTTGTCCTCCAGTTTCGGAGTTCTCAAGTTCGGGGTTTCGAGTTCTCCCAGCGAGCTCTCGGTCGTCGACGCAACCTCGTCAATTCGTTGTGCGTTCATCACCTTCTTGGGCATGCGATTGCCGTCCATTCGTTGAACATGCCCCCTCCATTGCAATCGTTCAAGCTTCACGATTTTCAATACTTCCAGCTCATCGTACACAACTCGTGGTTGTACTGGATGTGCCATTGATCTCGCTCGCGAACGGCCCCGAAAATTCGCCGAAGCACCCTTCGTTCGAAGGTATACATGTGAATAAATTTAACACATAGGTACTCTCTGGATGGGGCCTTTTTTATATGGAGTAAGAGTTCTATTAGTTAGTGTTCCCTGGTTGAACTGTGCGTTCCAAATGAATGGCCAGAATGATTACGTGAATCGTTCCGTGCCAAACATTTGTCAAAGTTGGTTTAACGGAGTTGTATGTAGCTTGTAAGCAGTGTTGCCAATTTAGCCGTTTTCCAGTCAAATTTAGCCGGTAGCCGTGCTGTTTAGCCGGAAGAAATTTCTAATTCACAAAAGCTAAGTGCTAAGGAAGGAGGTAAGTTGCCCCCGAAATATGTACTCACTTAAATCTAATTTATGTAGTTTACTGGTCAAGCTACTTGCACAACGTCTGACGATTCATAGAAACTACACATTTTCGTAGATGCATTACATTTTGTTCTGAGGTTTGTAGTAGGGATGTCAAAAACCGGCCCATAACCCGGTTTTCGGTTTTTTCGGTTTTTTCGCAAAGCCGGTTAGACCGTCCGGTTTTAACCGGGCTCAAAGTACCGGTTTTCGGTTAACCGGTTTTTCATTGAATTGCTTCGAATTTTAGCAAAATAATGCATGATATACACTCGTTAAGCTGATGTTCTTATAGAAATATGACTGTGTAATGGAGCCCTAAAAGAGAAACATGTTGAACAAAAAAGATAATCAAATAAAATTGTCAGAAGTATTCATAATGTTTCAAAAATAATTAACTGAGTTTTATTACTAGACAATGCATATAGTGCAGTCAAAATATCCCATTTCAGGCCTCCAAATAGAAAAAAATAGAGTAAGGCTATTTTTTGTAGTTTTTAAATCAGCGAGCTCCCAGGCATCTAAAACTCATTTTGCTAAAAAAAAATTTTGATCGGAAAGGTCCCAAAAAGGACAAAGAAGGATACTCTTTAATCCTTGGCCGGAGGTCAGCATGTGGGGTATCAAATCAAAGGGGACGTCGAGTACATTGCATATCCGGTGTTTGTTTCCTGTTTCAAGGACCCTCAACGGAATAAATCGAGATTAAATCGAAAATTTTTGTGTTTTCCGTGTATCTTTCCAAAGCCATAACTACGAGAATAATCCAAGTTGTCACTACGTTTCTCACTTTTTTGAATCTATGATAGGTTAAGATTCTATCATTAAATTTGCTAAGAAAAAAATTATCAGAAAGCTCTGAAAAAGGACATTAAAGGACACTAATTACAAACCTTGATTGAAAGTGAGCATGCGGGATGTCATGTCAAAGAGAACGTCGAATGCATTGCATATCCGGTGTGTGTTTCCTGTTTCAAGGACACTAAATGGAAAAATTCGGGCTAAAACGACAAATTACGGCTTTGGAAAGATACATATATGAGAAAATTGTTCATTGGATCCCAATTTTCTCCTGTGAGGGTCCTTCAAACAAGTAATAAACGCCAGATATGGAATGTACTCGACGGCCTCTTTGATATGACACCCGGCATGCCCACGCTCGATCAAGGTTTGTAATTAGTGTCCTTTTTGAGAACTTTCCGATCATTTTTTTTCTTAGCAAATTTAATGGTAGAAGCTTTAGCTATTATAGATTCGAAAAAGTGAGACACGTAGTGGCAATTTGATTTACTCTCGTAATTAAGGCTTCGGAAAGAAACACGGGAAACACAATAATTCTTCATTTAATCTCGATTTATTCCGTTGAGGGTCCTTGAAACATGGAACAAACACGGATATGTAATGTACTTGACGTCCCCTTTGATACCCCACATGCCGACCTCCGGTCAAGGATTAAAGAGTATTCTTTTTTGTCCTTTTTGGGTCCTTTCCGATAAAATTTTTTTTCAGCAAATTGTGTTTTAGATTCCTGGGATCCCACTGATTCAAAAACCACAAGAATTAACCTTACTCTATTTTTTTCTATTTGAAATGCTAATATGACTGCACTAATAGATGATGTAGATTTTGAAGTCTTTGTGGACACGACGGGTGTTAAGTGGACGCGGATATCGATGTGGACGCGGACGTCGTAGCAACTGCCGATTCGTCTTCCTATAACAATGAACTCTAAACTCTAAACGCACTGATCTGATACACATATACATTCACGACGCACAAAAGATACACGTGTGACACGCAACGTAGTTTGACGAAGCGATGGTTCTTGGAATAATAGCACTAAGGAGAGTGTTCGGAAATACGAAATTTTTCATAGAAGACAATCAATAGAATTACAGACTGACAAATCAAGAAAATATAAAAATTTTATGAATTTGGAAAGTTTTTTTTTTCGGTTTTAACCGGATGGGCAAACAACCGTCCGGGTTAAAACCGGGAGGATGAAAAAACCGAAAAAAACCGGTTAACCGTTTTGAAAGTACCGGTTTTCGGACTAACCGTCCGGTTTTTGACATCCCTAGTTTGTAGCAACAAATTTACCAAAAATCTATATACCATTTTCCGGCCAAACTCATAATTTTGGTACATCAATTTTGTATCTTTGGAGCATAAAATTCGTCATTTGCGGAATATCAATAAATGGAACATCCCTTAACTATGGAATATAAAATAAAACTTTGAGGGCTCAAATTCGAAAATGAATAACAAGCTTGACACACATATTTTCGAGTGACGCAAATTTATCATCATTAGCACGAGTTCCAAATTACGCATTTGGACCATCATTTGGTCAATAATGACTTTACACATTTCTATTCAAATTCTTTAAAAAAAGTGTGTCCTCAAATTATTGAACTGAATATTCATCAAAATATCGCAATTGTGAGTAGAGATGTAACGGATGTTGTTTAGCGGATGAGAATGCGGATGCGGATGCAAAATAGTATAAGATTGAGCATGCGGTTTCGGATGCGGATATTCATGGAGACATTTTTGAGGATAAGATCGAATATGTAAAAAAAAATATTTAGGTTTCATACTTTTCATGAAGATGAAAAAAAATTAAATTCCTCTTATTAGTGTGGTTAAAAATAAAAAAGTTGCATACGTCCTTACTTCGCTACACCTTAAAAAAATAGCACTTCACCCCCTAGTCACAAAACTGCGAACTGCTGAGCTGACCGACAAATTGAAGTTCAGTTGTGTATACGATACAGAATACAATTTGTCTCAATGCATGTCTTTATAGTTATGTTTGAAATACATATTACGCAGCAGCAGCATCGCGAAATGTCAAGCGAAATGCATTCTATTCTATATTGCTGACAAAAATGCTGGGCAGAAAGCTCGGCATTCAGCATATTTGTCAGCTATGAAATTCTGCCCATGCTGCTGCTTCTGCGCGATATGTATTTCAAGCATTACAATGTAACGTGCTTGTGAGTGGCAAATATCCGCTAATTGTCTGCATACAAATATATAGGATGCGGATGTAAATATTGGTAAGATGAGGATGAGAATGTGGATGCGGAGTTTAATTTTTATGCGAATAATCCGCGATTGCGGATGCGGACATCCTTTACATCTCTAATTGTGAGGGACATTTTCACCATTTACACAAACGTCACAAGTAAATGACGAATTCTAATGACGAAAGCATATGTATCACTCCAATTTCGAGCTTTTATTATCATGATGTATTATGGTCATGATGATTTGGATATGTGTCTTGGACCTAAAATGGTTAAATTTTAATCAAAATTTAAAATTATTCAGGTGCGATGATATACATAAATGCAGTTGCCCTTGCCCATAGTTATTGGACGTTCCTTTTACGAATTATATGTTCCACAATTTCGAACCTAATGTGCTTATAGACTTTGATTTCAGTCTGGTGTGTTAAATAGACTTGACCGAGAAATTGTACCTGTATACAACAATTTTGACTAGTTGAGCAATCTAACTCCGAACAAAAGTAAATTTTGACTGTAATGCCAGCGATTGGAGCATAATAAAACTAAGAAAGCTGCCTAAAGCATAGTTTACGGCTAGTACCCCAGAAAAGAAATAAAATTATTAAAATCAGTGTTTTACTATATTTTTTCGTATTGTGACTGTTTTGTATGATTTAGCCGATTTGTTGGCGGTTTTTCTGGCTGAAATTTATTTAGCCGGATTTTTAGCCGTTTTTGGAAAAAATATAGCCGGTTTTCAGGCTAAATTTAGCCGTTTCTAAATTTCCAGTTTGGAAACACTGCTTGTAACTGCACAGATGGCACGGCACGGTACGGAAGCAAATTGCACCAGACCTCTTCGGAACGTAACGCAACGCGTTCTGTTTCGCACTTTCGTTTTAGTTAGTTTCCAGAAAAGTATGAGTCTGCCGATCGATATGCCACCTTTGTTGTACAAATATAGCAAATGATGTCTGAAGTTATAAATTTAAATGAATTCCTTTGAGTGCCCATATACTGTCCGATAGATTGACCAATCGATTGAGCAATACATATATGGCTTATGTCAAAACGGATGCGTGTGAGCAGGTTCCTATTGCGTTTATGTCGCAGAAACTTCGACTGTCCAATGGAATACACAGTTATGGAACGAAACTTGCTGTGGTGACAGCTATTGTTACTTTACAGCCCTCCTCTAAAGATGCTGTGCAGACTCCGTATCCTCTTCTTCTAGCCTAAATGAATCGAGATGTGATAGATTTCATATCGTGCTGTAAACATTTAAAACTACTAAAGCCCCCTTTACAGTAAATATTGGAGTCTCAAGATTTTAGAGATGTGCTATAAGAAAAAAAAAAATCCATTCAAATCGAACTGAACAGCCAATTTTACCATAAAACCATGTCATATATTGAGCCTTTGGCAATTGTATTAGGCCTCCGGTGAACAAGGAGTGGGTAAAAATGAGCCTACGCATGCCATGGTCCGAAACGTACAGTGACGTAACGAACAAACTTCAAAATGGTATTAAATTCAAAACTACCAAGATTTTAAACTCATAATTTTTATTGTACTTTTTTGTAATAATAGGAAAATAAAAAAAAAATACATTTAACATTTTTTAATATATGACGTAAACAAATTTTACGGCTCAATCACTAAGCCACTTGTCTCCTGTATCCAATCCAGAAAGTGTGTCACTCTTACAAATACCGAAGGCCATCCGGACGCAACACATCCAATATCGCTCACAAACGATGCAATACCCATAACCATGGATCGTCCTGCTCCATCCGTGTATGCCAAAGGACCTCCGGAATCACCGTTACATACACCATCACCCAGACCACTATACGTGCAAATATTACCGTCTGTGACAATTTCAAAATTCGAATAGAAATGTCGACAAATCTTTTGATTTTCAACCGTAACATTCATATATTTCAGAACCGATGAAATTGTAGATATGGCTAAAAAAAAACTAAATTTAAAAATTAAGCATGGTTAAATCATCATTAATATTCGATTATCTGATTACAAACCAAAGACAGAAAACTAGATATACATATTATTGTACATCGAGAACAGTGGCGTATTTAGAAAATTCTCAAAGGGGGGCACAGAGTACGGGGCTAATTTGTTACATAAAGTTTTGGTGTGGGGATAGAGAGCAGCTAAATAGGAAAAACATTGGCAAGACTGAGGGATCGTTGATCCTTGATTTAAGGCGAAACTTAAGGAGACCTTAATAATATTTCAAGGTAGGTGGGTAGCTACCTTGACTTCAAGTGAGGTTGACTATAGAAAATTTCAAGGTCTCCTTGAGTTTCTCCTTAAATCAAGGATGCATTGACTCGTGAATAAAGTGATTTCTATGAAAAAGTATGGAAAATGACATTTAGTTTAATTTCGGCATCCTTGACTCAAGGTCTCCTTAAGTTAAGGTATGTTTATAAATACGGGCCTGAGAGTCCTTTGCATTTTAGGCTTATTACACCAAAAGTTTAGTATTCCTGACAGATCTTAGAATGATACTCATTAACTGCTTTTGGCTTTTCCTGAACCAAAATAAGGAAGACCTTCAAAAAGTTTGCGTAGTGTAGTTCGAAGGAGCCTGAAGCTGAAAAGGAATTTTACGAATGTACTTAATTGGCTATGGAAATGGAATTAATGCAATGACCAAAGAGACTGTTTCCATATGACAAAACGGACTCCAGACGGAACACTTTTCTTTGGAAGAGAAATTTCATACATCGTCCGAAATTCTGCCAAATTCCGCCAAAAAGTGGTTCTGCTTACTTTTGAAAGAAACACAGATGAAAAGCTGATACAACAAATTTTAGCTGACATTGTGGTCTTGAATTCCATGGCAAGTTTAAGCGAAGTTGAATGCAAAATTAGGATTTACTGAAAAAGAGGCCTTTGTCTGTTTTTTTTCAAAGATCTAGTAACAGATTCCGTAAAATCGTAACAAGTACCGTATAATATTTTACAAGTACAATCTAGAATACTAGGAACTATCCGTGGCATAGAGCCGGGAAGTGATCAATCGATTAATTAAAATGAAGCAACAAAAGTAAGCAGGAAGGTATGAGTTTTTGTTATTTTCATATGTACTACACTAGCTTCAAATCTATAGTATCTGCAATACCTTTTAAAACGAGTCCTAGGCACGTGCCCCCTGTGCCCCCTTGTAAATACGCCACTGATCGAGAATATCCATTTCTCGATAAACACACTCAGCCAGGAATTTGTAAAAATTCGTCAAAAGGTTTTTGATGATGTTAAACTAAATTTACTTACATTCGGAATAACGGCCCCATCCTGACGCAATAACAGATTTTCCCTCAAAGTTGATGGAGGCGTCCGATCGTCTAGGTAGCGAAAGAATTTTAATTCGATCTGTAAAGGTATTTTTGAAATACATATTACAAAAAAAAAAATCAAATAAAGTAAAATCTGAAAAATCGTTACAAATACAAATACTCGTAAATATTGAAATTGTTATCTGTCTAAATATGGGAATCAAAGCTCGTCTCTCAACTCCTGACGCAAATCCCTCTAAAAACCCACCTGTCAATTGAATTTTCTCCGGAAATTTCAACAAAGCAATATCATTTGCAATTGCCGTTGGATCATAGTCCTTGTGCGCGAAAAATCCTTCCGGTTCAACAATCACTGCAACACGTCCCTCTTCGTCTGACTGCGATATTTCATAGGCACCCAAATGAACTTCAATGTGACTCACGTAACTGATTTTCACACAATGTGCGGCCGTCAAAGTGAAATCCAATGCAATCAAAGTACCACCACAAGTTGAGAATGTTGGACGATTCGTAACATTGATCCGGAGCGCAGCCTGATATGGAAATTGACCGCGTTCCGCGATACCGCCGCCAATAACGCGGTCGTTTGCAGTGTTTGCAAAATTTTCGAAATTATCCGGAGAAAAGGATACAACCAATTCGACTAGAATTGCTGCAACCAGTTGGCTGTATCGTAACGACCACATCTTGGCTTGAAAGAGTAGGTACCTACTATTCGTAGAACTTAATTTGCTAGTAATCTTATTGCATTCTTTGGAATGCTTGATAACAAGATTATTGCACTGATCTGATCTAGTTTTACTCATATATATAGCATTAGAAAGTGATAATCACTATGGGTAAACAATGATAAAAACAACTTAATTGATTTGCAATAATATGGTGACCAGATGTTCTCTACTAACTATCAATTTTAGGAATATAATAGTTTAGGGACGTAGCTAGGATTTTGTTTAACTTGGCTGGTTACGGATACAATAAGAAAGATTATAAGATTCAAAAATCCCCGGTAGGATTGAAGAAAATTCATTTCAAAATTAATCGTGTAATCAATCAAATTAAACCATTCTTCAAGATTCCTCCACACTGTGATTCTTGGGTAGAGGATTTTTTTATTGCATATTTTAACAATCCAGCAGTACTCAGTATAAATGAAGCGAAAAGTTTCGTAATAATTCTTTGCTAAGGTTCAGGATACGTGTAGCGGAAAGCTTTAAGTTAAGCTCAATCACGTAAGAGATTATAACTAGAAAAATATTTTCTAGTATGTAGAAGAATTATTATCCATATACTCCATATAGTTTAGCGACATTTTCGAAAATATGCCCAAAAAAGCGTAATTTTCTAATTGATTAACTGTGGCTTGAAAGTTCAACGAAAACGGGAGTTTTGAGAATAACGGTAGAATGTGTTTTGTGATAGTGGCCAAATGACCCATGGAGTAAGCGTAGTGGTTTTTGGGGTCGATGAAATGAAGGACGGAATTATTTCACAAGCAGCTTTTAGTAATTTCCGTTAATTTATCAGTTCAACTTCTCAAAATTGACAGTTCATCGTACAGTTAGTAATAAAAGTTTGATTATGATATTAAAAATTATTTTGTTTTTGGTAAATAAATGATTTTAATTCTTCTAAAAAATATAAAAGCTCTACATACTAGGCACTGAAACTAAAAATGTAGATACCAATAGGTAATTTGGCACATTTTCGTCAAATATTCTTGTTTTTTCTACGGCTGAATAATAATATTACTATTGTCCCGAATCCAATCCAAAAATGATGTCACACGAACAAACACCGATGGCCAACCGGATTGAACACATCCGATATCACTTACGAACGATGTTACACCAATGACCATCATATTTCCGGTTGAATCAACGTAGGCTAACGGACCACCTGAATCTCCGTTACAAACTCCATCGCCCAGTCCTGTATATGTACAAATGTTCGATTCTTGAACAATTTCAATATTGCCGTAGAAATGACGACAAATCTTTTGACTTTCCACTGGTACGACCATGTATTTTAGGACAGGGGAAATTGTTGAACCAGCTGAAAGTGGGGAAATGTATGTTATTTAGGCAGTTAAAAATGGAATTATGTGGGTTACCGATTACTCACCTGCATCGGAGTAGCGACCCCAACCGGATGAAATGGCATATTTCCCTTCAAAATTGAAATCGGCATCTGATCGACGGGGTAGTTTACATGGTTGGATTCTGTCTGCAAACAAGTTTATTAAGTTTTGAATTAGGTTAGAGAAGCTTCTTAGGGTTTTGTGAAAGTGCAGCATCTATGAGTCACATGAGTGTGCACATAATTTTTCCCCCTTCACGTCCATGAGTCACATATGACTCATGGGGCAAAAGTTTTCCGGAAGGAAAAATGTCGAAGAAAAGAGGTCAGAGAGTGAACGTGTTAATTACAAAAACTTATTTTGGAACTTGAGTTTGTTCGTTTTTCAGGTTTCAGTCGACGGATTGCGCTTTTACAGGCGCGAATTTTTATCAAGTTACGACTCCGTTTATCACTCTACCTAATCAACTTACCTGTAAACTCAATTTTTTGCGGAAACTTCAACAATGCAATGTCATTAGCAATGGCCACATTATCATAGTTCTCGTGAACGATAAAACCTTCCGGCGTAACAACAACGTTGAAACGTCCTTCCTCATCCTCGTTGAGAATTTCATGCGCGCCCAAATGAACTCCAATATATTCAGCACTCATGGACACACAATGAGCAGCGGTCAATGTGTATTCGGCTGAAATCAGTGTTCCACCACATGTTCCATAGCCGGGACGTTCAGGATATTTAATTCGAAGTGCAGCTTGATACGGAAATTGTCCCAATTCTGCCTCACGTCCGCCAATAATACGCGTGTCAATCGATAGTGATTGGGACACGGCAATGAAAGTTGCTAGAAGACATGTTACACTAATGAACCACTTCATGGCTGGAGGAATCAGTTAAAAAGACTGAAACGCGATTGAGCTTTGAAAATTGGTCAGAAGCAAGCATCAGGCGAAGTGAAGCTGAGCTATCGATAAGGGATTAGAAGGGGCTTTGATAAGATTGTAATTTTTTGGACGGATTGTTTAATTGAGTAATAGGTAAATTGGGGTTTTTTTTTAATCGTTAAAATACACGAGATTACATAGTTCAATTCTTGAAAATTTAATAAGCAACTTATCTTATCGAGACCGGATTAATAGCATTAACAAGTCTGAGTAATAATGTACAGAAAATATTATTGAAATTAAATGTTGCCATGATGCGTAACCTTGGCATGACGGTCGGAGAAAGCAGAGAAGTATATGTACCTGATGTAGTAGGGCAGGGTGATAATGACAAGTGCCTGTGTCCCAAAAACGAACCTGTGTCCCAAAAACCCTTCAGACGTTTTGAGGGAAATTTGGCTTTTTATGTTCATCAAATAGGAACACTCGTCCTAACAACTTAAGTAGGCCTAAAGCCGACTTTGTAGAGCATTTTCGCTAGACATGTCCTTCTAGTGCACGGTTCTTCTATTCCTGATTAAAGCTTCTTTTTGGGACACAGGGGCAGTGAGGGTATATTAGTTAAGCATCCTCGTCTTTTGCTTCTTAGTTGTAGATCATGCCAATAACGCTTAAATGCCGCAAAATTTATAGAGATTCTTTTTGGGACAAAGGTGCAGGCGGTGTCCCAAACATTTAAAGCCTTGCCTGCGACTCGTACGGCTTAGATTTTGCTTCGAATCTTTTTTGTCAACTTAACTTATCTAAATTCCAATAATAAATTTTAATATTAAATATTTTTAATCTCAATTTCCCGATTTAGTTTTGGAGTTTACTGGTTGCCTAATCTTCAAATTTAAATCGTTTTGACCATGATTTTGTCTTGACACTAAAACAGTATTTTAAACTTATTATCTGTTTTTAGATATAGTTACTCAATTGATAAGCCACAACGATTGATCTAGACGTGTCCCGCACTCGACTCATTGACTGAATTGCAAAGTAGGTACTCGACCTTGGCTCTTGAGACCTATTCAACCTTCCCCACTTTCATATAAAAATCCGCTCAAATCAAAAATATTTCAGTACACATTTCAACAAATCAATAAATACATTTCTTTATCATTATGATTTCTTCAATACACTTAATTCTTGCCAGTGTCCTGGCCGGCTGTGTCACAGGATCGCCTGCACAATTTAATAGTCGTATAATTGGCGGACAGGAAGCCATTTTGGGACAATTCTCTTTTCAAGTAGGACTACAAATACATTTGGAAGGTGGAAAGTCCACGTGTGGTGGAGCTTTGATTTCGCCAAAATACGTTATAACGGCTGCACATTGTGTCAGTATTGTGGGAATAGAAGCGGTCGATGTTCATTTTGGGACACTGAACATTAAGGATGAGGAGGATGGTCATCGGGTTATAACGGTACCCAAGGAGAATTTGAAGCCACATGAAGAGTATGATCCGTATTCGATTTTGAACGATATTGCGTTGATTGAGTTGCCCGAGGAAGTGGAGCTTTCCGGTAAGATTAATACGGTTTTCTTGAAAATGGCAATTTTAAACTTTGATTTTTTTCTTCCAGAAAATATTCAGCCTATTGAATTGCCTCATTACTCACACCAAAATGTCGATCTTGAAGGAAAAGTAGCCGTTGCTTCCGGTTGGGGTCGATTTTCAGATGGTAGGTATTTTTGTTAGGCTGCAGTTATACGATCTTTTTCGAATTGTGTATTTCTAGAATTGCTTGGAATTGCGTTTCAGCTTTTAAGCTTAAACGCAACTTGCTTTTCGCTTTTACAAAATATAGTAACTGCAGGATCTTTCGAGACACGCTTCCTTCCCTCAGATTTTTAATTGAATGTCCCTTACGCTTTTTATTTCAGCTTCGTCCCAAATATCTCCGGTGCTACGATATGCCGAAGTTCGTGTTGAAAATCAATCTGTTTGTCACGACTTCTTTAGTAATCTTTTGCCATCAATGGTATGCACTTCCACATTGTCGGGAAGTGGAACTTGTCATGGAGATTCCGGTGGACCGCTCGCCTATGAAGAGACCGCGAAGAAACCCATACTCATCGGTTTGACCTCGTTTGGAAATGGCTACCAATGTGTTGCTGCCGGATGGCCATCGGTATTTACAAGAATCACTTCATTCCTAGATTGGATAGGTAAGACAAGTGGAATTGAGATTAAGCCTTGAATTTAGTAAAGTTTGTTTTGGATATTAATTTAAATTATTTATGTATGGATTAGGCATAAGCATTTTTTTTTATACGAATGTAATACAATTGAAAAGAATAAAATTAATTAAAAATGAAAAAGAGTTCCTCTGCTATTAAACAGACAAATGGGGCGATACGAGTTCATCCCGCCGCCAATCGGACGTTTTAAGTTTTGCGGAATAAGCGCCGGGTTAGTCCGAGCACGCTACGGTTATACATATATAATTCCCCCACTCCCACAAGTGCTAAATCAGCATATCATCTAAATATATATACATATTCCTACCTAGAAACAAACATCTAGGAATTCAACCCTACTGATAGGATGCAACGCTAATGCACGACACACATTGTGGGGTGGTACCGAAATAAATGAAAGAGTTAGTCGCTTTTTGATTTTATCCAAAATACTAACCTTAAAGTGTGCAATACGGGAGACCACCCAACCTTCGTTTTCCCGAGTTCGGATATTTATGAGGGATCGGAAGAGGTCCGAACGATAAAATTCGTGTGGTGGCCAGCGCTCGGTTAAGGCTACAATGTAACAAAAATTAATAGAGTGCAGAGATCGGTTCGCCTTAGCATCACATGGGGCATGCGAACATGCCCGAGAAATGCGCTGAATGTAATCCTGCATCTTCCATGGCAGCATGTAGTGCAGTCAGGCTCAAATAATTAAACTACTGGAGTGCTAGGTCATACAGCCACAGCAATATTCTAAACCAGCTCCCACAAGACGTACGCAACGTTGTAACAGATTTCATAGTACCGAAACTAAGCTTTGAGAAGAACTTTGATGCCAATTAGGTGAGTGGAAAGAGAGTAAGGTGGTCAAGGATTTTGACATCACATTTTTCACCGATGGGTCTAAAATGGATTGTGGCGTGGGTGCCGGATTCTACTGCGGATCACTAAGTATCTCTGAATAGTACCGTCTTCCTGATCATGCCAGCATTTTTCAAGCCGAAATGCTATCAATGCCTATCATGCTCTCAGGAACATCAGAAACAACCAGAGTATCGCCATGGGTGCCACTCTTGACAGCTCTCCTGCGAAGAGCGGAACGAGTTTGCGTCCCGATAGCAGCTGTTAGGAGTAAGATCTCCACCCACTATATAAGGGCTGTTAATTAAAACTGGCAAAATATGAGGACTTGCTTTATATCAAGGAAGATGTGGCCCTCATACTACTGGAAAAGAACGTCTGGGACTCTGACCAAACTGTGTAGAGATGGCCAAGCTTACTGCTGTTATAACGGGGCACTGGCCAATGGGGCTCCACGCTGAAAAGCTCGGCATCCCCTACAACGCGCATTGTCGCAGCTGCGGAAATGTAGATGAGAGAGAAACTTTGATTCACTTTCTGTGTGAATGCCAGGGTCTTGCCAGAACCCGGTATAGGACACTCGGTAGGGCTTTTCTGGGAAGCCTGGAGGATGCAGCAAATGTGAAATTAGGGGAGCTGCTGTACTTCCTAAATAACACTGGCTGGTTCAAGGCACCTTTCCACTCCTAAATTCATCACCTAACCTTCGTCATATACACTAGTTCAATTTCACAAAGTTTGTGGTTTCAAAGCGGCGCTTTATGCGCTAATTGGGGTTTTGGCTAGCCTCCGCCTAAGCCCCTCACTTTTACCAACTAATACATCGATTAGCTTAAATCTCGAGTTTCACTGTATTGTATAAAAAGGCGCTGCATTGCCTTTAGTGTAATTGAAATTATATTATGATTAGATAAAACTGTAATCTAATCAAATTTAATGAACTGGCAAATGTCCATTCAAACGATATTTATTGAACTTTGATAACTGAAATAGATCCTATTGCCTTGGTGTGTGTGTGTGATTTTCCTTCTATCATGGGCGTAGTGAGAAAGTTGCAATAATGACCAATCCGAGAGTGATAAATGGTATAAAGTAGCCAAGTTCCAACCCAAGTTTTACGAACACAAACAAAGGGATAAAAAAAATGTGAACAGCCGACGATATTGGCCCCTAGCCATCTTTATCCCCAAACAAAAAGAAAAAGGCTAACTGCCAAGCATCTATGGAAAAAAATTAAAATGCCTCACTAGCGTAACCTCAATGGATAATTTTTTTTATACCAGGAGTAATCTCACTTTCAATGTGCACCTTACTGTTTCACTTAATTCACAACGTGCGGAGAGAAAATAACAAAATGAGAGGAGATACAGTCATGCGATGTATTCATCCGGGCGTTCAATACCCGACTGACTCTTCATTGCTTGTTGCTGTCGTTCGCATCATTTGACCTTGCACCACCAGCTACTCGATCTTTTCGGCTACTTGCAAATATTCAGAAGTGACGAGCACACCATGCATACTTTGTTTCTAGTCGGGCTGCAGACATTTTTTGCAACGTTACGACCGTTACATATTGTCTACTTTTGACAGCTTATTCTTGGCACTTAGAATCTATATTCCTAAAATGTCATATGTAGCTGTTTGATTATTTTCGGGTTTACACCCCCTTCCCTAAATTAAATCCTAGCTACGCCAATGCCTTCTGCAAAGATTGTGCCTATCATATCAATTAAAATAGTGAATAAAATTGACACAAATACGGCCATTAATCTAAATCCCTTCATTATCGCAATTTCGCAGCATAGAGCTCCTAAATTCGGTCTACCGTTTTCATGGCTGATATTTTCTAGTTAGTTTTTCAACCAGCCATGAACCGTTTCGTTAATAGTCTAGTAATTTTCTCCATTCTTGCGTCTATCGCAGCAGCTACCGTCACGGTTGGCCATCCGGAAAGTCGAATAATTGGCGGATGGGAAGCAACGCCTGGTCAATTCCCCTATCAGGCGGCGTTGCGTATTAAAATTGGAGAGAATCCTAATTTCGGTACATGTGGAGCATCTTTAATTTCCAATAGTTTCGCTTTGACCGCGGCTCATTGTGTTCTGATAAATGGAATCAGTTATATTGAGGTGCATCTTGGTGCTCATGCGATTCAGAATAATGACGAAGAGGGGCGTGTGGTCGTAACTGTGCCAAAGGAGAATCTCATTGCGCATAAGGAATATAATGGAGTATCGATAAAGAATGATATTGCGCTGCTGAAGTTTCCGGAGAGTATTGAGTTTACAGGTGAGTGAGCGCTACTAAACCATATTGTGAGAGGGGTTAAGGGTGAACCAGATAGCTTACGTAACCTAACGTCCCGAATGAATAGCCAGGATGCGTATGCGTCCGTTCCATTCCATGCCAAACACCTGTCGAATTTGGTCCAATGAAGTTGTATGTAACTATCACAGACGAAGAAAATAGAGGACAAAGTCATAGACCAAAAATATCGGACCATTTGCTATCTCATTCATTCATTCAACCAAATATACTGGGATGACAGCCGTACTAAACGAGACTAACAATACTTATGGTAGGATCTAGAATAGAAAGAGAAGGAGAACACCGAAATTGGTCACCTTTTCGATAGTGCATCTTATTGCTTGGAATACTTCCTTATCTTCTTCTTCATTGGTAACTATGCACAGATGGTATGGAAGCAAATTTGTCATAGAGCTCCTCGGAACGCAAGGTAATAGAAGCGTTCTGTTTTGCACTTTATAAGTTTCGTCTATCCCGCAGTTTGCCGTATTTTCCAAACTCTTTTCTATTCAGTTTTGGTAACGCCGTATCAGCCGTATTAATCCGCAAAATGGCGATAAGGGATTGGAACGACAATGTGTTTGAGGAACGCAGACGGAACTGTTTCGTTCTGTAACTATTAATGTCTGCAATTTACTATAAACATTCGCTTGAAACTGCCTACAAAAATAGACTGCGACATTACCGCCAGAACGGGCGATGTGCCTATACCGCAGGTCGAGCGACGCGATGCCATGCAGCGGTATAGAGAACGAGGCAAGCAAGAAGGAAAGAATCGCTATTGAAACTTTTCGGCTACATGATACAAAAAACCGAATCTGAAAATTTTTCCAGCACATCAGTTCTTCATTCTGGTTTTTTGATAGCTTGAAAACCAGTACTAAGCGCTTCAGTCGAGAAAAAAAAAAACGAAAAGCAAATGCTCCAATCGACGAGCAGAGCAAAATTTTGAATATTTTTGTTTTACGCTCTTAAGGTACATTTTCCTCGACACGTTTGCAGTGGCCCTATAGCGACAGCGACTCGCTCATTCCATATAAAAACTCATTTTTCTCTGATTCTAAAAACGAGTTTTTATATGGAATGAGCGAGTCGCTGTCGCTAGAGCCGCTGGAGTCGTGCCGAGGAAAATAAACCTTTAAGGTACGTTGTCTTCGACACGACTATATCGGCTCTAGCGACAGCGACTCGCTCATTTCATATAAAAACTCATTTTTCTCTCATTCTAAAAACGAGTTTTTATATGAAATGAGGGAGTCGCTGTCGCTAGAGCCGATGCAGTCGTGTCGAGGACAACGTACCTTAACAGAGCGAGAGTGAGGCATTAATTTGACGCTGGGCTTTTACGCTTATAAGGACACCTTACAAATGTAAAACTCTAACAATAATGTAAAGACAAATTCACAATTTAAAAAAATATATTTTCAATTTCTTCATTTTAGATATAATCAAACCGATTGCACTTCCTCGTCGTTCCGATGCTAATATCAATTTTGAAGGGAAAATTGTAACCGGTTCTGGTTGGGGTCGCTACTCGGACAGTAAGTACTATATAGCACCTCAACAAACTATTTGGATCAACTGCCTAAAACCAATAAATCTAAATCTCTTACAGCTACCGGTGGAATTTCGCCTGTTCTCAAGTATATGAATGTTACCGTTGAAAATCAGCGTATATGCAAACACTTCTATGGCAACATTGAATTAGTAGAGGACTCGAACATTTGTACGTACACTGGATTGGGCAATGGAACGTGTAACGGTGATTCAGGCGGTCCTTTGGCCTATACGGACGCGACTGGTCGTTCCATAGTTATTGGAATTGTATCGTTTGGCAGCGATATTGGGTGCGTGCAAGCTGGTTGGCCGTCGGTATTTACACGTGTTACTTCGTATTTGGATTGGATTGCCGATAATAGTAATATTGTGATTGAAAATTAATGAAATGGTTTAGATTAAATTAAGTAAATGACAAGAACGGTGAAACGATTTTTGTTTTTAATGATATTAATTTTTTCAATGTTGGTTTGCTTTTCTAGCACCATGAATTTAATATCGGTTTTCGGGCTTCTTTTATTTTTCTGATGCATGCGCATACCCTACAAAGTGTTAATGCAACCTGATAGTTTTGATTTCCAGTTTCCTTCAATATTCGAGGCACGTCGTAACGTTTCAAAAATATTTTGGGTTCGAAAACGAATTTCAGGCCCCTTGCATAATATAATAATATTAGCCAACATTTTTGAAACGACCATATTTTTGACATTTTTATGTCTTGACTCTGGCACATAAATCGAAAATCGTCACAAAAATTGCAACGAAAAAGCGTTACGTTTTTGGCATCACAGGTAGTACCCTGTGAATTTTGGGTGCCATTCAAGGTTTCAACGGAAGTTGGGCTAGGTGCTACCCTGTGAGTGTTGGGTGCCATTCAAGGTTCAACAGAGGTTGGGCTTGGGTTCAATTTACATTCAACTTGAGTTCAACTTGGGTTCAACTTGGGTTCAACTTGGGTTCAACTTGAATTCAACTCGAATTCAACTTAAATTCAACTTTCAACTTAGGTTCAACTCTCGTTCAACTTTCGTTCAACTTTTGTTGAACGACCCATAAAGTGTAACTTTCAACTTAGGTTCAACTCACGTTCAACTTTCGTTCAACTTTTGTTGAACGACCCAAAAAGTGTAACTTTCAACTTAGGTTCAACTCACGTTCAACTTTCGTTCAACTTTTGTTGAACGACCCAAAAAGTGTAACTTTCAACTTAGGTTCAACTCACGTTCAACTTTTGTTGAACGACCCAAAAAGTGTTACTTTCAACTTAGGTTCAACTCACGTTCAACTTTCGTTCAACTTTTGTTGAACGACCCAAAAAGTGTTACTTTCAACTTAGGTTCAACTCACGTTCAACTTTCGTTCAACTTTTGTTGAATGACCTAAAAAGTGTAACTTTCAACAAAGGTTCAACTCACGTTCAACTTTTGTTGAACGACCCAAAAAGTGTAACTTTCAACTTAGGTTCAACTCACGTTCAACTTTCGTTCAACTTTTGTTGAACGACCCAAAAAGTGTAACTTTCAACTCACGTTCAACTTTCGTTCAACTTTTGATGAACGACCCAAAAAGTGTTACTTTCAACTTAGGTTCAACTCACGTTCAACTTTCGTTCAACTTTTGTTGAACGACCCAAAAAGTGTTACTTTCAACTTAGGTTCAACTCACGTTCAACTTTCGTTCAACTTTTGTTCAACTTTTGTTGAACGACTCAAAAAGTGTTACGTTCAACTTAGGTTCAACTCACGTTCAACTTTCGTTCAACTTTTGTCGAACGACCCAAAAAGTGTAACTTTCAACTTAGGTTCAACTCACGTTCAACTTTCGTTCAACTTTTGATGAACGACCCAAAAAGTGTTACTTTCAACTTAGGTTCAACTCACGTTCAACTTTCGTTCAACTTTTGTTGAACGACCCAAAAAGTGTAACTTTCAACTTAGGTTCAACTCACGTTCAACTTTCGTTCAACTTTTGTTGAACGACCCAAAAAGTGTAACTTTCAACTTAGGTTCAAGTCACGTTCAACTTTTGATGAACGACCCAAAAAGTGTTACTTTCAGCTTAGGTTCAACTCACGTTCAACTTTCGTTTAACTTTTGTTGAACGACCCAAAAAGTGTAACTTTCAACTTAGGTTCAACTCACGTTCAACTTTCGTTCAACTTTTGTTGAACGACCCAAAAAGTGTAACTTTCAACTTAGGTTCAACTCACGTTCAACTTTCGTTCAACTTTTGTTGAATGACCCAAAAAGTGTAACTTTCAACTTAGGTTCAACTCATTTTCAACTTTCGTTAAACTTTTGCTGAACGACCCAAAAAGAGTCAAATTCGAAAAGCAAATCGTCACGAAACAATGTATAAATGATTTCGCGGTTGCATCAGTACTGTACATTAGCATTTGTTGAAAACATGAAAATGTCCCACTGAGTTGCGGACTTGTACGCAAGCTGAACCGACATTCTGTAAGTTTCTAAAGGTCAGTCAAACACGACGTCACTTAAACACCCATTCCACCGCGCCTGGACCACGTAGGCTGACGGTTTTTACTCCAAGCAATCAGTGAAATTCTCAGAATAATTCTTGGCCGTTGACCATTCTTTTTTGTTCGCTATGGCTTTTATTTTTATCGCAGCGATTGGTACCCTCTTCTTTGATAGGAACAGTGTCATAGATATCTTTCCGGAGAGGGAGATCTGTAACTAGATTTCTTCTTAAAGGGGTGAATTAAGATCGAGAGTGAAATTTTTCGCCCAGGGATTTTATCAATAAAAATGGATACTTACTGTCGTGGAATATGTCACAAACGGTGGGGAATTCCATAATCCGAGACCGGTTCCATAATTCTCCTCAGCCATTTTATGTATTATTTTTCGATTCCCCGGTCATTTGACATTTCACGATGAAATAACCGGGGAATCGGAAAAAATACATAAAATGGCCGATAAAAATTATGGAACTGTTATCGGATTGTAGCTTATGGAATTCCCCAGCATTCCCTACATATTCCACGACAGTAAGAATACATTTTTATTGAAAAAATTGCAGCGGCGAAAAATTTCACTCTCGAGGTCAGTACTAGGCTTAACAAGGAAAATCGTGAATAACATGAATTCTTACACTGAATAGGTTTTGTACAAATATTGAAGATACATTTTTTTAAACAAAACTTAAGACCGCAACACATTGTGCAAACGAAAATTTTGTACAAAAGTACAAAGTCCGAAGAGAATTTTATGCGACCTGAGTTTACATAGTTTAATTAATCGATCGTACTTAGCTTTTGTACAAAATTTGATGCAAATATTTATAGCTGAATTGTTGTACAAAATGCTAGTGCATTCATGTTTGTGTGGGGTTTCTGAACTCATATTTTATTGCTTCAATTTTAAATTTCAGCACAATTCAGTGCTGAAATAAAATTAATACCTTTTGTGTCACGATCACAGGGGCAAGATGTTCTACCTAAGGCGGATTCTGTTGATCCTCCCCTTTATCTAGGCCACTCGATTGGAGAGTATGAGGTTTACCTAGCACCAATAGATGTAGAATTACCCAATAACAGTTCTTAAGAGAAACAAGTCCTAATCCCCAGCAGATGTATGTATTTTCAAAGTTATGGTCCTCGGTTCATTTATCGATCGGCACGCCATCTATGCCAGTGTGATTTTTGTTTAACTTATTTGATGACAGGAAGCTAATTCCTTATTGTGAACCTAGTTTTGTAATTTCTAGGGGTCCACCTTAGCAAAATCCACTTTTTCAAGTACTAAAAATGATGGACTTGACCGAGAGTAGTTTTTACGCTGAGTGTCTAACTTTCGAACAATTTCAACAGAACAGAAGTTCCGCTTAATATTTTCCGAATTTAATCAGGGCGGGCAAATTTAAATAGCAGCTTTAGGAGGTGCCAAGCTGGGGAATTACCCAGGACCTCGCACTTCCCGAGGCATCCCACCTCACCCCAGCACTAAAATGGCCCTTGAAACTCTCACTTAAAGCTGCTTCGTAGCAAAGCAGAATATTTCTAACTTGTTCTACAGCTTCTATATAATCCAATGACCCAACGAATTTGCTCTGCGTAACTACGCTAGAGGCCCCTGATGGTTGGGGGCGTTGGGGACGTTACGCCACTGATGCGAGGCTACAACCATTACACCATTTTTTTTCAATAATTTTTTTCCAGCCATGGGTTTCCTTTTTTTAGGATCGAGCAAAACCGGTTTTCAATATCGGATAAAGGTGCGAACAACCTAAAAAAAACTTAAAAATTTATAACTACCGGCTTTACAAAATAATGTTTTCTTTAATACGAAACGAGACTAGTAGTTTTATTGGATCCAATCGTCACTTCCAGAACCCTGGAAGCTTGTGACACGTTTAGAGAAGCCATGTGCAAAATTTGATTAATCATTTGCACAGGAAGTTAAGTAGTGTCACCCTGAAGGGTGTCCATTGTGCCTTCTTTGGCTTCATTAATGGTTTTAAGTGGTAGAAAACTATTAATGAAGCCAAAGAAGGCATAATGGAAACCCTCGAAAAAGTCAAGAAGGCATAACTCTATAGATAAACGTGAAAGGAAACGACACACATACTGATGGGAAAACTGGAATCCCTAAGAAGAGGAGCGCCGATCTCGAGTTGAAACACCTATCGTTGGTTGGACGAAGAGGCAGATTTCAAGAAACTACACAACTGGCTCAATTCGAGGAGAAGCGGAGCAAAACGAAAAGAAGTGGATGCAGTTATCACCGAAGCCAACTTTCCACAACATGTGAGAAAGACGAAATCCAGGATTGGCGCGGAAGTGCACAAAGAAGTCTTCAACCTCCAAACAGCAAAGACTAATGTGGTCGTTGTTATGCAATGATGATTATATGATGCTTGGAAAATTGTACTCAGAAGGTTATTGTGAGCTTTGATTGATGGATCCCCTTCCGGACAGCATCAAAAGGGTTAAAAGATTGCACTTTCATCATTGATCACCCCTCGAAAGTGCGAAACTGTCCTGTCGAGGATTAAGGGTACACCGAGAGTGTATTAGCCTGGAAACGAGTTCAGGGAAATCGTGGTTGCAAAACATCGCGAAACGGCTTCTTAAAAGGATCATAGGCGAAAGCCGATCTGCAAGAGGAGTCTTACGAGCGAGTTCGATCTCATCGATTCGATTTCAACGGACGCGCACATGCGAGCCCCAAAGCCAGGGGAGGACGGCCCAAATGCGAAAACATAAAAAAAATATTTCATAGACTCTTGCATGTTGCCAGATAGGCCTCGTGACTTCCCCCTGCCTAAACTAAACTTCGTTTTCCCATAAAATGGTGGTTCCCCTCCTCCATATTACTATAAGGACAGAAATTGACCAAAAAGGCCTCACGCTCGACACCAAATGTGATATGTGGACAAGGGGATGAAGCCTAAGGGTACTGTGAAGGTGAATGACTCAGCTATTTGGTCATTCGGTGGCTCAGTGAGAGATGACACTCTAACTCTAAGTTGCTGGAGCGTGAGTTCGAGTCCCGCTGTGACCATGAATGTTTGTGTTGTCTTAAAAAAATGCTCCTATGGCGGCCGGTTCAAGTTGCTATAATAAAATAATTAGAGACGACCAAACGGTTTTAATTGACGATCAAACGTAGCCGTCCCCGAACAAACGGTCCCGAGCGTGATATGAAGATTTGGGAGATGTAACTTCACATGAGTACGAGAAGCTAGTCCCCACTCCGATTAGCTCGATTTCGAGTTACGGAGTCATTGTGATAGCAACGGGTAGCCCCAGGTCGATTTTATTGTTTTATAGGACGAAAAGCAGCAAGACAGCAGATGAAAGCAACACTATGCATTTTAAATGGATTACGTCATTTTCATCTCGCGCCTGCTGCATTGCCGCTTTCTGTTCTATTTCAAGCATAAGTCTGCAAAAAAAAAACGCACGTCAGCTGTAGAATCTATGATAGTGCGTACGCACAAGCTTGGACCTCGTATTCAACTTTGTTTCGTGCTGGAGAGATGTATAACTAATTGTTCTCTCAAGATTGTTGAATATAGATCTATCTCAATATCTATTTCTTCTGGGTTTTTGCTCATGAATATTGAAAAGAAAAAAGGTTTAATTTGCTAGAAAGGCTCTTGAAGGTTCTTGCTTAAAATTGATCCCCTGGTTGGAGTATTTGAATCTTAAAGTCACTGCCACATCATCAGGAAAAATATATTCACAATGTTAACAAAGAGATAATTGTTCTTCTATTGACCGAAATGGCTACCCACGGTTACTAAGATCGTTCAATAATGCTTAAGTCAGAAAGTATTTTTAACAGAGACTGAAGAGATTTGAAAACAGATCCCTGCCGATTTACTAGTGACTGCAGATACTACATTAGCCGTTTCGAATTTAGTTTGTATTTGGAAGTAGATGCTAGTAGTCGTTTAACTTCGCCAGATTCAGAATCGTCAAAACTGTTCAGCTAGTTGATGTTATCCTCATACCTAGGACAAACACTAGGATCAATGCCAGTTTCGAGACAGGTATGTAAGGGCACTCCTCAAGGTGGTTTCTTTACCCGTCTTGGATTTTGTGAGCGCTTAAATACCGGCTCTTAATTTAAACTATCTTAAAGCATTTTTGGAGATAGTACCTTTTCCATAGGGTGTATATACCGTCCTAGTCTAGTTCGCGTATTAACTTTCTTCTTCTTTTTTTTATTCGAATTGGTTGTGGAATATGCACATGTTTAGAAATGGTTTAGCTAATTATTTGGACATTATTATGAATAGAATTTATTAATCTCGCGTTTTTTCTAACCAGGAATTTCATACAAACTTTGTAGCGAATCGAAAATCGAAAACGATATCATTCCAGTAACAAGACGACTTCGCTCTTCCTGGATCAATTTCAGAGACAGTCGCTTGTCTAAGCATTATGGATTGGTAAGCACCTCGCCATCTGTTGCGAGCGGGACTAAATTTAGTTTCGATTAGTTAGTGCAGCCCGTATATGCCGTCCACAAATAATTTAAATTTGTGTAAAACTTTTTATCTTTGCTCCGGTATATAAGCGGTCCCTGATAATTAGATGGTCTCACAAGTTCTCCTGTAATTAAATTCAAATTTAAATTTTGTTAAAAAAAAAAACCTTTGAAACACGTTGCTAAAGCCGATTTTTTTTTTACTGCTTCAATGTGAGTTATGTTCTGTCATTTTTCCTGATGAAAAAAAAATTTAACGTTAGGGGCCCCCATTTTGATTTCAAACACAATAAATTTCGGAAACGTTACTCCACTGTCGGGGTGGAAACCAATCTAAACCGTCAAATTTACTAAAATGCGCTAATTCGTTCAGGATAATTTCAAATTTTCAAATGTCCGGGACACCCTGTTATTTTTTACCTACCAACTTTTAAGTATTTCGTGCCAAAGACTGTTACCATTCTACACATTCCTACCAAATTTCATTACGATCGGTTACGCCGTTCGCGAGGTATTTAGTGAACAGACGGACGGACAGACGGACGGACAAAATCGATTTCATAAGGGTTTTTTTGTAAAATCTAAAAAAACCCTAAAAAGCTTCTGGAGTTCAGCATTGAATTTAGGCCAGTACAAGTTTTGCACACATTTCTTTTGCCTATAAACGCATCATAAAGCATAAAGCATCATAAATTGAACCTACCTAGCTGCAATGGGATTTGATCTCGGGACCCTATGATTTCAAGACCTACACCCTACCTACTACACCAACCAGACTATACGTGATGAAGGTTTCTAGACACACATAAAGTAATAGTCAGAGTTATGAATAGCGTTCATTAATGTTATGAAAAATTAATTCATATGGATAAATTATTGCGCTTTGGTGGAAACATACAAGCTAATTTAATGGTAGAATCTTCAGCAATTATACAGGGTGTCCGGAAACTGACGCATAAACGCGCCGGATTAAGATTCCTCAGTTGATTTCCAGCAAAAAAGTTTTAAGGAACATACCCCCTCAGCTTAACCCTTTAGCTGCCAAAGGCACTTAAAGATTTTTGAAAAAATCATTTTCTTGCACGACTTAAAGCCTAATATATCCAAAGCTAGACCAGGTAGAGTAGTGAAATAAAATGATTAATACGGCCAACAAATTTACCTGTAAAACAAAACTAACCACACTAAAATCGGATAAGAGGTTTGGTTTTTACTGAGCTTCAAAGTCAAATTTGCGTGATTTGACCCAAAAACAATATTTTTTTCCATCTCAATTTTCTCCAACTTCTATCAAGGTGAGGTGCTTTTACGACTCTTTTCAAAATTGGCGCATAGTCTAACGATGATTTCTTTCTTACATCATTTTATTATTTCTAACAGTTTTAGTACCTAAAGTGCAGAAAACTAGGGTTAATTTTGGCTCGATTTCGACATACTTTGAATAGATTTTACCAATTGCAGATCTTTAGGGGCAGTGTGAATTGAATCGTATTGAATTCGAGCTAAAATTAACCATAGTTTTCTACACTTAACGTATAAAATCTGTTAGAAGTAATGGAGCTAGATAAAAATGATGTAAGAAAGATATGATTGTAAGACTATGCGCCAATTTTTAAAAGAATCGTACAAGCACCTCACCTTGACAGAAGTTGGAGAAAATTGAGAAGGAAAAAAAGGATGTTTTTGGGCGAAATCACGCAAATTTGATTTGAAGCTCTGTAAAAACCAAACCTCTTATCTGATTTTAGTGTGGTTAATTTTATTTTACAGGTAAATTTGTTAGCTGTATTAATCATTTTTTTTCACTATTCTAGCTGGTCTAGCTTTGGAGATATTAGGCTTTAAGTCGTGCAAGAAAATGATTTTTTCAAAAATCTTTAAATGCCTGTGGCAGCTAAAGGGTTAAGCTGAGGGGGTATGTTCCGTACAACTTTTTTGCTGGAAATCAACTGAGGAATCATATTCCGGTACGTTTATGCGGCAGTTTCCGGACACCCTGTAGATACTGAAAAGTGAAAAAGTAGTGACAACTTAAATTATTCTCGTAATTATGGCTTTGAAAAGATACACGGGAAACGCGGTAAATTTATATTTAAGCTTGATTTATTCCGTTGAGGGTCCTTGAAACACGTATCAAACACCAGATATGTAATGTACTCGACGTCCCCTTTGATATGACACCCCGCATGCCAACTTTTGACCAAGGATTTAAAAGAAAATCTTTTTGTCCTTTTGGGGACCGATCAAATGTTTTTTTTAGCAAAATGAGTTTTAGATTCGTTGTAACCCACTAATTCAAAAACAGAAAAAATTAACCTTACTCTATTTTTTTCTATTTGAAATGCTAATATGACTGGACTAGAGACCAATACGGTGGTGTAACTTTAACAAAATTTACCAAACCATTCCCAAATGGTCGCCAAAGGATCAGAAAATCAGCTGCCTTCAACATTATTCCCACTGTGAATTTTATTATTCGGTTATTTGGTGTAGAGACCGATTCGGCGTGATCAATTTACCGAAATCCGCTTATCTGTTGGGGAAATAAATGCTTAAGTATTTGAAAACGAACTGTCTTTATAATATTGTTCATTGTAAATTTACTGAATGTTTCGATACTTATTCTGCCATTTATGCGGGTGATGCAAATTTTCTCAAATCAAATTCGTTCAGGACAAAAGTATTTGAAAAAGAACTGTTTTCATCGTTTTGATCATTGTGAATTTTTCGCATGTTTCAATAGTATTCTGGGTGTAGGCCAATCCGGTGGAATCAATTTACTAAAATCTAGCAATTCGTTTAAGAATTTGTACGAAAGGGAACTGTTTTTATAATTTTGTTCATTGTGATTTTTTTGCGTGTTTCAATAGTTACTCTGCTATTCGAGGAGGAGACCTATTAGGTTGGATTTCTTTTTGTAGGACGTTCGAAAAATAAAGACAAAACTATACGAAGAAAAATCATTGTGAATTTTCTGAATATACATATACTGTTATTTCGGCTGGAGCCTTGTGTAGACCAATCTGCTGGAGTAAACTTACTGAAAACCGGTTATTAGCTTAAGAAATACAGAAAGAGGTATGTGAAAAGAACTGTCTTGATAGTTCTGCTCATTGTGAATTTCTCATATGTGTCAACAGTTATTCTGTTAATTGGGGTAGAGAGCAATCCTAGGCAAAACTAGGCGAAAAGGAACCCGTTGTGAATATTTGCTCATTGGGAATTTTTCGCTTGTTTCAATAGTTATTCTGCTATTCCGGTCGGAGCCCAATCCAACAAACCGAAAATCGTTGAAATCGGTCCAGCCGTTCTTGACTTATAAATGGTGCAACTAACACGACTTTCTTTTATACAGGGTGACCGGAAAATGCGGCAACATCGGATTGCATCGGGATATGATTCCTCATGTGATTCCCAGAAAAAAAGTAAAAGGTAAAAGGATTTAGCAGTTTTGAAAAATGTATCCGCAGTATGTATAACTGAATCGTTGTTAGTAGAGTCCATTGATTCTTTGAAGTATTTAAGTATCCTGTGAGAACGCCTCTTTCCTATTATATATTTCAATAGCTTACTAGCTGATCATTAATTTTATACCTAGTGACCACAGCTTCCCTCTTAATAAACTAATAGTCAGTAACACATGAGCGGTCTTTATTCTAACCACCCAAAACATTATACAACCTACCTATTACCCCACAATAAAAGAAGGTATAATTTAGATAAATTGCAGTGCACTTACCATTTTAGATTAGATCCACATGCTCCCTCGCCGTAGATTTTTATAGCTGCAATTGGAAATTCTTTACAGGATTTCTAGTCAATAGGTAGCGTAAAAAGTGTGAACTATGAAGTGGTCTCCGTGGTTATTTATTTTAATTATTGCGGCTGTAGTTTGTTCTATCAACTGCCAACCTAATGGATTTCCCCTAAAAAATCAACATGGAATAGGCATATTGCCTATACGGAATAAAAAGGACCCTTTACCGCCGCCCGTGCCACCAACTGACCGTATTGTCAATGGCGATGAAGCTATCGAAGGTCAATTTCCCTATCAAATGGCCATCCAAAATGATTGGGGACTCTTTTGTGGTGGTGTCCTGCTATCCGAACATTATGCCATGACGGTGGCACATTGCATTGATGGGTTTGTGTGTCCCGATTTTATTTTTTTTTTTGTGATTTTTAATTACTTTTGGCTAAATGTCCTTATGATGTCGTTACTGTTTGTGATTAGAAAGAGAGAAATTGTCAAAATAACTTTCCGACAAAAAAAATGAACCGAATTCCAAGTTGTTAGTCCTAACTTTAATTACGCAATGGTATTGACTTTTTTTCGTATCGAAAGTTATTGCCTATTGCTGTTTCGTAAAAGTCCTGCAAATATGCCTATACCATAACGAAATTTTTAATTTCAGGGTATTTTACATTTTGGGCTATCTTGGTGTACATAATATTCGCGAAAGAGATGAAAATTGGGTAGAATTGGTATTACATCGAGATTCGTGCTTTTTGCATCCCGAATGGGATCCAGAAGTTCGAGCCAATGATATTGCTCTGATTGAATTCCCGGAGCCTGTCCAATTGTCTGGTACGTAATAATATAAAATACAAAAATTGGTCCGGGCATGCCGAACGTGACCATTTTGATTTTTTGTATATCGTAATGAACATTTAAAATTAATCTTTTCAGTTCGTGTTAATGTGATTGCATTGCCACGGAGGCAAGAGCAAGGACGAGATTATTTTGGACAGTATGCAACGGTATCGGGATGGGGATATGCTAATACGGGTGAGTGTTGATTTTATTTCTATTCGATTTAATTTTGTTTGAAACTTTATTTTTGAATTTCAATTCAATTTCCAGATGCCGAAGGACTCAGCACAAATCTCCAATTTTCCAAACTTCATTTAATGGACGATCCCGTTTGTCGACATTTCTATCCGCAAATTATGCGCGAAACAAACATTTGCACAGATACCGGACTCGGGAAGGGTATCTGCAATGGTGACTCGGGTGCACCATTGGTATATCAACGGCCGGATGGAAGCATCTTTGTATTGGGGTTGGGCTCCTATATTGGACGTATGGGTTGTGGTACGGGCTGGCCTAATATTTTTACTCGAGTCGATCGATATTTGGATTGGATCGGCCAGATGACGAATGTTACAATAAGCAATTAGAAATCATTTATAGAGTTTTGTTAGATTTTTATCATTTCGCAGAGAGCGCGTTTAACGGATGTGATAAAATTTGTTATTATGTATTATATTGGAGGCTGTAAATAAGAAAAAAATGGGAATAATTTGACGTTAATATGCTTGTTGATTAGAATTACAGTAAAACACGGATAAGTGCGCAGCACGCTCAAGTGCAAAAGTTGAATATGTGCACACCATTTTTATGCGCTATTCATTGAATGTGATTTTCTATGCATTTTAAAACATATAAGTGCACATGTTCGTTGCCAGAATTCATTAGCGGTGTGTTTTACGATCTGAGCCGGTGAAATTCAAAATTTATTATTAATCCAGTTAAGCCTACCCGTCGTGCGATTTTTTTTAAATTTTCTTTGCAAGTTTATATTTGCCAAATTAAGAAATTTGCAGAATTTCAGGCCGCTACGTGCAGCAATGGAGTTAAGAGACGGGTATTTAAATACCCAATAGACTTTGACGAGTTCTCAATCTATACAATATTTTTACGCATAATGTTCTGAAGAGTCGACAAAGCGAACGAATCTATATTTATCTCCTCAATACTATGAGACATCTGCATCTCATAATATTCAGGTACATGAGTCACATGTGTCTCATAGAAAACGGTTTTCAGAATGCGACGTTATTGGCGTTGAAAATGATCGAACAGTGAACGTGTATATATTCTGACGTTCTTATCAGTTCACGTCTCTAAGTCATATGGGTCTCATGAGGCAAAAGATTTCGGAAGTAAAGGGTAGTAGCGGTAACGGTGTAGCACTGGTAATCAGCGCCCGCTCCAGCACTTATGCCGCCCCGGGAAAGATGACAAAAGGCCGCCCCTAAGATTGTGTTTTTTTTTTAATTTACAAAATACGTAGGTAGGCAGGGGAAATCCAATTGTCAGGTACCGTTTATCGTGTGCTGATTGGAACAAGCTTAAACTGGTTACGGAACTAGCCTTTTTATCAAGTGAAATTTTAAAGATTGTTAAAAAAAAAACTAAAATGGTTATTGAATTACAAACATGTTACAAGCTCAGAAGCTGATTTAGACTGAAATTCTTCAAAAAAATTTCGAATGGGTTAAATTCTAAAGAACGAAATGAGGCGGCAGCCATGTACGAATTGAGAGCTTTGTGGTTCCGCAGTGGTTAAGGCCTGGTTCAGAGGAATTTAACACTGCAAAATAATTGTGCTAATGTCGCCCTGGAAAAATTGAAAATAAAACGAGACCGAGGCTAATTTCGGGCGCGGCCGAAATTTGGATACCCTTCGCTCCCCTCGGGCTAAAAGTTTTTTCGGGCGTACCTATGACTTGTGTTCACTCCATCCCGCTTCCATGCTTTTGAATTTTCACATAAGTGCCGTGTCGAAGATTTATTGGGAGAAGCGGGGGACGTGGGTTACTTATAAGAACCAGAAAGAGGAAGGGGGGGGGGGGTTGTATGGCAGCCCTATGAACGCATGGCCTTTCCATCAATTTTTACGAATGTTTGTGGCATCAATTAAAACACATTTCTATGAGATTTGGTTGAAATTGGTGGACAAATAAAAAAGTTTTTCTTCGAAGAACCTAATTTGGGGGTTGGGTTTATATGCCAGCCCCATGATTCCATGGTCCGATTTAATTCATTTTTGCATATGTTTTGCAACATCAATCAAAATACATTTCCATGAGGTCTGGATGAAATTTGTGTATACAAATAAAAAAGTATTTTTTGATGAACCTAATTTTGGGGGTTAAGTTTGTATGGTAGCCCCACAACCCCATAGCCCGATTTCATTTATTTTCACGTCTGTTATGTGGCATCAATAGAAATATAATTTTCTGAGGTTTGATTGAAATTGGTGTTCAAATAAAAAAGTTTTTCTTAGAAAAATTTGTTTTTTGGGGATTAGGTTTGTATGGTAGCCCCATGACCACATGGTCCGACTCCATCTGTTTATACATATGTTTTGTGTCATCAATAGAAACACATTTGTGTGAAGTTTGGTTGCAATTGGTGTGTAAAAAAAAATTTCTTAGGAGAACTTAGTTTGGGGAGCTAGGTTTGTATGACAGCCCCATGACCCCATGGTCCGATTTAGTCTATTTTTACATATGTTTTGTGGTATCATTAGAAACACATTTCTACGAAATTTTATTAAAATCGATGAGAAAATAAAAAAGTTTTTCTTAGAAGGACCTAATTTGGGGGACTAAGTTTGTATGGCAGCCCCACGACCCCATTGTTCGATTTGGTCGATTTTTACATATGTCGTGTGTCACCAATTAAAACACATTTGTGTGAAAGTAGATTGAAATTGGTGCATAAATAAAAAAGTTTTTCTAAGAAGAACCTAATTTTGGGGGGTAGGTTTGTATGGCAGCCCCACGACCCCCTTGTCGGATTTTAGCGATTCAAACATACAAACTGCCTGCAGCAAAAAGAAGCATGTGTCCAAAATTTCAGCTCCATAGCTTTTAAACTGGCCGAGTAAAACGCGTCGCAACAGACAGACAGACGGACATCGTCCAATCGACTCAGCTCGTCACGCTGATCATATATATACATATTTTATATGGTCGGAGATGCTTCCTTCAATGCGTTACAAACTTCATGACAAAGTTAATATACCCTTTTCGCTTAATAAGCGAAGGGTATAATAAGGATGAATGTTTTTGCTGACAATAATTTTACAAGACAAAATCTATTAAAGACATTTATTGGGTAGAATTAGCTCTGAGTTGTGCTACTCCTAAATCGTTAGTGGAAAATTAGTCTACAGATGATACGATACTTCATTTACTGGAATAATCTCCAAGTTAGTTTAAGGGCCATGTGCATCCATAAGGGTCGAATCTAGGAGATACCAGTCTGAACTGGATATCGGTAACTTCACAGGTCAATTCGCAGTGAGATAACTGTGATAAATCTTCGAAATAAGCCTCTACTACGATGGAAACAAGTTATGTCAAGAAGACTCTGAGTAAACCAAACATCTTTTTGGCAGATGTTAGGTTATTGCTCAGTTCAAGATCCGATGTGTTGATCTGGTTTGCTAAGGTTTTTTGGGTTTAGCTAAGGCTATTGCTCCGTTAGGCGCTTTACTTATTTTACTAAAAACAATTTCCGAATAAAGAATAAAATAAAATCATTTATCGGCATAGCCTGAACCGAATCAGTTACCCAATGTTGACGTAGGTATCTGCAGGATACTAAATGCCTTTTTACTTGTAGCAGTAAAATTCTCACAAGGAGAGCTTTGGTCTGCTATTGCAGATAGTACGGTAAGTGTCGCTTCTATCGATAAGATGAAAATTAAATCGCCTTTTGCGAATGGATGGCGTATAATGTTCCAAGATTTAATAAAAAATTCGAATCAACCTTTTTTTATTCCAGTTGAAAACTGGCTCACTTCGATCTTTGCAATTAAACACAACTTTTGAAAAAGAACGGTACACTTAACAATTTTGTAGTGAAACCAAGAAACACCAATATTATTTGAAAGAAATTTCACAAATCCGTTACTTAGATTTCGTGGCCTTTCCTTAAATAAAAACATTTATATCAACGCCTTTTGTGGTTGTCTACACCAAGTGCCTACTCCTAAATGGCAGTTTCGTGTCAGTGCAATTTTTAAGAAATTCCACGCACTGGTTTGTGATCATTAATTTGCTGGTATTTTTATTTTTCACCAAACATGAGTTTTACCCTTCAGCTTTCTTTCTATGAAGAGCTGGCCAAAATGCCGCCCGGGCGACCGCCCGGCTTGCCTTCCGCTAGAGTGGGCGTTGCTGGTAATAACTTCAACAATTCAGGCAGAAAAATTGTTATTTAGTAATAAGCTAGCGTGAGTCTTTGTACAACTAACATAAGTTCAAGATTTTTTCATCTGATATTAGGTGTGTTTTTTTTTGGTTATCCCGTGTAGGTTTGGGTAACGAAACTTCATATAAAAAAAATGACAGGTGGGTCAGCTGGCATTTTTTTCTATGGATATGATTCCTTTAAAAATTGGCGCATAGTCTTACGATCATATCTTCTTTACATTATTTTATTCTAGCTCCATTATTTCTAACATTTTTAATGCCTTAAGTACAGAAAACTAGGATTAATTTTGGCTCGATTTTGACATACTAATTTTAATAAATTTTACCAAATTGCAGAACTTTAGGGGCAGTTTGAATTGAATTGAATTCGAGCTAAAATTAACCTTAGCTTTCTACACAATCTGTTGGATATAATGGAGCTAGAAAAAAATGATGTAAGGAAGATTGCACGACTTTGCGCCAATTTTTAAAAGAATCGTACAATCCTAGAAGAAAACAGGGATGGAAAAATATATAATTCTTCAGGTGTTGAAAAACGTTGACCTCTCAGCATGTTTTTTACGTACGGGAATAAAAAGAAGTCATTCGATGCCAAGTCAGGACTATACGGCGGATGACCCATCAAATCGATGTTTTGAGTGATCAAAAATGCAGTTATTTGAGCTGATGTGTGAGAGCTCGCATTGTCGTGGTGAAGAGTGATCCGTCTTCGGCGGTTGGTTTTCCTGATTTCTTGGAAGACAACTGGCAAACAAATGGTTGTGTACCACTCAGAATTGACTGTTCTGTGTTGTCCTAGTGGTACGGTTGCGACATGTCCAGTTTTTCCGAAAAAACAGGCGACCGTTTGCTTGGAAGTGCTTGGTGCGCGAACAACTTTTGTTGGATTTGGCTCATCTTGAAGCACCCATACAGTCGACTGATGTTTACTTTCGGGCTCATACGCGTAAATCCATGATTCGTCACCTGTCACGATGTCATAGACGTGTTTCGAAGCACCGTTATCGTATTTTATGAGTATTTCTTTCGACCAATCGACACGAGCCTTTTTTTTTAGCGATTGACAAATTGTGTGGGATCCAACGTGAAAAAATTTTTTTGACAGTCAAATGTTCATGCAATATTGAATGTATGCTGGTCCCACTAATGCCTAAGGTTGTCTCAAACTCACGATAGGTCACATGACGATCTTGCAATATCAGTTCGCGCACAGCATCAATGGTTTCCGAAACAACAACTGATTATGGACGACCTACACGAAATTCGTCTTGGAGTGAACTACGACCTCGATTGAATTCACCATACCATCGATAAACACTGGTCCCGAATGGAGCTTCATCGCCAAAAATTGAATTCAGTTCATCCATGCACTGTTGCTGAGTTAATCCACGTCGAAAGTTGTAAAAAATAATCGCACAGAAATGTTCACAATTTAATTCCATTATTTGGCCGAGATGAATCTTTTAAGTTACCGTAAAAAAACACAAATAGCGCTCGTATGTCAAAACGTTCTGAGTACGTATAACCTCAAAAATGTCAAACTTTACGAGAGACCTGTCAGTTGCCAGATTGCAACACTAGGATTGTCTTATCCCGAAATATAAAAGGCAACCATGATGTGTTGTTAATATTTAACATTGGCAAATGAAGGCATTTCGTCAATAGTGCAGACATCTCAAGTTTCAATTGTCAAAATGATGAAGACGAACGAAAATTGAAAGTGTCTAGACAGGCACATTGCAATTCACGATTTTCAACACTCTATCTCAGGGGTTTCCAACTTAATTTTTGAGCGGGCCACATTATTTGTTTGAGAAGTGATGGAAGCGAAGAGAAAACATTCTTTCAGGATTTAATTTTGCTTAATTTTAGCAAATCAGAAATATTTCTGACGATTCACCGCTACTTGAATAATTCGTAATGTCCTGATTTAGGCACATATTGCAAATTGATTTCATTAATTTTAAATTATTATGGATATTTTGTAAGATGTTAAAATTAACAGGCTGCAGATGGATCATTCTTGTACAGATAACACAGATATTCATGGTCACAGGGCGACTCGAACTCGTGGCTTGAGCACATGCAGAAGTGGTAGAAGAAGAGTCTCTCTACCCGAAGCGGGTGGCGACCATTGTACACCAAGTACAATTTCGTGCATTAACGTGCAATTGCACAAGAATCCGGGCTCTAGTAATAACTGTTTAAAGGGTTGATGGGGGCTTGTACATCCTATCATTACAATATGGTTGGCACTTATTATTTTGCCGTGAGGAGCGTTTCAGGTCATTTAGTAAAAGCCGAAAGTGTCCCCTCGTATTAGATTGTAATTTAACGATCGAGTTGGGTGGCAGGCTGACTGGAACTTATGGAAGGTCATAACGATGGAAGTCGTATACCAGCGAATCACAGTGCCCTGATTGGTGTGTCCTGCTGAAGGGAACAGTAGTGGGCGTATAATAGGAAAACGGATTTCGAAACAGCATCATTTGTGAATGTTTTTGTTGGGCAAACAAATTGACATAGTGCCCAATAAGGATTCTAGCAAATTTGTCGTTTTTCTTTTTAACATAAAAATGTTTGCTAAAGTGAGGCGTCAATTATTATTTATTTCGAATTTCCTCGCAGGCACGATAAAAGACCTTCGCGGACTAGATTGTGGACAATTTTCAATTTTCCATGATCTCTGTTGGCCCTTAAATGTCGTATGTGAAGCATATATTAAGTCAGTGTCTTGCGCAATCCTAAAGGTCCCTCTAGACGTGTCGCCAAATGGCGACGCGTCCAAAAACTGGCATCGCGTGCAGCCATTTGGCTGCTACTTAGCATCCACACGAGCAGCCAAAAAATGGCATAACCAAAATTTCATTTTGGTGATTTTTTTAAATTTAATTATCAAAATCGGACTCTGCGCGTTTGAATTATTACACGGCCATTCAAGAATTATTCAATTTCACACAAAAGAACGAAGAAAAGTAGCAAAATTGTCACTTTGATATTGACAAGCGGTTGTCAAAGCGGTTGGTTGAGTTGCCATATTGAATATCAAAACTGGACGCATAGCCAAATGGCGACACGTTTAGATGGAATGACAACAGCCATTTGGCTGCACGTGTCGCCATTTGGCGACACGTCTAGATGGACCTTTATCAATCGATAATCACCGATCATCGTGCGAAAAAATAGCTCAACGATATAATACTAAGCTAACAGCATTTATCATTATCTCATCTTAATTTAATTACAATACATTCCACTTTTGATATTATCACAATCGGCACTACCATAATACACTCATACTCCATAAAGCAAGTACCATAAACACTGAAATAATTGTATAAAGAAATTGAAACAAATTCACCAGCTTCATAAATCTTCCGGACTAATCAAGATTGCAACGAAATCTATAAAGTAACCTAAATTCCGTCAATCTCGCTTAGTTCGATTAGTAGGAGTTCCAGCAGTGCTATGAAGTGTTCGTTAGTATTAGTTTTTGCGCTCGTCGGCGTGTCAGTCGTCCTGTCCGATGTACCTACACCGAAACGGGATTTGAGCAAGCTAAGATGGCGTCAACCTATGCCAGCACGTGGAACAGATTTCTGGAAAAGGTTGAATTTGCCCAAACGGCCACAACGAGTTGTTCCGTCAGATGGCAGGATTATCGGTGGATCGGAAGCTGAAATTGGTCAATTTCCCCATCAAGCTGCGCTTTTTATTGATGTTTTCTACTTTTGTGGCGGAGAGTTGATCAGTAATTTATATGTTTTGACGGCAGCTCATTGCACCTATGGGTACGTAAATGCTGAATGTGTAAATCTAGCGGATATAGTTGAAAATAGTGAAATCTGTGACTAAAATTAAATATCTCCCTTCGGTGGCCGAATTACAATTTTTTCCCCTTTCTGAAACATTTGCATGGGCGTACCATTTTTTCCCACTCTAGGGGCAAGTCAAAATTTTTTGTATTTATGTATTATAAACACCAATAAATTTTGGGTGACGATCAATTACGACCATTCCATTAAAATTTTCGGACGTAATTCATGCCTCCTCCCTTCCTTCGTATGAGAAAGTGACGAGGACGAGGACTTTGGTGTGCTTGACGGTTTGTGTAAATTTGAGAATGCGTCGTAAAATTGAGAGAGAGAGAGAGTAATTAGTAATTATCTTATGAGAAAAACCATTTTTATAAAAATAAAATTTTTAACTTAATAAACAAATTTTATTTAAAATAATTTGATTTTCTTTATTTTTAGCGCCTATATGATCGACATATATCTAGGATCACATAACATCAATCTGGAGTCAGAACCTAATCGCCTGACGCTGGAGACAAATGCTGAGAATTTCATAGTACACCAAGGATACGATCCGTACGAAATTGTCAATGACATTTCTTTGATCATGCTACCCAGAAGAATTACATTTACACGTAAATTTTATGTCATCTCTTAACTATAAAACCAGCTTACTGACTTCTGTTGCATTTCAGCCTATATCCAACCCATTCGACTGCCCACCAGAACCGAAGCTCTCAACCGATTGGAAGATTTACCCGTAATTACATCGGGCTGGGGACGACCTTCTGATAGTAAGAATATACTCTTCTATCTATAGCATATCCTTGAAATTCAATTCATTTCCTGCCGTTTTAGCATCTTCTGGTATCTCTGCGGTTCTTCGATACACCGATTTGAAAGTTCAACCTCACGTGATTTGTCGTCATTTCTTCTCGGATTTGATTAAGGATTCGAATATTTGTACGGACACGAGACGTGGCCAGGGAACATGCGGAGGCGATTCAGGCGGTGCCTTAGTGCACAAGGGATCGAATGGAGAGTATTTGGTTGGTGTTACTTCGTTTGGAAGCTCAATTGCATGTGTTGAGGCTGGTTGGCCGTCTGTTTTCACCTATGTTGGAAGCTTTTTGAATTGGATTCGTGATAATACTGATATTGTTATTGAAAATTAACTGATGACAAAATTACGATATAAATGAACTACATATGTAATTAGACCTTGTTTATTTTAAAATTTTATGGATGAAAGATAAATAAATCTCCAATAAAGTTAAAGTTTCCGTTCGATACAGCTTAAGTTTCGTTTGTTCGTCAATTAAAATCTGTTTGTCCGCCATTTAAACAGCTATTTATTCATCAGGTCAGTTGACCGCGCAGTTACGGTAATTTTGACGGGTCCACAAAAAAAAAACCAACGAGAAACCTTTATGACAGATAGTCAGGTAATGGTTTCATAAAAAAATGAAGAAAGCTGTTTTGAAAAGCAAACATAAAACAAACAACTGATAAGCGCAGTGAGGCGATGAAACATAGCTCAGAAAACTGGCAGTTAAAAGAAAAACTGCAGATTAAGCGGACAAACTTTCAAACTGTACTTAGCAGAATATGTCGTCCACAGATCCAAACACAAACTATTGGATAGTCTTTAATGAGATTAAACCAGACGTCCTGGTTAAATATTATCTAGCGAAAGTTCTGCGTGAAGCTTCAACGTTTGCAATGGGTGGGGCATGTACAACGGATAGACGATAGTCGCATGCCAAAGAAAGTAATGAAGGCACAACGAATTGACGGAGAGAGGTTGCGTGGACGACCGAGAGCTCGCTGGGAGAAGTAGGTGAAGACGCCCACCAGCTGCTGGGCTTTCGAAACTGACGTAGGTTCATGATTCGCTCGAGGCTTATAAAGCAGCCCGTAGATAACTAAAAATTGCAATTAGAAAGAGAAAACAAAATTGCTCCAAAAAGCTCTGTGAGGATGCGGACACAAATCTAAGCGTATGGTCATGAAGAAAATTAGACAGAGAGCTCCTGAAAATACGGGATGTGAATATTTAGATTTTTTCACACTTCCGTTCTGAATTGACCACGAATGGTACCGTCAATATTTGCATCGGTTTAAGTTACACGATTCGCTAGAATGCCCGAGATGCAAAGGAGTTGCGGAGGATGCGAATCATGTTTGATTGTCTCAAATTTGGAAATATCCGTAGTCAACTAGAAGCGGAACTGGGAGAAAACATAAGCCCAGAGAACCTAGCTCTGATGCTGCTCTGAGGAATTAACAGGGATTCAATAAGCACGGCTATTTGTGCCGTTCACACGGCAGAGGGAGGAACGTAGACACAAGTCTGGTTGTATGTTTGGAGGTGCGGCGGCTGTCGGTGGTGGAATATTATCTTGTGAGCTAAGGACGGGACCAACCCGCATTCCGACACCTGATGGCAACAAAAGACAATTTGAAATACTGCCGCATTTTGCGCCCCGCAGGGGAGTCTTGGTTCGGTGGAAAATGCCTACGCGCCTACATCTAACTATAGTTTGCGGATTGACGACCACATGGCCCGACTCGAATTGCTGACTAGTAAACTGTAGGGGCCACCTGGATGTGAAAAACAGCGCTACGAGTCGGCTTTAATCAGACGAGTAGTCACAGGTCCAACGAACCTGGGATATGCACGTCCGAATGGGAGGCCTAACCAATAGGGAGCCGAAGAAGAAGTCTTTAGTGAATAGTATACCTCGGGGATGGGTATGCCCAGGGGACCATGGTTCCTGCCCGTCATGGTGTTGGACTCGAGGTGGCTGGAGGTTGTTACGCGAGTCAATCAGCTAGTGTTGCAACCCCGGGGTTGGGTTTCCAAACGTCAGTGCATTCACTGGATGAAAAAAATCCCATTTGACAATAAGACCTTGTCAATAAAACACCGAAAGTCAAAAAAAATCTGTTGGCGAGTCATGTCCAGCAAGCTCATCCGCAGCTTCATTACCCTAAATGCCCCTGTGTCCCGGCACACAAGTTTGAGAGACCATCCTAGATGAGAGTGTGTGTGACGATAGAGCCTTAATAGCTGCCTGGCTATCGGTACAGATAGCAACGTTAGTGTTAGCGAGTTTCTTTTGTAAGACCTCAATAGCTTGTTGCATCTCTGCTTGGAATACGGTTGGCCAAATGCCCATGAAGACTGATATTCTAGTGCCAAGAACAAATACTCCAGTACCGACTCCTTCCTCAGGTCAGAAACTAAATTACCCTCATTCCATTCCGCGCGACGAAGGAAGGAAACTGAGAATTTCCTACTAAAGCAGAGTCCGTTCGACATGTAGTCTGATTTCGAAAAAAAATTGTACTTTAGGGATTCTATCTAGAATACTCATATGTGGTCCTGATTATATGCGTGAACATCATAAGTTAAGAGACGCACTCGGAAAAAGCTTAGAGACGCAGATTCCAGTATAAAAATATCCGGCGCGGAGTGAAGCCAACAATAGCCTCGACTGCCGTCGTAGGACACGTAAGGATAGGCTGCCATACCAACACAAGCAAATCGTTTAAACTTCTTTAGTAAACGTATGGTGGACTGTTCCTGGGACTTAGGCCACGATAGCAGTGCAGCATATGCCACAACAGGTCTCACCAACATCACATACATCACTCAATCATTTTAGAGTAAGGCCCCAAGTCTTTCCAAAGGGAGACCTATAGGCCCTCACACTCCGAGTGGCCTTATCGACAACTTCTTCGACAGGGCTGAGGTTAATATTCGTTTTCCGGGTAAAAGGGACCAGTACAGTACAGTGAAGATTAACACTAAGTCCCACCTTATCACACAATTGGAGTACTAAATAGAGTGCGGCTTCCATTACCTCTCAGGCCGTTGTGTCAATTTTGCCCCTTAGTATTATGGTTATATTATCGGCGTAACCAATATCTTCGTAAAGAAGAACGATGGAGCATAGCGAGTAACTCATCAACCACAAGTGACCAAAGAAGTGGAGATAAAACTCCACTCTGCTGATAACATTTAACAGCATTGACACACATTGACGTTTTACCTCTCTCTCTCTCTCGATTACCGTAACTCCTAGTGGAGCCTGGTGCGTTGATGACTACCGTGTGTAGTCATCAACGTTACAAAGACAACTGAATTCGGAGTGTGATATGGTTGTCAGCCATACCACTTCCTAGTCGCATTGTTAGTTTATTATTCTACGATAAGAAAATTTCTTATCATCTTCTTCTGAATAATAAACTTGCGACGAGTCGTGCCGAGTTTGGAAACTCGTTTCTCTATGAGTGTCTATTTCACAGAGTGGCGACCGAACGATCACGGCCACAGAGCACGACGTTTTACCTAATGATGCGCAAATCACGTGCCCTAGCAACGTTGCATCCATGCACATGATAGTTCCCTTGGTATAGCTCAAGAGCTCTGAACATACTACCGTACCCAGTATTGTCAACTGCAGGGACGTAGCCAGGGAAGGGGTCCATGGGGTCCGGACCCCTCCCGAAATGTTTTCAATAATACCCGAGTTTGTAGTGATTACAGTATAAATTCACTTTTTGCCATATTTTTCTGTAGATTCTGTGTGACTGAATATTATAAAAAATATCCCATACGCGGAATCTATGCAAAAGCCTATTTAATGTCTGGTGTCGAAAATTATTATTCACTCTTATTTTATTTATTGGATGTATGGACGTGTTTTCATGTGAGCTTGGAGCTTTAAACTTTTCGCTGCGCATATTCTGAGCATTGCTACAAAATTAATACGTGCGAATATCGGCCCTTTGGGTCCAGTGAAGGATAAGCTCGCAAATATTTTACGCATGGCGATAGTTGGTTTAAACGGAAACTTAATTCTCGCTTGAGCTAATCGCAGAGCTGATTCGGCTGATTCGGGAGAAGGAGATATAAAGGTACATGAAACGCGTAGATAAAGAATGAAGAGAGAGTTTGCATCTGTTACTCTTATTGGAAAACGCAAGATATTCGACTGCTTTGAAAGGCTGTGCAAATAATGGTTATGTAGTTAAGCCTTTGTAAAATAGGCTAATTTTGCAATTTTTCTAGAATGAAAATATGATCTATCCAAAAGCGCATTATAAGAGTGGCCTTATAGGAGTGTAAGATTGTAGTCTTCTGCTGCTTGCTTATGACAAAACGCTCAAGTTTTAGCGAAGCAAAACAATTTTAAAGAAGCAAACGGTACAACAAAATTGAATAAGCACGAAAATACGAGGACGGTTCAAATACAACACGGAATTTCGCAATAAAAAAAATGTATTATTCAATTACAGAGAAACAATTTCGACAGTTTTCCAGTTAGTCTTCCAGCAAGCATTTGGATATATTTTTCGGAAAAGTTTTGCGACTTCTCACGGATCCATTCGCGCACAACCAATTGCACTTCTTCATAGCTTTCGAAACATTCAATGGACCGAATAAGTAATAATCATAGGGTGATAAGTCTGAACTATATATGGAGGGTGTTCCAGTTTTCTCCATTTCAATTCGTTCAATGCTGTACACATTTCCCTGTGCTTGAATTTATACTCAACACTCAGAAGTTTTAGCACCCATTTGCCTGAGATTTGCGGTAACCTAGCCGCTCATGAATAATTTACTCAATACTACTTACGGTTATGCCCAATTCCTCAGTCATATTGCGTACACTACATCGTTGGTCATCCAAAATGAGTTTTTCAACGGCGGCGGCTCTCACATTTCCATCGGTGGCACTGGGTGCCCGCATATGGTAACTTTGCCTCAACTTTTCGGCCTTTTCAAAACATTCATACACATGGGTTTTAGAGAGACACTTATCCTCGAACTTCTCTATTAACTTTCTATAAGTTTCCGAGGATTTTACATAAGATTTGACTGAAAACAAATAATGATGCGTTGCGCAAGATGCACTGGTACACTCTTTTCACTCATGATGGCTATAATTACACTAAAAAATGGGTTTGCGCGGTTCCAGCTGTTCTCAACGTTTCATAACAGATCAGTCTAATATTTAGTGCATCCACTTTTACGACACTAAATTTGACGCGCGTCTGAAAATTCCCTTGGACCCCTCCCGAAACATAATCCTAGCTACGTCCCTGGTCAACTGCACCCTCAATATCAAGGAAGGCCCAAAGTGCTATTTCAGCACAATTAGGGCTTTGCCAATTGTACAAACGAGTTTATGTAGGACATCCACACTTAACTTACCTTTTATGGTCGCCACAGACTGTCTAATCGATTGTAAAAACTCCTTTTTTAGGTTCCACTACCGACTTTGCTAGAGAAATTGAGCTTTTTCCCCAGAAAATGAGCTTTATACTACAATCAATTGGACAGTCTATGGCGCTCATTACATAGGCAAACTGAGTATAGTGCAGAGGAATCAAAAACAGCATTTCTTATATGATAGTTTTCAGGAGAGTTGGCTTCCTCCGGCCACAAGCAACAGCAACGCATTGGTCTCGGCGATGACACGATCCAAAATAGAGCTGCCTGTAGAAATATTCTGAGAAATTACCGCCAGAACGGGGCGATGTGCCTACACCGTAGGTCGAGCGACGCGACGCTATGGAGCGGTATAAAGAACGAGGTAAGGAAGAAGAAGAAGTTTTCAGGAGAAGTGATGATCGATTAATCAGCCTATTAGATGTAGGGAGCCCCTCTGGCTTATTGAATGAACCGCTTGCCATGAGCGTGGAATATAGCTCAAGGAGTGGCTTGCTCTTAAAATGTATTTCAGTGAAGTGATTATTAAATCAATGCTGTTTTGCAACAGAGCGGGAAAAAATACCGTCAGCACCGGGACCTTTGAAGAGTTCGAATAACCCCACCGTCAATTTGATCTTTTCCCTGAAGAATATTTCGTTGAGAGGCCCTTAAGCCTACTTAAAGGGGCTCGATGTTCAGCTGATGGTAAAGCAAATAAGGTTCAGCTCGAGTAGAGGACGGGAAGTGAGTATTTAAGAGCAATTGCAAACTTTCTCCAGGGTTATCCCACTATAGAGTCTTATAAAAACGCTCGGCGTTCACTGAAGATTGGTTTTAAGAAAAGCAAGCCAAACTGTTTCACGAAATACTACGAGGATGCGGACATTAACCCGTTGGGAATGGCATTTAAGGTGATTAAGTAAAGAGGACAAAAAGAACGCTACTTCAACAAATATTCTTCGTCGTATTCCGTCGAATAGGGTTTGTCAGAGCAGATGGTATAAATCACTCCCATAACTAATGCTTCACGATTAGAAGAGGGCAATGCTCCATGACCATGTTGTGACGCATCCATTCATGTCCTTTTAGGAGGGATTGGATGCTCCAGACTATCTTGCAGTTAACTATAATCAAGCTGGGTTCTCTAATACGGTACCATAGGTTTGGGCTATTTTATTAGATTTCTCTCTGAGAATTCCCAAAAATATTCTCTATTTACCGTAGATGCCACTGCCATCTAGATAGACAGGCCGGATTATCAGCTGATCTGTCAGTGGTCATGCAACACTAGTAGTGCCATGGTTGGTCATGGTCCGCGCTTAGTACTGCCAAAGTACCGCTCAGTGCAATCCACAAATTGTCCACCATCCAAATATCAGTGGCTGTCAGCCTGTCATTTCGTGTGACTTGCTATGATATACACATGCCAGTGCGTTGATTTTTGGGATAAATATGGTAAGTACGATGTTGATGTATACTATTTTACCACTTGCACATCAAAAACACATTAAAGCAAACCATAACCTTTGTTTCGTAATAAACGCTCGGCATATTTAAACTTTTGGGTTCAGAAGCACTGGAGGGTGTGGGCTTTACAAATGTCAACTGTCACTGGTCACGAACGCACTTGTCCACTTGTAGACGAACAAATTTCTGCAGTTCGGCCTGTCTATCTAGATGGCAGTGGTAGATGCGCATTGAGATTGAGAGTGTGCTCTCCATACAGAACAACTTCGCACGCAACTATGCTTACGTCGTTGCTGGAATGATCCCGATAGGAGTTCTGGTTGAGGAGACACGCAGATTACACTTTGGTGCACATTTTATGACGCACCAGCTAATTTGGAAACCCGGAGAACTTTGGATAGACAAGAAATCATACGACAATAGCAAATGCGATGGGATGAAGCTGAAACCGATGGATGACCTTATTGTCTCATTAATATTGAAAAATGCGTTAAACGTAAATACGGCGAAGTGAACACCTTTTTAGCTGAATTTCTAACGGGTCATTGTGGATTCTAGCAATACTTAAAACGTTTGAGGCTGGATGACTGGGTAGAGTGTCCTAACTGCAAAAGGGTCGCAGAAGAAAGCGACGGACGTGTTTTTCGCCTGTCCTATGTTATCGTGTGGTGCGTGCGCAACTGAATGTCGAATTAGAACGAATGTTAGGCCCGCAGAATGTGTCACCGGTTAGTCGGAGTGCTAACATGATTGGGCGACAGTGAATTACTTTGTGAGCAGCATTGATAAAAAAATTTAAATAAAAGAAGCGAACGGAAGTCAACAACTAATCATGAGAACTAATTAGCCAAATCCGACCCAACCCTATGCAGGTCCCGTAGAAAATGTAGCTGAGGAGGTAATTGTAATCGCACATTTGTATTTCGAAATTGGAGATTTTCGGTAACTGAGGTTAGAGTGATGGGCCTGTACGACAGACGATAGTCTGGTAAGTCCTCAGTTGATATGTTATCTTGCTTGCGTATGACGGTTACTTTAACCTTGAAACAGATCAAAGGATTGGTTGGTCCACTTCAACTTTGTCCTTATCGAACAAAACCCCGAAAAGACGCACTAATCGTCAAGCAAGATGGTCACCAGACATACTGGAAACGGTAAAAATGCTAATAAAATTGCAAAACCCCAGCTGATGTCTAGGGGATTCAATCAACTGGATATCAACCGAAAGCTTGCGTAAGAATGGTGTTCCTGACGGAAATTATCTGAAATTCAAGCATTTTGTCGTTGTAAAAACAGTTACGGTTCAGTACGATTTTTGTATCGTGTTGGTTCGAGCCCACGCTCTAGCAATTCAGAAATATGTAGAGTGTCTTGCTTTTGTGCTCGTAGTATCTAGTGGCCAGAGTGCTGAATGAAAACACGCTAATCTGTGGCTTTTTTAGTAAATTTTCCCAATCAGTGAGCTCTTTTATAGGCCTAAGTCTAATGCCACAACATGTAGGTAGTGACTTCATCAATGAAATGTAGCTAAATCGTTCTATTTTGGGGCCAACGATTGAAGCTGAGTTCATTTGGAAAGCGATTCTTTTTGATACTAATACGAAAAACTAGTATTTTGCGGTTTTAATAAACGGGTGGCTGCTTCTTCCGGTTGTATCGCATGAAAAGCATGTTTTGCAATAAAAAACCGTTACAAACAGTATGAAATGCTCAGTGCTTATCATTAGTCGAGTGAAAAAGCTCAATCGGTCAAGTTTTTTATATAGCGTGAAATCTGCCCTTCTGTAATTGTTAGTTATAAGCATAAGCTTTATTAAATTGAAAACTTTTAAGCTTTCAGAAAATGTTTATAATTTATTCGTTTCTAATCAACCAATCCGACATCAGATCTAATCACGAAGTTGAATTCCGGTATTGTTAACGATCCATGACAAGAATGAGGTGACACGGGTGAAGGCAGCTGGGTATCCCTTTTCGCAACCGAACGACATACCAAATGAGGTGGCACCAACAACAGTCTTAGAGCCATCGGCATCAGTAACGGCCAATGGACCGCCAGAATCACCGTTGCAGGTCGAGCGTCCATTCTTACCGTCAATGCAGATGTTGCTGTCTTGTGGCAAGAAGAACATGTTCAACTTGCACGAGGACAATTTCATGACTGAAACATCGATGAAACGAAGAACATCCGAAATGGTTTGTTGCGAGTCGCTTGGCCTTCCCCATCCGGAAGCAACGGCGGCACGTCCTTCGAAGCTGGTGTTAGATTCGCTCTTTCTTGGCAAGTTGATGGTTTGGATTTCGTCTGTTTGACAGAGCCGGGGGCGTTAATGTTTTTGAATAATTGGTCTTGTGGAAATGGATGTATGAAACTTACTGGTCAATTGGACAGCTGGAATCCTGATGAGAGCAATATCGTTCTTGATGGCGGATGGATCGTACTTCTCGTGGAGGATAAGATTGGCCTTTGGAACGGTGATTTCAACACGTCCTGGTTCGGTGCTGTCGCGGATGTTGTGTCCGCCAAGAACAACGGTGGCTTCAGAAGCACTGCGGAAAGTGAAAATAGAGATTTTGGATAATCGAGTGTTTTAACAGCAAATTATTCCGTAAAACTAGACGTCCAAGCTCGAAATCTATAGCTATTACAACGGAACAATTGGTAAAAGAAGCCTTACCCATCGACACAATGACCGGCAGTCAAAATCCATTCTGGATGGATCAAGGAGCCACCACAGAAAGCAGTACCACCTGGAACTTCAAGGAACAATCCAGCCTGGTAGGGGAATTGATTGAAGGCAGCTTCAGATCCTCCGGTGATACGAGCCGCACCTTGGGTAGGAGTGACCAAAAAGTCTGGATCAATATGGCGTGGACGAAGTGTATTCCAGTTAACGTCCAAAGCCGAGGCGACGGCCAAAGCGGAAAGAAGTACGGCGAACGATTTCATTGTGCTGAATCAGCGAAGTCAGACATCCAATGAACAACTGAATTTGGCAGCGCTACATGAACTAGTATTTATACAAAAATGAATTTCTGCAAAAAAAAGTTTATTTTGATGCTGATTTATAGTAGGAAATCTTATTTTGATAAGAGTCTTGCGGACAATCAATTGTTTTGTAGACAGGAATTAATGGTTCTTACGTATTTCAGTGTTTTTAGTTGTTTTTTTTTTTTATTGTTCATTTAGTTACTTATAATTTGAGTGATAATATTGCACCTAGGGATTACTGAAACGTAAATGATAAAGTTTCGACTAGTTTTGATTTTTTGATCAAATAGTATTTATCACGAAGTCAATTCCGGTGTTACTGACAATTCAATCTAAGTAGGACGTGATCCGGGTATGGGCAACTGGAAATCCTCTCTCACAACCGAATACAGTGCCAAACGAAACAATGCGAACAACAGTTTTAGAACCATCGGCATCTGTAACAGCCAAAGGACCACCATCATCTTCTTCGCATGGAGAACGTGCCGATGTTCCCATACTGCAACTATTTGTATCTCTCGGAGCGAATAGCATCTGTATCTTGTATAGAAGAAGGAGAATCATAATTGTCGTATTGACAAACCTTAAATTATTATCGGAGATAGTAGACTCAGAACGACTAGGACGTCCCCAACCAGAAACTACAGCCGCATGTCCTTCAAAGCTATCATTAGCCTCACTTCTCCTGGGGATGTTAATGGTTTGGATTTGTTGTAAAAAAAATAATTTTAGATGCATCTCTGCATCTCTTCATACCTCAAATAGGAAGAAAGCGATTAAATAGCAATTTCTTAGCATTCGGCCACACTGCAAGGGATTGCATTAGGCGAATATGTGCTCCTGCAATAGGAGCCCAGCTGCATATTCTGCAAAAGAAGCGGACAGAAGGCAGCAGAGGATTTGCTTGCACAAACTGTGAAAGAGAATGATATTGACGTTGCAATTATCTGTGACCAATAAAAGATTCTACGGAGGTCGGTCTGGGTCGCAGATAAAGACAACGATGTAGCAAGGAGTGTCGGGAGGAGGAGGATGTGTATAGCTTCGCCACGGTAAATGAAACAGAGTTTGAAGGCTCGACTACCCACAATCCCGTCATAATTTCGGGAAACCGCAGCGCGTGCTTCTAGACGGAATTTACGGGGCTCACAATTGACCTCCAATTCGTGAGCGGAGACGCAAGTTTGCGAACATTATACCAATAGCGACCATCGAGTTTTGATAAGAGCTCTAATCATTGAGTGGCCAACGAGACGCTTCGATGAAACTCTGTTGCATGTAGTTCCAATTAACGGATCTGCAGCCGAGAGAGGCTGTCAATTCGCTGAACAACTGGCAATAGCAAGCGATGTCTTCATGACAGGAAAGAGTTCGGCTAATAAAAGTAAATGGACTGTCGCGCCTGTTATATATTTTTAACAAAATTAAAAAAAAAACTGCTGGTGGACTGACGATATTGCAGATGTGTAAAGTTGGTGAGGTCACTTTCGATTTTTTTATTTTTTCTTACGTCATTCGTTTGCAGATCGTTTGCCCACTTTTGCCCACCCACCCAAAAAAGTTATGGACAAAAAACATTTTCAATTTCACTCAATATTTCGAGTGCCTGATCTGGCCACCCTAAGAATGCCTCCGCGGTCTGACTTGACTACTTCGATTGCCCATTGGGTGCCCTCAATAACCCATGAAAAATGGTTGTTTGTCCACCCCTGCGAAAAGCGATATTCACTAAAAACCGTTACTAGTCAGGAATTTCACTAAAAAGGAATTTGACTACTTCGCACTGGAATTTTTAATACTTTTTACAAATTTGGTTTGCCCATCGCCAGTTCTCATTTGCTCAGGAACAATTTTCGCTTGCCCACCCCCTGAAAAAAAAAGTGGCTAAGTCCGATTACCCTGGCGTATTTAGGGTGGCCAGATCGGGCATTCAAATAATTGAGTGAAATTTATATGTGGAGGGTTTTTTGCAAATAACTTTTGGGCAAACGAAAATTTTTCCTGGTCAAATGAGAGCTGGCGATGGGAAAACTAAATTAGTAAAAAGTTATTAAAAATTCGAGTGCAAAGTAGTCAAATTTACCAAAATGAGAATTTTTTTTAGTGAAATTCCTGACTAGTAACTTCTTTTAGTGAATATCGCTTTTCGCAGGGGTGGGCAAACAACAATTTTTCAAGGGGGTTTGAGGGCACCCAATGGGCATTTGAAGTGGCCAAGTCAGACCGCGGAGTCATGCTTAGAGTGGCCAGATCAGGCACTCGAAATATTGAGTGAAATTAAAAATGTTTTTTGTCCAAAACTTTTTTTGGTTGGGTGGCCAAACCTGGGCTAACGATGAGCAAATGAACTGACAAAAAAAAAGTTAAAAAATCGAAAGTGACGTCGCCAACTTCACACACCTCAAGATTGCGAGGATTCGGCGCAAATGCCGGAAGCTATATTTTTGATCAGTCTGTATTTAGGGAGGATGCAATATTGCATTCAATTCATTCATTTTGATGCAACTGAAAGAGATCATACACTAGTTGTACACTGCACAATTGCTTATCGTAACTGGGGAAAGCCGGATGACTTAAAAGATTTAGATTTCAATAATAAGAAGTTATCAAAAAATCCCTATGGACGTTATCAGTTCTTTCAGTTTATTTTGGCTGTTTTCTATCCGTTTATGGAGCAATGGAACCGCTTTAAATAAAAACAATGGACTTTACTTACTATTGCAGTTTTTTGTTTTACCCGAATCATTATTATCAATGATGACGAATTAATAGTAAATCAAGTGCTTAAATTTGTGTTTATTATTAATTAATATCAGCTTATGATAAAATAAAGATGAGTGTAGTTGAAATAATGGAACAAAATGTGAATTTATGCACACTTATAATAACAAATCACGAAACACACTAGATGACCTTATAGAATTCGCTTCTATAAATGAATAAATGCGACGTATAAAACGAGACCGAGGCTAATTTCGGGCGCGGCCGAAATTTGGATACCCTTCATTTTCCTCGCGCTAAAAGTTTTCTTTCTTTTTCTTCACATAAGTTTCGTGGCGTCGATAAAACAATATTTTTGGGAGGTTTGGTTGGAATAGCTGCTTCTTAGAAGAACCTAATTTGGGGGTTGGGCTTGTATGGCAGCCCCATGTTCCCCTTGTCCGATCTTACCGATTCAAACATACAAACTGCCTGCAGGAAAAATGCCACGCTTTTATGAGCTGGAGACAAACCTTTGTTGGGGCCCATACCAATGGAATGGGCGCACCCAAAGTAAACCTGATTAACTTTCTTCTAAGCCTTTTACGAAGGACAGAGCTAATAACATGAAACTCTTTCGCTTTAATGGGAAATACAATAAGCCAATAGGCTGCAGTATTGGGCGTAACCAGCTTAACCCATCATAGCGCCTAATCCATCCATCCAGCCAATATACCCTTTCACTCTACGAGCGAAGGGTATTACAAGGTATATCACCCAGCCATAATTTTTTTATATCAAAACTGCTTGGGATTATAAAAAAAAGGCATTTTATTACTGGGTTTGGAGCCCATGGGCGTAGTCAAAGAAAGATGCCGAGTAAATACTCACTTTTTGCCTCTTGGTTGAAATATATTTCCCGCGCCAGCATCAGCATCGGCAGAGGCATCGGCATCAGCAGAAAAATTTCAATTTAGAATACACGCATTTGCCTTTGATGACCCACATTGACAGCAGCAGCAGCGGCAGAAGCTAAAGGTACGTTGTCCTCGGCACGTCTCCAGCAGCTCTAGCGACAGCGACTCGCTCATTCCATATAAAAACTCGTTTTCAGAATGAGAGAAAAATGAGTTTTTATATGAATTGAGCGAGTCGCTGTCGCTAGAGCCGATGCAGTCGTGTCGAGGAAAATGTACCTTAAAATCGGAAATCACCCTCAACGACTGCAAATAACTATAGTTGTCAACGATTAAACGATAAAAAATACCGGAGTACAGAGGGCTGCGCCCGCAATACGAGGGTTTTTTAGAATTTTAATGCATAGTGAATATTTTTTGTAGATATATTTTATACGCAATCAATAAGAATTGTGCACAACATTAATGAAATGCTTCCTGTAAATCTATTTTTGGAGTCGTCTAAATAAACGCGTTCCAGAATGAAAGGCGGTAGCACCACCTTTAATTAGACCAATCCAAAAATTGATTTACTATTTACCCAGTTTGTATAAAAGTACTCCAAGGCTATTTACTACAGGCATTTTTCGATTTAAGATTTATGATGGCCTTTGAGCAAAAAGAAACTCAGGCAAACGTAAGGATGGCTTGGCTTTATCTATGAACTGAATTATTAGCTGTAAATCTACTGTTACTGTTTTTTTAATCAAGGAAAAGCAACTTAATGAAATGATTCCATTGTGTCCCCTGAGATAAGAGCTCACGCAAGCTTTCCTTTGAGTATTGAACAAGTATACTTTTGCAGCTTTTCAGGGACACCCTGTTAACTTGGTCGTATAAACTTCAGAAATATTTGTGACAAACACTATTGTCATTCTATGCATTTTCCACACTGCCATCTAGATAGACAAGCCGAACTGCAGAAATTTGTTCGTCCACGAGTGGACAAAGTGCGTTCGTGTACAGTGACAGTTGAGATTTCTAGAGCTTACAAACTCCAGTGCTTCGGAACCCAAAAGTTTAAATGTGCCGAGCGTTTATTGCGAAACAAAGGTTATGGTTTGCTTACGTGTGTTTTTTATGTGCAAGTGGTAAAATAGTATACATCAACATCGTACTTACCATATTTATCTAAAAAATCAACGCACTGGCATGTGTATATCATAGCAAGTCACACGAAATGACAGGCTGACAGCACAACACAAGTAAAATATAAAAATATTTAAACTTCTAAATGTTAAATAAAGAAATAACAATAAAATTACTAAATTAAATATAATACTTACTTGGCTATATTTCCGGTTTGGATACAGCTTAGAAAAAGCATAGTAACCCATGCCATGCGTTAGTCCAGAATGGCTATGTGATCACACAACCCATATGTGTTTGACTCCAAATTTATTACACTACACTCCACGAAATAATTCAAACGTCAAAATATTGTCGATGCAATTATTAACCCTTCTGTCGTCGCCTACGATCTATTATGCCTAAGGTGTAGCTGAATTTTCTGTGAAATCCATCTTAATTTTTGAAGAGGTCTAATTTTGGATCTTAAAACAGTTTACATACTATGTCTTACGATGATGCGCCGTTTTTTCATTTCTTTAGACATACATAGTTTACATTTCGCCGAACGTTTGATCGCATTTGCATTGTTGAACGATATTTTTCATCAAGATATAGTACCAATGGTCTGTCTGGATCTATACGCCAACAGAAGGGTTAAATATCACGTTGGCATTTTAAGAGAGTAATAAATATTACGCGGATTTTATATTCTCAATTGTAAACAAAAAATTGACGTTTGAATAAAATTTTCACGCATACTATGAACTGAAATAGTGTGAAAACGGTGCCATTTTTATTTTCTGATGGCCACTCTGGACTAACGCATGGATTGTGTTACTATGCTTTCTCTAAGGGATACAGTTATTCGAATGAAAATTCGTAGGCATATTCTATATTCAGACTATGTAGTCTGGCTGGTCTAGCGGTTAGTGCGCGCACCTTCGGTGCACAGGGTCATGAGTTCGAATCTCACCGTGGATCATGGTGTTTTTCGAACTCACGAGCTTGTGACGGACTATGATCTCACTCAGATGTTAAACGAGTACCCATTTATGGGGATAAATAACACTGCTGAGCGTGATGCTGATCTCATTACCTCAACAAAAAGCAAATAAGATCTTGGAAATGGGATGTCACTAACACATCCTGCGGCCTTAGTCCAATGTTGGATTGTCGCGCCTGTTATTTATATTTATTTATATATTCTATATGTAATTTTCTAAAAACCCTTAGACGAATTTTCATATTTGGAAACCTAAGAGGGGCTATACCTAAACAAATTGAAATTTTACATATTTACTGTTATATACACTGAGAAAAAAGGTTTAGAATGTTTAACTACTGTGAAGTAGTTGACTTTTATTTAGATGGTTCTACTAAAGAAATAGTCATTTCCACTAATCTGTGTAGCAGGAAACACTATTAAAATCGTTCAATTAACCAGACAAAATTAGATAAAAGAAATTGGGCCATAAATAGTCAATTCTTTCACTAAATTTGTTAAGTTAACCATTTGAATATACAGTTTAACTACAACTAATCGTCCAGTTTTCATCGGAATAGCAAAATTTTTCGACAAACCAATTCAACTAAATATTTGTGAAAATTGACTACTTGTGTGAAAATCCAAACACTTTAAATAGAAAATTCGACTACTTCAACTAGCTAAATTCTATTACCTAAACACACATGTAGAAAAATCAAGTAATCAAGTAGACCAAACAACCATTTTGATAATTCTCAACCGGTTTTTTGCGTGTTCATTCTCGAACAAAATGCAATCTCCTGTTCCGAGTATTTCGCATTATTTGTAGTTATGTGTATCTGTCCTACGAGTTAAGTTCTACAGTGATTAAAGTGCGTGCGATACAAGTGAAATAGTAAAACTATTCGCGTTCTTTGTTTAAAAATGGCTGATGTTTTTGTAGAGTTGCCGTCGGCTGTCGAGGATTTGATTTCTGGTGGGGCCTAACACCAATCATCGGATATATCGGGTATGTAAATGCAATTATGTATATGTGATAAATTTTCAAATATGCTGAGAATACCGACTTTACAGGAAAGTGTATAGATAAAGAGGCACTCAAGGATTTGACGCAGGATTTTCGTACACCTTTAGCGGATGTTCAACGCAGAAATATCATCGATTGTTGTTGTTGTTGAAGTTAGATTTTATGTTTTGTTATTTTAACATATTGCAATTTATGCTTGTTATTATTATTATGTGATAAAGAAAATAAATAAAGATATTATATGTATATCACAAAACCAGATGAAGTATTTGTAGTTGTTTCACTTACTTTTCAGCAATAATCCAATCGTCTTCATCTTATTTCCAAATGAAAGTACATAGTCAAATTTTCAAAAGTTAGTAGGTCTTTTGTCTAATGGCATTAGATAAATTTTCCAGATTAATTCGATTTATTTAAAAATTCTTTGTTTGAATGAAAGACAAATAATGGATAATTTTACTTCAGAATTGAATGATTCATGAATTTTTTTTTCTTGGTTCTTCTATTAAAAGTAGTAAAACTTACTATATGAATAGAGTTTTTAATGATTCAAAGATACTGATTTATAGACAATAATTAACTATTTTTACTAATAAATTAACTAAGCTTTCCAAATTTATTAGATATTTTAATTAAAGAAGATTAGTTAAATTAGCTATATCTTCGTAGCTATTTTAACTAAAAAGAATCATAAGCTGAAAATCAACGACGAACTTTAGATGAATTCGACTATTTCTTTAGATAACCATTCTAATTTTTTCTCTCAGTGTACTTTTCCTTAGCAAAAGTCAACAGTCTTAATATTTAACGTATATAAGGCCATACTGACCAATCTTTGTGCAAAGTTTCATATTGAACATAAATGCAAGTTTTTCCTTTGTTAAACATAGTACTTACCTTTAAAAGCAAAATATAGTATAAAAGTCAATAGGGAATAAAAGCTTTGTGTGACTTTTGAAAGCTGTAATAATTCTAATATTACTTATTTTACATTTTAAATTAAATTAGTAAAGCTTAAAGCATGGGCGTAGCCTGGATTTCGAGGTGGAGGATTCGATTTAATTGGTTGGTAAGTCACCTATATCTAAATAAAAGATTTATTTCTGTACACAGTGAATATTATAATTTGAGGAAGGACATGTAACCCAGGGCCGTAATCTAGCAGTTTTCTAATCGGGACCCTCTATGGTCTGGCATCATTTCGATAGATATTTGAACTGAAGAGTGTTTTAAAGCGGTCTTCTGCGCATTCAGGTGCATTTTCAGATTTAAGTTCTGGGCTAAAATTATGTGTTTTTAGAAAAATACGAATTGTAGAAAAATAATAAAAAACTGATACCGGGAAACTCACAGAAACTGAATCCATTTTTACATTCTAAACTCACAAAAAAACGAGGTGGACTGGATAGTTCAACACTTATGTGTGTGTGTGTTTTTATACTCGTCACTATGTGAAAGGGTATATTAACTTTGTCATGAAGTGTGCAACGCACAGAAGGAAGCACTTCCGATTATATAAAGTATTGTAATGCGCCTAGTCTAATACGTCAACCCAAGTGGTAATTCTGTACTTGGCACCAGACGGCGCTAGTGCCACTGGCGAGACATAAGCAAATGGCATGAAGACTTTCTGGCCGTTGCTGGAAAGTGCATCTCCGAAGTTTCCGGAACTGTCGAAACGAGTATATAAGGGCGTCGACTAGTGTCGGCGAGTCAGTTTAGTTTTACCCGTGGATTATGTCGTGTCAGTAATTAGCGAAATTGTAAACCGCGAATCTAACCCACTGGAACGTCTAGAAAAGACGAGAAAAATATAACAGTATACATATTATTGATCAGTGTGACGAGAGCAATCGATTGAGTGATGTCCGTCTGTCTTTCTGTCTGTCCGTCTGTTGCAACGCAAACTAGTCACTCAGTTTTGAAGCTATCGGGATGAAATTTTGTACACAAGTTTCTTTTTAGTGCACGCTGTATATATGTATGTCGGAACGAATGGAATCGGACCATGGGGTGATGGGGCTGCCCCTGAAAATTGAGTTCTTCTAAGAAAAGCTTTTTTCTTTATGTACCAATCCTAACCAAACTTCACCGAAGTGTGTTGCTAATAAAGCACCAAAAATAAATAGGTTCTTGTAAGAAAAACTTTTTCCTTTTTGAACCAATCTTAACCAAACTTCACCCAAATATGTTCCTAGTAAAGCCTCAAAACATATCTAGTAATGGATGGAATCGAAACATTACGTCATTGGGCTGTCATACAAACCAACCCCCAAATATAAGGTGGGATACACTTTTTTTCTTTGTGAGTCTTAACCAAAATTCATCCAAGTGTGTCCCTAGATTAGCCTCAACGCATCGAGGAACAGACGGAATCGGAACACGTCATAGGGATGCGGCAGAAATTGTTATAATGCAATCAACTAGGCAAATTTATTTCTGTGCGCCAAATACATATATACCGCCAATTCGCTACGCTTATTGTTTTGTTTTTTCTCTGGATGAACATTTTTCAAAGGAAACAGCTGTGGTTTAATATGTACCTCAACCCCTACAAAGGTTTTGGGAGAACAAGGCTGATGCAGTTAACAGTTCTAACAAATGCTTGCGGAGCTCAAATTTGTATTTCATTGTACAGGGTTCCTATTTTTACTTCGAACACAAATTTTTTGAAAAACGGTACGCGACTGGACGAAGAAATCTAAATTTCTTAATTGTTTATGTATAAAATCATGCATGGACTTTCGATAGGCGAGGGCAGATTGTATATGTATTGGGACACACCCCCATCAGATATGAGTGAAAACTTGCTGCTGTCCATTTGTCCGTACAACCTGGCTGGAAACGGTCATGCATTCCGCGGCAAAGAAGACATCTGGCTAGTTTTCCACAGTGTCAGCAGCAGCAAATTTTACGTAATGCCTGGAATCAAATTCGCATTTTTACGCCTTCAAGCATTGTATAGTGCAGTATTTTTTTTACTATAGGGTGTTTTTTTAGACGTGTGGTTTTCAATCTGGCATAACTTTTTTCGGAGTTGGTTTTTTTGACAGCTGTCACTTGATTTATGCTCAGCTTAGTTTGCCATTTCAGAATAAATAGCCTTACTCCGGAACAACGTTTGCAAATCGTGCCCAAAACGAGATGTCCACCGTTCCCGATTTCCACAAGAAAATTTTGTTTAAGAAACGATGAACTTTTGGTTGACTGGGTATGTTAATGTTAACAAAATTATCGCGTTTGGAGTGATGATAATCCAAAAGCCATGATTGAGACGCCGTTACATCATCAAAAAGTCACTGTTTGGTGTGCTCTATGGGCAGAGGGAATCATTGATCCATATTTCTTCAAAAATTAAGCCGTCCATAATGTTACAGTCAAAGTGGAACGCTATAGAGCCATGGTTAACGACTTTTTCGTACCTGAATTGGAGAATGTTGATTTGGACGACCTTTGGTTCCAACAAGATGGCGGTACATGCCATACAGCCAACGAAACAATCAATTTATTGAAGGAAAATTTTCGTGAGCGCATTATCTCGCGTCGTCGGCCTGTGGCATGGTCTCAAAGATCGTGCGGTTTAACGCCGCTAGACTATTTTTATGGGGTAATGTGAAGTCGCTTATCTACGCAGATTAGCCTGAGACGATTGACGTCTTGAAAGAGAATATTCGGCGCGTTATTGCTGATATAAGGCCCCAATTGCTGCAAAAAGTGGTCGAAAATTGGGCTTCTCAGCTGGAATTTATTCGAGCCAGCCGCGGTGGCAACTTGCCCGAAATCATTTTAAAAACATAATGGCAAACCCTTATCTTTATAATAAAGCTAAGTTCTTGGCCATATCATTAAATTAGATGCGTTTTATTTCTTCTTGAAAACCACACCACTATAAAAAACACCATAGACATTGGTAAGGATTTTTTTTACCATATTCATCGGTCAGAGGGAGTTTGATCCCCCCCGCTGGCTACGCCCATGGCTTAAAGCATAGGTTTTCCAAGTGAGAAAAAATCTATTTACGTCTTCCGACCGCGGAGATTTGCTCTTTACGGTTTTTTAGACATTTTTCAAGAGCCCTTAATGGACTTTTGTCCATGCGTCTGTCCATCTGTCAACCGATTTACAAGAAATTTATTAGAAATGAGTAGAATGGCACAAATACGTAAGACGTTGGTAGGACAAGAATAACAGGGTGTCTCCGAAGGGATGAGAAAAGTCGACTTTTTCATTTGTCATCGGACGTTGGCGTGTGGGTTCTCAAAGCAAAAGTCTCGACGAGTATATTTTATATCAGTTACTTTTTTATGGTTTCGTAGATACAGAGATTCGATATTTTCCGCTACACGTCCGCTACATGGCAAATGGTACACTAAGCCTCGCTCCAATAGATAAGAAGAAAAAAAAATTAACTCTATGAGAATGGATCACGTAACGTTCGTTCAGTTTTGTGTATCTGTAACTACAAGTTTTTGGTTGGGAAACGCGGTAAGAAATTATAAGAAAAAAATGTCTGTAGATTAGCCGTTGAGTTATTACTGAATTGTCGGGGCGTGTTTAAAAAGTGAACATGGCTGTTCTCTTAATAATTGTGCTGGAGTCACCTGTTAATTCAACAGCCAAAAGCTCTCGATCCCCCCCCCCCCCCCCGATTCAAGAGAAAAAAATTTTTGAATCACTAAAACGCACTAACGTTATAAGACTCCTTTGATCCTGTTATACGGAAATTATGATTAAGAATGGAAGGACTTTATTTTACAACGGTACTCTATACTTATACTTTGTTGGAACTTGCAATTTTCATAATAAATCGTAATTTTTAATGCAACGTTTATTTTTATTATAATTTTTCATTGTTTTTCATAACCATTTGACCATAACAAAATTAATCATTTATCTCAATGGGATTCCAGTATGGAGATTAATCCAATCCAAGAAGGCCGTAACGCGAGTGAAAACAGCTGGTAAATTCTTCTCGCAACCTGCTCCCGAACCAAACGAAGTAGCTCCAAGTAAAAATGGTGTTCCATCACTCTCGTAGGCTACAAGTGGACCGCCAGAGTCACCGTTACAGGTTGATTTCCCTTCTTGTCCCGAAATGCAAATATTTCCCTCAGTGGGAACCCAAAAGAAGAGAACACGACACGAAGCAAAATGGAAGATTTCCGTATCAATATAACGCAATACTGGGGAAATGCTAGTGGCACCTGTTTTCAAATAAAATCAGTTGAAAATATGTCGATTACGAAATGATGATGAATTTCAAGGCCTTACTGTCTGAATCCTTTCCCCAACCAGACGCTACGGTGGCTTCACCTTGGAATTGGTTGTTAACGTCGGCTTTGCGTGGTAGCCGAATAGGTTGGATTTTGCCTGATTGAGTGAAAAATTTAATTAAATTAAACATTTTATGAGTATGCATTTCCATCACAGGCTAACGACTTTCCAGATTATGCTTATTTAGCAATTTCACCACACGAATAGTGGAACGATAAATTTTGTTACAATGACCCAGAAGGTCGTTAATTTGAAACGGAGATCCTTTTCTGTTTTTTAAAAACAGTTAAAACTTGGTACTTACTCGTTATTTGAACAGGCTGTGGCAAGCGGATCAGGGCAATGTCATTTTTAAGGTTTGGTCGATCCCATTGCTCGTGGATAATGAAATCGGTGGATACCATTTCAACGCGATCCTCGTTTTCACGAATGTGATGGGCCCCAAGTGCAACCAAGGCTGATGATACGCTGTAATTTGAAAAATTAATTTTTGTTCATCCTCCCTTACCCGTGCCACCCATGGTTTGTATGAACTTACCCTTCAACACAATGGGCAGCCGTCAAAACCCAACTATTCGAGATCAGCGAGCCGCCACAAAATCCAGTTAATTCTCCCATTTGCAGGAACAAACCAACCTGATAGGGGAACGCATGCTTCGGTGCTTCCTGGCCACCCGTGATGCGTCCATGTTGCCTATTGAATTGACTTTGGGGTTGATGCAATGCATGATGTTTCAGAGCCTCGGGGATGGCTTCAACCGGATGAACTTTCGACCAATCGATCTCGAAAGCGACTGCAACAGTTGCAACACAGGTCAAGAGAAGTAATTGCTTCATGATGGTTCAGGTAAGAATAAGAAAATCTGACCGGATTAAGCTGACGTTCGGTGCACTCGGCTTTTTATATAAAAAGATTAGCGATCTATTAATTTTAAATTATAATATTTTTGGAAGATCGTAAATCATTACGTTAATGATTTTATTTGGGTTGTTAAATTAATTGATATTAATTGGTTATCATTTGTTGCACTATTTTCTTTTGGCACAATTGGGCATACGTGATAACAATTATCATAACTGCAGTTGTAGAGCATGCTCCGTAGATTCAGGCTTTGTTTCGTGGTATAGGCTCTTGCTGATTAGCTTGTTGCATACAGGGGTGTTCAGTAATATCATTGCTGGTCCAAAGTACACGAAACAACCGAGGTTTGGAGATTAAGGAGCACAAAATTCCGCTTTCCATCTCTCTCTGTAAATTCCTGAAGTAAGCCACAGCATTGAGAAACTCGGTGCAGCTTATCTATCCGTTGCTGCGGTGAGATTTCGTACATAGCCTCTAGGGCTTAGCTTGGTTGGGTGTCAGGAATCAGAAAAAATCAGGAAATGCCTTATTCGTCTAACTCTCTTGCCCATACAGCCAATTAGCAAGCAGAAGTTAGATCACATAAATTCTATCATTACAGAGGTGTTCTTGGGAGGAGATTTAAATGGCCATGTGCGTGAATCAAATAATGATTACGAGGATTGCCATGGTGTAAAGGGTAGCCCTTCAACGGTCAGAAATGACGAAGGGTAAGCTATTCTGACCATTTGCAGATCGCACGGTTTGGTCATTCTAAACACATGGTTTGTGAAAAATGAGAGACATCTGATCACCTACAGTAGTGGACACGGAGATAGGCAACACGAAACGCAGATCGATTACCACCTCTGCTTCGATTTTATGAGAAGGTGGGTAAAAGACTGCAAGGTGATCTTGGGTGACAGATTCAACATCGTTTCCTCCTGTCAGAATTTATTTTGAAAGTAGAAGGAGCAAGAAACAGAAGAACTCCCAAACCAGTCGAAAAAATCAAGTGGCACAATCTCTCAAACGACAACTTTGAACCTGTAGTAACTCAATTCATTGATAAAATGACGGAGTGGTTTCAAAACAACACCAACTGCACCGAGCGCAGTTCAATACAAATGTGAAATAGTTCCGCTGAAATGTCAGTATAAAATAAATAAATAACAGGCGCGACAATCCAACATTGGACTAAGGCCGCAGGATGTGTTAGTGACATCCTATTTCCAAGATCTTATCTGCTTTTTGATGAGGTAATGAGATCAGCATCACGCTCAGCAGTGTTATTTATCCCCATAAATTGGGTACTCGTTTAACATCTGAGTGAGATCATAGTCTGTCACAAGCTCGTGAGTTCAAAAAACACAATGGAACACGGTGAGATTCGAACTCATGAGCCTGTGCACCGAAGGTGCGCGCACTAACCGCTCGACCAGCCAGACCACAAATGTCAGTATAGCTGAGGCGGAAAAGGCACTTGGAGTTTCAAAAGGGCCACTCCACACGAAGAAAGAAACATGGTGGTGGAACACTGATACAGTGTGCATTTAAGGCATGGACGAAATGTCAGTCAAGCAGTGAAGCGGAATGGGTTCAATTTGGCGAAAATTATATGTAATGCCGGAAGATCGTGAAGCGCTTGGTAGCTCAAGCAAAGGCAAAGGCAGCTGAGAAATGCTAACAAGAATTAGAAACTCAGACTGCGTCCGAAGGACCGTCGAGAGACCTAAGCACGACGATGCACTTTGTATTCATCGATTTGGAAAAGGCATTGGATAGAGTACCTCTTGATCTGATATAGTTGGCCTTGAGAGCACTTAATGTTCCTGAGGCATACGTCAGGATGATACGAGACATGTATGATGGAGCTACGACTAAGGTTAGATGCACAGCCGGTGAATCAGAAGAATTTCCGGTGAATGTCGGAGTACACCAGGGCAACATTATTATGTGCTACGTATTAACACGTGTCTCCGACGGCCTAGACATATCTCTTCTTTTTGCCGATGATATAGTCCTCAGTAGGCCAAACATCGTTGCCTTGCAAGCTGCACTTACAAAATGGTGTGACATTTTGGAGGAGCACGGACATAGGGTAAGTATAACAAAGACTGACTTCTTATGCAGCCCATTCTCAGACACAGATGCACCGATACCAGATATGTACGTCAAAGGAGAGCAGCTTAAGTCTTGTACCAAGTTCAAGTACCTTGGATCGATGGTGAACAACGGAGCTACATGCGATGATGACATCAAACATCGCACAAAGGTTGGGTGGATGACGTGGCGAGAAAACTCTGGATTTTTTTGCGATAAGAAAATGCCACTGAAGCTAAAGGGCAAGTTGTACAAAACGGTTTAAAGTTCCGCACTCATGTATGGATCTGAATGTTGAACCATGTATGAAGGTTACGCGATAGAAATGACTGCGACTGAAATGAAAATGTTACAAATGTCAGTTGGTATAACGAAAAGGGACCACATCAAGAGTAGCTACATCCGAGGCAGCTTGTCAATAGACCAACCAATCACCGAAAAGCTCAAAAGGCGAAAAATGGATTGGGATTGTCATGTTCAAAGGCGTCCGCCTGAGAATCCCGCAAAGAAAGCGATATCAATGGAAGTTCCACTTGAAGGACCCACGACCAGAGGCAGACCGAAGAACACCTGCCTGATGTGTCAAATGAAAAAGCAACAACAACGCATTGGTCTCGGCGATGACACGATCCAAGATAGAGCTGCTTGTGGAAATATGCTGAGATATTACCGCCAGAAGGGGGATGTGCATACACCGCAGGTCGAGCAACGCGAAACCATGGAGCGGTATAAAGAACGAGGCAAGGAAGAAGAAGAAGAAGACAGAAGCTTTTTAAAAACAACTATCAAAGCATGCCTCGCGAGAAGAGCGAAGGGATACAAAAACCTTATTGATGGCTTATAGCCATAAATTAGTAGACTTGGTAGTAGGAAAGCTTTCAATAGGGCGGGAAGGAACTATATTTGCTTACCTATAAATTGCTGCTAAGCAAATGTAAAGAAAGAAACGAGGCAAGGAAACTCTTTTCCATGAAAATTGAAGATCGAACAAGAAAAGTAGACCTTCTAGACTTCGTGAAATCTTCTCCTTCCTTGCCTCGTTCTTTATACCGCTCCATGGCGTCGCGTCGCTCGACCTGCGGTGTTGGCACATCGCCCGTTCTGACGCTAATATCTCAGCATATTTTTACAGACAGCTCTATCTTGGATCGTGTCATCGCCGAGACCAATTTGTTGTTTTTCGTAATATATTACCAGCTTCAGTGCATACAAGCAACAAATATTGGAATAAGAAGTAAGTTGCAGAAATTTTCCCTACAGAGTGCTACTTTCGATGTGTTTTGAGTGCAACATTTTTTTTCGTCAAAGGCACAGTTGATTGGTCATAGGCTGCATCACTGCCATCTAGATAGACAGGCCGAACTGCAGAAATTTGTTCGTTCACGAGTGGACAAAGTGCGTTCGTGACCAGTGACAGTTGACATTTCTAAATCTCACACACTCCAGTGCTTCGGAACCCAAAAGTTTAAATGTGCCGAGCGTTTATTACGAAACAAAGGTTATGGTTTGCTTTAGTGTGTTTTTGATGTACAAGTGGTGAAATAGTATACATCAACATCGTACTTACCATATTTATCTAAAAAATCAACGCACTGGCATGTGTATTTCATAGCAAGTCACACGAAATGACAGGCTGACAGCCACTGATATTTGGATTGTGGACAATTTGTGGATTGTACTGAGCGGTACTTTGGCAGTACTAAGCGCGGACCATGACTCATCATGGCAGTACTTGTGTTGCATGACGACTGACAGATCAGCTGATAATCCGGCCTGTCTATCTAGATGGCAGATCAAACTTTTAGGCCATCTAGTCAGACATGCCGCTAAATATAAAATTTCACCAATTTGATAGAAGCGGATAAAACTGTCAATTGTCTGCTGACGTGTTAGCTGTTTAGATAAGGAAAAAATATGGGAAGTCCGTTAAGCAAACACCAGCTTCCAGCTATAACTGTTTTTCCAGTGGTGGAGGTAGTGAGTATTTTTCAAGCTATACTTTAGAGTTGTTCGTTGAATGCATTTATTGCTATTGCAGGAGTAATAAAAGGCGCTATATCTCTGTTATCCAAATGACTAATTAGCTGTATAGTTGGCAGTGGCGTAGATAGCTTTTCGGAGTGGGAGGGGATCTGTGAACGGGACTAATTTATTTTACAGAGGAAAAAATCATTAAAATAAGGATAAGTTAGTTAAGGTAGAAAAGCAATTGTTTTTTTCATTTCAAAAAATATTTCGAATACTGGAGTCCGGTTTCTGTTTGGGTTTTTAGATTTTTGCTAAAAAAAAGAGACAACATATGAGGTGATAGAAAAACTTGATGTCGCCTCAGAGTGTAGTAAAGCAATTTTTTTTATTCGCATCCTTGCTAATTCCCTCAGGTGAAAATATTTATATCTTACAAAGGGCAGAAAAGTTTCAAGAATCCCATAAGGGACTGTTATTATGTTCTATGCCTTGAAAGTTCGATGGTATTAGAATGCGTTTTTTTATATGAGTAAACACTAACAAATGAGTCTGCAGGTGAGCAGGCATAGTCTGATATTTGCTCAGATGTGATAAACCTGGCCCTGATAGCACCATTACCTTCAGCAATCACAGTGGCAGTCCAAATCTGTTTAACGCCAGTGTAAGTGATGAATAGTACTAGTGAAGGCAAACAATATTATAGCAATTTTTTTTTTAAATTTTGGTAAAAGTAAATATCTAATACAACTATGTGTGCGACAAAATGGTAGGATTGACGTCCCTCCCATCCCCCATATCTACGCCACTGACTTGATGTTATTCCGAACAAGATGGAAATTGTTTTTTCTGCAAGGAGAAATAGAGATGTAATTAGGGCGTCTCTGGAGTCCCCCGTATTGGGAGGGTTGAGTCTGGCTCTCTTAGACAGGGTCATGTCAATTTGCATTATATTGGATAGAAGGCTTAGATAGAAGCCTATATCTATCTGTCTATGATTGCACTTTATTAATTTTCATAATTTAGTGGGGAAAGTGCAAAGAATAGCTAGCTATGGCAATCAGCGAAAGGACCATGAAGTCCTATACTCTCCACGGTGAAGCATACTGGGGGTTTCCCTTCGCAAAAATATTACCTCTTCTTCATATGGATGGGGAAATAGTGACCACTTGTCACTGGCTCATTTTGCTTGCTCGGTTGACATGAAAAATGATGAATGCCGGTTTTCGTTTCGGCTTCAGTTAATAAATCTAGAGATCCTCTGGGATTCCGTCGGAGAAGAAATGGAATTTTTCTCAGCTAAAAGTATGGATAACGCAAATTTTGTTTGGTGTTTCTGGTGTAATTCTAAATTTTTCTCTTCTCTGAATACCGTAACCCCTATTGGGGTTAATTCAGCCATAAATGGCTATATAACGTTACTTTGCATATTGGAAGTGTATATAATGTTGCAAGCACTATAATATTTCCTACGTAGAGTGCGACTCAATCGTCTGAGCCACAGAGCTACGTTAAATATTTTCTGGAAAGTTTCAAAATGTGAGGAATATAATACTGTGAAACCATCTACATACTACGAAAATTTCCAAATCATAAATTACTGTGTAGTCATAAAAGCGACAAAATATTTGATCAATCAGTCAATTTGAAATCGATTAAAGTCATATTACGATTATAGAGTCGTAAATCAAATTCAGAAGATAAAGTGATAAAAATGCTGCGTGTGTCGATGGTATTTCCATGTTTTTTCTTCTTCTAGATTTCAAATGATGACGTTACTCGGGAAAGCTGCATCGTCCGAAGTTTTTTCAATGCTTTCAAGAGTTATCCTCAATATTTAACTTATAAACAGAGCTTCTAAGTGCCCTAAAGCATTCAAAGTTGAATTTGTTCATATCATACATATTTGGAGTTGGTTTATCCATTCGTCTAACAAAAGCTTTTTCCTGGAAGTAAAAGCTTTGCAAGATCACCACAGACATGGGCTGCTTATGCAGTTGGATTGGACTATAAAGGGCCCAATGGGCCATTTCAGACTATACGAAAACGATCGTACGATCAAGCTTTTACAGAAAGAAACAGCATTGGTAATCGTACGTACGTACGCGTCATACGACCGAAAAACAATTGTACGTACGCTGTTTGTTTTTGTAAAAGCTTGATCGTACGGTCGTTTTCGCATAGTCTGAAATGACACAATAGACTCAGCGATTTATCGGCCGATCAAAGCTCATTTCTGTGGAGAAAGCACATTTTCTGTGGAAAAAGCTCATTTGCTCTTGCAAATTTGGTAGTGGAACCTAAAAAATGTACTTTCTCCACAGAAATTAGCTTTAATGGGCCGATAAATCGCTGAGTCTATGGGGCCCTTAAAACAACCACTACTTTTAAGCTTATAAGGATGATCCCACATCCTACGGTCGTCCCGTCATATCCATTAAAAAACACACATAAGAGTCGCCATAGACTGTCCAATTGATTGTACAATTAAGGTCATTTTCTGTGCGAAAGCTCATTTTCTGTGGGGTAAGCTCATCTTCGCTAGCGAATTCGGTAGTGGAACCTAAAAAAAGGAGCTTGATTGTACAATCGAGTCTATGGCGACTCTAATACATAAAAAATAAAAATCGAAATTCAACTCATGTTTTCTAAATATGGCCTAAAATAAGACTATAAAACTTATCAACCAGCCACCAAATATGATTTGATTTCAATCTACCTTATAGCGTCTAGAAGCAATCAATCAGCTATTTTTTTTATCAAAAGTATAAATATACTCGTAATAGCCTATTATTGTGTAGTTCATCCAAAACCACAATGAGGAAGCTATTGGTACTCGCACTAATTTCAACAGTCGCCGTAGCGGCTGAAATTGATTGGACGCAAGTTCGTGCCAAGGAGGCATTGCCCGAGATTCTAAAGAAAGTTCCGTTTCCCAATTCGAATGCCGTTCCCCAACAAGGACGTATCGTCGGCGGACACGAGGCTCCGAAAAATGCATTCCCCTATCAAGTCGGTTTGATTTTGGCAATGGAACAGGGTAATGCCTTCTGTGGTGGATCGTTATTGTCTGAAAATTGGGTACTCACGGCTGCTCACTGTGTTGAAGAGTAAGTACTCTCATTTACGGTTTAACTTAGATTAATTTTAATATTGTGCTCTTCGATCCTTAAAGTGTTTTCTGGGCTCTCGTCCATCTGGGAGCGCATTATATCCGCGAACAAGAGGACCGTGTTGAAATCCGTTCGGAGCATTTCATCATTCATCCGGAATGGGACAGATCTAAGTTGAAGAATGATATTGCACTTATCAAATTGCCGGAAGCTGTTAAATTCAACGGTAAGTCAAAGAGTTAAAATTATACAGAACGATTCATATTCAGTTCTTGTTTGCATTCTTCATAGCAAATATCCAACCAATCAAACTGCCACGAAAATCAGACATCGGCAAGAGCTTTGAAGCTGAACCGGCCGTAGCTTCTGGATGGGGTCGTGATTCTGACGGTAAGATAACTGTGAACCTCATTTTACTTATTAGATTTAGGGTCGATAATTCGTATATCGTATCTAGTGATTAGTCTTATCGTATAGACAAGACGCACACCACTTTTCGAAAGCTTGTAAATTAATTCAATCAAATGTTTGTTTACTTTGCATAGTTACGCATATTTGGCTCGGTTACTCATCATCTGAAATACAAAAAATATTACGCAATTCCATACAATGGCGTAACCAAGCAAAATATGGCGTAACTATGCAAAGTAAACACAATTCAATTCAATATGATTTCAGAAAATGGTGTGGGTCTTGTCTATTCGATAAGGCAAACCACTAGATATTAAGTAATCGACCCTTAAAAATGTAAAAAAAAACCCTTTTATTACTTTTTTTTTCTTTTTCAGAGGCCACTTCTATCTCACCGGTTCTCCGTTATATTGAAACTGAAATTTCCAGTTTGCTCATCTGTAAGCTGATGTATTTGTTCACACCAACCGACAACAACATTTGCATTAGTGGAGCCGATGGTATTTCAACGTGTAACGGTGATTCGGGCGGTCCACTTGTAACCTATGAAGCTGACGGTACGCCAGTGCTTATTGGAGCTACTTCGTTTGGTTCCAGTATGGGTTGTGAAATTGGCTATCCGGCAGCTTTCACACGAGTCACATCGTACCTGGACTGGATCAATCAACATACAAAGATTCCATTGAGGTCGTAAAGGGGTTGACATTATTGTTTGAGATCTTTATTATACTTATTGGTTGCCGGATATTTTGATAATAAAAAAGTCAAATAACAACAAATTTCATAATTTTTTTAAACGAAAGTCTGGTTTTGTGCAGTGGTTCTTCTCTGTACCGAAACCTTTATGGGGCATGGTGCGTTCACTCAGCCGTTTATAGGCTACTTCGAGTCAACGTTGCATTGCATATAGAAGAGTGTATATTATGTTGCAAGCACTATATATTTCCTGTACCACGCGGAGATTCGATCTCCGGACCTCTAGATTACTAGCATCGTAGAGTGCGACTCAACCAAGGGAGCCACAGAGCGTGCAGTGGTTAGTGCGCTCAAATTCGAAGCACAGAATCGTGAGTTTGAGCGGATTTAGTTTATAAGGGGTTTTAATTCAATTCTATTGAAGGCATTTTTGTCCAAACAAACTGTCCTATATCAGCAATTGCCTATCCAATTTACGACACCCTGTATGATGCGAGCTGAAATGATGCTGGAAAATCTAGGCACTATTTTATAAATAAGCAAAATTTGTATCAATCATAAGAAAATGTTAAAAAGCTTTAAAAAGCTCTAGAATCTTGATGAAATACGTTAGCTTTACGTCCATGTTATTGGGTGGTTTCACATTGCAAGACGAAACTGGACGGCTAATAAACGGACGGCGAGAGCTTTTGTAGTGGCCAGCAGACAAGCATTGTGCATTTCAAATTGATACGGCCCATTGGCCATCTATGTAAAAGATAACGTATTCGAACACAATTAATTTCATCTTTAAGGGGACCATCTTAGATAAGGCATCGAAGTAAATTGAGCATTTTTTTTTGTTCAAATAAGCATGATCTGCAGTTCACGATCCAATGGGCCTTTCCACATTATAAGACAAAACCTTACGGTGAGAGCTTTTATAGTGGCCGACAGACAAGCATTGTGCATTTCACATTGTGAGAACGCGTCGTACGACCGAAGAACAATCGAACGTGCTATTTGTTGTTGTAAAGTTTGATCGTACGGTGGTATTTTCATAGGCTGGAGTGACCCAATAGAAAATTCATTTTGCCATTTTTGCTGTCGTTTAATTAGGGGAATGTATGAACATGTCAAGTCAATGCTTCTACACTCTTGTAGGTTTATGCAGATTTTGAGCGATTATAATGAGCGTTTATCTTTAAAACTCGAAATCTAAGAATTATTTAACCTTCAAATTAGCATTTACCGATTTACGATTCTTAACCCTCCGTCGGGCGCACCCGGCCTGACAGGCCAGCAAAACAGTTTCTGCTCTGCTCCACGCTAGTAGAGGGGCCCACAACTTTTTAGCTCCGTTGACTCGTCTAACTTTAAGAATCTCACACAATGCCTACCTATAGTTTTCCATGGTCCTTTAGACAGTTGAGTGGTAAGGACTCTGGCTTCACAGGCCAGGTGCGCCTGATCGCGTCTTAATTTAGAATGTGCCTAAACTACGCGAAACTGCTGCATCAAAGATGCTTTTACACATTTAATTTGGAGCATTAAGAACCTTTTCAAATAACGATTATCAATTTAGACTCCCTGCCCTTCATTAATTTAAATTTTTCTAATAAACAATGGATGCGGTATTTTTCATAAAATTTTCTCTCTTGGTTTTTTCGATAATTTTATTTCTGTATTATACTGTCTCGTAAATAGGTTTCTTAGTACTATTTTTAGATTAATTAGATCCATTAGATACTAAAACTTAATTTCCGAAAAGTAATTTATAGTAACATATTAAGAAAAAAGGACCCAAATAGATGGGTGGCCTCTCAGGCCGAGTGCGCCCGATCTTGTTTTGATTTGAGGTGCGCCCGACGGAGGGTTAAAACTCGAGTTTTCAAGGTAAACGCTGTTATAAGGATTAAATGGACTTGGGGTAGTTTTTAAGGGGGAGGAGGACTGCGACAATTTTTTTTAAAGTGGAAATATACTTTTTAGTTGCTAAAACAATTAATTGGATACATTTTGTTTTGGCTAGGCTCTTCTTTTCGAAATTCGTTGTGAATAATGCACACAAATTCACTCACTGCCTACCAATTCTGTTGGCAGTCCAGCATACCAGATTATGTGGGCTTAACGTTTTCCCAAATTCTACATTTCAGTTGCCCGCATCGCACGCTAAATCTTGGACATTAAAAAAATATATGCTTTGCGTCTACTGCAACTCCCTTGCAGTTAGGACACTCTGGCGAGTCATCCAACTTGAATCGGTACAAGTATTGTCGATATGCACCATGTCCCGCTAGGAATTGATTTAGATAGTGATTCACTTCGTTGTGTTGGCGTTCAACCCATTTTACAATATCAGGAATGCGAGAGTGAGTCCATCTACCGGTTACAGCTTCGTCCCACCGCAGTTGCCATTATCTCATGCTTTTCTGTTTTCCAACCTTTTTCGCTTTTTCCAAGTCCGCTGGCGTGTCATTACGTCGCGTCGACCGCCAGACAATCTGCTTGTCTCCTCAACCAGAATTCCTATTGGGATCATTCCAGCAACAACGTAAGCAGCTTCGTGTGAAGTTGTTCGGTACGCAGAGCACTCTTTCAATGTGCATCTACGGTAAATTGAGCTTAATTTCTGGGCGTTCCCAGCGGAGTTTACTGAAATAGCCCAAACCGGTGAGGCATACATTAGTATATAAACACAACTGCAATGTCGTCTGCAAAGCCTACCACAGTCACATCGCTAGGCATGGGAAGTTTCAGAATGCCGTTGTACATTATTATCCATAGCAGCGGGCCAAGCACTGAACCCTGTGGAACTCCCGTTGTCACCCTATACTCCGTAGGTCTGTCGCTAGTATTCGTATCGTATCCTGATTATTGCTGCAAGATAGTCTGGAACATCCATTCTTTGTAAAACAGCATGAATGGAGCACTAGTTTGCAGCATTAAAAGCGTTCTTGACGTTGAGGGTTACTACAGCACCACAAGTGCCTTTTTGAAGTGATTCCCTTGCCAAATTGGTGACCAATTCAATTCATCCACAGTAGACCTCGCCAGTCTAAGACTGTACTGTTGATCTGACAGGCAGCCATTTTCTTCCCCCCACCGATAACAGATAATTCTCTCAAACAGTTTCCTCAATGTGTCGAGCAGACAGATTGGCCAATAGGCCAGCCGGATTATTTGGTTTGGGAAGGAGCACAAACTTTTGCCGTTTCCATGATATTGGAAACGTGCCTTCTGCCAAGCAAGTTTCGAAGACTTCCACGAACTTTTGAGGGGCAGGACCGATTGCAGCCTTCAACGTTTTATTAGGGATCCCATCTGACCCTGGAGCTTTACCTTGAAGCAGCTGGGCCAAGTTCCTCGTGTGTTATAGCAGGAATGTGAACCATCTGCTCTGACGAACCTTGCCCCACGGCCATTCGCTCATGTCGAGGGAACAGGACCGAGACAATATTTTGAAACAGCGTTGGACACGTTATTTGTGGCGCTTTCCGCCCTATCTTCGTCATCACCACCTTTTACGTCATTCCCCACGGGTGCATGTCGTCACCGCAGAGTTTTTTTTAAACAATTTTGTTTGTTTTTTATTGACGAGCTTCAGTTATCGTCAAGCGTTTTTATATGACTCTAATAGGTCATCATGGGCCCTTATTTGAGTTTCCCGTTGGCACCAACGTCTGCTTTCAGGCACCTGAGCCCCGCAATTTCCTCATAGCACCAGTAGTTCTCATTTCTTTGGCTTAATACCTTCTTCGCTTCTTCCATGGCAGATGCGTCTTAGGCCATCATCTGCTGGTTTGTGATTTGTACTGACCTGCTGTCCGCAGAGCCTTCGACTGAATCACTTTGAAGCAGGACTTTGTTGAAAAGAGCCTCGTAAAATCTCTTTGCGGACCATCCAATGTTCCGTACTCTTGGCCCGATATACGACTCGTATGTAGTCTGTTTGTTATCGTGTACAAAATTGCTTGGTCAGTTTAGAGCTCACTGACGTGCCACTCCGTAAACGGGGCCAACGAACTGCTAACAAATGTGAGATCAATAAAGGTATTAATACTCCTGACTTCATTAGAGCAACATCCAGTTGTGAACACGCGTCAAGAAGTACTCTCCTTCATCTATTTGTCTCCCGGCTAACCCATTCTGTGGGCGACGCGTTGAATTTTTGCAATAAATTTTAATTTGAATCACCGCAGCGCCTTTCGTACTCGCGTCGTGGACCAATCCATCCAGAATTGTTCGAATTCGATGTTATTCCATCGTGGTGGAGCTGTAAATGTCTATGCCGTTGACAATTGCTCTTATAACTCCTCTTAGTTCTCCGGACATTTCTTGCTGGAAGGGGAAGTCTCCACACGTCCAGATGGCTATACTTGGTCCTCCTTATTTGCGACCCAAATTGTTTCCCCCAAGTTTTTATAATGATCATATATTATTGCGACATCGTTAGCTTTCTCATTCATCGTTTTACAATGGTTCCAATCATGGGCGTAGCCAGGGGGGGGGGGGGGGGGCAGGGAGGGGCGGTCGCCCCCCCCCTTTCCCTGGTCGGTGAAGACGGTAAAAAATGCTTACCGATGTAGTAAAAAAATCGCTGCACTATACAACATTTTCAAAAATTTTTCAGCAGTTGCCTTTCCCACCACTCCAAGTGCTGCCGGAGAAGCCATGATCGGGACAGTTTGCAGTCAGGAGGCACATACAAATAGATGACAGCGAGTGGCCTCTCGTAACTGACGGAGGCTGCGTTCCAGCACACACATTTCACTTGTGAGTATGCTACTGTGGCTGCGTGGATCCCATATTTCCTGTTTCATTTCATGGCTTCTGAGCTGGAGTAAACAATTTCGGGAAGGTAGTGGAATTCAACTTATTTTCATCTGAAAGGGGACAAATAGTATGGTTTTTTAGGGACCTGGTAAAGAACGGACTTCATATTTCAGTGCCGTTATAGTATAGTTACTATAGGTGATTTCAGATTGCAAAGTGTGGTGGAGAAAATTTTTTTTGCTTCCTATGTTTTTTGAGGTGCTGAGCTCGAATCTGGAGATTCTCACCAAAATTTCGTTGCGGATAAGGGTCAAAACTGCGAAAAAATCCAAAATTTTCAGAGTTTTCCCGTTTTTTTGCTTATAACTCCGAAAGTGAACATTTCTCCGAAAACTCGTCCATGAAAATATTAGATAAAACATAATTGCGGTTCCAACGCGCCATTAATTATTAAAATGTCAAGCGGTATAGCTACAATTGATAGTCATTTTTTTGCGTTTTTTGCAATTTTGGCCCTGTTTTGCAACGAAATTTTGGTGGAAAGTTTCGGATTCAGGTTCTTCACCCCAAACTACATAACGTTCAAGAAAAATGCAACTTTTGCAACCAAATATGAAAAACCGTTTCAACTCAAAAATTTTATTCATAATTATGGAACTACATATGTTAAAAATGGCAAATTGAAATTATCAATTGTAGTAATACCGCTCAACTGATTTGTAATATTTATGTCTCTTTGGAACCGCTATTTTATGCTGACAAAAATATCCATGGAGAGTTTTTCGCGGAAATAAACAGTTTCGGAGTTAGGGGCCAAATAACGGTAAAACAGCAAAAATTTTAGGGTTTTCCGCAATTTTGACTCTACAACATTTTGCAATCTGATGTACTAGGTTTAGCACGTAGTAACTACACTATTATCCATATTTTAAGCAATAAAGGATTTATAAATATGCTGACGATACTACTTTGATAAGATGAAAGTGACAGACGAAACAAATTGATTTCGCAAGTGGAATATGCAGTCCGAGATACAAGAATTGCACTGAAAATAGACTAACTACGCTTTAAAAGGCAAAAGAAAACAATTCTCATTACATTTCTTAAATTTGGCTCTAAAATTAGCAAAAAACGAGACCGAGGCTAATTTCGGGCGCGGCCGAAATTTGGATACCCTTCGCTCCCCTCGGGCTAAAAGTTTTTTCGGGCGTACCTATGACTTGTGTTCACTCAGTGCCAGATTAAGACCCTTTGGGGCCCCAAGGCATACAACAATTGAGGGCTCCTTTTTTGTGAACTGTTTTCAAATAAAACTTGTAAATTATGTGTAAGAAATAATTTCGTAAATAATATAGTTAACGAAATAATTCCGAAAAATAAAATCCCACCCGTTCATAGTCCCGCTTTTTACAAAAAAAAAACCGCTTTACATTATCCCGACATTACTAAACCTCGCCACTTAAAAATACCGCCACTACAGAATCCCGCTACCTAAAAATCCCGCCTTCTAAGAAATCCCGCCTTCTAAAATCCCGCTCATGGATATTTTGAACTAGCGGGCTATTGAAATCGCGGGATATTAAGTTGGCGGGATTTTGATTAGGCGGGATTTAAATTAAACGGGATTATTGAAATGCCATAGTATTATGAATGTCGGGATTTTGAAAATTGGGAATATGATGGGCGGGATATCGTATCCAACACAAAATATTTAAAGTATAAATTGTAGTACAAAGCTTACTAAATTAAATATTGACTTTCCTTGTTTTTTTACAGTTTCAAACTTGTGAGTTACATCTCTGAAATTGAATGTTTTGGCAATGCCACTATTAATTAAACTTATGGCGTTTAGTCGACTTTGGTTCATTACAGAACGTTTTTCGTTTTAAATTATTGCCAATTTTGGAAAACTTCGTTCTCCCTCACTGACAGGAGGCGTCGTTAAATATATCCTTAAGGCTATCGCTACGTTAAATTTAAAAAGTTTTTCACTCGAATTTTTGTCCTGTAATACCAATTTTAGATGCTAAAGCCTACTACTGACATCGAGAGTGAAATTTTTGTCCGCTGCGATTTTTTCAATGTCGATTTTTTACTGTCGTGGAATATGTGGGGAATGCTGGGGAATTCCATAAACTACAATCCGCAAACAGTTCCATAATTTTGCTCGGCCATTTTATGTATTTTTTCCGATTCCCCGGTTATTTCATCGTGAAATGTCAAATGACCGGGGAATCGAAAAATAATACATGAAATATGGCCAAGGAGATTATGGAACCGGTCTCGGATTGTAGCTTATGGAATTCCCCACCGTTTGTGACATTTTCCACGACAGTAAGAATACATTTTCATGGAAAAAATCGCAGCGGACGAAAATTTCACTCTCGATGTCAGTACTAGGCTTAATGGAGAATTATTTCGTTTTCAAATTCGTCTAAAGTAAGACATTAGTAGCATTAACAAGTTTTGAGGGGGTGGAAATTTAAGCCTTCTGACAAAGCCTCTATCGATTTCTTATATAATTTCAGACAGTGCAGGGCATACTCATATGGAACATATGGTTTTGTGAGAAGAGTTTTGGCTTCTGAATGTAAATCTTCAAATTTAAGATTTTTCAGTCGTACCTTTTCTGAGACCGCATTTCAGAATTTGGCCTGAATTAATTATCTCTATCATCGTAAAAACTATTTCCCATTCAAGTACATATGTATGTACACATACCCAATTTTAGCTAAAATCAGTTTACAACTAGCTATACAATAGGAACGAAAATTTTTACTATTCTCTCTTCTATATCTATCACGTGAAGGGTATCATACCTTCGGTTTAGCCTGTTTTACTTTGCTTTGTCATTGCGAGAGCTTATCAAAGAATAAAAGACTTATAATTTATCATATAAAAAAAATTAAATTTCGTGGGGTGATTGCGGGGCTTCTGTTTGTGTGGGGCCTCTAGGCACGTGCCTTATGTGCCTTAAGGATAATCCGGCACTGTGTTCACTCCATCCCGCTTCCATGCTTTTGAATTTTCACATAAGTGCCGTGTCGAAGATTTATTGGGAGAAGCGGGGGACGTGGGTTACTTATAAGAACCAGAAAGAGGAAGGGGGGGGGGGTTGTATGGCAGCCCTATGAACGCATGGCCTTTCCATCAATTTTAACGAATGTTTGTGGCATCAATTAAAACACATTTTTATGAGATTTGGTTGAAATTGGTGGACAAATAAAAAAGTTTTTCTTCGAAGAACCTAATTTGGGGGTTGGGTTTATATGCCAGCCCCATGATTCCATGGTCCAATTTAATTCATTTTTGCATATGTTTTGCAACATCAATCAAAATGCATTTCCATGAGGTCTGGATGAAATTTGTGTATACAAATAAAAAAGTATTTTTTGATGAACCTAATTTTGGGGGTTAAGTTTGTATGGTAGCCCCACAACCCCATAGTCCGATTTCATTTATTTTCACGTCTGTTATGTGGCATCAATAGAAATATAATTTTCTGAGGTTTGATTGAAATTGGTGTTCAAATAAAAAAGTTTTTCTTAGAAAAAATTGGTTTTTGGGGATTAGGTTTGTATGGTAGCCCCATGACCACATGGTCCGACTCCATCTGTTTATACATATGTTTTGTGTCATCAATAGAAACACATTTGTGTGAAGTTTGGTTGAAATTGGTGTGTAAAAAAAAATTTCTTAGGAGAACTTAGTTTGGGGAGCTAGGTTTGTATGACAGCCCCATGACCCCATGGTCCGATTTGGTCTATTTTTACATATGTTTTGTGGTATCATTAGAAACACATTTCTGCGAAATTTTATCTAAATCGATGAGAAAATAAAAAAGTTTTTCTTAGAAGGACCTAATTTGGGGGACTAAGTTTGTATGGCAGCCCCACGACCCAATTGTTCGATTTGGTCGATTTTTACATATGTCGTGTGTCACCAATTAAAACACATTTGTGTGAAAGTAGATTGAAATTGGTGCATAAATAAAAAAGTTTTTCTAAGAAGAACCTAATTTTGGGGGGGTAGGTTTGTATGGCAGACCCACGACCCCCTTGTCGGATTTTAGCGATTCAAACATACAAACTGCCTGCAGCAAAAAGAAGCATGTGTGCAAAATTTCAGCTCCATAGCTTTTAAACTGGCCGAGTAAAACGCGTCGCAACAGACAGACAGACGGACAGACGGACAGACGGACATCGTCCAATCGACTCAGCTCGTCACGCTGATCATATATATACATATTTTATATGGTCGGAGATGCTGCCTTCAATGCGTTACAAACTTCATGACAAAGTTAATATACCCTTTTCGCTTAATAAGCGAAGGGTATAAAAAGAAATGACATGCGTGACAGTCCACCAGTAAGCTACGACCGCAGATGTATGAGTGACATCCAATTTCCAAGATCTAAACTGCTGTTTTGTTGAGGTGTTGCGATTAACAGCACGCCCAGCAATATTATTTATCCCCATAAATGGATACTTGTCTACAATCTGAGCGACATCATAGTCCGTTACTTAAGTTGTGAGTTCTAAAAACACCATAAAATGAATTCGTTCACGGTGAGTCTGGAATCCATGACCCTGTGCACCACTCCAAACACAAGCCAGGCTACTCTAAAATTTGCTAACAATATTTCTGCGACCGAAACTCCTAAGAAAATCATGATGTTGGAAAAATTTTGGGCATTTCCCTCCCCTGACCAAAATCCTGACTACGCCCGTGGTTCCAATTCTCCTTATCAGCTTCCTGGCATTATACGTATATACAATTAGGATCGCTATCCCAGGATGCCGATTTGTTTCCTGGTCTTTTCGCCGATGCTAAATTGCGATAGTAGGATACACACACAAATACAAAAATAAGGTATGGTTTGAGGGCTCTCGCCATATCATTGCCACGCCAAGTGGCAGCTGAAGTCGTTTTGCGTTCGTTCAGAGCCTCAAATGTGTGACACAGCCCCTGCGCACTTGAGGGACTCACCATTTATCCTATGGTTGCAAATTGGAGTTTTGAAGTAGGCAAGATATGCCTGGTGGACAAAGGGGCTATTTTTGCCTTCTGACTTAATGTTTTACTGTCACATACATATATAGCAAAATGAGTCCGGGGTCAATCCGGGGTGTTGAGACTAGGGATGTCAAAAACCGGTCCATAACCCGGTTTTCGGTTTTTTCGGTACTTTTGCAAAAACCGGTTAGACCGTCCTGTTTTAACCGGGCTCAAAGTACCGGTTTTCCGGTTAGCCAAGTCTTTTCATTGATTTGCTTAGAATTTTACTTTAAAAAAATGCTTACTCACTCGTATGGCTGGTGTTCGTATCGTATGCAAAATCAAATCAAAATTCATGTACATGATGTAGTAAGACAGCTAATTTAAAAGAGAAACATTTTGAACAAAAAAATAATCAAATAAAATTGTCAGAAGTTATTTCATTTATTTATTAGTTAAAAAAAAAAAAAAACAAACATTTGAAACAGGGGCCAGGGGGAGGAATACCACATTTTTCAGCGACACGATGAAACGCGGATGCACTGATACACAATACACGAATACCACATTCACCAAGTTACACGTGAAACGCAATGTAATTATGTATGTATAAACGATCTGCCTTGGAAAAGATTAGGAGAGGTATTTGGCGAAGCGTTCAACGAGTAATTGCTATAAGGAGAATGTTCGGAAATAAGTTTAAGGGCTGAAATTTGAAAACGAAGTTTTTCATAAGGGACAAGTAATAGAATTGCAGACTGAAAAATCAAGAAAATATAAAAATTTTTATGAATTTTGAGAGTATTTTTCTTCCGGTTTTAACCGGATGGACAAACAACCGTCCGGGTTAAAAACCGGAATGAGGAAAAACCGAAAAAAAAACCGGTTAACCATTCTGAACGTAGCGGTTTTCGGACTAACCGTCCGGTTTTTGACATCCCTAGTTCAGACACTTTCGATAGTGGAGGTTTCCATTACACAAGTTAAGAGCACAATAATAGGTTAATATACTGGAACAGAGGCTTTATATACATTTTTTTTTGCAGAAAAGACCCTAAAAATAGCCGAAGGATTTCACAACTTTTAACAAACAATCCATGTAACTTGACATATGTCAATAATTTATTACTCTGTAATTATGGCCAATAATATGGAAAGATGGAATAAAAACTTTTAAAATGCGATATAATCTAGATAATCTCTCTCGATTACCGTAACTCCTAGTGGAGCATGGTGCGTTGATGACTACCGTGTGTAGTCATCAACGTTACAAAGACAACCGAATTCGGAGTGTGATACGGTTGTCAGCCATACCACTTCCTAGTCGCATTGTTAGTTTTATTATTCTACGATAAGAATATTTCTTATCATCTTCTTCTGAATAATAAACTAGCGACGAGTCGTGCCGAGTTTGGAAACTCGTTTCTCTATGAGTGTCTATTTCACAGAGTGGCGACCGAACGATTACGGCCACAGAGCACGACAGATCATACTTAACTCTAATTTCGATTTTTGAAAAGCCCTTTCAAAGTCGCATTCAATATTTACAAAAAAAAAAAAAAATATCTCGTCATTCTAACGATCAAATAACGACTTTGCTTTCATCAAACATCAAAGCATCCCACAAAAATTACCCCAAAAATCTAATTAGCCTAATTGATACACTTTATATACACCAAAGCCAATGAGGCGCACACAATTAATGAAGTATCCTTTCGAGTGCAGACCAATGCGAAAGAGGCCTAATGTTATACACACAAAGCAGTATGACTAGTGGTTTTGTGTGTTATTGAAAGCATTTCAAGTGTTCAGACGTTCAAAGGGTATGGATGTATGTTGAAATGCTAATTTGAATATTATCGCTAAGGGCTGGTAAGGTAAAGGTAACCCCGCATACCTCTGTTCTGACTGTGAAACTATCGTTTCACAGGCAATGAAAGCTAACAACGTGTGTTATTATTCCGGAAATGCTAACCAATAATTTCCTTTAGCCTTTAATATGTTTTCCGCTTTTTCTCGGTATTTTGCAAATTTCCTAGTACCTATAGACATTTCTCGCCACAGTATAAATAAACTTCAATTTCCATTATTGAAATTAACTTGAAATTAGAGCTTGGGGCTTAATTTAAATTCAAACGGGCGCGACGTCGAATTTTCTTGTGTCAAATATTAGAGCCAACACAAACGATTCCCTTTGAAAATTCCTTTGACGATGACGACCGCGACGACGACAACGAAACATCGATTGGCATTTTAAATAGTCTTATGGGATCGATAAACGGCGTATACGAAAATCCATTTATGGGACATGAAAACAAAAAGGGTATATACAGGATCTCGGCAACTTATCAGTTGCGTGTTATTCCTAAGCTTCAGAGAAGTGCCCTGGAATGTGTAATCGAATTTTATCGATACCTTAAAGCAATCTGGGGGAAAAAGATTAGAAATTGATAATGGCATTGACGAAGATTAAGTTTATGAAGTAATTTTGAGTCCTTTTTTTTTTCAGAAAAATGCAAATTTTATTTAAAAGAATGATGGTACAGTGGTATGTAGTTTTTATGTCAACTGAAGACGGAATTGGTTGATTTCACATTTTGCAGGACTGTAATTTAAAATTTAAGCTGTTCTCCTTCACAGAAAGACTGAAATTAATTCCCATCAATCATATTTGTGTTGTTTCAATATTTCTACGTACTCTCACTGAAACATTCAATCTAAAATGTCAAGTACTTACCATGTTTTCGCAAATTGCTTACAACACTAAACATGCATGGAATATATAAAATCAGAAAAGCCACAAGCTGTCATATCATTTATATAAGCAACGTCTTGTCAAATGAGAGCCAAGATGCATGTAAGATCCTTGTTTCACGACATTCATTCATTGTGCTGAATGATCCGGTTCGCTTGTACACGAACACATATAGGATACACTAGAACAGGGGCTCCCAACCTTTTTCAGTGCATGCCCCCCTGGCAAGGTTAGCAGAATCTGGCGCCCCTAAAGAAAATGCACTCCATAACGGAAGGAGGCATTTTTCAGCTAATTCTTTTCCTTTTGTTAAGAATACGCCACGTTAGCAAATAATTACAGAAAATTTGCCATCATTTGGATCAATGTCAAAGAGATTTTGAGCTAATCAGATCAGCTGGAGTTCCTCAAGGCTCTATTTTGGGGCCCCTGCTTTTCAGTTTTTTCATAAATGAGTTACCTACTCTTATGAATTTATCATTGCAATCAGATATAAACACACTATCAGCGTGGTGCGGCTCCAATCATCTTGAACTTAACGTTTCAAAATGCAATGCGATGATATATTCACTAAAACCCATGCCCTTGTCTTTTCCCTACAATATCGACTCAACTGACCTATCTTTCGTCTCTCTTTTCAGTGATCTTGGAGTCATTTTTGAGAGTCGACTGAAATTCAATGAACACTTTTCCACTACAATTAAGAAAGCATCTAAACTCGCAGGTTTTGTTTTGCGTTGCTCTAGCGACTTTAATTCTATTAATTCTTCCATTAAACTGTTTGTTTCCTTAGTACGTAGCTGTCTAGAGTATGCTTCATTTATATGGTCTCCCACAACGTCCACATATACTACCGCCTTGGAATCCGTCCAACGCAAATTCACAAGGGCTCTAATTTACAAGTTCAATCAACCTTATCTACCGTATGCTGAACGTCTTGGTTGCTTGAACTTGTTATCCCTTCAAAAACGGAGAGTATTCCTAGACGAGTGCATCATTTTTAAACTATATCGTGGTCTACTAAAATCATCGCTTACTGAGTATATAATTTACCGTATCCAGTCATATAATACGCGCTCAACTCTAGTTTTTGACCCACCTACAGCCGAGCTTTAAGTTTTCATGAATTCGCCTCTCATTCGTTCCATGCATAATTATGATAGATTGCAACTCGGTCCGTTAGCTACTTCGCTTTTTTCTTTTAAAAATGTATTACACAAAAAACTGTTAGTAACTGACATTTTTGGTGAATTTTAATCTTTGTTCTTCGCATCCTTTTCTTTGAAATATTTAATTTTTGCTTTTTTTTCATTTTATATTAATTCATCACATTGTAACACTATTGTTTGTTAATTTACTTAATTGCTTTTCCTTAATTTTTGTTTTTCATTGATCAATATCTGATTTCAAACTCTTGAGTGTGAATTTGTTAAATTGTACCGTTTATGGATTATATTTTCCTGTTTGGGTATCTTGAATAAATAAATAAATAAATAAATAAATTCTAATGTATGGGCAGTTTCAATGCTTACATTTAGCTCATTTAATATTTGAATTGATTCTACACTTAAACTATAAAACATGGCTTCAGTGAGGAGGCAATTCGTGGCACCATGGCAATGTTTTAATTTGACTGGTACCAAGTGAAAAACGTAGCAGCCGTAGCGGCCAGTATACCATTGAAATGGGCATTGCCGGAGAGCTAGATTTGGCCCTACATCCCTACTACACTACGTCAAGAAATAAGACGGTAATTACGCGCTGAAAATGATGCCTAAGATCCGGTTTTCGACCAAAAGTTATTTTCTCTAGCGGGGTCCATTTTTTGGCGTGTTGACGCACCACGCCAAATTGAAGTCAGTTTGGAGTTTAATTTTATTCGAGTTTTTTTCTCTCTGTCTCTATTCTTAAAACAAGTTCAGCAATCATCAAACAGTAACAGACTTTGGACAGAGGATTTGGCTTAAATAATTTAATGGTGTTGCTGCGATTTATAAATTTTTAAATGAATCGAAGAATATATAATCGATCACATCAACACTCAAGTTGAGCCCACGCCCCCCTTTGCCGACCGTCAAGCCCCACTAGGGGGGCGCGCCCCACTGGTTGGGAAGCTCTGCACTAGAAGCTTTGAACACACATCGTAGAACACGATGATGAACATTATGCCCTCAAGTTATTTGACACGTTGTTGGCATCAAGTGAAATAACTCCTTGTTGTCATTTCTAACGACAAAATAACCGAGTGAAACATCTAAAATGATTTCCCCAAGGATTTCAATCAATGTCAGACACACAACGACACATATGGCACATATCCTTGTTTACACTTGTGCAAACACACAAGCCGATTGAATTAAATCTTAAGCAAAGTGTGTTGAACTCTGCCAGTAGTGTACAGATAAATCTGTCGTGTGCACTCGACGAGTCTCAAACTTCAATCATTGCAATGGTTGTTTGAAGAATATCATAGTTAGCGCTTAGTTCGGGCGTATCCTTACTAAACAGCCACATTTTGTCCGCTTATTACGCCATCAAACACAATATTTTAGACACCGAGGATATATCATTGTATACAAACGAATAGAAATGTGCTACGATTCCTTCTTAGTAGTCAGTCCTCTGTATGTATTTCATCGAGTTTGTTCCGTTGACGACGACGATATCTAATTTCAAGGATCTTTTCCGTTTTTCTATTTCAGTCTTTTTTTTTGCAAGCCATATAAAAGAAGCAGAAACGTTCATTTAGCGCAAATACTTTCAGCAGTCGTTATCCTGGCAATGATAGTTGCGTTCCGTGTACGTATGGGGACGACGAGTATTTCTATCTCCACGTGAACCGTGTCGTCGTCATTGCATGAAAGGATTCATGTCGTTATTTGTTCAGATTGCTGCAAGCAAGCAATCTGATGTTTGTCCTATGGAACCAACCCAACCAGTCAATAGCAGGAAAACACATCTTTGCTTCGCATATACGAGTATACGTAAAAAAGAGTCGAAAACAGAACAGCACAAAAAAACCGGTCGAAATGGACTGAGAAAGGCAAAGTAAAGCAACTTTGTTTGGTTTCGACGGATCTCTCCGGCGAAAAGTCTTGGCAAACGTTTTTTATTCATTTGTAAAGTCTGACACGACTCCAAAAAAATTAGAGAGGATGATATTGCATGCACGTGTAAGGAGACGATGATATCCATTTCGGGATGAGCAGCCAGAAACATTCGTTAAAAGTATTTGGGTACGCTAGGATTTCTGAGAAGGTCTTGTTAAATTTCCACATAGCCATCAACATGCATGCGAGCCTTAAAATGTCCTCGTTCAAGTTAATGATCTCATCGCGAACCTGTCGCATTGATTTGCGTAGCTTAACTTTCTATTGCTATGAATTCAGAACCTGCTAATATGTTCAGTTTTTGAGCTTCGTGCTACTATGGCCCAAAGATAGAAAGTTTAGCCCTAAGGCAGTCTTCTATTGTGCGCTCTTCTGGGTGAGTTACAGAGATAATGCTTTTCTCATAAGTAGGACATCTTAGGCCTTAGGCCGCAACCACACTGATCAAGGTTTGCCGAACCGAGCTGTACAAAAGATCAAAGTGGAGCACAAGACACGCCAGGGATGGTTAGAGACGATGAGGGAATTTAACGAAAGTTATTTGTTCGTTGAATTCAACCAACACCTCTGGTGTCGTCCACAACTGTAACTTACCAAACACGTTCCAAACTGACGAATTCCAAAACATAGTGACAAATTTCCATCAGACAAAATTACAAATTTCCAGATCAAATCATGTTGATGAATTTTCATTTAAAATTGAAGGAATTTTATGACAAATTGTCCAACTTCAATGAAAAATCATGTTTTCGAGTTTCTCATACAGATTGAGAAATTTCCATGCCGAATTGGCGAATTTATTTCCAGATAAAATGTTCGAATTTCCATTTAATGTTGACGAAATACCATTAAAATTGACTGGCAATTCGCAATGACGTTGATGAATTTTCATTTCAAATTCAGGAAATTCTATATGAATTTGACGAATCTCTCTCTCTCTCTTCATTACCGTAACTCCTAGTGGAGCATGGTGCGTTGATGACTACCGTGTGTCATCAACGTTACAAAGACAACTGAATTCGGAGTGTGATACGGTTGTCAGTCATACCACTTCCTAGTCGCATTGGCAGTTTATCATTCTACGATAAGAATACAGGCATACCTCGACTTAGGACGCTAATTGGTTCCAGGAAAATGCGTCCTAAGTCGAAAACGTTGTAAGCCGAATAATCATATTGCACGTAGGCAAGAACACGGTCACAACTCGAAACTCGGCACTTTTTAGCTAATTATACAGTTTTTTTTAAGGAGCTTTCAAAATAAATTAGCATGTGCACGTCAACATTAACTAATTTGCGTGCCTAATATTTTTGATATCCCTTCTTGGGCTCTCTTATTGAGAACTGACGAAGACGGCCAATTTTTGTTGCGACATAAGTATTTAGGCAGAATTCTCTTTTCCTATCTAACAATTTAATTTAGAAAACACTGGTATAGAAAACTTCTTAAGGACGCCACAAACATAACGATTCCACGGTCGATCGATTGGCCTCAATCGATCTGCCGCCCATACAGCACATATACATTAGGAAATTTATGGGGCAATCTGAAATTGACAGTCTCACGGTCCACAAGACACAACACAAAATAGCGAAAATATACAATTTTTGGCGATGGAAGATTGACATCTATTGCATTGGCAATACGTTCCACACGTCAAATCAAAAAATTGAATCCGATGGTCCCATAAACCTTCAGATTTTCCTCGCAATTAAAAAATATGGCCGATCGATCGGAGGGTCTGTGGCGCTTCTTATTATTTGTTGAGGTGATCATCTTATATTTGAAGAAAAAAGTCTCATTCTCATCACCATAACTTCAAATATGACCGCAAAATTGTGCAATTAGCAGTTTAGTTCGAGCCCCAGCCAGTCAAAATTCAGGCAGCATACAGTCACTTATCAATCTCGAAAATATAAAAGGAGTCCAAAATACATAAATTACCGTATGTCAAATGGATGTCGATTCCAAAGTGACGACTCTATTGAAGAAGGCTAGTACAAAAGTTCAGTTGAATCTAAAGGTGATACGGATGAGAAAAATGTAACCTCATATTATTCGACAGACACTTAATTTATGAAAAATGATTCTAATTTCTATACACATTGTAGAAAATTTGCAGAGGGGATTACATTTACAGAAACTGTTCCTCATTCTTTCCATAAGCTGGAAAATTCTGTGTACAAATTATATTTTTTATAAATATAATTCAAGGGAGACTAATAAGTAAAAATGTTATTTCGGAGTTACTACACATCAGCTAGACTTTTAGCAAGTCGTGCAAACGCTAAAAAGGTAAAAATTTAAATACTGCTGCAGTATCCTAGGATAGTGTGAATAGTGTGTTCGGCTTAATTTAAGGCCGAAAAATTAAATCCAATAACAATTCATAATTTTATCGCTACCAATTTAAGGACGTACACTGCCATAAATCGTACCACCACGGTTTTGCGTCTTGCTAAAACTCTATTGCGTGCGTGTTCCTTGGTACAAATAAAGGATTTAGCTGAATTCGAAAGGCTCAAGCCCTTTACGAGGTTGCCTAGCTAATATCTTTTTGGTTGTTATATGGGATATTGTTTACGTTAAATTGCATCCACACTGTCCGGAGTTTGCTAAACCGCGCGATACAAAAAGTCATCGTTGTAGACAACATACGCCTGGCAAAGACAGAGGCGATGGGGGAATTCAACATCGTCTCTGTCTCTTCCAAGCGTGTGTCCCAACTTTGATCTTTTATTTCGCACGGTTGGGCAAACCCTGAACAGTGTGGGGCCGGCATTAAATGTATGCCCCATTTTCTGGCATACAGTTCTCTGCGTTTCAAAAATGCTTAATTAATGATTGATCAGGAACTATTTGCCGCCGCAGGTAAATAGACTTATGCTGGCCTAATCCTTTACACTACTGTTGAAATTTACTTCTTTAAAAGGTCCTTAATAAAGCAACTAATTGCTTTCACCAAAACAAAATTCCTTCCTTAAATATCAGCTCAACAAATAAAATAGAAGCTATATGCACCAGGAAAGAAACTGAATAAAAACAAAAAAACGAATTCTGTCTTAATACTTGAACGTGTGTTTTTATACGAATATTTTTTCTTTTCAAATCGCGTTGTAAGTCGAAACAAAAATTGTTGTAACTCGAGTCGTGGCCTAAATTATTCCCGCGTTGTAAGTCGAAATGTCCTAAGTCGAAGCGTCCTAAGTCGAGGGATACCTGTACTTCTTATCATCTTCTTCTGAATAATAAACATGCGACGAGTCGTGCCGAGTTTGGAAACTCGTTTCTCTATGAGTGTCTATTTCACAGAGTGGCGATCGAACGATCACGGCCACAGAGCACGACTTGACGAATTTGACGAATATCGAATCCAAATTGACGAATTTCCAAGCAGAATTGACGAATTTCGCAATCATGTTGGTGAATTTCCATTTCTTATGGAAGGGATTCCATACAATTTTGACGAATTTCCATTTTAAATTGATGGATTTCTAAATATTGGCAAATGTCCATGTCAAATTGACGAATTTCCATTTTCTATAATTGAATTCCAAATGACATCAACGAATTTATTTTGCAATGTGAAGAAATCCCTTGTTAAAATAACGAATTTTCATTTCTAATTGACTGATTTGAACAAAATGATATTGACGAATTTTCATGTTATAATGACGAATTTAAAAATCATTTTGGTAAATTTGAAGAATTTTTATTTCCAATTGATAAATTACTATTTATATATTGGTGAATTTCTACGTCAAATTGACGAGATTTCCAATTATTTTGTACAATCCTAAAGGGTCCTCAAAGGCCGAAAGCCATATTTGTTTCAGATATAATCACTCATTAATCAAGAGTACGAAAATGTAGTCAAGTCGTAGGATCAGAGTTACTATCACCCCCGATTTATGTCTTAAGTTAAAGTTACAAGTTTGTTGACTAACACATTCTAAAATTGACGTATTTCCAAAAACATGGTAACGAATTTCTATCTGAGAAATTTACAAATTTCCAGACCAAATTTACGATTTTTAAAATCATGTTGATGAATTTCCATTACAAATTGAGAAATTTCCATGCCAAATCGGCGAATTTCCAGATAAAATGTTTGATTTTCCATTTATGTAATGTTAACGAAATACCATTAAAATTGACGAATTGCCAAATGACGTTGACGAATTTTCATTTCAAATTGAGGAAATTCTATATGCATTTGACGAATTTCGAAGCCAAATTGACCATTTTCTAGGCCGAATTGACGAATTTCGGTGGATGTCGGTGAATTTCACTTTCTTATAGAAGGAATTCCATACAATTTTGACGAATTTTCATTTCCAATTGATCGATTTTCACAAATTGGCAATGTCCATGTCAAAGTCACGAATTTTCATTTTCGAACATTGAATTCTAACTCACGTCGACGAATTTTCATTTCAATTTGAGGAAACTCCTTCTTAAATTAAGGAAACTTTCATTTCTTATTTACGAATTTTAAAATGATTTTCATGTCAAAATGGCGAATTTCAAAATAATTTTGACAAATCTACATGTCAATTTAAGAATTAAATTAAGAATTTTCATTTCAAATTAATGAATTTCTATTTATAATTGGTGAATTTCTATGTCAGATTTACGAGTTTCCAAATTATTCTGGCGAATTTCCAGCTGAAATTTATTGTGTTGATTGGAACACGACCCCACAACCCTGAAGGGTCCCCAAAGGCCGAGAGCCATATTTGTTTCAGATATAAATGCTCATTAGTTAAGAGCATAGAAATGTAGTCAAGTTGTAGAATCAGAATTACTCAACTAACACCGACGATTTATGTCTTAAGTTAAAGTTACAAGTTATGCTTTAAGTTGACAAACACATTCTAAATTGACAAATTTCCAAAACATGTTGACGATTTTCCATATGATTATTCGACAAATTTACAGATAAAATTGACTATGTTCCAAATCAAGTTGTCGCATTTCCATTACAAAGTGTGAAATTGACGAATTGGCAGATCAAATTTGTGAATTTCCATATAATATTGACAAGTTCCCAAATGACATTTGGGAATTTTCATTTAAAATTGAGAAAATTCTGTGTGAATTTGACAAATTTCCAGTTCACGATTTTCTTGACTTGTTAGTGATTTTCCATTTTAAACGGAACAAATTTTTGACGGAATCATTTTGAAGAATTCCCATTTCAAATTCATGAACTGTAATTACCAATCGTTGAATGTCCATGTCAATTTGACGAGTTTTCACATCATGTTGACGAATTTACATTTCCAATAATTAATGAACTCCAAATCACGTTGACGAATTTCCATTTCAAATTAACGAATTTTCCTTTTATCATAATTGACGAATTTCAAAATAATGATTCCATTTAGAATTGGTTAACTTCAAAGTTAACTAATTGTGGAAATCTTAACTTATCGTTCCATTCTACATATACACCAACTGCGGAGCATGTCTGTAGTATTTTTGGCATGGCAACTTACCAGCTCTACGAATGTTCAAACTACGCGGAACTTTGCCTGTTGGAGGAGAAGAGCCCCCTGCGGGAGAAATATCGAGTTGTTCAATTTCGAAAATGTCACATTCGAATCTTTGTATTGGGACCTCTAGAATGCTAGGATGACAGACTTAAAATTTAGACATCTTTAACTAAGCATTTTTGGATTCTAAATCCAAAACCTTGTATCAATTGTGGATTCAAAGCCTCGCAAAAATTTTGCATCTGTAAAATGCAATTTTTAAAAAAGATCAAGAGACGCGAGAGCGTCTCGCCCGCCAAAGGAAAAAGAAAAACGAAAGCGAACAAGTCTATGATTACCGGAGACAACTTGCTTTTTTGTTTGATCAGGCTACAGCCTTCCAGGCAACAGCCCCCAAAAAATTTTTTTTACCAAAATATTCCACATATCCAGTTCTAGTGCCTTTCCAAATAAAATCTTCGATCGGCACAATAACGGGTAAGATATATGCAATAAACGGTGAAATTTTCACCCTCACAGACTTAAGCGAGTAACCCAATTTCAGAATGAAGTCTACAGTTGCAGAAAGACTTGCTTCTACTGTCTCTCTTCGTGAGGGGATTTTTATGAAATTTGGAACGAATGATCCTCTGGGTGTCCTTCTATAGAATCAATGTCTTCCATTTAGATAAGTGGATGGAATAACGGTAAATTAATAGGTAAAGTTAACAAAGGATTTCCAACAATTGCGTTTATCGGCTCATCGCATTGACCATTTTTTTAAACACACTGCGGCAGTGGGACATTTGGATATTGGGACACCGGGAGACTGGGAGACTAGGATCTTGGGGTAGTGGGATATTAGGAAATTGGGACATTAGGGTCTTGGGACATTAGGACATTGGGGCATTAGGCACAATGGGGAAACAGGGACGTGGGGACATCGGCATATTGGGGCATTGGGACATCAGGATATTGGGACAATGGGACATTGGGATATTGGGACATTAGGACACTGGGAGACTGGGACATTAGGACACTGGGATATTAGGACATTGGGACATTATGACCTTGGGACAATCGGATATTGGGACATTGGGACACTGGTACATAGGGGCATTGGACCACTGAGACATCGGAATGTTGTGACATTGGGACATCGGGATATTCGCACATAGGGGCACTGGGATATAAGAACATGTGAACATTAGGGTCTTGGGTCATTAGGACATTGGGATATTGGGACATCAACACATTAGGACATTGGGACATTAGGTACACTGGGGAAACTGGGACGTGGGAACATTGGGGCACTGGGACATCGGGATATTAGAACATTGGGACATTGGGATATTGGCACATTGGGATATTGGAACATTGGGATACTGGGACATTAGGGCACTGAGATACAGGGACATTGGGGCACTGGGATATTAGGTCATAAGGCTATTGGGATCTTGGGACACTTGGTATACTGCGACATTGGGAAACTGACCACTGGTACATTAGGACATTGGGCCATTGGGATATTATCACATTAGGATACTGGGACATTTGGGACATTGGGGTACTGGGATATTAGGAAATTGGGGCATTAGGACCTTAAGACATTAGGACAGTTAGACATTGGGATATTAGGACATTAGGTGGGAGACTGGGACATTGGGATATTCCGATACTAGGACATTGGGACACTAGGGTAGTGGGACATTCGGACATTAAACCATTGGGGCACTCTGATATTTGCACATTGGGACAATAGGACCTAAATTGGGACACTGGGACATCAGGATATTGGGACATTGGCACATTAGGATATTAGGACACTGGGATATTAGAACATTGGGACATGAGGATACTGTGACAATGGACCTTAGGGCATTAGGACATTGGAACATTGGGACACTGTGACATTGGGACAATGTGACATTGGGACACTGGGTCAGGGGGGCATTAAGACAGATCAGTAACAGAACGTTAACAAAGCGTTGGCAAGGCAACAACAGAGCGTTAGCAGATCGTTAACAGAGTGTTAACAGAAAATTAACAGAGCCTTAACAGAACGTAAATCGAGTAATAAAAGAAAGGTAACAGACCGTTTACAGAGCGTTAGCCGAATGATTAAAGAGAATTAAGAGAACATTAACAGAACGTTAACAGAGCATTAACGAAAAGATAATAGAGTGTTAAGAGAACGTTAATAGAGCATTAACAGAGTTAACAAAAAATTAACAGATTACTAACAGAATGTTAGCAGAGCCATTACACAAAGATAACACAAATCTATTTTGCACAAAACACATACATATTAATAAACTATACCCATTTCATCCCAAAATTATTTTTAAAAAAGCTCAGCAACAGACATTTGTGGCGTATTTGCAATTGCGTTTGCAGTATCTATTTATTTTAAAGAAGACCCTGTGAATATAACTTATGATATTAAATTTATGGAATATGCTGAACAAAAACCTATTGAAACTTTTCCCAAAACAAAAATATTAGTTGGCTATTTAAGTATGCAAAAATATATGATATCTGACCAAAAACAACAAAGTTGTAAAAGTTACCCCGCCAAAGAAAAATTCATCTGCCGCAAAAAGAATACATATCACTCCAATCCGCTGCTCATATCTAATTTTGTTTGCTGGATGTACTTTTGTTTTAGGTGTAAATGCTGGAGAAGTTTAAATGTACAGGACTACTTCTTAAAGTAATTTGGAGGGAGCCGTCAAAGTGGCACTGAATAAAATGGTTAAAGCTCCCACCAAATTACTTTAAGAAGTAGTCCTGTACATTTAAACTTCTCCAGCATTTACACCTAAAACAAAAGTACATCCAGCAAACAAAATTAGATATGAGCATCGGATTGGAGTGATATGTATTCTTTTTGCGGCAGATGAATTTTTCTTTGGCGGGGTAACTTTTACAACTTTGTTGTTTTTGGTCAGATAAATAATGATACAGTTGATAAATTAAAAAAAATGTAACGTCTTTAAAAAAAAAGTAATTGATGTGCTTCCTTATCTAAACACACGCTGTTTCAAAAATTGTGCACCCCCTGGCCCCCTCTTAGAGCGGGTCTCTGCAAATTAGTCTTGATTGCTCGGTTTCCCAAATAATTTCTGAAGAAGTTAATGCTCAATGTCAGTACATGTAGAATGCTGTAAAATAAAAAAATGAAATAAAATAAAAAAATTGTAGCTATTGGTCGTTGTAACAACGAGACGTTCGAGGACGATTTACATCGAAGAACTGGTTAAAATGACAACACAAGCATACATGGTTACCGTGGGATTTGAACCAACAGAGTGTCTTCTCTACTCAGTGCAGCTTACGTGTGCCTAAATGCCTTAAGTTACCAAAATTTGAATTAAAAAGTGTTTCGATTGCAATTCCGCTGTCCATCACGCCACTGCTCTTTGCCTGCACTAGGTGAACTCAATCGTGAAGTGAAGTGTTACAAAAAAATAAAAAATCCTCCGACTCATTATAGGCTCCAGCCTACTCAGCCTATTGGTATATCCACACCACTGTATTTTGTTATTAAGGACTCGCGCCTAGTTCTATCCGAAATCAACAAAATGTCATAGGATTATATATCCTAGACAGATTAAGCCCAAAGCCATTCCAGGTCCATTATCTTAACAAGTTTAGCAGTAGACGAAACCCAAAAAAATTAAAGTGACGGTTGCATGTCGCTATCGCCTTATAGAATAGCAGCTCTGATTTTCTCGTCTAGAAATTCAAATATTCTTGCGAGTCGTTATTCACTTGATTCGATACAAATTATTCTCGGCAGTCAAGTGTTTATTCTAATTCCCACTAAACTTTTTGAAATCTAGGTACATATATTAAGTCAGTTGTATAAAATTCAATTTGAAATTCATGACTCCCGATATTCACAATCACCGCCCAGCGCACTATAGCGCCGCGCCGCTAGCGTTTTCAAAAGAACCAGACAAATCCCGGCGAAAAGCATTCATCTCGAAACTTATTATGAGACTTATTCAACCATTTAGCAGCCGTCTTCGTCGTCGTTTTTCAACGCAAATCGGACGTCCTTCGACATATACTTATGTAATTCCACGGACTCCCTCGCGCTATCAAATATTAATAAAATGAAAAATGTATTCAATGTGGTTCATGTCTATCACAATATCGGCTATACCACGACGAAACTCCTTTTGATTCGCTCTCCCTATGCATTTTTATTCGGTTCGAAATTACCACGCTGTCGACTATATACGACGAATATCCTTGTGAATCAGAACAGCCTGAACGGAGAAATTGAAAATCGGATAATTCATAACTGGCTGTGGCTGCTTCTGTAATGGATGACGAATCCCGACAGCGACATCGAGAGCATCGATGAGCCTTGTCGCTATAAGTATAAAGTATACAGAAAAATGTCCTTCGGCACTCGAGCGCCATAGTCTTCCAGCACGCTTGCACGTCTCCGCGGTTGGAATTTGGAATTTATTCATTTGCCAGCGATATGTCAAGAATAGAAGGAATCATTGCAAAATGTTTTCTTCGTTGCGAACAAGAGGGTCGGATAGACGATTTGAAAGTAAAAGGAATAAATAATAATATTCGTCAAGATGAATATTTCTTGTGCGACAAGCCGCTGAAGTAGGGTCAGATTTAATCAGTTCATAGCAACTATTATGCAGAAAAAGTGGAGAGTGCTTTTTTTGTGATGCTGTCTGATTACTGTTTCGTGTTTTGGAATAATGAATGATAGAAAGTATTTTCGATTTGTCGGATTTATTAATGGAAGAACCTTTCAAAAAATTCAATTAATTTTAAATGAAGGGTTTTTAAGGAATTTGAATAAATATGATATAGATATCAGATAAGCCAGCCAATTTACGGAGGGTTTATTGTTTTTTTTTTTTTTTTTGATAATTGTATCCCTATTGTATAGATAGACGTATGTGAGGATCATTTTCCATTGTCATAATTAGAGTAAGGTTTAGTTAGCAAGTTGTAATATAGGTATTAGCGCTGTCCATCAGACGCTAATACCATTAAGTAAAATTTCCCCAGAAAATGTTTCTTAGACGGCAATAGCAGCGAGCGTTATCCATGACCGTATTTAGTGTCTATGTCGCCCCCAGGCCGTAGCCGAAATGCCGCCCTCCGCCACTGGTTAAGGTTGGAAGATGGCGGATGCATCTGAATGAACATTTCTTACATTTTCATTTTCGAGTAATCTGATTCGCAAAATGTTTTTCAGATTGTTTGGATTAGTGGTTCTCAACCCACAAATGTCGGCGGACCACTTATCCTAAAAGTGAATTGTTGCGAAGCACCATTAGGGGAATAGTCTAGTACAGATAGCTCAAAACCCAAACATCCAAAAGAAAAAGAAATTTTTGATGCCAAATTGTTGAATACACTGCCCAATATACGCAATAAAAAGTTACACCAATTTGCGCCATGGGTTAAGGGGGGAGGGGGTCCCAAAGGGGTGAAAATTTACTTTTTTTTTACAAATAACTCGAAAACTATGAATCTGACATTAAAATCTTCTGAGGACGAAACAAACTAAACAAAATTGCCTTTGTAATGATATATAACACTCTAGACGTTTCTTCGGAAAATTATACCCTAGACTCAAAAGTATTATAGAGAATTTACATTTTTTGAGTTCTACATTTCGGACTGTAACTCTTGATAGAAAGAACCTAGGGTGACGAAATCTTGTTCATTCTATTACAAACAAAATTTATTTGGTTTGTACCAAAAATTGAGGTGCTCCGACCATTGACGCCTCCCTCACTCCTCCTAACATTTTTCAAAAAGGCATGCCTGTAGCTTCTTTTCAAATTGAGCCAGGCAGATAAAATTTGGTGAGGTGCCTAGTCTAAGCCCCATTATGCTCCTCACCAAAAATTGTTACCATCCGATCAAAACTAAGGGTACTCCCCATACAAAGTAAACCAAAATTCTAAAAAAAATCACATTTTTTCACTTCTAAATTCTATCTAATATGAAAAAATAAAATGTATTTCTTAGAACGTCATTATAACAGTTAATTGTAGTCTTGTAAATGTATATTCAAAAGTTTGTACCGAAGCGTGCCTTACAAGTACGAAAAATGTGGTTTGAAGGTCGCTAGTACACGTTACTCGATTTATTCGGAACTAGCCTTTGAACTAGTACCAATGAGCAATGACTTTCAAACACAATTTGTTGATACTTGTAGTGTACGCTTTGATGCAAAATTTTGAACATACATTCAGAGGACTACAATTAACTGTTATAATGACGTTCTAAGAGATAAATTTTATTTTTCTGTTTTAGATAGAATTTAGAAATGAAAAAATGTGAAATTTGTTAGAATTTTCGTTCACTTTGTATGGGGGTACCCTTAGTTTTGATCGGATGGTAATAATTTTTGGTGGGGAGCATAATGGAGCTTAGACTAGGCACCCCACTAAATTTGATCTGCCTGGCTCAGTTTAAAAAGAAGCTACAGGCATGCCTTTTTGAAAAATGTTAAGAGGAGTGAAGGGGGCGTCAATGGTCGGAGCACTCCAATTTTTGGTACTAATCAAATAAATTTTGTTATCAATATATGGACAAGATCTTATGAAAGTAGGTCTATTCTATCAAGAGTTACAGTGCGAAATGTAAAACTCGAAAAATCCAAATTCACTATAATACTTTTGGGGCTAGGGTATAATTTTCTGAGAAAATGTCTAGAGTGTTACATATCATTACAAAGGTAATTTTATGTTGTTTGTTTTGTCCTCAGTTCATTTTAAGGTCAGACTCATAGTTTTCCAGATATTTGCAAGAAACTGAATTTTCACCCCTTTGCCACCCCCTGCCCCCTTAACCCATGGCGCAAATTAGTGTTACTTTTTACTGCGTATATTAGGCAGTGTATTCAACAATTTCGCATCAAAAATGTCTTTTCTTTTTGGATGTTTAGGTTTGGGGCTATTTTGAACCAATTGTACTGGACTAGAAAGGTTCTCTAGGAATTCCGTAATAGTACGATTCTGGAAAAATTGTAAAATACACTCATATTTTTGGTCGCGTTGACCTCAACATTTCATGTTTTCTGCCCGATGGGATCGTCGGTTTCTCCTTCGTAAATCAAACATTTTGAAGTTTCGACTGCTGCTCAAGTTTGATGTGAAGTGGTAGATCCATTAAATTTCTTAGCTGTGCTGGTCAGCTGATAATCTTCAATTAGCCGGATCTTTTGACAGACGGATTTCTTCACAGGTTTCAACTTCATTATTTTTATGAATGCGTCATATCTAGAATTATTGTACAATAAAGTCAGAGCTAAAGTTAAATCGGCTGTGGATTCATCCTCATATGGCTGAAACCTAAATCACCTTGTTCGAAATTTGATTTTGCTAGATGAATCATCAATCATTGCAATTGGAAGCTACTGGAGGAATCGATCTATCCTTATTTCTCATTTCATATGAATTAGTTCAATAATGCAAAATGTGGTGGAACCCGAGTCCCGAGCTTACTAACAATTTATTGCGTAAAGGACGCCACAAACCTGACGATTTCTCGGCCGATCCATTGCACACAATCGATCTGTCGCCCGTACAGCACATACATTAGGCAATTTATCGGGCAATCTGAAATTGACAGTCTCACGGTCCACAAGACACAACACAAAATAGCGAAAATTATACCATTTCTGGCGATAGAAAATGGACATCCATTGCCACTTTGATGGAGAATGACCGCCCCAACCACAGCATGAAGAACGACCACAGGTTTATGTCAAATATTCAGTTACTGAGAACACATGATTGTCATGATAGCTTGTACGGAAAATTTCATTGGCAATACGTTCCACATGTCAAATCAAAAAATTGAATCCGATGGTCTCATACACCTTCCGATTTATCTCGCAATCAAAAAATCTGGCCGATCGATCGGAGGGTTTGTGACGCCTCTAATATTAAGTGGTGGGGCAACATTTGATAGACAGGTTGGTTTTGCATAGGGTAAATCAACGAAATTTTGGTGAGAAGCTTAAGATTTGTGCTTGTGCTTTTTATTAATTTTTGCCTCTCTGCCTTGGACTAACCTAAAACTTTGTTCCTGGAGTAGTGAGAATACATTAGGTGTGTTTTTTTGGTTATCCCGTGCAGGTTTGGGTAACGAAACTTCATATAAAAAAATGACAGGTGGATCAGCTGGAATTTTTTTTATATGGAGTTTCGTTACCCAAACCTGCACGGGATAACCAAAAAAACACACCTATTTTAGAACAAATTTTTAGACGATGAAAAAGCTGAGGACCTGTAGATTTGTCTTCACTCTTTCTAGATGACTCAGTTATTTTATCTGACCGGGAATAAGTAATTTGGTAAGAATTAAAGAGGGAAAGTTTTGAGCTCCTTTTTTTTCAGATTCAGTCAGGTGTGTTTTCCGACCTGAGCCGTGCTCTGTGGCTGTGATCGTTCGGTCGCCACTCTGTGATTAGATAGAGATTCCTAGAGAAACAAGTTTCAAAACTCGGCATGACCCGCCGCAAATTTATTATTCAGAAGATGATAAGAAATAAGCTCATCGTAGAATAATAAATCTTTGCTTAGAATGCTATCTTGTATCACCGCCATCTTGATAGACAGGCCGGACTGTCGAAATTCGATTTCGAAAATTTGGTACCTTAGTGCCTGTGGTTGATGCTATTGTTGTAAATGCGGTTCCGTAGCCACATGACAGCTCATTTTATCAGCTGATAATCTGGCCTGTCTATCAAGATGGCGGTGCTTGTACGCAAACACTCGAGTTTTCATGAGACTCGTGCAACGTGCACTCGAGTGTTTGTGTACAAGATAGCATTCTAAGCAAATACACAAAGCAGTCAGTTTTTCCTTAATTACTCCTGAGTCTTTGCATTTTCAGGATGCACAAACGCACAATCATGAACAAACGTTGTCGTCTCCGCACAAACGGTTCCGGTCGTGATTTGAATATTTATCCGGCTAAATTCACATGAGTGGCACTCAGTACACATTTTTTTGTAGAATGGATGATTCACAGCCGCACACACATTTAAGGAATTTTTAAATGCAAAATTCCGTTGGCCAGACTCGGACGAAACAAATTCAATATTAGCTGCTTAGCCCATCTTTAGGTAGGTATTGGTAGCTTAGCTCGCTTTCGAAACGGTTCAGTTGTTCTTCTCTTTCAGACTTACATGGTCATTGTGAACGGTTATAGGGGGTTATAGGGGTGTCTCTGTTTGACAATCTCTCAGAACTTGAATGTACACGGATAGCTGAAATTAAACACATTCATAAAGATGGGCTACAGAGTCACTTATAAGAAGATCAAATGGAGCCATCGCTCAAATTGAAGAAGAAAATTAGAAGCTGTTTGCATGAATTTCTCAAGCCAGGATGATCATGTCCAGTGGCGTATTTAGAAAATTCTCAAAGGGGGGGCACAGAGTACGGGGCTAATTTGTTACATAAAGTTTTGTTGTGGGGATACCCGAGAGCAGCTACATAGGAAAAACATTGATTCTTGATCCTTGATTTGAGGCGAAACTCAAGGAGACCTTAAGTTTTCATTAGACTTGAAATATAATATTTCGAGGTAGGTGGGTAGCTACCTTCACTTCAAATGAAGTTGACTATAGAAAATTTCAAGGTCTCCTTGAGTTTCTCCTTAAATCAAGGATGCATTGACTAAGTGATTTCTATGAAAAAGTATGGAAAATGACACTTATTTTAATTTCGGCATCCTTGACTCAAGGTCTCCTTGAGTTAGTATGTGTAGTTCGAAGGAGCCTGGAGCCGAAAAGGAATTTTACGAATATGTACTTAATTGGCTATGGAATTAATGCAATGACCATATGACAAAACGGATTCCAAACGGAACACTTTTCTTTGTAAGAGAAATTTCATACATCGTCCGAAATTCTGTCAAATTTCGGCCAAATTCCGCCAAAAAGTGGTTCTGATTACTTTCGAAAGAAACACAGATGAAAAGCTGATACAACAAATTTTGGCTGACATTGTGGTCTTGAAGTTTAAGCGAATTTGAATGCAAAATTAGGACTTACTGAAAAAGAGGCATTTGTATGTTTTGTCAAAAATCTAGTAACAGATTCCGTAAAATCGTAACAAGTGCCGAATAATATTTTACAAGTACAATCCAGAATACTACACGGTTGTAAATTTTGGTGTAAACCGGGAGTAAATTTTATAAATAAAATAGTAAACTCCTATCTATTCCAAAACTTGAATCAAATTTGATCCTTTTCAACTTATAATTTTAGTTTATTCAAAAATTATATTAATTATAACCGCTAAATAAATAAAACTATCAAAATACCCTTTTAATATTATACATTTTACACCGTTCGGGATAGAATAAATTGCATTGAATGTTGTTATAACATAAAAGTGTAAAATCAATCCTACTATGTTATCAAATCTACACTATCAACGCAAGAAACCCATTCAACCTAGAAATCTATTGATTTGTAGTCTGTCTGGTTCAGTGAGCAGCGCGCTTGCCTAAAAATCACAGAATTGTGGATTCGAAGCCGACTGCACTCGTATTACAATTTTTGTTTGTTCGAGCGGTTTGTATAAATTTGCTTATCAATTTTATATACTTTTAATATAGTTCAATTATACTTTTCGTAAAGTTTTTATATGGAAATGAATGAATATATTTTTTTTTTTTAAATTACACCAAAATTTTCAGCCGTGTAGGAACTATCCGTGGCATAGAGCCGGGAAGTGAGCAATCGATTAATTAAAATGAAGCAACAAAAGTAAGCAGGAAGGTATGATTGTTTGTTATTTCCATATGTACTACACTAGCTTCAAATCTATAGTATCTGCAATACCTTTTAAAACGAGTCCTAGATGGTAAGCTGAAGCAACATGCTTTAACAAATCAATTGCGAAATAGTAATGAGAAGGAATGGCTACGATGATGTTTACTTCGTGAAAATTGAAGCATTGAAGAAAGTATCCCAAGCAGGGCACCACAGACACCGAACCGTAGGAATTCGAAAATGTATCCTAAAAATGCTTTCCCACCAAAAAACTTCAATTTTTAGAATTTTAAGAGAAACAGAAGCATCTGGTTTAAAGACCTTAACAGCAGCCCAACACGAATTTACGGCCAAATTAAAATACCCAAGCCCGATCGAAAAATCAGACCTATTGTTTGAAATATTTATCAATTCAGCGGCTTCCAAGACATCGATACCGCAACAACAACTCCTCAACTTTTATCAACATAAGATGGGGTCACTTCACACATGACGAGACTTTCAATAGCAGTCCTTGTTTCCGAACAGATTCATGTCGAGATTGGGCAACGTTTCATGACCACCTCGTTGCCTCGACATAAACATAGCTTGTACTTATTCTCTGAGAGTTCTTGTTCTTGAAACCACGCGTCTATGAAAATAAGCTCAACCCGTTCAAAAAACGGAAAGGGTTCATCAACGAGGAGATCTGGCGAATTGAGAAGATGTGATGATAATGTTTCGAAAAAGATTTACAAAGTTTAGTAATAGAAACGCTCAAAATAAAAAGGGAACATTTGGTACTGCAATTTTTAGTATGGTGTGAAAAAAGTTTGATGTGCTCACAGGGGGGGCACGTGCCCCCTGTGCCCCCCCTGTAAATACGCCACTGATCATGTCCGGCTAGTTCGTTCATGGTATAATCTCCCCATTTACTTTCATTGTACTCAAGAATGGTATGAGGCTTATCTCCATCATCCAATCCAATGAAATGACAGGGGAAAAAGAGTAAAATAATGCAAGAGCAGTCGTGATAAAAAGGCCCCAGCATGGAGTATGACTTCGCTTCGAGGATCGTTTCCTGGATATTAAAAACTATTGAGGCTTGATACTCATGGAGTCTTTAAGGGTTCCTGTAAATTATTACTTTGGGTTATCAAAACATTTTTTCTGCAAATTTGAAGGATTTTTTTTGGGATATTTTTTTTGTCAGAATTTATGCGGCTTCGATATAAGTTCAGCTGGAAAGTGCCAAAAAACACTCACTCCGGGGTTCCAAAAGACCCCACGTGCTCGGAGGAAGGTTAAGAGCTCTTATATTTTCGGAGATATACATCAGTGAAACCTTGAGTTTCCCCTTCAGTATTTCGGCCAAGTTTGAATTTCACGGACTTTCTTGAAAACACCTCGTCTTATCTTTTCATTTTCACTCTCCGAACAAAAAAGAAAAACCGCCTTCACTTTTTCACATACACATTACAATTTATTACTTCCTTATTTTAATTCCTGCATTAGATTCAATCCAGTGCAGAAAAGATGTCACTCGAGCAAATACTATAGGCTCTCCGGACTCACAACGTTCACTACCGTAAGATGCAATTCCAATTAATATTTTAGAGCCATCCGACTCCGGAATGACTAAAGGACCGCCGGAATCGCCATCACATATTGATCTACCATCCGAGCCGGATGCGCAAATATTTGACAATTCCACCGAGGAGCCGTAAATTTGACGACATTCACGTGCATCAACCACAGTTAAATTGACGTAGCGTAAAACGGACGATTTCAATGTTGTTCCTGAAATATAAGAATTGTTAAAACATTATTTTGAAAAAAAAGCTCTGATTTTCAAATGGCTCCTGGAGCGATGATTTTGAAAATTTTTCTTTCAAAATGAAATGATTTGTGACATTGGAAGGATGTCGTAAATAAAAAAAAAATTGTTTAAGTACATTCAGAAAAATGGACCCCGTAAACTTAAAAGTTTTTGCACCATTATTTTAATTAGACAGCCATTTACCAGATTTCTTCACAAAAGTAAACAGTTGTAATCATTAATATTACTGGAAGAATCCTATTGATATATTTTGTATGGAATGATATGTGTCCCGTAAATCCAATGGGACATAAGATTACATTTTAATCAGTTTGTTTCATTAAATTAACAAGATCTGATATGATTAAATAATAATAGGATGGATCCCATTTGTTTTATATAACGTCCTATTTTATTACTGTGATATGCCTTTTTATTGAATTTCAAGCATATAGACGTATTTTCTAAGAGAACCATCATCATGCTTCGTAGCCGAGATCGTTCGGTTGCCTCCCCGTGGCTTGAAAGAGTACTAGCCGATCGGATGTTCAAAACTCGGCCTGGCCAAATATCGTGATTCTTAACAAAATCCACAATGACGTAGCGTGGATGGTAAAATAATAATAATATAATATAAAAATATACTTCGTTCAGATTACGAGTGAAACGATTTTTTTTATTACATAGGATTGATCCTATTAATTCAATAAGAAATATCGAAAATAACTAGACCATGTGTTTGTTTTTAAAGGAGTCAACTATTAAATCAAACGGATATTTATCGAGTGAAAATAATGGTTCCTATATTTTTAAAGTAATCAGATTTTGCCTATTGACTAAAAATAATGGGACAAAATGATTGGTTTAATGGGATTTCCCATTGAAATTTTTCTGAGCCTCCGGATGGGGAACTGTTAAAGATGGTATGTATGTACAGATTTATTTTAATACAAACTTAATTGTATTAAAATAAATCTGTACATACATACCATCTTTAACGGTTCCCCATCCGGAGGCTGTTGCCGTTTCATCGTAAAATTTATTTTGCATATCCGTTATTCTGGGTAGGTTAATTGAACTTATTGTCTCTGAAAAATAAAGTATGCGTTACACTTCAGTTGCCAGTTTGCTCTAGAGCAGGGGTGTCAAACTCAAAACCTGGACCGGGCCAAATAAAACTCTCTTCAGGTTTGGGTGGGCCGCAGGAGCAATATTTAAATTTTTTTTATTTAATCGTATTAAGAAAGTTGATTACAGAATAATACTTTTCAAATATGGCATAAAGTCTGGATCTCTATAGCGGCTTTGGGTTTATCCGTGAGAACTTCAACCTTTCGAAAATGTACTTCAAGAACATTAAAAACTTAAGACAAGAAGCGAAAACGTGAAAATATGATTGATCTTCAAGTAACCACCGTTTGTTAATTAGATGATTTGCGACAAATTTTGGACAGATGATAAAAAAAATTGTAGCACCGGTCATCCAGGTCCCCAAAACACAATTTGACAGCAAAGTAGTCAGATTAAATTAATTTCAGCAATTTCAGTTTGTGATATGGGTTTAAACAAAACTCATGCACCATGCACCTTATTATACTTAATAAGTATAAATCTAAAAATCAGGCATTGCTGTAATTATTATGTTGGAATTTCACATCCAGGTGATTTTGTCACCAATTCCAAGATTTCCGTGGTTTTTAACACTCTATGAAATTTTTACTCTTATAATAGAAGGAAACTTTGTTTCCTTCTATTATAATAGTGAAATTACTCTGCAATCTAAATTTGCAAATCAAGTGTAATTTTACATAAAAATGTTTAAAAAAGTACTCCAATATATTAGCAAATTTTCACCGCGCTATGTGTAAAAACACTCCGTAATAATAGGAATATAATGCGGTTCACTCTTTTTTCGTTGTAAAGATTTAAGTGGCGAACCTTTACAAATAATATAGTTATCAATAAAACTATTTAAGGATACGGATATATAAAATGTAAAAAAGTATCGGTCGAGTTTTGCTGATTAGTTTTTCGTCTACATGGGAGGTTCTTCTCAGTACCGTAACTCAGCCGTTTATAGGCAATTTCGAGTCAACGTTACATTGCATATATCATTTCGGAGTGTAATGTTGCAAACCAAAGCCACCTTCACTAGAAGCCGGGAAGCAGCAATACATGCACACAAAACGAGCCTATGAACATGTCGTATATACGTTGCACGATGCACTAACACAAGCACAGCGCATGTAAAAAAACCGTGTCTGCTCTGATAAAAATCGCGAAATCATGTGGAAAATTCACTTTTTGTCGGTATTTTGTTCTTTCACTGCATTCTAGACACTTTAATTCACGACACATTCCACTTTTCCGGACGAAAATCGACCGGGAACCAATACTTTTCGTGTAAAGTTTGTCGCGACCCAACCCGATTTGCCTTTACCGCAATGTAAATTTTCGATCTGAACAGGCCTATGATTTGGCGCTTAAGTATATGAACGTGTTCTGCTTCCGGGCTTTGTATAAAGATGGCTTTGTTGCAAACACTAAATATTTCCTATCCGCACATGTACGGAAATTGTGGACCACGAGATTCGATCTCGGGACCTAGTAATCTAGCTAGCATCGTAGAGCGCGACTCAACCAAGTGAGCCATAGAGCGTGTACACATGAGTTCGAAATGCAGAGAATTTACACTGTGCTAAGTACAGCCGATTGAAGTATGACAACTGGAGAGCACGCTACAAAAACTTAGTAAAACTTCAACTGCACGTTGTAAAAATACACCACAAATCCGAATTAAACACATAAACGTTGTAAAAATGTACCAGAAAATCTGAATTATACAGAAGTGTAGCGTAAAAATACATTTCACACCGATTTTGGTATAATTTTCTTATTTTACACAGAAATTGTTGAAAAATGCACTCTGTATGTGATTATAAGCGGGAAAAAGTGTAAAATTACCGCATTTTCAGCGGAAATTTAAATTCACTTTTTAGAGTGGAGGCTTTGCCATTTTTCGAAATAAATCTCAATTCATGTTCGGTAAAGCCAACCAATTTTTTATCAACTGCAATTCGGGACAGAACAGTTGCATGAGAAGGCTTACTATTTATTGTCCTGTACGAAAAAGATGAGCTGTCTTATAAAACCAAATAACCAGCAGATTGTTTTTATTCGAGAAAAATTCCCAAAATAATCTTGCATAAGCCACTGACGATTTTAGTAATTTTTGTACACTTGAGGTCAACGGCTGAATTTGTTCACCTTACCGATTTCATCATTTTTGTGCTGCTCCGACATGGCCGCGGGCCGCACAGAACTGCGAGGAGGTCCACATGCGTCCCGCGGGCCGCGGGTTTGACACGTCTGCTCTAGAGTATCAACTTCAAGAATTGTTAACATTTTAAGTGTTTTTTTTTTGTGTAATATACCGCACATACCATTAAAAGCAACGGGACTATTTAATTTAAGTAGGGCAATATCATTCCGAATTCGATGACGATCCCACTCGGGATGGATTATGAACCTATTCCGGGTAATCGATTGTTCTATTTGTGCCTTATTCAATTTATGTGCACCCAATTTAACAGAGACTGATGAAATTCTATTTGAAAAAATTAATAAATAAATGAAACATTTGGAAATTTTTCTATATTTTTCATTAATTACAAAAATGCATTGCGAACATGCCAACTTACCCATCAAGACAATGCGCTGCAGTTAAAACCCATTCATCTGAAATCAATGATCCGCCACAAATTGATGTTGAACCATTGTTTGTAAATAATCTCAATCCCACTAAATATGGAAACAAATGAGGATTTGCCTCCTGACCGCCAACAATTCTGGGATTAGAAGCGCTAAATGTATCCTTTAGCGCACTCACTAAGTGGTTATTTTCGGCACAAACACAAAAAATACACAAAATTAAAAATACTACCACGGACTTCATTTTAATAGATATGTACATGTAATATACTCAATTTGCGGTTTCGATATGAACAAAATGAAAACTTGCGTTTGATTTGTATTTTAAGGGCTTAAATTTTTATTATCTGTTATTCTAAACAGTTTATTATCTTGAGCTTAAAATATCTTCTTGACAATATTTACTATGATTTTTATCTTTTTGAAATTTAGAATATCCACTGTAAGTTAGAAAAGATAAATAAAATACATCTTGTATTATGAAATCATTCATCATTTTCTTAGAGTCGCCATAGACCATAGACCAATTGGTTGTTTTTTTAGGTTCCACTACCGACGTCGCTAAAGAAAATGAGCTTTATTGTACAATCGATTGCATATTCTCTGGCGGCACTTACATGCATATTATCTAATCTTTAGATATACAAGCCAGTTATTATCAGATGATTAAAAGGAATCTGTCAGTGCGGATGAACTCAAGTCACACGTTGTTGAAAACCACCTTTCATCTAAAGCATCTACAAAGTGGCAAGCATACGAACACCATTACAAAAATCTTAACCCAACAAGAGCATCAATACTCTATCCCTCCTCAGCCCGTCGGATACAAACGAAGAGTGTTTTAAAGCGGTCTTCTGCACATTCAGGTGCATTTTGAGATTTAATTTCTGAGCTAAAATTATGGGTTTTTAGAAAAATACGAATTGTAGAAAAACACAATGTGTATCAGCATAAATGTGTAAAAATAAAATATTTGAGGTATTAAACTCAAGTCTAAGAATTTCAGTACAAGTCGTCAAGAAGTCGGTGTCTCATGCAAGCTTAAACTATGTATTTTAGAATCCTTCCTGATTTGTCCCGAAATTCGGTCAGAAAAAAGTTGTTAGCTTTGCCGAACCTTATAATTATCTGCCACGGTTGCATCATAATTCGAGTGCGCATATTTCAGGTTATGAGACAAGGACATCTGGGATTGAATTTTATTTGAAAACAAGACCGAGCCTTTAAAGACGAAATCACCTGGATTTGAAACTTCCTAAACATAACAATTTAAGCCCGTTACCCGATTTTTTGCCCTTTAATTTACTCAGATGCATGTCTTTGTTTCAAATCACATCAGACACAAATTTTTGTCAATTTTTATAACCACCTTTATGTCATCCTGTCAATTTTCGTTGTTTTGAACAACCTGGATGTTTCTAGACGACCGGCGATCTGTTCTGATTCGCTGTCCACAATTTGGTGGAAATTAATTTATAATTAGTGGCTATTGATCCATTCGAGTTTTAACTTCTTTCTTTCTTAAGTTTCAAAATTTGTTGAAGAACATTTTTATAAGATAGTATTTATAAGGATATAGTCCCGATGTCATTAATTACTCTGATGTGTATTCATGTTTTAAAAGAATCTTTCTGTTATTTAGTTTGGAAAAAAAACGTTTCTATAGGCATTTGACACCCTTGGTTTAGCTTAGAGGGTGCACTTTCTAGTATTAAGTTTCGTTACTAAAATCTGCCCGTGATGAAAAAAAAAACTTTTAATTTAATGGTCGTGACATAAAACGATACTGGTAGCCTAGTAGTCTTCTACCATTTAGTTCTGTCAAGAAAAAAATTGAAGAATTATTGATTCCCTTGTTGCAACGAAATTATTTAGAAAACTCCTATTCTATTGGTGAAGTAAGATGCCAACCTACATATATTCGAACTTTGATATCAAGAAAGCCTTGAATTTTTCGACAGTCATTCTCGATAGGGTAGGATCAGGATAGGATCATACATAAATATTATTTTTTAATTCGATTTGAAGACTATACGGGTGATATTGGTTCAAGAGTTCATTTCACAAATGGACCTCAAAATAGCATTTTAAATGTAAAAAACGCTGAAGCACAACTTTTGTGTCAAAATCCGGGCCCCTTATGAAACCCCGGGCCCGGGGGGAATCACCCCGTTCCCCCCTCTCTCTACAGGCCTGCATGGAACACTGTATGTTACGCCACTGATTATTATCATTATTAATGCTACATTTTACATCGGAAACCTGTCATGTACAATACACAAAAGCGGATTGGGACGAAGGATTTCGTGACCGGAATATATACATACGTATAACACTCAGGAAGTTGTAACCTTGTTTTTATGTTAAAGTCGTATGGTTGGTCGGCCAACTTGTGAGAAAATCTGTTGTATCACATTCCTTCGTTAAGTATTTCTTCCTTATTGCATACATGAAATGTGGACAGGATGATTAAGTGAATAAAATACAGCAGGATAACACTTTATAAATCATTATTAAGAGACGAAAATTAACAATCATGACCGCTTTCTTTTAAATTATTTTTTCCGTAATGTTTGACGTTGAGAACAGGGACACCCTGCACATATGTGTGTCTAATTTATTTACCGTTGTATGAACGATTTCATACTCGTTTCTTTTCGCATATTTAAAAACTTCCAATTTTAAACGCGTATAGTCATAAAATTGGGGATTAACATCCATGGATAAGTGTTAAAGTCTCTCTATACACCGACAACAAAGGTGTTTTATTTTGTTTAGCTACTTGCAGTATTTCGAAAGTAAAGTTGTAAGAAAAATTGAATTTGATGTAACTCTTGAGTTAATCAATAATTCTAAAATAAAATACTTTCCTAAACTATATCCGCGTACTTCAATGATGCACCGATGATTGCTTTTTGAACGATACGACCAAGTGATTAAATCTATCAAAATTTCCATTGACATCTTATCTTTAATTTTTTAATATTCCTCCGAGATGATCCATAAAAAAATATATCATAAAGATACAAAAATACCATAATTTCTGCAGAAAGTTTATTCAGTCGGATTTTGAGCACTGAGATAGACTACATCATGGGCGCGGCAAGAGTCTTAAAAAGGATATTTAGAATTTTTCTCTTTTCGCTTCTATTTGCCATCGAAATTTTGGGTGATCCTGATCACGTTTCGGTCGGAATAGAAAAAGAAAAAAATTGGACTGAATCAAAAATTCCATGGCTTGAAACGCTAGCGCATAAAACAACTCTCGATAGAAGCTTTGAGCAGAATTCGGCAACAGATCGAATTATTGGCGGAGAAGTTGCTCCGGTCGGCGAATATCCGTATCATGTTGGAATTGTACCAAATTTCGGTGCTTGGTGTGGCGGTTCTTTGATTACAAATCAACATATTTTAACAGCAGCACATTGTACATACGAGTAAGTAAAAATACATTGTGTAAGGAAAATATTATAATCGAAAATAAAGCTCAAAATAATGATTCAAGCAAAATTTGTCGACAGCACTGTTGAGATAAATTTGATTTTGTCTTAAAGAAAATTTGAGATATTTTTTTTTCAATATGTTGATACTGAATTTTAGTGTAAGAAATTGTTGGTTACAGATGTTCATTCGTCCACGTTTATTTGGGAGCCCATAATATTCGCGAAGACGAAGAAAGTCAATTGGAATTTAAAATTTTTTACGAGGATATTTTACATCATCCGGACTGGGATTGGACTTTATATGGAGACGATATTGCCATTATACCTCTTCCCGAAAGGATTCAATTTACAGGTAATAGACATAAATCTTACGAGTTTTGGAAGAGTCGCATTACACACTATGCCCGACAAGTGAATGCCAACATCTTGAATGAATACAGCACGGAAATTGAAATAAAGTCGCTTAAGTCAACACAAATTTTGTCAATTATGACCACAATTACAATTCATTATGCACAAAGCAAAATGTTAGACTAGACGGAAACTCAGCATGCCCTGATCGAGGTGAAACAATACGATTCTTTTACTACTACTAAGATGCCTCACCCATCACCCTTGTCTAAAGCAGCGCTAGCATGAATACTCCCCAAAGATTTAGTAAGACTAGACGGACTACTAAATGCATAATACAAGATTCTGTTAACATTACAATAATTTATAAAATATTATCATGAAATTATACTTGCTCTTACAGATCGCATCCATCCAATTGCTTTGCCATCCCGTTCGGACGACAATCTTGACTTTGACTACCAATTCATAACTGCAACTGGGTGGGGATATATTTACGAAAGTATGTACATACATACATCACAATGACCGTTATTTACTAAACTAATTTTTCGTTACCCCCCTTAGATAGCACTAGCATAACAAATCTCCTAAGATACTCCAATCTACAAGTCCTACCGCATCCCGTTTGTGAACATTTCTATCCGCGAATTTTTCGCGAAACAAATCTCTGCACAAACGATTGGCTTGAACAGCAACTGTGCACACGAGATGATGGTGGACCGCTTATGTATAAACGCAAGGATAATGTTCGAATTCTTGTCGGAATCATCTCGCTTATCAGTCCGACCGGCTGTGCTCAGGGTTGGGTAACAATGCATACTAAAGTGTCGAAATATCTAGACTGGATCTCCAGTGTAACTGGAATTGCAATTATAGATTAAAGATTTTACTATGTAGTTACACTCATAAGACGTTATAGCGAGCCATTAATATTTTAAAACAAGAATTTGTCGTTTTACTGTCTCAATTATTTGATGGATCATAAATTATGATGACCCGCCGACAATCAATCGTGCCGCGAATGATTTTGAGTACTATATCTTTATTGGTTGCTTGATAATAAATTGAAATAATTTCAGATTTTATGGTAACGAACGGCTGATTTTCGCGACCAGTTCACTTGGGAGTTCCTCGTGAAACTTTGGGGCTGGAGAAAACAATAAAAAGTAATTGTTTCATTAAGTTGATAATTTGTTGTTTAAGTATGACTGGGCGACTGCTTGTGAAAGAGGTCCAACAAATGCTCACTCAAATTTCGTCAAATATTAAGCATTCATGATGTAGTGCTGGGTTTGAATTCTGTATACAGGAAACATTGACTTACATTGTGCCTGTCCAGACACTTTAAATTTTCGATGGTCTTCGTAATTTTAACAATTGAAACTTGAGGTGTCTATGCGCTATTGAAGAAAGGCATTCATTCTTGGACCGATTACCAACGTGAAAAGAATAAGTGGTGTTGCCAATTATTGAAAGCTTATAGAGTGACACTGAAATTTAATGAAAAAAAAACAGCTCGCAGCTAGCATCAAACCCATTATTATCGTATTGCCTGTCGCGCTAACCACTCGGTCAACCTGAGAAATTGTCACACTACAAATAGTTATTAGTTGCTTCTATAGAAATGCTTAAACATTAATGAGGAAATTTTGGTTTCATGCAAGACTTCAAACAGTTCTATTGAAGAAACTTGGTTTCCATCCTCGTATTTCAGAGTACTTCATAACTTTCAACTTTTTCAAAAATTACAAAGTCCATCCTTCTGTAAAACTACGATGAACAACTTATCGGATGACAATATGAATGTCATTAAGATGAAATAACACAACCGATTCACTGCTATAGGAGAATATTACATGTGTGTGCTATGTCATCCAATATACGGACACAATACAGTACACAGTAGAGAAGTATTTAATGGAGTATCTTTTTACGTTAACGTTTAGGGAAAATATTATCGAAGTCTTACAGCACCATCCTTAAATGCATACTGATTTGAGCTCTTTATAGTGCTAATATTCAATAATTATTGAATAATCGTGAATTGATTCTATAAGATGTTAGAAGCTTTCCGGAAAATGTTTAAGGGTTATTTATCGGATCAAATTTCTCCTTTAATCTATGCTACACGTTAAACTGAGTTTAGTGTTACTATAGAATTGCCACAGGATGAAGTGCTTCTTTAAGGCGTACGCATTGTTAGTTTTTTTCTGCTGTCGAATTTTCAATTTTTGATCCGCATATTGGGCATTGTCCGCTGACTGGAATTAGTATTCTCTGTTTCTCGATCGCTACTTTCTCACTTTGGGCACACGTTAGGTCAGTACGCAGAGAAGACACTCTACCTCTCAATTGCCGGGACAGAACTCCAGCCCAAGCGCATTAGGTGGGTCAGTGGCACAGATGTCATTCTATCTCTGAGTTGCCGGAGCGTGGGTTCGAATCCCACTATGCTTGCATTAAAGGATTATCTCCTAAAGTCTTGACATCGACATAAAAAAAAACATGAATGCCTACGGCAGCCAGTTCTTCAATGTAAATCTTCCCTGAGCTACCCGTTGTAATAACCGGCAAAGAGCTGTTGGAACCTTCTTTAATTTGAGAGACGAGATTTGTGAATGGCTATATACAACAACAGAGGTATTTTTAATCGAGTCCTGTTAAATGAAAACTTTTTAGTCGTAGTTCTATTTAATTTAATTTGTAATTTTTCTTATTTTGCGGAGTTGTGCGTGTACAGATATGGAACATACGTTTCTATAGTATGTAATTGGAAACTGAGCAATCAAAATCAATTTAAAATGGAAAACCGCCAATTTGGTCTGGAAATTCGTGATAATTTGTTGGGAATTCCTCAATATGACATTGAAATTCACAAATTAGACATGGAATTAAATCAATCACAAGTGGGAATTTTCAGCCCTATTCTTGCCAACAAGATTTGAAAATTCATCAAATAGACATGGAGATTTGTCAAAATGTTTATGAAATTTGACAATTTGTAATGGAAATGCGATTTGAAATAGAAATATATCAATTAAATTTTTGATTGAGTAGATTTGAAATAGGAATTTTCGGACGTAATTTTGAGATTCGCCAATTTTTTTTAATGAAAATTCGGTAACAAGATTTGAAGATTATTCACTTTGAAATTAAAATTCGTCAATTTGTAACGGAAATGCGTCAGTTCGGATTAGAAATTTATCCATTTGATATCTAAACTCGTAATCTTGAAATGGAAACTAGTCAATATGATTTGAGAATTTGTCAATTTGAAATGGAAGCTTGTCATAATGCTTGAGAAATTCGTCAATTTAGCATAGAAATTCGTCAATATGAAAATCATTAACCAAAATAAAAACTTTTAATGGGAAGTCGTGAACCAGATTTTCAAATTCGTCAACAATTCAACAATTTAAAATGGAAGTTCTACTATTTTTTCCGGTAAGTTTGTCAATTTGTTATGGAAATTTATCAATCTGATCTGATTGATCAACTTGATTTCGGAATTCGTCAATTTGACATCTAAAGTCGATAGTTTGATTCGTTATTTCGTCAATTTCAAATGGAAATTCGTCAAGTTGGAATGTGTTTGTGGCAATATTTTTCTTTCAACATAGCTTTTCACTTCCACTTAAGGCATCAGCGCCCGCTCCAGGGAGGGGCAAGCCGGGCGGCCGCCCGGGGCGCCAAATTTTTGGGGAGGCATTTTGTTAGCACTTCATAGAAAGAAAACTAGAAGAAAGCTCAAACTCACGTTGAATAAAAGAATGAAATACTAGTAAATTGATAACAATAACTCGTGGGCGAAGTTAGGTGCTACTGGCAAAGGACAGCTACACTAAAAATTCTAACGTAGAAAAGATAAATGTAAGAAATCAAATTGTAACTTGCAAAAAAAATTCTACCGTTCTCTTTCACAACATGTGTTTAATAGGAATCTAAAATTTTTCAAAAATTTAAATACAGCACCAAACGGATGAAATAAAATAAAAAATTGTTGATTCGAATTTATATAAAATTTATATATTCGTCATTTAATTTTTCGTAAAGCAAATCACCCAAGGAAGACAATGTGTTATTTTATCGTAACCGTAACTAATCCCAAAGAACCTCACAGGAAACTAGATAAATTTGTGTGCAATGGAACACGGGCCCTCAAGCTAAAAGAGCTCCCACAGGCCATATTTGTTTCATGCTCATAAGTCAAAAATTTAATTAAGCCCCAGGATCAAAAGTACTGAATTACTACCGCCAAATTAAAAATTACGATTTTAAAGTATTGACACAAATTAGGGAATTTTCGAATCATGATGACGAATTACCATTACAAATTGATTAATATCAAAATCATATGTTAATGAATTTCTATTTCTAATTAACGAAATTATATGTCAAATTCATTAATTTCAAAATCATTTTGTCGAATTTTCTTATTCACGAATTTCCATTACAAAATGATGAATTTCCAAATCATTTCGACAAATTTCCATTACGAATTTCCAGAAAATGTTGACGAATTTCCCTTTCCAACTAACGAAATTCCAGATCAAATTCCCCGAAACTCCAGATAAAATGGACGAATTTCAAGAACATGATTACGAATTTCCATGTCCAATTGACGAATTACCACATCGAATTGATGAATATCAAGATCATGTTAACGATTTTCTAAATCACGTTGTCACAATTCAATGTCAAAATTGACGATTTTTCATATGAAATTGAGAAAAATTACAAATTCATGTTGACAAATTTATTTTACCTGAAATTTCCACTTCAAAACGAATTTTAAAATGATATTTTCGAATTTCCATTTCAAATTAAATTTCAAATCACGGTGACGAAATTTCCCCATTTTAAACTTACGAGTATTTCGTCAGCAGAATATTTGTCCACAAACGACTAGGTATAGTACCCAGACCGGGGTTAAACTTATCCGACAAACTTAATTAACTTATTTAGTTCAGCAGAGGTTTTCTCGCAGAATAAGTTTTTCAAATTTACATCAGCATGCATCAGCATACGATGCGCATAAAGAAAGGGTCCTGAGCTGGAATCTGTCTGATTTTTTGGTCTCTCTCTTGTTTTCGCATCGACTCTTAGGAACGGAACACGAATTTCTCGATGTAAAAAATGTTAGGGGCGGAAATTTGTAGTTTTGCCCGGCGCGGCATAAGTGCTAGAGCGGGCGCTGAAGGCATCAATCGGCGGTATTAGCACGCTACTTGGGTTCTTCTAAGAAAAACTGTTTTATTTGTGCACCAATTCCAACCAAACCTCATACCAATGTGTATCTATTGTTGCTACAAAACATATCGGTCGTGCCCGAAAATAGCCTCGGTCTCTATTTTGTCGGTATCTAACGTACACCTGATGCGTGATCATCCATTATCGACTTGACGTTAAGAAAACACATTAATAAAACTAGGGGGCTTCGCCCCCTGCTCGCTACGCTCGCCAACCCCCGGGGGCCGAGGCTAATTTCGGGCGCGGCCGAAATTTGGATACCCTTCGCTCTCCTTGGGCTAAAAGTTTTTTCGGGCGTACCCATGACTTGTATTTAATCCCCCTCCTCATTCGTTTTCTTCCGTCTTGACAAATGTTTTGGGCTTGGTTGAAACAAGTGGGCAAATAAAAGTATTTACTCGGAAAATGTTATTGGGGTTGCGGAAGCATGACTCCACAGTACGATTCCATTCGTTTTTAACTTTTGTTTCTTTGGTAAAGACACATTAATTCAAGGTTTTGTGAAATTGGTGCAAAAAATGTTTCTTTGAAGAACCAAAATGGGGGTTGGGTTTGTATGGCCACCCCATGACCCCATGGTCAGATTTAATCAATTCTTAGATATGTTTTGTGTCATCAAGAGAAACACGTTTGTGTGTAATTTTGTTGAAATTGGTGCACAAATAAAAAAGTTTTTCTTAGAAGAACCTTATTTGGTGGGTTAGGTTTGTATGACAGCCCCATGACCCCATTATCCGATTTGATCCATTCTTAGATATGTTATGTGTCATCAAGAGAAAAACGTTTGTGTGAAATTTGGTTGAAATCGATGCACAAACAAACAAGTTTTTCTCAGAAGAACCTAATTTGGGGTGTTGGGTTTGTATGGCAGCCCCATGACCTCATGGTCGGATTTGATCGATTCTCACATATGTTGTGTGTCATCAATAAAAATACATTTGTGTGAAATTTGGTTGAAATCGGCTCACAAATAAAAGAGTTTTACTTAGAAGAACCTAATTTGGGTGGTTAGGTTTGTATGGCAGCCCCATGACCCCATGGTCCGATGTTACCGATTCACAAACATACAAACTGCCTGCAGCAAAAAGAAGCATCTGTGCAAAATTTCAGCTTTATAGCTTTTAAATTGGCCGAGTAAAACGCGTAGCAACAGACGGACAGACAGACGGACATCACCCCATCGACTCCCCATGTTATGCTGATCATATATGTATACTTATTATGTATATGGTCGGAGATGCTTCGTTCAATGCGTTACAAACTTCATGACAACGTTAATATACCCTTCGTCGACTCTACGAGCGAAGGGTATAAAAAAAGCTAGAATAGTTCCGCAGTTCATACTTCCAATCTCAAATGCGATGACCTAGAAAATTTAAAAAATATTGCCAATTCAAACTATAACCAACAAAAGTTATGACACTGTAAATAAACGACTTATCTTCCATCTACAAGAGTACACAAAAGATTTAACATTTAACAACATAATTACGCGGGTACTAGGCTATTACCTATATCAATTGAGCCGATTAAATCGTTTTCGCATCTACTTATCTTGTTCGGATTCGATACAGACCGCTGGATGCTGCTACTGCTGCAACAAAACTTCAATAGAGGTCACTACAATTGGAATATTATTACTTAATCATATTACAGTCGAGACGCCATGGACCAATGCACTTTGCAGAGTGCGTTATGAAAGTGAAATTACATTTATGTTCCGTAACTTTGGACTCCTCTGCTACATGTACAGACCACATTACCATGCAGAAGTAGAAGACGGCGAAGCTGAAGAAGAAGAAACGTTTTTCTTACAGCTTTTACGACCCGGTGGATTTGTAATCTAAAGTGCTAATATTGCACTAGGTCTTCTGACCATCATCATCGACTGTTAATGTTTGTAAACACGCCGTGCTTGCTTATTGTTATTATTGTGCTATAATCGGGGTAAACACAGCGTGTCTAGTGAACTGCACCGCCTATGAAGTAGGTGCACCGCAACACAAACTTTGATGTAAAATGTGCTCTACTTAGTTGGCAAAAACTCTCTTACATTACAAACAAGACACAGCATGGAACCAAGAAGAAAAAAAAAATAAATAAAAATACGCAATTGTGTATAAGGAAACTTAACCGATATCTTTCTGGAGAAAACAACATTATCCAGCCAAGCAAAATTTACTACACTGTCTTACATGCCATTGTTACTCAACCGAGAATTGATGGCTTCCATGCACAAGTTGTATAATTTCCTGTCGCTTGGCGTCAACATCAAGTGTGCAAACAGCTCCAAACCTCAACCAACATCTAAGTCAGATGCAATTCGCATTGCAATGTTGACATCTATTATACGAGTATGGTATCGCAACTGCCACTGAAATAAATAAATCCTTATTGAACACAATAAAATCAATCTATCAAAACCGCACACTCGGCTGCCTAGAGAGCAAGAAATTAAGTGACACGGAAACATTAAAAAGCCATTTAATTTCCTGATTGACTAAGCCGATACCTGGGCTCCTCAATCAACAGCACTGCAGTAATAAAACAACTTAGCTTTCTTCGTATCTTTTGGATGTTATTTTATACATACTATAAATGCTGTAACAACTATACGATTACACGATATATAACTTAAATTTGAAAAACAAAAAATCTCATACTGGTCAACAAGGAAAAAAGAAAAATAACTTAATACTCGTACAATATCAATATCACACAACGGAGGGCATTAATCACAACAATGCAACTTCTCTCTGCGGCTACTCTATGAACACGTTGGTATTCTCCGATATCCATTCCAGATATGAACTTACCCTTGTAAAAACCGACGGAAATCCTTTATCGCAACCCAAAATACTACCAAACGATGTGATACCAACCAGAATTTGAACGTCGGAAAAGTAGTCCCAAACGGTGAGAGGACCTCCTGAGTCGCCCGAACAAGTTGATCGATCATAGGCTCCGCTCACACAAATGTTTGTCGGTTGCAGGATTTTCGGATACATTTTTCGGCAAAATTTCAGATTTATTACCGGCGCTCGGAAGTAGCGTAGGAAAAAGGAGATTTTAGAATCACGCGAAAATTTACCCCATCCCGAGGCGATTGCTTTACGACCTTCGAAATTTTCCAGAGCGTCCGCATAGGAGGGCAAATCAATGGGTTGGATTTTCTCTGAAAGTAAAGAAGTTTTCATAAAATATTGTAGCTAAAAAAAGTATTAATTGCTACGATCGCTTGCTTAACATACTGCCAAAATATTTTGGGTGGCATATCAAATCCACTGAAAAATCGTGTTGAAGTCGTATAAGGCTCCAGTTAGGATCTTTTGCGAATTGCTTAAACTGGTTACAGTTACGTTTATAAAATTAAAAGTAGGCGTCCTAAATTGGTAGATATAGGTACTACATATATAGGTACGATTTAAACATACAAACTGCTTGCAATAAAAATAAGCATGTGTGCAAAATTCTCAGCTGACCGAGTAAAACGCGTCGCAACCGACGGACAGACGGACACCGCCCAATTGACTCATCTCGTCATGCTGATCTGATAATATATAACTGTAAACTGTACATTCATGCGAAAACCTCTCCATGAACATGTTGGAGAAAACATGATTGCGAATCCAACGCTTCATAAATCGTCAAAATGTGTTATCCGGTATCGCTACAATTGATATTATTTTTATTTTTTTGCGTAGGTAATTTACGGATTCCACCCCAAGAAAAAAAATGAAACAAAAAAAAGATTTTCTCCACATTATTTTATAGGTAACATGTTTTCCACCTGCTTATACCAATATCATCATCAATGTATATCAATATTACTTGGTCTACCAGACCCCAAAGCAACATTACTGCTCTAGCTTTTTTACTAAATCACAAATTCAAACAAGTTTTTACTTAAAAGTTTGCATGTGGCACATACTTAAGTTACATATGCGTGAAAAGACCATGCAAAACGTTTTTATACCCGTCACTATGTGAAAGGGTATATTAACTTTGTCATGAAGTTTACCATACCATACAAACCAACCACTGAGAATTAGGTCCTTCTAAGAAAAACTTTCATCTTTATGTACCAATCTTAACCAAACTTCACCCAAGTGTGTTCCTAGGTCATACTAACCGGTTGATCAAACTGGCTAGTATGACAACATACCCCATTTCTATTCTTAAAAAGAAAAATGCTATAAAATAGTGAAACATGTGAATACAATTGATGTTCCTAGTAAAGCCTCAAAAAATATGTATAGAATCGCATAGAATCGGAACATTACGTCATAGGGCTGTCATACAAATCAGCCCCTGTAAATTAGGTTCTTCTAAGAAAAACTTTTTTCTTTATGATCCAACTTTATCCAAACTTCACCAAAATGTGTTCCTAGTAAAGCCTCAAAATATATCTAGGAACGGATGATATCGGAACTATACGTCTTGGGGCTGTCATAAAAACAACCCCTGAAAATTAGGTTTTCCTAAGAAAAATTGTTTTTTTTTATGAACTAATCTCATTCAAACTGCACCCAAATGTATTCCTAGTAAAGCCTCAAAACATATCTAGGCAGAGTTAGGGTTGAAATTAGTAGAAGTCGCTAAATGTATATGCTACGAAAATTTCATATTTTTTCGAGTAAACGATGTATTCTGTTTGCTCGAAAATATGCTGCTTTCCAGGGACGTAACTAGGGGGTCCGGTCCTTTCACAAAATTGATTCAAAGAACATTTGAATTCCTATGACAATATGGAAACTGAACGTTTTGGAACTCGTAAGCAAGCAATAAAATTTGGTATTAGTATCATTCTTGACGCGAAACCGTCGCACCAAGAGGTCAGGTGTTTTCATTTTCTGTTTGTCGGCAGAAACTCAAATCTTAAGGAAGTTAATGGTGAATTTTAAGGGGACACTTTGACGGTCTATGTTATCTAGTGCAATAAACCGGGGGTCCGATTCCGAAAGATTATTTCGGTGATGAATGACTACATTTATTAAAACTTAATCACAATGATGGAAAAGTTATTGAAAAATGTAAGGCAATAGAGCATTTCTAATATTCAAATCGTTGATACGTTCCTGTTGCTTCCCAGCCATTCAAAAGTTGGAGGGGGGGGCAAACAAAAGTAGTAAGGCATAAAATATATGCTCGCTTTTACTAATTACCGTTGCCAATTCAGCGATCAATCTAACCCGGAGACTCGTCTAGTACAATAGCGAGTGTTTAACAATGTGTAGTGCTCCGAAAAATGAAAGTTTTTATGCGATGGCGGAACATTTAGTTAAAAAAATAAAACAACAGTTTCATTGGATCTTACCAAATAGGTCAGTCAAGGAATCAATATGGATATCAAAACAGAGAGTGTGAGGTAGGATCACTTACTTCCTTGGAGACGATTTACACTCTCCGAAAGATCGTTATGACAAAAAATATTTTTAATTTTTTCGATTCTGAGGGTAGTTTAAGTAACTTGCAGTGGAAAAATCAGATGCTCACGGTCCCCGTCCCCGTGGCGTAAAACATGTCAAACATTGTAACTTCAGTAGTTCCATGATTGCTACACCAAAAGCTTTAGCCTTGCTATTAAAATGGACAATGAAGCATTATGCTGGATCCCTCAAAATGAAGTGTTACGATTGAACGAATACACCTAACTAGAATAAATTGTTTTTTTTTTTTTAAATCATGTCAACTGCTTGAAATTTCAAAAGGAATCTCTCACCGAATTGGATTTTCATAAATTTGCCGCCCCTCAAAATGTGCCGCTCCGGACAGTTGCCCATATGAGAAATCCGGCCCTGTATCTAGGAACAGATGAAATCGGAGCACTACGTCATAGGGCTGTCATACAAACCAACCTGCAAATATTAGGTAAGAAAAACTTTTTTCTTTTTGAATCTTAACCAAAATTTATCCAAGTGTGTTCCTTGATTAGCCTCAACGCATTCAGGAACAGACGGAATCGGAACACGTCTTAGGGCTGCGGTAGAAATTATTAACACAAAAGAAGATCAAGTTTCATTCAAATGTGACGGGTATTCAAATTTCGGCCGCGTCCTAAAATAGCCTCGGTCTCGTTCTATTTAAAATTTTGAAATTAAATTTTCTTTGGGTACTGTCAGACCCCAACCCAACCGACCTACGGTAAATTAGATTCAACCACAGTTCAGTGCTCAAATATGCATTTAAGGTGCGTTGTCCTCGACGCGGCCGCACGACAGCGTCTCGCTCATTCCAGATAAAAACTCGTTTTGCTCTTATTTTAAAAACGAGTTTTTATATCGAATGAGCGAGTCGCTGTCGTGCAGTCGTGTCGAGGAAAATGTACCTTTACTTTGACTCAGTTGCTAATTTGAGAATTTTTTTTTTATGTTTTAGTACGAAAATGTTCGTGGTTGTTTTCGATTAAACAATTTGAAGAAAATTGTAGTCACCGGCGATTTACCCATGTATTTTGTATTATATTATCTTCTAATTCAAAGTATTAATTGGTGAAGTCGTAACCATAATTTAAGACAATAATTTAATCAACTGTTTTCCTGCCAGCCGCAATTTAAATACAAGAAGACAATTGGGCGGTGTAGATTTACATTTATAGTAAAAAATACTTTAAATTAAATATATTACATAAAATATTTTTAAAAATGGTTTGCAAATATTTTAATTTATTGCATCTATTACTCGTAGTATTTCACTTACCCAAGGATAATCCTTCTGAGGACTCCATCAGTCTTACGGATCCTTACGAAACATCTGTAAGTAAGTACTATTCAAGAGGCAAAAACCTGTTTTACAGTAATATCATACACAAAGTGTTCAAGCAAACAATAGGTAGCAAAGGTTTTTTGGTCTCTTGTCAAAGCAGTGAAGAATAAATTCTCATTTTCCTCTGTTCATAATAACCATCAGTATAATGAGCCGCTTGACAAAGCCAGCATCTTTGCTGAACTATTAACTACCAATTCAAATTTGCCTCCAACTATTCAAAGTCCGTCCTCTATACTTGTGTGCGCTTTCAAACAAAAGTCCTTACATTTTTTAACTAGAGAGGTTTTCAAAGTCCTTGCCAAACTTGACTCTTCAAAATCAGCCGGCCTTGATGGTATATCCCCAATAGTCGTTATACGTTGTGCTTCGTCTCGGGCTAAACCCCTGCGAAAAGTTTTTCATCTACATATAGTATTCCGAGGAGTTTTCCAACCATCATATTCTAAAGATGCATGTGATTCTATCGCTTACCTAAATTCTTTCGAAAGTTTTTTTTTCAGTACCGACGATTTTATTTAACCATAAGCCGGTTTTTTTTAGTACCGGGTTAAAACCCGACGAGTCGGTTTTAACCCGACACGACGTCGGTTTTTTGGTACCGAGTTAAAATGAACCGACACGAGGCAGGTTTTTGTTACCGAGTTCAAATCGACCGACGACGAGTCGATTGAAGTTGGGTGAAATAGGTAATTTATGGAAACATGCAGAGCAATGAAACCTAATTTGAAGCGTTTAGGTAGCTGATTTCAAATTTAAGATATAAAACAAGGAAAATTTTTTGGGGTTACCCGCCCCAGAATAGTACCCTTGTTTTCTCTGGGAAATACTCGTCCAATCGGCGTGGTAGAAACACTAAGGTAAATTTGGGTGGCTGATTCTGAATTTGATGTCAAAAACTAGAAAAAGAATGTTGGGGTTGCCCGCCCCGAAATGGTACCCCTGTTCTCTCGGGGAAATCTCTCGTCCAATCGGCGTGGCAAGAAACATTAAAAGAATTTTGGGTTCCGGATTCCAAATTTGAGGTCGAAAACAAGAACATTTTTTGTTGGGGTTTTCCGCCCCAGAATTGTACCCCTGTTTTCTCGGGCAAATACTCGTCCAATCGGCGTGGTAGAAACACTAAGGTAAATTTCGGTCGCTGATTCCGAATTAGATGTCAAAAAAAAAATTTTGAGTTGCCCGCCCCGATATGGTACCCCTCCCCTGTTTTCTCGGGGAAATACTCGTCCAATCGGCGTGGCAAATCTTGGGTCAAAAACAAGAAAAAAAAGTTCGTGTTGCCCGCCCCGGGGCAAATACTCGTCCAATTGGCGTGGCAAATCTTAGGTCAAAAACAAGAAAAAAATGTTCCTGTTGCCCGCCCCAAAATGGTACTCTGGTTTTCTCTGCACTACAACTGACGTGTCTACCTCTACCTTCAATAATTTATTGCAAATACTTGCACTGTCGAAATCATGCCTCTCATATCGATATCCTATTCTCCCTATCAGCATCAAACAGCACGAAACCAACCTCTCCATTTATATGATCATACATTAATACACTATGCCACTTCGAAGCCGATCCAAAGAAAAATCATATCCGCCCATGTAGACGATTTCATCGGCGGCAATGCACATTACAGCTGCTGAAAAAATCGCTTATTCGGCATGGAAAACTTCCTCATCGTACAACCCGACGTTGCAGCAGTCTGAACGGCCGCAGTGTGAACGGGCTTTAAAACACAGACTTGTTGTTCGATTTTAACCCGGTACTGAAAAACCGGCATGTCCGTCACCGTCAGTTTTAACTCGGAGCCAAAAAATCAACTCGTCGGTCGTTTTTAACCCGGTACCAAAAACAAACCGGCTCATTGTTGAAGTGAATCGGTACCAAAAAACCGACTCGTCGCGTCGGTCGTTTTTTAACTCGGCACCAAAAAACCGACTCGTCGGTTCTTTTTAAGTCGGTACAAAAAACCCGACTCGTCGGTTCTTTTTAACTCGGTACCAAAAAACTGACTCGTCGTCGGTCGGTTTTCAACTCACTACCAAAAAACGTCGGTTTTAACCCGGTACTGAAAAACCGACTCGGTATTGAACAGGTACCAAAAAACCGGGATATCGGTAGAATATCAATCAGTACCGGAACGGTACTGATTGTACACCGGTTTTGTACCGGGATCCCGGTTTTTAGAACAGGCCTACTCATCAGTGACAATCAAAGCAGTTTTCGTGCTTCCCATTCAATCGTTGACTTGATGATATATCTCAAAAAGCGATGTAATGTGTAGTCTCCATGACTGAAGCTAACTTGGTTGCTTTGAATCTCTTAAATGCGTTCAACCGTGTTTGGCCAGCAGAACTACTATCAAAACAATTTGCTTTTGTGGTCCATCCCTCATTAGTAAATTGGATTAAAAGTTTCCTAACTTACCGGTCGATTGCTGATATATTAGACGGGGCGTAAAGACTTCTGTTCGTGCAATTAGCGCTGGAGTGCCACAGGGCGTTGTCCTCTCTTAAACTCTTTTTCTCTTTATCAATGCTATCGTCAGTAAAACTTCAAATCGCCACCGCTAAGATTTTTTTATTTTGAAAAAGTTCATTGGAGGCATTAATCAGGCCACACTTTTAATTTGAATCTCATTCCGAAATACGTTCCTAAGACTCGTACATCTTATCTAATGGTTAGTCTTATCGTATAGAGAAGACACACACAGTTTTCAGAATTGAATTGAATTGCATGTTTGTTTATTTTGCATAATTATGTCATATTTTGCTTGGTTACGCTCCCATCTGAGATTGAAAAATTATTGCACAATTTCATACAACGGCGTCAATAATAATCAAAAGATAGCATAACTATGCAAAATAAACAGAAATTCAATTCAATATAATGGAAAAGCTTTCTGAAAATTGTGTGTGTCTTCTCTATACAGTTCCGGCTATGGTTAGTCTTATCCATTAGATTAGATATACGTGAAACCTGTCCCTAGAATGCAATCTTAAAAACTAAATTTATGCTCGTACTGTTCAAACCCAAACCAAACCCGACGTGAAGGGGTCATTTTTTAATATCCTTTGATATCAGATCATGAAAAACCGCTTTTGACATAGTCTTTCGAATTTGTAATCTTCATCTTAGTGGCACCCTAAGGTGTTGTTTTCGCGATGCTCTTAAATGCCAAAAGTAATGAGCTTAGATAAGCTTAAGTCTGTATTCAAGTGTAATCAGGAGTAAAATGTAAAACTAGTAAAAAAGGTCATTCCGGCCAGAACGGGCCGACACCCCAGGCTGAGCGACGCAACGCCATAGAACGGTATATAGAACAAGGCAAGGAAGCAGAAAAAAATCGTCTTTAAAATTGTTTTTTCTATTAATACTGTCATGTGTCTAGGATACGTCAACCACCAATCGTATTCCCTTAGCTTACGTCAGAGGGCGCTGATGTCACTAACGAGAAATGACGTTGACGTATGACATACAACAACCACAATTCTCCGAAAGTTGCCGGAAAGTGCGTCACCGAAGTTTCCGGAACAGTGAAAACGAGTAAAGGGCGCTGACTAGTGTCGACGAGTAAGTCAGTCAGTATAGTTTTACCCGTGGATTACGTCGTGTCAATAATTAGTAAAGTAATTAGTGAAATTGTAAACTATGTACATATATATCCGTGTGTGTTGTAATAAAGAGTGTTACACTAAAGCGAGTGTTATTCATTGGCTATGTCCTATGCTATGATGAAGACGAACGAAAATTGAAACTGTCTAGACAGGCACATTATTGTTTACGCGAAAATCTATCGAAACCACTGGAACGTCTAGAAAAGACGCGAAATATATATAACAATACTTTTAGGATCGGCAATTCAAACCTGAATTAGTTTTTCTTTTCAAATAACATTCTACAACCTCTAAAAAATTCTTGGCTATATGGTAAAGTTGTTAAAATTTTGAGCTTGACTCCTCTAAACGAGGGGCTACGCTTATGAAATGAAGTTTAAAGCTCTGGGACGCTTTCATTTTCATGCTGCTGATTGAAGCAAATATATCAAGAGAAATTTTGAAAGTTTAAAAAAACCCTTAAAAAAGGGTCATTGTTTCCCAGTATTTCGCAGATTTAAAATGTCAATCTAAAATGAAATTCTATAAAAAATGTCCGATTGGATTACAGCATTAAACACCCTATCAACGAATTCAGATGACGTGTTGGTGCGTTAGTCGTTGAGTAATCCGCCGGAAAAATTTAGCAATGAAAACAGGTTTGTGCCTAAGAAAGTATTTTATCTAGTATTGTTGATGGATTAAAATTAAATTCCGTGGTATGAGAGCTCATTTACATGTGCGGCACAAACGAATTATATACATGCCTCCGGGGGCATCTGCCGTACAGAAAAGAAGATTGCCGAAAATTATTGCTGCTGCCAACGTGTAATGAAGACGCATTCATTGTATCATTGTATTAATTAATTACAATAATTAAAAATAATATAATATTTATTATAATTTCATTTGTGCACCATTCTTAATACGAAAAAACCCAAAAGCCAGATTTAAACTTTTTATGGCCCTGCTAAAAGGGTTTTTCGTCTTAATTATTTTCTATTTTAAAACTGAAATTGATTTTCTTATATGAAAATCTAATTATTTCTACTGGATGAGATTACGGGTCCATCTTTCGTCCGTTTAAAAAATCAACTGCCACATTCTTGTCAATTAAATGACGATTTGATTCCTAGCGGTAGAATACCGTACGTTACGCCTCAGTTAGAAGCTACATAAGTACTGGTCTTCTTCGGAACGTGCTTTGTTTAGCATCTAATTGAAATTACTTACTTACAACTTACTTTTAACATGGGATGTTCTCCCAAAAAGGCAAGAAAATCACCAGTGGTGATTCGACCATTTATTCAATTAAAATTTGATAAAAAACCTAATAGTCTAAGAAAATTGGGACAAAATATGGCCATCGAAAGGCAAAAATCCTACATCGGAAATTTTTTTGGATTATGGTTGGGGATGGTCCCTAAATTATGGCTTTAAAAGTCCCAACCGATTGGGGGTGCGCAACCTTAAAAAAAAATGGGGGATTTTTTTTTTCGGTTTTTTTCGATTATTTCAGGAGGTACCCTTAGTTTTTATCCGAATGAGCTGAATTTTGGTGGGTGGGGTGACTATGACCCCCAATCGGAACAAACCAAAATTTAGCACTCTGCTCTAAGGGGGGGGGGGGGGGGGTTATGGACATGCCGTTTATGGGGGGATAATGGGGGTCCTTGGCCGGAGCGACTCAATGTTTACCTTGAAACGATCTTGAACTTATTTTGAATACTTATACAAAATTTTACGGCTAAACTAGCGTTCTTTCAAAAGTTATAGAGCTTTTAAAAAAGGTCTAAAATGAAAATATTCTAATTTATTTTCTAATCTAACGCCGAAATATTCAATTAAACTCTAATGTGTTATATATCATTGCAAAGATAATTCTATGTAGTTCTTTTCATTCTCAGACTATTTTTCTGTATCTCTTACGGTTTTTGAAATAATCGCCGAAAAAAACCCCTTTCCCTCTTTTTTTAAGGTTGCGCACCCCCAATCGGTTGGGACTTTTGATGCCATAATCTGGGGACCATCCCCAACCATAATCCAAAAAAATTTCCGATGTAGGATTTTTGCCCACCAAATATGCCATTTTTCTTAGACTATAAGTAAATGAAATAAATAAAGAAAACTGCAAAGATCATTATTTGCCGACTTCGGCCACTTAACAGCGTTTTTGTTCAACCCATGTAAGTTTGGGCAGCGCAACTTCATATTAAAAACTGACATGTAGGTCAACTGCATTTTTACAGGAAGTTTGCTTACCCAAAACTACACGGGCGCTGATAAAAAACGCACTTAATATAGAAGGGAGGCTAAAGAGTGTAAGATACAAAGGATGAAAAAAACTGCTCAGAGTCTCAAAGTGGGTTTCACTGATGAATTCAATATGAATCTTTCTCTGCCATAATTGTCCGTAGTATTCAATAAATTGATATTGCATGCACTCTCCACACCAAGGACAATCTTTGTCCATTACTGTCATTATTGTCCAGTCACCAAAATTCACTAAAGCACAAAAAAAAGTAACATAAAAAATACCGCTGAATTCCACCGGTTTCGGCAATTTCACTAGAGCAATATCATTCTTCAGCAATCGCGGTATCCAATTGGGATGTATCAAGACATTTCGGCGACTCACAGGAATCCGTTGTTGCCCGGGCTCTTTGGGATTACGAATTTCATGGGCGCCCAGAAAAATCAAAATATTCACGCTCCTGCAATTACACAAACACAACAACAACATTTATTGTCACTACACCACTAACATCACAGGACTCGCACTATACCTATCCACACAATGAGCTGCCGTTACAATAAATCGATCCGATATCAAGGCACCGCCACACCAATGCTCTCCTTGTGGTGTCCTAATCAAAAGACCCACTTGAAAGGGAAAACTATGGGGTTCCGCGACTTTTCCGCCGTATATCCTTTTCATAGCGGGCGATTGTTCGCCCACCTCTTCGTCGCCATAGTAATCCTGCAAGGATTCGGGCAGTTGAATCATCGGTTCGACTTGATCCCAATCGATTGGTGTCGATGTCGACGCTTCATCGGTGTCGATGCCGCGAATTTCAACGAAACAAACAACAACAACGACGACCGATAGGCAAACGAGCGTAAAAAATCGCATTGCCTACGCGCACGAACAACATGTAGCACTCTAGTAGAGTCCAAAACGGACGCCAAAAGCAATATATACTCGGACCACCACGAGATGGATGCATCCATTTATCTATCCAAAGAGGTGTCGATTGCGGAGGGAAGTTGTAATGTGGAGGTTACCATCGTTTTGATAGCATTGCGGCTAAGAGGGGTCTCTAACCAGCATATTGCCACTATTTTGCTATATTACTTACAACATTTTCTTGTAATGAAGTATCTTTGTTCGTGTGTTGTCTGAGCGTTGTTCGGTAGCAGCATTGTTTTGAGATGCGATCTTAACAGATCAGTGCAAGAGATGTAATTATGGTTAGTCCACTCGCGGTACTTGATTGTAAAAATGGTGTAATCCCAGACACTATGGTCATTGCGGGATCAAAAGCGCAAGACTTCTCAATCGTATTGCTGAGCTACAGATATGTATATGATGTTGCCGGTTCCGCTTTAACCCAAAAGTGAGTCTGTACACGGACAAATTGGCTTGGGCAATATTCTAATTGCCAATATGTGCAACAAATGGTTAAGTATTTGAATCTTTATAGCTTTATGGTGTACAGGTGTGGATGGTGATAGTACATTTATACTATTGCTCGCGATAGAATTCGAGGACATGTCACAACCTTTTTTGAAATTACTTGTATGATGAATTTATTCAAATTAGTGTTGCTTTAGATCTGTTTTGCATTTTTTTAAGCGCAGTATAGACCTCGGGCGGAATGAAAATGAAATTTTTGTCCGCTGCGATTTTTTCAATGAAAATGCATGCTTACTGTCGTGGAACATGTCGCAAATGATGGGGAATTCCATAAGCTACAATCCGAATATGGTTACAAAATTTTTCTCGGCCATTTTATGTATTATTTTTCGATTCCCCGGTCATTTCACCGTGGAAAATATCTAATGACGGGGGAATCGAAAAATAATACATAAAATGGCCGAGAAAAATTTTGGAACCATATTCGGGTTGTAGCTTATGGAATTCCCCATCATTACCGACATGTTCCACGACAGTAAGCATGCATTTTCATTGAGAAAATCGCAGCGGACAAAAATTTCATTTTCATTCCGCTGAGGTCTATTCAGGCCTTTACTCTTTAAAATTGCTTAAGTTGAAAGTTACCTTGTGTCGGGTTTTTGTTTAGAGTATACTACAGGAACAAATGCGGAAGAAATTGAAATTGAAAAATGACAGCCATACAATTTTTAAAAAATTTCAACTGCTGGTATAACTCCATCCCTAAATGCCTAAATCCAAACCTGATTCCAACCAATTATGCACTGACAGTTTTACGGGAATAATCACTGATTTCCAAAATACTACTTTCTCATACAATAATTTCCGATACGGAAAGTTGGCGCTTCCCGAAAACTAATTCTGGTTTCGTCTCTGTTCTGAATCCCGTTAAAAAAGAGTATTTATTAAAATATAATGTCCGAAAACAACTTGAGAAAAACGAAAAGACGTTTTGTTTAATTTCAAAGATTATTTTATTTTTAACTTTCTTTCCCCCATTCCAAATTACAACTCCGTTCTAAAATAATTTGAAATCATCTTAAATACTAGTTTCCTTCATGAACTTTGTTGCTGAGAATTCGACATAGAGTCCAAAATTTGACAAATATTAGGCACGTTTTATTGTGTTTATCCCGTGCAGGTTTGGGTAGAACTTTATATAAAAAAATGACACTTACCCAGGTAAAGTTCACGCCTGCAACAACCCTACACGGGATAGAGCTCAAATGGAGATGGCGGACGCATAGGGGAAATTTGAGGGAATTAGTTTTTTCAAACCAAATGTGAGAGTTTTCCTCAGCACGAGGAGAGATTTTGCAAAGAAATAATCATCTTTTGTGATAAAATCCACCACATCTAAAAAATAAGCCGACGAAGGTGAGTCAAAGATGCACAAAAACTGTCAAATGTCAGCTGTTTGGTCTTAACCAGGATGTTACCCGCGATCGTTTTTTTCGATTCAGATTTACCCGCGATGTGAAAAAACCTCGCTAATGTTTGCGTTTTAACTTTTTATCTAAGGTTCTCAATTTATTTGAAGAACATTTTCAAAATATGTAATAATTTCTATAAGGCGTAATCCCTAGAAAGCTATTGAGTATTGACTTAGCAATGGAAAGGTTGAAACTATTTCAGGGCGAAACCCCATTTGGAAATTGTGCCTTACCGGGCGTATAAAGAAAGACACTTCTTTTTGCTTGAAGTTATTAGCATACACTTATAAAGATAAGTCTGGCTGGTCGAGCGGTTAGTGCGCGCACCTTCGGTGCACAGGCTCATGAGTTCGAATCTCACCGTGTTCCATTGTGTTTTTCGAACTCACGAGCTTGTGACAGACTATGATCTCACTCAGATGTTAAACGAGTACCCATTTATGGGGATAAATAACACTGCTGAGCGTGATGCTGATCTCATTACCTCATCAAAAAGCAGATAAGATCTTGGAAATAGGATGTCACTAACACATCTTGCGGCCTTAGTCCAATGTTGGATTGTCGCGCCTGTTATTTATTTTTTATAAAGATAAAGTTGAGTTTAAAAAAAAAATATGTTGACAAAAAAAACATCGATAGTTGCAAACCATCGACGCAAAACCATCGATGGTAAAAACATTGACAATCGGGCCAAAAACATCGATGTTCGATGCTCATCCCTAGTCTAGACATAGTTCTCAGTTGAAGGATTTAATATCTTTTGCAACGTTCGGTCATACATAGGTATGTACGAGTGTTCATAAATATTTCATTTGTTTTATTACACGCATTACGCATTATTTTCTTCCTTAGTATCAATCAAAATCATTGCTTAAATAATTTATATGAATATTACAGCTATAGCAAAATATGCTGGTATTCTTCAATTCTTCTTCCCCGCTTCCACCTTAACATAACACAAAAAATACGAAAGATGAGAAAAACCAATAAATTTACAATGATCAATATTATTTATAGTTTCAGGAAACCATTGGTACTCGTACAATCACAATTAATAATAATGTGATCACTTCCACTTTCATTAAATACGAAAAACTGTGTAACTGGGACTGGGGCGTTGTAATCTTAGTAAACTCGCAATGGAAGAAACACAATCTCAATTATTGGAATCGATTTGAATCGACGCACGCCTCCAAAATGTCTATGAAATGGTTAAAATTCAATGGGAAATAAATTAACAGCATTTTGACGTAACGAGCTTATTATGAGTTTAATGAATGTAAACAAAACAGATGAAAAATCTTCAAAGAAAAAAACTTAGTTAACAATATTGCAAGAGCAAAAGATGCCGCAGCACTTATGACCCAATGATAGGGCTGGTATCTCGTCTGGTGCTATCTGCAATTGCAATACCGCGCGTATTACGGCATATATGTAAGTAAGTTGAGAGAAGATATCAGTGTGGTTTCAAAGTTCATGAAACTCTAGTCGACCGAAAGTAATAGGTGTAAGATGATAATGACTTCACCAGCATGGTTTCTGGGCTTATCTTAGAATAAGACGCAGAGTGTTCGTGTCATAGAGGTGTATGTTGTTAATTGGATTACTTAACAGTTTTTTGACCGATTTATGTGCATTACACAATATCAAAGTGTAATAAATTGGATATGCAATGTATGTAGTTTCTGTCACTCTATGTGTGTATTTTATAAAGATATACGAGTTTATCGTAAATCTGATACAGTAGCCGCTCGGAAATTAGAATGCGCGGAAATTAGAATAGCTTGGAAATTAGAACATCTGAAAATACATGCGCCGCTCTATAATTAAAACAAACTGTTCTAATTTTCAAGCGTCAGAAGTTGGTCTTGACAATTCTTATGTTTTATTCCCTTTTAAACAGTTAAATACATTCCGTTACATTCTTGTTGTGTAGGTACATAATGCTATCGGAAATATGCTACCGGAAAGGTACAGATTAATTACAGTCAGGGGCGTACGCCAAAATATAATTCGGGAGGGGTTTTCGATTCAAATTTTTAATTTATAGTTCTGATTAGAGACATAAATTTTACCCAAGAAAAAAAGAAACCATTGGGATTCAGTCGCTTATGTCTATATTTTTAAATTACACAATCTAGTCAGCTCTAGCGTCACGAAAAGTTCTGAAATCGGTAACCTCCTGAAGCAGCTGATTCTCCGTTTGAAATATTCCATGTCTTAATCGGCCAAATTTTCCGAAACATCCTCGACACAAGAAGGAATTTTTCAGCCGCTTTTGCAACATCACTGTATTGTGAATTAATTTCGGAGGGGGTTTGAACTCCCAAAACCCGGTGCCGGATTAAGCAAGCGCGGGGCCTGTGGCAAATATTGAGCGCGGGGCCTATGGAAATTCGATTAACCAAACTACTAACATAAATATTTCGGTTTTATAAGTAATTTTTCAAGGGGCTTAGGAAAGCGGCTAGCAGCTAGTAAATATCAGTATTTAGTAGTAACAGGTAATTATGCCCCATTTTTCATAACATTTCATTTTCAAAACATTTAAATTGTAATTTATAAATTTGATGGATATGTGCAAATACATTTTCCAACACGAACTTCAAAAATCGTATGTCCCTTTAGAATAAGCTGACCAGACGTACAGCATTTTACTGTACAGTACAGCATTTTGACCTGTCGTACAGCATTAGTAAATGTACAGCAAAATGTACAGCATTCCAAATGCCACACAAAAGAAACCTAAATCACTACATAATAAGCTGCTCGGTGAGGCCTCTGGTCATTCTTATCTCTTTTAAAAGTGGTTTTAGCAAGATAATCGCACTTTCATTTTCGACAACTCGGAATCTCTTTGATCGATTATTCTGAAACTTCACACACAATTATGAGCTCTAAATAACTATATTTAGAGCTCATAATTCCTTCATATTTTAAGATTCTACACCTATCCGCGTTCGACAGTAACATCTGCCTAAATCGCACTTTTGTCTATTCTAATCAAAAATTGTCCATAAAATTTCTCCAATAAATTTTAAATTTGGCAGATTTGTGAAGCACCGCATGTCCATATTTGGTGAAAAATTAGCTGTCAAGGTTCTGAAGTTATAACCGTCAAAAGATGCGATTTAAGGTGTATGTAAAGTTTGACTCCTGTACAATCGATGTTTAGCGAGATAATCGTACTTTTATATTTGGCAATTGTTTATTTTCGATAATTCGGAAACATTTTCACCGACCTTTCTGAATTGGAACACTTATAGTTTTTAGAGCTACTTGGCGCTGACATTTTCTATCCGCAAATTTGTGAGTGGAAAATTTTCAAAAATTTGCCAGACTTTTATGGTGCTCTATACAAGTCTGACAAGGTAGGTGCCTTAGGTAGAAAGTTCAAGCATGTAGAGCTGCTAGGATCCAGAAGTTACAGTGGTGGAAAGATGCGATTTTAATTTTTCACAAAACAATGGAGAAATCACTGTACTGCGACTACCCTATCAACCATTATATGAAAATGCACACTACGTTACCCTGTCAAGGCTTCCAGATAAAGTTTTTTTTCTACAACCGGCATGGCATCGCTAATGTATCCATGGGAGAATGCATACTCTCCCGTTGAAACATCGTAACCGGGCTAAGTCATCCTTCTCCACGAACTCCACTCCGTAGATGTGCCAGGAAAGCCGCCAACCGCTTAAGGATTCTCTGCCCAATAAGGTATCAGTTTATCTACTGCAATAAACGAAACGAAGTTTTTAAATAAGGAGGTACAAAGGAAGGGTTGCTTGAACACCTACATGCCCCCCTCCCCTGGCCGTTTATCACGGGATTTTTTTACTTCTGTATTATCTATAAAAAAACCCTGTACTACGATATTAGAGAGTGTGAAAATGCCGGTTCGACTCCTAGCATGGCAAAAAAAATTCCGTACTTCAAATAAACAACTACATGATTTCTGTCTCAGTGTCTCGGATAGTCAGAGACAGAGAAAGAATTATCATCATCCGCTCAAGGCTGCTGAGACTGCAGTCTCGAACACTGAAATTCAAAACTTGAAAAATCACTGAGTATCGATTGTCTAAAAATCGTAGGCGAATTGCATATAATCAAGAGGTAAAGGCTAAACACGTCCAAGATGTCATTTATCGTTAAAAAATTTTCGTAGATTAGAGTTTCATACCTACCCAAACTCCCCAACAAAATTTCGGGCCCATGATCTTAAAAATACAGACATTTTGGGCTTGCCCGTTCTGAAACGAGATCCTGGCTACGCCAACCTGACTTGTTACAGCTTTGCGATGATGTTTTGTAAATGCGAACATTGATAACTTAAGGGCTTAGTATCAACAGAACCTTGCTTTCTTAAGTTTCACCGTCAGAAATAGTATCATTGAGGGTTTGTCTGAAAACCGAATTCCGCAAGGTGTACAGCATTGGGCCTTCGGAAGTCTGGTCACCTTACTTTAGAATGTAGATCTGAAATACTGTGGACGTAGGTTTATGGGAATGCCATCATGAATTAGAAAGAAATATTTCTTCTATTACAATGTCAACGAAATTCTAAAACCCAGTTTCTTGGATCTTAGAACTTCGTTGACATCTTGGTTATTGAATTTTTTGTTTGAGAAAAACGCGGGGCCCCTTTAAGCGCGGGGCCCCTTTAAGCGCGGGGCCCGTGGCATTTGCCACCTTCTGCCACGTAGTTAATCTGGCACTGCCAAAACCCCTATGTAGGATCGCCACTGAGTACAGTTCAAGTAAAGTGCTCGCGTTTATTATGTGTCTATAAAAGTGCCGATATATGTAAAATATCATCCCTAAAAAAAAGAAGACAACGCTTACTTTAGCAACAAAAGCTGAGATTATTGAAAAACTTAAAAATGGAGTATCGAATAAGAGGCTTTCCCGTGACTCATTTCGTATTTAATTAAAAATCAAAATCAAATTATGAATAAAATAAAAAACTCCACTTTGCCATTAAGGAAAAAAACATTGCACAAGGAGTTTTTCACACTTACGGCCAGATTACGTAATCTGTGCAAATTACTTAATTTGAGCTGTCAAATTCCAAACTTTTTTAAACTCACCACACTGCCGATTACGTAATCTGGCCAAATTAAGTAAAATTGTGAAAACGTCTCCTTATGAAGAATTTCCGCAAATGGAGCAAAAACTAATCGAGTGGTTTATGAAACAAAGAAAAGTGCTCCATTGATGGCAATGTTCTAAAAGGAAAAGCCCTTCCAATCCTTGAGCAACAAAATCCTGGGACGGCATTTAACGCCAGCGACGGTTGGTTGTAAAACTGCAAACAAAGATTTGGGTTGGCCAGACTTAACATTTGTGGAGAGAAGTTGTCTAGCGATGTGACTGCAGTAGCGCCATTTAAACTACAATTGCAAGCGAAAATTGCGGAAATGGGCATTACACTCGATCAAGTGTACAATGCGGATGAATCTGCATTATTTTTCAGACTACTTCCCGATTAAACTTTAGTCGCCAGCGACGAATGCTGTGCTCCAGGGCTTAAAACATCAAAGGAACGAGTGACAATTTTATTGTGTTCCAATGCCACTGGAGTACATAAGATTAAGCCGATAGTTATCAGAAAGTCGCGAAATCCTCGGTCGTTCAAAGGTTTTAATAATCCGCTAGAGTATGCCTCATCTCGTAATTCATGGATTACGACGGCTGTTTTCATAAGGTGGTTCCACGAGAGTTTCGTACCCCAAGTAAGTGATAGCTTCAAATTAAAGGCAACATTTATGTTAAATTTTAATGTTAAATTTCAAGGTGACTGAATTCCTAGAAGAAAACAATCTTTCAAACAAGGCATTGCCACTCTTGGATAAAACCACATGCCATCCACAGCTTACTAGCCGCGACGGGAATATAGTCATAACATAACTTCTATTCTACAGCCCATGGATCAGAATTCTATAAAATCCTATGAAAAAAATTGATCGGAAAAGTCTCAAAAAGGACAAAAATCATATCAAAGGGGACGTCGAGTCAATTACATATCCGGTGTTTGTTTCCTCTTTCAAGGACACTAAATGGAATAATAATTCAGGCTTAAATGGAAAATTGTGGCTTTGGAAAGATACAGATACGGGAGCCCAATGTTCTCCTTTGGGGGTCCTTGAAACAATTAACAAACGCTTGATATGGAATGTATTCGACTTCCTTTTATGTCGTTTTTTCGGAGATTTCTGATCCATTTTTTTCTTAGCAAATTTAACGGTATAGAATCTTCAGCTATTATAGATTCGGAAAAGTGAGAAAAGTAGTTACAAATTGAATTATTCTCGTGGTTATGACTTTGAAAAAATACTCGGGAAACACGATAATTTTCCATTTAAGCTCGATTTATTCTGTTGAGGGTGCTTGAAACAGGAAACAAACACCGGATACGGTACCGTACGGTTAACAAACGTACGGCGAGTGCTTTTAAAGTGGCCGGCAACAAGCATTGTGCATTTCACAAGAAAAACAATCGTGATACGATTGTCTTTCTTTCGTAAGAATTGTACGACCGAATTACAACCGGACGTAGGATATCATCTCCCCATAGTTCGGGGGTTCTTCCTGCAACGATAATAAGCCCATAATGCGGCTACTTATTACCAAAAAACAATTGTACGTACGCTGTTTGTTTTTGTAAAAGCTTGATAGTACGGTCGTTTTCGTACAGTCTGAAATGGCCCATAATCTACTACACTCCAAAGTGTTTGTAAACAAACGGACAAAATAACCAAACTTTAGAGCAACTTCTCTGTACGCGTACCATTTATGCACATATTTATCAAAGACACATTTTTGTGGCGACGGGACGCGATGGTCGATTAAATTCTCACCTGATTTACATTGTATTCCATTGTGTACGCAATGGTCTGCAATAAAGCAGAAAATTTGATTTTCTTTTTGTACCAACACTGGTGCTATTACACGTAATGTGTGTGTATCCATTACACCACATTGGTGAGGGAATATTTTTACATTGCAAAATACAATTTTTATACTTATTAATGATAATTGAAGTAAAGAATTCATTTCCTTGGTTTTTTTTTTTAAATTTATGTTTTGAATATAACATTATTAATAGTTGATGAACATTTGATTTATTTTTGTTTTTTTAGATGCTTTGCAATAAATAGGTCATACATTATTTTGATTACTATTATTATTTATTTACTTTCTGGTTCCATGATTTAGATACATGTTTGTATAATTAGGCATCTATTTATGTGGACGTACTATTTATGTTTAATGTTTATTCATTGTAATTTGAATAATTTTTTGATAAAGAAATGCAGAATGTTTAAAAAAATTCAATCACAAACGCAAAGATTCATTATCAGGTTCATATTTATTTATAGACTGAATCTGGGTTGCCAACATACTATATCTCAAAGGTTAACAATATTAACTAATAACGAGACCGAGGCTAATTTCGGGTGCGGCCGAAATTATGAAACCCTCCACTCTTCTCGGGCTAAAAGTTTTTTCCAGCGTACCTATGATTTGTGCTTAATAAATAAACCCCCCCGCCCACTTTCCTCTGTAAGTTTCGTAACCTCATACAAGAAAAAAACATATCTGGAGGTATGGCAAATATATCTGTTTATGAATCAATGATGATTCGATTAAGACATGTCTGCCTGCCTGTCTGTCCGTGTGTCTGTCTGTTTGCACAATTACTCCTGAAAAAATGAAGCTAGCGGTTTGAAATTTTAGTCAGACGTTTGTTTTGATAAAATCTTTGACAGTATTGAAAATAGGCCAAAACGGACCAAGGGTTTCCTTGCCTCCATTACAAATTACTCCTCCCTGATATTTTAATTTGGCTATAACTTTAGACAGTATATCGCTATCAAATTTGTAGCAACGGTTGCCTTTAGAAGATTTTAAAGATGCAGCGCCCGCTCTAGCACTTACACTGCCCGGGCAAGAGGATAATTTGCCGCCCCTTGGCTATTATATGAGGCTGCCGTAGGCGCATTTTTATAAAGACAGGTAGAAAACCCAACTCATGCTCACGCAGTGGAAATCGAACCAACGCCACAGTAATGCTAAGAATTAGAAAATTAAAACTCAGTTTTGAGTTTTCCGATGAAAATGTTTTTGACCATCGTCAAAATAATACACAGATGGCCATGGAAAACGGGAACCAAGCGGTTTTAAAACCGTTAGTCCAGTCAAAATATCCCGATTCCGGCCTCCAAATAGAAAAAAAATCAGTAAGGCTAATTTTTGTTGTTTTTGAATCAGTGGGCTCCCAGGAATATGATTGGAAAGCTCTAAAAAAGGACACTAATTACACAACTTGATCGAACGTGGGCATGTCGGGTGTCATATTAAAGAGGACGTCGAGTGCTTGCATATCCGGTACTTGCTTCCTGTTTCGGGGACACTAAATGGAATAATTTGGCCTTAACCCATTTCTTCCCAGAAATGGAAGTTTGACCTCTGTAAACACCACCAAATTTAAATTGAAATGGAAAGGGATAATGTAATTTTTAATGAGCATTTCTTGGCTCTATTTCTGCATATTTGTTATAGTGAATCAGCGATTGGGTCCTTGAGGATATAAGAGAAAGGAATAACATGTTTTTTAGGTCACTTTTTGTAACAATTTTAAAAATATTTAAATATCTTAAAATCAATATCAAAATGCACTTTCTATACGGCAAACAATTGCTAATTATTTAGTTTAACTTGGTTTTGGAAAAAGGTTGGTCCTTGCTGCAGGAGCATGTGTTAAATAAAGGTGATACGTTCACGCAACGTTGGGAGTTTCCCGGTACAGTAACACTGGGGCAAACGCATAAAGAACAAAACATTTTCTTGCTATGTAACGCAGGTTTCGCATCAGCAATATCTTAAAATGAGTTCTAAATACCTCACTATCTACGAGACACATGCGACTCATGGTATATCCAGTACTCTTTTGTGAGTCACATGTGTCTCATTGAGGAAAAGAAAACAATAAAAGAAGTTGCGGGACAATGACAGCTTGTCAGTTGGTATAAAGCCATTTACCAAATACATATTTCATATTTCCAAAAATGTTTCAAGGATTTCTACAGTGGGTAAAGGAAGCCTTTCTAGTGAATGTGTGTACCCTGAAAAGTCTATGAAACTATTGGTACAGTATTCACTCCACGGTATGGTCTGAAGTCAACAAGTATGGGATCAGAAACCTATTCCATTTAAGGGCAGTTTTGTAAGAGCAGAGCTACTAAGTAAATGTTTGCTAAACTTTTCTGTAGTAAATTTTTCTCTTGCACTGGACGCAAGAACATATTTATTTCTAGTCAAGTTACTATTTTGCTTTTGTCACAAGGAATTGTTAAACAATCCAGAATCGCTAAAAGGTTGTAAGACAGACCTCCCGGCGATAATTGTGGCTAGTAGTGTACATGTTGAGCAGTTCTATATATTTTGGCTAATGACTTAAGCACCTACATTGTAATATACCTGTTCAAATCTGAAATAGAAAATACCAAAAACAAGCGACATCCGGGACAAAGCCGACCTCCATTATAATACAAATGGCCAGTTACTCGTACATCTTATCTATTAGATAATTGCTGAGCGTGATGCTGATCTCATTACCTCAACAAAAAAGCAGATCTGGAAATAGGATGTCACCAACACATCCCGCGGCCTTGAACTAGATAAGTTGTACGAAAAACCTGCCAAAAATTTGCAAAAAAATGTCATCTATACCGCTGTAGTGAGTGTTTCAGGATTTTATCACTAAATTTATTGTTCGCCATATAAACCAACAATTTTTTTCAACACAGAAGCTTAAAATTTAAATTTTCGTTTACATTTTTTTTTTACCAAGAAACTCCCAACGTTGCGTCAACGCAACATTACGTTGGGAGCCACTGGTAACACTTACTGAAATTTTTAATTTTTTTTTCTTAATTGTTTTGCAATTGATTGGAATTTACCAAAAAACTTTATAGATTTAGCTTATTTCTATCCTTGGGAAGAATTGGGTTAAATTGAATTTTACGGCTTTAGAAAGATACAGATACGTGAAATACGATTCTTTTTCATTTGGGCCAAATTTTCTCCTTTGAGGGTCATTGGAACAGGTAAAAAACGCCGGATATGTAACGTACTTGACATCCTCTTTGATATGACACCGCGCATACCCACGTTCGATTAAGGTGTGCAATTAGTGTCCTTTTATGTCCTTTTTCAGAGCTTTCCGATCAATTTTTTCCTAGCAAATTAAATGGTAGAGTCGTCAGCTATTAAAGATTCTGAAAACTGATAAAAGTAGTGACAACTTGAATTATTCTCGTAGTTATGGCTTTGGAAAAATACAAGGGAAACACGAAAGTTTTCGATTCGAGCTCGATTTATTCCGTTAGGGGTCTTTGAAACAGGAAAGAAACACCGGATATGTAATGTACTCGACGTCCCCCGCATGCCGACCTCCGGTCAAGGAATAAAGAGTATCCTTTTCTGTCCTTTTTGGGACCTTTCCGATTTTTTAGCAAAATCAGTTTTAGATTCCTGGGAGCCCACTGATTCAAAAACAACAAAAATTAGCCTTACTCTATTTTTTTTCTATTTGAAATGCTAATATGACTGGTCTACGATGCGACGACGCGACGTAAGAAATTGACAATTAATGCGAATCACTCAACTGAAAGATAGTTAGTCATTTTTATACCCTTCGCTCATAGAGTGAAAGGGTACATTAACTTTTTTCATGAAGATTGTAACGCATTGAAGGAAGCATCTCTGACCATATAAAAAGTATACATATACGATCAGCATAACATGGGGAGTCGATTGGGCGATGTCCGTCTGTCCGTCTGTTGCTACGCGTTTTACTAGGCCAATTTAAAAGCTATGAAGCTGAAATTTTGCACAAATGCTTCTTTTTGCTGCAGGCAGTTTGTATGTTTGAATCGGTAAATGGGGCTGCCATACAAACTCCCCAAATTAGATTCTTCTAAGAAAAACTTTTTTATTTGTGCACCGATTTCAACCAAATTCCACACAAATGTATTTCTATTGATGACACACAACATATTTGAAAATCGATCAAATCGGACCATGGGGTCATGGGGCTACCATACAAACCTAACCCCCCAAATTAGGTTCTTACCTTAGGTAGAAGGGTTTTACTTCTGGATAAAGAAGATAACGAAGTGGGATTGAACCCAGGTGAAGAAGCCGCATCGAGCGAATCAGCCAAATCACCCTAATCAGCAGAACCAGCGAAAAACAGATGACCGATGAAAGGAGACGATTTGCCGAGATGAGCCATGGATGAAAGTGGTTCTCCTTCGCTGTCTTCTTTATTTTGTTTGTTGGCTGGGCCAACATTGTTACCAGTTCCCCCCTATTTTTTCGGACCTGCTAATATTGGCATTTGGCTTGGCTCCCCCGATTTAACTAGCTCTGATTTTATTATCCAGAAATTCCGAATAATTGCGATACTCACCTAGTCCATATGGTTCCTACTATCCGTAAAGAAAATACGAAAAACATGAGTTTGCCAAACATGCATCAAGAATATGAACATATTCAAAACAATCATGAAACTAGATTGTTTAGCATGTCCGAAAAAAATAGGGGAAACTGCTATTGTTCCATCTTTTTAGAAATTTGTCTTTTCAATGCAACAGTTGAATCAATGCACTTAGAACCAACCTAAGGGAATCCATCTGCGAAGGGATTGAGCAAATTTTAGTTGAGTTGCTGTGAAAGGAGGACGGAAATTATCGAAAAGGACTACAAAATTTCGTGATGAAAATGATGCCTTGAGGAATGAAATTTGTCACAGTTTTTTCACGCTTTTATGTGTTGAGTATGTATGCGACTCCTTATTTCTGATTTATGAAATACCTCGCGAGTTCAACATTTATTAAGTCGAGTTGCTTTCTTGTAATCTAACAGAGTAAACAACAATTTTAGACTTCATCTTCTGAAAATGAGGATATACATATCACATAAATACAATAATAATTACGTAGTAAGTTTAGGTGGTCCTTCCCTTTAGCCAGAATGAGGCATCATTCAAACAAAGATCCAATCAAAACCCTATTTCTGGTGAAAATTAAGAAAAATGTTCAATCGAATTACTTTTTCTTTTTTAAGAAGAATTTGAAATAACTCAAATTCAGCGAACGGCCCAGCTTTGCGGTTTCGGAAGTGGAGGGCGTCCTAGCATCATAAACTTTTACTAAGCATCTTAAGATTTTTAATAAAGCACCTCGTAAAAATGTTTGATTGTTCAAAGCCTCGCAAGAACTTTCAAAAGCGAACTGATAATACAATTGATAAAAAAAAATCTTTACCAAGAAATTAATTTGCTTCTGTACCTACCTGGCTGTACCTGGCTTTTTTACATTTCACGTTTTTTAGTACCTCCTAAAAATCCACCCTCAAAACTTGGTCTCGCTTAAAATGATTTTTTGATTATTATTATTTTTTAATTGGCCAAAATCGTGTACTGAATTGACACATATTTTTGGAATCCTCGCAAAGTTTACATTGATAAAAACCCAATCTTAAGTCAGTGGCGCACTAACAAAAAAAAATTTGGAAGAGGCTTTAGACAAGAATTGCACTTTGACCAAAGACCACTTTGACCAAAGACCACTCAGACGTGCTGAGTGCGACCAAATCAGAATTGTCGAAACGAAATTTTAATCTATTGGCTTATTAGGTACTAATAAAATGTCGCAGAGATCCTCCAAATCAGAGCAGAAATCAGTTTTTTTTACTATGCCGTTTGTTGTGTAATATCCGCTTGAATTAAAACGATTTCCTAAAACTTAGGTTCTTTCTCTTAAAAGCAAATTAACTTAACTCATTGTCTCAGTCTAAACATGAAATAAGCTGGAAAGTTGTGAAAAATAGTGCAATTGATTTTGTTCGAGTTTCAGAGAGACTACTTAACGCTTCTGTCGGCACAAAGGTCTGGCCAGACCTTTGGCACTATATTTTGGTCAAAAAAGCATAGAAGATGAAATCGCAACGACTTCATACTTCCTGATATCCTAAAATAATATGTTTAGAAGCATTTTGCAAACATTTTAAAAATCGTTTGAAGTTTTGAGCATGTTTTTGACGAAATTCAATTTATAGTGCTTTTTGATACCCAATAGGTCTGGCCAGACCTATAATATTTCACCTCATTTTTCTCTACAGGTAAAAAGTGAATACATCAAATTCTCTTAAAATTATCCTACTTATGATGTAATAATGTCACTAAAATTCAATTTGTACTATAAACATAAACAATAAAGAATTCTAAGATTCTGAGACCTAATCAACTGAGATTTGATGCTAGGAAATTCAAACCGGTTTTATTTCATTTGTAATAGTAAGGACTAAGTTTGAGTGACTAGCTAACGTCTTTCTAAATATTTTCTACCAAGAAATTTACGAAAAAATTAGAATGAAATGAGTTTCGCGCTTGAAAATTCCCTATTTCTTTCCACCTATTTCCCTAAATCTGCAGATAATTACCGGGGTAAAATCTACCAACAAAGCGCTAAATATTTCCCCAAAGATATTGGAATTGGAAAATGCGATCAAACTTTCCACTAGATATACGCCATGAAAATACAAAAGCAAAAAAAGGAGAAAATTAGGGAAAAACGTGTTTGAACTAATACCACCTCAAAATATGTATACTTAAAAACGTTCCCAGTATATCTGCGAAAATGATATAAGAGCTTTAATTGTTTAAAAATGCTAGTTTAGAATTGGCAGAATGACTCTACGCATAAAAATTTCGCTTTTTCTAAAAAATAAAAAAATTTTCTCAGTAGGTCCAGCCAGACCTAATGGGTATAGAATATCTCACAAAAACAACTCTGTTGTAAAAAGTTTCCGCCAAAGAAAAAGTTGTCAGCCGCAAAAAGGATTGATATAATACAATCCCGCCAAAATGCTCGCAAGGATATGCATTCAAAAGTGATTGACTTAGTTTATAGTTTCCACGAAAACAGCGTGACGCGGTATGCGTCAGAATTTGTGAAATAATTTCCGCCGCGATAGACACGCTGAATTTGCCAATTCGTGTGGAGTTTGTGTTGTGTGTACCGCGTACCGCACCCGCGCTGGTTTGGTAGAAGCTAATTTCTTTCAACGCTTATTGGCGGGGAGCTGACGAGGGTGCTATTTGCTGCTATGCTCTTTTCAGATTTAATCTCGAATCTGCCAGCCTTGTAAATAAAATGTGTTTTACAAACTTTTTTTGCTTTCCTTCGTATAGACGACTTTTCCCTTTTTTATACAATAAAGTTCTTTCGTAATTTTCATAAAATTGGTTTTATGCTGCAATTACCCCTCCCCGCCAAACAGCATTGCAAGAAATTAGCTTCCACCAAACCAGCGCGGGTGCGGTACGCGGTACACACAACACAAACTCCACACGAATTGGCAAATTCAGCGTGGTCTATCGCGGCGGAAATTATTTCACAAATTCTGACGCATACCGCACCACGCTGTTTTCGTGGAAACTATAAACTAAGTCAATCACTTTAGAATGCATATCCTTGCGAGCATTTTGGCGGGATTGTATTATATCAATCCTTTTTGCGGCTGACAACTTTTTCTTTGGCGAAAACTTTTTACAACAGAGTTGTTTTTGTGAGATATCCTATTTTTTTGCAGTTTTCAATTGACAAAATCTACTTAACATAACAATAAATGAATGCGTTTATTTTCTTGAAATGAAGACGATATTCACTGTCCTTTTATCTCGACCATGTTTGAGAACATAATAACAATAATAACCCTCTTGGTAACCTTTGTGCTCTTTGATAACCTTTGCGTCCTTCGTAACCTGAGGTGTGTGTGTTTTGCGAACTACCGTTTGCTGGAAGCTTTAGGATCATCGGGATGTTATTTGTTCATTCAATATTATAGTAATATGTACGTACTCGTATAAGAGACGTACCAAAACTGGATCTTTGAGCCCTTGTCGCCGCTCTTGCAGACGCTTTACAACTGAAAGCTTTAGAGAACATATACAAGGGATTGTTCGAAACAGTCCTGCCAAATCACAAAACTATACGATTCTTTTCTAGGCATTTTTCGGGCCTATCTCCGACTTTTGCAAAATGCTTCCTTTAAAACATATAAAAAGATTTAAGCGAGAAACTCTACGTATTTTTTCACATTTTCCGCTGTATCTTTTTTTCTACTCCACGGATCGGAGCAAACGATAGCCTATGCACACCTTCACGACAGACTCTATCAATGGGAAAAGAGACCAAATCCCGAGATGCCCTCTGCAAGGCTGTAGCCCTGTCAATGAACAACAAGAACAACGAGAACAAGATTTTCGAAAAAATGCGATTTTCAAACTCTTATATCTCTGGTATTTTTCATCGCATCTTCTTGAAATTTTCTACTTGTACTTGTACTTGTTCGGTCGTGTAAACATAGTCTTAGTCGCTTCTCACTTTTGATTTGTTCAAATTTCTTCGTTTTTCTTTGGCGTGCGGGACGCTCCCGCGTCCCTAGATGCATATTGAAGTAGGTGCCGACATAAGGGTTAATTGAACAAACTTTAATCCCACCCCGTCACGTTTCAACCTGACCAGTGTTGCTTCTCTGGTAGCATCCAGAGCTGGACATGTACAAAGTTTGTTCGTAACTGAGAGCCCCCTTTGTGGAGTTTCTAAATACGCCACTGGCAGGTCATTACTAAGGCCAACTACTTAGATGTACGTACCCTATATTTATACCTAAATTAAGCTGTAATCTTGATTTGAATCTAACATTAGTCAAAATAGTCTACAATAGTTGGAATGACAACATAATGTTAATGGTATAATAAATGGAAATGGACTGATGTCTGCAATTAAATCTGTATCATAAGCAAAATATAAAAAAATGTATGTATATAGCTATTTTGGATTTGAAAAGTGTCTCCAACCGTATAACGCTGGATGCTGGAAACCAATTCAAAACAGATTTGAAGCTCAATCGTTTTTTACACCTAAAAATAACATCTTTAACCATGCCTGGAATAATTATTTTATTTTTAACTATTTCTTTTTTGGCTTTTGCAAAGCAAGTATATATAATACAAATGCTAAAGTTATTTTTATTGAATCTTTAATTTTTTAATTTTTCTTTCGCCAGAATGAATTCCAAATACGCATACATCGTATTCAATATCAGAAAAATCAAGAAATATTCGACATCAATGCAACACTTAACCGAGCCGGATCAATGGATATATACACGACTCTTTTGCGTTCAATTAATCCCCTTGTAATTGGATTGGAAATATCCTTTTTGGATTTTATGAAACGTCCACGACTAGGAGTATTCAATCAAACGTTTGACTATTGTAGTATTGTTGGTGCGGGTGGATCGCGTAATTTTGTTGGCAATATTATGGCAAAAACATTTAGAAATTATGTAAATATGCCGTTGCAGTGTCCGGTTGCGCCCGGATCATATAATTTTGTTAATTTCAGTGTAGGCCAGTTGATATTGCCGAGAAATGTAAGAAATACACGATTTAATTCGGTATTTCGAATGATTACGCGTGTTAATCAGAATAGGATTACGGAAATGTTGAAATTTGAGTGTATCGGTGCATTGGAAGCGATCAAGAAAGCGTGATATAATAATGGTAAAGTGTGAAGGTGGAACTATTTTTCTATTTGCAATCTTTATATTTATGTATCTTTCATACAGAACAGAACTTTATATAGAACTAAACGTCCCTTAATTCCTCTTAAATTGATTTTTGTTTTTGTTTTGATTTCGTTTATGCAAGAATGATTGATGGTTTGTTTACTTTCAATTCAAGTCCTGCTTGTCTTAGCCACGCAAACATTGAAACTTCCAAAACACAACATCGAGTATAATTCATTGAGTTTCCATCATTAATAATAGCACAAAAGTGCTGTGCTAAAGTGCCGAAATGACAAGCGACCGATGTCTGCACAAAACACTTTAGTCCTCCACTCCTATACGACGAAAAATAGCTGAATCATATTTTTCCTTCCCCACATACGAGTCTAGTGCTGGCGTATAGTTAGATCATAACGCAACGTCCTAGCCTAGTAGGTACGTTAGGAATAATGTAGGTACATACCCGCATGGCCAGGACACAAGAGGACTGTGCTGTGCATTGTGTGTATTATGTGAAAAAAAAATCCCTTCCGCCAAGAATGTTGAAAACCAACCAAAAGTTTTAAATGGTGGGATAAAACTCTCATCATAATTTATTATTTTTCAATATAATATTTAGGGAATGGTATGAGCGTTCAAAGTTTTCGTTTGGGCGGCTGTAAGAAAAGGCATCAGGAGAATTACTTAAGCGGATAAGAAATTCATCAAGTTAAGTGCAAAATGAATCATTTTTCGTTCGATATTGATATAATAGTCTGTAGCTAGGTTTTGAACATATATTTGAGAAAAATAAAGATACACACCGAAATACACTGAGCAAGCTTTATCCCTCGTGAATACTAAGGCCGCGCGCACACTAAAGGCGTATTGGAGCGTAGCGTAGCGTAAAATCTGTCATCCAATACAAGCGTTGTATTTTACGCTACGCTACGCTCCAATACGCCTTTAGTGTGCGCACGGCCTTAGAGCAGAGATTGGTAATCGAAACCGTTCATGATATAAGTAAAGTAAGTCAAAATACGGAAGCTTGGACATGTATATTTGGTTTTTTTAATAACATTTGGATGCCCTTTCTATCAGGAAGCACTAAAGCAAATCTCTACATAAAGTTCTTGCAGTTAAATTTCAACCACTATCGGGCAGCACAGGGTCTTTTACTGCAGACGGTAGAGGAGAGGACCATCGATGTCGCTATCATCTGCGATCAGTACGAGAATTTGGGAGGTTCTCAGATAAGGACAACCGAATTGCCATCTGGACGTACGGTGACTACTTTTTTCAGCAAGGGATGGCGGGCGATCTAAAAGGAGTTGTAAGAGCAAAGATCAACGGCCTATATGTGTATAGCTGCTACGCTCCACAATGGTGGAATGATGTCGAGTTCGAGGAATTTCTTGACTGTCTTGTGCATGACGCAAGTACAAAGAGCCCTAGGATAATTGCGGGAGACTTCAACGCATGGGCCACCTAATGGGGTAGCCGGGTGACGAATAGGCGTGGTCGTGCACTTTTGGATACGTTCTCGAGGATGGATACTGTTCTCCTGAGCTTAGGGGCTAGAAATGGGCGATCCATCATTGATCTCACATTTGTCAGCAGGAAGCATCATGCTGTCAACTCTCACAAGAAGAATTTTCTCGTTCTTCTTATCGAGACTATGACCACAAAAGTTCTCCCTATGAGAACGGATAGCAGAACAAGCCTTTGGTTCGCGGCAGGTTGCAGAGTGTATCGACCAAGGAGCAATACCTGCTTCCGTTGACGAGACAGTTTTCAAAGAAATCTTCCTTCAAAGTGACCCTATTGGCGTGGGTGCTGGAATCTTCTGCAGATCACTAGGTATTTCTCAATATTACCGTCTTCCTGATCATGCCAGCATTTTTCAAGCAGGAATGCTTGCAATCATGAAGGCCTGTCATGCTCTCAGGGACATACAAAACAACCAGAATATCGCAATCTGCTCAGATAGTCAGGCGGCTATCATGGCTTTACAATCGGTGAAGACGACTTCCAAGGCTGTTGAAGTACGTGGGGAAGCATTAACCAGCCGTGGCACACGACAAAATATCACCCTACTCTGGGTACCCGGACACAGGGTAACGAGAGGGCTGACGAACTAGCCAAAATGGGTGCCACCCTTGACAGCTCTCATGCGGAGTGTGTTTGCGTCCCGATGGCAGCTGCTAAAAGTAAGATATCCACCCACTATCTAAGGGCTGCTAATTCCAATTGGCGAAATCTGAGGACCTGCGTTATATCAAGGAAGATGTGGCCCTCCTACGACTGGAAAAGAACTTCTGAGATTCTGACTAAACCGCGTAGAGATATCGCCAAGCTTACTGCTGTTATCACGGGGCACTGGCCAATGGGGCTTCACGCAGCCAGGCTGGGCATCCCCTACAACGACCATTGCCGCAGCTGCGGTAATATAAATGAGAAGGAAACCCTGTTTCATTTTCTGTGTGAATGCCCGGGTCTTGCCAGAACCCGGTATAGGACGATCGGTAGGGCTTTTCTAAGTAGCTTGGGGGATGCAGCTAATGTGAAATTAGGGGAACTGCTGTATTTCCTAAATAAAACTGACTGGTTCAAGGCACCTCCCCACTCCTAAATTCATTACCTAACCCTCATCATATACGCTAGTTAAGCTTCACGGAGTTTGTGGTTTCAAAACGGCGCTTTATGCGCTAATTGGGCTTTTGGCTAGCCTCTGCCTAAGCCGCCACTTTTACCAACCAACCAACCAACCGACCCTATTGAAGGTCATGCGGAACAAAGATCAGCTCAGATCACGAAACAGTTGACGATGGCTTGAGACGCCTCTATGCCCCGAAAACGTTCATCTAGGCCACTGTTTCCCAACAGGTGGTCCGCGGACCAAAGGTGGTCCGTGAGAGACGCGTAAGTGGTCCGCGAGATACTATATGGGGATTACTTCTGAAAAAGGAGTTGTAATCGTGATTATTTAAAATGACAGGAATGAGCTTTGAAATATGTTATAGTATAAATCAAGTAGTGAATACTTTCGCTACTATAGGTATGTGGTCGATCTGAAAATGCGATGTGCAGACCACAAGTTAAGTTGCAAAAAGCTCGGTGGTCTCAGTCTACATTGTACCGGTGATTTGCAGGAGGCAGTGCATTTTTTCTCGCATAATGTGACACTATTGTCTGTAGTGTTTTTACTTCTTTTGGACATAGTGTCCAAATTTTGCCACAGTACCATTTGAAGACAAACCATGTTAGAATAATCAACTACCTCAATCCTTCGTTAAAAAAGTTAAAATTAATCCGGTAAAACCGCATCCAATGAATTATTATCGGACGCCTTTCATTCTCGAAAAAAAGGTATTGTGTGAGTCCAGTTCTGAAGAACCTAAAGAATTACTTGTGCCTAAGAGTGCAAATAAAAAATGAACAAAAGTCGGTACTAACTTACTCGATGAAATGTTACATTGCAGGTTTTAAGTTTTTCTAAGGGCGGCCCAACTTCGCGCGGTGTTCGCCGCACAAAAGAAAAACAGAGGAATCGAGGTTTATCGTCATTTGCGTCGTTCACTGAATTCAACCCGCTGACGGTTCGTTGATCTTTTGAGCGTGGTTCGACTGAACTGTGGCGCGTGGTTCGGCCGAACTTTTTTGTGAATGTTTCGACAAAGCCAATGTAAAGTCTGCTTAAAATTATTTCAAAACGATGCGGTCACAGAGGAGGAATGGGGTGTTTTCTTCTGATGTTTCCAACCATTGTTGTAGTAAGGTGTCGTAAAAAAAATAATAAAAAGTATAAAACCTTGCGAACAAAATCGGGAAATTCACTTCATGAAAAAATATGGTGGTCCGTAGCGATTCATCTTCAAGCAAAGTGGTCATTTGCGAGTTGGGAACCACTGATCTAGGCAAAAGAATAAAAAAAAATACTGGTGGACCGAAAGAAAGAGCGTTTCAGATGAAATTGTTTGAAGGCGCGACGTCAGGGCTAGCGAGCGGCTCAAGGTATTGCTCGTGATGTACCTACTTCTACAATCCTGTAAAAATACTCGAAGAGCATTAAAGCTAGCGATCGCAGAAGAAGCAAAAAATATATATTTCAGACAACTCTGTGACGATGCATACATAAATCCGTCGATAATGGCGTATAGGGCGGTGATGAAGAAAATAGGGCCAAAGCACCACAAATTAAGTGTCCAGCCCTGCTCCGAAACATTGTATCGGGTCTGTTTCCTCAGCACGAGCTGCTATAACAGAGGATGTACTTTGGTAGGCGGTCTCAAGACTGGAAGAAAATATGGCTCCTAGGCCGGATGGAGCCCCAAATGGGGTGTTGAAGGTAGCAATCCGTGCGATTCCTCAAAAGTTTATCGAAGTCTTCGTTTCCTGCTTAGCTGAAAGTCCCCTCTTGAAGGACATGGACGCGGCAAAAGTTGGTGCTCATATCGGCCAATTTGCCTACTCGACACGCTAGGAAAATTATTGGAACGGATCATTTTCAACCAGTAGTAGAAGAGATAGGGGGACAGACAATATGGTTTCAGACGGGCGCGTTCCACGGTGGACGCAATTGGGATGGTTACCAATATGACAAAGGAATCGCTTTAAAGTGGTACTTGTGTGCTTGGTGGTGACGTTAGATGGTTAAGAACGTTTTAACTCCGCAAACTGGACCTCCATTCACGCGGCCTTGCAAAGAATAGATGTACCGGACTATCTTGCATCTATAATCAGGAGTAACCTGTCAAACCACGTTCTCCAATATGATACGGGTGATGGACCCCGGGAGGTTACACCAGGAGTTCCATAGGGGTCCCAGTCTCGGCCCGCTGCTTTGGATTATTATGTATGTATGAGGACTGACTGTAGTGAGGTTTCCAGACGACATCGCAGTAGTTGTTGTAGCAAAGAAGCCAGATTGTTTACGCGTGCGAGGCGATTACGACCATAAAGCTGTGGTTACTAACAGTCGGCCAAGAGCTTGCTGAGCAAAAAATCGGAGGCAGTTTTGATCAGCAAGCGCTGAACATTCGAGTTGGAAGCATCATAACCTGAAAAGCGGTTGTTAGGTATTAAGGGATTATTATCGAATCGAAACTAAAATGTGCAGAGCACATTAAGTAAGTAACGCAAAAGGCGGCAGTAGCCACCGTAGCTATATAGGTGGCCCAAGATCTAGCAGAAGCTTTTGGCTAGGGTCGTCCCATCCATACTGCTTTACGCCTCACCGGTCTGAGCTAATTCACTCGGCACCTATGGGAACGCCCAGAAACTGAACTCGGTTTACCGTAGGTGCGCATTAAGAATGTGCGCTGTACTGTGGTCGTCGTAACGAAAACCCTGCAGAGTTAGAACTTCGAAAAAGAGAGGAAAGCATGAAACAGTGGTAGGTGGACACACTATCTCATCCCTGATATTGCAAAGTGGGCTCGGCGCAAACATTGATTCAATTCTTAACGGGTCACGGTGGATACCGACAATACTTGTCTCGCTTCAATTTGGATAACTCGCCCGATTGCCCTAGCTGCAAGTGAATTCCAGAAGACGGCAGTTAGCTAATTAGCCACTGTCTGCCCCGCGAAGTAATACTGAAAGGTGCGGGTTGTGACGAGAGAGGTGGTCTGGTTTTAGCAGGTAGGAATCCAGCATAACTGCACTTGCAGGAAAGATTTCCTCACCTCTTAAAAAAAATCAGATGCCATAGGACAGTGGCTCCCGACTCCCAGATGTGTGCGGACCATTTAGCCTCGAAGAAAAAAGGCCACCGTTCCGAGGATGGATTAAAACGTTTTCAGACTGGTTTTCTTACCCATTCAGTTATGGTCAGTTTTTTGTTTTTATTTTTCAGCCCTTTCAGGTCGATGCTGTTTCCCTAGTGGTACTCTAGCTTTTTTGGTCTTTGTAATACGATGTTGAGACCCAAGTAGTCGCCCGAGGTCAACAGAGTCCGGCGATTAATTACCAATCAAGTATGGTCGTAGTTCTTTATTACGAAATGATTGAAGCGTTGTTAGTATGGTGGAACATTTTCTTGCCGCTGTAAGCGTGGCTGACTTTATAGCTCACTGAATTTACCCAATAAATCACTTTCGTATTGTCCGTCATCAGTCTTCCCTTTTGCAAAAAAAAAAATTCTTTACCTGGTTATCCCATAAACATGGCTTTCTTCTTAAGGTCTGGATAGACATCGGGCGGAATGAAAATGAAATTTTTGTCCGCTGCGATTTTCTCAATGAATATGCATGCTTACTGTCGTGGAACATGTCGGAAATGATGGGAAATTCCATAAGCTACAATCCGAATAAGCTTCCAACATTTTTGTATTATCATGTATTATTTGTCGATTCCCCGGTCATTTCACCGTGGAAAATATCGAATGACCGGGGAATCGAAAAATAATACATAAAATGGCCGAGAAAAATGTTGGAACCATATTCGGATTGTAGCTTATGGAATTCCCCATCACTTCCGACATGTTCCACGCCATGCATTTTCATTGAAATAATCGCAGCGGACAAAAATTTCATTTTCATTCCGCCCGAGGTCTATTCAGGCCTTAAGAAGGTGATTCGATTGAAATTTTACAGCTGCGATTACTTTTTGACGAAAAAAAAATTCCACAAGAAGCAGGGCATATGGTCGCTGTCTCTTCTATCTCGTTCAACATCACTTGCTTATTTGTATGCGTATTTGACCCCGCTATTGGTATGGATAATTACTGATACTCTATAACCTTAACTTTGCCAAACTGCCTATTTCTAAGTTGATTAATTGACTTTAACCAAATCCAAAATAGTAATCAATTTAATTAAATTAAAATTAAATCACAGCTACAGCTTGGTAAATTTTGTTATTTGTTTCAAACTATGTATTTAAAAAATAAGCCCTAAGTTCCTCGTCGAATATTTATGAAAAGCCTGCTAAATACCAAGTAAATTCGCATTTTAAGAAATTAAGAAATTTCAGTAGCTTACGAGGAACCAGGACGCCATTGCAAAGAAGACGAAACAACTGCTAATTTCCAGAGAGGCGAGTTGAAAAATGATTACAAACCAAACCTTTAGTGGAAAATGTAAGTGAAAGTCGGTGGTGCAAGCAATGGTGACTAGGCTCAGCAAATTAAAGATTTTCGATCGATTTTGTCAACTTTGGCTATCTCGACAACAATTTAACACTGTATTGCTTAATGAAAATCAAAAAAATTATTTAGTCACAAAGGAATAATACGTTGTCACTAGTTTCTTCCCAGGACCACTTCTAAGGCTCTGACGGACCACCTCCGTTCCGCGTTGGGAAACAGTGCCCTAAAATCTAAGAGCTAAAGCAATTTTCATATAGCATTCCCTATATTATAGGAATTTCATCTAAAAACCTCATAAAAAAAACTTCCTTTGAAACGAACAGAAAACAATGACTTCCCTTCCACGCTATAGTCTCTCAATTTTCAATGACCATACGCTTCCCGCTTTTTTCAGCATAAAAAGAATATTTTCACATCGTTCATATACAAAAGAAAAGACAGGCAAAGTGGAGTAATTAAACCTGGATGCAATCTCGGCAAAAATACAAAAATGATTAGAACGACGAAGAAAAACTATGCTAGAGCATCGTGGCGCAATATCTCTTACTAACTTGCTCCTAGCGCAGTCAAAGGATTCACGACGAACAATATAAGCGAGCAACTGCCAAAGATAGATAGATGGCAAAGATGCCCATTATTGCAAGAAGGCCAGATTAAAAAATGTTAATTTCAAATGAGCTTTTGTGTTCATGAAACTCATTCCAACTTTTGCCTGATTCTGCCTATGCGATATTTACGAGTAAACGGTCATTTTCTCAACGTTCAAGAAAAAGAAAATTTTCCACTCTAACTATATCACTAAGGAAACCTGAAAAAAAAGAAGTAGAAGTGATTATTTTTCCTGTGGCCCTCGTACCGCGATCGTTGTCATAGATTGTCGGTGTTTTTTCGTCCTCGTTAGTCACCCTAATTAGAAAAAATCGAGAAAATAGAAGAAAACGAGTGACTTTAATATTACCGGAAAAACTTTAGACGATGGTGACTTTTTTTCGTTTTCAATTTCAATGTCCTTTTTCGTTATTTTTTTTTCGCGATTCTACGACAAAAATCTGCACTTGTCCTTCTATCTACTTTGTTCGGTGTGTCGTATAGAAGGGCCAGCATGGATGCTGTGCTTACGTATTATATCCTTGTCGAAACAAAATACAAACATAGATTCAATGACCATTACATGAAATCGGTTTTAATTGAAAATCGGACTTTTTTCGGTTGATTGTTCAAAGTTGATTTTTCGTACAAGTTGGAGAGCGCAATATTAAACTTTTTTTTTCGCTGCGGACTATTAGCTACAAAAAGTTTTGCCAGATTTCTGTTTGTCTATAATACGACACAGAGAGCACACACACAGTTCTACCTATTACATGGACGCGAAACGTCAAAAACAAAGAAATTGAAAAATACTGCGTGGATCAGACGGAACAATCAGTTTGTGATTTCAATTCCATGTCACTCAAATCTTGTTGGCTGACTTAATTAAATTCGTTCAGGATTCGATAGCGGCGGAAATTTGTACAGACAAAGAATCGCACAAAATATTAAGCGCAAATATTGGAAAAATAGGATTTTTTTGGATGAATTTGCGACGTTCGAACAATTGGATTTATTGTTTGCTTTCGTTGAAATCGAAGGACTTATATGAGTGTTATATTATTTACCTATACCGAAGTATATCTACATGTGCATTGGCGCATCCACGGGAGAAGCTAAGGTTCTGAGATCCAGACAAAATGTAAGGACAAAAATTCTAAATATTTTTTTAGTAAATCATTTTTCTCCATATTTTGAAAAAATATATCGACGAATCTATTCTACATACTCGTTCAGGAGCGCGTCCTTTTTATACGATCTGTGCAAAAATAGTTACTCACGTTCACTTTCCGTCGTTCTGGAACTCCGATAGATACAAATACCCTACCCAGCCAGCATTGGCGTCATAATATGGTCAACGAAATAGTCAAAAATAAACTTCACTTCATGCATCACGAGTCGACTTGCTGTATCTATAGGATGTTCTTGTTTTAGTAGTGAATTTCGTTTATAACGACTTCGTTTATAACGACAATTCGGATATAACGACGTAAACTTTAATCCCGTTGATTTACCCATTGTTTTTCATACAAATTGCTCCGATTATGACTTCGGATATAAAGTCCGCTTCGGTTATAACGACTCATTTCATGAAGAAGTCCAGTTTAGATTTCGGTTATAATGACAAATTTTTCAAGAATTTGTATTTTCTTTTGCATTGAATATTAGGTCGTAGGATTAAAATCATGCTATGCTTTTTGTTTGACTATAAAAAAGCGCTAAAACAACAATATACCTTTAAATCGACCGGTTCAGACAAAGATTCAACAAAGCATTTTTTATCCACGCGGACTAGTGTTTCCGAATCACATTTCTTTGATTCGTTGCGTATTTTTGCGAGAGTAAAATTTGACGGGTATGGATGTATGTTTTTTTGTTGTTGTAATTTCTCTTTTTTTGTCATGCAATTTCCATACGAGTGACGATTACCAGGATTTTTAAGCCGAACCCCTTCAGGCAAATTCAGAAGTGAAGATTGGCAATAGCAAAAGGCTAAATTCAGGAACTGCTCCTGTTTCACAGTAACAGATTGCAATTAGAGATTTATCAATTCTAAACCTCAATAGACTATTTTAGCTATAGTACAGTATTTAAAGACACAAAATGGCCGTTTACTTAAAAAAAATACGTAATGGCTGAAATTTGCTGGAGATGTTAGGGGACATGTCTTTTATCTAAAACTGAGTTTTCGTATTCGTGGGGGTGGGGGAAGTTGGAGTAATTTGCCTACTTATAGGCGAATTTCGTATTTTTCGTTAATATCATTCTTACTGTTGACCCTACAGTAAAGTGATGTATAGGAGTTTTGTTTCTAATCAAATTATCTTTCCCACGGCACCTTCATCATTTTCATCGGTCAAGTATTTCCGTTATAATGACCAGTTAAAGGTCAAAATAGTACCAATAATGGGAATATTTTGCTTAAATAAAACATGTAATGACTGAAATTCGGTGGAGTCGTTAAGGGATGCGTTATAATTATAAATCTATATCTGAAGTTGTGTATATATCAGGCGGGGTAGTTTTAGTAAATTGCCTACTTATAGGCTAAAGTTGCGTTTTTGCTTAATATCATTCTTATTGTTGACCCTACAGTAAAATGGCGTATAGATGTTTAATTTCTTATCAAATAATTTATCAAACGGTACACAAATCAATGTCATACGTCAAGTAGGCCAATAAGAACGGGTTTTGAATTTTTTATTCTTACATGCATTTCTGGGAGTGATACAACATCTGTAACTTACAACGCCGGCAAAATGAAATTTTTTTTTACGCTACAGAAAAACCCCGACTTATAACACTCAATTCGACGGTTTCAAAATGAACGTGTGTCTCAATCCGAAATAGCGTCTATTGGACAATCGTTTTTCTATAAACTGTGTGGTGGCAAAAAAGAAAATGAAAGCCTTAATTATCTGCGCTTTAGACGATTCCTTGAGTTCTCGAAAAAATAAAATAATTTCAGTTTGGCCTCACTACCACCTACTGAAGATGCCACCCGCCTCCACGCGTTCAGAGTGTATCATCAGGTTCAAGAATGGATTGGTAATTACAAGGACCCAGAAGACTGGGGTTGGACAAAAACCAGTGGCGGCTCTTCGGGTGAAGTAGGTGAAGAGCCCCTTCACTACAAAATATTAAATTAATATCTCCTCAAAATGTATTTGTTGAAAAATATTAAAATTAAGCTTCTAACAATAAACAACTCAATAAATCATTACGAGTATTAAAAAAACGTAACCAAAATTTACTCCCGAAAATGTTCTATTCAAATTCAACCGTACCTCCGTTGCACAGCAAAATTTTTCCTATTCATAGAACGATCGACAAGTGAAGAGGTAATCCTGTCACAGCTCCATATCTGCACTTCAGGTACACGATTCTACTGCAACAATGTATTCAGCACGAAATGTGTACACTGGATTGTCTTAGCAAGTGAAGAGCTTTTTGCCTGGCATGTACCTGCTCTTCACTTCCGTATCGTATGAAGTGATTCTTTGCGATTTTTTCTTGAGTTTTAGTTGATGCAGAATTTTATTTGTGGATAATTTGAAAATTGATAAATTTATTTTGGGTGTACATGCTTGTTCGGTTGTTTTATCAACATATTTAGTTCATCAGTAAAAAATTCAATCAACAAGTACTAAATGAAAAAAAAAAAATATTTTTTTTTCAAAGCTTTGTTCAGGTATCTATCTATGTGCACGTCAATCAAATAGCAAAGGAAACATTTTGCCTTTGCAAAACAAAAGGTTTGGAAACGGAACGGAATATTATTTACATTATATCGATCCTTGTTTTTAATGGTCAACTCTTCACTTACTTTTGGAGCCACGAGCCGCCACTGACAAAAACTACAAATATGTACCGGCCCATTCCCTGCGAAAAGGAACCAGCCCCGCCAAATTTATTGAAAGTTATTTCGTGTGCCTGTAGAACTGGTTGTGGAAAAGCATGTGGGTGTAGGAAAGCAGGATTAAAGTGCTCTCCAATTTGTATGGTTTGTTGTGGAAACGCGTATAGCAATATACCTGACTTTTCTACTCTTAACAAAAACGACGACTCCATAACGATGTTTTTTTTAATCGAACCCGGAAGGATACGAAGCTGGTCACAATGGTAGCGCAAGCAATAATGAATCCAAAAGAGAGGAAGAAAATCAATCTAAGAAACCAACATCTAGGTAGTCATATATTTTTGTTGTTACATCAATATGACTCCAGTGACTATGTGAAGAAATTTATTTTTTTATTTTTTGGAAAGATTCCTGCGACGGCACTAATTGACCTAGCTTGATTTTGGTCTCGTTTAAGAGATAATAATTCAATCAGCAAGAACACACATTTAAACAACTTGACATAGCGAAGTTTTTAGCAATCACTAAATACGTATTTAAAGAGGAAATTTACCACAAGGTCAAGTTTTCGTATTAGTAGGGATGGAGGAACCCCCGAAAACTCAGTTTTAGACAAAAGATTCGTCTCTTAACATCTACCTCAAATTTGAGCCATTACGTTTTTTAAGGAAAATATCCATTTATAGTACTACTACGGTAACTACAACGGGTCTGCTTGTCCTATGATATTCATTAAGGTACCGGTGAATAGATTATTTGATTTTACTGTAGGGTCAACAATAAGAATGATATTAAGCAAGAACGCAAATTTAACATATAAGTAGGCAATTTACTATAACAACCCTCTCCCATAAATACGCAGACTCAGATATAGATTTAGGACTTATGCCTTAACATCTCCAACAAATTTCAGTCATTATGTGTTTCATTAATGCCTGATGTTACATATATGTAACAGTAAGACATCCTTCGTTTCAAACGGCTGCTAAGGAAATACGATATCAATTCGGCAATAAAAAGTGTTTTATCCTGTACTTGACACTATTAGCAATGCGTAGAAATCAATTTAGCTGAATTTGATTCACTATTGTGGAAGTTATAGAGGTTTCTTTCTGATGGTTTTTTCGATGTTGACGAAAATCGTCACGATGGCAAATGTAGTAGAGGAATTTTATTTTTATATTTAATTGTATGAAAAAAATTGGGAAAAAATTAATCGTATGGCATTACATGGTCTTTTTGAAACAATACAAAAAATAAATGAAATAAATATTGTCCGTAGTTTACGTTTCATAAGTACTTTTATAACACTGTTACATATATGTAACATCCGTCCTGATATGGGGAATGTGCACTCTTCGTATACGAGGTGTATGAGTATGTACTTTTTTAGTGTTTTTTCTTATTTTATGGAATTTTGACACTATTGACGCGATAGTCCGGATAAATTATAAAAAAAAAGAAGTCCGGATTCTCAAAAAATCCGGATTAACTAAAATTCCGGATTTTAATAAGACATTTTAATCTAGGAAAATAGCATAAATAGTCTTCATAAATGTTAAAATTTCAAAGAAAAAATGCTATTATTTAGGTTTTTCCTTAAAATTTGTCATGTCACATTATTTTCTAGACCCTTGTGTCTTCTTGACTGGCAAATCGAGCGGCCATATTTGGCATAACATACTAAAAATATTCAGAGTCGGAATTAGAATTGCTCTAGAAATCCGGAATATGGATACAATAGTTGTCCTATGTGGATTAAAATGATAGCCGGAGTCAAGTATCCGAAGCAAGGAGTCAAGGCTTTATTTTCACTTCATGAGGCCAAGGATTAGTTATTCTATTTAATTCTGCTAATATAATATTTAAAAGGATATATTTTGAGCTACGAAAGAAGAAATGGTTTCTAATGTGGACCAAATTATAGACAAGGAGGAATTACAGGCTCTTTTTTTAGTCCTTTCTAGACAAATTGGGCGGATGGACAAATTGACAAAAAATTGAAACAATAATTTTATAATTTACTGGCAAATCTTCCATAATCCTCAAAATCTGTATTTTTAACTACTGTAGTTCTATAAACTTTTTTCCTATTCACAAACTGTCAAATCTATTAGTTCTGTGGGTGTTCAAGAAACTTCTTAATAAAACAACAACAACTCCACAAGCAAAAACACATGTATAATAAAATAAAATAATACAATGTTTGACATAATATTTTTGTAAGGCTGCTCAATTTTCGCACACATTTCGTATTATTTCTACGTTATTGTTGCATTATCTACATTCCAAACTTCATGTAAAATATCGGCTTTCATATATTTTTCGCTTTATTAAAAAAAAATTTACTGAAATGTTTTCTTTTTGAAAAAAAAAATCAAAAATATACTTTGAATACACTTTCCCCGTATCATGCCTGATGTTACATATATGTAACACCCTCAAGTACTTCGAGTGCCTGATGTTACATATATGTAACAGTGCCGGGAGCCTGAGCCCGGCATCCGGAGAAAAAAAATTTTCTACAAAATGTGTTTTTAGCCATTTTAAGCCGACGTGGAAAATTTCAGCTCAATCGGTAAGATTTTAGGGTCTCGTCGTTAATGGGTTAAGCAAAATATTCTCATTATTAGTGCTATTTTGCCCTTTAATCGGTCTTTATAACGGAACTATTTGGCCTACGACATTGGCTTAGGTACCGTTGAATAGACAATTCGATTAGAAACAAAACTTATATACATCACTTTACTGTAGGAACACCAGTTAGAATGATATTAAGGAAAAACGCAAAATTCCCCTATAAGTAGGCGAATTACTATAACTTCCCCCACTCCCACAAATACGAAAACTCATATTTAGACTTGGGGCACGTTGCTTAACATCTCCACTAAATTTCAGCCATTACGTATTTTTTTTAAGTAAAATATACCCGATTACTGTACTACTACTACACTACCCCGTTTCTAAGTCAACACAACACAATAATAAAAAAAACAACAACAATTTACAACAACAAAAACACGATAGTGAACTTGGATAAGATTTTAGAAACGATCATTTCAGCTCATACTGCTCGCTTTTGGGGTGTTTGGCGACAATTTTGAAACTGTAAGCTCAATTGACCAGAATCGCTCGATCATTTCTGAACGTAGTGACTTCCTGGATGGCGAATAAAACTATTCCTTGGTTGGCGTATTGCTTAAAAAAATTATTAAAATTAAAAGTTTTGGGAAACTTATACATTTTCACAGATTCTAGTGGATTTTACTAAGCGTTTCTCGTAGTAACAACTTTAAGAAAAAATGTGTAATGCTTGGTAAGCATGAACTATCTTACTTTCTCAACATGATTAAACATAGGACCTGTCCAGATCCAGGCAAGCCTCATTTTCGGTGTTATTCCTACGAGAATTACCCATAAAAGCTAAACGATTACTGATAAAAAATTATTTGATTTTACAGTTGATAGACTAACTTTTCAACACACTGTATAATTCACTGAAAGGCCTATGTCGGGCACATTTTGATAGAATAATAATGGATTGTTTTAATGTAGATGACTTTTTCGCGCTTGTTAAATCTTACCGTTGTGCTTTAACTGATGTAACATGAATAAAATTCCATTAAAGTCAACAAAAACTTACAGAACCTGAACTCTGTTCCTTTAACAGCAGAATTAAAACATGTTTCCTGTTTGCATGTTCCTCAAAGATCACCTACATCAGAGAGTCTAACTGTGACTAACCTTCCAAACTAGCAAAAATATTCCAGTTGCTAATTGCAATGTCTGAAAGTTCTAAGTTGAAAAAAAAAAACAGAAAACTAAGTCAAATTTCCAGAAAAGGACATTTTTACATCTACTCGAATAAATGTTTGCAATAGAGTAAGAGTAGAGTTTGACTCTACGGACTAGAAAACTTTCTGACCATTTACTCAACTCATGTACATAATCCGCATTCAAAAAATGCAAAACATTAGCAACATAGCTTTTCGTAAATTAGAATGGGTATAGACGCATTATTCACCAAGGTTGCAGATAAAAGCAAAGGATCAAACTTGCTTATGAAATCATAAAAAAAAGAATCCTCTTTATTAGTTTCATGCCGTAATAAAATTTCCTTTGAAACTCCTCGAAACCTTATGATTATGAGTCATGACAAACTGAGCTTAATTGATTTTCCGGAAAACTACAGTGCCAGAAAAAAATGTCCAGGTAGATAAACTATTTTTTTCACCTTAAAATTTAATCGAGACTCATTCGGGTTATACATATTTCGCGTCTGGGCACTTTAATTCGTGTTGGGGACAAAGGAATTATTATTATGCTTTACAAAAACATAAATCGAGCTCAATTGAATTATTCTTTTTTATAATCATTTTACTAGCTATATATTCCAACTAAAAGTTATACTGTCCGGATATAACGACCATTATTCCCAGGTCCCTTCGCCGTCGCTATAACCGAATTCTACTGTATATTGTTTAGTATCTATATAGGACGCATTGGAAGTGAAACACATGATGGTCAGCTGACGGAAATGCAATTAATCAGTATGTGTGCTTGCATATGGGAAATACAAAGGTTCTTTTCTCCTCAAAAATTATTCGTACACTTGTCGAATTCTTCTTACTAAATAATAAATGACAAAGGTATCTGGATTGACGTGTAGTGCATGAGTTATAGGTTACACATACCTATGTTTTTTGCTGGCAGGGTAGCTACCCCTCATAGTCAGCTTTTGACGTGTCAAATTGGTGAAAGTCGCCACAAACTTTGCAATCGATTGTACATTCAATTTCTTTTTTTTAGGTTCCACTAACGATTTCAATAGGAAAAGCTTTTCTCCGCAGAAAATGTGTTTTTTTTTTCACAGAAAATGAGCTTTAATGTATGTATGGCGCTCTTAAGAGTCGGCAGACATTATTCAATCAATTGAACTATCAAAGCTCATTTCTGTGGAGAAAGCCCTTTTTTAGGTTCCGGTACCAAATTTACTTGAGAATATGAGCTTTCGCCCCAGAAAATGTGATTCGCAGAAATGAGTTTTGATTATTCAATCGATTGAATAGTGTATGCCGATATTTTTTCCCAAAGTTTTGTGGTTTCGTACAGATAGACACACTCATCAGGTCTTGTGTCTGTTATCTATCTGTGCACAAGACGACCACTTGCAACCAAAAATTGAGGAAATCGAGGGAAAAATGTTTCGTCCCAATCGGGATTCGAACCTCAGTGAAAAGGTCAGCAACTCATCCTACCGAGCTATAGACGCTTAGAGGTTTCAATGCAAAGATTTCAATATGACATTTCGGAAATTGAATGATTCGATGTTTCTCCCCGCAGGGGCTCTTCTCCTCCAACAGACAAAGTTCCGCGTATTTTCCATAGAGCTGGTAAGTTGGCATGCCAAAAATACTACAGACATGCACCGCAGTTGGTATACAGAGTGTCCGGAAACTGCCGCATAAACGCACCGGATTATGATTCCTCAGTTGATTTCCAGCAAAAAAGTTATACGAACACCCCCTTAGCTTAACCCTTTAGCACCCACAGGCTTTTGAAGATTTTTGAAAAAAATCATTTTCTTGCACGAATTAAAGCTCCAATATCTCCAAAGCTAGACCAGCTAGAATAGGGAAACAAAATGCTTATTACAGCCAGCAAATTTACCTATAAAATGAAACTAGCAGCACTAAAATCGGATAAGAGGTTTCGTTTTTACAGAACTTCAAAATAAAATTTGAGTGTTTTTACCCAAACACAATCTATTTTTCCATCTCAGTTTTCTCAAATTTCTGCCAAAGTGAGGTGCTTCTACGATTCTTTTAAAAATTAGCGCATAGTCTTACGATCATATCTTTCTTACATCATTTGGCTTGTTCTGCTATCCGTTCTCATAGGGGGAACTTTTGTGTTTCCGATATTTTCCGCTATGTGTCCGCAATATGGTGGTCGGTAAGATAAGTGTCGCTAGTGTCGGTAATAAGAACAAGAAAACTTTTCTTGCATAATGTTCCTACTTCGGCCAAATACACAGTTAAAAATTCTGGTGTATTTTTTATACCAACTGATGGTGTAAAGCTCATGCATACATTTTTTAGTATGAATGTATACAAAAGCGATGTATAAATTTTGTTTAAATGAATTTTTATTAAATTTATCCGAGGTTTGTATTAAAATATTGAATTCGAGATTTTTGTATAAAAATTGTCCGAAGCTGTTACAAAATTAATCCAAAAATACTAATGAAAATTATGCAGCATTTATATGAATCTTTTATGAGAGAACGTGTTATTGATTTTATACTATAAATTACAACTTGCATACCAATCTAGAATTTATTTAATAATATTGAACTGATAAAAAATGTTTATACCAAAGTGAGGTAAAGTTTATCCTAAGATTGTACATTTCTAAAAAATGTCATTGCATTCGCATTTGGTAAGGTGGACTCCGTACGTCGCTGTGGCGCACTTGGTTGAGTGATCATCGTAAAGTGCATGCTAGTAATCTTGAGGTGCGGAGATCGAATCTCGGCGTGGTCAGAAATTTCTGTATGTGCGGATAGGAAATATACGAGTATAGTGCCTGCAGCAGTATGTCCCAGAAGGGGTTTTCTGCAGGCATACATTATCCTTCCGATGAAAATAAATGTCGTTTTTTTTTTTAATTTTGAATAATTTTTTTTTATAGTTTTTATCATATACCTGGATAAATACTATTTACACCTTATTCGGATTATTTTTATATTGGTAGCTTATAAAAATATTTTATACGCGATTTGCATGAACTGTATAGCTTCAACTGATAACTTCGATTAATAAAGAAGCTTGGTATAATTTTTATACAGAAAGTCTATGGAACTATATGTATACCAAAATTTATAAAGTTTATACCATTTTTTTTAACCGTGTAGCCGAAAATTCAAAGTTTGTCAGTGGCGGGTTTACGACTAGGCTACTCGTCTTGACACAATGAATTGATCGATGAATTGATTCCCAGACGAAAGTGGCAGTGATCAGTTGATCATACGCTACGGAAAGGTCATGCTCACATCATTTAGCACACATCATGCACAATTTTGTAGAAATAAATTGATTTTTTATGACAACAAATATAAAAAAAAGAAATGAAATTCATGATACTAACCGTATAGCAAAAGAAATCATCATAATTGGACATACTAGAACTTCCTATAAGTACTCCGAGACCACAAACAGTTGGAAAACTTAATTATTGTGTTCTCAACATCTCTTGTTTCAAATGAAGTTCTTCTTATTTTCGTTAGTCCTAGTCACGTATTTCACCATAAATTCAGCACGTCAAGGAAGAATCATTCGTGGCGATGAAGCCAGTCCTCATCAATTTCCATATCAGGTTGCACTATCAACGGACGGTGGTGGAAGTTATTGTGGAGGATCGTTGATATCAAATTTATTTGTACTGACGGCAGCCCATTGCCTGGCAGGGTATTTTAACAATTTAGTTTATTTATTAAATGTTTGATCATAATTTTATTGTGTGTTTTTTTCAGTAAAAATTCAGTAAGAGTAATCCTAGGTGCTCACAATCGTAATCAACGTACCGCAGCTCAAACCGAACAGCTCATAACAAATCCGAATAATGTTAAAATTCACGAGAACTTCAATCCACAGAGTTTGGCTAACGACATAGCGCTAATTAAAATGAATGGACCAGTTCCCTTCAATCGTAAGTAATTTATATTAAAATTAGAGTTGATTAGTTGAATACTGGTATATAAATCTTTTGCAGAATTTATCTCACCCGTGCTCATACCGCAACCGCGTGATGCCAATTTGAATTTCGTGGGGACAAGAGCTGTAGTATCTGGTTGGGGACAAGTTCAGAATCGTAAGTTAAGTTCCTCCTATAATGTCCAGATCCTATTAAAGCTGTTCGTATTTTTAAACTGACATTTTTAACTGCACAGTTAAATTAAACTGGACAATATTGGACTCCTAACATAAAACTAAATGTTTGTAGTCACATCAAGGCCCCAGTATTCACTCAAATTAACACAAATATTATTGCTTGTCTTCTTTTTAGGTCAGCTAGTAACCACTCCCATCTTACGATACGCCGCCGATCAAACTGTTATCACGAACAACGAATGTCATAGATATTTTACCAAACCGCCCGTGCATGTACGACCAACAAATATTTGTACATTCAATAGAGGAGGTGAAAGAACGTGTCGGGGTGATTCCGGTGGACCATTGGTTGCTCGAGACTCCATGGGTAAAAATGTGTTAATTGGAATTGTATCCTTTGGACAAATTGACTGTTCGACCGGATCACCGTCTGTTTTTACGCGTGTTACTTCTTACTTGAAGTGGATCTATGACAATACGGATGTACCATTGAGACAATAGAGGTCAGTGGGTAAGATATAAGAATTAAGTATCACTGATTGGGATAATAAATTAATTTGGTAGTTCTGTTATGTTTTCCTTCGCGTCAGTTCTTGGTTGGATAAAGCGCATTACATTTTTTTTATGCTGCCCATTCAAAAAAAAAATTGTGCTGCCTTCGTCCGCTATAATGCTGCTTTGGTTCTAATTTACAAAATAAGTTTCGTAAGGAAGTTCTCTTCAGACGTAGACAGGTTTGAGTCTCTGTTACTCAAACGCTAGAAGGACTCTGATTCACAATAATCACACTCAAAAGAGGCTCAATTCTTCAAAATCAAAGACCGCAGAAATATAAAATGAGAAGTCCGAGCGTTATTACTCTTAGTTTCTCATTCTCAGTTTTGCAATACCAGAGTCTCTACATGTAAGTATAGTCTAGGGCTGGGGTGTCCCACTTAACTATTACGCGCGCCACATTGATAGTTTGAAAAACGATGGCAGGCCAAGCATTTTTATGAAGGAGCAGACATGTTTTCATGCCTGTTTGCAATGCAAAGAAATTTGTTTGATTGATTAATTTCAAATTATTGAAAAAAAAAAATTTTTTAATTGAGGTGATTGTCAATTTGACGCTATTTTTTCTCACCGGCGTTTTTGGCGGGAGTCGGGTGACAGCTATCCCTGAGGGCGGAGAAAAGAGACTTGCGGAATGTAAAACGAAATAGTTTTTGTTGGAGAATATGATAAAGGATTAAGGATCTATTTTCAAAATAAGATTTAGAATTTTAGCAAAACATGAAAGGCAAACATCATAAATGTCGTCTCGACGTGAAGAAGCTTCGTGGGGAGGGATTTAAAAAAAATAGTTCCACCATTTACAATTTTTTCACACTCCACCCTCCTTAAAAAACTACCCCTAAGTGAGTTTTTCCCATATAACGAGTTTTTTTGTGTTCAAAACTTGAATTCTAAGAACTATCTAAGCACAAAGTGTATCCAGTAAATCAGGGCGGACACTGATTGATTTCGGTAATTCTTCCTTTTTGACGCTAGTAGCTAAATGTCAAGTTCAAGTTCCTTTATTTCCATCTGCAATGAAATTAAGGTCAAAAGGAAATTGCATTTGAACATTTGGGTTCTCATTTTTTCCCATTATTATCCAATTTACAAAGGTAATGGACCATACATATATCAATTTTAAGGGTAGATTTTCAAGATTCGCTGATTTTATGAAAAATTTGGGAAGGAGTCGTGGCGCCAAAAAAGTTTACAACAATTACATGGTCTCATCACAAGTTAGCATTGATCTGTCATTAGTGGAAAACCCTACATAAGAAGCACTCCCCCCAAAACATGTAAATGGTATACAAACTTGAATTCAGGAATGAGATGTTTTTACAGCCAAAAGTCAACGTATTTTCAAAAATGTTTTGGTGATACTGCATTCTTCACATATAGTCCAGTACAATTGGTTCAAAATAGCCCCAAACCTAAACATCCAAAAAAAAAAGAAATTTTTGATGCCAAATTGTTGAATACACTGCCTAATATACGCAGTAAAAAGTTACACTAGTTTGCGCCATCGGTTAAGGGGGGAGGGGGTGGCAAAGGAGTAAAAATTTAGTTTCTTGCAAATATCTGGAAAACTATGAGTCTGACGTTAAAATGTGCTGAGGACAAAACAAATTATATAAAATTACCTTTGTAACGATATGTAACACTCTAGACATTTTCTCAGAAAATTATACCCTGGACCCAAAAGTATTATAGTGAATTTACATTTTTTGAGTTTTACATTTCGCACTGTAACTCTTGATAGAATAGACCTTCGGTCATAATAATATTGCTATTAAAATTTATTTAGTTTCTACCAAAAATTGGAATGCTCTGACCATTGACTCCCCGCTCACTCGTCCTAACATTTTTTAAAAAGGCATGCCTGTAGCTTCTTTTTAAATTGAGCCAGGCAGATAAAATTTGGTGGGGTGCCTAGTCTAAGCTCCAATATGCTTCCTCCCAAAAATTATTACCATCCAATCAAAACGAAGGGTACCCCCCACCAAATTGAACCAAATTTCTAACAAATTTCACATTTTTTCACTTCTAAATTCTATCTAAAATAGAAAAAAAAAGTTATCACGTAGAACGTTCTTATAACAGTTAACTGTAGTCTTTTGAATGTATACCCAAAAATTTGTACCAAAGCGTGCCTTACAAGTACGAAAAATCGGGTTTGACGGTTGCTAGTACACGTTACTCGAAATATTCGCAAATAGCCTTAGAACTGGTATCACTGACCTTCAAACCCAATTTTTTAATACTTGTAGCGTACGCGTTCAAAGAGATAATTTTGATTTTTTATTTTACATAGAATTTAGAAGTGAAAAAATGTGAAATTTGTTAGAATTTTCGTTCATTTTGTACCCTTAGTTTTCATCGGATGGTAATAATTTTTGATGGTGAGCATAATGGAGCTTAGACTAGGCACCCGACCAAATTTTATCTGCCTGGCTCAATTTAAAAAGAAGCTACAGGCATCCATTTTTGAAAAATGATAGGAGGAGAGAGGGGGGCGTCAATGGTCGGAGCACTCCAATTTTTGATACAAATCAAATAAAATTTTGTTGTCATTATATGCACAAGATCTTATGGCGGTAGGTCTATTCTATCAAGAGTTACAGTGCGAAATGTAAATTCACTATAATACTTTTGGGTCTAAGGTATAATTTTCTGCGAAATTTTCTAGAGTGTTATTAATTATTACAAAGGAAATTTTATGTAGTTTGTTTCGTCCTCAGAGCATTTCCAGATCAGACTCATAGTTTTCCAGATATTTGTAAAAAACTGAATTTTCACCCCTTTGCCACCCCCTCCCTCCTTAACCCATGGCGTAAATTAGTGTAACTTTTTACTGCGTATATTGAGCAGTGTATTCAACAAATTGGCATCAAAAATTTCTTTTTGTTTTGGATGTTTGGGTTTTGAGCTATCTGTACTAGACTAATAAGCTCCATAGAAATTTTTAACATAACATAACATACATTCTCGTTAAACTTTCCATGTAAAACGACTGTTTTACTCCCAGGCCTAGTAACGGAGGGCGGCAATTTAACTAATGCCCAGGAGCACCGTAGAGGATAAATCCGGCCGTGCAGTAAATCGCGGCAAGGGTTGATTAAGTCGCACTTTCAAAATTCGTTGCAATTTGTCGCGCTCCTTTTACTCCTAAAAAACCCGAAGACATGATTCATTTCCATAAAAAGTATATACCTTAGAAACTCAAATTTGACGAAACTTCCTAAAACAAGGGGCTTAAAAGAAGGATATTTTCACTTTAAATAAATTTGTTGCGCCACTCCTCCCCTCAAAAACTACCATCATATCAGCGTTAACCTTTAAAACACTATTTTTAAGAATCGCCCGAATACTAAATGTGGTAGTGCTAACTTCACAGGGGTAGTTTTCTTCTGTGGTAAACTCAACATCTCTGAATCTTACCGTCTGGTCTCCCTGATCATGCCAGCATTTGCCAGGCTGAATAGTTTTCAATCAACGTTGGGATGTGCGCTTTTTGGCCGCCTATCACTTTGGCTGCCTAACGGTGTAGGTAAACCAACATTACCAAATTGTCATTTGTACCGCGCCGGCGGTCATTTGATAGCTTTTTATATACGCCGCATGGCTGCCGGATTCTATTCGGCGGGTTTATTTCCCAAGCCTATTGCCAACCGGCGCGCGCAGCGGTCAATTTAGAGGTAAAATATTTAAGCCACAGATTGATCGGCGTGAGAGGAATACGTAGCCATCCTGCTTCGGCACATTCGTAATGGTAACCTTACAAATTGCTCATTGCGCATGACCAACGAAATTAAATCCGGCGTATAAATGATAACCATTGACATATCAGCGGCTGTTAGTAGAATACTGGATTTGATCGCCGGCGGTCAGGTGGCAGCCAAAGTCCTAGAGGATGCGTCCGAGGCGAAAATCTCTCTAAATGGCTCTAGGTGCGTCTCTACACTCGAATTTATATTTCCTGTAACCTCCATTCTTTAGGTAGCTTAACGGAGTTATGTTGTCTAAAAACGGTTCTTTTCGTGCTACTTGGGCTCTTGGCATGTCTCGCCTTTAGCCACCACTTTTACCAACCTACCAGCCTAGTATACGGGTGATTCTTAAAACTCGAGTTTGCTGATATGAGGCCCACATTCACTTGAGGGTAGTTTTTAAGGGGAGGAGGGGAGCGAAAAATTTTATGAAAATGGAAATATCCTTTTAAGCCCCTGCGACAATTTATTGGATAAATTTAGACTTCCGTTCCGTAGTTCCGTAAAATTTTGAGATTTTAAGGTAAATACTTTTTATGGGGATGAATCATATTTGGGGTGTTTTTTTAAGGGGTAAAAGGAGCGCGACAATTTTTTTTTAAGTGTGGATATGTTAATCAACCATTGCGGAAATTTACTGAGTATACTTTTTGCTTGGGTAGTTTTTAGAGTTCGGGATTTAAAAAAAAACGAGTTCTAATCGTGCGAATAGCACGATGAGTGTATACCCTATACCCATGTACAGACCTAGAAGGCACGCAAAACCCAAAATATTCAATTTCATATTTTTTGTGGGGAGGGAGAGTTAGATGGGTCGGACCTGACACATCTTTATTACCTTGTCAAGGATCCAACGGCTACCATTTGATAATAATTTGAAGTTTTTCGTGACATTCTATTAAAAGATATGGCTGAATATAACTTTGTAGGGGAAGTAGGGGTAGGGGTAGTTGGGCTTACTCCACTTTCCATCAACTCAAAGTATATGTCAGAATGAGACATTGATCAAAATTTCAAGTCGATAGCGATATTCTACCGAAAGTTATGGCCGAATTAAAATATCAAGGAGGGGTAGTTTGTATGGGAGGTAGGGGAACCCGTGTTCCGATTTGGCCTATTTTCAATACGGTCCAAGATTTTAGCAAACAAACATTTGACCAAAATTTCAAACCGCTAGCTTCATTATTTCGGGAGTTATTTTGCTAACAGACAGACACACGGGCAGACAGACAGACAGACAGACAGACATGGCTTATTCGATTCAGGGACCGACCCTGATCATTTATATACCGACTAATATCAGAAATATTCTAGCTGGCGCTAAGCGTGGCCTGTTCAGGATCTACCACTTGAGAATCGGTGTTGACTACATCTGGGAAGTAGTTAAGGTCACAGAATTTTGGCACTGCTGTGAGGAAAAATCCAAATAGGATCCCGCATTCGTTTTTTTGCTAGAATGAGGTTGTTGATCTTGACCAGAAAAAAGAGCTAGGATAACTGTACTTTTCATAAATTAACATGTCAATTAAGGATACATTTAATCCCAATAAAAAATGCACCATGCTCCATCCGAATTGAGTGTTATTGTAAGATATGGAATGTTTCCATTGATATTTTAAATGGTTTAATTTAGTTATCATTCTTCCAGTTAAATTATGTACTATGAAATCGAATTTCAGCGTAAAAAACTAAAAAGCTTCTGTGTTTTTACAGACCTATTTGAAATTTTAAAGAACACTCCACTTAATATAGTAGTTCCGTTGAAAAGTTTAAGCGAAAATCACAGCCAAAACATGTGGTTATTTTCTAATAACATAGCATTGAAATATATTGTAGTCCTTGTTACCAGTGTCCTTGAGGCAGTAGCTTTAGACTTTGGAATTATCGGTGGTCACGAGGCGGAGCCCCATTCTATGCCATACCAAGTTGCACTTTTAGAGCCGGTGCCACTTTGTGGAGGAGCGCTAATATCGGCCACTTTCATATTAACGGCCGCGCATTGTTTGAGAAAGTAAGCACACCTTTCCTAGTTTTTGATTAAAGGTGGATTCATGTCCCTTCAGTCTACGTCATTTCCCTTATAAATGTAATAATTGAAAATGTGTCAATTTGTATAGAAATAGACTCTGACTGTGGCTGACGACTGAAATGTTTCAAAAGGACAAATGAAACAAATTCTGATAAGTTGCACAAAATCAATAATAAGGTTTGTTTTTGTTTTCACAGCCGTACGTATATTGATGTCAAGCTAGGTGCGCACAATATGATGATCGACTCCGGCTGTGAAGTTGATCAGGAAGTCGATGAAGAAAATTTCATAATTCATCCTGATTTTAACAGCAATGATGGTTCACCGAAAAATGACATAGCACTGCTACGATTGGACCAACCGGTGCAATTTAATCGTACTATAAACAATACAAGAAGGATCATATTATTGATTTGCTATAAAAACAAAGTAAATTTCTTTTGCAGGCTGTGTCCAGCCGATTGATTTGCCCCGAAGAAGGGATAGAGATATGCTGTATGTAGGAGAAATAGCTAGAGCAAGTGGATGGGGTGATATTAATGGTAGTTTGTTAAAATATTCAAAAGTCTCACATAAATTTCGAGGCATAATTGAATGGGTTTAAGTTCTAGTTTTCGTGTAAACTGTTAATAATTTTATTTCATTAAATTTAATTAGAAAAAAATATCCCTATTTCTCCCTGTAGATGCTGGTGCAAAACCGAACGTTCTCCGTTATGTGGACCTAACCGTTACCGATCAAAACGTGTGTCGAATGACTTTTGATAACTTGAATGCATCTCAACTATGCACATCAGGTGTAAATGTCGTTGGAGTGTGTAATGGTGATTCAGGAGGTCCTCTTGCTTATGAAGAGGCTCACGGTACAAGAATATTGATTGGCATTGCAAGTATCGCCTACGATAGATGTGAGGCGGGAAGACCATCGATTTTTAGTAGAATTACATCATTTCTGGATTGGATTGCTGAAAATAGTGATGTTCATATTAGACCATAAGAATTATGTCTTACTGGAATTGCGGTTAGTTTTCGCTGAAATTTGACAATTATTATTATGGGAAAAAAAAACTTTGTTTGGTATCATCTTTAAGTCTGGTGCATATCGCAATGTGGTTATGGACTATGCACATGATTCATGCTCGAAGTCTTCTAGATATTGTAACAAATAATCTTGTGAACTCATTTTCCTTTCCTTTCCAACGCGCTTGCGAAGGAGACAGAGGATGCGGCTTTCCGCGGTGACAGTGGAACACTCTTCAAACTTATAAAGCCATTAACCCTGGAATACTAACATGACCGGTTAGGGCGTTATTACTAACAACACGTAATTTTGACGTGTTCATATTCTCCTACAGTCGCTTTCCCAGTTTACATATTTTACCGAGCTTATCATTTTTCAGTGCCACAGACAAAAATTATTTGACCAAAATATGCCCTCGGAAAATGCACTTATATTACTTACAAGACGTAGAAATTACATGCTATTTTCTATTGGTATTACTATTTACACGTCAAATAGGTAGTAGCACCTAGAAGATTGCTAAGCTTACCGCCATAGACCACGAATAGGATGCTGCCACTCACATGGACATACAACAACTAACTGAGGAAAGCACTGCTGCAGTGAGTAGTCAACCAGCCTCGTGGAACAGGCTTCGGTCACATTATAATGTGACCGAACACGTCAATTTTACGTATTGTTAGTAATTTAGGGTTAACTGTCAAATCTTTACTAGCGGAACATCCCGTGAAAGATAAGGAAGGTGTTCTGCTCGTTACCGAAGAACAACAGCTGCAAAGATGGAGATAAAACTTTTTAGAGGTCCTGAATAACACTTTCGGCCCTGCAAGTGTATCTTCGTTGCCAGCAGAAGACGTCCCTCAAATAGACGGCATTAGTTTCGGTCCATCATCCAAAAAAGAACTAACGGACGCTATCAAATCAATGGACGCCGGAAAAGCCCCGGGGATTGATGAAATTCCGTCTGAATTCTTAAAAGCGGATATTAACGCTACAGATATTCTTCTTCCCTTAATCCAAGAGTGTTGGGAAGCTGAAACCTTTCCCAGTGAGTGCAAAAGGGCCTAATTATTAGGATTCCGACCTATTCTCTCCCTTATTGCCATTAGTGATCTACTCGGCTCCGCACTTCAATTACATCGTAACAAAGGTATCAGATGAAAATTGTTTGATCACCTTCAACATCTTGACTACGCTGACGATTTGGGTCCTTTCTGGCTAAACAACAATATTTCCAGACGCACCAAACTACGAGTCTTCAATTCCAATGTAAAATCCGTGCTGCTATATGGCTGTTCAACCTGAAAGGTGACTAAAGAGATTACTGATAAGTTGCAAACTTTTGTAAATCACTGTCTACGGCGCATCCCACATATTCGTTGGCCGGAAATCATTTCGAACGAGGATCTCGTCACTATAACTGACCAAGAAAGGATTTATGTTCTTCGATCAAATGACTTAAGTGGCAATGGATAGGTCACACCTTCCGAAGAGGACCCAATAAAGTCGCAAAAAAGTCCCTAAACTGGAATCCACAGGATTCCGGAGCAAGACGCGCGCCGTGTGGGACGGCCAAGGAACACATGGAGACGGAGAGGATCGGTATCTAACGAAGCGAAAACGCTTAATCTTACATGGTCGGAGCTAGCGCCGTTGGCGCAAAACAGAACCAGGTCGAGAGTAGGCATTGTTAATGCCCTATGCCCCACAAGGGGTTGACAGGAACTAAAGAAATTTTCTTTAAGTCGTTTTATTACTTCAAAAGCTGTCCCGGCTGTTATGAAGTTAGCAATGAATTATAATTAAGTTACGATTATGTTTTGTAAGCGACTGTAAGAGGATGACAGATGTCACCGGGCGGAAGCATCACGACGGTCACTGCAGTTGGCATGGAGAACACGGCGCTGTATCAATAAACTACATTTGTGAAAACATATAACATCCAGTTTCAATTTACAGCAACATAACACCGGCGAACTTCGTATCGCCCCACCTTTTAGAAGTTATCAATTTGCGGGTGGGATAGAACTGAACTGAACTCCGGGAATGTGCTAACCCTTTCATTCCCAAATTAAATTCCTTCGAGCAAAAAATTAATATTGTTATTATTTCGTCTTTATTTGTATCTTAAAATACATTTTCAATTAAAAAAAGGAAAAAACATACGGGTTTGGAAAATAATAGTATGTAAACTGCAGTTTACATTGGGATTGAATGGAAACTTTTTCAAATACAAATAGTTGACGGTTATATGACTAATTATTTTGTATTACGGAAACGATGAAAGAAATTTCCTCGATGAGTAAGACTAAGCTCCCACCCATTTACTGCAACTATGTTTAGAAAACAATAGTGTAAAATCCGGCCGATCTGGACTTCAAAATCCGGATTATTTGTTTGATAATCCGGATTTAGGGTCATTTACCAGTAAAGTTCAAAATTAAATTAGAGTTTTTAAATTAAATTAAATTGATAAAAACTGGCAAAACTATAAGTTTCTCTGATCGAATCTACTGGTGCTAAATTTATTAAATTTAGTTAGAAGTTTAGCATAAAATGATATATTATAGACGAGTCTTGAGTCTTTATCGGTGCATTTTGGAAATCCGGACAGTTCCATAATCCGGCCTTCGGTTCCAATCAATCCGGAATGTACCCCAATAGGTTGAAATCGCCCAATTTTCACCATCTGAAAGCTTTTATGCTACTTTTTTCCGCCTAGTTCATCTTTTTCATATCGGATTCATTCCAATCCCGGCAACAATATCATTCCATAAATGCCTAATGTAAACCACAGTTTACATAGAATTCAACGTCCCCCAATGCCACCCTATTAAATTTCTGTCACTGAAAATTGTGGTAAATGAGTCTTTTGTTGTTGGCAAAACCCGCTATATTTTTTTCACGGATGGATTTTGCACCTAGAATTATGTAGGAGGGGAGCAATTCACCACTTGTCACAATGGACGAAAACACCCTGACGGCCTTAATTCTAAATGCGTTCCTAAAAATTTCTATCCATATGCATTAATTAAATGTTTACTATTCGAATGTTGTTATATTAGTATAGTGACTTTAGCTCTAGCCCTTTGAGGACCATACATTTTTGGCCGGAGCGATTTTGTTTTTTGTTTTATTTTTGTGATCACTAGGTCAATAGTAGTTATGTCACTAAAAATTGTGCCCCTAGCCTCCCATTTTACCCCTCATTTCGCATGGTAAACATATTTGCCTGAGGGTTGAAAGGGAATTTATCACCTAAAACCGACTGAACATAATAACGGCATTGTGACGTGTAATTCATGTATTTTAGGAGTAAAGATCCTAATTGAGAACAATTAATGTTAGGTGTGGTAAATACTGAAGCAATCTCGAGATGTTGTGGAGCAAAAGGACACATTATGTTGGGTACAAAGTACATCTGTGCAGTCATTTTCATCCATAAAAGTACCACAAGCACAAACTTTGAAAATCTATCGGTTTCCTATTTTATGAAGAGTTATCTCCTGAAAAGTCCAGTCCTCATCATCTCTGGAAAAGGGTGGACTCGTGGTCTACCAAAGTAGATGTGTTCCTCCGGCAAACCGGCTCGATATTTAGTGCGGATTTTAGTAAGATAGCTATAGGTTACGGTAGAGTATTGTAAATGCTTACGTAATTCGAAAAATATCCAAGAGCAAACTTGCCTTTTTGTATGTAGTAGCTGACAGCAAACAGGCACATTACGTATATTTTGCTAAATTATGCAGCGACAAATCGCGCCCGTTTTAGTTTAATTGTATCAGTCGGTTAGATGAAGATATTATGTCCCTTGCATTTTTCTTTATGTCGATGTCAAGGCTTTAGCTAGTTTCAGACACATAGAGGCGCCAAATTGCTTTGGGAGAGTAAATAAAGCTGGGCTTCTTTTTGAAACTGTCTATATTAGGAGTAGATTAGGCGTTTTGGAGATACAGCGGATTTTGCTAAGTCAATGACAATTTTTAGACTTAGCCTTGATTTGTCAAATATTATTTCCAGAATATACCACATGTAGTAATATAATTTGACAACGTTTTCTTCGCCATAATCACTAGATATGTAAAGCAGTAGTTTCTATATTTCGTTTGGATCCTGAAAATAAACAGCTGTCGTGAGGTAGAAGGTTTTTACATTTATGAACGCTATATACCGCAAATTATTTGAGCTTTCAGATTTGTAAAATTTTAAATTTACCCCATTCCAAATTCGATAAACTCACCACAATTAAGTGCAAGTGCGAAAACCTTCTTACACTATTCATTTTCGCGACTCTAACTCTAAATGTTGCAAATGTAATAAAAAAAGACAAAGTGCGTTTTGTTCCGTTTCAGACCATAGGCAAATATATTTGCCCAACTTATTTTAGGCCTGTACGAGTTCACTGAACTTCGAAAAACCTGGAACGTTGCAATTTTACAAAGAGAAGGGATAGACCAAATGCACTGTTTGAGGCTCATCCATTTTTTCGATTTTACCGTTACATTACAGCCCCTTGAACTGTGACAACTTTTTACTAAACATTGAGGGCCCCTGGGGGGCAAAGCGGGTCAGATAGGAAATTATACCCATAATAATGTTGTTGCCCCAACTCTCATTTATGAATTTCTTTCCGAGTATTTTGTTATATTTTTAACGTGAACAATTTTAAATGTCAAAAACCTCCGGGCAAACATATTTGCCTATAGTCGTCAAAGGGCTAGACCCAAACATTCAAAAAAAGAGCCGACTTTTGATGCCAAATTGTTCTATGGCCTGACCGCATTACGCAGTAAAAAGTTAGACTTTTTTGCGCGTCACATTTGGGGGGAGGCGGTGGCAAAGGGGTGAAATTATGATTTTTCGCCAATATCTTGTTAACTGTAATATTTACAGCAAAATGTTCTGAGGACGATTTAAACTACACAAAATTTTCTTTCTAATGATATATTATATCATATACCTTCTCTTGGCAGATTATATACTAGACCTTAAAACATTTAGTGTAATTTAGATTTTTTGATAATTACATTTGGCGCTCTAGCTCCTGAAGTAATTTAATTGGAGCAATGGTAATTGGGATAACTATTCCTAACAATATATAGCTGTCCCACACGGAGACTCAGGCTGCCCCGACAAAGCATTCCCCTATACCCCCTATTAACATTTAAGAAAAAGACATGCCTGTAACTTTTCGCCGAATCACAGCAGACGGGAAAAATTTTGGTGAACGTTAAGGCTAAGTCCCATTAGACCCTCCACCAAATATTACTTCGATCTGATTAAAACAAAGGGTACCTTCCATACAAAATGAACGGAAAATTGCCTACGAGCAAAACTTTAATTTTGATTGACTTGTCCCCTTATTTCTTAATAAACTAGTGGCATTGAATTTGAATAATTTGTATGGGAGGTACCCTTCGTTTTAATCCGAAAACAGAAGAAATTACCAGACTTGCTTAGTTTTTTTTCACCTGACCAATTTTCTAGAATTGCTATTGCCATTCAGTTATCGCGGGTGTAAGTCCTTCAGTGAGGGAAACTTACACTTAGTTAGTCAATTTCTAAGATGCGCCATGACCCAAGAGTTATTCTGTGGTTACGATTGGAAATCATTCAGGTTAGAGAACTGATGTAATTGACTGAAATCCGTATTTTCGGTTTAAGATCTGGCGTTCCGTTCAAGAGATATATGCAAAATTAGAATTTTCTGAAACTGGAGAATATAAGCTGCCTCCATAATTGTACTCTTGGCCAATTTTCCAGATGTGTCTCCTACCGAGTTTAGAACTTAATCAAATGTACAGAAATGATCCGTCAAAAGGAGGAGAAAATGAGCTGCCTTAACACTTTTTTTTTCTTGGTCAATTTTCAATATTTCAATAGCAATGGGGGGGGGGGGGGGGTTCTCGTGGTGAATGGGAAACGAATTATTGAAATCCAGGGTATAGATATAGACGAATTGGGGGAAAGTAGTGTACGCAAATAATTTCCCAGATGAGTCAAATGCTATTGGGTTATTGCGGGCGTAAGCCATTGGGAGGGGTTCCTGAAATTCGTTCCTGTAATATAGGCAATTGGACCGTGGAATCAGTTTAATTTTCTCAAATACGCGGTAATCCGATCAAGAAATATAGGCAAACGTTGGGCAATTAACTGCCTTCATATTTTTATATTGTTCAATTTTTCCAGATGTTTCATAAGCTATCCTGATATTTAGGGTGGTTATGGATTCCTGTAAGGAAAAGTTAATATTACTTACAGCAATTCCACTATTCAATTACCAATCTGGTGGGACAAATACACTAAACTGCACTCATTGTGAATTTTCCACATGCTTGAATGCTTATTTTGCTATTTAAGGCAGATTCCAATCATGTGTCGAAAATTCATTAACAGTACGCTATTCCATCAAATAGAGATCGCCAAAAAAATAGGAATCCAGCTGATTTCAAAATTTTGTTCACTATACAATTTTTAGTATGTTTCAAATTATTGAAATCAAAGAATATTGAATATTTCATGATGAAGAGAAAAAGAGCTTTGCCAAAATTTTACTTATTTGGTTATCCGTTCAGGAGTGCTAATTTCAGTGGGAAAAAGGTCTGCCTTGAAAATACCATCATAGTCAATTGCTTCTTCGATCAAAAGATATAGACCAAAGCTCAGAGAAATAAACTGCCTTCACAACTTTTTCCTGTCAATTGTTTCAGGATCTATTCGGGGTTATTGAAGAAGTGTGGGGAGGGAGCTGGAGAGTAGGTGGAGATACTTTAGAGTACGCTAATTCGATCAACAATATAGTACAAAAGATAGAGAAAATATACTGTCTTCGCAATTTTCTCCAGGTCAATGTTGCAGATGTTTCAATGTATTATGCTGTTAAGCGTGGAAGTCACTCAGCTGCTGATAAAGGCGGAAAATATTCAGGCGAGAGTTGGAAAATCAACTAATCAAAAGTATGGTAAAATGCTGCCTCTATAAATACTCATGGTAAATTTTCCGCATGTTTCAATAGTTTGGCAGTTCGCGTGAAAATTAATCTGAAGAGTCAAATTTACTAAAATACACTGTTTCGTTCAAGATTTGCGAGCAAAAGTATGTGAGGAAGACCTGTCTTCATAATTTTCATTATTGTGAATTTCACGGATGTTTCAAAAGTTATTCTACTATCCGGAATAGAGATCAACCCGGTGAGGCTTAGGCTGCTGAAGTCCAATTATCTGTTCAGAAGATAAAAACAAAAGTATGTATGTGAAAAATAACAATTTCCAAAATTTTGCTAATTGTAATTTTTTGAATGTTTCAATGGATAATTTATTCAACTATGGGCAGCCATCTACCCTCTACTAGGTTAAGACCAATGATGTAGGTTAAACACTACTGAAATTCGATAATTCGTATAAGAAATGCTGGGGTAACTTTATGAAAAACAATTGTCTGCATAATTATGCTCATTGTGAATTTTTTCCGAAGTTATTAATACTTATTCTGCTATTCGGGGTGGAGACCACTTCAATAGGGAAAATTTGCTAAAACACTTTCAAATAATGCAGACAAAAGGATGCGAAAAGGATTTCTTTGTGAACTGTTCCGAGGCGGGGCAATTAAAAAAAATCGTAAAATTATTAACCCTTTAACGCACGCAGTTCCTACGGTAACATGAAAGAAATAAATAGCTATAATCGTATTTGGCAAGGAGACAAACACGATGGAGCGAATTTCCTAATCCGTTCAAAGTGGCCAAGTGATCGGAAAAAAGCTGCCTGCAAAATTTTACTTATTCGTTCGTATTTCAAGTGAAAAAAAATTAAAGCTTACAAAAAATACCCTAATCCGTAAGAAAAGTGACCAAAAAGGGTCGTTTTGAATTTTATGCAAATTTTATTCTGGTATTTTGGTGTGGTGCCCAATATTGTCGGCCAAATTTATTCAAATTAACTTATTCGTTAAGGAGATATAGGCAGAAAGTGCAAAATAGCTGTCTTCAAAATTTGCTCATTTTAAATTTTTTGCAAGTGTACGTAGCTATTAGGTAGAGAAAAACTCTTGCCTTGAACATTCTTCCATTGTGAATTTTATAAGTCTGTTATTTTGAGTAGAGACCAATGCGGGGCTAAGGAGATATGTAAATGCAATTATGTGAAATCGAACTGTCACACTGCCATCTAGATAGACAGGCCGGATTATAAGCTGATCTGTCAGTGGTCATGCAACACTAGTAGTGCCATGGTTGGTCATGGTCCGCGCTTAGTACTGCCAAAGTACCGCTCAGTACAATCCACAAATTGTCCACAATCCAAATATCAGTGGGTGTCAGCCTGTCATTTCGTGTGACTTGCTATGATATACACATGCCAGTGCGTTGATTTTTGGGATAAATATGGTAAGTACGATGTTGATGTATACTATTTTACCACTTGTACATCAAAAACACATTAAAGCAAACCATAACCTTTGTTTCGTAATTAACGCTCGGCATATTTAAACTTTTGGGTTCAGAAGCACTGGCGGTTGTGGGCTTTACAATTGTCAACTGTCACTGGTCACGAACGCACTTTGTCCACTTGTAGACGAACAAATTTCTGCAGTTCGGCCTGTCTATCTAGATGGCAGTGACTGTCATCATAATTTTGCTCATTGTGAATTTTTCGCATATTTCAATACTTATTGTGGGTGTACAGCGATCTGGTGGAATCAATTAACCTGAAATCCACCAATTCGTTCCAGAAATACAGAAAATATGAGAAAAAGAAAAATCTTTGTAATTTTAATTATAATTTCAATATCAATCAATACTCCCTTAATATCGGGGAGGTGACTAATTCGGCTGAAAAATCTGTTAAAATTCCTTTGAGATGTTCAAAAAATATAGTATATATAGTTGTGAATTTTCTGCATTTTTCAACAGTTTTTATATGCTATTCCGGCCGGAGCCCAATCCGAAGAACACAAATTGAGATGGAAAAAAAAATTGTTTTTGGGTTAAATCACACAAATTTAACTTTGAAGCTATGTAAAAACCAAACCTCTTACCCGATTCTAGTGCAGTTAGTTTTATTATTTAGGCGAATTTTTTTGGCTGTAATAATTATCTTTTTTCGCTATTTTAGCTAGTCTATTTTTGGAAATATTGAGGTTTCAGTCGCGCAAGAAAATTATTTTTTCGTTAAATCTTCAAATGCCTGTAGCAGCTAAAGGGTTAAGAATTAGGAGTATGTTCGTACGACTTTTTTGCTAGAAATCATATGAGGAATCACAATCCGGTGCGTTTTTCGGACACCCTGTATAGATATAGATTTGCTTACCAGGGTTTCTGAATCAATGCCAAACACAAGCTCTCCTTGGCGAACTTGGCCGTTTAAGTGTCCAAGGCTGGTGCGCTTTTATCTAAAAAAACGGATTGTTAAAAATGTATTTTCCATATTTTTCTTACTAACATGCTTACTGTGGAAATTAAATGTTTATAGTTAAATAAAAATTATTCAGTGCTATCAACGCACCACTTGCCCGTAACCTTTCAGATAGGTATCACTTTATTTAAATAGCAAGAGCATTTTATGTCGGAAACTATAAGTCAGTTTCGCTCCCCGTAATAATATGAAAGCAGTTCTTTTGTTAGTCCTTGGCTCCTCTGTCTATTGTGCAGGCTCCTTCAGACCTTACATTATTGGTGGCAATGTTGCCGGACCCCATTCATTTCCCTATCAGGTTTATTTAAAATCATCGAAACCATCAGAGCGCTTTTATTGTGGAGGGTCGTTGATATCGTCGAATTTCGTCCTGACCACCGCTCATTGTTTGAGAGAGTAAAATCCGTTAAATCATGAGTTTTAAAACATTAAATTTAGATAGTAAACATCAACGTGTTTTTTTTTTGTTTTCATCAGTACCCGGGAACTAAAAGTAAAAATTGGTACGAACAATATCAAAGTGAAGGATCCGTGTCAAATCACCAGGGCCGGATTTAGCCTCTATGGCGCCCCTGGGCAGTAACGAATTTGCCGCCCTCCGCCACTACATAACGTAAGCTTGAAGGTATAGCAGTTGTCAGCTCAAAAAGGAAATGTAGGCAAAACGTTAGCGGGCGTGTGTGACAAAATTGAAAATTAAATATTTTTTACCAGTATGCGTATTTTGTTTGCTTGAAAATTTTTTATGTTGCTTCCCAGGGGAGGAATCCAGGTGTGTGTGCACCTCCCAAAATTGTTTTAGGAATGATTGAAACTCCAATGATAACAATGAAAACTGTACAATTCTTCTTACCCCAACAAATGAAATTTCCTATATTAGCATAATATTTAACCAGAAAACGTCATACCGAAAACACCCAAAATTAAGAAAGCTTACGGTAAATTTTGAACACACCTTAACCTAATTTGTTTTCGGTGATAAAGATAACGAAAACGAATTGGGAAAGCATTTACTGATGCTATTCAGCAAAAGTCATTCGGTGCCTAATAATAATAATAAGCAATTGGACTTAACCATAGAGGTGGGCACTACCACCTACGAGGTATATTGTGCCATAGTCCTTTAGTTTAGAAGGTCATTAACCCGTTTGATAAACGCTAGAAGATCCTTCAGAGAGGAGCACCTAATCATACTAGTGCTGAGTAAATCACGCCCAAGGAGTGATTTCCTGGACCTGGCGATCGCCGGGCATTCCAGTAATAAATGAATAGAGGTTTCGTCTTCCTCCAGGCAAACGCGACATTGGGTATCCCTTGATAGACCTATTTTATGAAGGTGGTAGCTGAGCCCAAAGTGCCCCGTAAGAAAGCCTATTAATAGTCTGAGCTCGGTATGCCTCAGGTCCGAGGACCAGTTACCAATTACGCCTCTAGCAGCTTTCCAGCTAATTCCACAGAAGGGCTCAGGACAAATGAGTGTTGAAGATGAGCCCTCTCTTGCTAATTCGTCCGCGTATTCATTTCCTTCAACGCCTCTGTGACCCGGAACCCAATAGATGGAAACAGAGTTACGGCTGGAGAGCCTCTGAAGGATGTCAAAGCACTTGATGACCATTTTCGAGGTAAACTTGTGTGAAGTTAGCGCCTTAATTGCTGCCTGGCTGTCAGTGAAGATGGCGATGTGTGCACCACGGAGACCACGTCCCAGGATCTCCCTGGCACATATTTCGATGGCATGAATTTCGGCTTGGAAGACACTAGGCCATTTGCCCATTGCAACCGAGAACCTGGTATTGGGTCCAAAGACTCCAGCACCTACACCGTGATCGGTCTTAGAGCCATCGGTAAACCAAGTGATGCTTCTAGGATCCATACAAGTGTTGCCATTAGCCCATTCCGCCCGACCTGGGATGTGAAGGGCGAATTTCCTGCCGAAGCGCAGTTCCGTGATCATGTAATCTGAAACCTGGCAGATTTATAGGCCAGGAACTTGCTGTAGGATACGCATGTGTCCCCGATCACTGACACGAGTATCAGCTGATAGGTTGATTTTCAAAGCACTCAATGCTGCAGTTTCCTGTATGAAAATATGCAGTGGCGTCATTCCCCATATATGTAGCTTCAATGGCTAGGGTAGATGTAGTGCATTCGGTGCCCAAAGAGTTCTAGATTTTCCTGATTTCAACTATTTTAAATTATTTTTTATTTTCGGTGGAATTTCCCGTTATTCTCTGAAAAAAATTGCAAATCCGAAAATTTAAGCGTAAAAATTCTTAAAAATTTAGTTAAACCCGATAGAAATTAAAAAAATTGATAGCCAATGCCGCATTTCTAATATCGAGATCTCTCCCGAAACCAAATCCTTGCTTCCCAGCGAATTTGATGTGTATGGACAAATTTAAGAAGTAATTGAACACACGAAAATGTGTGGTTAGATGAGTTACTTGCTTGGAGGCGTTTTGAACTTTCCAAAGGATTGCTATCACCAAAAATATTTCTCATTTTTTTTTCTCAAGTCTGGGGCAATTTTAGAGGCTTGAAAACAGGAGCTGGCAGCTAAGTACTAGCGTTCTTATACATATCATTTAATGTGGCTTCAGGCTTAATGTTTAAAGTGAAGCCAAAGATGATGTATACTCCTACTCTAAATATACTCATGAGCTAAAGGCCGCCACGCCATTCAGAGTGAGTGAGTGTATGCTTCCAGCAAAACTTTTGAGTAGTCCTAATTTTTAGAGGCGGAATCACATTATAATTTGAGTTGAGGTTGCGATTAGGTGCTTTGAATCAAGACGAATATGTACATCTAACTAGAATAAATTAAAAAAGTAAACCATTTTCTACAATTATGTTTGAATTTTCAAAATCCATTTTTCCCATAATTTGAGACCAATGAAAAAATTTAAGAATTTGCCGCCCCTCAAATTCTGCCGCCCCGGGCAGTAGCCCAGGTTGCCCATATGGGAAATCCGGCCCTGCAAATCACTCAAGTTGTCAGTGCCGATAATTTTATCGTTCACGAAGGTTATTCCGAGAAGAGTTCTACAGATGATATAGGACTGTTACAGTTAGAGGAGCCAGTCCAATTCAATGGTAAAATACATAAGGATATGAAAGGAAATTATTTTGTAAGTTACATTGATTTTTGCAGAGTGTATCCAGGCGATACAATTGCCGCGTTTAAGTGATGCTGGAAATGAGTACGTGGGACGATTGGCCGTAGCAAGTGGGTGGGGTCGGATTTATGGTAAACTCAATAGCCGTGTCAGTGCTTCACCTACAGGTTCTAAAAAAATAACTTCCTTTTTTTCGTTTTTTAGACAACAAAACTCATCCTAACGATCTGCGCTTTGTCAATGTACCGGTTATTGAACGAAGCGTATGCCAAACAAAGATAGATTTCGTCGAGGCATCTCATATCTGCACATCAGGTGCTGGCGTTAAGGGAACATGTTTTGGCGATTCAGGCGGTCCACTTGCTCTTTTGGAGGAAAATGGTTCCAAAACATTGATTGGAATTACTTGTTTCAATTACAAAGAGTGTACGAGGGAAAGACCGTCAGTTTTCACACGCGTTAATTCGTTTTTGGATTGGATTGGTCAAAATAGTGATGTGAAAATAAGACCGTAACTAACTGTGAAACAGGAAGTTAAGTACTCAATTTGAGCTAGGGTTGCCATTGTCAGAAACATCTCTTGCCCGGAACAAGAAATAAAATGGCGAAGGGATGTAGGAAAAAAATGTGTCTCTAATTTTCCTAGTTGAGTCTTCTGATACGACAATGTATCACCATAAAACCCTACATCGCCACATAAGGCGTCCTTCACATTATCGCGTAAGTGGATTAACTACAACAACAAAATTGTAACACACTGCGTTGCATAAAGATGTCCACGCCAAAGCGAATATTCAATAGTTAGGTAGCGCCGCGAATATTTACATTCCTGGGGCGTACTGCCGTTATTGTTTCTCATATCTAATCAAATTCCTTGAGGTTTGAGAGCCTATCCATCTACTACTTCCTCTAGTTGTGAATACGCCTCTCTCTCTGGTTCATGTTAACCCCTTGTAAGCATAGGGCATCAACTACGCCTCATTTCTACCTCGTTCAGTTCTGTGCCATCGTCTTTAGGTCTGACAACCTCTTGTCTAATGAAGCAGCCTCGCTATTAACCTATTTCGGTTTCCTTTGGCTGCAACACCATAGTAATACAATCGAAACGTCATTTTAAATTGGAAAAATTAACTTGAGGCATCTTGAAGTCTGTAGGGTTCCAGGAGTCTAAATCTGATTTTGCAAGAAAAAGGTCACAAAAGGACACAAAAGGACAAAAAGGTCACAAATTTATCCTTGACCGAAGATAGGCATGTAAGGTATTAAATCGAAAGGGAAGTTGAGTGTATTACAAATACCTATAGTATTTCTTTCAACTTTAAGGACCTTGGACTTAAGGGCGGAGGTATAAGGGCTTCTATTGTCATAATCTGGAGCCTTTCGAACTACTCCTTCGGCTGGCCTTAACGCTGTGCTCAATCTGCTACCGCTAGATCTATTCGGCCTACAACTGGCTGCTAACACGGCACTACGCTGGCAGCACACACTGTCTACCTGGCCACTGTAGTGTCCTTCAAGCGGAAATTTCTGCAATTATGGAAGCCCTAACCTGGTTGGAAAATCATATAGTCACGATGAGAGATGTTATCATATACACTGACAGTCAGGCGGCAATCCGATCACTCGAATCTGTCCTGACTTCATCCAAAACTGTTGAGTTGCCGCTCAACTCTAAGAGTGATGGGTCAATTTTTCAAAATCGTTCTATGCTGGATACCCAGTCACATTGGATTTGAAGGGAACTGTAATGCGGATCGTCTCGCTCGTAATGCGACTTATATAACCTTAGTCGGCGACCGAAATAAGCTGAAATTCCCTATAACGACTTCTGTAGCAGTTGCGATGACGAAGAAGTGGAAGAAAGTGTACATCATTTTCTCTGTCATTGCCCGGCCCTGGCCGAGAAACGTAGACGTTTTCTTGGTTCAATGTATTTCTACGATGATCTGCCTGCTGTGAGCCCACTTTTGCTCAACAAATATGTTGCCAGCACGGGCTGGTTCTCGGCTTATTTGTTAACTGCAAGGACTTATTTTAGTCTAAGTGCTCTAAGTGTTTGATCACTTAGCGACCCCTATACCTAACCTATCTTTGATGCAGAGCTTTCGCGTAGTTTGGGCAGATTCTAAATTATGACGCGATCAGGCGCACCCGGCCTGTGAAGCCAGAGTCCTTACCACACAACTGTCTAAAGGACAATGGGAAACTATTGGTAGGCATTGTGTGAGATTCTTGAAGTTAGACGAGTAACCGGAGCTAAAAAGTTGTGTACTAGCGTGGAGTAGAGCAGAAACTGTTTTGCTGGCCTGTCAGGAGGAATCGAAAATGGCATAGAGTTAATTCGGCACTGTTAGGGGATGGTAATATTTCCTCCTGAATCGAAGGGGTTTTGGTCGCTCTTGGTTGTTGTAAAGAAGATGCATTATGCATTATGCAAAAAAAAAATGTTCAGCGTCTCTGAGATGAAGAAACCCCGTGTTTGATTATACGCCACTGGGACTTGATAAACTGTTGTTAATTATTACCAGTTTAGGCCTGAACCTATACTGATGTATAGGAAATCCAACTAAATTTGAAATTTAGCAGTATTTTTCCGCTTTCATTTTCAAATAATTTGATAAGTGTTAAAATAGCATACTTCCAATAGTTAACGTATTTAAAAATTTACAAAAATATTTGAACAAAAACCATTTTACGGCCTTAACATTAAATTAGTATTATCGCGGATCCAATTCAAATATGATGTCACGCGAGTAAAAATTGACGGTCCTTCTATCGAGCAATTAACTAATCCAAATGACACAATTCCAATAAGTGTCATTGAGCTGTCTGTCTCTCGAAAAGCCACAGGACTGCCAGAATCGCCACGACATGTTCTTCTATTGTACGTGTTCGAACAGATTTGAAGAGGACTTACAAACGGTCCAAACCACCTTTGACATTCGCGATTTGTAGTGATAATAAGATTAGCATACTGAAGAATGACCGTAGGTCTCCGCTGTCCTGTTAAATAGAATTAAAGTTTATTTGATCATTTAGTTGGAAGACTTCTTGTTAGTTTGACGCTTACTATTTTCAACCAATCCCCATCCAGATACTACAACAGGTGCTCCCACGTAATCCTTTCGAATATCGCTTATTCGCGGCAAATTAATTGATCTGATGTATTCTAAAAAGTTCAAGAGATAACTCACACGGGACAACTCAAGTATTGACGACTCAAAGGCCTGGCAACTGTTGTGTCAAAGTAATCGCCTGACCCTTGGGACGCCAAAACGTATGTATCCCGCGGTGTAACGATACCAAAATGTGAATTAAACTGACTTTAATACAAATCATCTACCATTAAAAACAACTGGTTCATTCAATTCAATTAGTCCTATATCGTTGACCGAAGTGTTCTCGTTGTAGTTTTCGTGAATTTTAAAGTTACTACTAAATACGGTTTGTTCAATATGATTCGGTGATGGTTCAAGACGGTTGTGTGCACCAAGTTCAACCCTAGCGAAGTCCTTACTGTAAAAAATAATCGTTTTAAATCAGCCTCAAGAACAGCTCTAAATCAAACTAAAATAAATATTTGCGCGAGGATAAGGACTTGTTAAGAAAAATCTTACTTTGCCAGACAATGTCCTGCAGTAATTACAAACATGCTGGAGATTAAGGACCCGGCACAATGTGAACGGAGGTTTAGTGTCAGTGCAACCGTATATGGAAATTGACGCACTCTGGAATCTTGACCGCCAATTACCCTTCCCCGTCGTGCCAAGCACGCAGCAAAAGACGTAATCACCAAAAATACTAGAAGCTTCATCTCAGTACTAAAATGCGAACCAAAATAAATATGTTTTCAAACTGTTATGGACACGATTCGCTTGATACGTCCTAATCGATTTTCAATGTTGTAATTTTCATTTTCAAGGTTTCTATTTGGCTGTAATTTTAGTTTTCCATTAAACAATTTTTAGTTCAATCAATATGAGTTCAGTTCAGTAGTCTGGCTGGACTAGCGGTTAGTGCGCGCACCTTCGGTGCACAGGGTCATGAGTTCGAATCTCACCGTGAGCCATGTTGTTTTTCGAACTCACGAGCTTGATCTTGGAAATAGGATGTCACTAACACACTACTGCGGCCTTTTAGTCCAATGTTGGAGGGTATACCTGCATTGAAATTGGTAACGCTTCAGAGTTTCGTTAGGAACAGTTAGGAGGCAAACATACTTAAAGTCCCCACCTCATCCCTTACAAAGGTTTTAAGAAAACATGACGGATGCACAGTTCTAACAAACTCTACACAGAAAAAAATGGTTTAGACTTTTTATCTAAAGTGAAGTAGTTGACTTAAATTTAGATAGTTTTACCAAAGAAATAGCTGATTTCTCTAATCTTCGCAGCTGAAAATACTATTAAATTCGTTCATTTAACCACGCAAGATTAGAAGAAAAAGTTTAGTCAATTCTTCCACAAAAGTTGTTGATTGTACTATTCAAATATAAAATTTAACTATGTACAAACAATCGTTCTTTTTTCTTCAACACAATTTAGCTATCCAACATTTAACAATTTATAGATAATGAATAGCTGTCTTTACAAATGAATTAATTGAATTTGCAAATATAGTAGATGTTTCAACTAATGACGAATAGAAAAATTATCCATATCTTCGTAACTGTTTCAACTACATAGAATCATAAGCTGAAAATCAACGCGAACTTTAGATGAATTCTACTATTTCTTTAGATAACCATTCTAATTTTTTTTCTCTGTGTAGGGGAGCTCAAATCTGTAATTTATAAGAACACTCGCAGAGGTCCTTACTCTGCAAAATTGGCTTTCGAAATGCACACCGCTACGAATTTACAAAGTGCCTTTTTTCCTATGTTACATATTTAGTAAGCTATTCCTGAACAGTACTAGGCATCGTGATATGCCTAGTTTTCTATTTAATTACTAGGCGTCCTTAAGTCAGTGATTACCAAACTGGAGGGCGCGACCCTCTAGGGAGGCGTGCCGATCAGGGAAGGGGGGCGCGAGCACAACTCTAATATTGATGTCATTAAAAAATTATGGTCTGCTTGCCATTAATGAATTATGGTTTTCTTGCGAACTTCTTTCGAAATACACCAGGGGTAATCGGTTCTTCGAAAGCGTTACAAATTAGCAAATATTTTAGCTCGAGAAAAAAATAAAAAAAAATACTTGATATGGCTTATAGGAACCGCATCATCCAGCTATAGACTTTGAATGATTTTTGATAAAAAATATTTCGGATTCTGGTCGCTCCAGTAATATCAATATCAATTTTGCTGCTCGACGTATCACTGAAGCAATGATGATCGCCAAACTCACGACAAAATTCAGTATGCGGAAATCGTGAAATTTAAATAATCCTAAAAATTTCAGTAGTTCTAAAATATGGGCTGCACTAATAAACAAATGTTCAAACAATTTAAATAGTGACGATGGATTCCAAACTTATGTCCACAATTAAAAGCATTTCTTGCCCATGGCAATTTTTTTTTTTCGGTTTTTGGCCAAGATTTTCTGATTTAAGTTAGAATCAATTCTAAGTAAATACTAAAACTCGTCAGAAAGTCGGCTTAGGCAAGCTCAACCCTTAAATGCATAACGTACCATATATGGCACACCCAAGCAGCACAAAATAACCTTGGTTAGATTCACAACCCGATTTTTGGTTATATTTTAGTTTACTAATCAACAATATGGGTTATAGTTACAAAAGTGACCATTTTGTTGGAGTCTGAACTTAAAAATTTGCTGCAAAATTAACTAGATGGTTTCATTTAGGACAATTTGTTCTCCTGAAAACCTTAATGTTGTCTTTGTAACATTATTGTTTAAAATTTGACTCAATTGTTGTTCTTTGGAAAATTTTGTTATAAAATAACGTTATTGTTACAAATACAACATGGTTTAATACATAACACAATTGTTAGAATTTGAACCAAAAGTATCTTTTTTATATTTGCAATTATATTGGGTACAATGCTTCCCAGCGCTAAACGGAAACAAATAGCATAAAGGGATTATGTTATTAGAATTTTTGGCATATGAAAAAAAGAAAAATAAAACATCGCATGATCGAGAATCAATCTTGCGACCGCCATGCATTGCGCGTGAAGTACTTCAGATTTAGAGAACATGAGAAGTATTTCCTTTATGGCGCAATGGCAATGATGACAGACTAGCACGCAAGAGAACCAGGTTCGATTCCAGCTTGAGGCAAATAGATAAGGTAATTTCATTGGATAAAAAGTTATAAAATATTATAATATCTCTGAGATAAAAAGTGTCTAAGATAAATAAAATTGACCATTCTGAAAAATAAAAAGTATTAAAATTTTAATGTTTTAGCATACGAAATTGTAGTTATATTCAAAACAATTTTACAACAATAATGTCTGAAAGACAACGATATTACAACAATAATGTTACGTTTATAGCCAGGCAAAAACCTCTTTTTTACGGTTTGGCAAACGTTTTTAAAACGTTTTTACAACCATTTTCCTAACAATAATGTCATATAACCATGGTTGTATTTCGGTTATATAACCGTTTAACAACTCGTTTGTGCTACTTGGGCATGGCTAGATTCCTGTAAAAATCTAGCAATTATTAAATTTTTGATTTTTTTTTACTTTTCCCAAAGTAGACAAAACAGACTTTCACATAAATTCAATTCTGGCTTCCCGAAGCTTTCATTGGAATTGTCTGTGCGTCGTCAAAGTGGACGAACGTTATTTTTTGTGAAATTTTAAAAGCTATTCTTTAGAGCTAAAAAAATCGGCGAAATTTACCGTTATTTGGAAAAGGAAAAATACTGGAGATTAAATTGGAATGTGTTCTTGAGATTCTTTTGAGATTTTGACCAAAAACGTCACCAAAGGTATTGTTTGCACTAATTTTGCAACGTACCATTATGGTACACCATGCAGTGGGGCATATTCAGAAATATCTACATATACATTCATTCCCACCGTTGTTAGTTGATGAAATTATTCTCCTTTAGGCTTGGGTAGAGTAGGATATGTTCATAAAATTTTAATTATCAGCTCTTTTAACATGAAGGTGCGTTTTATTGAGCTCAGAACTGGTCCAAATAACCTAAATTTTCATACAAATTATGCCACCGATCCAATTTTTCAAGGACATTTACTGCCATTTTTTATGGAAGCTAGGTTAATCAGTCATGATTAGGATCCAAGGAAGCGGAGCTGTCATAGTTGATTTAGAAGGATCGTTTTTGTCATTTGGTTTTCTATAGCACACCGGTCAGGGCTTAGTGTTTCTGTAGCTGCTTCTTATAATCCCAGTTTGTATAGTACATATACTGAAAAAATTGTTCACATCTTTTGTTTTCTCCTTAGAATACGCAACTAAAAAACGGAGCTTCGCTACTTAACATATTAGTAAGATACTTGGACCTTAACCAGGACTCAAGCAGCTGCGCCATGATATTCAATTTCTTAAACCATTTGATTATGACAGGTATTGTCTTGGAAATCCACGGTCAGGATCCTCAGAAAATGTGCTTCTAGGGTCAACCATTTCATATGAAAGAATATGTGGAGTACCACATTCGATAAACAAAAACTTGCATGGATGTAATTCTTGTGGACATGTCCTGTGACCTGCACAACTTTGGGTTATAAAGCAAGCAGCAGTTCATTTCCATGTTCATATCCTAGCAAATTCAATCCAATCCATATACTTTTCAAGAAAGGAATCCCATGAGCTATGGTAAATCAAAAGAAGTCTCGAGATATACGGAATACGGAGAGTGGAACATGTTTATAACGAACTATTAAATAAAAGATTTATTTTTATAACGAGACCGAATTCTAATCGCGTTAATAGCATGATGAGTGCATACCCTATACCCATGTACAAAGCTAGACGGCACGCAGAGCCCAAAATAATCAATCGCAGTTTTTTTTTGTAGGTGAGGAAGACAAGTCGGATCTGACGCACTTTAAATATTTTATAAGCACATCCAACAGCTACCACTTGACACACATTTGAAGTGTTTTCGCGACATTCTATCAAAACATATAGCTAAGTTTAGGTTTATAGGGGATGTAGGGGTAGTAAGACCTACTCCACTTTCCATCAACTTCCAGGATATGTCACAAATAGGCATCCATACAAATTTCAATAAAGAATAGGAAACTAATCACTCACCTACCCAAGCTCCCTTTAAAAAAAAACTGAATATTCGCGATTTTCTATAGAAATGACCACTTTTCCTAAGAAGAGTTCATTATATCGAGTTTCCACTGTAATTTCGATCGAAACTCTCCATAATCATTATCCATTTTTGCACTGTTCCCATCAAAGTAAGAAGCAGATTAAATAAGATTTGAAAAATGTCTTTCATTTCCAACATATGGCCTGAATGCTTGGCGTACCATATTTGGTACACAATACAAATTCTACTATTTTCGCTTTTCTGGGAAAACGAGCCATTTTCTGGGAAAATAAAGACTGATTCCGTGTTCAGTGACCGATTTTACAAAAGTTTAGGTCAGTTACTATAATGGGTTCAGACCCCATGCATGTAAGGGTTAAACTATGTATTTTAGAACTTCTCCTCTTAATACTAATCGTAAAAAAAAAATTTCTGGTGGTTATTTGGTTTTATAAGGCGGCTCTTTTTTTTGTACAGAAAAGTATTAAGCCTCTTCATGAAACGGCTCAGTCCCGAAATGCAATTAAAAAAAAACGATTGACTTTACCGAACAGACTTATAATTCGCTTTAGCACATGGGCGTAGCCAGGATTTCGGTCAGGAGGGGGGCAAGCCCAACATTTTTTCAACATCATGATTTTCTTAGGAGTTGAAATTTCCGGTCGCAGAAATATTGGTGATTGGTGCACAGGATCATGGATTCCTGACTCACCGTGAACGAATTCATTTTAGGGTGTTTTTCGAACTCACGACCTACATGACAGACTATGAGGTTGCTCAGATTGTACACAAGTATCCATTTATGGGGATAAATAGCATTGCTGGGCGTGCTGTTGAACTCAACACCTCAACAAAACAGCAGTTTAGATCTTGGAAATTGGATGTCACTCACACATCTGCGGCCCTAGTTTACGCATGTTATTTCTTTTTTTATACCCTTCGCTCATAGAGTGAAAGGCGATATTAACTTTGTCATGAAGTTTGTAACGCATTGAAGGAAGCATCTCCGACCATTATATAAAGTATATATATATGATCAGCATGACTTCGGAAGTCGATTGGGCCATATGTGAGTCTGTCCGTCTGTCTGTCTGTCCGTCTGTTTGTTGCGACGCGTTTTACTCGACCAATTTAAAAGCTGTGAACCTGAAATTTTGCACAAATGCTTCTTTTTGCTGCAGGCAGTTTTCATGTTTGAATCGGTAAAATCGGACAATGGGGTCATGGGGCTGCCATACAAAGCGAACTCCCCAAATTAGGTTCTTTTAAGAAAGACTGTTTTATTTGTGCATTTGAACCAAATTTCACACAAAAGTGTTCCTATTCATAACACAAAGCATATGTAAGAATGGATCAAATCCGACCATGGGGTCATGGCGCTGCCATACAAACCTAACCCCCCCCTCCGCAGCCACACTAGCACACTCACAAGTGAAAGCTGTGTGCTGGTCAGGCCTGTAGAGAGAGGGGGGGAGCGGGGTGAATTCCCCCGGGCCCGGGATTTCAAAGAGGGCCCGGATTTTGACACAAAAGTTGTGCTTCAGTGTTTTTTACATACAAATTGCTATTTTGAGGTCCTGAACTATAAGAAACCTTAAAATACCTACTGTTTCTAGCGTTTTAACAACCATACATTACATACTCGGTACTAGGCTTGGGGCCCCTTTTCAATTATTTAATTTTTAGGACTAGGGACCCGAATCATCATATTAAATTAAAAAATCAGCATGATCGTTTCGTTACTAAAGTTCTAAATTCAATCTGCCCTCGCCTTTCGAAAGTGCATGCATGATTTTATACATAAATAATTAAGAAATTTCCAGTAGCGTAGCGTTTTTCTTTCAAAAAATTGGTGTTCGAAGTAAAAATAGGTGCCGTGTACAGCGACTTTTTTCTAGAACGACTTTTCCGGGCGATCATTTGGTGTACGTAATGCTGCTGCTAATTTTTTCAAGGTACCAACACCCAGATGTTGGTCTCTTAAATTATTGAATGTTAATTTTAATTTATCCTGCAGGACTCGCCAACAAAATATTTAAAGGCTTTTCTGTATTAGAGAAGACAGCGAATAGCTTACCAAATAAGTAAAATAGGAAAAAAGACACTTCGTAAATTCGTAGCGGTGTGCATTTCGAAAGCCAATTTTACAGAGTAACGACCACAGACTGGTCGAATGCAGGTCAATAAAAACAGAAATGCTTGGTTGCAGCACTACATGATTTTTGGTATATACCAATATTTAGGATGCAACTAACACCCTTCTTCAGTGCAAAGCATTGAAGTCAATGTTGACCTTACTCACTATTTATACATACTATTCTTAAAAGTTGACGCAATACCTGTCAATGGTCTTACCTGTCTTAACTAATTACTGTCTACTACAACCCGTCGGACAAAACAAAATATCAACTTATAATTTGGCATCCAACCATTACCAAGCCGACTACAACAAGTTATTGAAGTTTAAGAAGTCTATGGTTACAATAAGTGAGAACATACGCTTTCTTCGAAAGTGCAAAAGATGGGACGTGACACCTAAGTCTCACCAAATTAGCCTGAAGTCAAAAAGCGCGAAAAAATTAAAACTTGCAATCGAAACACGACTAGTAAACGAAACAATATCGAAGGAATTCGCTAGATTGACAGAAACAACCATACTAACATACAATGCGCACCTGAAACTGGGACGAGTGTTTAGTGAACTCGGCATTAGCTCTTGTCAGGTTCTTAACAAAATTAATGGAGCTGCCGGATGCGAGAAACTACGCAAAACGAGAAATTTTAAAACGAAAGTTTAAGAAGATTTATATCAGAGATGAACCTGCTAAGGAAACCTATACAGCCATATTGCCCAAATTTGGGGTCAACAAGTCTACAACAAGTCCATATTAAACGAAAAATAACTACTGATGCTCAATAAAGGACTACAATTTGCGTCCCCCCCCCACGAACCATATCGAAGGGAAAGCCGTTAACATCGAAGCTTTAAGAAGGATTGATCATGACGATAAGGAGGAAATTAGGAAAAACGTAACAACGATATATCGAAAGGTACACATAAGAAGAGTAATATATCGTGGCAAGAGACGACAAACCTAAAATTGCTAAAACAAAGTGTACTTCCTCAACCCATATATGCCCAACGCCCCATTTTTAAAACGGTGCACTTTTTCAATTTTTAAATTAAACGTAACATTTTTTGAAAGGGTTTTTACTTATATCCTTTAAGAAGATATTGGCAAAGCTGCGAACTAAAACGTGGTACCTGTATCTTGGCTAACTTTGTCAAATTTCCGGATTGAAGTAGAGGGTTTTCGACAGATTCAAACTATCTGAAAACAATTCAAAATAATTCATTTTTTTTTTATAAAAATAGTCTTTAGTACTAGCAATTTTATCGTCAAAGATATAAGAAACGTGTAAGAAACGGCATTTACCCATAAGCATGAAATCTTTTACCAACCGACGAAAATATGGATCGGTTTTGTTGATGCCCCAAAAGTGGGGCGTTGGGCGTCTATGGCTATATTATAACATTCTCAAGGAAATAATAATGGTAAATCGGTTTACCGTTATTTATTATACCCAAGAATTAAATTAATTAATAGCTGTTCTAATTTGTTATTGAAATCTAACAGAAAATTGATTTTTAATCGGAATAATTATAAAGTAAGCCACAAAAATACAAAACAAACACTTATATTTTAAGCCCGTGTGTACCCTAGTTAACGGTAAAAATTGTTTTTCGACAAATGTCATCCAGAAAAAAAATGTAGGTAATAATTTGGTTTTGTCGCTGAAGAAGCTAGTATTCCGTACTGAAATTATATTGTTTTCTTATCTGAAATCTCATCCGACAGATTCTGCGATAAATCCCCTATAAGTCTGCTGACAATGAAGCCTTGAATGAATAATGTCTTCTAAATCTCTGCTCTAATGCATACGAAAACGACAACCTCAATACCAATATTGGTGTCAAACAAGGATTAACAAAATTATTTTGTGTACTTTGTCACCTTTCATCTTCACCATCATCAATGTGAAACGGCAGTCCGACGCGGGCTTTCACCGCCTTTATCGTTGACCTCCAATTGACGCGATTACGCGACTTTATCCTCCAGTTACGGAAGCCCAACAGTTGGCGGGCATTCTCACCTACGACGGAGTACATCCAGCGAACACTCGGTTGTCCACGCGATCGGGTTCCGTCCACTCGTTGTGCGCTATTCCTTTACTGTCTGTTGAAAGCTTGGAATTGAGGGTGCCACCCATTGCCAATTTTGGACTACGCCGAGATTCGATCTCCGGACCCCTAGATTACTCGCATCGTAGAGTGCGACTCAACCAAGTGAGCCACAGAGCGTGACAAAACATCAGTAAATGAAAAATTAAGCAAACAATGTTCTTTGATTCATAATTTTTTATCGTATGGAAGGGGTGGGCCCGGAATCATTGTCCCCCGGGCCCGGATTTTCTCTCCACGGCCCTGGTGCTGGTACGCAGCCTCCGTCAGATAAGGGTGAAAAAGGCACACGGCAGAAAATTTTTGAAAATGTTGTATAGTGCAGCGATTTTTTTACTACATCGATAAGGGTTTTTTTACCTTCTTCATCGATTATCTTCCTGCCTCCTCCCTGCCCAGTGGCGCCGGAACGAATTTTTTATTGGGGGGGGGGGGGGGGGGGCAAGATTTTTTTTTCTCAAATACATATGAAATTAAGCGGTCACCATTTACCGGACCTCTAGCTCTAGCACTTTAATATCCTGTATCCTGTAAATATTAGAGAACAACACGGATCAGAAACCACCTAGAATAGTCTTCAATATGAAACTAACCTTTAAGTTTCTTTTTGTTACCTATTTTGATCTCATTGTAATTCCGAAGTGTGTGTGAAGATTATAAGCATATTCTTTATTTTATATAGTTTTATAAAATTAAAGATCAAACGATTTTCCCAAAGGTTGTGTTCCGGTTTCCTCGGGAAACGAATTCTTAAATGATTTTTTTTTGTTCGATCCCTCTGAACATGGAGAAGGATTAAATGTGTCAGACGTTTTTGTGTCATTGTTGAGCCATGTTTAAAGACGTCGTAAAGCACTGAACGACCTTTCTGATGATGCTGCTGATGCTGGAACCGTCAAAAGTAATGTTACTAGCCGTATTAACTTGCTGTGCTCGATTTTCTTGTGATCAGCAATTGCGGCGCAACATGTTGGTGAAGCTCCCGGCATATTCAACAATATCGAAATCGAGCATAGCAGCTCAATCTTACTGTGAGATTCTCTACCATCGGCACGGTTTTCTGACAAGGAGAATGGAAAAATTCCTCGTTTTCGTTGATCAACGGTCAATAGTTTCACTATCGTTGGCCTTGTCGTTAATTTGTGGTACTCTTGTTAGCGAAGAAGAAAAGAAAATGAAATGATCATGTACATACTCGTAGTATACATGCACTAGATGCACATATGCAACTTTCTGCGAACCAGATATTCCATGATGGAAGAAAAATATCCACTAGCGGTGTCAAACTCAAAACCTGGCCGGGCCAAATATCAGTTTCATCCGGATTGAGCGGGCCGCATTAGAATTTCGAAAACCACCATGGAAAATTATTTCAAAATTGCATCACAGAATATTACTTTTTAAAAATTCAATTTTTCAATTCAATTCAGTTTTATTGCAAACAAATTCATATACAGCATAATATCTTATATTACAGAGATTTAATTTTGCATTTCTTCACTAAAGCTTTGAGCTTGTGCGAGAAGAAAATTTATATTAAGTAATAAAAATATTCCTAAGTGATAACTTTAAAATTAATATAAAGATAAAAAATTACACAAAAATAACAAAATAATTCATGAAGTACAGTTAGCTTGAGTAAGAGATAAAATTATACAAAAAATGATACAACACATTACATATTACAAAGAGTTAATATTGCAATGATGATGAAATATTTGAAAAAATAGACTTAGAGGTAGGTTAAGTAGCCAAAATTTAGTTAGTGTTTTGAAACGTTGTACATTCAATAATTCTAATCTTATGTGGTTCGGAAGAGTATTAAAAAAATATGGGCCTGTGTATGAACGGTATCTTTGAGAGGAAGTTTTTCTTACCCGAGGGACTATTAGTCTATAGTTACTGTGACGCGTGTTGGAATGATGTGAAATAAAATTAAAGCTTGAGTGTTTGCACATATAAAAAAGCGTGCTTTTTACGTATAATTTTTTGATATGGAGTACATTTGCTATCGCGTAGACATGTTCGGAAGGGAAAAACATCGGAAGGTAAAATGCAGTTTTTATGATTAATTTTTGGGTAGTTACTAAGGCTCTGAGATGATTGTCATAAGCTCCACCCCAAGCAGTTATTGCATATTGGAGAACAGATTGAACTAGAGCAAAATACACTTCCCTCAACTGCTTTCCTACAAGAGCAGATCTTATTATTTTAAAGATATACAAAGTTTTGCGAATTTTCTTTACTATTTCGTCGATATGAATATTCCATTTAAGAAATTTATCAATATTCACACCAAGGTATTTAACATTATCGATGCAATCAATATGTGGGCAACTGCACAAGTTTTCATATCCGTGTTGATAGCTCTGCATACTGCAGCCTCTAATATGCATTTTTAAAGAATTACAATTTGGTTGCCCAGAAATGTTCAACGAAAATGTTAAAGCCTTGGTTTTATTCATATTCAAAAAAAAAAAAATATAAATTTCAGTCACTAACAACCTCAGGACATGGAAAAATTGGGCTACCTTAAATAGAGAAACTGGAAATCTTTTCAAAATGCTCTTTAAACAATTTTACAATTTTTAGAAAATGTTAAAACATCAAGATTTTGTATATTAATCAGTAACCACTCTCTGAGAATTTATTTCGGACAGCTGATCAAAACACTTTAGCACAGTAAATATCTGTAGGTAGTCCAAAGCACCCTTGAAAGCCTGAATTGATCGCTAACATAAACAAATTTCGGATATTAAGACAAAACATTTATTGTTATGTGGTGGAACAAATGTTTCCCATGGTAAAGCTGAATAAGCTGCACCAGTTCACCTCAAATAACCGTCAGCAAATTGTTTGTAGAATAGAGATTTCAAGTTCAAGCCACCGGCTTCTTCACGAATTATAGTAAATTTCTTAGACTTAGACTTTAGTTCAACAAAAATATTTAATTTTAGTGCTTTTTGTGATACATTGTCTCTTCGGCCTGGTCGCGGGCCGCACAAAACTATCTGATGCGCCGCATGTGGCCCGCGGGCCGCGAGTTTGACATGTCTGCACAAGAATAATATTCTAATATAGTGCAATGTATGTAGTACTAATTGCCCCTTTAGCCAAAATATTGAGGGGGCAGTTGCCCCCGCTGTCCCCCCTGTTCCGATGCCATTGTCCCTGCCCCCTGGCTACGCCCATGCTTTCGCACTATGCAGGTTATGTACTGGAACATCTTAAATTGAGATTTATTTGGGATAATGGCCAAGCCTTAAAACCACCGGAAATCCTGGAATTGGTGAGGAAATCACCGGGATGTGAAATTACAGTCCAAGTTGCTTATTTTCAGTCGTACTTCCGAAATTATTTTATTCTGACAATTTTGCTCCACATGTTGTTTCGGTTGACCTATTTGACCGGTGCGACAATTTTTTATTATTCTTAATTAGTGGCCCAATTCTAAATTTTGGGAAACGAGAAACCAATATCGAGTTGGCGAGTACTGATAGACATATAGATTCAAATGGAGATTCAATAATTTAAGTGATTAACATCTCGATGTTGGTACCTTGAAAAAAAAAAATCATTACCAAAAGCAGTACATACATACAGAAAATTATCGCCCGGAAAAGTCCTTCTAGAAAAAAATGTCGCCATGTACAGAGTTCCTATTTTTAAATCGAACACAATTTGTTTTTTAAACATTAGCTACTGGATGAAGAAGTCGAACTTTCTTATTTATTTATGTATAAAATCATGCATGAAAGGCGAGGGCAGACTAAATTTAGAAATTTAGTAACGAGACGATCATGTCGATTTGTAAATTGAATATGATGATTCGGGCCCCTAGTCCTAAAAATTTAATAATAGATAGGGTCCCCAAGCCTAATGCAGAATGTGTAATTTATTGTTGTTAAAACACTAGAAACAGTACTTATAAGGTTTCTTAGTCCGGGACCTCAAAATTGCAATTTGTATGTAAAAGAACACTGAAGGTTTTTTGTCAAAATCCGGGCCCCCTTTGAAATCCCGGGTCCGGGGGAATCACTCCGTCCCCCCTCTCTACATGCCTGGAAAAGATCCCCACATAAATTCTGGCTTACCTGCTACACTTTTCTTACATACTTACTAGGTATAATACCTAATATACAAAATGGGAATCTCGACAGCAATAAATATTTATCTCCAGCAATATATCATATCTGCGTACATTATAGACTATTCAATATACGAGAATATAAATATTAAGAATGTACGTTCATATGTGTCACAAAGGATACAGCATATCATATGAGACAGATTCCTCGGAGACACTGTAATGTAATAACGACCAAACGACAGAATTTATTGCCCACTTGTATAACAATTTATTGGAAAATATTTCACATTCCGAATTCCATTCCATAACAATACAATATTGTTCGTTATTGATATTGATACTACAATAGGACTTCTTATATGGCTGCTATACAAAACAGGACATACTTCAAGTCGAGAGTCGCCATATAGCATGTTAACAATGTATGGCGAATTTGTCAGATAATGTTTTATTGGCTTCTCTTGATTTTTTTTTGTTTTTGCTTTTTTTGAAGAGCATGTCGACAATTCTTTTGTCGATTCCCAATAGCTTTGTACATATATCCGTCTCTATCCTAACCGACTGGAAGTACAAAGTTGGCTTCTCTTGTCCTAGCTTTTCGCACCACCTCTTCAATCGGTTTAGATATGCTGATGTGCCTGCTCCCCTGCACCTTTTTGGGCAACTGCTGGCTGGAAACAATGCTTTTCGTCTATGTGGAACTGGCCTATGACAAGCCCTGGATTATGGGCTTTCGCAGCGATACCCACCAGCCACAAGCATGACTACACTGATCCTAAATATTTCTTTTTGACATTAACTAATATAGCTTGATTTTGTCGAGGGAAACTTGTGACAATATCACGCCCCTGGTCTACTCTACACTGATGAGCTCAAAAAAGACGCAGGACTTATGGTTGCTCCTGCGTTACGGCGAAGAGGATCTGGCCTAAACTTGACACTGTAAGCTTCACTATACTACGATCACTGAACAAGGAACATATTCCTACTGAGAGTCACAACGGGGCATTGTCTTATTGGGGAACTCCCCATGAAACCACGAATTTCTCCCGATGACTTTTGTAGAAGTTGTAATGACGAAGAAGAGGAAGAGAGTGTTCATGACTTTCTCTGTCATTGCACGGTCTTGGCGGTGAAACGAAGGCATCTTCTAGGTTCAATGTACTTTTACGATACCGATGATCTTCGGGATATGAGGAGGGGACATAAATACACTTAATAGCTTAAACTAGGTCAAAAACCGAAATGACGGACGAATTAGATGCAATCAGCATCATTTATTCTTAAAAATTCTCGATAAATTATAATTTAATCTAGATCCTTTCCTTAAAATTGGCATTAAAATTAATAACAACTCTCCGCGAAATCCTCACTACGCCCATGCGTAAGACCCGAGGAATAATTATGGATTTTTGGTTTAACGTTTATAATTTTCGTTCAGAGAAATAACACATAGTTCTGACTATTTTACCGTATTTGGATAACATTTGTTTGAATTGGCGCCCCCTAAAATTTGCCGCCCTGCGTTCCTGCAACGCCATCTAGATATACAAGCCGGACTGTCACGTGACATGATGAATCTGTCACTGGTCATGCATCTCAAGGACTGCCATAATTTAGGCTCAATACTGCCATAAGTCACGCCATTACAGTCCACAATCTAAAAATCAGTGGCTGTTAGCCTGTCGTTTCTCACCAAAGTTTTCCCCCAACCCAACAATTGAATATTGCACTGAAAGTTAAATTGTTATGTTGAGGGTATACTATTTTACCATTTTCACAGCAAAAACACACTAAAACAAAACCTAGCCTTTGTTTCGTCAAAAACGTGCGGGACATTTAGATTTTTTTGGTTTAGAAGAACTGGCGTTATGGGCCTTAGAAATGTCCACTGTCACTGGTCAAAGAACGCGATTGTGGAGTAGGCGGAACTAAAATTTCTGCATTGCGGCCTGTCTATCTAGATTCCCGCAGGGGGGTCGGTGTCCTTGTGACATCAGCCAGAAATGGCTGTATGTAGTGGGACAAAGACCTTTGGTGAGCTGCGACACCATGGACCTAGCAGCGCAAGGGGGCCCCTGGTACAGTTGATACGCCATGGCGAGGATCAGTACAAAGACCATTCGGGCGGTAACGTTCCCGAGCTCCTGAGGTATGTACGGGTGGTTCATCGCGTGACCTACCTTCTCCCATGACTTACGGGAGGGAAGTCACTAAAGGCCAAGCACGATTATGGTGTCTTCTGGTGGGGGAGTACATCGTATGGTAAATCGTGTGAGCTTCGGAGTTGACGTCTTCGCATTACCCGAGTCCTGAAGGGGTTAGTTAGGGAGAACGGCCTTGGTGGTAAATGCCTACGCGCCTATATCTAATTGATGACCACACTGCCCGAATCGCATTGCTGACTAGTATACTGAAGGGGCCACCTGGATGTGAAAAGCAGCGCTACGAGTCTGCACAGGCTCGTAGTCACAGGTCCAACGAGCCTGGGATGTGCACATCTGAATTCTTACGTGAGGCTTAACCAATAGGGGGCCGAAGGAAAATCCCACCTGCTATAGAGAAGTCTACAGCGAATAGTGTACTACGGGGATGGGTGTGCCCAGGGGACCATGGTCCTTGCCCATCAAGGTGTTGGCCTCGTAGTGGCTGGAGGTTGTTACCCAAGTCATCCAGCTAGTGATGCAACCCCGGGGTTGGGTTCCTGAAGGTGAGTGCATTCGCCGGATGGAGAAATCCCCGTCTGGCAACAACATCTTGCCAGTAAAAAGCCGAAGGTCCAAACACTTCGAGGGACCGAGAGATAAAGGCCGAAAGGCTAGGTGCTCCCCTGACGGTATACCTGTAGATGGTTAGCTTGTCTATCTAGATGGTTCCAGCCACTGATAAATCCGCCCCTGAGGAACTCCGAAATTTCGGTTACTTACCCAAACTTAGAAGATGGTCATGCCTTTTACAAGAAATGAGGAATCGGCTTTATGACTAGGTCTTGTTCCAGGACACACAATCGCCTCCTATTTGCACAGCTTCGGTGAAAACTGGAATCATCATTGTGTTTCGCATTCAAAATATTCAAAATCGTCGAGACCAATACTTTATTAATTTTTTAAAAAGAAAACGTAACAAGAACTCTCTGTTAACATATTTAAAAACCCTCACACCACGTACCTTGCGAGGTTAATTTTGTTTAACACCAATTCCCATGCTACCTAAGGCCGTGTGTGAACATCACTATTTTTAGAAATCCAATCCATATACGATGTGACCCTAACGTAAATTGACGTTACGCCTGCCTCACATTTTGTGAAAGACAAACTTGAAACTCCAATCAATGTTTTCGAACCGTCAGCCTCCTGAAAAGCAAGTGGTCCACCTGAATCTCCACCACATAGCCCCAAAACGCCTACACCAGATGTACACAATTGTGATGTGTTCAAGGAACGAAACATACCGCGACAAGCATCTTGTTTAAGTACAGTAAGGTCCACAAAACGAAGTGTATCGGGATACACTCGTTTATCTAGAGAGGATGAAATTATAATTTTTGTAATATCATTTTTCTTTTCTTCAAAAAATTACGGTCAAAATTATAATATTAATTCGTAAAGCTTGGCGATTAAAATCGCAGCTTCTTAATACCATTAAGCTATTGCATAAAGCTCCTCTAAAGCAAAGGCTGCGGTGACAGTGGCAAATGGCTAAAAATGGATGCAAAGATTAATTGCTTCTTTAAAGCCTGACGCATCTTCAAGCAGTTGAAGCAATTAGCAGTTCGTTATAGATCGTAACCGCATTTTAGAGTGCCCATAGACCCAGCGAATAATTTAACAATCGAAGCTCACTTCCGTGGAGAAAGCATATTTCCTGTGGAAAAGGCTAATTTTCTCTTGCGAATTCGGTAGCGTGAAATGAACTTTGATTGTTCAATTGATTGCCAAGTCTATGGATACTCTTAGAGGGCCATAGACTCAGCGATTAATTGGACAATCATAGCTCACTTCTGTGGAGAAAGCACATTTTCTGTGGAAAAAGCTCATCTTCTCTTGCGAATGCGGTAGTGGAACCTAAAGAATGTACTTTCTCCACAGAAGTGAGTTTTGATTGTCCAATTAATCGCTGAGTCTATGAGGGCCCTTAGACACTCTATAGGCAGTGGGATTAATTGAACAATCAAAGCTGATTTCTGTGGAGAAAGCTCAATCTTTAGGTTCTACTGCCGAATTTACTAGGGAGAATGTGCTTTCTCCATAGAAAATCAACTTTCTCCACAGAAATGTTCTTTGATTGTCCAATAACCGCACTCTCTATGGCGATTCTGAGGAGTAATCCACATCATCCAAAGGATTGAACAATCAAAGCTCATTCCTGTGCAGAAAGCTCATTTTTTAGTTTGTCCTTCCCAATTCGTTGGAGAAAATCATCCTTTCCGCAGAAACGAAATTTCGTGGTTCAATCGATTAAATATTGTATGCCGTTCTTAACAGATAACAATTTCAAGTAAAATCATAAATTCAATCCTTTAAAGCTACAAGATCATCTCGATTGTGTCTTAAAAAAAACTCGCAGTATCAAGCACGAATAAACTTACTACTAATAGAACCCCATCCACTTGCTCGGACAACTTCTCCAGCGTATGTCCTTTGTCGATCAGCTTCGCGGGGCAAATTAATTGCCTGAATACAGTCTGTAAAAAGTGATATGTACACCCAAATTATGAAAAATTATTTTCGAATATTTCGTTACGATTGAATTCGACTGGATTTAGCAAATGTATTAGCCCAACGTCATTTATGGCAATTTTTTTTCTTCCGGCATACTCAGGATGAATTCGAAAATTCTTTTCTGGAATCTTTTGATCCACTTGGCAGTCGGAGGTGACCCTTCTGTTGTGAACGCCTAGTTTGACAATAAGATATTTAAAACTAAAAGGGATATTTTCTAATTAATTGAAAATGTTTATCAATGAAATTGTTCGGAAAAAAACATTTGTACAAATAAATGTTTTACCCATGCAAACAATGGCCGGCCGTTAGGACATAATTTGCCGTTATCACTGATCCTGCACAATAAAAAGCCGGTTTAAATAGCGCCACTTGATACGGTAATGAATGGGGTGCGGCTTCGTCGCCACCAATGATCCTTGGTTGCCTAGCAGCGACCGTCATCAAAATCGCGGAGCCAAAGACTATTACCAATAGATTAAAAGTCATATTATTACAAGAAGTCTTGTGACCTAAGTATGATGTTTGCTAACTACTAATAGCGATTCCAATTGATTCAGTGATAACAAACATTTGTTTTTAACTTTGACGATAAATATTTAATTCATTTAATTTCACAGTTAAATAAAATATGATGAATACATAGTTATAAATCAATTACAGAATTTGTTACGGTTAATTTTACAATCGAGCAGAATAGTGAAAGCTTGGAAAAAGCTATTTTTCTTCGCTTTAAAATCAAGGTCTTATTTTCACATCACTATTTTTGGCAATCCAATCTAGAAAATAGCCAACACGCATGAAAACCGACGGTTTCAAAATATCGCAACTCTCTCTTAAAGTGATGCCTATGATTCCGATTGGTGTTCTTGACCCGTTCGCTTCCAAAAAAGTTAGCGGTCCGCACGTTCCTTCAGCATCCTCACCTGCTACACACATAAAACTTGCATGCGTTAAGAATGGAAAATCTTCATGACAATAAGTTAATGTAACGACTATTATGTCCACATCCACATAATGCAGGATATCCGAAATTGTTTTATTGTCTGGAAACAAAAAATAAAAAAAATTTAATCATAGACTCCAACCCAAACGCTGTAAGTTCATAGCCTTTATGAGACCGATTACTCAGACGTATAAACTAAACGTATGCAATGTTTTGGGAGCTGCCATTTCGTACTTCAAGAATGCTTGAAGTGTGATGGCATAGTAGTGTAATGTACGAGTAAATGGCCCATGTCATCGTAAACAAAAAGAAATAAAGCTTTTTACAAGCTCTCGCAACTGCGAGTGGATCATTAATTTTCAGGTTTGTATCTACACTTAGACATTGTGTCGTAACATTATTGATCGTATGGTTTGCACTTGTACTTACTATCAATATCACCCCATCCACTTGCTCGCACTTCTTCGGCGACATGAAGTTTTCCTCTCAAGGGGCAGTTGAATCGGTTCGATGCATTCTAAAAAAAACGGAATACTGAAATTTCTCAATTTTTTCCTTATACTATTTTTTACCATTGAATTGAATTGGTTCTATCAATTTGATGAGTCCTATGTCATTTATAAGACCCTCATAGTCGTTATGAATTATGAAATAAGTTTTATTAATTTTTTGTTCAGCTTGGCACAGGTCATCGATTCCGATTTCGTGCATGCCCAGTTTGACAGTTACATATGGATAACTGGTAGTAAGGAAAAAATATCTTAAATGTTAATAAGAATTCAGTGTAGAATGTTGAAACATAAGTTCTAAATTCACTTGTGATTGCGAGCGCTGGTAGATAATTTCTCACAAACCCGTATACAGAAGCGAGAACGCAAACCACAAAATTTATTCAGGCTCAATGTTTTGCCTTCAAGCACGAAATTTCGCCTGAAGCATGATTAAAATATGATTACGAATATAGTGAAAACATATTTTAAAAATGTAGTGTACAAACAATCTCAGGGCCGATTTCTCGTGCATTTGTTGGTTAGTCTTATCGAATAGACAAGACGTACACCATTTTCAGAAAGCTTTTATATTATATTAGATTGCATTTTTGTTTTTGTTTTTGCATAGTATCGCCATATTTTGCTTGGTTACGCCATTGTATAAAATTGCAAAGATTCAATTCAATACACGGATTTGGAGCGACTCATTTTTTCGCTCCGCTCCGCTCCCACCAATTTGAAACCGCTCCGCTCCAGCGCTCCGCTCCAGCGCTCCGCTCCAGCGCTCCGCTCCAAATAAAATTTTTCCGCTCCGCTCCATTACAAAAATACAACAAAACTTCATTTTTCTTAGTAAATGTTTATTATTTTCCGCGAATTAATCAATTCAACGTATAACTACTTACGTATTATAGAATATAACTTAATAATGAAGAGGATGATGACTAAACGCAAAACTTCTTTTATCACAATGAATTTCACAAAAATCTAAAGTTTTGCAAGATTCTCGGCGAATTCTTTGCCTTTAAATCGCACAAAATCATCAATTCGTTCCATAAAATGAAAAATTTCGTAGAAAAAAAATCTTTTTTTTTGTTGATTTTTTTTTATTTTTCACATTGGCGCGGAGCGGAGCGATCTTCAAAGCAAAAGTCGCTCCGCTCCAGCCTGCAAAAAACCGCTCCACGCTCCGCTCTTTCGCTCCGAAATTTAAGGTCACTCCGCTCCGCTCCAAATCCCTGATTCAATATAATGCAAAAGCTTTCGGAAAGTGGTGTGCGTTTTATCTATACGATTATACTAACCATAGCCGATAAGATGTATGAGAAATCGGCCTTCAAAGTCGCACAGTCTTAGCCTTTTCATCATTTTAAATTCGTCACATCTGCTTTAGATAATGAATCAATTTACCAAAATTTAGGTATAAAGGTCTGGATAGACATCGGGCGGAATGAAAATGAAATTTTTGTCCGCTGCGATTTTCTCTATGAAAATGCATGCTTACTGTCGTGGAACATGTCGGAAATGATGGGGAATTCCATAAGCTACAATCCGAATATGGTTCCACAATTTGTCTCTGCCATTTTATATATTATTTTTCGATTCCCCTGTCATTAGATAATTTCCACGATGAGCTCGTCGTGGACAGTGAATCGGTTTGACATTTGCAAAACTCACCATGCCCGACGGAGAATACGCTACAGAGTCGACTCATTTTCACGTTGAAAATGCATTCGGACAAGGCGGAAATAATTTTTTTTAGTTATTTTTAAGATGATTTAGGACGTAGAACGCCTTTGTAGCAATTTTCGAAGCTAAAATTTTAAATTCACCACGGTTTTTATGCCGGTTCATTACCGTTTCATTTTCATTCCGCTCGAACTCTATCCGGGGCTTAAGTAGGTAATATTTTACAGTTTCAAACAAAATGCACTAGTCAACACATAATTTGCCGATATTAATGATCCTCCACAAATAAATAAATAGTTCAATATAAATAGTCCTGCCTGATATTGAAACGAATGGAGCTCTGTTTCGTTACCACCAGTGATTCCCAAGTTTATGGCAGCTGCAGAATAGGCAAAAACAATACCAAGGATAACTAGCACAAAAGCTTGCATGTCTTTACACGAATCGAAAGCTTTTTTTTGTTATTAGTAAATTTTTCAACGCAAAATTTTACACCACTTTTTTTTGCTAAGGAATAATGTTGGCTTTGGAAATGTTCCCCTGTCGGTTGATTAATTTCATTTTAATTTGATAAGGTGCACAGTCTAATTTCAAACTTTTCGCTGAATATTCTATTTCACAGTTTGACAAAATGCCAATACATAATATACAGTTTACACCAGGAGGTCTGGCATTCTGCGTGGTAATTGGTGACATCGATCGGGTCTACGTACCGGAACTACCTACGCTTCACGGCATGACCAAAGAGTCACTTAAATCCCTTTCTATACAAGAAGAGTAAATTGTTAAATAGCTCTTTCCTCGGAGAGCAGCTCCAAAACCTATATTAATACATGCCGGTTTCGAGTCAAATTCAGACACGAGTTATGTACCAACCAGGAAAACACATTTGGCTATCAAACCTAAATAAGACGAGAGTCATAAAATGTACAATTGGTAAAGATGCATTGAGTTGCATATGCATCGTATCTTTTATGACCTCGTGGACCTTAAGTCCATATGCAACATGTGGTCAACAGAACCCATGTAGGTATAGATATAGATAGTTGATAAATATGTAATGTATCCTAGTGATAAGATATAGTATAAATTAGGATAAGACAATTTGTACTATTGCAGTCCAAATAAAGTAGTTTAAGCAAGCTGTGCGCCTTTGATTTTATATCTGGCGCAGTCGGAAACGGAAAATTGTTCGCGTAGTTATGGGTCTTTAGAAAGACGAAACCCATAAAGTCTCTGTCGGTGAGACATAACTACGGATTTAAGAACAATTACTCGTATACACGGTTAATTCGCGAAATAGTGAAACGTGTGAAATGTAAAAAAAAAGATTACCCATGAAATAAAAGGGAATCTTCCAGTGAAGTAAGGCACAGCAAATGAAGCTGCTACTTGAGGACTCGCCACCGGAAGCAATGGATCCGGAAAATATTTCATACCGTCGTTACTCGTTTACCGAGTTGTACGATTATGCCACGGAAATACCGGAGTTTGATGGCTATAATCACGACGTGTACAGCTGGATACATGAGGCTGATATATTCATTGCTGCAATGCATGAATTGAAAGTTGATAAAATAGAATTCGACATAGTGTATCATATAATCACTACAAAAATTGTCGGCGAAGCGTTCAAGGCTGCCAGACTCCAAATAAGATGGAGAAAATGGGAGGATGTCACCGAAATTTTAACATGGTTTTTCGGGACGAATGGAGTAAAGACATCCAACGCTGAAGCAGTAAAGAGTAAAATAAGTGATAAAAGTAAAAATTCACGGAAGTCCATCAAAGTTCCAGAAAATAATGAAGTTAAACAAACAAGTGTTAATATAATATGTGAAAAACAAATTAATAAGAAATTAAAAATTAACGGTGAAAATCAAGATATAATTCCTAAAGTGATTAATGAGTGCGAGGTTACTTCAAAAATAATAATTGAAAAAATTGAATTCGTTGAAGCTAAGGATAAAAAAGAAATAATCATTAAACCTAAAATACAAGATAAAAATACGGAGAGTGAAGATAATAAAATTAAAAATTTATCTGAAGAAATTAAAATTTGTGATGTGCAAAAGAATATTAAAATTGTGGTAAAGCCTACGGTAGTGAATAATGTAAATTATAACGACAAAAGAAAGTGGAAATATGAAAAATTTTCGAACATAAAGAGCATAGTGAAACCAGATAAAATACGTTGCGTTATGCATAAAAGTTACTCAAATAATATAAAAACTAAAGTTAAAATGAAACCAAACAAACTGACTAAATATCGTAGTTATTGTGAACATAAAAAACTAAAACACACTGCAAAATTTAAAATGAAGAAAAAGATATGTATAAGTGACAAAAATGGAGATAAAATATATATAACGAAAATTCCCATAGACAAACGTGAAAAAGTGCTAAATTTTAGAAGTTTACTAAATGAAGACAACAGTTCGATTAATGAAGTAATTTGTAAAAGCAAGTATAATTATAAAAGAAAAGTGAAAGGAAGAATACGTGGGAATTATCAAAAAATATTTGTGCATTCGGAAAGACATTATAACAGGAAGACACGAAAAAGACTTTTCATAAAAAATGAGACAGTAAAACTAAATAAAATACGTTACAATAATACACGTGAATTCACCAATATAATATTTCGGAACGATAATAATAACCGCAGTAATAAAAAATTGACACCAAATAATAATAATAAATACAGTAAATTCATAAAATGTTTAATTAAAAATCTTGAATATAAAAAACTGAAACAAGTTCAAAAATGTAAAATCAAAAAACGCAAACTGACAATATATTGCGAAAATAAAGGACCAAAGCGAATGATAAAAATACCAAAATATCGTGAAAAGAAATTAAAATCCACGAGTTTAAAAAATAACTTCAATTTAATTCGTGAACGCAAGTATACTTCGATTCGTGAAGAAATTTACAAAAGCAAGTGTAATTTGAACAGAAAAGTGAAACAAGTGCTATATAAACATTGCAAAGACATTTTAATGCATTCGAAACCATATTATAATAGGAAAACCCGAAAAAAGATTCAAATCAGTGAATTTATTTATAAATAATTGATTTTTATTTTTTTTTATTTTATTTTACTAAATATTACAAAACGGGAATAAATTCCCAAAACATGTAATGTAAAGAATTCAAAGTAAGGAAAATAAGTATAAAGGAAAAAGAAATTTATAAAAACAAGAAAAAAATCACAGAGAAAAGAAAAAAAAAATATTCAAATAAAAAAATAAGTTCAAACTACAATTCAAAAAGTTAAAATAATAAAAAAAAAACAATTAAAATTCAAAAAGTGAAATGAAAAATAATTAAAGTTTTTGTAGCAAGGTGTTTTTTAAAGTGAAAAAAGAAGAAGGTAACGGACCAATCTCCAATCGGTCGTAGTTTCTCATAGCTCTAAGTAACGGAGAGTTTTTATAAATAGAGAGTGAAGATTGAGGAGGATAGAAAATTGCAACTGATCGAGTGTTGTAAGATGGAAACCGATATTTTATATCTTCTATGAGTGATGAAGTAGTAAGACCCTTGCATAACCTGTAAAGGAAACACTGGTCAAGACAGTCTCTTCTTTTGCTTAGTGATGGTAGATTTAGAAAATTAAGCCGATCTTGATAAGGCCTATAAGCCAAGTTATATTTAAACAATAAGGTTCTAGAAAACTTTCTCTGAACTTTCTCTAATGCATCACGAGAAACAGAAGAATAAGGAGACCAAACTACCGAGGCGAATTCTAATATGCTGCGTACTAGCGTCACAAATAAGTTCACACAAGTATTAATAGATTGAAAGCTAGAGGAGCACCGTAAAACGAACCCAGCTAGTTTCGACGATTTGCTAATAATCGACGAGTAGTGATCAGTAAAACGTAATTTACAATCAAAAACAACCCCTAGATCTGTAACCGTAGAAACACATTGGAGGGGAATGGAGTTTATTTGGTATTGAAAAATGAAAGGAGCAGATTTCAATGAATATACCATAACGGAGCACTTAGAAATATTAAGATCAAGCTCGTTTGAGATACACCAGGACGTAAAGCTATCCAAATCGGATTGCAAAGCTATACAATCAGAAATAGATGAAATAGCTGAAAATAGTTTGCTATCATCGGCGTAAAAGAGAGAGTGACAGTTAAGACAAGATGGAAGATCGTTTAAAAAAAGTAAAAAAAGAAGGGGACCTAGAATAGATCCTTGTGGCACACCTGATGATGGACAAAATTCGGAAGAGGTTAAATTTTGGAAAACAACTCTAGATGAGCGATCATTAAGATAAGAGAAGAGCCATACAATAAGGTAAGATGGGAATCCCAATGCAATTAATTTATTAAGAAGAATTTGGTGGTTGACGGTGTCAAATGCTTTGGCAAAGTCTGTATAGATTACATGTACGTCCAAGTGCTTATTGAAGGATTTTGACACAAAATTAACAAGTTCAACTAAGTTGGTGACAACGGATTTGTTTTTGGAGAATCCATGTTGTTGATCCTTAATAAGATAACTAAAATGTTCATGAATGAAGTTAAAAACAATCTTTTCAAGAAGTTTAGAAAAGGAGGATAGAAGAGAGATAGGCCTATAGTTAGACACAGAATTAGGATCACCCTTTTTCGGTATGGGAACCACATACGACGATTTCCACTGAGTTGGGAAAACACCTTCATGTAGGCTTTTACTAAATAAAATGGCGAGAGGTTTAGATATGGAAAATTGTGTTTCTTTTAAAAACGAATTTGGGATTCCATCAGGTCCAGAAGAAGAATTAGTTTTAAAAGAAGATATAAGTAATTCAACGTAGGATGGTAAAATGAGAGGTGGTAAATGTAAATTGTCCATTTCTTGAGGTACAACAGGAGGACAAGTTAATGAAGATGTTTTAAAAGTGCTGGCAAAAAATGTGGCAAAAAGCTCACACATTTCAGAAGGGTTATCTGCGCTTATATTGTTGAAGGTTAGAATGGAAGGCTGACTTGAAGAAGATCTCAAGTTTTTAACATAGGACCAAAATATTTTACTCTCATTGTTCCTCAGACTGTCCTCAACAGTCTTAATATAGACAGACCGAGCAAGTGAGATTAGCCTTTTGATCCTCGATCTAAGGCAGCGGGACATTATGCGGTCGGATTGGTGTCCATAACGTTTCAAACGAGTGTGAAGTCGCTTCTTTTTTAGAATCAAGTTTCGAATCTGAGGTGTAAACCAAATCGGACCTTTTCGAAGCTTTAAATTAGATATTGGGACGTATTCATATAAGATGTTATGTAAAATAGTATAGAAAGTGGCTACAGCTGTTTCGCAATCAAGGTCTTTTAAAATAAAGTACCAATTCATTTGATTCAATTTCTCATTAATTGCAACATAATTTGCTTTTCTGAAATTGAATCTACGACGCATAATCTTAGTACGATAAGGTGATAAGTTAATGTTGATCTCATTGGCGATAGCCGGGTGATAAGGATCACAAGGTACGTATCCAGATGTACGCGTGGATGATGAAAACCCACCCAAAGGAATGTTACTAAACTGAAGGTCGAGGATACGACCCATGAAGTTTGGAAACACATTGAATTGGAGAAGGTTGCACGATTGCATAAAGGCTGACAGAGACCTAAAAAGTGCCAAGGAAGTAGATGTTAAAGGGAGACCAGGACTATTAGGCCACTTAATGCTAGGAATATTAAAGTCCCCACAAACTATTAAGTAAGAATTAGGGAAACATACGTTCAAGGTATCTGATAAATGACTGAAGAGACTCTCATAAACATCTAAAGAAGAATTACAACGAACATACACACAGGCAACTAATAACGGTGGAGAAACAGAATGAATTTTTACGATTACACAATCATAAGGTTTAGAATGAGAAGTAGAGACAAGTACACATTGAATATGATCACGAACAGCAATTAGCGATCCGCCTCCAGTAGAAAGTCCTAGAACATCAAGGTTTCTATCACAACGGAAGGTAACACACCCCTCCACAATTTCACCACTATTTATAGAAGAGTTAAGCCAGGTCTCCGTCAAACAGATGATGTCATGGTTGAATGATAAAGAAGAAAGATTAAGAGATTGGAGTTTGGTACGTAACCCTCGTACATTTTGGTAGTAAAGAGTGAAATTAGTAAAGGTATTTATATTTATTTCGGGGTTCTTGTTGACCGTCGTTTCGGAAAATTTCGCCTAGTAAATCCTTTTATTAAAACACCAGCAGGCCAAAAGGAGGATTCGCAAGGCGACGATATATCATTCGGCAATGTAAGTTTAAATGACGAAACAATCCTGTTAGGAATATTATCCTTTGTAAGCTTCTTACAGATGAAAATAGGAGGATCAAATCCTAGCTTGTTGATGACGTACTGTTTTACTTCAGCTTCCGTAGTGTCGTACGCTAGCCTTGACACAAACAATTGCTTGGGAGGAGTACACACTCGAAGGTCGTTGACGTGTATGGTGTAATAATCATCGAGGACGCTGATTTTTAAGGGCGGTGAGATAACAACGGTTTTAGTATTATCTATTCCATATTATATTATCCGAATAATACTCAAATTTTAAATTGTTCTTTAAAAAATGCTAGGATTTCAAACTGCTGATATTTAGTTTCGATGTCGAAACATTCTTAATGAATGAATTTGGAAAAAACAATGTTTTACAGGAACTCATTTAAATTAATAATATTAATTTACAATTTGGAGTTTTGAATATTTTCAGACAGTTTCAGTCAAGAGTTTTCACTTACTTTGATGTAATGCGTATCAATAGATGAAGACGCCTTCAAAGTAAATATCTTCATTCAATCACTGAGACTAGTCTGACACAATTGCGAAAGGATTGCTTATGTGTCAAATGAGATTATCCAAGCCAGAAAGTAAACGAAGCTATATGTCATCAATGTAAACATCAGAGGATTGAGTATTCAAATAGTAAGGATATTATGCAGAAATAGATAAGTAAGTAATATTTGGAATATTTAAATCAAATCAATTGTAATAAATTGCCACTGCGTTCAGTTAAAACACAAAACAATATATATTGCTAGTTATTAAATTTATAGAGGATTACTTACAAAAATGAATGTTCTGAATTTACATTATTATATTTTTATAACAAATGTCAACCTATAATCAAAAAAATATATAATTATTATTTCTATTTTACAAGCTACACAAGCAACATGCGTCTTAATAACCCTCAAACACTTTTCAAGAAAATCGTTGTTCATTTAATTGTTCTGATCTTATCTTTGATACATTTAAAATATGCAGATAAAATTATTTAATTCTCTTATATTTCTTATATCTCTCAAATCATACTACACCTATCCCTCGATTTACACGGCACTTTTTTTACACGATTTCACTTTTACACGGTTTTTTAATAGAACCCATTTTCTCGATTTAAACGATATTGCCTATGCAGAGTTCACTTTTGCACGGTTTTTCTAAATGATTTGTTCGAATGCAGTGCAGCTTTACATAATATTATACATATGTATCTTACAAGATTACACGATATCGATATCAACTGGTGTTTTCTTCATCTTTTAGTAGGAATATAACAGGACTCTTTTGAGGTTTAGTACGGTAAACCAAACTTGAGGGTATACTCGTACATATTCATTAATCATCATGCTATGGTCTTTTAAGGGACAGTTTTGGTAGCAAGGCAGTTTAGTTTTAAAGGCCTGGATAGACCTCGGGCGGGACATTTTCCACGACAGTAAGCATGCATTTTCATTGAGAAAATCGCAGCGGACAAAAATTTCATTTTCATTCCGCCCGAGGTCTATCCAGGCCTTAACAGTGAAGTTTTGTTTAAAAAAAAGTGTTTGATTATTAGGTGCAGTGAATGCTAACAATGCCAAAGGAAAGGAAAGAAAACAATAAACAATCGAAGAGCAAGGTCATTTCTTTGGGGACTAAAATAAGCATTCTCGACCGTCTCTGTAATGGAGAAAGGATAGTCGACGTTGGAAAATACTATTCTATGAACGAGGCAACTATAAGAACCATAAATAAAAATGAAAATACGATAAGAAGTAGCGTTGCATCCGGATCCGATACTTCCTTAAGTAACGCTTCCTACGTAAGAGATCATGTAATTGAAAAAACGGAACAGGCTTTAATTATATGGATTGAAGATCAAACGCAAAAACGAATTCCTCTAGATACCACCACAATCTCAAGCAAAGCTCCACGCATTTATGACAAGCTTAAACAGCAAATGGCAACATCATCGACTTCAGCCTTTTCTGTAAGCGCTGGTTGGTTTGAGAAGTTTAAAGATAGACATTCTTTACACAATCTTAAACTTAAAACTGAAAAAACTTCCATGTAGCGGAACAGTTTTAAAAAAAATTTGCTGAAATAATTGCCAGTAACTCGTATACCGCAGATCAAGTATTTAATGCAGATGAGTTTGGTTTATTTTGGAAGAAAATGCCACAAAGGACATTTTCGTCCAAATCGCACAAAACGGCAAGTGGCCACAAAGCTGCAAAAAGTCGAGTCACAGTGTTGTTCTCCAGCAACGCTTCGGGAGACTATTTAATCTTCGGGCGGGCGCAATGCATCTGACAGATTACGTAACCCGTTTTTCTTGCGCCAATCAGCGATATGAAAATGGAGAAATCTGAAACTCACTTATCGATCAACTACCCAAAGCAGTTTTCAGTTTCTATCTACCATAATATGTCTGAGGGGCGGGAGGGGATGAAATAATCTCTCAGATGTATTGCGCCCGGTTGTGTTATTTTTTCTTTTCTATGAAAATTTCCACTCGTTATACTCTTCACATTGCGTAATAATGTGGTGTTAACTTTTAGGCTCACCAAATCGTTCAATAGTGTGTTTTTAGTAAAATAAGATCACATTTTTTAAGCGGTCGAGTTGTTGGAGGTTTTTTTAAATATTGAAGCGATTGAAAGCGGAATTTTCTTAGAAAATTGAAAATGTGAAGGGTATCAAACTTTGTGAGCCAGTATTTGTTTCTAAAATTTCGTAGAACTGTTTAAAAAAAGACAATGCAACAATAAATAAGAGTGTAGGAACTTAGTTTCATCCTATTTTCTGCACTTAATCTGTCAGATGCATTGCGCTCGATCATGTTAGGATTATTATTGTGCTCGCCGGAAGGTTAATGAACCCCTTAATGATCAACAAATCTAAAGCGCCCTTTGCATTTAAGGAGTTAAATATAAATCATCTCCCTGTTTATTGGAGGGCTAACAAAAAGGCATAGATTACTGCAACGCTCTTTACTGAAATGGTTCAACAACATCCTCATACCCGACGGTATTTAACCAAGAAAGGCCTGCCATTTAAAGCTCTGCTGATGATTGACAATGCGCCCGGACATTCAACCCATATTCTACGACAACGTCGAAGTTGTGTTTCTGCCCAAAAACACAACTTCCCTAATTCAGCCTTTGGGCCAAGGCATAATTGCCACATTCAAAGCCCTTTACATAAAGCAAACGTTTAAGTATATTTTGGAGAAAATGGAAAATGATTCTTCTCTTGACATAATTGACGCATGGAAAAAAATTACAATTTTAGATTGCATAAAACATGTGGGGCTGTCATTAAATGAGATGAAGAAGTCAACATTGAATACCTGCTGGAAAAATCTATGGCCTGATGTAGTTTGAGGTGAGAGTGTGCCAATCCAAGAAGTTTCTGAAATAACGGAGTTGGCCCATAGGAAAGGAGAAGGTTTTGAGGACATAAGAGAATCAGACATTGCCGAAATCATGATAGAAGAAGAACTAGATGAAGAAGATTTAATCGCCATACTTAATAATGATCAAAATGCTGTTGGTAATGACACTGATGAAGACGAGACGGAGCTACCAAGCTTTACTACAAAAAGTATCCGCGATGGCCTGGAATTAGGGAGGAAATTAGGGAATTATTATTTTAATGATCCAAACATTGAGCTTGCTTTGCGGTTCTATCGAGGCCTTAACAAATGCTTAAGCCAATACGAAGAAGTTCACAAAGAGTTAACAAAAAACCGTTCCCAACTTTTGATGATCGATTTTCTCAGCTCCTCCCGATCGAACACCACCCAGCCTGAACTGCACTCCAATGATGTGAATACCCAAATTTAATAGACGACACTCATGAACTTACAGAAAATAAAAATAAATGTTATGTTATTCTTCCTACCTTATTTTGTATTAATATTGATGTATTGCCGTTGCTTTAACATTAAATTTTGAAACTTTCAACTACATTGAACAATTTGCTTTCATCGATATAAAACTGAATTACTACTGTCAATTTATGATCAAAATATTTTCTTGTGAATGGTTTATGTTTACTTTTGTTATATTTACCTTCTTTTCTTAAAATAAAAGCTATGTTTACACGTATTACCCCATTTTTTCGATTTACACGGTTTTCCCATATAAAATAGAGAATCTCGATTTACACGGTTTTCCCAGGAACCAACCTTCCGTGTAAATCGAGGGATAGGTGTACTCTTATATTTCCCAAATCATATCCTAATTAAATTTCGGTACAATTTTGGATATTGTTAGAAATCATATTTTATATAACTGTTCCTTTGTACTTTAACTTTCAACTATGAAAGATTAACTCTATGTAATGTCTCACTTTTGAAGTCCGTTTTCAATTTTTATTTTAACTATTATACATTTTTGAACAAATCTGATATTATACATAAATCTAGAAATATTGAACACTGAAGTCAAAAATTAAAATCCTCCATAATAATTGCTAATCAAAATGTAAATGTAAGCATTTGTTAATTCAATATTCAGAAATGATCGCTTTATTCATATTGAGATTTGGTGACCAAATCTATTTTCGGTAGGGTCGAGTTATGTACCAACCAGGAAAACACATTTGGCTATCAAACCTAAATAAGACGAGAGTCATAAAATGTACAATTGGTAAAGATGCATTGAGTTGCATATGCATCGTATCTTTTATGACCTCGTGGACCTTAAGTCCATATGCAACATGTGGTCAACAGAACCCATGTAGGTATAGATATAGATAGTTGATAAATATGTAATGTATCCTAGTGATAAGATATCGTATAAATTAGGATAAGACAATTTGTACTATTGCAGTCCAAATAAAGTAGTTTAAGCAAGCTGTGTGCCTTTGATTTTATATCTCACGTGCGGTGGCGAATGGGAAAATTTCGAATTGTTCAGGACTAGACTAAGCAACATCAAAAATTGGTGAACGAAATTTAGTGCAGTTACTAGGTGATTTCAGATTGCAAAGTGTGGTGGAGAAAAATTTAATTTTTGTTTCTTATGTTTTTTTGGGTGCTGAGTCCGGACCTTCCCACCAAAATTTCGTTGTGGAACAGGGTCAAAACCGCGAAAAACCCCAAAATTTTCGGAGTTTTCCCGTTTTATGCTTATAATTCCGAAAGTGTACATTTCTCCGAAAACCTGTCCATGAACATATTAGAGAAAACATAATTGTGGGTCTAACGCGACCTTATTCATTAAAATGTGTTAAGCGGTATAGCTTCAATTGATCGCCATTCTTTAGTGTTTTTTTTTGCAATTTTGACCCTATTTTGCATCGAAATTTTGGTGGGAAGTTGCGGATTCAGGTTCTGCGCCCCAAAATACATAGGCCCATTCTCTCGTAGATCTTATAGAATGGTTAGTCTTATCGCCCAGACAAGACACACACAATATTCAAAAAGCTTCTCCATTATATTGAATTGATTTTTTGTTAATTTTGCATAGTTATGTTATCTTTTGCTTATTTACGCTTTTGGATGAAAGTGCGCAATGATTTTCTCAATCTAAGATGGTGGCTTAAAGGCTGAATTTAAATTGTAAGAAAACAACCGGACGGGTAAACTTGCAAGACAAGAACCATCGTATGATCATTTCACACTATCCGATCAAAACACGGACCGGCGAACAATAATCACACAGCAAGTATGTATAAATGTTGCCATGCACGCTCCAAAGATAGTGTACAATGAAGTGACGAGTCGACAAAATTAAAATGCAAGTAAAACACGCGCTAATTGTCGTCGCAGAACGCCTGAACTATCGGTAGATGCAATCGTCTTATCGATCGTACGATTCTTACGAAAGAAAAATAATCGTGTCACGATTTTTTTCTTTCGTAAGACTCGTTCTTACAATTTGAAATGCACAATGCTTGTCTGCTGGCCACTACAAAAGCTCTCTTGTCTTGCAAGTTTAGCCGTCCGGTTTCGTCTTATAGTCTGAAATCAGCCAAACAAGCAAAATATGGCGTAGCTATGCAAAATAAACAAAAATTCAATTCAATACAATGGAAAAGCTTTCTAAATATGGTGTGTGTCTTCTCTACGCGATAAGACTAATAAGCCGACAGGTACTGAATAAGAGCTATCAGAAACCCGGCCATAAATAATGTTCTATCTCAAAATTTTATTCATAATATGGAACTATGTTAAAAATGGCAAATTTAAATTATGAATTGTAGTAATACTGCTCAACGGATTTATAATATTTATGTCTCTTTGGACGTGCAATTATGTTCTCTCCAAAATGTCCATGTAGAGTTTTTCGTTGAAATAAATAGTTTCAGAGTTAGAGGCCAAATAACGGAAAAACAGCAAAAATTTTAGGGTTTTTCGCGATTTTGACCCTGTTTCGCAACGAAATGTTGGTGGGAAGCTCCGGATTCGAGCTCAACACCCCAAAAAACATAAGAAACATAAAATAATTTGTCTCCACCACATTTTGCAATCTGATGTACTAGGTTTATCACCTGGATACTACACTAATTATGTATATTGCTTGTCGGTATATAGGAACAGAGGACAAAGTTCATTCTCAACCCGCCATAATCTCTATTAAGTCAAGGTTCCTGACAACAATTATCCAGTTCCACCACGACCAAATCTTACTCCAGCGTTTTTAGTAATTCATGTCAATTACACCATCACCAAAATCATGAAACTAAATTGTTATGGACTCCAAAGTGGCCGAGCTAAATGCCTTCATTATTGACAGACACTGCATTTAGATAGCTGCAGTTCAGGAGAAAAAAACTGAACCACATTACATACAGGTACATTTTCCTCGGCACGACCCCAGCAGCTCTAACGACAGCTTAGCATAGATCAACAATGAAGATTACCGTCGATTGAATCGCGCGGCTCATGTTGCAAATAAAAATATACCCATATAGTGATCAAAAACGGTGGTTTAACTTCGATCGCTGAGCGATGATCCCATGAGTCGTCTCTACGAACACAAACCTTAAATAATGCCCGCATGAGTGGTGAACGTAGTGCACTCGCTTGTTTGTAGGCTTCGGGCGACGGCTGCTTGGGGTAGGCAAGTTGCAATGTACATAAGCCACGATCGATGCAGCCGCATCGAGGAAAACACCACTAGGTGATAGGCAATAGCCGCTGGAGTCGCTAGGGCCGCTGCGGTCGTGTCTAGGAAAATGTACCTTTAGGAAGTTATAGTCGGTATATTAGAAATTAAGTCACATTCAATAATATGCAAGTCGGACTCAGAATCGGTTGCTGAACTGCGATTGCAGAACGCTCATCGCATGAGTCGCCTCTGGGAGCCATTAATGTAACCCCATCCACTTACCCTGGCTACATAGCCTGCGTATTTATTTTCTTTTTCATTTTCGCGGGGCAAATTAATCGGCTGGATACACTCTGAAAATAATAATATAACTGTATTCGAGAGCAAATGTTTTTTGATTGTTATAATTTTAATATTTACCATTAAATTTGACCGGAGAATCTAATTTTATTAGCGCTATGTCGTTAACAATGTACATAATGTAATAACGACGAAACGACAGAATTTATTGCCCACTTGTATAACAATTTATTGGAAAATATTTCACATTCCGAATTCCATTCCATAACAATACGATATTCTTCGTTATTGATATTGATACTACAATAGGACTTCTTATATGGCTGCTATACAAAACAGGACATACTTCAGCTCGAGAGTCGCCATATAGCATGTTAACAATGTATTGCGAATTTGTCAGAGTCTGTTTTATTGGCTTATCTTGATTTTTTTTCGTTTTTGGTTTTTTGAAGAGGATGTCGACAATTCTTTTGTCGATTCCCAATAGCTTTGTATATCCATCTCCATTCTAACCGACTGGAAGTACAAAGTTGGCTTCTCTTGTCCTAGCCTTTCGCACCAACTCTTCAATCGGTTCAAAAAGGTGCCTGCTCCCCCCTGCACCTTTTTGAGCAACTGCTGGCTGCAAACAATGCTTTTAGTCTATGTGAAACTGGCCTATGACAAGCCCTGGATTATGGGCATTCGCAGCGATACCCACCAGCCACAATGCATGACTACACTGATACTAAATATTTCTTTTTGACATTAACTAATATAGCTTGATTTTGTCGACGGAAACTTGTGACAATACCACGCCCCTGGTCTACTCTACACTGATGAGTTCAAAAAAGACGCAGGACTTATGGTTGCTCCTGCGTTACGGCGAAGAGGATCTGGCCTAAACTTGACACTGTCCGCTTCACTATACTACGATCACTGAACAAGGAACATATTCCTACTGAGAGTCACAACGGGGCATTGTCTTATTGGGGAACTCCCCAGAAACCACGAATTCCTCTCGATGACTTTTGTAGAAGTTGTAATGACGAAGAAGAGGAAGAGAGTGTTCATGACTTTCTCTGTCATTGCGCGGCCTTGGCGGTGAAACGAAGGCATCTTCTAGGTTCAAGGTACTTTTACGATACCGATGATCTTCGAGATATGAGGAGGGGAAATAAAAACACTTAAAAGCTTACACTAGGTGAACAAACCTAAATACGAGACGAATTAGATCAGTGGCGGATTTACCAGTAGGCTGAGTAGGCTTGAGCCTAGGGCGGCAGATTTCAGGGGGCGGCAAATTCCGGGAAAATATTTTTTAGGTTGTTCACACTGCCGTAGAAGATTGTAGGATGTAGCACTTATCATCATTATATGGTTTGGAAACAGGCAAAGCGTATTTTGACCCTCAGTGAGATGTAAACATGAAAAGGCATTTGTCGCCATTGTCTAAGAGCGTCAAACACTGAGGTTAAATATTGAAGGCCATTTAAGCTTAAATTCGAAACCAAGATCCTTCCTGTTTTTTTCACATGCCTTGCTTTGCCCAACCTTTAAACAACATTAGCTGCTTTGGCTTTTTGTCACTTTGACATATCAGAAATTGCAAAAAATTATTATATAAATCCAGAAATGGAAAACACTAAAAAAAGTTATTCTGATAAGCATTCATTAGCTTTCATCTCCTCATCTTGTAATTAAGACGATCGAGTTTCAGAGGAGTTTTAAGCATGAAAAGGGCATCAGCATCAATCAATTCAGCTTAATGTCTTAGGGCAGGTGTCAGTAAACATTTTTAGAATTTTTCTTAAATTGCTCTAAATCGGTATCTTGGATGTGACTTTCATATTTAAAGCCGGAAATTTGACACTGAAGTCAAATTTTAAAGTTATGATATTCCTATGGATGGTGGTTTTTTTTTAACCAAATTTTACTATCGACTCTGCCAATTTTCCCCAACCAATACAAGACACACATTTGCCACCGCACATAATGTAAGACAAATCAAGTTGTTTTAATTTGAGTGGATCTGTACTGAAGAAGGGCACAACTGGCGCCCGAAATGATCATTTACACAATAAAACATTAATCCCGTCTTAGGAAATACCACTCCTTCTTTTTCAATCTACATATTGTTTTAATTTTCTTTATTATAAGATATGCCTCTAAATCAGTCGCTCCAAATTTTTTTCAGTTCAAACTCCCTTGTCAGGTCTTCTGAGCCTGGCACCCCTAAGAAAAATTTTGTCCAAAAACCAAAAACATGTGTTTTTTTCGTTGTCAGTTCGGCCATCACCTTGGCTCCTCCTCGAGAAACATAATTGCCATTACTGTAGCAACCACGATCCGCAAGTGTTCTACCAAGGATCATTGTATCCAAAAAGACTATCGCTGGTTGGTGCGGTTTTAATAAGAAGCGTGAGCTTAGGCATCAATTTCAATCAGCCATATCAAGTGATTTTTTTTTCTGCCTAAAATATTCTTAGCGGTGTTCATCGAGAGGATTTGGGTATAGCTTTTTACAAAGGATATAAAATGTTTGGCCGATGTATGGCAACAACGGATTACCTTCGGGTGATTTCGAAAGAATTTTTATTCAAAATGGTGGTCTAGAAGGAAACCATAATTCATAAACGGCATCTATATTTGAGCCTCCCACAGTTTGGGATTCACCGCTTTAAACCGATTCTCCAAGCGGAACATTTTGGCATAAGCTTTACACTGTGATCAATCCTAACGAATGTTCAGGACCCACGAGGCGGAAAGCTCGAAGATGACACATATTTAAATACAAAGTGTAAACTGAAAATAATTGGAGGTGAATAAAGCATAATTCTATCCGAATATTCACTATCGACAAAAAGTAGGGTTTCAGTAGGGGCGGCAATTTGAGAATAGCCTACTGGCGGCAAATTGGTAAATCCGCCACTGAATTAGATGCAATCGGCATAATTTATTCTTAAAAGTTCTCGATAAATATTATAATTTAATCTAGATCCTTTCCTTAAAATTGGCTTTACAATTAATAACAACTTTTCTAGCAATTTAAATTAAGGGCAAATCTGTTGTTTTACTAAATTATATACGTCACCGCCTCCCTAAGAAAATTCCAACCTATGATCATGTGGATAAAAAAAACTTGGGCTTTCCCCTTCCACGAAATCCTCGCTACGCCCATTCGTAAGAGCCGAGGAATAATTATAAATTTTCGGTTCAACGTTTATAATTTTCGTTCAGAGAAAAAATACATAGTTCTGACTATTTTACCGTGTTTGGAAAACAATAATTGTCGGCGCCCCCTAAAGTTTGCCGCCCTGGGCTCCAGTCAACTGGTAAATCCGCCACTGAGGAAATCTGAATTTTCGGTTACTTACCCAAACTTAGAAAAAGGCTATGCGTTTTGCAAAAATTGAGGAGTCGAGTCGGCTCTAGGTTTATGCCTTGTTCCAGGATACACAAGCGGTGTTTTCGCCTCCTATTCACACAGCTTCGCTGAAAACTGGAATCATCAATGTGTTTCGCATTCAAAATGTAAAAATCGTCAAGACTGAATCTTTATTCGTTTTTTTTTAAAAGAGAACATTACAAGGACTCTCTGTTACCTTACTTAAAAACCCTTTCGCAACGGACCCTGCGCGGTTAATTTTTTTTAAACCCAATACACATGGTACCTAAGGCCGTATGTGAACATCACTATTTTCAGAAATCCAATCCATGTACGATGTGACCCTAACGAAAATTGATGGTCTGCCGGCCTCACATCTACGGAAAGCCATACTTGAAATTCCAATCAATGTTTTCGAACCGTCCGCCTCCTGAAAAGCAAGTGGTCCACGACATAGCCCCAAAACGCCTACACCTGATGTACACAATTGTGATGTGTTCAAGGGACGAAACATACCGCGACAAGCGTCTTGTTCAAGTACAGTTAGGTCCACAAAACGAAGTGTATCGGGAAACACTCGGTTATCTAGAGAGGATGAAAATATTATTTTGGATCTATCATTTTTCTTAAAATTAAAATCATAATGGTCATCAAAAAGCGTGTGAATTAAAATGCAGCTTGCATTAAGCTTTTGCACGAAGCTGCTGTGACGGTGATTATATCAAGCGATATTTGAATGGCATTTGATAAAACTGGCTGCAAAGAATAAAAGCTTCTTAAAGGCTCAAAAGGCATATACAAGCAGTCTAAGTAATTCGCAGTTGGCCAAAGATTGTTACCGCAGCTTGTGAACCTTTTGTTACTAACTCGCGCATGCGCTTGCGTGTGTTTGTAATGACAAAAGTATTCGCGGTCACCTTCGCATACAGGGCCGATAACTCGTACATTTTAGTACGAAGCTTTCGGAAAATGGTGTGCGTCGTGTTTATACGATAACGACTAACCAGCCGACGGGCACTACATAAGATGTACGAGTTACATGTCCATAAACTTACCACTGATAGCACCCCAACCACTTGTTCGAACAACGTCTCCAGCGTATTCCCTTTGTCGATCAGCTTGGCGGGGCAAATTAATTGCCTGAATACAGTCTGTAAAAAGTGATATGTACACCCAAAATATATCTTATGAAAAATTATTTTCGAATATTTCGTTACGATTGAATTCGACTGGATTCGGCAAATGTATTAGCCCAATATCATTTCTGGCAATTGTATTTCTTTCGACAAACTCTGGATGAATTCGAAAATTGTTGTCACGAACCTGTTGATCCACTTGGCAGTCGGAGGCGACCCTGACATTGTGAACGCCTAGTTTGACAATAAGATATCTATAACTGAAAAGGATATTTTCTAATTAATTAAAAAAAATAATTGAAAATGTTTAACAATGAAATTGTTCGGGAAATACATTTGCTCAAATAGATGCTTTACCCTTGCAAACAATGGCCGGCAGTTAGAACATAATTTGCCGTTATCACTGATCCTCCACAATGAAAAGCCGGATTAAATAGCGCCACTTGATACGGTAATGAATGGGGTGCGGCTTCGTCGCCACCAATGAGCCTTGGCCGTCTAGCAGCGTACGTCATTAAAATCGCGGAGGCAAAGACTATTACCAATAGATTTAAAGTCATATTATTAGGGGCAACAAGAAGTCTTGTGACCTATAAGTATAATGTTTGCTAACTACTAATGTTGATTCCAATTGATTCAGTGATAACAAACATTTGTTTTTAACTTAGGCGATAAATATTTAATTTATTTAATTTCACAGTAAAATAAAATATGATAAATACATAGTTATAAGTCAATTACAGAATTTGTTACGGTTAATTTTACAATCGAGCAGAATTTCTGAAAGCTTGGAAAAAGCTATTTTTCTTCCTTTTAAAAGCAAGGTCTTATTTTCACATCACTATTTTTGGCAACCCAATCTAGAAAATAGCCAACACGCATGAAAACCGACGGTTTCAAAATATCGCAACTCTCTCTGAAAGGGATGGCTATGATTCCGATTGATGTTCTTGAACCGTTCGCTTCCAAAAAAGTTAGCGGTCCGCCGGAATCTTCACCGCACGTTCCTTCAGCATCGCGTACCTGCTGCACACATTAAACTTGCATCCGTTAAGAATGGAAAATCTTCTTGACAATGAGTTAATGTAACATAAAGCAGGATGTTCGAAATTGTTTTATTGTCTGGAAACAAAAAATGAAAAAAATTTAATCATAGACTCCAACCCAAACGCTGTAAGTTCATAGCCTTCATGAGACCGATTACTCAGACGCGCCTTTTGTTGTTAAATGCAGTGTCCTAGTAGTATTAGACTATCAAATAGATTTGCGGGAACATGCGAATTAATGTTGTGCCCCTTTAGCATTTTCAATGTAAATGTACATAGTCTAAAACAAATCAAAAATGCTAAAAGTGCACAACAATAATGTTCATGTTCCCGAAAGTTTATTTTACATTCTAAAACTTATTACGATAAACACTTCAAATTCAATCTCATAATCATCATTACACAAGAAATCCGAAAACCTCCCGTGAAACATGTTTTCCTACATACCATTGAGCCATCGTTGGTTTTTTAGTCATTTTGACCAGCTCATGGTAACCCCAAAAATTGTACTTTTAAATTGTCTACGTCATCATTATTCTCATTCTTATTATTCGAGCTGCTATAGGCCGGCCTACCTTGTCGGTATTGAATTCGATGCCGCCGCTCCCAAAAGTTTTATAAATTTCGAATGATTTGTTGTTGTAATTTGGTCGCCGGCGCAAGTGGCCCACCTTTGGACCATTTGTTTCGTCTTTATGTCGATGGTAAGTAGATTTTCAACAATACCTAAAGGTTTGAATATGCGAGTTGAATATTGCATACACATAGGCAGTTTCGATTTTGATTGAACAAAAATAGCCTAAAAGCAGCCTAATTTGTTGATTAATACAAACAACGGAAATGTTTTTGTGCAGTGGCTCCCAAACAGTAATTGATTCGCAAGAGACTTGGTAGTACTGGGAAAAAACTATTAATATGAATAATGCTACCAACTATTATTACCGAATTTAAAGGATGTGACCCTTCCAGATAAAAGGATAAAAAAGTACATACATGTAAGGAATAAAAAAGGGTTAGAAAGTACGTGTATTCGTCCAGTTTTTATTTTGTTTCATTAAACATTTTGTAATTATAATAGATATACAGATATAATAGGCCAGTCAAAATCGACATTAACCTCGGAATAAATGGAATACTACCGTTCTTTTGCTTATCTGTTTTAGAGTATTACTGGCTATATAAATCCAGATTTGCAACCCTGAGGACCCTGTGCTAATTTTTTGGCGAGCGAAAAAGAGCGATTTTTGTGCTCTTTTTTTACATTTCCAACAATATTTAAAAAAAAAATTATCTTAGAAAAAAACGATGATCTGCATTTTGAAATTAGACAAAATTCCCAATCCTTGATTGATTTTTATATTTCTGGGAGTACCAATTCAGCTATAAACACCATGCCGTTAAATTGGGTTGTGACCCTATTAGGTATACAAAATTCCTGACCCTTCTAGTGTTAGAATAGCAACGAGTAGCTTAAAATAGCAAAGAGTAGCATAAAATAGCAATGAATAGCTTAAAATAGCAATGAATAGTCCAAAATAGCAGTGAATATTAAATAAATAAAATAAAATATCAGCGAACAAATTTGAATAGCTTAATAGCAATGAGAATAGCTTAAAATTGCTATGAATAGTATTAAATAGCAATGAGTAGCTTAAAATAGCGATGAAAATTAAATAAATAAATTAACATCACCTAAAATAGCAATGAGTAGCTTAAAATAGTTATAAATAGCTACGAATAGCTTGAAATAGCAATGAGTAGCTTAAAATAGTTATAAATAGCTATGAATAGTTTGAAATAGCAATGAGTAGCTTAAAATAGTTATAAATAGCTATGAATAGCTTGAAATAGCAACGAATAGCTTAAGATGAATTTCGTGAAGGTCGTCCAAAATCAGTTGTTGTTCCGGAAACCATTGATGCTGTGCGCGAACTGTCAAAATCGACATTAACCTCGGAATAAATGGAATACTAACGTTCTTTCGCTTATCTGTTTCAGAGTATTACTGGCTATATAAATCCAGATTTGCAACCTTGGGGACCCTGTGCTAATTTTTTGGCGAGCGAAAAAAAGCGATTTTTGTGCTCTTTTCTTACATTTCCAACAATATTTTTAAAAAAAATTATCTTAGAAAAAAACGATGATCTGCATTTTGAAAGTAGACAATTCCCAATCCAATGATATCCTAACCACTTTTGTAAGTCAAATATTGACGGAGATACAGGTTTTCACAAATAGGGTATTTGCCACAAAAAAAGGCGAATTCTAAGCTTATGTTGTTTGCCGAAACGACATTTACTTGAAATTCGCAATTTTTTTGGTAAAAAATACCCTATTCTTAAAAACCTGTAATTTCGTCAATATTTGCCCTAGAAAATTGGTTAGGATATCATTCGATTGGAAATTCTGTCTACTTTCAAAATGCCAAACACAGTTTTTATCCAAGACAATTATTTAAAAAAAAATATTGTTGAAAATGTAGAAAAAGAGCTCGCCAAAAAATTAGCACAGGGTCCCCAGGGTTGCAAATTTGGTTTTATATAGTTAATAATACTCTGAAACTCGAGGTTAGGCCTTTTTTTTTGTAAAGTTTTACTGGCGTATAATATAATACGATTAATGTAAAAATCAAATCGAAACAAATGAAAATAAGGAAATTTTGTTGAGGTACGTCTCCAATGAACGATAAGGTGGACAATATTGGAAGTCAACTTTTGCAAACACGTAACAATTTTACAAGTTGGCTAACTTAGCTAAATCGGGCCCGTAGCGATGACTTGGACAACATGTGAAATTTGTATCGTTTGTAAAAGTTTCACGACTATGTTCGTCCAACTTATCGTTACCTTAGACGCGCCTTAGTCAGCCTCGTCGTTAGAGAACATATCAATTGACATTGCACCCGGACTCGATTCTGGGTGCTTGAAATCGTGTTCGCCTGACCGGAAATTTTTCGCAATAGTTCTGGCTGTGTTTTAATGAAGTTATAGAAGTCAACACACGAAACGAGTATTGATCTTGACTGTCGACATGGATTTAAGTGTCTTTCACGAAAAGCAGCCAAAGTTTAGAAAAGGGCGAATGAAAAAAGTCCTCGATTATTTTTGGACACATCTTGAGATCCAAAAAATATGCCTTTACTAGTTCGAAGATTTTTAAAATCAAGGCTATGGCAGGTCCAAAAGCCAAAAAACGCGTCTTGGCATAACCCAGCAGTTTGAAATATTCTGCATTTTCAGAATCGCAGATTTAATTGATTTCAACCTTTCAACACGAACTGTGTTTATGTAGAAATGCGAGTAAATTTTCACGACCACGCATTTCAAATCCATTGGCAGTCGGTCACAGGCCGACTTCAGTGCGTAAAACTATGTGTGCAGCGTAGCCAACACCAACAATTTGTGGTTTCCATGGTTTCAAAATATTAAAAACATTGTTGCTTCCACCACGGTCACGTGAGCCGAAAATAATCGGACAGCATGCCGCTACAGAATCCAACAAATTTTTCGGCGATTCCGTTTTACTCGGCAGTACGTTTTATCAATTCGGAAATGATCTGTACTATCTCACCTTTTCATGAACAAAGCTCCAACATCTTCACACGTACTCCGATTGTGGGAATAAAATATCGGACTTAATATTTCCGTGATTGGATGCATCCGTTGTAATGCAAAGAAAATTCCTTTCCGACAATTCGTTTTTTAGAACAGTCATTGCATAAGTAGTTAGAACATTCGCGACAATTGCTAGAGTGCGTTTGATGCAGGTCGGTGTTTCGATTAAAATTATAATCTCAATTCAATAGTAATGAACTTTTTTTTTGTAAAAAAAGGTCGGATAAAGTATCAAAAAAAGGACAGAATTATGAAAGGATCAGAATAGGAAAAAAAGGAGTCTCCTTTTAAAAACAGTATAGTTGGTAGCATTAAATATGAATGATGTTCACCTAATAGTCAAAAGTAATTTTGTTGTACATTTCTACTGATTTTCAAGATGTGAATATACAATAAGTGTATTTATTTACAGGGTCGGCAGTGCCCACCTTGCCCATATCATTGAAAATATCAAGTGAATATCGATTATAACAATGAGATTGTTCATCGTTGCTATGTAAAAATTTCATTAAATTTTATAAAAAAATAGAAAAGAATTTTTTTTTTGAAATGCCTCTGGATCGAAAACTTAGGAAATGGGCCAACTATTGTGAACTTTGCAGATTTACCACTCCAATGTACTGTTACGAAATTTGGGTTAATTTTGACATTAAAAGTTGAAATTGAAATTTCTGCAAAATTCAAAACATCGTATCTCGGAAGATAGGAAAATCTTAGCATCGTTCGATATGTCCTTTTATTGGAAATTTTGTGTACTTTCAGAAGAATATCAAAATAATTGATTTGGGTAAACTGGAAGCTCGAAAATAGGAGTTTTTCGAAAAAAGTCGTGGTTTTTTACAAGAATTACAAAAAATGCGATTTCTCCGTAACGGTTAAAGCTAGAGAAATAATTTTGGTGACATTTTTCCTAAAACATCCTGTAGAGTCTACCATAGGGGTATGGCTAACTAGCGGCGGGACACCCTGTGTATGAATGAAGGTATAAATTGTGCTTCCGGTTTCGCATCATTTGCGCCACTACAACAACAACTTGATCAGTGTGAAATTTTTAAATATCCTCTTCACAGACCCGTATGAACTGTCCATTTAATTTCAGTAAATAATTTTTATTGTTAAATAAAATAATAAAATACAATTATTAAATTTAAAATTACTATCTTAATTGAACATCGCTGTTTGCCTCAATCCAACCCAAATAGGAAGTAACACGTGTAAAAATCGACGGTTTTTGAGCTTCGCACAATTTTGCACACAGGCATATAACTCCAATTAGCGTTGCCGAGCCGTCATCCTGCCGAAGTACTAGCGGACCACCCGAATCACCGTCACATATTCCCTTAACACTTTCACCCGACGTACAAACATGTAATAGCTCCACTACGACTTCTGGAAAATAATTTTCACATTCGGTTTGATTTATAATTAGTAAATCCACATAACGTAGGGCGTCCGTGGTTTCACTCTGGTCTAGGATAAAAAAAAAAGAATAAAAACACATTATTAGTTTATTTATTTATACCTAGTTAGGGCGGATTGCTCGTACATCTTATCTAGTGCCTGTCGGCTGACTAGTCTTATCGTATAGACAAGACGCACACCATGATTTTTTCTAGTTTGTTTATACAGTAGAATCATTACTCGATTTCAGGCGAGGACGTAACCAAACATGGCTCACCACTGCAAAGCAAAAAAAAAACAGTTAATTCCATAAAACGTACAAGATTTCGGAAAATCGTATCGGTTTTGTCTAACCAGCCGCCGGGCACTAGATAAGATGTACGAGTTATCTTACATTGAGCTGAAGATTGCGAGCACTTGTATAGGTCTGAACTTTTAAAGTTCAGAATAGTTCTTAATGCTTAGCGTTTCAGGTAACTTTCTTTTTCATACTTTGCATTTTTACAAGCAATTTCAATCAATAACTTACAGTTTTTAATCACAACCTAAAGGTACGTTGTCCTCGACACGACTGCATCGGCTCTAACAACAGCGACTCGCTCATTTCATATAAAAACTCGTTTCTAGAACGAGAGAAAAATGAGTTTTTATATGAAATGAGCGAGTCGCTGTCGCTAGAGCCGATGCAGTCGTGTCGAGCACAACGTACCTTAAAGATACGCGTTGCTAGATACAACTCGTACGATAATCGCTGAGCAATCCAAATTATTGTTTTTATATAGTTATAGTCGATACTAGATATTAAGCCGCATTCAATAATTTGCAAGCCGAATCGAATCGGTTGATGAGCTGCAATTGCGATCATCGAATGAGTCGCCTCTGGGAGCATAAACCTTTAAACTTACCATTAATGTAACCCCACCCACTTGCCCTGGCTACATATCCTGCGTATTTATTTTCTTTGTCATTTTCGCGGGGCAAATTAATCGGCTGGATACACGCTGAAAAAAAAAACAATATAACTGTATTCGGTGACAAGTTTTTCTGATTTGTTGTCATTTAAATCTTTACCATTAAATTTAACCGGAGTATTCAATTTTATTAGCGCTATGTCGTTAACAATATCGTCCTCGATATATTGAGGATGAACTTTGAAATTGGTTTTATTGATCTCTTGCTCAACTTGGCACGGACATTCCATCCTGATATTGTTCACGCCCAGTTTGACTATAACCGTGGAGAGGCTGTCAGAATAGCGGATTTATCATTTGTGGCTAGATTCTTTGTCTTTAGAACAGGATAGGATAGTCGAGCTTAATGCATACATATATTGTTCTAAATAATAATGGTTGATCCACACTTTTCATGAGTCATGAGTCATTCTGACAGATTATCAGTCAATCAGTTAACTGACAATCTGCCAACTTAAATGGAAAATGACAGTGACTGTGACTGATGGCTGAAAAGTGTGAATCGACCATTAATCTTCTTTTTAATTTGTCTAAAAGGTCGTGTTCTGAAACCAATAAAAAACGGATTTATTGAAAGGATTATTTGGAATCTTTTCAATAAATACGTTACGATCACATTCACAAATTTCATAGGAAGTATAAGATTAGCTGAAATATGACTAATTAAAAAAAAATACTTTTCCAAACAATGGGCAGCTGTTAACACATAATTTTGCGATATCAATGATCCACCACAATAAAGATCCGGTTCAAATAAGGCCACCTGATAGGGTATGGACACTACTTCAACATCACCACCGATAATTTTTGAGTCTATGATGGGCTCTTCTGCACGAACAATAATGGTAGCAATAAGGACTATCAACCAAATTGCTATCATTTTATTTATTGACAAGATATTTAAATTGATAAATAAATTTTCGAAATAAAATTCCATTTTCTTACATACATCATCGCTAAATTAATTCCATATCTAATGTTATTTTTTCAGTTGAATTCATTTGACACGGTAATAAAAAATATTGTACAGTCAATTTGATGAAAAACTAAAATGAATAAATTAAAATATTAAGAACAATAGGCACAAGCACAAAAAGAAAGTAGTCATAATGTGAATTTGTTTTGAAATTAAATATTTTATGTGGCATTAAAGTTTGCTTTTGATGACATTTCAAGGAAATAGTAACTGAAATAAATCTTACTCGACAATAGTCTCGCGAATTCCGTGAACTTGATAATGCATATTGTAATTGAAGGCTTTCCTTGAAACTAAAATTATTGTTTCTCCGATTATAAAAAAAAACAAAATGATTTCACTACCCATGACTTTACTTGGTCAATTGAAGGTTGAGAAATATTATCAAATTATGCTTATTATTGCCATAAAAATTCTGGGTCAATGAATGCTACTTCTCACATAATGTGATTTGATTAGTGAATGTATACTAACAAGTGTTCGCTGTATGTGCCCGTTAAAATAAGGATCCATGCAAGCCAAATGAAATCAAAATCTATTCGTTAAAGATTCTTTCTTGCCGAGGACCAATTCGTATCTGAATTCGTATCTCATCGTAAATTGCGAATTGAAAACGAATTGTATTCAAATGGAATCCCCTTTTTTGCTGGGATCGAATAGTGTGCTTGCGAAAAAGTGGCGAAAAAACACAAGGGAAAAATTTAATATCATCACACCAAATGAAAAATTGATAGAAATCCTTTAACTCTTAAATTTTTGCTCCAGCCAAACTTTTCTCAATAAAAATGTATGTGTGTATCGAAATAATTTGTATTTTTTATTTTTAGTATTCAGGGGCGACCCCCAGGGGGGGATTAGGGGGATAAAACACCCCCCGAAATTATGAAACCGATATTTCAAAAGTATTACTTTAAAAAAAATTTACACAACATAACTTTATTGACATAACAATTAAGTGATGATTTTCAGGCTAAAGATCTATAGTGTAGTCATTAGGTGATTTTAGATCACAATTGTGATGGAGATTTTTTTTGTTTCTTATGTTTTTTGAGGTGCTGAGCTTGAAGAATCCAGAGCTTTCCACCACAATTTCGTTGCGAAGCAGGGCCAAAACCGCAAAAAAAACTCGAAAATTTTCCGTTTTTGGTTTATAACTTCGAAACTGTACATTTCTCCTTTGAAATGCGTTATGCGGTATCGCAACAATTGATTTATTTGTTTTTGCGTTTTTTTGCGATTTTGACCCTGTTCCGGACATTTTGGTGGGAAGCTGCGGATTCGAGCTTAGCACCCAAAAATACATAAAGAACAAGAAAAATTCAACTTTTGCGACCAAAAAATAACAACCGGTCAATTTCAAAATTTAATTCATAATATGGAACTATGTTAAAAATGGCAAACTTAAATTATTATTAATTGTAGTAATACCATAATACCATGAAGAGTTATTCGCAGAAATGATTAGTTTCAGAGTTAGGAGCCAAAAAACGAAAAACAGCGAACATTTTGGGGTTTTTCGCGATTTTGACCCTGCTCCGCAACAAAAATTTTAAAGGGAAGCTCGGGATTCGTGCTCAGCACCCCAAAAAAACATAAGAAATAAAAAAAATACCGGTGTACAGAAGGCTGCGCCCGCAATACGAGGGTTTTTTTTAGAATTTTAATGCGTAGTGAATATTTTGTGTACATATATTTTATAAGCAATAAACAAGAATTGTGCACAACATTAATGGAATGCTTCCTGTAAATCTATTTTTGGATTGGTCTAAATAAACGCGTTCCAGGCGCTAGCCTTTCATTCTGTTCCACCTTTAATTAGACCAATCCAAAAATAGATTTACTATTTACCCAGCTTAGTAGTCTGGCTGGTCTAGCGGTTAGTGCGCGCACCTTCGGTGCACAGGGTCATGAGTTCGAATCGCACCGTGGATCATTGTGTTTCGAACTCACGAGCTTGTGACGGACTATGATCTCACTCAGTTGTTAAACGAGTACCCATTTATGGGGATAAATAACACTGCTGAGCGTGATGCTGATCTCATTACATCAACAAAAAGCAGATAAGATCTTGGAAATAGGATGTCACTAACACATCCTGCGGCCTTGGTCCAATGCTGGATTGTCTCGCCTGTCATTTATTTTTATTTACCCAGTTTGTATAAAAGTACTCCAAGGCAAATCTGCAGGCATTTTTCGATTTAAGATTTCTGATGGCTTTTGAGCAAAAAGAAACTCAGGGAAACGTATATAGATGGCTTGGCTTTATATATGAACTGAATTATTAGCTGGAAATCTACTGTTACTGTTTTTTAATCAAGGGAAAGCAACTTATATGAAATGATTCCATTGTGGCCCTGACATAAGAGCCTACGCAAGCTTTCCTATGAGTATTGAACAAGTATAATTTTGCAGCTATTCAGGGACACCCTGTTAGCTTGGTCCTACAAACTTCAAAAATACACTATTACCATTCTATGCACTTCCACCAAATTTCATGTTCATTGTTTCATCAAGTTAAAAGATATGCATTGAAGAAATGCTTAACACCTTGGCTGCCATGTATCACCGGTGAACACACTAAACTCGATTCACCACAGGCCAATGTGTCACCGGTGAACATCACACAATTATTCCTCCCAGGCCAAGCAATTTTTTCAGGTTTTCGGCGGATTTTAATGGAATATTTTTTAAGGGGTTTACTGATGATAAAATGGCGTAGTTTCAACTCAATTTCAACGTGTGTTCACCGGTGACACATTGGCCTGTGGGGAATAGCCTGTTTTATAACAAATGAACTTTGTATCACCGGTGACACACAATACAGAAGGGCAAATTTAGTTTGCGTTGTTTGTTTCCTCTTTCTAATATTTTTGATCCTTAAAAAAGAAATCATTTGTCTTTCTAGTTAAAACATGAAGTAAAACCCATTAAAAACACCACAAAAAGCAAATTAACAATGTATTAAATTATTCACCATAATATCGTGTTCACCGGTGAACACAAATTGAATGTTCTTTTCTTTCAAACGATTTTAGATATTGTTGACTTCAATGAATTAAGCAATAATCATAAATGGCATAAAAAAACGTCAATCTGCAGTTATATTGCAAAAAAACAACTTTAGAGTGCTTTCTTCAGTGTAAATCAAAGTAAGAACGACGAAATTACGTTTTCTAACTTTACTCCTAATTTAATTAAGTTTGCGAATCCTTCTTCGAATGAGACCTAGAGGCTTATTACAATACAATTTATTAAAAATGTTATTCAGTTATTCAAAAACTAAAATTAATATTATTTTTGAGTAAAATGTAAATTCGATAGAAAACTACAAATGTGTCACCGGTGACACATTGGCCTGTACAGAATGTCTTTCTCTGTGTTCACCGGTGACACATTGGCAGCCAAAGTGTTAAGAGGCTTTCCTTCCATTGTGAAAGGCCCTTACTAAATACTTACTTGGCTACATTACCGGTTTGGATATAGTTATTCGAATGAAAATTCGTAGACGTATTCTCTATGTAATTTTCTAAAAACCCTTAGCAGAATTTTTATATTTTGAAACCTAAGAGGGGCTACCCACGAACAAATTGAAATTTTACAAATTTACTGTTATTTACTTCTCCTTAGCAAAAGTCAACAGTCTTCATATTTAACGTATATAAGGCCGTACTGACCAATCTTTGTGCAAAGTTTCATATCGATCCCTATAACGGTTTAGAAAAACGGCGGTCGAAAAGAAAGTTTAACTTTAAACGCCAATAACTTTTTTACCGTTACTTGAAACTGAAAATTTTTAACTGATGTAAGATGTACTCGTTTAGATCTTTGATTTAAATACCCAAACGTCAATCTCCGATAAAAACTAAAAAACGTTCGGGACACCCTGTTGTCTTCTTCCTACCAACTTCTAAGGTATTTGTGCCAAAAACCAAAATTCATGACAATCGGTTGAGCCGTTCGCGAGTTATTTAGTGAACAAACGGACGGACAAAATCGATTTCATAAGGGTTTTTTGAAAAAAATTCTAAAATACCCTAAAAACGTAAAAAACAACAATAATTGCGTTGCTCTTTTTATTGCAAATTCTTGAGAAGTGTTATTGACAGGTATATGAGTGTCAAAACGTTTCTTCGACCACTGACCTCGAAGTATGACGCAGTTGTCACTCAGACTACTCCCTAGTTGATTCTTTGCTTATTATAATCTTTATTCTTTTTGTAGTTTTGAACACTCGTTCCGCTGCGAATATGCAGATTTTTTTGGTAAAAGAAAGTAAAACAACACTAAAACGTATAAAATTACTTTTTTATGCGAATTTTAGCGAAATTTTTAATGTTTAAAATTAGTTTATGCCAAATTCTTATTTTTTATCTGTGAAATTTCCGTACCTTTGGTTATGATTTATTATTAAATCGAATTCTTTTGCCTTAAATTGTCCCAAACAAATATTTCGATTTACATTTAGTGCTTGTATGGCTTGGTAAAGCTCTGTACTAATTAAGATGTACATAAGCTCTTCCGAAAAGGGGTTGCTGCGACGAAGAATAATAACGTTCCCCTACTAATATTCAGAGAAACATCATGCCTAAGCTCGATCCAACTTTACAGTAGGAATTCTAAGCGTTGAGGCACTATACTCTGCCTTGATATTTAATTCAATCTGGTTTTGGAATCCAAAACCTTAGAGAAACCATGCGTTAGTACAAAGTGGGCATCAGAAAATAAAAATGGCACCGTTCTCACACTATTGCAGTTCATAGTATGCGTGAAAATTTTATTCAAACGTCAATATTTTGTTTACAATTGAGAATATAAAATCCGCTTAAAATTTATTACTCTCTTAAAATGCCGACTTGATAATTAACCCTTCTCTTGGCACATAGGCACATAGACCTAAACAGACCATTGGTACTATATCTTGATGAAAAATATCTTTCAATAATATTTTCCACCACTTTCCATATACATTTCAGAGGAACCGACGGCCACAAATGCGATCAAACGTTCGGCGAAATGTGAACTATGTCTAAAGAATCGAAAAAACGGCGCATCATCGTAAGACATAGTATGTAAACTGTTTCGAGAACCAAAATTAGACCTCTTCAAAAAATAGGATTGATTTCACAGAAGATTCAGCTACATTATAGGCATAATAGCTCGTAGGCAGCGTCAGAAGGGTTAATAATTGCATCGACAATATTTTGACATTTGAATTATTTCGTGGAGTGTAGTGTAATAAATTTGGAGTCAAACACATATGGGTTGTGTGATCACTAAGGCCCGGATTTCTATGCAGTAAGGAGGTTTTCACACTTACGCCAGATTACGTAATCTGTTGAACCTAATCAGACAAATCAAGCTGTGGTGAATTTGGTGTTCACACTACATTTTTACTTGATCTAGTAATTTTGACTTTGACAGATTATATTATTTTATATGGATTTGTCAAATATCAATATTAATTTCAATTGCACGCAGGCAAATTTTATTTATTTTTTTTCAGTTTTCTTTTCACTTTTAAAGTTTTTAAATTCCTGAATGTCGGCGAAGGGTAAGCTAGGCTAGCCCAATGGTCAAGTGAAAACGTATTTGAAAATTCTTAACAGATTTGGCATTACAGAATGAATGAAATATTTGTGTCGATGTCGAGATGAATGAAAGAAATTTTTAAAAAATGAGAATATTGTCGACGATAGGCAAACAGAATCAACGATCGCGGTACAAGGTATGCGGTTGTGGATGAAGAAATTGCAGATGTACATATATGTACGTATAAGGATATGTATGTATGAAAAGAATTCGAATCCAGGAGCTGTTGTGGAAGTTTTAAAATTAAACGATGAAGATTTAAAGAATTTCGTTTCAACCTTCGGAATTATGAAATATTATTATTGAAATTTTCTGGGATTAAGAAGTTAAGACCGCCTCCGACCCAGCTACAATCTGCATACAGAAGGTTACAAAAAATTGCTTGATGTGCTAGAAGAAATGACCAACGATTTTCTAAAATAAAGTGTGATTACAAAAAATAAATATGTTAAAATTAATAGTTAAAAAATGCTTTGAAGAATATAGTTATATTGAGGTGGTGTTCGTGAAACAGCTGCAAAGAATCATGGGGCCCATTGCGTATGCATTTATGTTTGTGTGTATTATGTACATACATATACATATGTATGTGGCGATTTGTATTTTTGGCAGAATGAACTGAACTGAACTGAACTGAATTTATTGAGCGAATATACATATATGTACAACAATATAAGTCTTAACCTATATTTTGACATAAAAAATCAAACTTTGGCGTTAAATAAAGCATGTTTGTCATTAAAAGTGTCACTTTGACATTTAAAATGTATAAAAACTCACCTTGATTGAATGGTGAATAAAATCAAGTCGTTCTGTGTACTTGATTTGCAATAGCCAGATTATGTAATCTGTAGCTTAATTAGGCCGCAGATTACGTAATTTGCCGCAGATTACGTAATCTGGCGTAAGTGTGAAAACCTCCTAAAAAAGGTTGAAATATGCCATATAATATGCAATAAAAAATCACAAAATATGCAATGAAATATGCAGTGATAAAACAAAAAATATCGTATATATGTAGCCGAAAAATATTGAAATACGTAATTAAACCTATTACCATCAGTGGACTAGACAAATTTTTATGGCAATTCGATTCAAACAGAGATAATTTTTTTAAGTAAAGTGTCTAAAATTAAAAAACAGAAGTGCTTTCGATGTTATGTTTTAATACTAAATTCAGTCCAATTCTGATTCAACATAAAACACATTTCAGAACAATAACGAATACATAAACTTTAGCATGATAAACCCAACCAAAATCTTTTTCAAAAATTCAGATAATTTTCGGTACATAAATATATTTTAAACGAATGGAAAAGTAATGCCATTTTTGAATTGCAATGAAGTACTTTTCAAAATTTTCCTCAGTGAAACTGTGTTTTCTGCCGTTTAAAATATGTTTATATACCGAGAATGATCTTTCTACATTTACTGATGTAATTGGAGCAAATTTAAATTTTGATAGGTCGGTTATTTCCGAATGCTCCGCGTTGTCATCGTTAATGATTTTATTAATATTCCTTAGTGTGCCTGTGCTTTTGTCAGTAATTGCACGAAATTTTAATTTGTGCATTTCGCCCGAGCTTCCCGTAATACAATTTATATGTAATTCTTCAAACTTGTTAATTAATTGACAACTGTCACTTAAGCTCGCCATATACAGTAAAATTGATTGAACAATCGATTGAGCAATCGATTGCACATAATCCATCTAACGCCCGTACAGCACATTTACAATACAATTTATCGTACAATCTAAAATGACAGTCTTAAGGTACGTTGTGCTCGACACGACTGCGTCGGCTCTAGCGACAGCGACTCGCTCATTTCATATAAAAACTCGTTTTCGGAATGAGAGAAAAATGAGTTTTTATATGAAATGAGCGAGTCGCTGTCGCTAAAGCTGATGCAGTCGTGTGGAGCACAACGTACCTTTAGATCCACTCGACACAACACAACAAGCGAAAATTATATATTTTGAGGCGATGGACATCCATTGCTACTTTCGATGGAGAATGACTGTCACAACCACAATATAAAGAATGACCACCGGTTTATGTAAAAAAAATACCGGCGTACAGAGGGCTGCGCCCGCAATACGAGGGTTTTTTAGAATTTTGATGCATAGTGAATATTTTTTGTACCCATATTTTATAAGCAATAGATAAGAATTGTGCACACCATTGATGAAATGCTTCCTGTAAATCAATTTTTGGATTGGTCTAAATAAACGCGTTCCAGAATGAAAGGCTAGCGTAAGGATGGCTTGGCTTTATATATGAACTGAATTATTAGCTGTAAATCTACTGTTACTGTTTTTTTAATCAAAGAAAAGCATCTTATATGAAATGATTCCATTGTGTCCCCTGACATAAGAGCACGGAAGCTTTCCTATGCGTATTGAACAAGTATTCTTTTGCAGCTATTCAGGGACACCCTGTATCTTGGTCCTACAAACTTCAAAAATATTTATGCAAACACTATTACCATTCTATGCATTTCCACCAAATTTCATGTTCATTGTTTCATCAAATTAAAAGATATGCAGCGAACAAATGCTTAAGAGGCCTCCCTTGTATTGTGAAAGGCCCTTACTAAATACTTACTTAGCTATATTTCCGGTTTGGATACAGTTATTCGAATAAAAATTCGTAGACATATTCCCTATTTAATTTTCTAAAAACCCTTAGCAGAATTTTCATATTTGAAAACCTAAGATGGGCTACACACGAACAAATTGAAATTTTACAAGTTTACCGTTATTTATTTTTCCTTAGCAAAAGTCAACAGTCTTAATATTTAACGTATATAAGGCCATACTGACCAATATTTGTGCAAAGTTTCATATCGATCCCTATAACGGTTTAGAAAAACGGAGGTCGAAAAGGAAGTTTAACTTTAAACGCCAATAACTTTTTTACCGTTACTCAAAACTGGAAAATTTTAACTGATATGAGATGTACTCGTTTAGATCTTTGATTTAAATACCCATACGTCAATCTCGGATAAAAACTAAGAAAGTCGACTTTTTTCAAACGTTCGGGACACCCTGTTATCTTCTTCCTACCAACTTCTAAGGTATTTGTGCCAAAGACTGTGATCACTCTACACATTCCTACCAAATTTCATGACAATCGGTTGAGCCGTTCGCGAGTTATTTAGTGAACAGACGGACAGACGGACAGACGGACGGACGGAAGGACGGACGGACGGACGGACGGACAAAATCGATTTCATAAGGGTTTTTTGGAAAAATGTTTTCTAAAAAACCCTAAAAACGGCTCCAAGCAAACGAAGCAAAAGGAACGAATATGAATATCTAAAAGTTCCAGGACATCATCACCATCATAAGCTGTCATTAAAAAAAACATCCAAATTCAAAATGAGAAGTTGTCTAAAATGGGGAAAAAAAAGTATTTCGAATATTTTTACACCTGCATGCGTTGTAAGTTGTTACATTCGCCGTAGTACCGTAGCACTATGTCCACAATGTTGAACGCAGGGTTGCCGTTTTCAGATTTCTAAGTGTAACATTTATTTTATAAAATTGTAACATTTTGAGGTTGAGTGTAACAAATTTTAAGATATTGGTGTTAATGAACAAATTAAGCAATAAATTCGCGCGAGTCCGAAATCAATTATTGCTCGTACAAATATTGGATTTGGCTGACTTTTCCGAAAATGTTACCCATTCTGTTCCATAAATTCCGTATATTATGGCGAATCCATGGATTTAACCGCAATTAGTTTAATACGAACCAACGCTTTAAGAACAGATTGAATACAAATTGTTTAGAAATCTCGCAATTAATATTGACACTGGTCTGCACAGAAGCTTAGTCTCCGAATGATTGAAGGGGCATCCCAGTTCTTTATGTTGTCGCAAAATGAGATGCTCCCTCTAGTACCTCAGACAATGCTTGAGCTTTCAAAGTGAGTGCAAAAAAAGGCTCAGGACCCGTAAGTAAAGATGTCGAACGTTGTCTGACACGTTTGCTCATCTGCTCTTTCCTGTCCATCAAAATACTATCAAACCACTCGCAAATCAATGTGAATCAAACTATCCCGTTCCCTCTCAAATGTTTTTTTTTTAAATAAAACTTGGTGCCTATATGAAGCTTGCATTCCAAATTGCGTCAAGGCAGAATTCAATTCTTTTATAGAACTGATTTGAAGGCCTGGCGCAATTTAGCTGGTACAATTGAATGATGAACACTGATCCTGAATCAATTAACGACCAGCTAAAACGGGCACTTAATCCACAGGTATTAAAATGAAAACCTGACCTAGGCCAAATGGGCGAAATTTGGTGGGTCGATCAACAACCACTATTTCCGAATCAGAACCAGTCAACCAGAAATAACCTTGGGAGCCAAAATTATTCGGCAGACAATAATTAAGCTTGAACAAAAAGTTTGAGTACCTAAAATGTGAACATGAGGTATAATGCAACTGTGGCAAAGCCGAATACTGCTTTCTTAAATAAATCTCGTGAGAAAACGATTTCACTATGGGCTTTATATTTTTCTGCGCAAAAGTACTTTGAACAACCGCTAGCTTCCTAGAACAGAGAGTGAGATTTTTAAATACATATTTTAAGTTTGCATAAGCTATCGAATTCTTATAAAAAAATAAAATAAGTAACAGGCGCGACAATCCAACATTGGACTAAGGCCGCAGGATGTGTTAGTGACATCCTATTTCCAAGATCTTATCTGCTTTTTTGTTGAGGTAATGAGATCAGCATCACACTCAGCAGTGTTATTTATCCCCATAAATGGGTACTCGTTTAACATCTGAGTGAGATCATAGTCCGTCACAAGCTCGTGAGTTCGAAAAACACCATGAACCACGGTGAGATTCGAACCTGACCCTGTGCACCGAATGTCCGCGCACTAACCGCTAGACCATCCAGACTATCGAATTCTTGACGTGTTTTAATACATTTCCTAGATTTGAGTTCAACAACTCAAAATTTTAATTTTGTAGAAACATTTACATTTTTTATTTTATCCGATCTGGCCGCGGGCCTCACAAAACTGCGATGTGGGCCACAAGTTTGACATACCTGACTGAATCGATCGGTGATGATGCCCAAATCACAAAAATAGAAAATTTGTTTTTCAAAATACTTCTTCATGTCATTAATTATATAGTAGAAAAATATTAAAATATAATTGAGTTCTCCACTCTTGCCCGATTGTAACAAAATTGGTCGGGGTGTAACATTGTAACAAGAAATTGGAAATTGTAACAAAATGTTACAATTGTAACACGAGTGGCAACGCTGGTTGAACGCAGTGAATCTGAAGAAGGGTTATCTACTTTTGCTAAAATTGCCTATTTCATTATCAAATTAGTTCGACTTGTTACTATGACAAAAATCAAAATTTTTGAGTCATTTTCTTTTTTATCCTAACCCAAGCTTTTTTTTTGCAATTTCTGGAAAAAATCAGATCTATTAACTCATTTTGGGGTCGCCAGATCTTATTTTGGTTCATTTTATTTTTTAAATTATTTTGATTTTGATATTGCTTCGCTACGAGAAATGCAGTCGGTGGTTTTGACATGCCCGCTGAGGTGTTAGTTGTACGAAGAACATGAGCAAAAAAAAATGGCTAAAAATAGGGAACTTGTAGATGTTCATGTAGCTTCTTCGACTCTCTATATGATAGTTTTAGATCCATAAAAGGTTTCGCTCTAACATTTTTACAAATTTCCATAGCCATTACTTATTTTTTAACTATTTGCTGTCTACTAAAAACGTGTGTGTCACACATTCTGGAGCGGGGGCCTCTCTGGCATGGGGGCCCGTGTTCCATCGAACACATGGAACACCGTACGTTACGCCACTGGTAAAGCTATTGAAAAGGACAACGCATTCTATGCGACACATTCATAGCCTGGAATTATTCGGAACTGAAGATGAGCCACTTTTTCTTTGATTTTGAATTGATTTTATCAGGTACAATACAAGTATCATCAACATTGTGACAATACAGACGGAATTCCAACTCATTAGGAGAAGTCGTGTTCGGAGGTATTCCGTGAAAAGACACGCAGTATTCCGAGATGGCACGGTACACATCCCGCTTGTTATTCCATCGGACCCAACTGACGGACTACTTACTTCGCCTGGAGGAAACCAAGTCACCTTCTATCCGATTGCTTAGCCGCTGCTTGGTCTCGGAAATCAATTTTTCAGAAACCGTTCTATAGGCTCCGCTGTTGCTAGATATTCGCTCAGAAAAGTACTTCAAATCCTTATACAATTAATTAAAGCTCGGGGCACACTAAGCCGTTCTTTGTTTGGGAACTGAAACTCTAAACTTTATTCATTCATCGTCAAAGGCAGTGATTTCAATATTTACGAAATCTTTATTTGCTATAAAAGCCTGATGGCTTGCGATTTTTTCATGATCATAAGAAAAAAATAAATCTTTATGCAAAACAAGGTGACTAACTGAAAAAATAATAAAATCTGTTTACAACACAGCCGTCTTGCGAATGATCGTTAAAATTTCATATAAATACCCCGTCAATCAGTGCATAGAAATCAGAATTTCTTATCGTTAAGCAAAGATGAAGTATCTAATTGCAGTATTGTTGATAGTCGCGTATTTCTCTCCCGATTCAGTGTGTACGGCGCCCGATGATCCTCAAGAGCCAACGACTACAGAATACCCCGAAAAGGCGAGTGATACTGAATCACGAATCGCCGGCGGCAGCGAGGCAAAACCAAATCAATTTCCGTATCATGTTTCAATAAAGGCAGCAACAGTATTTATGACCTCCTGCGGCGGATCCTTAATTTCGGATTCATACGTATTGACGGCGGCCCATTGTTTGTTTGGGTAATTATATATATTTGATATTATGTTAAATATATTGATTTTTTTTTATCTTGTTTTACAGTAAATATTATGCAATCATTTTGCTTGGTACGATCAATATTGCTGCGCCTTCCGAGGGTCATATTGAACAAACCGTTTTCAACTCGAATTTTATAATACACGCAAAATACGACTCTGATAAATTACCTTACGATATTGGACTTGTTAAATTGGATGAATTAGTTCCCTTCAGCGGTAAGGATAATTGCTGAGGAAGAAGTTATGCAATCACTCATCTGATTGATTTTGCAGTTAACATTCAACCTATTAACTTGCCCCGGTTAAGTGATATCGATAAGGATTTTGCGGGTGCAACGGCCGTAGCAACGGGATGGGGCAGATCTGAAACGGGTAAGGATAATTGCTTGAGTGTATTTTTAAAAATTGAATTTTATTTCTTTACTGTTAGACAAGCCATACATTCTGCGTTTCGCTAATCTTACTGTCATTACAAATTCGGAGTGCGAAGATTGGTATGCCGATGTGCCCACATCAAATCTATGCACCTTAGATACCACATTAACCAGAATATGCACCGGTGATTCCGGCGGTCCTTTGGCTCTACGTGAGAGCGATGGCACGCTAACCTTAATTGGAGTATCGTCTTTTGGCATGCCAGATTGTTCGATGGTTTCACCGTCGGGTTTCAACCGGGTGACCTTCTATTTGGATTGGATCGGTAACAATACCGATATTAAGTTGAAGCCGTAAATATGTCGTACCGTGTAAATATGTGTTCCCAGTTTCTGTCTTTTTTTTTCCTTATAAAATAAAGTTGATTTGAAGCATTTTAATTATGCCTTTGTTTTTCTGTTTGCGTTTGGTATAGTAAAGGAAAATAATTGTAAGCAATTCAGTAGACGATTTTAACACACACTTTGCATATTCATATTCAGAGGCCTACTCAAAAAAATTATTAAACTGAGTAAACTGTAAAATAAATTTTTGCTTAATGCTTATTTCGTTCCATATTATGAAATAATTTTGTTTTTGTCATCGATCTTCACTAGGTTTCACAGACCTGCAAAAATTTTTTTTGGAATTGACGATAACTGATTTTTATGTATTTTTCCCTACTGAATTCAAATCCGAAACCCGTTTTTCTTCATCAAATGAGATGTTCCCGTAAAACGTGGTTCTAGAATTATGCATTTCTTCTTCTCAGTATACCGTATAACCCCATGTGGGACCATGGTGCGTTAACTCAGTCGTTTATAGGCAATTTCGAGTCAACGTTACATTGCATATCATTTCGGAGTGTATATAATGTTGCAAGCACTATATATTTCCTATCCGCACATGTACGGAAATTTTGGACTCCGCCGAGATTCGATCTCCGGACCTCTAGATTACTAGCATCGTAGAGTGCGACTCAATCAAGTGAGCCACTGAGCAGAGCATTTAGGGGCGGACTTATTTCAATAATGTAAATTTTAAAAATTTTGACGCTAAAAATGTATATGGTTGGTATTGACTCTTACTTTCTACTTGATGCTGGATTTAATGTACACGATAATTTTCCATTTAAGCTCGATTTATTCCGTTGAAGGTCCTTAAAACAGGAAACAAACACCGGATATGTAATGTACTCGACGTCCCCTTTGATATGATATCCCGCATGCCAATCTCCGCCCAAGAATAAAAGAGTATCATTTATTGTCATTTTTGGGGACTTTCCAATCAATTTTTTTTTTCGCAAATTGAGCTTATTGGAATCAATAGTATTCGGAGCGTCCAGGCTTTTAAAAATATTCTTTCTTATGTAATGCCTAAGATTACCGACATTTTTTATGCAACTCCAATAAGATTGTAGCAAGATAATGTCCCCAATAATGAAGCAAGGCTGGTAAAAGATTGGTTTCAACACCAATCCATCAACGTTATGGAATGCATAGCACCTAGATCTGAATATCATCAAAAAAGTTTGCGAATGGATGACAAAGAAGGCCTACACCGGTACATGCCGATTTGAACACTGCAGGGCTTCTTCAAGCGATTAGGGGAACTTGGAAAGAAATTAGGGAACATTACGCTATCAGCTCTCGCAAGAAGAATTTTCTTGTTCCTATTATCGACACTAGCGACACTTATCTCACCGTCTGCCATACAGCGGACACATAGCGGAAAATATCGGAAACACAAAATTTATCCCCATGAGAACGGATAGCAGAACAAGCCTCTGTTTGTAAGGAGAAGTTTCTGATCCGTAACTATCGGTAGATGGAACATGTTGTCGACCGGTGCGTTTCAGGACTGCACCGAATATTGAACACCATCGGGGCCATCCAGATTAAATTTCTTTTCGTCACTGAAAATAACGCTTTTCCACTTTTCGCCGAAATCCATATGTTGTTGGCCCCACTGAAGACGCTTCGCCTTATGATATTGGGTCAAAGGTGTTTTTTTCTGCCATTCGATGAGTTTGAGGTCCTTGTTGAAGTGTAGAATCTGCTGGGCACGACGCACACTTACAGGTAAATTCGTTTCGCTTCGGATGTCTGATGCGAATCCTCAGTGGCTTTTGAGACAATAAGTCTTTTTTCTCTCGCAGTAACTGCTGCTCGCCGTTCAGATCTTGGTTGTGTTCCAGCATTTTCACGAAGCAGGAGGAAATTGTTGACGACACATGGTGGCGTGAACGTATAAATATTTCGTAACACTTAACGCACGATTCGGACACTATTCAGTCTTCAGTAAAACTGACGGAAATGATTTTTCCAAAGAACAAGTATTTCGAAACGGAAGTTTGTAAACAACATAATAAAAATCATTTTCGAAATTTATAACGGTCTAGGACTTATTAGAATCGATAAATGGTAGAATTTGTGAGTGAATTTATATTTATTTCGGTGGCTGTAGGTAAGTCAAAAATTTTAATTTTTACATGAGAATTTTCACAAATTAAAAGTGATAATGCAGGATAAAAAGAAAAGTATTACTATAATAATTCTATTGATTGGGTTTTAACTCAAAGCAGCTGTATAATTTATTAAAGTATTTCCCAACCAGTTCTGGATGCTATGTATAGTAGCAGGAGGGACATCACATCATAAATTAACTCATTTGTTTTTATTAAGTTTCTTTCTGTGAAAATAGAGTAGCACTCAGAACTCACGAAGCTGAAAGCTCGCAACACATTCGTACATTTTAACCCTTAACGAAGGGTATAGTGGGAATTATTCGAGGTAAATAAGGGAAATTAGAATACTGAAGTTTTGATGCCGAATGGTTGAATACATTCCTCACTATTTGAAGCAGTAAAAAGTTACCATAATATGCGCGTTGATCTAAAGGAGGGAGGGGGTGGCAAAGAGGCAGCGCCCGCTCTAGCGCTTACGCCACCCCGGGCAAGTGGACAATTTGCCGCCCTTCTGTATTATATCACGAAAATAGAATTTATGTCCTTATTTTTCTAAAAGCGATTTAATCGTAACGAGTAGCTCCGAAACAAAAAATCCTGGTCAATGTGGGACTTGGACCAACGCTCCTGTAATTCAGGGGAATCATGGAATCCCTAGCCACTCTACCCACAAAGCCAGGAATGTGAAATTCGCGGCCTGCGGCCCGCATGCGGACCACCTAGCCAAGAAACACAATGTGTATCAGCACAAAAGCGTAAAAATTTGTAGGTGTTGAACTAAAGTCTAAGAAATTTACTAAAATTTGTCAAGAAGTCGGTGGCTTATGCGAGGTTAAATTATGTGTTTTAGAAATCTTTTTCTTAGTTCTACAAACAATTTGCTGACGGTTATTTGAGGTACATTCGTTTAAGACTGCCTTTGACCTTCGTCAAATTGTTTTGTCCCGAAATTCGGTTAAGAAAGAAGTCGATGACTTTCCCTGATAGTTTTCTTGAATGGTTGCATTTTATTTAAATGGATTTATTTATTGGATGTGAACTATCGTAAACAAAACAATTTAAGCATATTACCCGATTCTTTGCCTTTCAGCCTAATAAGTGTCAGGCAACGTCACAAACAAATTTTTGTCCATATTTAACCACCTTTCTGTCCAAACATAATTTATGACAAGTCAACCTAACAATTTTGGCTGCCAAAGGTTGATTTGGATTACGTTCGTGTTTCATCATTTTGTGCGGCCATTGTATGAAATTCCGTAATAATTTTTTCAATTTCAGATGATGGGGTAACCAAGGAAGTTAAGATTAGATAAGTGCACGAGAAACTGGCCTAATATGTAGTAGAAGCCTGTTCCGCTATCATTTATATTCTTGAGAGCTATTCAGCCAAGTTCAGTAAGGCTTTGTAGAGAGTAGAGAGAATTGTAGCTCACTTAAATTCGTCGAGACATTATTGGGTGGGGTTGCGCATATTTCGCAAACATGTTTGCCATTCTGATCCCTTAACTGCCATTTAGCGGATCAAAAATAATCTCCGGTTCTTTTCCTTGGTCTGCCTTTCTAGAATATGTTACCGAAAACAACCGAAGATAAGTTCTGATCCGCTAAATGGCAGTTAGGTGATCAGAATGGCAAACCTGTGCTCGGAACATACGCAACTTGCTACTCTGTTAAATGTTGTGCCAAAGCACAAAAAAAAAATCCCCACAACATTTTGCAATATCAAATCACATAATGGCAGCATTCAGCGAACGAAATTCACTAAAAAAACACTGGAAATGCTACAAGAATTACCCGCTACCGACCCCTTTTTCCGCTGAATGGCCTTAATGCGCAATGAGAATCTAATTGAAGTAACACTTTTCTGATGCATTTTCCATTCGCCGAATGCAGCCATTGACTACACTGTATACTATACTCATTTAGGATCTTTCACAATCATGACATTAAATACTTTCGGGACTATCTTTGAATTTCAAATTTGTCGACGAATTGTGGTTCTGATATTTTAAAGGAAGTAGGAGAAATATTGTGGTACTCGAAAAAGGACTATAAGTAATAAATCAAATTGAAAAAAAACGAAAACGGTGTTATGCTTGTACCTAAAACAGTGACAGTGACAACAGTGATTGGCAACTTTTGTTTGTTTTTGTGGGAAAATGTAAAATAATCGAATAACCTAACATTAATACAAACGCACTGTTCGATTTTGATAATTAAATGTATTAAAGCTTTCAAAATGAAATTCTAATTATATCATTTTCCGGCTGGCATTTTGCAGTCCGTGTGGATGCGGTTTAATTTGGAAAAGTGACCTAAATGTTCAAAAAGTTTACCCAGATGTTAGAGCCACACTATGGGGAAGTTGTGTTAAGCCCTGGCTTTCGGTGAAAGTTGTACCATATTGTATTGCAATTTCAATAATGAATAAATACATTCTGTGATACAGAACTCAATAAGGAAGCACAAACTTTCTGCTTGTCGTACATAATATTTTATATCCCACCAGCCGTCGCCGTCCGAAAACAACTACTAATAGCGCTAAGTCAATAACAATAACACAATCGATACTTATTATACACAAAAGCTCCCAACTTTTTATCCGAATCATGGGACGACTATGGCTAAATTCTCATAGCAGCACAACTACAATTGCATTTTTCTCTCGCTTTGGCTTCAAACAAATTGCTTCGTGATTACTCCATGTATTATAATCTCCTTGGTTTCAACGTCCGCGGCTTTTTTTCATAAATGCGGAGAATCCTTAGAGAATTAAATCAAAACTAGGTAAATCGGGAAAATCTAACCAAATTCTGATATTAGCATCTTGGCAGAAACAAATTAGGGATGACTCTGCGGCGGAGAAATTCGCAAGGACATATGTCCAATTGATGCAAAAAGTGCGGGTGGAAGTTATCGACTCCAAGAAAATAGTAATGAAAATGGTGCTTTTTGGATATGACTGCTTTTATATGCTGAGTGTTTATGCGATTCCTTATCTCATTTCATATGAATCATATCATATCATATCATCAACAACCAAAGTGAGCCGCAGCCCTCCTTCGATTCGTCGGTGATGATAAGAGGCTTCAGAGTTATCACGTGCGAGGACGGGTTCTCTAAGGATTTCATTGGTACGTGCGTCGCTAAGATTAGCGACAACTGGGAAGGTTCTAAGATTGAACTGATTCCCACCAAGGAGATTCCTAAGAGGCCCCAGGCACGGATCTGGTTGCCAATTATGAAGATTAAAGGGCCGAAGCTCCTTCTAGCTCTACGTTTACAGAACCCAAATATCCCGATGGACGATTGGGTTATACTTAAAGCTGAAGAACCGCAAGGTCAAAGTCAGTCCTATATGCTCCTCATCAACGATGAGTTTCTACCATCTCTCGAGGAGGCTGACTTTAAGTTACACCTTGGTATAAGGAATGCCAAGATAAAAGTTTTCCGGTCTAATTCCGAGGAGGAACAGGATCCGGTGGACGGAGCCAATGAGGCACTGGAAGAAATGTGCATTGGTGGAACGGAGGCCGAAAACCAAGATGAAGATAGTGCAAATTAATCTTCAGCACTCCAAATTTGCCTCGGATAATCTACTTATCTTCCTAAAGGAGGAAGATATCGACATAGGACTTGTTGAGGAGCCCTGGGTTCGAGATGAATCCATCAAAGGACTCGTCGATAAGCAATACGTTCTCTTCTACAACAATAGCAACTTAGACCAAGGTAAACCAAGAACTTGCATCTTAGCAAAAAAATGCATTAACGCCTTTCTATGTCCGCAATTTAGCTCGTCGGATCTAACAGTGGTTAGAATAGAGGTTCAAGGGATGGGAGAGCTGTACATCTCTTCCGCTTACATGGCCCATGGAAGGTCGGCACCTCCAGACGAGCTGAAGCTGCTGACGACATTCATCACATCAAAGAACTCAACTCTTCTGGTAGGGTGCGACGCAAACGCAATACATACCTTGTGGAGAAGCACTGAGATCAATGAAAGAGGTGAGGATCTGTTTGATTTTATCCTAAGTACTAACCTTACAACCAACCTTCGTTTTTCCAAGCTCGGAAAATAACGCTGGGTGGGAGGAGGTCTTGGACGTCACACTACTGTCGGACAATGATAAATTTAAGGTTGGACAATGGAGAGTATCCGATCTGAAATCTTTTTCAGATCATAATTGGATTCTTTTCAATTTAAATGTCTCCAGGGAGTCTACAAGTCCTTACAGAAACCCAAAGAATATAAATTGGAAAAAGTTCAGACAGGTCTTTAAAATCAAATTCCCAGGTTCCGTAAATAACTCGATAAGTTCCCTGGAGGAGCTGGAACAGAGAGCTGAAGCGTTAGAGAAGGCTATGGAAGCAGCCTTCAAAAGTTAATGTCCGGTTAAGCGAAGTAAGAAGACACTCCCACCATGGTGGAACGGTGATCTGTCCAAGCTTAGGAAGCTTACTCGGGACATCCTCAACATCTGCAATAAACACAAGTTTTGGCAGCCATACAAATACTGTTTGAGCATCTATAAAAAAGCCATTAGGGAACCAAAAGCCCAAGCCTGGGACGAATTTTGCCAATCCCTGGATCACGTCAAGGACTCGGCCAGGATTAGCAAAATTCTGTCAAAAGCACATTCATGCCCGTCCCTGATAAAAAAGTAGGACGGAACCTTTACTGAATCCACTGGAGAATCTCTCGAGATCCTCTTGAACACGCACTTCCCTGGGTGCGAAAGCACGTCCGTACCCAGACCGGCACTACATAGTGCAGACTACCGCTGGAGAGATATTGCTGTCTCCGTCATTACGGAGGAGAAGATTTCCTGGGCAATCAACAGCTTCTCTCCATATAAATCTCCTGGACCAGATCGCATTCTACCGATAATGCTACAGGAAATGCAGGATCTTGTAGTTCCTGTGCTGTTATCACTTTTCAGGAGCCTTCTGACTTTCAACTATGTTCCCAAATCCTGGCGACGAATGCGAGTAGTGTTCATACCGAAGGTAGGCAAACGAGGGCATGAAAACGCGAAGGACTTCAGACCCATTAGTTCATCCTCCTTCGTATTAAAAACACTGGAGCGGATTATCGATATCCACATCCGACAAAACTTGGAAAGCTCGATACTTTCTAGGTCGCAACACGCATATGTTAAGGGTAGATCTACAGAAACCGCTTTACACGAGGTAGTGCGAAGCATTGAGTACAGTCGTCAATATAAACAATATACGCTAGCCGCTTTCCTTGACATAGAGGGGGCTTTCAATAATGTCCGAATAGAAGCTATCCACGGAGCCCTGGCGGATTCGGGAGAAGAGGCAGGGCTCGGTGAATGGATAGTGACTCTACTCAGGAGTAGAGTAATTTATGCGGACTTAGGATACAGCCAGCTAACTAAATACGTCTGCAGAGGGACACCTCAGGGTGGTGTCATCTCCCCGTTATTGTGGCTGGTAGTTATCAATAAAATTTTAACTAGACTCGACGAAGAGGGTATAAAAGTGGTAGCTTACGCGGACGAAGTAGCGATCTTAGTATCAGGTATGTGTCTCTCGGTGATCAGTCAGATCATGGGAAGAACCCTTGGGTTGATCAGTAACTGGGCCACAAGTTGTGGCTTTGGCGTAAACCCAAGTAAAACAAAACTGATGTTGTTCACTACAAAAACCAAGATACCACTCTTCTCCCTTCCAAAACTAAACGGACAGCAGCTAACACTATCGCCCAGTTCAAAGTATTTGGGAGTAATTCTTGACCCCAAGCTTAACTGGAAGCTAAACATTGAAGAGCGCGTAAAGAAAGCCTGTGTAGTTTTCTACGCATGTAAGACAGTTCTCAATAGAAGGTGGGGTCTTAAGCCGAAGGTGATACTTTGGCTTTATACAGCAATCGTACGCCCAATCCTGACGTATGGGGCACTAGTCTGGTGGCCGGCGCTCAGTAGGGCGTACAATATAACAAAACTGGGTAGAGTGCAAAGATCGGCATGTCTTGGTATCACAGGGGGTATGCGAACATGCCCGAAGGATGCGTTGAATGTAATCTTGCACCTCTTACCTATCGACATTTTTATCAATCAACTTGCGGCATGTAGTGCGGTCAGGCTTAAAGAGTCCGGTTGCTGGACTTCTAAGCCGTATGGCCACTCTAATATTCTCAACCAGCTGCCACTGGCTGGGATTAATGCTGCAACAGACTTTGCAGTGACTACACTAAGCTTTGGGAAAAACTTTACTGTAAGATTTCCGACCAGGTGTGAATGGAGAGGGTGTGAAATAGTAGGAGATTACGATATCTCGTTTTTCACAGATGGATCTAAGATGGACTGTGGAGTAGGTGCGGGGATCTTCTGTGAATCACTAAAAATCTCTGAATCATACCGTCTCCCTGACCATGCCAGTATATTCCAGGCCGAACTACTTGCAATCACGAAGGCCTGCAACGCACTCGGAAATCTTCGTGGCAGCCAAAACATACCCATCTACTCAGAAAGCCAGGCGGCTATCAAGGCATTGAACTCTGTGGAGATATCCTCCAAACTTGTCAAGTGTTGCGAGGAGACGCTGAACAACCTTGGAAGGAAGCACTCAATCACCCTAATTTGGGTGCCGGGACATAGGAATATAAAGGGAAATGAACTGGCAGATGAGTTGGCCAAAATGGGGGCCGTTTTGGACAACTCCCAAGTGGAGAGCGTATTCACTCCGATGGCAGTTGTCAAGAGACAAATTTCCCTTCATTATCTCACGATTGCAACTGGCTATTGGCGGAACATAAAAACCTGTGTCATATCAAGGAAGCTATGGCCGTCATATGACTTGAATAGGACATCTGAGGTTCTGAGTAGGCCACGGAAAGATATCGCTAGACTTATATCGGTTATTACGGGCCATTGGCCAATAGGAGACCATGCAGCCAGATTGGGTATCCCCCACAACTCGCACTGTCGCAGCTGCGATGCTGCAGATGAGAGGGAAACTGTAACTCATTTCCTCTGCAAATGCCCAGGTCTCGCAAGATCCCGGTATCGCACGTTTGGTAGTGCGTTTTTTGGTATCCTAGAGGATGCGTCGAAGGCAAAAATAGGGGAGCTACTTCACTTCCTGAATTGTACTGCGTGGGTTTAGGCGACCCTCTACTCTTGAAATTAAACTTTTTGTAACCTCCATTCTCTAAATCGATCAACTTTTTTCTTTTTTTTTGTGGTATCAAAACGGCGCCTCTTGCGCTAATTGTGCTTTGGGCCGTATCTGGCCTAAGCAACCGCTTTTACCTACCTACCTCATATGAATTTCTTCGGAGTTCTATATTTATTGAGGCTAAACAACATTTTTGGTCTCCATCTTCCGGAAATTAAATAAGGAAGTGTTTATTTAGCTATAAAAAATATGTTCCACCGTCTCTACAAAAATGTAAATTGAATTTTGTGGGTGTCAATTGGTTTTGATTGATGTATAGTTTCAATGGTTATCTTTCCACTAAATCCATTTTTATACTGAATTTTTCTGTTTGCCTTTTTACATTTTTTTTAGTTGAGTGCTAGTCAAAAAGCCGCCCCTAAAATTTGGCGCCCCGGGCGACCGCCCGGCTTGCCCCCCCCCCTTCGAGCGGGCGCTGCAAAGAGGTGAACATTAAATTTGATATTTACATTTAACACTGTAACTCTTGATAGAGTACACCTAGAGTCATAAGATCTTATGTATTGATAGCAAAATGTACTTGATTTATACTAAAAATGGAAGCGCTCCGATCAAGGACACCCTCCTCTTGATACACCGAGTTCACCACTCACCTTCTATCGGATAGTTTAGCGGCTACTTAGTCTCGGAAATCGATTTTTAAAAAACCTTTCTATAGGCTACGGTGTTGCTAGATATTCTCCCAGAAAAGTACTTCAAACCCTTATGCAATGATGCAAAGCTCAGGGCACATTAAGCCTTTCTTTGTTTGGGAACTGAAACTATAGGCAGCCTATTCAATATTTACGAATTCTTTATTTGCTATAAAAGCCTGATTGCTTGCGATTTTTTCATAATCACAAAAAAACGAGACCGAGTTCTTATCGTGCGAATAGCACGATGAGTGTATACCCTATACCCATGTACGGACTTAGAATGCGCGTAAAACCGAAAATATTCAATTTTTTTTAAGGGGGAGGAGTAGATGGGCTGAGTCTCGCACATCTTTAATTTCTTATAACGGCATCCAGCAGCTATCGTTTGCAATACATTTCTAGTTTTTCGGGACATTATATCAAAAGATATGGCGGAATATTGCATTGTAGGGGATGTAGGGGTGGAGGAAGTCAGACTTTCTCCACTTTCCACTAACTTCAAGCATATGTCACAATTAGGCATTGATGAAAATTTCAGGTCCTTAGCGACATTCTGTCGAAAAATATGGCCGAATTACACTATCACGGAGGGGTCATTTGTATGGGCGGTAGGAGAATCCTTGGTCCGATTTGGCCCATTTTCAATACCATCCAAGCTTTTATCAAAGCAATCATCTGACCGAAACTTCAAAACGCTAGGTCCATTATTTCGGGAGTTATCGTGCGGACTGACAGACACGGACGGACAGACAGACGGACATGGCTTATTCGAATCAGGGACCGACCCTGATCATTTATATATACTTTGCCATACCTCCGGTGGCTCCTTTGAGGTGTTACATACATAAATCGTCGTAACAAAAACAATATACCCTATACCATCTTATAGGTATAGGGTATAAAAAATCTTTATGCAAAACAAGGTGACTAACTGAAAAAATAATAAAAACCGTTTACAACACTGACCAGACGCCTTGCGAATGATCGTTAGAGTTTCATATAAATACCCCGTCAATCAGTGCATAGAAATCAGAATTTCTTATCGTTGAGCAAAGATGAAGTATCTAATTGCAGTATTGTTGATAGTCGCGTATTTCTCTCCCGATTCAGAGTGTACAGAGCCCGATGATCCTCAAGAGCCAACGACTATAGAATATCCCGATGATACTGAATCGCGAATTGTCGGCGGCAGCATGGCAAAACCAAATCAATTTCCGTATCATGTTTCAATAAAGGCAGTAGTATCGGTATTTATAAGCTCCTGTGGCGGAGTCTTAATTTCGGATTTATACGTATTGACGGCGGCCCATTGTTTGATTGAGTAATTGAATATTTTTGATATTATGTGAAATATATAAATTTTTTTTGTTTCTCTTTTTTAAAGCAATGATTATGCAATTATTTTGCTTGGTACGATCAATATTGCTGAACCCTCCAAGGGTTATATTGAACAAATCATCCCATACACGAATTTCATAATACACGAAAACTACGACTCTGAGATAATATTGAACGACATTGGACTTGCTAAATTGAATGAAGTAGTTCCCTTCAGCGGTAAGGGTAATTGGTGAGGAAAAAGTTATGAAATTGCTTATCTGATTGATTTTGCAGAAAACATCCAACCTATTAACTTGCCCCGGATAAGTGATATCGACAAGGATTACGTGGGTGCCGCGGCCGTAGCAACGGGATGGGGCAAATCTGAATCAGGTAAGGATAATTCCTTGAGTGTATTTTAAAAATTGAATTTTATTTCTTTACTGTTAGACATGCCACACATTCTGCGTTTTGCAAATCTTACTGTCATTACAAATTCGGAGTGCGAAATTTGGTATGTCGATGTGCCCACATCAAATCTATGCACTACAGGTCCCCAATTAACCAGAATATGCAGGGGTGATTCCGGCGGTCCTTTGGCTCTGCGTGAGAGCGATGGCACGCTAACCTTGATTGGAGTATCATCTTTTGCCATGCCAGATTGTTCGATGGTTTCACCGTCCGGTTTCAGCCGAGTGGCCTTCTATTTGGATTGGATCGGTAACAATACCGATATTAAGTTGAAGCCGTGATCGTGAATACCTATATGTCGATGTAATTATCGTATACATACCATATCGTAAATATGTGTTAACGACGGGATCCTGTCTTTTTCCCTCTTATAAAATAAAGTTGATTTGAAGCATTTAAATTATGTCTATTTTATTTTCTGTTTGGTATTGTTAGGGAAAGTAATTTGTTAGCAATTCCGCAGATGATTTTCATTCACTATTTGTAAGTGGAATACCTCATATTCAGAGGACTACGCAGGGAGCTTTAATTTTGAATTTCCTTAAGTAAACTGTAAAAGCCATACCTACTTAATTATTACCCTAGTCCATGTTATGAAATAATAATTTAAGATTGAACCAGGTAAAATTGTTTTTGTCATCTATCTTGACGTGGTTTTCATAATCCTTTGCTGGCACTGGCAAAGAAATGCAAAACACAATTTCGATCAACGACTGGAATAATAGCAAATTTGCCTGCGGTGCTATACCTTTCTATTTTTTGCGCAATGCCTCCCAAGTTTTTGAAAATGTTCCCTTGAAAAGCACATAAGATCGAGTTTGACGGCTGATTGATAGGACTTTGAAATTAGCAACAAATGTGGGAACCAAGTTGCCCTACAAGTTTGCCTACTTTCTGTAAGGTCCAATAGACCAGAGTTATCGAAAGTGAAATATTTATAAGATAAAAGTGCTATCTCGTTAACCATTGATCATATGGGATCAAACTTTGTATTTTAAATAAGGCGCCCAACTTTTCAGGAGCCAATGCGGGAAAAATAGCCAACACATAGGCCATTCAGTGGATGAAACAAGGTTTAGAGAAAAAAGGAATAATTTTTGTGTCGTTTTCAAAAAAACATATATTTGTTGTCCTGAATTTTACATCGCATTGAAAGAATGTCGAGTTTATACCTGGTACAGGCTGTTTGCGTTTTTAAATCCGCGAAATTTAATCACAAGATCATAAATTTATCGTACAAATGCCATCTGTCAAAAGAAAAGTTTAATGGGGCTGCAAGGCAAGCCCCTTCCATAGAAGAACTTTTCCAACGAAAAACTTTTTCATTTATGGTGCAATCTTCCTTCATATCACCAATATTCCTACAAATGAATTTCTGGTGGTATATCACAAAACATTGCCACACCTCAAAAAGCAGGTTGCAATAAGGCGACCCGAGAAGCTATTACCCCAATGAAAGTGAGGGTATTCGAGTCTCTATTCCGCCCGAATTCAGTTTTTTTTGCTAGGGGACACTATAGCATCATTAAAGATGTACATGTCTGCCATAAGAATGTCTGTTAATCGTATCCAGATATTGAAAACTAGAAGCCTTTATTTTTTGCCACAACCGTCTTAACGTGAGACTTAAATCTACAGTTGTGAGTCAGTACAGACGGTCGGTGTCTACATAATTTGGGCCTGGTAGCGCTAAAATGATTCCAGACTTACCCTTGCGATAACATAAATGTACACAGGGCGATAAGCCTAAACCGTATTATTGAGCGACACAAAATCCCGGAGGAGCCGATCTCTTTTTAGTCAATAGGAGTATAGAGCAGTAAAAATCGCTCCGATCTTATTTTACTTTGAAACGATTGAATAAAAACTATGGGCATATTTTTTAGAAATCTCGGCTACACATTAGTGGACTGCGTTAGGTTCAATAGGTTGTCAGATTTACACATTATTATTTAGAGCAAAACCTTCTCACAAGCCGGGAGCAATAGAGATAAACTGGGGAAATCGGCTCATGTTTGCCTCCAGAAACACTTCAAAATGTTGTGCCATCCGGGTTTCAAATACGCAAAAATCCTCGAAAACCAAATATTTCTCGCCTTTTTTTTCGATTTTGCCATTCTCACAACTGAGTGTAAGCTGACCAGACGTACAGCATTTTCCTATAAAGTACAGCATTGGTAGATATACAGCAAAATTTACAGTATTCCTAATACCACACAAAGAAACCTAGACCTAGAAATTGAGAAAATGGGAAAGGAACAATGAAAAAATATGCCTCAAATTACAATTTTTTTACAAAAGTACCTTGTGCGCAGAAAATGTGTGCAAAATTTGCAAGTCCGATGTCAGGAAAATACTTAACCCTGCATAACCAATGTTAGTCGTTTCGACTACCATTGATGTTTCCTTTGGCTACTGCTTTTTGCTCTTCCACTCAATAGTTGTGTCCTTTCACATCCTAGGAGTTAAATCAGTTAAGTATCGATATCATCAACAATTGACCTATTTGCAGCTTGAGTGACGAGGTGTGTATCGTTAAACCAAAGTACTGCAGGTCGAAACGACCAAATTTTGTACTGTGCAACTTATTTTGCTACAGTGATAAAGTCAAATGCCTTTAATAAGTAGGCAGTTAGTTTTCTTTAAAATAAAATAAAAAATCAAACACTGATACTTTTTGGTTTAACATTTAGTAAAAATAATGATGGTATTTCTAATTAGAACCGCTTTTAATATATTTGATGCATCCCTAGGTTCAAAAAACGAGTCTAAATATGGTGTTAGTCGAATTGACTAACATTGGTTACAATGTAGAAAAAATAACGTTGGTTATCTAGGGTTAAATAAATTAAAAACCCGTTGGTGGTTGGACCTTGTCCTCCAGTTTCGAAAGCTCAGCAGCTGGTGGGCGTCTTCACCTAAGGATTTCTCCCAGCGAGCCCTCGGTCGTCCACGCAACCTCGATCCGTTAATTCGTTGTGCGTTCATTACTTTCTTTCGCATGCGATTATTGTTCATCCGTTGTACATGTCCCGGCCATTGCAAACGTTGAAACTTCACGATTTTCGTTACTTCCAGCTCATCGTACAATTGATAAAACTTACGCCATTGATCTCGCTCACGAACGGCCCCGAAAATTCGCCGAAGAACCTTTCGTTCGAATCGGTCTAGCGAAATTCCGGAGGCTTGGATGAGGGTCCATGATTCGCAGCCATAACATAGCACGGGTCGGATGATCGTTTTTTACACGCGGAGCTTCGTGATAGGGTTTAATCGTTAAGTAAAGGCACATATTAATAACTACCATATCTCTCACGCCATACAAAATATTGACCCCGGACGCATACCGCAAAATATCCAATATTGGATATTTCGTGATTCAAACCAAAGTCTCTTTCAAAGCTCTTCAGCAAAGACACGTTCCACGTTATTTCTAATCCAAATACTCAATCCACTCTCTACCCAGCCACCTTCCGGTGCTATTAGATCTAATGGTGAATGTATGGTGGGGACTTAGTTTGAAATTCAAATTTATGCACATCCCAATGGGCCTGTCTACACGCGAAACAAGAACAAGATAAAATCGGTTTTTATATAAAAAAAATGCAGTTTTCCTTTCCTTGCTCCTCGCGAATCTCTTCTAAAAAACAGGTTTTTGTTCTTGTTCGGAGTGTAGACAGGTCCAAAAAAAGTGCATCTTTCTCAGCAGACCCATGCGCCATGAAATGTAATACTGCGTAGCTTATGCATGCTACCATGCGGCAGGCCGCCTCCGAAAACTTCATACATAAAAAACATGGATGATGACGCAGACTGCCGCTGACGCCGCTCTGGAACAGGATGTCGTGCGTGCATTGTCTATGCCACGTGGCTTATGCAAATGCAATCAAGTGGCGGTATGTGGTATCTGCGTAAAAAACTGCATATAGAAAAAACATGCAAGATGACCCAGGTAGCCGCTGAAATCGTGCGCGTGCGGTTTGTTGAATATGTTTTGAGATCTTATAGGGAAGTGCTACCCCACCCGCCGTATAGCCCCGACATTGCTACATCTGATTACTATTTGTTCGCTTCGATGACTCATGCGTTGGCTGATCAGCACTTCACTTCATATGAGGATACTAAGAACTATGGCTCGATTCATGGATAGCCTCGAAAACCCAAGATTTTTTCCGCGACGAAATTCGTAGACTTCCGGAAAGATGGGAGAAAGTTATCGCTGCTGATGGCCAATATTTTGATTAACTTAGTTATATGAATAAATCTATGAATAAATGCCAAAAATTCCAAAAAAAGTCTCATTATTAAGTTGTAGGCCTATGATGAGAAGTGACAAAAACGTCAGAGCTAAATTTTGCGCATTATTTTGTGTTAAATCTTTCTCAAGTGCAATTCTTAACGTTAACTACATCACCAATACGTACTCTCGATTCGTTCATAAGGGGTTTTAAATTGTAATTTCGTCGGAAAATTGCAGTCAAGATTGACGTTCTCAAGTTTATCCGGATAAAAAGGCTATACCAGTTCAAATTTTTACCAATCAGCATTCGGTATACAGGGTTATTGGTTAAGTCGACCTATTCCCTGCAACACGTCATAATAGGGTAAAAATGCAACAAAATGAGGCCATAAATGTTAGGCCGATTTTCAACGGTCACTGAGATATTTGAATTTTTAGGTTTTTTTTTAAATAACCTCGAATTTTACCATTTAAAGTAAGAATTAAAAAAAAACTACTAAGGTAATGGGTTAAAACTTATTTTTGGAGTTTAGTCAACACTATAGCAGACATTTCTTAATCATTTAAAATTTCAAAAACCCATCACAATTTCGGAATTTTTAATTTTTAATAAAAAAAAATTATCTTAAATTTTTTTAAAGTTGATTTTTAATATGGTATTACTAAAAAAAATATATGACACGGACTCTGCAGACCACTGGAAAAACATTCTCGTGTTGTCAGCTTTGCAAAAAGGTGTCAATGTCAATACAAATATTTGAAATAATTGAAACAGTTAGCTGCAACTTGTTCGGGGACCATAATTTCGTTTGATAAAAAACGACAAATCAATAAAACAATAAAAACAAGTCTGTCAAGTTAGCACTACCACTTTAAAATTTCGACAAACGCTATAGTGCATTAAATGTCGCGATTTTGTCGTAATTCAATGGAAAAAGAAAAAAATTTGTCGCGCCCTCCTTCCCCTTAAAAACTACCCTTAAGTGCATTTGAGCCTCAGTTAACCAAATTCGAGTTCCAAGAATCTCCCCAATGCTAAAGGTGTCCAGTAAGATATCACAGGGGCTGTTTAAGAGATTTCCACCCTGACAAAATTTGTCGCGCCCCTCCTTCCCTTAAAAACTACCCCCGTCAAGTTAGCACTACCACCCCGGTAGCGGCCACTTCAAGCATTTCCGTAAAACAAAAAGTATCCAATTAATTGTCGCAGGAACCGAAAGGGCTGGTAGTGCTAACTTGACGGGGGTAGTTTATAAGGGAAGGAGGGGCGCGACCATTTTTTTCAGGGTGGAAATCTTTTAAGCAGCCGTAGTGGGAGTTTACTGGATACTTTTAGTATTGGGGCGATTCTTGGAACTCGAGTTTGGCGAACTAAGGCTGAAATGCAATTAAGGGTAGTTTTTAAGGGGTAGAAGGGGCGCGACAAATTTTTTGAAGCGTGCAATATGCCTTTCGGTTCCTGCGACAATTAATTGGATACTTTTTGTTTTACGGAAATGCTTGAATTGGCCGCTACCGGGGTGGTAGTGCTAACTTGACGAGGTAGGTTTTAAGGGATGGAGGGGCGCGACAAATTTTTTTGGAAGGTGATCGGAGGACATTTTCGCGATAGGGATGTTGTTGAGGGCTTTAAGCTGCCTCTTGGTAAGCTCATATTAGTATCGATCGCGATGAGTCGTGCACGTGGCGCGTGCCATTTTTTGCATATTCAAAGGGCTCTGGTATCTTTTTCAGCCGTAGCTTCGACATGCTTTTGCTAGTAAAGTTTACTGTCCGAGATATTTGACTTGATTTCAAATTGGTAGATGGGTGTTGTATATTATCGGGCGTCTGAGTTCAGCTCGATTTCTGGGCTCAAACGAAACTATGGAACATTTTACTTTATCTTGAGGAAAGATTAGTCTTGCTGTTCTCCAGTCTGAACAATTAGCTATGTACAGACTGTTTTCATTTGCTGGTCCCCCATTCCTCAGTAGTGCATTCAACACCTTCACAAAATTTCCCTCACGAGTTCAATTTGGCAGACCTGATTTTCATGTTGTATTCATTAAGTTGGTAGCGATACGTATCCCACTACCCTGTCCTTTTAGCTGTTAACCTTCCTATATCCGCGTGTTGGTCTGTCAGAATGACAAAACACTTTTTTCATTTTTTTAGCTTACATGAAAAGGTAGCGGGTCGAATTTTTTGCTAGCTGCCGGATTTGTTCCTGACTTTATTTTAGTGCATGTGGCCTTAGTCCAATGCTGGATTGTCGCGCCTGTTATTTTTTTTAAAGGAAAAAAATGTTAAAGTTAAGATTTTGTAGTAGTATGTATAAAAGTTGCAATGTTGAAATATTTTCGCAAAAAATTTAATTTAAATGGAAATAAAGTTATTGAATGACATTGAAGTTTCACTATAAACTTTAGTTTTATTATTTATTATCCTCTATTTATCTTTTGTTATGGGAAAAAAAATTTAAAAAGGATTGCAAATCATCGGTCTGTGAGACCGACGCGGGTATACGTGTAACAAAATTTGTCGCGGGTATAGGAAGGTAAAAGAGCCGTGTCGTGAGCCTGCTTAGTCTCGAGAGCTCTGGAGTCCACCAGGGTACACCTTGAGATTGAATTGAGAATAAATTGTTTTTGGGTCAAATCACAAATAAAAAATAATTTTGAAATCTATCCGATTTTAGCGCGATTTGTTTTGTTTTATAGGTAAATTTGTAGACCATAAAAATCATCTTATTTCGCTAACTGGCCAGTCTATCTTTGAAGATATCAACGTTTAGTCGGATAAGAAAATTACCAAGAGGCAGCTTAAAGCCCTCAACAACATCCCTATCGCGAAAATGTCCTCCGATCACCTTCCAAAGGAGATCTCATGCGGCCGCCGTTTTCATGCTGAAACATGGAGCTGAGCTCAAGCAGAAGTGCACGCAACCTGCGCCGATCTCTCTTTACGTGCTAACTATGTAAATAAACGAATAGCAATATGTATTTTCAAATAGCCAAGCGGCTATTAAGTCACTGACTAAATTTACCGTCACGTCAAGGCTATTTCGGTGTTGCCTGAATGCACCGAACAAACTAGGCGTAAATAATAGATTAACACTCTTCTGGGTCCCAGGTCATATAGGCATTACAGGGAATAAACAGGCAGATGAGTTGGCACGCACAGCCGCAGCAACCCACTTCTGCTGACCAGAACCCTTTAGTAGCATCTCTACATGTATAGTAAAAAGACTAATCAAAGACCAGGAATAACTTTAGCCATCTGAGCACTGAGACAATCAACCCGGGCTCAGGCAATCCAAACTGTTCATAGCAGTATACTCCCATAAAAGAGCGACTGAGCTACTTCAGCTAAGGAGAAATAAGGTACGTACCATATGTGAGATCACACCTGCACACAATGAGGCTCGTACAAGACGCGAGCTGTCGATTCTGTGAAGAAGATGACGAGTGTAATGTTCTGGCCCAACGCGGCTGGATACAATTTGGAGTGGCCTATCCAGACACAGACGACGTAGCTTCGACGTCAATCAGCAAACTCATCTCATTTCTTACCACGATCAAACTCGATCGTCAGGCTTAGTCCTGCCCACATATGACCAGCGCGATTGTACAATAGACCCAACGGCTTCAGTGCTACGAACCCCCTTCTGATTCGCGCCCCCCACAATCTTATCTAATCTACTATCAATTTTCTCCAACTTCTACCAAGTTGAGTTGCTTGTAGGATTCTTTTAAAAATTGGCGCATAGTCTTACGATTCTAGCTCCATTACTTCTAAGGTTTAGCCTTAAGTGCAGAAAACTAAGGTTAATTTTGGTTTGATTTTGACATAATTTGAATAATTTTTGCCACATTGCAGAACTTAAGGGGCAGTTTGAATTGCATTGATTGAATTGAATTTGGGCTAAATTAACCCCAGTTTTCAACACTTAACGTATCAAAACTGTTAGAGATAATTGAGGTAGAATAAAATAGTGTAAAAAGATATGATAGATAAGCCTATGCGCCAATTTTTAAAAGAATCGTACAGGCACCTCACCGTGTGAGAAGTTGGAGAAAGTTGAGATGGATAAATATATTGTTTTTTGGGTCAAATCACAAAATTTTCACTTTGAAGCTCTCTAAAAACGAAGCCTCTTATCAGATTTTAGTGCGGTTAGTTTTGTTTTATAGGTAAAATTTATTGGCTGTAATAATCATCTTATTTTGCTATTTTACCTAGTCTAGCTTTGGAGATATTGAGGTTGAAGTCATACAAGAAAACGATTTTTTCAAAAATCGTCAAATCGCTGTGGCTGCTAAAGGGTTAAGAAATGGAAATGTTCCTTACAACTTTTTTGCTGGAAATCGCAATCCGGTGCGTTTATGTGGCAACTTCCGGACACCCTGTATTCTCGGTTTACTTATAACTACAAGGTGTCCGAAAACTACCACACGTGGAAATTTATTTGTGACGTGAATTCCAGGATAAAAAGAAGTACGGGACATGCATAGAATTCTTAACCGTTTCTTTACCAAAAGCATAAATTTTTGGAAAATGAATTTTCTCGAACCACTTAAACCTCAACATCTCTCCCTTATTATGCTTGATTTTGGCATAATTCCCACAAATTTTGTCAAATTACAAATATTAGGAGTCGAGTTGCCGGCATATAATGCATTAAAATTGTTAGAAATAAGAAGCTAGAACGAAATAATGTAAGAAAGATATGATCCTAAGACTATGTGCCAGTTTTTGAAGTGGGAAAAATTAAGATGGATTTGTTTTAGGTTTAAATCATGAAAAATTGACTTTGAAGCTCCGAGAAAACCAAACCACTGTTCCAATTTAAATGCGGTTGGTTCGTATTTTTTTCAAAATTATAAATAGCCAAAGGATTAAGACCCGAGGTATGCCCTGCATACCCGCTTTGCTGGAAATCATATGAGGAATGATTTTCTTGCGCCTCTACGTGGTTGTTTTTAGGCAGCAAGTACATATACATATGTAGTTGTCACAATTATTTGAATTGCAGTATATTGGAGTATGACTAGGTTTTTCACAACCATTTGGTACCCGTTAGATAGACATTTTTAAAAAAAAGTCGTGAACTTTACGGATTTTAACAGGAGATAAAAAAAAATCTGGATAATTTAAAATAGATGTTCAATGTAAAATTTCAGGTTTGCTGTACGCTATAATTCTAAGCTAAATTAGGAAACAAAAAAAAAACAATTTTTCTGTCTCATTATTTTATTTCTTCAAATGTGCACTCGTTTTCTTAAGGACTCAATACACTCGTCATTGACTTATTATTACTCCTCTTAATTTCACGAACCGTACCAAACAGCTTCACCGTCATAAGTCGCATCAAATCCCCGATATCATTCTCGGTGAAAATTTTAATAATTGCCCGAAAATTTGTATCCTTTACGAAATTCGGAAATTCATAGCCCTCGATTATGAAATCGTGCAAATAAAACGCCACCGGAAGAAGTGGACATGACAGCGAAACATTGCCAAATTTCTCGACCACATCCAAAATTATACTCCATAGGATCTCTTTGCGCTTATTACTGGCCATATCACAATAGTTGTGCGTTCGATTCATCACCGTTAAATTCAAATTGCCCAAAAGCAGAATAATTTCCGTACGCCCATGAAGTGTCGTGAGTTTTCGCAAATTTCTAAGGTCTATAGTGATTCCACCGCGTTCATTTAGGGTGCTATTCACTAGGAATTCTTCCGTATAGGATTTCGTATAAATCTCCTTGAAGGAGACTGTTACTTTTTTCTGTAAATATTTGGATAATTTAGTTTGTAACTACAAACAAGACAAAAAAATTCAAAATTACCTGATCTACAAAACCCACTAAGAAGAAGCTTAAAAATAAAATTGTACAGATCTGCATTGTTTCGCGCGCTGAGAACGAATAAGTCACTAAATGAACGCATTACAAAATTATCTATCCAGACAGTTTTAGTGAGGCGAATAAATAGCAGGTAATATCCGTTTTCAATTTAGTGAACAATGACTTTGAACTCTGACTAAGCTCTTTTCACGGAAAAGGTTACGCAATCATCACAAATTAATTAAATAAATGTTGAACAATATTGGCGGTAGGTACAATCAGTTCCACAATTTTAGACTAAACTATAAATAAAGCGACTTCATAGGTTATTTCACACAAATATGATTTAATGGCAAGTAAGTTTTGCTAATAAATTTTGTGTGGGTACACTCACTACATTGTGGACGATTTTTGCTGAAAATTAATTAGCTAAGCTAAAGGACCATTAACCCGGGAACACTAACCTTAATTTTAGGCGCTTGTTACTAACCATGAGTCATTTTGACTCACTATGAGATTTTCGTTACATAAAATGGGAGAGTGTGAATAAAAATCATAGACAGCAAAGGAAAACAAGTAAGAATAATTTAATTCATAGAAAATTATTTATTAACCAAAAATAACAATAAGAAATCATTGACTTTCACAGCCATAAAAAAGAGCTCTGTGATTTTAACAGCCTCAACAAATGAATGATCATAATGCTATAAATTTACGATTCCGATTGATTGCACTGGAAACATAATAGTTTTGTATGTTCACCGCATACAGGAACACTGCATTTAGCACCAAATGTGTTTGTCTTCCTTCTTATTTTGTAATTGCAGAATCAACAGTAAGCCAATCTGACTCACTGACTTGCAGGAAAACACTTATATCTACTCACCACGAAAACGAAATCGACCACTCACAATGAAATTCGGTACAAAACTAGTTTCTCGAGGAATACATAAGTAGCGCAACGCGGTGTGCGTACGGCCCCTTCAAGGGCAAGTGAAAAACTTTTATATGTGAGTCAAAATGACTCACATTAGTGTTCCCGGGTTAATACCCCACTTGATTAGAAATTCCAGGCCCGTCTTTGCTCCTGGTTCCTTTTAATCCCTAGTGGGGCATAGGGCGTTGACTACGCTTCTTTTCTATCACTGCCTATTAGCAGCCATCGTCATTAGCTGATCTCACGATTTGCATATACAGTCAAACCTGTTAATCGGACCACTCTATAATCGGACCACCTTCTAATTGGACCATTCTTGGTCAATTTTATTTGGATTTTCATACAAAATAACATATATAAACGGACCACCTCTTAATCGGACCATGGATCACGATCGGTGACTTCAATTAGATGGATCGATACTAGACGTACCTCCACAATCGGACCAGCCACTGGATAAATCTCCAAAATCGGACCAAAACTTCAAATTGATTCTTACTTGAGCAGTACGAGGAAATTTGTCACCAACAGACAGGCCACGTGGCAAGACATTTTCTTGACTAAAAAAAAATCTTATAAATTTCGTTACTACATTCACTTCAGTTCCGATTACAATGAGCTATATTATTTCCCATCAGTGTTGTGCAAGTAATCTACACCGAGGTAATCTACGTCATTGTCGACGAGTAGAGTATGTATGCAGACAATTAGCCATTTGTCTACGCGAGCGGTGTATACAACGTAGACAATGAAGCGTTTTGCAAACTAAACATCACAAGTTTAATCCGTTTACACAAACTACATGAAAATGATTGAAAAAATGAGGGAACATTTGTTTTCTTTTTAATTGTAATCTGAAATTTTATTTCGATTTCCTTTTTTTCCTTTTTATACCCCTCACTAGGTGAAAGCGTATACTAACTTTGTACACTCAGAGAAAAAAATGCACATTCATATTAAAAGCTCCACATTTAAATTGAACGCAGTATTCGTTTGAAAAATCACGTTTGATTTTAACGAGTTCTCATTTACGCTAAGAGAAATTCGTTTAAAACAAAAGAGCAGCTAAACCCCAAACGCCGGTCGTTTAAATCAAAAGATTCCGCATTACATAGTAATGTGTATACATTCCTTTGCGTAACACATACACATACCTACATCCCTCACTCGTTTTTTGCCATAAATGCGTGTAAGTCAATTTGTGCATTGATAAAATACATTCTCTCTCTACAACAAAGGACGCGGTGCCAAAATATCATTTTGTTTCAATGTAGTACAACAGTTGTTAGTAAATACTTCTGGCCGGTCTGATGAGTCTCGCGTGTTCATATTCATTCCAAACAAGTGTGTAGTGTCTAACAACAAACGTGTATGTCATTAGAATCGATGTTTAGAAGTATTTTTGAGAATGGTCTTTTGCATTCATCTGGAGGAATGGACGCTTGCACACGTGCAATTTAAGTTTAGCGGGTGTTAAAATAAAAGCGAAATATATTAATCATATTTTCTGAAGTTTTCATAAGTTTTATTTTTTATTGATTTGGCAAATCAGGTAACAGTGAGTATCTAATCGAATGGAGAATGGACAATCAAACGGAATGTTTTATTTTATTTTAGCAGAGTTTGCTTTTAATTTCATATAAAACTCAATTATTTTGAATGGGGTAATTTCTATGAAATGAAAACGGGATTCGTTACTTTCGAAATACATACCGTTTCTTTAAAAATAATGCTTCGGTTAATTTAAATAACAAAAATGTTCAATATAAAAACGGAGACGTTTGATACAATTGCCTTTCATTTATTCAAAATGTGTTACCCGTTTACAATCAAAGAATAAGTGTTTATTTCAATGAAGAATACGTTTAAATCGACTGGCTTCTTCTTTCCAGGTAAACGCAAATTCTTTTAATTCAAACGCTTTTTTACAACTCATAATGCTTTTGAAAGAAACGCCGCTCGTTAGAATTAAACGCATTTGCTTGTGGAGCCAAATCAAAAGCGCAAATCGTTTGAATTAAATATATTTCGTTCAATATGAGTGAATATTTCTCTGAGTGTACCGCACAGAAGGAAGCAAAGTATGGATACAATATTGATCAGTGTTAAAACATCTATTAATTTCTTGTTCATATGTAGCTTATATTTTGATTATTTCTTCCGGACGACGCACGTTTCGATACAATGTGTAGCATCTTCAGGACCTTAATTTTTTACAATTTTATTTAGTTGTTGTTGAGCTTATGTAATTTTTGGCAAATGCTACTTTATTTTGTAATTTTATTGTTTTCGTTCTTAATTATACAAAAATTACATAAACTCAAACTCAAACTGAAGATGCTACACAGTTGTAGCGAAACCTCGTCCGGAAGAAAGAATTGAAATATAAGCTACATATGAACATCAAATTAATAGATGTTTTAATATACATACAACTGTATCGATAAACAAAAAATACCGGCGTACAGAGGGCTGCGCCCGCAATACGAGGGCTTTTTTTTAGAATTTTGATGCATTGGATATTTTTTGTGCATATATTTTATAAGCAATAAGCAATAAGAATTGTGCACAACATTAATGAAATGCTTCCTGTAAATTTTTTTTTTTGGATTGGTCTAAATAAACGCGTTCCACCTTTAATTAGACCAATCCAAAAATAGATTTACTATTTACCCAGTTTGTATAAAAGTACTCCAAGGCATATCTACAGGCATTTTTCGATTTAAGATTTCTGATGGCCTTTGAGAAAAAAGAAGCTCAGGCAAACGTAAGGATGGCTTGGCATTATATATGAACTGAATTATTAGCTGTAAATCTACTGTTACTGTTTTTTAAATCAAGGAAAACCAACTTATATGAAATGATTCCATTGTGTCCCCTGACATTAGATCCCACGCAAGCTTTCCTATGAGTATTGAACAAGTATACTTTTGCAGCTTTTCCGGGACACCCTGTTAACTTGGTCCTTCAAACTTCAAAAATATTTGTGGCAAACACTATTACCATTCTATGCATTTCCACCAAATTTCATGTACATTGTTTCATCAAGTTAAAAGATATGCATTGAAGAAATGCTTAAGAGGCTTCCCTTGTATTGTGAAAGGCCCTTACTAAATACTTACTTGGCTATATTACAGTTATTCGAAGGATAATTCGTAGACATATTCCCTGTGTAATTTTCTAAAAACCCTTAGCAGAATTTTCATATTTGGAAACCTAAGAGAGGCTACACACGAACAAATTTAAATTTTACAAATTTACTGTTATTTACTTTTCCTTAGCAAAAGTCAACAGTCTTAATATTTAACGTATAAAAGGCCATATTGACCAATATTTGTGCAAAGTTTCGTATCGATCCCTATAACGGTTTAGAAAAACGGAGGTCGAGAAGGAAGTTTAACTTTAAACGCCAATAACTTTTTTACCGTTACTCTAAGGTGGAAAATTTTAACTGATATGGGATGTACTCTAGATAGTAGTCTAGATCTTTGATTTAAATACCCATACGTTAATCTCCGATAAAAACTAAAAAAGTCGACTTTTTCAAACGTTCGGGACACCCTGTTATCTTCTTTCTACCAACTTCTAAGGTATTTGTGCCAAAGACTGTAACCATTCTACACATTCCTACCGAATTTCATGACAATCGGTTGAGCCGTTCGCGAGTTATTTAGTGAACAGACGGACGGACGGACGGAAAGACGGACGGACAAAATCGATTTCATAAGGGTTTTTTGAAAAAATTCTAAAAAACCCTAAAAACCGAATATTGATCAGTGTGACGAAATCAATTGAGCTATGTCCGTCCGCCTGTTGCAATGCAAACTAGTCCCTCAGTTTTAAAGCTATATCGGGCTGTTTGTCTTATAATATTTTCTGTCGTTGAATGCATTTGAAAAAAAAATTAAAAAACAAAATTTCCGCAGCTAGCGTCGAACCCATGTCTATTGATTGCCCGTCCTGCGCGCTACCACTCGGCCAACCTCACATATAGTCAGCATTGCCGACGTTGATTAAATCCCACATTCATCAATAAAATGCTGTCAGTCAGGGCAGAAATCACATTAATTGGTTCAGAAATTAACAATAAGCGGAGAAACGTTGATTTCATGCAAGACTTCAAACAATTCCATTGAAGAAACTTGGTTTTCCAGAGCAATTCATAAGTTTCAATTTTTCAAAAATTCCATGTCCTTCCTTCTATAAAAACTACGGGAACATTTTATCGGATGACAATACGAATGTTACACTATTAAAATGAAGAAACTGTGCTATGGGAGAATATTGCATGTGTTTGTGATAATTTAGGGAGAGAGTATTGGGCCCCACAGACCCTCCGATCGGTTGAAGAGATTTTTTGAGTACGAGATAAATTGGAAGGTGTATGCGACCATCGGATTCAATTTTCGGATTGGACTAGTGGAACATATTGCCATGCAATTTTTCGACAATCTGTCATGAAAATCATGTGTTTTCACTTGCTAATTTTTGACATAAAATGTAGTCATCCTTCATGCTGTGGTTGTGGCAGTCATTCTCCATCGAAAGTAGCAATGGATGTCCATCTTCTATTGCCACATAATATATAATTTTCGCTACGTAGCGTCGTCGTGTTGTGTTGTATGGGCAGTGTGACTGACATTTCAGATTGCGCGGTAAATTGTGTGCAATCGATTGACCAATGAATCGCGAGGTGTGTTTTACTCTTTAGAGATAGTGTTATCGAAGTTTTATACCACTACCACTATCTTTAAATTGATTCAATAAGGATGTTAAAAACTTTCTTGAAAATGTTCCAAGGAGTATTCATGCGATCATCACTTCTTTAAGCGATGTCACACGATAAACTGATTTTATGTTTCTATATTATTGCTAAAGGGTGAAGTGATTCTTTAAAGCATACGAATGGTTACTTGGGCGTGACCCTATTGTCCGAATTAGCGATTCAAACATACAAACTACTTGCAGCAAAAACAAGCATTGGTGCAAAAATGTAAGCTCAATAGCTTTTAAATTGGTGGAGAATCTTTAACATGCTTAGAATTTAGCATTTACTGAATTCAAAATATGTTCAAAATCTTCAACTCAACCAACATTTTCAGGTGAATTCAAACGATATGAGAAGTGAGAGTTCATTGTCTTCATTATTTACATTGTATGCATTGTATACATTATATACGTTGTCTACGGCTTTGTCTACGCTGTAACGTAGACTTCTAAAGATTACGCGTATTTGCACAACACTGTTTCCCATGACCACGGGAAATTTCGTTGACAGCATCAACCATTGAATCAGTGTTGGGTAGATGCAGTGGTGAGACAATTCTGGAGTTTCTGAGACAAGAAGATGCAAGTGAAGTTAAAGGGAGGATTGCTTGAACCATTAACCATGACTTTGATTATAGAAACGCTTGATAAAATATTGAAGAATATGCAAAATTTCGGTGGAACTGGCAAAGTGGACATTACCCCACCATCCTACTACGTTTCCAAGGTAACTCTGGTTATCTAGAGATAAAAATTGTACTTTTACCATCTGATGTCAAGCTTTAGTCTTAATGGCATTAATTTCGAGTTTTGTAATTAAAAAAAAAATCAAAATTCGTCAGCATGACTTGAAAATTCATCTATCATCTGAAAATCCGCCAATCTAATCTAATGGAAATTCAAAAAAAAAAAAAACATGCTAAAACTCTCCAAATTGTAATGGAAATTGGTCAATGTGATTTTGAAATTTGTCAATTCGACATGAAAATTCGTCAATTGCGAACAAAAGGCAGGGTTTTTTTTAATTTCCTAAAAATTTTTGAATTTGATTGCTTTTCTTATTTTTAAAAAATTTTCTATTTTTTTTTTAATGAAACGCTTTTGCCGGCACAAGGTCTGGCCAGACCTTTTGCACTATATTTCGATTAAAAAAGTATAGAAGATGAAATCGAACCGACTTCATACTTCATGATATCCCAAAATAATATGATTAGAAGCAATTTGCAAAAATTTGAAAAAATAATTTTAAGATTAATAATAGTCAAGTAATAATAGTTAATAATGGTGTACTCCAAGGTAGTATTTTATGTCCTACACTTTTTAACATTTATACCGCTGAGCTACATAAATCAATGTGTATGATAATTTTCTTTTACAATTTGCTGATGATTTTTTAAACGATTACTGATTCTGAAATTGGCAATGTGGTATCTCGTCAGCGATTGCTCTGCCACCTATTTGTAGGTATATTTATAATCATTGATTTGACTCACTTTTGACTCGAGAAGAAAACTGGCAAGTCGCGACGAGAACACACATCTCCCAGGGTCATCAGAAGCGGCAATAAATAGTGTGTAAGGAAACTGCGTGTTTAATTACATTAATTAGAAAGCACAAGTCCTACAGTAAACGAACTCTTCCGCCCTCTTATGTCGGGGACAATAACCAAAAAAATACTTGGGTGTTGGAATGGAGAAGAAAATAAAAGTATATTTAGACAGTATGTAATAATAAATGGATTGTTTTTAAGTAGATGGCTCAAAGGCTCAATTGATTTAACCCGGGAACACTAACCTTAATTTCAGGCGCTTGTTACTAACCATGAGTCATTTTGACTCACTATGGAAATTGCTGCATTTAAAGTGGAAGAGTATGACAACTTGTGCCAGAATTCTTCGAAATACTTATTTTATGCAAGATATATTAAGAGTTTGTGCATTATATCCGAATAAACTGTAGAAACAACCAAGAAACCAAATATGCCAACTAAAGAATGTAGACGTTTGTTACTAACGTGAGTCATATTGACTCACAAGCAACGTTCGTTTAGTACTTACCCGGTCACAGAAAAACACAAATAGCTGCTTACCATAAAATCGGAAACGATTGCTTATTCGGACATTCATTAGAAAACATATTTCTTAAAGAATACATGGGTAGCGGAACCAAATGGGCCAACCGCCCTTTCCACGAAAAATGGAAATATGTGGAATATGCGTCAAAATGACTCACATTAGTGTTCCCGGGTTAACACCGAAGAAAATTCCATCAAAGACACAACAAAAACTTCAGAACTCTGGTTAAGCCACGTTGCATTCCTTCTCCAGATCTCACTAGACGACTAGCGTTCCAATAGTTGTTGGCCCTTGAGAAGCGTTTGACCCTAATGTGTCTTTTGTCTTCAAGTTGGTGAGTACCCTATTTTTTTGATCGAAATTAGATGATCTGGATATTATTTCCAGCCAGGGTATTAATAAAATGCGCCACGCTGAAGAAACTAATTATCCAAAGTGTTCATTTTGGTCGTTCTGCTACTGCTTGATGTCCACTTTACACAAGAGTATTGTGAAACTTTCTAATAAGCTGAGTATAGGCTTTCGAGCGATCTTGTTACCCTAAATGTACACCCAGCATAAAACGTGTATTAAAACCAATGAAGTTTTTACTTTACTTCTAGTAAACAGAAAATTTCTTTAAACGTATGAAGTTTGAATATAATTAATTAAAAATGCCATTGGATCAAATACACTTTCATAGAATTTAAAATTTCAGTAGTAATAGAATTAAAACATTCCGACATACAACTAATGCAACAAATTACATACTTAGAATCTAGTAAATCAACTTCATGGGAACTATGATTTTTTTGCATAGCCTCTATGTATAAACATTTTAATTTTGTATTGCACCGCGCAGGCGCGCACAGAGGGTGGGGCAAAAGGCGCAATTTGCCCCGGGCCCCGCGTTGGAGAGGGCCCCGTAGGGACAGTGGTCTCGTAGTGCGCATACGTATTCAAAATTATTACACGATTTGATGTCAGATAAATTTTATTTATCTTGTTTTGCGTTATTCAAAGCATTTCTAAGACCCTATAAGATTTCCCTTAACCTACTTTTTTCAATTAAAATTGCTAAATCTAAAATTGGCACTTATCTTGATATATTTTAGGTGTTGAGATCAACAGCACACTCTGCCGAAATTTATCTAATTAATCTGAGTGTCCTCGAACTATATGTGTTTTATAGAGAAAGTATTAACCAAGAAACTGAAAGGGATGGAAGCCCTTTAAATGACTATTTCTTATTTAGTTTCCATCAATTTATATTTATTCAAGTCTCTCTCTGATTGTTGTTAACTCATTGTAGTTTATCTGTAACTATGCTCTCGAACTAGCAAAATTTCTCAACGTTTTTGTTCTCCTATGGATCAGTGCACACTCGGTCTTAGTAACTTTTATGAAGAGACAAGAATTTCGATTTTCGCAACGCCATCAGCAGTTTGAGTGGGCCCCCTACACTGAGAAAAAAAGTAGAGTGAACAATCGAAAACACTCTTGAAGGTCGATCCACTCTTTTCAGTCATCAGTCACAGGCATTTTCCATACAAGTTAATTGATTGATTGACAATCTGTCAATTTGTATAAGAAATTACTGTGACTGCGACTGATGACTAAAAAGTGTGGATCGATCTTAAACCAAGTATTTTGAAACATGATTTTGACGTTACAGTTTTTCTACTAAAATTAAGAACATCGTACTTAAAATAACTTTGCTAAGAGCTACTTTGGCTCTTTGCATTCTTACATTGAGAATAGCGTTCTTGTTGTAACGTTTATTAAATTGATGATTTCATCAATTGATTTTTTTAAATAAAAATGCTCACGCAGCGCACCATTGACCTCTATAGGTGTTAGTGATCTTTAAGCATAGAAAATTACCTGCGCCTACAATGAGATTCGATCCCGCGAACCTATGATTCGAAGACGAGCGCCCTATCTATCTACCCTAATGCCGCTCTCTCAGCATCCTGGCATCCTGTAGTAGGAACAACATTTATATAGTTTCCAAGGACAAATGTTCTTTTTTCTCAAAGGGGCCACTTTTATTTATATGCCCCGGGCCCCGTAAATCCTTTGTGCGCGCCTGGCACCGCGTATCAAGTAGTTACGATTTTAGAAACGTTGACAACATTCCACATCTAGTCTCATGGCAATGTGAACGGACTGGCACGCAGGCATGAATAAAAAAAATATAAAAATTTGAAATAAAAATAAATAGAAAAAAAATAAAAATAAAAATAAATAAAAAAAAAAAAGAATTAAAAAAAAATTAAAAAATATTCTTTTCTATTTTTTTTTTTTAAATAATATCCAATGAAATTTTTGCATAGAATCGATGAACAATCTCATTGTTATAATCGAATTTTCACTTTATATTTTCAATGATATTTCTATCATTGTCCCAAAAAGGCTATTTCATAGGCTCCAAATCATAGCCGAAATTTCATAGGTTCTATGTAATTTTTCTTTAATAAAAGTAATTTTTTTCTGGGTGTACTTATCCAAAATAATCCTTCAACTGTGACTACTCTTCCATAATAGCAAAAATGTTTGACTTGCTAATTGCATAGTAAATACAGATACAGAAATTTAAGCGAAATTTTCGGGCGCGTCATACTCTTCGGACTTTGCAAAAGAGGGCACGGATTGAAAAAAGTCGGGAACCACTGGCCGATATAGAAAGCCGAAGTACGCAACCTCAAGGAAACGGAAGGAGACACTATGCTATCGGAAGAAACTGTTTTGAACATCTTACGAAAATTCAGGATTGATAAATTTTCGGATAAAAGAACTCCCGTTTTGTCGACACACTTCGTTGACTTTGACTTACACAGGTCTAGTAAATATGGTAGAATTGGGTGGCATTATTCCAGTAAAAGAAGAATGTTTCAACTCTACTCGAGTAAATGGTTGTGGTAAAGTACAGTTTCACTCAACCGATTAGAAAACAGTCTGACCGCATTTACTCGACTCATGTAAACCTCACTTGAAAAAGCCAAAATAATGAAATAATAGGTGTGTTTTTTGGTTATCCCGTGTAGGTTTGGGTAACAAAACTCCATATAAAAAAATACCAGCTGATCCACCTGTTATTTTTTTATATGAAGTTTCGTTACCCAAACCTGCACGGGATAACCAAAAAAAACACACCTAATAATTATATCTCTCTCGATTACCGTAATTCCTAGTGGAGCATGGTGCGTTGATGACTACCGTATGTTACGTTACAAAGACAATTTGAATTCGGAGTGTGATACGGTTGTCAGCCATACCACTTCCTAGTCGCATTGGCAGTTTATCATTCTACGATAAGAATATTTCTTACCATCTTCTTCTGAGCAATAAACATGCGACGAGTCGTGCCGAGTTTGGAAACTCGTTTCTCTATGAGTGTCTATTTCACAGAGTGGCCACCGAACGATCACGGCCACAGAGCACGACAATTATAATATATACTTCATAAAAATATATATCGAGCTTAACTGAATTATTCTTTTTTATCATCATTTTACCAGCTATATATTTCAACAAAAAATTAGCCTTTCCGGATATAACGACATTCGGATATAACGACCATTATTCAAAGGTCCCTTCACCGTCGCTATAACCGAATTCTACTGTACTAGAATACCTGTAATTGTTCGTGCTGTACACACAGCAAAATCTAGTCCCAACCATCTATTCTAAACTCTTAAACCTCTCACACAATATATGGATATAAATTACCATCTACAAGACAAACAACAACAGACTCAGTGTACTCACCCACGCACAATGTCTTTTCCGACCGATTTCTTGTTTTCACCACAAAAGACGAAAAACAATAATTTGTTTGCGTCGCGATTTCTGTAACTGTAACTTAGCAGCAGCCAACAGCCATCGAATGTGTGGCGATATTTTAGAATGGATTTTCTCGCGGGAAACTTCACAAACACCCCGGAAAAACACTTGACGTGAAACACGATCGTGTGAAATAAACTTAATTCTACGTGTCGATGATTAATCGCGTGATTTGACCACGGAAATTATAATAAAACGAAACGAGGAACATAAGAGTGCTTGACGTACCGCTAGGAAAGATGGCCAAGTTAATTTTATTTTTTCAGTTGTCATTTAATTTCATGGCCTGGGCCTACTATGAAAATATAACCATAACAAAAATACTAAGTATATTTCGTACAAATTCACATGAAATGAAACAAAAACCAAAAAATATAGTTTTGCCGTACTATATGTATTGCAAATGCTGATAACGATTTACGACCGCTTCTACTTCTGTTCACACGGCAAACAAAAGTCGAAAGACTTGTTGCAGTTGAAGAGAATTTCTTATCGTCTAAACAGCCTTCCAACTTGTGGCAAGTTGAAGGAAAAGTTTGCGCACACATTTGATTGTTGGAAGACAAGTGGCATCGTCTTGACATGCCATAAGGACCGCAAGCATCTATGGGGAATCTTTGCATTTGTGCGGGTCAGAGGAGCTATACATTGTTCACAGACTACCTTACTTACCTTAAGACTTAAGGTGACCAGACTTCAGGAGGCCCAATGCTGTACAAATTGCTGAGCTCAGGAAACCAATCATACTATTTATCTCCTTCTTTCACGCCGATTGGGAGAAAGCATAATATGTTACGAGGTTACAATCATGAAGCATGCCATTAATAATCGGCAATCGGCACCCCTCCTTGTACCGTTTTATTTAAAAGCTTCGTTGTCATTTCTTTCTTTTCAATAGATAAACTGATACCTCTTTGGGCAGTGGTATTTAAGCGGTTGAACCTCCAGAGCGGTGGGATTGTGGCTTATTCTGGTTGGTATTGGCTCTTATTGGATTTGATGGACATATTGTGGGGAAAAAACTTTATTTGGAAACTCTTGCAGAGACCTTTTATGCATGGATAGATGGAGTACAGCGATTCTATTGTTTTGTGAAATATTAAATTTCATCTTTCCACGACTGTATCTTCTGAACCTTGGCAGCTATAGATGCTTGAAATTTTAACCTAATATGGAAAGTGTAATGCTCTATACAAGTCTGCAAAATTTCAAAATTTTCGAGTTATGGACAATTTTCGATTAAAAAAAAGCGCTTTGGACAACTGTAACTCCCGAACCTTGAAATTTTTGGGGAAATGTGAGCGTCAAGTAGCTCTACACACTATAAGTGTGTCAATTCAGGAAGATCGGTCAAAGTGAAAATAAACTACATATTTCCAAATATAAAAGTGCGATTATCTCGCCAAATATCGACCATACACGAGTCAAACTTTACACCATAAATCTCATCTTTTGACGGTTCCAACTTCTGAACTTTGACTGCTAGTGTCCGCCACAATTCATCAAATATAGGCAGTGCGGTGCCCCACAATTTTCGATTAGTTAAAACAAAACTGCGATTTAGGCAGCTGTAACGGTCGAATGCGGATAGAAAACCTTAAAATATGGAGGAAATGTGGGCACCAAGTAGCTCCATCCCAAGAAGATGTGTTACATTCCAGAACGATCGATTAGAGTTCCCGCGTTATCGAAAATGAACATTTGCCAAATGAAAGTACGATTATCTTGCGAAAATCACCTTTAAAACAGACAGACAGACAGACCACAGGCTTCACCGAGGAGGTTATTATGTAGTGATTTAGGTTTATTTGTGTGGCATTGAGAATGCTGTACATTTTTCTGTACACTTACTAATGCTGTACGACAGGTTAAAATGCTGTACTGTACAGCAAAATGCTGTACGTCTGGTCAGCTTACCTTAAGTGATCCGTTGTAAAGGAATTCTAGAAAATCTGTTTGTTTTTAGGTTTGAGCAAGTGTAGGTCGTTATGGAGAGCACCTATCGACGCGGAAATTTTCTTTGACACAGTTTAATGTTTCTTGAAATCGAAAATTTCAATTAATAGATAATAAATAACAGGCGCGACAATCCAGCATTAGACTAAGGCCGCAGGATGTGTAAGTGACACCTATCTCCAAGATGTTATCTGCTTTTAGTTGAGGTAATGAGATCAGCATCACGCTCAGCAGTGTTATTTATCCACATAAATGGGTACCTACTCGTTTAACATCTGAGTGAGATGATAGTCCGTCACAAGCTCGTGAGTTCGAAAAATACCATGATCCACGGTGAGACGCACCGAAGGTAGACCTAGACCAGCCAGACTACAATTAATTAATACATAATAATAATAACAGGCGCGACAATCCAGCATTGGACTAAGGCCGCAGGATGTGTTAGTGACATCCTATTTCCAAGATCTTATCTGCTTTTTGTTGAGGTAATGAGATCAGCATCACGGTCAGTAGTGTTATTTATCCCCATAAATGGGTACTCGTTTAACATCTGAGTGAGATCATAGTCCGTCACAAGCTCGTGAATTCGAAAAACACCATGGAACAAGGTGAGATTCGAACTCATGAGCCTGTGCACCGAAGGTGCGCGCACTAACCGCTAGACCAGCCAGACTACTAATTAATACATAATAACAAAAAAAAAAATGCCTTAGGTCAATCTTTAATCCATTGGTGCCCAGTGGCAACGTAAGTTACCAGCGGAGGTAACACTCTACTTTTGTCAAAGAAAACACAATTTTTTTTCTTCTTGTTATCATTTTCAGTGTAGACCAACTCGCTAATAAATAAATTAATCGAACTATCGCTATTATGGCCTTATTTTCACATCGCTATTTTCCGCAATCCAATCTAGATAGCTTGTAACCCGAACAAAAACTGACGGTTCTTGGGCCTCACATAAAAAGTGAACTTGCGATGCAACTCCAATCAAAGTTTTCGAACCATCCGCCTCCTGAAAAGTCAGTGGGCCACCAGAATCCCCTCTGCATATTCCTTTCACGCCCACACCAGATGTACACAATTGATTTGGTTTTATCACGCCTGGATAACGTTCGTTGCATTCGCGATCATCAATGACACTCACATTCACATATCGAAGAAGATCATCAGCAGGAGTGGATAGATCTATAGAAGAAATTGCAATTTGTCTTGTTTTTGATTATGTACAAAATGAATTTACCAAACATACCATCAGTAAGACCCCATCCACTTGCTGTTGCATTTTCTCCCACGTATCGCTTTTCCTTATCAATTGAGCGGGGTAAATTAATTGATTTGATACAGTCTGAAAATATTTAGTTTATGAGTTAAGTATTTATATTTATCTATTTCTAAATGCTAATAGCATTACCATTGAATTCAACTGGTTCATTCAATTTTATCAGCGCTATGTCGTTGTAAGGATTATCATAAGAAGCGTGAACTATAAAATCGGATTCGGCTATTTTCTGTTCAACCAGACATGAGGAATTGTCAGTTACATTGTGAACCCCCAGTTTAACTAAAGCTGACAAATAACTGTGGATGAAAATAAAAGGACCAAGAACGTAGTTTAAAATATTCACACTATTTTTTTAATCCTTACCCTTTCAAACAATGGGCTGCAGTTAACACAAATCTTTTCGATATCAACGATCCTGAACAATGATCGCCTTCTGAAAATATTGCCACTTGATACGGGAACGTGTGAGACTCTGCTTTTGTACCTCCAATAATTCTAGATTCCGCACCGACCGAGTAATGGATACTCGTTAGTCCAAGGATTGTTATCAATATCAACGGCGCAGTCGCTTTCATCTTATCACTACGAAAATGTACACTATTCTGATTTTTTGCTATAGAACTTTGAACGACTGATATTTTTATAATGACTTACTGATTGTACCTAACATCTTGAGACAAATATGATAAATAAATGAAATATGTAAATATTGCACAAAACATTTTATCAATTAATGGAGTTACTATGGGTTCCAAGCTTTCGTTTGTCTGATTGCGCTACTTGATTTTTTCGACTGGCTTGGGAGTTTTTCTGTTTATTGTTTCTCCTATTGTTAAAATAAATGCTGATATCGCATCGTTGGTGATTAACAGTGGCATAACGTTTCCCAATTTTCTTGTGTTCGAAATCAAAATGGGGGCCCCGCACGATCGATTTTTTTTTCATCAGAAAAAATTGACAAAACATAACCCACATTTAAAGCAGTCAACATTATGAGCAAAAGCAACGAACATCATTTTCTAAGTCTTTTTAATTTTTTGAGACAAAATTGAAATTAAAATAATTCAATAGAGTTCATCTTTTTATCACAAAATCCAAGAGTCGTGGCGAAAAGACAACCTTCAAAAGTGCCCTTATATACCTATCACGTAAGAGTCGTTGATGCTATAGACTAAACTTGATTACTCTAAATCTGAGGATCACATCTATGTCCGAGGAAAAGTAATTCGACTAGAAGAGATCTTACAAAGGCAAATACTTTACGTATCTTAACTCACTAGTTTGTCGACAGACATCTCTTTCTTGATTTCTTAAGTCCCAGTTAAAAAAAAGTAGTTTTCTGACTTAAACATTATTGAAGGTTAACTGTGGTAAGCCATTTCGATCAATATATCATCCTTTATCCTTTTTTCAACATTGTGAACATATTTTCTTCGGCTAAGCAATCAATTCCATATTCACATACTCTCCAATAACTATGGATTATTGGCAGCCCCGCTCTAGCACTTACGCCGCCCCGGGCAAAACAACGAACTGCAGCCCCTAAATTTTTTTTTTGAAAATGTTTATGGTATGCGTCAACTTCATTTTACCAGGAAGGATGCTTTTCTGACACATTTTGAATTATTTGAATTCCAACTAGAAATAAGTTTTCCATTCCTAAGATTCCATACGAAAACAGAAGAGACACCGGAAAGGCAGCCAGATTGCTTTCTAGCTCACCCTTTCGTTATACAGGGTTATTGGTTAAGTCGACCTATTCCCTGCAACACGTTATAAGGGCTCCATGACACAGTCATATTTATAGTCATATTTCTAGTCATATAATTAAGCCTACTCGATTCATTCGGTTAATTTTTTAAACGTGCACCAAACGAAATCGAGTAGGCTTAAGGATATGATAATATCTATTATAATATATATTACCAATATATTACTGTGTAATAGCGCCCTAATTGGGGAAAAATGCAACAAAATGAGGCCATAAATGTTAGGCCGATTTTCAACGGTCACTGAGATATTTGAATTTTTATTTTTTTTTTAAATAACCTTGAATTTTAGCATTTAAAGTAAGAATTAAAAAAACTACGAAGGTAATGGGTTAAAACTTATTTTTGGGTTTTAGTCAACACTATAGCAGACATTTCTTAATGATTTAAAATTTCAAAAACCCATCACAATTTCGGAATTTTTAATAAAAAAAAAATATCTTACATTTTTTTAAAGTTGATTTTTAATATAGTATTACTAAAAAAAATTATATGACACGGACTCTGCAGACCACTGGAAAAACATACTCGTGTTGTCAGCTTTCCAAAAAGTTCTTTCAAAAATCTTCAAATGCCTGTGGCAGCTAGAGGATTAAGAATTGGGGGTATGCGCCGTACAACTTTTGGCTCGAAATCACTTTGTGGAATCACAATCCGCATTTATGCGGTAGTTTCCGAACACCCTGTATAACACCTGAGCATAAAGCGCAAAGATAATGTATCTAATGAAATTTAATAATAATTAATTCAACGACACTGAACAACGAAATTAAAGTAATAAATCTAGGTCCATTTCTGTTAATGATTTCCGGTGGCCATTTTACGTTTCATTAGCACTGACTTCTGGATATCCAAAGCGGATAAATCTGATGTTTGGAGTACCAAAGATAAACTAGTAGCTTCATTGTTTTAAACATTTTAGCAATGATTTTTCGATTGGATTTAATACAATTTGTCTTTTTAATGATAATTAATTCAGGTGTACAGGTATAAATTCTATACAAATATCAATACTTTCTTTAAAATAATTCAGATTGATCACAAAGTGAAGAAACTCCCAAACAACGATTTTCTTTTCAGAAAAAAATGTCATTAAGCATAAATTCAATTAAGACATACACCAACGAGGACTATTTCCAGCTCAACAGTAGCCTCAATAGCAAAGGAGAATTTAGCCTGAATTTAAAAAATTTCCATACACTATATTCACTTCACGGCCGAACTGAAATAGTCTTGCTACAATACAAAACCGATTTGAATATAACCGTTATGAACCGAACCCGTGACTACTGTGATCCGAACAAATATGCACCAAGAGAAGTGCTTCGCAATGTCATTTTGAGTTTAGTCTCCAAATTTGGAAATCTAACTTTCTCGTGTCCCTTGAAACCATCGTCGTTTTATATCAAGAATTTAAAATTGAGCAACTTCGAAGTACCTAATTTCCTTTTAGCAACAAGTTTTCGTGTGAATTTTCATTTGTTTACTGAGAATGAAATTGGCGATCTGGAGAGGGTTTTGAATTTGACAATTCTCGGTGAAGTCAAGGAGCCGAAGACGGCTTCAAACTTTCTGGAAAATATAGGGTGACGACAATGCATGAAGTGAAACTTTTGAATAAATCGTTTTTTAAAGGCTCATCATCAACCTTCTTTTATTTGAAGTAAAGGACGTGCAAACAACAAAAAATTTCACACAGTTTCCGACCCATTTTTCAATCCACTCCAAACAGGTAACCAATTAAAATTCAACCTTTCCGCGTCAGCCGTCTATTCAACACTGTTTTTTTCACTTTGGTCGCGAGTATCTTGTTAGGATAAATTTCACACCATTAAAAATGTTGTAAACAAGTTTTTCACAACGTTTTCAACAATTACAAAAAAAATCACGAAGTGAAAACTGAAAAGCATCTTTCTTTCATTTCATCCACTTTCTGTGCACAGCCTCTACTTCGAGAATCCCAACGCAGCAAACTATAACCTGAAGCGAAAACGTATCTTTTAAAATTCGCTTAAATCTCATCCATCGTGCTAAAGTTACACACTTTCAAAAATGTCCTTATGTCTGTTTCCTTCGTGTTTTTCGAATACGAAGGCAAAAAAAAATCGAAAGTTGAGCTGAAACTTCTCTCCCGACTCTACAGAGTTCATTTTTAATCACACAACTTCCATTTATAACGCCGCTTCGAGTCTTAATCTGCAATGTCGTTGGGTAAAGTTTTGTGGGTTTTCCTCGTGATTTTTCTTTTTCGTCTCTTGGTTTTCTTTTTTGACCGTTTTTCTTCCCGTCTCTTTTTGTGAGTGAGTCAGTCAGACTCTATAGGTCTGCTAGGCGCCTAGGTCGCTTTCCATTTTGTATATAGTTTTCAGTCTGTTTGCCGTGAAATCGCAAAAGTTTTGTGTCTATAAATCCGATGGTCAAGTTAAACAAAAGAAGACGATGATGACGGTTTCGTCCTTTTTCTGATATTGTAATGTTTGGGCATTAGTTTTCCGGCTAAGAAGAACGATTGCAGTTAAAGGGGCTGAAAGTTAAAAAAAAATGGAAATGAGGACATCGATTGATGTTTGATATTGAAGGTTTTTCTTTTTGAAACTTATAGTCGTATTTACCGAAGCAGCATTTTTAATCTGATGATGCATTTTTGTTTTGTTAGCAAGTGGGAGAGATAGAGCAAACGCATTCATGGCCATTAATGCAATTGAAAAAAAAAAATATTATTATTGGGTTCAATAATCGCCGAGACCTTCGCTTGGAGGACGTTGCAGAAATCAGAAAGACAAAAAGACTAATAAATGTCCAGTTACTACTACTACTATACGAAGATGCCTCAACCCCTTGCGGAGCATAACGCGTCTACAACACCTACTCACATCGCGTACGGTTTCTGGCCATGTATCGTAGTAGAAACCAGGTCTTTCCCAATGACGCACACTCTTCATCCAGCGATCTGCGCCACGAGATTTTAGCAATATTTCTTTTTCAGCCTCTTTGTAAGAATTTGTTCTCATAGCCAGGGTTTGAGTTTGCAAGGTTTTGGTTTTTTTTGGCATGTTGTTAGGATAGATACACCACCAAGCTTGCAGCTTCAAAAAACCTGTGCTAGCCCCGTGACCGTTTGTTGTTTCTAGAAGATGGTTCCTACAAAAAAGTCGTTCACTGCATTTTTAAAACTAACAAAATCTTCTTTAATTGCTTTGTAGATGCATAGGATCCCAAGACCCAAGATACAGTGCTTGTCATCAGATTAGCACACCCTTTTGCATGAATAGTTTCGGCTGATATCCAACCAAACTAAAAGAGCTAAAATTTCAAAATTATAACTGTTAATAGTCTATTCAATTCTGAGTTAATTAACACAAAAAGAATTGTGTTTACATTTTTTAATCTTGATTTATAATTGTTTTTCGAAAAAGAACACACAAAATAGCCATTTAAAATTTGTCATCAGGATAGCACATGCAAATTCTTTTTTGTCTATCTTCCACAATTAAAGACGTAGGACCCCCAATTTTTTGTGGTTGTTTGAGTAAGATATTGACTTTAATATGAATAAGGAAAAATCATTATCTGCGGAAGAGGGACCAAAATTTAAGGCATACAATGAGTCAAGGCGGTCAAAAAGTGAAATTTTGAGAAAAAATTGATAAAAGTCAATAAGTTAAATCCGAATTCGTGTGTAATAAGTAGCGTTAAGGTAAAAACAATAGAGGCGATAAGAAATGAGTACATGTCAACCCTTATGAGAGAGTAATTTTGAGAGAAACATCTAGCCCCCATGACTCGTTCGCAAGGATTAGGGTAAATTTTGACATTAAGGCGAGCCTATCTTTTGTTCAAACAGTAATACTAAAACTCCATATTTCAAGCAACTAAAACTAAAGAATAAACTCCAACTTATTTTTCCCCTAAGGAAAATACGTTAAAATTAATCATGAGAACACTTGACATGAAACAAAGAATGGCGGTATGTTATCTTTTCGGATAAAAAGAAGTTCACTTTAGAAGAGTAACACAGTTATAATGTCTACTTCCAGGATCTTTGCTAGGATGAACACCATTAGGATCGCATTCATTGTCGGACAGATTGTGTAATGGTCTCGAAGGCCAAGTGATACTTCTTTTTATTCAAAAAGACAACATAGCGGCATTCTTTATTACATGTCAAGTGCTCTCGAGTTTAATTTAAGCGCATTTTCCTTTAGTTTTAGTTTCTTTAGATGTGGAGCATTTTTCTATCACTATTTGAACAATAAGCTCACCTTAATGTCAAAATTTACCCTAAGCCTTGCGACCGAGTCATGAGGACTGGATGCTTCTCTCAAAATTACTCTCTCATAGGGATTGACAATGACAAATGCTCAATTTTTATCGCCTCTGTTATTTTTATCTTAACGCTACTTTACACACGAATTCGAATTCCCTCTTCCGCAGATAATGATTTTCCCTTATTCATTTTAAAGTTAATATCTTACTCAAACAACCACAAAAAATTAGGGGTCCTACGCCTTTAATTGTAGAAGATAGACAAAAAAGAAATTGCATGTGCTATCCTGATGACAAATTTTAAATGGCTATTTTGTGTGTTCTTTTTCGAAAAACAATTATAAAACAATATTAAAAAATGAAAACTCAATACTTTTTGTTTTAATCAATTTAGAATTGAATAGACTCTTAATAGTTATAATTTTGAAATTTTAGCTCTTTTAGTTTGGTTGGAAACAGCGCCCGCTCTAAGGGGGGCAAGCCGGGCGGTCGCCCGGGGCGCCAAATTTTTGGGGCGGCTTTTTAGCTAGCTAGAAAATATGTGAAAAACCGGAAGAAAAGATTTAATATCAATTTTCATTCTGTAGTAAACCGTAAACAGGCGAAAAAAATGCCGCAAGTCAGGAAACAAATTGACACCCACAACAAGAATTTCACAACCGCTGAGGCCAATTTTTTTTAAAGAGTCTTTTATTTGGGTAAAGAAAACGCATTAAAGCTTACTTAATTTATGAACTGGATCATTTGTTCGCTGCCGTAAATTGTGTTTTAAAGAGGCAAAGTCCTTGCTTAGCTTTGAAGATCCCACGATTGATACAAGGCCGGACACAGTAACAGAGCCGCAACACAAGAACAGTTCTTCTTAATTTGTTTGCGGACATATTATTATCGGGATTTGGGTAGATTGTTCGATTTAGCTCTGACTTTATTCTCCGAGCATTCTCGGGTTGACGCATTTATGAAAAACACACACAAATCCGTCCGTGAAAAGATTCCGCTAATTAAAGTTTATCTATACCAAAAATTGCCGAGCACTACTCCAAACGAGCACCATTCTCTGACACGCATTTTTCCAGACCAGAGTTTTTCAAAATTTATTTTTGTATTTTACTGGAAAAAAATCTGCTCGCTGTTACAACAATCATCACTTACTCTGCCACTGTCCACTGAGAAACGAATGCGTTTTCTGGGCTCAAGGTATTTCTACGATACCGATGATCTTCGGGATGTGAGCCCAATACTGCTCAATAAATTTATTGTAAGCACGGGTTGGTTTTCAGGCAGTTAGTAGAGACATGATTCTCTCGGTGGTATCACAATGGACCAAATCTGGTCTAAGTGCGCTGGGTGCAAATCTGGCGGCCCCTGTACCTAACCTAACCTAACCTACAACAATCAAGCAGTGGCGTATATAGGAGGGGAGGGGATCTGGGGTCGGGACTATTTTTCCTGGTAGATGGAAAATCAAGCGCTTTCTAAAAATGTTTTTTTTTTAATCCGTTTTTCGTTATAATAGCAAATGATACAGTTTAAAGCACACTGTTTTCCAACAGGTGGTCAGTGAAAGACCCGTAAATGGTCCGCGAGATACTATGGGGACTACTTCAGAAAAAGAAGTATTTTTGGGACTAATTAAAATAATAGGCATGTGCTTTGAAAAATATTGTAGTATAGATAAAGTACTGAATAGTTTCATTGCAAGGTCGATCTAAAAATGCGAAGTTGCAGACATTAAGTTAAGTTGCATAAAGCTCGGTGGCCTCAGTCTACATTGTTCCGATGTTTTCCGTCAAGCCGTGCATGTTTCTCACATAATGTGACACTATTGTCTGTACCTATGTAATTATTCTTGCGTTAATTGGCAGAGTGGCAGCACAGTGTCCAAATATTGCGACAGTATCATATGAAGACAACAACAAACACAAACACGAAAATTTATTTTTATTTTTTCAAATGTTCGCATGCGAACTTAAGTATCTTAAGTATTTATTTGCTTAATTCCTCTAAAGCTGTGCTTGAGTGAGGAATCAAATGGATTTAAAAGTTTATACATCAAAAGTGACAGTTCATTATAAAAAAAAAAAAAAAATTAAACATAATTCATTAATTCATACTATTTAGGTAAACTATGCTAGTCATACATTAAAATTACAAATGAAGTTTATTCTAAAATTATTTCATTGATTTACGTTTATAATGCATGTAGTTCATTACGGTAAACATCAAAGATTTCATAAAAATCTAATAGAGTTAGGTTAAGTAGCCAAAGCTTTAATTTTAATTTGAAAACTTGCGGATTATACATACTAACTCGAATATTTGTAGGTAGAAGGTTGAAGAAATATGGACCGGTAAATGTGCGATATCTTTGAGTTGAAGTTTTTTTAAAACGAGGGACATATAATCTAATATAGCTGTGACGCGTGTAGAGGGCATGCGAGATTAAAGTTGGATTGCAGTTTGTGATTAATTGAATTAAGGCAGCTTTCACGTATATTAATCTTATATGCAAAACTTTCGTTATTGAAAATAAATTAGTTGACGGATATGTTATTGGTAGACGGAAAGCCATTTTCAGCAAGATTTTATGAGTGGTTATCAGTGGTTTCAAGTGATTTATATATGCGCCACCCCAGACAATGACTCCGTATTGGAGTACTGACTGGACAAGCGCATAATAAACTTGTTTTATTTGTGTACTTGTTAATACTGCATTCATAATTTTAAAAATATATATAGATTTGCGCAATTTTGGTATTAGATAGGCGATGTGTTCGTTCCATTTCAGATATTTATCAATATATATGCCGAGGTATTTTACCTTATCATGAAGATCAATTTGGGCACAGTCACAAGGGGGGACATTCGAAGTATATGTTATTGGAAGACAGGAATGAAGAGTTATTTTATTTAATTCAGGTTGGCCAGAACTATTAAGGGAAAAAGCTATTGCTTTTGTTTTGGCTATATTTAAATGTAATGAATTCCTGTCAAGCCAAAGCTTAATGGATTGTAAGTCTTCCTCAGCGTAACTAAAGCTTTCACACCATGATTTGCAAGATGTTACTAGAACCGTATCGTCGGCAAATGCAATGATTCTACTTTTCATCAGCCTCATGTTACATAAATCGTTTACGTAGATCAAATACAATAATGGCGAAAGGACCGTCCCTTGTGGAAGACCGAAAGAGTCGTTTAGCTTCCATTTGCTCATAGTATTCCCAATCTTAACACATTGCTTCCGATTGGCCAGGTAACTAGAGAAAACCTTAAGAGGTGTATTACGGATTCCAATTTGTTTCATCTTTTTTATAAGTTCACTATGCGGGATCGTGTCGAAAGCCTTTGCTAGGTCCATAAAGATAGCTAGTGGTTTCTTATCGTCTTCGATTTCGGAATGAAGGAAATCGCATAACTCGACAAGAGCGCTTTCTGTGTTCATTGCTCTTCTGAATCCAAATTGGTTTGAGGATAGTATGTTGTTTTCATCGAGATACTTTTCCAATCGGGCTTTTATGCATTTTTCAAATAATTTTGAAAATATTGGTAACATTGAAATGGGTCGATAGTTTAGTGGTAAGTTTTTATCGCCATTTTTGAAGATGGGAATAACTACAGCCTTTTTGAAGGGCGAAGGGAAGATTCCCTCTTTAATGCACTTGTTGAAGACCCTTGTTAGTGGGATTTTTATTTCTTGTTTAATAGACTTAAGCAGATATGAGCTCAGTTTATCTATACCTGGCGAACATGCTCGCAGTGTATCAATACGGCTAGAAATCTCATCGCAACTGACGTTGCACAAATGGAAGTTTGTTTGGATTGTAGTGTCATTTACCTCTTCCTCGTATGAATCAAATGATCCTTCGAGACGATAGTAACTTCGACCTACATTAACAAATGATTCATTCAGTGTGTTAGCTACAGATTCAATTGAAGTATGGGGAGCGTTTGTGTTAGGATTGGTTATTTTCAGCCAATCAGTTTTATTTGCAACTCGCTTCCCTGTGATTTCATTCACCGTCTTCCATAGTTGTTTAGTAGAGTTGCTATTAGAGCTTATGCTTTTTTGTACATAATCTCTTTTAGCTGATTTCATAATTATATTTAGATTATTTCGGTATTTCCTATAAAAGTTTTTCAAATTTGTATTAAATGGCTGACGGTCTAACTTATTTTTCAGTTTATCCCTGAATCTAATAGAGCGTACAATTCCCTCGGTTAACCATGGTTTTAGCGGCAGGAGATTGCGTTTGGGTTGATGAATGTATTCACATTGCATGATAAGGTTACTAATAGTGTCATTGAATTTCATGGTTGTTATTTCTGCAGGATCAAACATATTTATAATGCTGTCCCAATCAATGTTTATTAATTTTTGTTTTAGTAGTGTTATATTTGTTTTAGTATGAGGTACTGTATTTGCATTTTCGGGGAGCACTTTGGGAATTAGGGGGACTGTTATGAATATAGTTCTATGATCTGTTATCGAATTTTTATAAATAAATGGGGTATATGGCCTATTTTGCTTTTGTCTTAATAGTATGTGATCAATGCACGTTGCGGATGTAGGACTGATCCGTGTTGGTTTATCGATTATAGAATCGAAACCCAGTCTAGCAAGAGTGTCTAGATAATCGTTTGATACCGTGGAATTGTCTAAAGTGTCAATATTAATATCACCCACTATCACATCTGCTATATTATTGTTTTTGTCGGATATAATGCTCGGTAAATTATTAATAAAACTGACGACATCTAGAGATGGAGATCTATACATGCCTATTAGAGATACGTTTTGATTCATATTTAGTTTAATATCCACTTTCAAACCACTAAAAAAATCATTCGAAATTTCAGCAGAGAGATATTCTAAGGAATTTTTTACATATATTATGACTCCGTCATTTTTGTTTTTATTTGCTTTAGTAAATAGGATATCATAACCTTCAATGTAAAAGTTATTAACAATCTTATCAAATTCAATTAGATAGCTATGATGTTGGGTTTCCGAGAGGACTATTATGTCGATTTTGGCATTCAACTGGTGAATTAGTATTGCTAAATCATCAAAATTTTTCTTTATGCTTCGTACGTTAAGATGCATTATTTTAAATTGGTCAGCGTTTTGGCTAAGTAACATTTTACAATTCATAATAGAATCAATTTCTAGGGTGGCAATATCGTTTGAAAAAAGAAGATCCATAATAAAAATAAAATAAAACAAAGGAATACTACTATAAAAAATTAAGAATATAACTAGTTACTAAGGCGCGATGCATTGAGGTCTGATTCGCAAAGAATTCTATGGACTTTTTTCGTGTTTTCATCCTTTCGCATTAAAATAATTCCATTGCTTACCCAGGCAAATTTAAATGCATTGTTACGGGCGAATGTTTTTGTTTTGAATAGCAGTGTCTTAGTAGCTTTCGTGAGATGAGAGTTGATAAAGACTCGATGCTTTGGAAATCCGCTATAAATCTTATCAGCCGTGAGATCGGATCTCTTTGCTTTAGTCTTATTAAGCCATGCGTCGCGTTCGGTTGGTGAGTGAAATTTCACAATAATGGCTTTTTCGTTGTCGCTACGGGAGTGATATTGGCGAGTGAGTAAGACCGGAGGTGGTGATTGTTGAAGTGAAAGAGTTTTTTCAATTCGCCCAAAAATGTCTAATAAGTTTTCATTTGGTGTTGACGGAACGCCGGATATTTCCACTTCGCTTGCAAGTAGATTCTGTTCAATTTGGTGTACGTGAATTTGTAAGTTTTTCAATTGAACTTTAAGACCACTATTTTCCCGCGATAGATTCTCCGTAGTCTGAGCAATATTTTCGATTTTGCTGGTGAATGTATCGATTTTGAGGTTAAAGTCGTCGATTTTTGAACAACAATAATCTAGGGAAACACGGTACTCCTTAAGTTCAGATTTTAGCTCTTTCTTTAAATTTGATAGCTGCGTTTCCATCTTTGCATCGATACTAATTATCATATCTTTCAAATCACTATAGTTTGAGTTGATTGTTGACATGACAGCCGTATTGTCTTGTGCGGGCTTACAGACAGAACACGACCAAGATTTTTTGCGGTCTTTTGAGAACTTTTTGAAATTTGCTTCCGAAAAACCGCCACAACCGTAATGATAAGATTGCAAACATTTTGTGCATTCAATTTCATCGCCTTTTTCTACATCGCCTTTGCAGCAAGTGCACTTCATAGTGATGGATGACAAGTGCTTACCATTAGTGTGCAGAGTGCAGTGATGGAATTGAAACGTGATTTAGGTGATGTTGTCTTCCAACAATAACTCGATTCTTCTTTTCCAGTGAAAGTGTAGAACTTAATGTCGGTATAGATGTAAAATGAGGCTCGAATTGCAATTTTATTTACTTATTATTTTAATTTTTTGTCAGGCGTATGAAAAAGCGCGGGTGTCACTTAGTTTGACAGGTTACATGAACGCAAACCATATTAGTAATCAACCATCTCAATTCTTCGTTAAAACATTTAAAATTAATCCGGTAAAACCGCATCCATTGAATTATTATCTGACAAAGTTTGGCGCCTTAACTCTCTCGTTGATCTTTTGAGCGTGGTTCAACGAACTGTTGCGCGTGGTTCGGCCGAACTTGTTTTTGTGCGTGTTTCGACAAAGCCTATGTAGAGTCTGCTTAAAATTATTTCAATGCTCGGCACAGAGAAGGAATGTCTTGTTTTCTTCTGATATTTCCAACCATTTTTGTCATAAGTTGTCCATTTTGTTTTCGTTAAAAAAATAATAAGAAAGTCGAAAAATAAAAATTGCTAAATTCCCTTCATTAAAAAAATGTGGTGGTCAGTAGTGATTCATGGTCAAGCAAAGTGGTCCGCAGTCATTTGCGAGTTGAGAACCACTGGTTCGAAGCAATGGTTAAAATTGTGCATGCGGTGAATGAATGACATATTCCTCCGATATTCATATTTTATTTAGGAAAAATCCCATATACTCGTAACTTCGTCGGCAGGCCGCAGCCTTTGACGATAAATGAAAATTGTTCATCTCATTTAGTCACAGTAATTCTGTTATCTCCGGAAAAAAGGAGCAAATCTGGAGACAATCAATGGCAGCCAATAACGTATTGTTTTGTAAAATGTAAAGTCACCTTAATTTCCCTGGAGATTTTATGACGGATTCTTGGTTCAAGAGAGTTAGTCGAGCATATGCCACGATGTTACTAAGATATGTTGAACTATTTGCAATGGCTTGATTTCCCTCAACGTTGGTTTTAGCTATAATGTAAAATTAACTAATTTTTCAACTGGCCAACATTTGTATCAAGAAATTTTTTGAAAGTGTTAAGACCAGTATACGCTAGCAGTTATCCAAATTATAGCCAAGATAGTAGTAACATAGCACAAGCTTTGGTATTTTTTTACGAAATGTGTTTAATTAAATAGTAAAGAACTAAATTTATATAAGTTATTATAAAAATACAAAATAGAGAAAAATATGTGTGACTATAAAGGAGAAGGAGGGGGTAATCCCATTTATGTCCTCTTATATATGCCACTGCGAACAAGAGCTGCCAAAATCACTCGATTCTATCTAATCTACTATAAATCTGTTTAGTATAGTACTGAAGGGGCGGCAAATTGTCCTCTTGCCCGTGGCGGTGTAAACGCTAGAGCGGGCGCTGGTTGGAAATCAGCCGAAACTATTCATGCGAAGGGGTGTGCTAATCTGATGACGAGCAGTGTAGCATTCCCGTAAACCTACGTCCACCCACATTGTTTCAGATTCACGATCTGGCGAGAAATAAGATTTTTTGAAGTTCATGTTAGGAAATGTGCTTGCATACATCCATAGAATTAAGAAATTACAAATTTATCTCTCATGCACAGTGGCGTACCGCTTTAAACGTTATGAAAAGAGCGGCAAAAACACCTGTTTAAAAAATGATTCAATTCAATTCAATTCAATTCAATCTTTATTCAGTATAATATCTTATGCCTAACATGTAACTTAGATTAGATACCGACCGGCAGTCGCCTTAACTCTATAGTATGATATTAATTTGTGCAATCGATTAGACACTTAGCTCTTAAACTAGGCGAAAGAAATAGTGAGGGAAAAAACAACAGCAAAAACCTCATGAAGCAAAAAAAAAAACATATTTAAATAAAATTAAATTATATAAAATTATATTAAATCTACATTAAATTTACATTGTGCTAGCTAATTAGAATTGACAAAGTTTTGAATTAAATCATTATTAATGTTTCGGCAAGATGCTATGAACTTAGAAGTACTTCCAGTGGCGGATTTACCCTTTTGTCGCCAGTAGGTTATTCACATATTGCAGCCCCTATTTTTTGTCGATAATGAACATCGGGACGAATTATGCTTTATTTTCCTCCAATCATTTTCAATTTACACTTTGTACTTTAGTATGTGTGATCCTCGAGCTTTCCGCTTCTTAGGTCCTGAGCATTCTTCAATATTTATCACAGAGTGTAAGGCTAATGTAAAAATTTTCTGCTTGGAGAATCGGTTTAAAGCGGCGATTTCCAAACTATGGCAGGCTCAAATATTGATGCCACCATTTTCAATCGAAATTTTTTCGAGGATTGAGAAGTACTCCATTGTTGAAATACATCGGCCAAGTATTTTATTTTCTTTGATAAAAAAAAGCACCTGGAAGCGCGATGTGGCCAAATCTGTTTGTTGAACACCACTAAGAATATTTTAGGCCGGACACAAATTCAAAAATCACTTGATATGGCTGATTGAAAGTGATGCCGTAAGCCCGCGGTTCTTATGTAAACCGCACCTGGCTGGATACATTTTTTAATACAATGATCCTAGATAGAACACTTGGGGATTGTGGTTGGTCCATTGCAATTATGTTTCTCGAGGTATCACTGAAGCTATGGTGATGGCAGAACTCACGATGAAAATATTTTGGGTTTTTGGCCAACATTTTCTCGGCGGGCGCCAGCCTCAGAAAACTTCACAGTGGAATATGAACTAAAACAAGTTTGGAGCGACTGGTTTAAATTAATATCTTTTATATATAAAAAAAATTGAAAACAAGTTGATTTGTCTCATATTTTGTGGCGAATGTGTGTCCCGTATTGGTTGGGGAAAATTAGCAGGGTCGATAGTAAAATTTGTTTGTGCAAAACCACCATCAATGGGAATGGCATAACTCCAAAATTTTAATTCAGTTTTCCGGTTTTAAATATGAAAGTCACAACCAAGAAACAGATTTATAAATTAAGGAGATATTTAAAAATGTATTCTCCTTCCCTTAAGGTCGACTAAGGGTCGGCATACTTTATCCAATCGATTAAACAATCAAAGCTGATTTCTGTGAAGAAAGCTCATTTTGTAGGTTCCACTACCGAACTCGCTAGAGACAATGAGCTTTATCCACAGAAAATGTGCTTTCTCCACAGAAATGAGCTTTAATTGGTCATTCGATTGGATAATGTATGCCAACTTTAAGAAAATCAGCTGTCTATGAAACTCGATCGCCTAAATTACTAGAAATGGAGATGTGAAAATTAATCAATACATATCAAATTTGCTTTGTTTTGTGTCTTCCATTTCTGGATTTCTAACATCAATTTTTGCAATTTATGATATGTCGAACTGACAAAAAGCCGAAGCAGCAAATGGTTTTTAAAGGTTGGGCATATATAGCAAGGCATGAAATAAAAACAGGTTTCAAAATTAAGCTGAAATGGACTTAGTGTTTGACGGTCTTAGACAATAGCGACAAATGCATTTTCATGTTTATATCTCACTGAGGGTAAAAATACGCTTCGCCTGTTCCTAAAGCGTATAATAATGATAACGGCTACATCCTACAGTCTTCTACGGAAGTGTGAACCAACTAAAAAATATTATCCCGAAATTTGCCGCCCCCTGAAATCTGCCGCCCTAGGCTGAAGCCTACTCAGCCTACTGGTAAATCCGCCACTGAGTACTTCTACCCACAATTTTGTCTAGACTATTAATTTTCGTTTCGTTGTGCAATTTCTGGGTCGAGTAGAAAAATGGTTTGTTGATTATGTGCTTTAAAATTTTATTCTGTGTGGTTTGCAGTTTCCGTCTAACTGTTTTAGCATATGTGCCCCAAACAGGTGAGGCATAGGCAGCAATCGGTTGGATAACCATTTTGTAAATAAAGAGTTTATTTTCCGTAGATAATTTAGATTTACGATTCAGAAGAGGGTACAGGGAACAGAATGATTTGATCATCTTCTCCGAAGTGTCTTCCATATGTTTGTGACCTGTGAGCTTACTATCAAAAGTTAGTCCAAGGTTGGTTAGATCCTTTTTCCAAGGAATATTATCACCTAAGAAATCAAGTGGAGAACCTGGTAGATTGGTCTTTTTCCTTTTTTTGCTGAAAAATATAGCTTGAGTTTTGGCGGTATTTAGCTTTATTTTCCACCTGAAATAAAATTGGTATAACAATTCAAGTTGATTCTCGAGCTTCATGGAGATCTCAATCGGGTCGTTGTGGTTATAAAATATGCATATATCATCTGCAAAGCAGGCTATGTTGCAATCTCTAGCTTTCGGGATGTCAGCCGTGAAAATGTTGAATAAAACTGGGCTTAAACATGAGCCCTGTGGTACCCCCGCAGGTATGGCTCTGTTACTTGAGAATGACTCTCCCACCTGTACCGAGAAGGTTCTGTTTGACAGAAAGGATTGGAAGAATTTTACTAAGAAAGCAGGAATTCCGAAGTTAATTAGCTTGTATATCAGGCCATCGTGCCAAACAGAATCAAACGCTTTTTGTATGCCAAGAGTAACAACACCAACTGATTCTTTGTTGACAAATGCATTTTTAATATGACTTTGAAGTCGATGAACTTGATGTATAGTTGAGTGCTGTTTCCTGAATCCAAACTGAAAATCGGGGATGATTTTTAGCCTTTCAACTATTTCATTTAGGCGGGATAACACAACTAAAAAAAAAAATGATTCAAAATGCTTTCTTAAAAATGTTGGTTTTCATTGAAGTGTGTAAATTTTCGATTTTTTTTTATTAAAAACCGTAGAACCGAATTAATGTAGAAGATGTTAACGTGAATTTGGCTTTCTGGTATATGTGCTACGTGAGTATCTTTATTGTGGGCATCTTTTAGCTAGATGTTTGGTTGTCAGTTTTTATGAACCTGAGTAAACCTGAAAAAGGACAATTCAATCGAAAGCTATATAAATAGGAAACACTTATAGAATGAAATAATTTTCTATGTTTTATTACTTTTCGGGAAATGAGAAATCTTTAAATTTTTAAAGGTCGTCCAAAAAGAGACTTCTAACATAAATTCTTCTTTGTCGAAGAAGTACAGTTTGTCTACAGAAATTCGGTTTAAGTAATTAAAATAAAAAATAAAAATGCTGGCAAACTCACACACGTCAATGAAAAACATTTTTTGAAACAATTTTCAAAACAGATACATAATATTTTTCAGCTCGTGCCTCCTGTTGCGAGATCTGCTGATCATGGCACCCCCTGAGAAAATGTTGGCCAAAAACCGAAAATTGATGCAAAAATTGCCTTGGGCAAGGAATGCTTTTAATTTTGGACATAAGTTCCGAATCCACTATCGCAACTTAAATTGTTTGAACATTGTGAGTTCAACAGTCATCATGGCTTTAGGGATATGTCGAGCAGCAAAATTTATATTAATATTACTGGAGCGACCATAATCCGTAATTTTTTTATCCAAAGACTATAGCTGGCTGATGCGGTTCAAATCAGCCATATCAAATAGGCCATATGCCACGGGCCCCGCGCTTGCTTAATCCGGCACTGGTTTGAGGTCGCAAAAAATTGCAAGGTTTTGGTTTTTTGGCATGTTGTTAGGATAGATACACCACCAAGCTTGCAGCTTCAAAAAACCTGTGCTAGCCCCGTGACCGTTTGTTGTTTCTAGAAGATGGTTCCTACAAAAAAGTCGTTCACCGCATTTTTAAAGCTAACAAAATCTTCTTTAATTGCTTTGTAGATGCATAGGATCCCAAGACCCAAGATACAGCGAAATTTTAATTTTAATCCGAGCCAAATATCATTCCACGGGGAAAGTCGTGTAATACAAAGTTATAGAATAGTTACTTAGCTTTAATTTTCGTATGCGGAACCCTGTCGGACCAGTATTTCCCTAGCTATCAGGAAAAAAAATACAAAAATCATGAAAATCGCTAAGAGAAACTGATTTATGTATTAATACTATTCATAGACAGGAACGGCGATCCTGATGGAGAACGACTCAGAGTCGTGAAAGCTGCAGCACGCAGTTCGCATGCGATTAACACCACCCTCTACCCCCTTCGGACGACTTCTTCAGATGAAATAGTGCCAGATTCTTCTTGAGACAATCTATCTATTCAGAGTTATTGGTTAAGTCGACTTATTCCCTGCAACACGTTATAATAGGGTCAAAATGCAACAAAATGAGGCCATAAATGTTAGGCCGATTTTCAATGGTCACTGAGATATTTAAATTTTTAGGTTTTTTTAAAATTACCTTGAATTTTACCATTTAAAGTAAGAATTAAAAAAAAAACTACTAAGGTAATGGGTTAAAACTTATTTTTGGATTTTAGCCAACACTATAGCAGACATTTCTTAATCATTTAAAATTTCAAAAACCCATCACAATTCGACATTTTTAATTTTTAATAAAAAAAAATTTCTTAAATTTTTTTAAAGTTGATTTTTATTGTAGTATTACTAAATAAAATTATATGACACGGAGTCTGCAAACCGCTGGAAAAACATACTCGTGTTGTCAGCTTTCCAAAAAGGTGTCAATGTCAATATAAATATTTGAAATAATTGAAACAGCTAGCTGCAACTTGTTCGGGGACCATAATTTCGTTTGATAAAAAACCACAAATCCATAACACAATAAAAACTTATCCCTACACCATAGCTTTTATTCCATTTTTTATCAAGCGAAATTATGGTCCCGGAACAAGTTGCAGCTAGCTGTTTCAATTATTTCAAATATTTATATTGACATTGACACCTTTCTGGAAAGCTGACAACAAGATTATATTTTTTCCAAGAGTCTGCAGACTCTGTGTCATATAATTTTTTTTATTAATACTACATTAAAAATCAACTTTTAAAAAATATAAGAAATTTTGTTTTTTATTAAAAATTAAAAATTTCGAATTGTGATGGGTTTTTGAAATTTTAAATGATTAAGAAAAGTCTGCTATAGTGTTGGCTAAAATCCAAAAATAAGTTTTAACCCATTACCTTAGTAGTTTTTTTTAAATTCTTCCTTTAAATGGTAAAACTCAAGGTTATTTAAAAAAACCTAAAAATTCAAATACATATCTCAGTGACCATTGAAAATCGGCCTAACATTTATGGCCTCATTTCGTTGCATTTGGACCCTATTATAACGTGTTGCAGGGAATAGGTCGACTTAACGACGTGTTGTTAGTTACACCATTTATAATAACTCGAGAACGGCTGGACAGATTTTCATGATTTATTAGGCTCTGGCCAGAATAGCATAATAACTATTGAAACATGCAAAAAATTCACAATGAGCTAAAATTCCCAAAGTTGACCCCACCTTATGGGTCTACACAAGGCTCCGACCGGAATGGCAGTATACCATTGAAATAAGCAGAAAACTCACAATAAGCAACAATTCACAATGAGTTCTTTTTTCGCATATTTTTGTTTCTATTTCTTGAACGTCTTTGCGGATTTTTGGAAAATTTTCCTGCCGAATTGGTCCTCACCCTGAATATCAGAGTAACATTGAAAAACGCGAAAAAATAATATAATGAGCAAAATTATAAAGATTTGTTTTTCGTATATGTATTTCGTTCTGTATTCCTTGAACGAATTGCCAGATTTCAGTCAATTGATTCCAGCGGATTGGTCTACACCTCCTTCCTCTTTGAATATTGAATTGAGTATTTTTCAAATTTAAAATTCGTTTTGTAAATTTGCGAGCGGAACGAGCTCAAGCTCACAGCTTGTTGTGATTAAGTGTTCCCTGTACTGTCTGTTCAGGTCCAAGGAGACGATATACATTTTGAAACACATACATAATTCGTATTTTTTTATTTAAAACCACACCCCATTACGACAATTCATTTCGTTTCTTACTCTCACGAACCACTCCGGTAAATGTTAACGTCAAAATGCGAACCAAATCACCAATTTCGTCTTCCGTCAATAGTACAAATACAACTCGAAAGCCTGCGTCTGGAATAAAATTCGGCATAGTGTAGTCGTTAATCTGAAAGTCCTCTATATAAAACGACGAAGGATATAGCGGACAGCTTACACTCGTATTGCCATATTGCTCAACCAAATCCAGAATCACCGCCCAGAGTGGCTCCTTACGCTTATTCACGCACATAGCACAATAGTCGAAGGTTCGATTCATCAATACAATATCAAGATTTCCTAAATATTTCGGCAAAACGATTTCCGCTCGGCCATGAATTGCATTAAAAGCTCGTAAGTTGCTGAAGTGTAGACGAAAACCGGCGTTTTCAGTGAGCGATGCATTTATGCGAAAATATTTTTCATTGGCGATTGTCTGGACTTTTTTGAAGGTAACTGACATCTTTTTCTGAAATTATGTTTTAAGGGTAAGCAGTTTATTTGTATTTTGTATTCAATGCTGAGATATTATCGCCAAAACGGGCAATGTGCCTACACCGCGGGTCGAGCAACGCGAAGCCATGTAGCGGTATAAAGAACGAGGCAAGGAGGAAGAAGAAAGTTTATTTGTGTTTGTGTTATGTAAAGTAAAAGTATACCTGTTCCACAAAACCAACGAGCAGAAATGGAAGAAATAACAATTGAAAGTACTTCATTGTCGGAGACCGAAATAAACTGAGCAAAAGCAGACCAGAAAATTGCTTCAGTATTAGATTTTTAACGTGTAATAAGTATAACATTTAGCTAATGAATGACAATATCCGGGTTCAAAGTTAAAAAAATCTTTTTTTTTTATTTCTATGCTATTATGGAGTCCGTAAGAATGCTTCGATGACCTTTCTAATGGAAGTAATTTCCTATATACTAAATTTAGCATCAGCTATTATCTTGAAAATTATTATTTAGTGCCTAATTAATTCTGGAAGCTTTAAATCGACTGACAATATAATAAACTATCGGATTTTCAACATTAATAAAATTAATTACTTACGAATGTCCCCAAAAAAGGATCTCTCTAAATCACAGTCTAATGAAAAAATATCAACTATCAGGAACATCCGTACAGTACTTAACATCACAACTCCCCATGTCATTTTGAGGCACAATCGAGCATCCTTGCAATTACTTCTTCATTCGGTATACTTGGCGATAACATCAAATGTCCTCGAATTTAATTAACGAAACACATTTCGAGAACATGAAAAAGGAAGTGCTGCTAAATGTCTATGAAGAGAATCTAAAGATTTATGGCATACGTCTTCGAATCGACCGACGAGGATGACAACGTTCGACTTCGTCGTTGTCATCCTTTCCTTCACTATAGCCTTGATATGGAAACGTTCCAACCAAAGCAGCGAAAGTTACCGCCAAAAAAACGGTAAGAAAAGTCGACAAACTAGTAGTGCCATAGTACCGTACATATACATACAGAAAGACGAAATCTCTTTTTATACCCTTGCCGTGCGTTCTATCGTCTCGCCTCGCGTCATCGTACCCAGGACATTTCTATTCGTAGCACGTAGTGACCTTAAGTAGCATATACACATAAAACTTTCCGACATTGAAGTCGTAACCCTGAAAATGTCGGAAGAACGCCTTGCAATGCACAAAATTGAGTTTTATTTTTTGGGTCCGGGTTTCAAGTTGGGTGTGACTACTATACGTAAAGTTTGCCGGGTCTGAAGTATAGCTGCAAAGAAATCTTGTGCTTTTACTTCTGGTAATGACGACGATGTGGACGCCGACGGTTAGCCATTCTCGTGGATGTAATTCAGGACTTTTTTAAGTGGATTTATTAGATTCTGTAGCAAACGTGAAATCAATATAATTTAATTACTCCTAGTAGGAAGTAAGATGGAGGATAATTTTGGGTAATTGATATGATTTTTGGAGGCGTTTGAGAATAGGACCAGATTGGATTAATAATCATAATTAAATGGGCTATTGAAAGTTTAATGTAATCAAAACTTAGTTGGCCTCTTTAGATTTCCGGGGCGGCGCGGCGGTAGGTACAATAATTCTCGGTGAAGGTTAAGCTTTTAATGGAGTACCTTCGCATTAATCGTATTTCTGAAGTAAGGCGGAGTATGTCTGGCAAACAACTTATTTTTATATCTGAAAGTAAATTAATAAAAAAAGAAAGTTTAAACATCAATCATTTATTATAAAAAACTTTGTCATGGTCTTAACGAAATTTCAGCATTCTTTTGAATCCATTCAAGAAAAGATGTAACACGAACAAAAGCCACCGGCATCCCCACTTCACATCCCTGACTGCTGCCAAATGATGTGATTCCAATCAATGTCAGCGATCCATCAGTCTCTCGAACGGCCAGTGGTCCACCAGAATCACCACTGCATGTTGACTTGCCACCCGCTCCCGATGTACAAATATTCGAGGGCTGCACTAAAACACCAAAAGATCGTTCACATTCGGCGTTAGTAATCACTGTCAAATTGGCGTAGCGCAAAATTGCAGTAGCCTGATGAGTTCCTGTAAGGATATGAAAGCCTTGTAAGTACACGTTAGGGTAGAACCAAATAAACTTGTAACTTACTGTCAGAAACGGTTCCCCATCCTGAAGCTGTGACTTTTTGTTTTGCGTATGTTTTATTCATTTCACTTTTACGTGGTAAGTTGATCGGTTTGATATTTTCTGAAGCATAAAATCATGCCATAAGGACTTGTGAGTCTATTTCTTGATTTTTCTTACCATTAAAAATAACCGGAAAACTGAGCTTTATCAGTGCAATATCATTGCGGATTAGTTCACTATCATAATTTGGATGAATGATAAAACTGCTTTTCGGCACAACCTGTTGTTCAAAGGATGCCGACGACGCCTGAATATTAGGCGAACCTAGTGTGACAATAGCCAGCAACATACTGAAAATTTAGAAACAGAAACATTCAGAAAATTTATAAACTTTTCAAAATAAAGATAGACAGGACAAACCCCTGGAGACAATGTGCCGCTGTCAAAATGATGCTATTCGATATCAGTGATCCGCCACAAACAGCTGTCTGTCCATCTGCATTGATTGCATTTATTGCTACCTGATACGGAAACGAATTAGCAGAACCAACTTCCTGGCCACCAACAATTCTTGAACTGGATGACCCCAAACGTATGTCTTTTATTAGAGCTGCTGAATAAAAGCTGGCTGCCGAACAGATGCCCAAATAAAGGACAATAATTAATCCAAAAGACTTCATTTTAGTACACGATTCAAAAATACTTTGATGCCATCACCGAATGTGCGAAGTATTTTATATATAAATCACAATTTTGATCTGCACAGTATTATTTGTATCTGTTTAGTTGATTACGCATTTAATAAATTTGTGCGATAAGTTTGTTTGCATTAAGTATGATAAAGTCAATATCAAAACATCATTTAAATATTTTAAGGTAGTTTTATCTTTATTCTTGTTTTGCTACTTTTGAATAGATTAGGGAATTTTTTTCATTTCACAGCCCTTAAGTTAGGTAAAGTATGTACCTAATCTTCTGTTTGTAAATTGATCAAATAAATAGATTGTTATATGATATTTCAGATAAATTTACGATGCCGGAACTATCCATCTAAAACGGAAGCGTGTTTTACTTCCGTCTTCAAGATGCGTATAGCAGGATAGGGAAAAGTAACATAGATTAGATTCCAAATTTGAGAAAATGTGCTAATTAAAGATAAAAAATTTGGATTTCCGATTTTTAAGATTTCTGGAAACTTTTACAGAAGTGAGATCATTAACTCCAAATGCTTTCATTTGATTGATATTTTTAAATGAATTAAATTATTAACCTTCCGGCGGGCGCAATACTAATCCTAACACGATCGGGCGCAATGCATCTGACAGATTAAGTGCAGAAAATATTATGAAACTAAGTTTCTGTATATTTTACACTCTAATTTATTGTTGCATTATCTTTTTCAAACAGTTCTACGAAATTTTAGAATTAAATACTGTCTCACAAAGTTTGATACCCTTCACATTTTTAATTTTCTCAGAAAATTACGCTTTCAATCGCTTCAATATTTAAAAAACCTCCAACAACTCGACCGCTTAAAAAATGTGATCTTATTTTACTAAAAACATACTATTGTACGAGTTGGTGAGGCTAAAAGTCAACACAACATTATTACGCAATGTGATGAGTATAACGAGTGGACATTTTCATAGAAAAGAAAAAATAACACCATCGGGCGCAATACATCTGAGAGATTATTTCACCCCCTCCCGCCCCTCAGACATATGGTAGATAGAGACTGAAAAATTCTTTGGGTAGATGATCGATAAAGATTAAGCTACTGTGAGTTTCAGATCTCTCCCTTTTCATATCGCTGATTGGCGCAACAAAAACTGGTCACTTAATCTGTCAGATGCATTGCGCCCGCCCGAAGGTTAAGTGCCGTTCGCATTCAAGCAACTTGGAAGGCATATCTTAAGTGTAAACAGAGGTTAGACAACCAGTTTGATGTTGAAAGAACATTGAAGCAAGTTGGTACGTGTAAACAAAAATTGGAGAACTTATGTAAGTCCCAACAACACTTATATCAAGTTGGCTAAGCACTAGGTATCTGAAAAACCATTACGGAATAGTATTGATCGACTGCAAATCGTTAGCTCGTATTTGCTCGGCACTAAAAAAGACTTGAGAGATCCTATTTATTTAATTATAGTAAGTTAACCATTCGGAGTATCAAGTTGGCTAAGCATGTTCAAAACTGATCGTATAGGTATAAATGTGGTATCAATAGAAAGGGAATTTAAGCAAGATCCAAGACGTCATTCGTTCCTACTGCGACCGGGTCTACGTCCCGGAACGACCCATGCCCCAGGCATGGCCAAGAGTCGCAAAGACCCCCTTCGACGCAAGAAGGGGTCGGATACTTTGTATCATCATTCATTCACCGTTTTTTCTTTTGTGGAGCAGTTCTCGCGGCCCAGCTGCTCCGCATTCTGCTAATACGTGCCGGCATCGAGACGAATCCTGGTCCATGGATGTGCTCGGTTTGCGCCAACAGAATTTGGTCCAATGTCCAATCGTCAGTTCAGTGCACATGCTGCGGACCAATGGCGCCGGAACAGGGGGGCAGCGGGGGCAACTGCCCCCTCAATATTTTGGCTAAAGGGGCAATTAGTACTACATACATTGCACTATATTAAAATATTATTCTTGTGCAGACATGTCAAACTTGCGGCCCGCGGGCCACATGCGGCGCATCAGATAGTTTTGTGCGGCCCGCGACCAGGCCGAAGAGACAATGTATTACAAAAAAATTAATAAAATTAAATATTGTTGTTGAACTAAAGTCTAAGTCTAAGAAATTTACTATAACTCGTGAAGAAGCCGGTGGCTTGAACTTGAAATCTCTATTCTACAAACAATTTGCTGACGGTTATTTGAGGTGAACTGGTGCAGCTTATTCAGCTTTACCATAGGAAACATTTGTTCCACCACATAACAATAAATGTTTTGTCTTAATATCCGAAATTTGTTTATGTTAGCGATCAATTCAGGCTTTCAAGGGTGTTTTGGACTACCTACAGATGTTTACTGTGCTAAAGTGTTTTGATCAGCTATCCGAAATAAATTCTCAGAGAGTGGTTACTGATTAATATACAAAATCTTTATGTTTTAACACTTTCTAAAAATTGTAAAATTGTTTAAAGAGCATTTTGAAAAGATTTCCAGTTTCTCTATTTAAGGTAGCCCAAGTTTTCCATGTCCTGAGGTTGTTAGTGACTGAAATTTATATTTATTTTTAAAAAGTAATATTCTGTGATGCAATTTTGAAATAATTTTCCATGGTGGTTTTCGAAATTTTTATGCGGCCCGCTCAATCCGGAAGAAACTGATATTTGGCCCGGCCAGGTTTTGAGTTTGACACCCCTAGTGGATATTTTTCTTCCATCATGGAATATCTGGTTCGCAGAAAGTTGCATATGTGCATCTAGTGCATGTATACTACGAGTATGTACATGATCATTTCATTTTCATTTCTTCTTCGCTAACAAGAGTACCTCAAATTAACGACAAGGCCAACGATAGTGAAACTATTGACCGTTGATCAACGAAAACGAGGAAGTTTTCCATTCTCCTTGTCAGAAAACCGTGCCGATGGTAGAGAATCTCACAGTAAGATTGAGCTGCTATGCTCGATTTCGATATTGTTGAATATGCCGGGAGCTTCACCAACATGTTGCGCCGAAATTGCTGATCGCAAGAAAATCGAGCACAGCAAGTTAATACGGCTAGTAACATTACTTTTGACGGTTCCAGCATCAGCAGCATCATCAGAAAGGTCGTTCAGTGCTTTACTCTTTAAACATGGCTCAACAATGACACAAAAACGTCTGACACATTTAATCCTTCTCCATGTTCACAGGGATCGAACAGGGAATTTAGATCCCTCAAAAATCATTTAAGAATTCGTTTCCCGAGGAAACCGGAACACAACCTTTGGGAAAATCGTTTGATCTTTAATTTTATAAAACTATATAAAATAAAGAATATGCTTATAATCTTCACACACACTTCGGAATTACAATGAGATCAAAATAGGTAACAAAAAGAAACTTAAAGGTTAGTTTCATATTGAAGACTATTCTAGGTGGTTTCTGATCCGTGTTTTTCTCTAATATTTACAGGATACAGGATATTAAAGTGCTAGAGCTAGAGGTCCGGTAAATGGTGACCGCTTAATTTCATATGTATTTGAGAAAAAAAAATCTTGCCCCCCCAATATAAAATTCGTTCCGGCGCCACTGCTGCGGACAATGGGTCCACCTCAAGAACTGCTCGGGACTCACCAACACCAATCAATGGTCAACATCTTACAGAGCGATCCTGTGTGGAAACAGAAGGCAAAGCTCATCCAATCACCAGCTGCCTAAACAAGGTTCCCAACCATCATCACCTTCAACCCCTGCAAATGCTGTGAGGCCCGCTCCACCCAATTTGACTCCAGCTCCACGTATCGTCGATGCAAATTACACCAGCACGAGGATAGTCCAACTAAACTGTAATGAGCTCCAGCACAAAATCGCTGAACTAACAGCACTCATGGACAGACACCACATCCAAATAGCGGCAGTACAGGAAACCAAACTCAACTCAGGTCATATGGGAACTACAACGTCATCAGACAAGACTGTGATAGGAACGCAGGAGGAGGTTTGGCTTTCCTCATCCACAATAATTTGCCATACAGCGTCGTTGATGTCACTTCCGCCGATGACACCTTGGAGCAGCAAGCGACATCCGACCAACTGGATGATTCGGATTTCTGCCCTTTAAATGACGAAAAACTGACCCGTATCACTGGATCCTGCACAAGTTCACCTGACATTTCCATCGCCAGCCCTGGACTTATTAATGACATCTCATGGGAACCAATCCTCACAACATCATCTGATCACCTGCCAATTATTCTGACTCTGGATATGCCGTCGAAATTTATCCATCCCGATAAGAAGACGTACACCAACTTCAACAAAGCTGACTGGGACAGCTTTAACAGGTTCACCAACGAGGCTTTTGCTAGTCTCACCGCCCCAAGTGATGTACGTATGGCTGAAAAACAAATTAGACGAATTATTCTCACTGCAGCTAAGAGATACATTCCAGCAGGCCGCATTCCCAGCCTAAAACTTAACTTCCCAACATCTGCGGCTAAATTGGCAAAAACTAGGGATCAACTCAGAAGTGCAGACCCAAGTGACCCACGGATAAACGACCTTAATGACATCATAGTCAAACAGGTCAACGACCAGAGGAGAGGCATATGGCAATCACATCTCAGAAAACTAAATTCAAACACTGGTGTGAGCAAACTCTGGAGCACGGTTAGAAACCTATCCAACCCCACTAAAACTCAAGGGAGGGTTTCTATCAAGTTTGGTAACTCAACCGTGAGCGACGATAATAAATGCGCAAACCTATTCAATAAACAATTCATCGAACACCCAACTAAGGATAAACTCAAGCGCAAAATCACACGAGACATCCGAAACACTAAAGTTGATGAACATCTCCAAATCACCTCTACAGAAGTTGCAATGGCCATAAAGAATGCCAAAAACTCAAAAGCACTTGGTCCAGACGGTATAGCAATGATTATGCTCAAACACCTCGACACACCGGCCATAGAGTATATCACTGCCACGATGAACCTTTCGTTACGAACATTCATCATACCAGAAATTTGGAAGAGAGGCCGTATCATACCGTTACCCAAACCTGGTAAACAACACTCCTTAGGAGAATCCTACCGACCAATCACGCTGAAGTTCCAACTATCCGTCACCCCAAAATTCTTGGCGACACAATTGATAATCACGGCCTATTCAACACCCATGCCGACAACATTAGTGACAAAATGAAGGGAAGAAACAAGATCTTGAAGTCCCTTGCTGGCAGCAAATGGGGCACTGATAAGGAGACTTTACTCACCAACCACCTACAAAGCCGTCAGTCGTTCTGTGGTAAATTATGCAGCACCGATATGGACAAATAACCTATGCAAAACCAACTGGAAACGGATTCAAACTTGCCAAAATGCAGCCATGCGTACCATTACTGGTTGCGTTCGCATGTCATCTCAAGACCACCTGCACCAAGAAACTAAGCTGCTAGACCTCAAGGCACACAATGATCTCCTGGCTAAGCAATATCTTGTTGTCATCGCAGCCTACACCCAAATCATGACCTCATGGACAAAACCCCACCCCAACGTCATGTAAGACGTTCGTTAAGGGACATGGAAAGGGAAGTCCAAAGGTTTAAACGAGTTCCTCTCGACAACTCCAACATATACAAGGCGGCCCTTAATCAACTGCACACCAGCGAGGTAACCAAAGCCACAAATAGGCTATCCGTAAACCGCGTCCTTCGCGCTCGACCACCCGACATCTCAGCCGACGAACAACAACTACCGAGAGCCACACGTACCACCGTGGCTCAGCTTCGTTCTGGATTTTGCTCAAGACTAAATTCGTTTTGGTCACGCATTGACAACAGCATTGGAAATATTTGTCCAGCATGTGGAGCCAGCCCACACGACGTGGATCATATATTTGACTGCACTGCCGCACCTACGCATCTAACACCTATCGCACTATGGGAGAACCCCATCGAAGTTGCGATCTTCTTAGGTCTTGACCTTGAGGAGAGGATGCCTACGATTTATGAATGATGATACAAGTTCCCCCCCCCCTCTCTTGCGCTCTCGTATACATATAATATTCTACTGTAAGCTATAGCTATCCTATCTTATCGGATAAAGGCCGCACTGAATATGGACCCGGTTTGGCGGAGGAACACATCAACTTTAGTATACCATGAATCCACCTTTTTCCAGAGAATATCAGGACTAGCTACTTCAGGCAATGAGCTTTTTATAAAATGGGAAAGCTAAGGAATTGGAAAGTTTGCGCTCATTGTACTTTTATGGATGAATATGACCGCACATATGTACGTACTTTGTACCCAACGCAATGTGTTCCTTGGCTCTACAAAACCTCGCGATTGCTTCAATATTTACCACACCTAACAATAATTGTTTTCAATTTGGACGTTTTTTATTATTTACTTTCAAAATACATATGAATTACACGTCACAATGCCGTTATTATGTTAAGTCTTTTGTATGCGATAAATTCCCCTTCAACCCACAGGCAAATATATTTGCCAAGGAAAATGAGGGGTAAAGTGTGCGGCTAGTGGCACCATTTGTGACATTTGACATAACTACTATTGAACTACATATCACGAAAATAAAACAAAAAACTAATTCGCTTCGGCCAAAAATGTATGGGATTCAAAAGGGTTAATTTCGTTTTTTTTAGGAATCGTGGTCTATGTTTTACGGTAGTAAATTGGTCAATCTTCCCTATTTGAAGTTTCATGAATTGACGAAATTGATAATTGTTAATTTATTGATTAAATTAAAATAGTATAAAACACTCTTATCAGATTTGTATTTTTTTGTATCGAAAACCTATGAAATTAATAATTGAGGAATAGTTTTTATAAATAAGTAGGTAACAATACTATGTATTATAGATTACCGGAAATTTACTGTGGATCTTTATTCCTCCATATCCATATCGCATAAAATAAAAGAAAATTTTATAGGAGCAATAAAAGTAGCGCTAAACAAAGACGATCACCTGAATGTTCAAAGTGTGACTTTAAATAATAAATCAATACAAATCAATGCAATTTATGTACATCTGTATATACTTGAAGGTGACTTATTCTATCGGTTTTAAATATTCTCAATATACATATTCTACTGATAAAGATTATAACGCCCCTTAGTTTTCTTTCAATTTCTGGAATGAAAAAAAAAACAGTGTCGTACTAAAAACAAATACGATATCACTGACTCGATTCTCATTTTGATTGGTACAGAAGCACCGGACACAAGCACGTGACCGTTACATATAAAAATGCGCTCAGAGTTCTCTTGGAAATCAGTACTATTCTGTCTTCTTTCACTGCTCCAAGATGACCGCGACTGCGCTTATAATAGTAATCCTTTCTGGAACTATCTGCTCGTCAGGAGCCATGGATTCTCGTATCGTTGGTGGCATAGAAGCCGAACCCCATTCGTTTCCGTACCAGGTTGCTCTTTTTCTGTATGGTCAGCTTTATTGTGAAGGATCGCTAATATCGGAATATTTTGTTTTGACTGCAGCCCAATGTTTGACAGAGTAATTATATTTCCGTTTTCACATTTATCATTATAATGATATTGTATGTACATGGAAAATTATTATATATCATAAAACAAATTTTTATTTCAGTATATTGTCAATTACTTTAAAATTTGGAGTACACGACACTACCGTAAAGTCGCCGTGTCAAGTCGAACAGGAAGTATCCTATTCAAATTTTATAGTTGCACCTGTTCATGAGAAACTCTTAAATAACCTGGCGCTGATAAAATTGGATAATCCTGTTTCCTTCAATGGTAAGCTTCATTTTGATTCCAGGAAAGAAATATTTTTTTATACATGATAATCATATCCTTGCAGAGTGTATCAAACCGATTAATTTGCCCCACCTATGTGATAAATATAAAATAAAATAAAATAATATAATATATAATAAAATAAATATGTCGGAGACACAGCCATTGCAAGTGGATGGGGAACAACTAACGGTAGGCTAAGAAAACTTAGTCGAATTTGTCTAGTCCTAAAACGTTAATCTAATTACATTTAAGATTTTATTTTAATTATTTTCTTCTGTCTTTAGACCAAGAGACCGTAGCTTCGAATGTTCTTCGTTACGTGAATGTGACTGTTATCGATAACGACGAATGTGACAAATACTATCAAGACTTAATCGAATCATGTCATTTGTGCACATCAGGTGAGGGCGTTAAAGGGACATGCCTGGGAGATGCTGGTGGTCCGCTTGCTATTGAGGAGTCGGACGAAACGAAAACCCTGATTGGAGTTACATCGTTCGGATACTATTTGTGCGAGGCGCAAAAACCATCGGGATATGTTCGGATTACTTCATTCTTAGATTGGATTGTGGAAAATAGCGATGTTAAATTACGACCATAATTTGATTATAATGCTGTAATGATAGATGACTTCAGCAAGATTTAGAATTTTTCAAACTAGCGGTGTTTGGTATTTTATTTTAAGTCTATAGATTTAATAATTGGTAATATGTGTAATTATCTTGATTCTCTGTATCTAATACAAATATGTAATGTATTAACAATTTATTGTAAATGATTGGTGGGGTAAAAATAAAATAAAAATAAACAATTTGGTCAAAAATCTAAGTGCGTTTAGATACTATTAGTGTAGTAACTAGGTGATTTCAGATTGCAAAGTGAGGTAGAGAAAATTTTTTTTTTTGTTTTTTATGTATTTTGGGGTGCTGAGCTCGAATCCGGAGCTTCCTACCGAAATTTTGTTGCGGAACAAGGTCAAAACCGCGAAAAACCCTAAATTATCGGAGTTTTCTCGTTCTTTTGTTTATAACTCCGAAAGTGTACATTTCTTCGAAAACCTGTCCATGAAAATATTAGAGAAAACATAATTGCGGGTCTAACGCGCTATTAATCATTAAAATGTCTTAAGCGGTATTGCTACAATCGAGAGTAATTTTTTGGCGTTTTTTTTGCAATGTTGACCCTGTTTTGCAACGAAATTTTGGTGGAAAGTTACGGGTTCAGGTTCTGCACCCCAAAATACATAATGTACAAGAAAAATGCAACTGTTACGACCAAAAATGAAAAACCGTTCAATCACAAAATTTTATTCATAATATGGAACTATGTTAAAAACGGCCAATTTAAATTCTCAATTGTAATAATACCGCTCAACGAATCTATAATATCTATGTCTCTTTAGACACGTAATTATGTGCTATCTAACATATTCATGGAGAGTTTTCCGCAGAAATAAAAATTTTCAGAGCCAAATAACGGAAAAACTTGCCTCATAGTATCCTACCTTCATTTTTGTAAACAGAATTAAGCCGTAGCCGATATTCTGGGAATTATGTGGTGAACCCTGAGAAGGCAAGGTTCTGTTGTACTAAACTGAACCCATAGGGGAGCCATAAAGTCGTCAATATTCCCTTTGAAATTTACGCCAAATATGCGCTCACGAATTTCCGAGTTATGAACAATTTTCAATTAGAAAACAAAAAACTGGACCTTAAAAGTATAAGAAAATGTGCCAAGTAGCTTTACAAGCGTGCCAAATTTCAGAAAGATCGGTCAAAGGGTTACCGAGTTATCGAAAATGAGCGACTGTCAAGATCAATAAAATTCCATAGGGGGTATCAAGGGCAATAGGCGTCTATTTTTTGAAATGAGGATGAAACGGTAGATGTAGATGATTTTGCCAAGCTCGATCGATTCAAGAGAAAAAATCACTAGGACTGCTACAACAGCAAAATTGGATTAAGCGTTATTTTTAAAATCTAATTTGTAATAGACGGCCTAACAAAACAACACGGAAAGCAGCTGCTAAAATTTATACATATTTTGAAATCGTACTTATTGATGCCGATTCAAAACTTTAAGTGCGCCGTTGAAATTCGCAGAAGCAAGGAACCTAGCTTCTGTGAATTTCTACAAAAAAAAAAAAACAAGCAGATAGTGAAACATTGGCTATAACTTTTATTCTACCATGATTATTGAGGGCTATATATTTTAAGGGATAACGGTAAATATTGTTTTTTTTTTGAATAATTTGTGCGAGAATTTGAAAATTTTTTGAGTCATTAGCACACTTAATGAGTCAAAGAGCCGCATGTGGCTCACTAGACGCCCTTTAGCCACCGCTGATGTAGTAAATTAGGTTTCATTGTGTGGCCGTTGGAATGCTGTACATTTTGCTGTACATTTCCCAACACTGTACGACTAGTCAAAATGCTGTACTGTATAGCAAAATGCTGTACGTCTGGTCAGCTTAGTACCTATAGATAATGTCATGGGCGTAGCCAGGATTTCGGTCAGGGGGGGGGGGCAAGCCCAAAATTTTTTAACATCATGATTTTCTTAGAAGCTGAAATTTCCGGTCGCAGAAATATTGTTAGCAAATTTTAGAGTAGCCTGGCTTGTGGTTGGATTGATGCAGAGGGTCATGGATTCCAGACTCACCGTGAACGAATTAATTTTATGGTGTCTTTCGAACTCACGACGTACGTGACGGACTATGATGTCGCTCAGATTGTAAACAAGTATCCATTTATGGGGATAAATAACAATGCTGGGCGTGATCTCAACACCTCAACAAAACAGCAGTTTAGATCTTCGAAATTGGATGTCACTCACACATTTGCGGCCCTAGTTTACTGGTGGACTGCCACGCATGTTATTTCTTTTTGTTTGCTAATTTTAAAGTAAAATTTTTAAAATGGAGATGAGAATGATTTTCTTCTGCATTCTGCTTACATTCAACTGGCCTCCAATATCTGCCTTTAAGAGCAAAGTTTGTCTATTGTCAGTGCATTTTTGTATTTCGGACTGCATATTCCACTTGCGAAATCAGTTTGTTCTTTGTCACTTTCATCTTAGCAAAGTAGCATCGTCAGAATATTTATAACTCCTTTATTGATTGAAATATGGTTAACGGTTTTAATAATATTTCCTCTAAATTTATCAAAGTATTAACAGTGGCTAAATTTTATTGCTGGTATGATTCAGCTAAAAAAAAAAAATTTTGATTTAATAACTTGAAAGACCCGCTCTGTGGCTCACTTGGTTGAGTCGCACTCTATACGATGCTAGTAATCTAGAGGTCCGGAGATCGAATCTTGGCGTGGTCCAAAATTTCCGTACATGTGAATGGAAATATGAAGTGCTACAACATTATGTTATTTGGCCCGAAATATAAAACACTAAATTTAAAAATGAGATAAATAAAAACTTAACGTTAATATAATTCAAAAAATGTGCTCGAATAATAAAATACATATTCTAAACGTACTAGGAGATTGGGTTTAATGAATGAGAAGCTCATGTATATACAAAAGGCACAGCGATCCATTTTGGGGTCCCAACACGGGTTTTCTTTCACTTCACCTATTGCGGCTTTTACAGTGGATTGTAGAATTCCTTCTATTTACAGTAAATTTTGGAATATCTTCTTCCCGAGTTCCCTTGATTAATTCTAATTCTATGTACGATGTCTAATTTTGACATTGAGTGCCATGGAGCCGATTTTTATGAGTTCGAAATGCAATCTTCCTAACATTAGGAAGAATTTTGAGCCATTTTCCTGATTTGTCCTATTTTTGTCCTAGTAAATATTTTTTCCATAATTTTTGAAAAAATAGGTCCCACATTTCAAAAATAAACACATTTGTTATGAGCTAGTTGTATGGACACAGACTCATCGTCGAATCGACAACCAGCCATAAGAAATACTGGAGTTCTAAAAGTTACACAAAGTTCATCCTTCGTCGTTTCGACACCAATTTCCAAAAATCCAACTTACCCTGCTTACTTCGTCTAGCCGCAATGTACCCGGCAAGTACATCGACACGGTAAGTGCTGTACGAAAACTCAGCTCCAAATAATGAGAATTGTCACGAAAAATGGGATAAATTTGATGATGCGCAGTCGATTCGGCGAAGCATGACCTTCCGGGGCTAACAAAGCAAAGCTGTATACCACTCATCACCCTTTCAGATGGAAATAAGTTGAATTCCACTAACTTCCCGATGGGATCTAACGGTTGAAATTGTGTAATCCAACTCAGAAGCTATGAAATGAAACAGGAAATATGGGATCCACGCAGCCACATTAGCACACTCACAAGTGAAATGTGTGTGCTGGTACGCAGCCTTCGTCAGTTACGAGAGGCCACTCGCTGTCATCTATTTGTATGCGCCTCCTGACTGCAAAGTGTCCCGATCATGACTTTTCGGGCAGCACTTGGAGTGCTGAAAAAGGCATCTGCTGCGCCAGCAGCAGAAATTTTTTGAAAATGTTGTATAGTGCAGCGATTTTTAGGGTTTTTTAGATTTTTCAAAAAAACCCTTATGAAATCGATTTTGTCCGTCCGTCTGTCCGTCTGTCCGTCTGTCCGTCTGTCCGTCCGTCTGTTCACTAAATAACTCGCGAACGGCTTAACCGATCGTCATGAAATTTGGTAGGAATGTGTAGAATGGTAACAGTCTTTGGCACGAAATACTTAAAAGTGGGTAGAACAAAAATTACAGGGTGTCCCGGACATTTGAAAATTTGTTCACTAAATAGCTCGCGAACGGCTTAACGGATCGTCATGAAATTTGGTAGGAATGTGTAGAATGGTAACAGTCTTTGGCACGAAATACTTAAAAGTTGGTAGAACAAAAATTACAGGGTGTCCCGGACATTTGAAAATTTGTTCACTAAATAACTCGCGAACGGCTTAACGGATCGTCATGAAATTTGGTAGGAATGTGTAGAATGGTAACAGTCTTTGGCACGAAATACTTAAAAGTTGGTAGAACAAAAATTACAGAGTGCCCCGGACATTTGAAAATTTGTTCACTAAATAATTTTCGAACGGCTTAACGGATCGTCATGAAATTTGGTAGGAATGTGTAGAATCGTAACAGTCTTTAGCACGAAATACTTAGACGTTGGTAGGACAAAGCGAAAAGGGTGTCCCGGAGATTTGAAAATTTGAATTTTTTAGTTTTTATCAAATCAAAGAACTCGATGGGTACATTTCATATCAGTCACTTTTTTCCAGTTTGGAGTAATAGTAACGGCGTTACAGCTAATAAATCCAGTTAATATGTGGAGCCATAATATATGGTAAATCTATTTTTGGATTGGGCTAATTAAAAAAGTGTTACAGAATGAAAGGCGTTAGCCTTTCATTCTGGAACGCGTTTATTTAGACCAATCCAAAAATAGATTTACGAGAAGCATTTCATTAATATTGTGCACAATTCTTATTTATTACCTATAAAATATATGTGCAAAATGATTCACTATGTATGTATTCAAAATCTAAAAAACCCTCGTATTGCGGGCGCAGCCCTCTGTACGCCGGTATTTTTTACTACATCGATAAGGATTTTTTCACCATCTTCATCGACCAGGGGGGGGGGGGGGCGACCGCCCCTCCCTGCCCCCCCCTGGCTACGCCCATGGATAATGTACCGTTTCCCCTTTCTGATGTTACAAATGATGTCAATAGATAGTACGGCGTATATAGAGTAAAATATTATATGGCCATATTGCTTTCTCATTTACCGTTACAAAAATGTACTACCATTATTTATGAAATCTTTAGAAAAGCTAGATTTACCAAACAAAACCCAAAGTTATTCCGTCTTGCTTTGTGCAACTTAGTATTTGGGTTAGGTTCCTACAAATATATACATTTGTTGTAATTTCACTACTCCCCCGTTCAAAAACTCACTGTTATTTCGAAGATATAGTAGTTCAAACTTCGAAAAACTGCAGAATTTATGCGACATAGAAAATGCGCACGCTAATATCATACCTAACGGTTATTTGAACGGATGAATCTGAATAACTCACAAAAGATGATAACAAATTATCAAAAATATGCGAATATCGAAACAAACGACTTTTCCCTTCACGAATTACGAGCAGCTAAGACAATTTTTCTGGTAAAGTAAGATCTTTTATAGAGGAATTGGTGGAGCCTTGGATTTAATCGAACCTGCATTTGGTCCTGTCGTAGGGTTTTCGATTAAAAACTTATTAGAATAACTTGACTGAATAAGCTTAATTTAGCCAGGAGTTATTACTATTACTAATATCGAAACAAACGACTTTTCCCTTCACGAATTACGAGCAGCTAAGACAATTTTTCTGGTAAAGTAAGATCTTTTATAGAGGAATTGGTGGAGCCTTGGATTTAATCGAACCTGCATTTGGTCCTGTCGTAGGGTTTTCGATTAAAAACTTATTAGAATAACTTGACCGAATAAGCTTAATTTAGCCAGGAGTTATTACTATTACTAATTTAATATGTTTTCTACATACAATTTGTAGGAGAGTTGCGGGACTTGTTGCTCCGATTTTCAGAATCAGATAAGCTTATAACATTGCTAACATGTAACCACAATTTAAAGTCGAAAGCTACATCAGAGTGGAAGTTATTATGCAAAAAGTCGCCGGTGGTCGCAGCCAAACTCTGTGTTGTATTGACTCCATCAATTGCAGAATAATATGGTTTAATTCATTTCCCGGCCAACTACGGCCATTTTTTGTTTCTGATGAAATAACATAAATGTCATGATTTTTGGCTAGTATCTTTAAAATTTACCGTTAAGTTCCTTGTTAGCTACGCAAATACCATAACAAGGCCTTCCTATCCAAAGGCGTAACGTGAAGAGTATATTTATGTGCCATTGTATTAAGTAAGATGGTTGGTACGGGTATTTGAAAATTTGGTGGTATATGTTAAAAATGCATTTCTTATTGAACAAACATGCCTGTACAATCAATACCGTTACAACTAAAAAAATTTAACAACGGTTTTCAATAGCTTATACATTCAAGTGAAAAACCATAGTAGTCAAATCTGCAATATTTAAATTTAGTTTATTTGCCAATGTCCGAATTTTTGTTCTAATCGCCCACTGTGGCCGGTGAGTGCACATTTTACTGACAATTCAGGAAAGTGACTGACATCACACCCAAATTTTTCATTAAATTAAAAAATTACATGTAGTCTAGTACAGATAGCTCAAAACCCAAACATCCAAAAGAAAAAGAAATTTTTGATGCCAAATTGTTGAATACACTGCCCAATATACGCAATAAAAAGTTACACCAATTTGCGCCATGGGTTAAGGGGGGAGGGGGTCCCAAAAGGGTAAAAATTTACTTTTTTACAAATAACTGGAAAACTATGAATCTGACCTTAAAATCTTCTGAGGACGAAACAAACTACACAAAATTGCCTTTGTAATGATATATAACACTCTAGACGTTTTTTCGGAAAATTATACCCTAGACCCAAAAGTATTATAGAGAATTTACATTTTTTGAGTTTTACATTTCGGACTGTAACTCTTGATAGAAAGAACCTAGGGTGACGAAATCTTGTTCATTCTATTACAAACAAAATTTATTTGGTTTGTACCAAAAATTGAGGTGCTCCGACCATTGACGCCTCCCTCACTCCTCCTAAAATTTTTCAGAAAGGCATGCCTGTAGCTTCTTTTCAAATTGATCCAGGCAGATAAAATTTGGTGAGGTGCCTAGTCTAAGCCCCATTATGCTCCTCACCAAAAATTGTTACCATCCGATCAAAACTAAGGGTACTCCCCATACAAAGTAAACCAAAATTCTAAAAAAATCATATTTTTTCATTTCTAAATTCTATCTAAAATGAAAAAATAAAATTTATTTCTTAGAACGTCATTATAACAGTTAATTGTAGTCTTGTAAATGTATATTCAAAAGTTTGTACCAGAGCGTGCCTTACAAGTACGAAAAATGTGGTTTGAAGGTTGCTAGTACACGTTACTCGATTTATTCGGAACTAGCCTTTGAACTAGTACCAATGACTTTCAAACACAATTTGTTGATACTTGTAGTGTACGCTTTGATGCAAAATTTTGAACATACATCCAGAGGACTACAATTAACTGTTATAATGACGTTCTAAGAGATAAATTTTATTTTTCCGTTTTAGATAGAATTTAGAAATGAAAAAATGTGAAATTTGTTAGAATTTTCGTTCACTTTGTATGGGGGGTACCCTTAGTTTTGATCGGATGGTAATAATTTTTGGTGGGGAGCATAATGGAGCTTAGCCTAGGCACCCCACCAAATTTGATCTGCCTGGCTCAGTTTAAAAAGAAGCTACAGGCATGCCTTTTTGAAAAATGTTAAGAGGAGTGAGGGGGGCGTCAATGGTCGGAGCACTCCAATTTTTGGTACGAATCAAATAAATTTTGTTATCAATATATGGACAAGATCTTATGACAGTAGGTCTATTTTATCAAGAGTTACAGTGCGAAATGTAAAACTCGAAAAATCCAAATTCACTATAATACTTTTGGGTCTAGGGTATAATTTTCTGAGAAAATGTCTAGAGTGTTACATATCATTACAAAGGTAATTTTATGTTGTTTGTTTTGTCCTCAGCTCATTTTAAGGTCAGACTCATAGTTTTCCAGATATTTGCAAGAAACTGAATTTTCACCCCTTTGCCACCCCCTCCCCCCTTAACCCATGGCGCAATTTAGTGTAACTTTTTACTGCGTATATTAGGCAGTGTATTCAACAATTTGGCATCAAAAATTTCTTTTCTTTTTGGATGTTTAGGTTTGGGGCTATTTTGAACCAATTGTACTGGACTAATGTAGACAAGACAATTTTGAACAACTTTTGCTCTACGGTTTTCATATAACTCACCTGGGTAACACGGATAATAGATGACGGGTATTGCATGCCCAATTGGGCACACCGAGCATTACACACAAAAAAATATCAAGAGGTGCGTTTGTATGGAAGAATTTTTTTATTGAAAATAAAGGAAAAATCTTATACTAATATACCTAATTTAAAAAAAAGACGAAATTTTTATCAAGAAACATCGGCAGCGTATCTAAATTCATGGGGAACTCCATGAAGCAGTTCGTTTTACTGCTGAGGCATAGATTAACTGGACATTTCCCGCAATCGATATCTCTGGCTCTGCGCTTGAAGTTGTTGCTAATTCATTCGATGGCCGATTTCGATGTCTCGGTTGATCCACATTGTCATTGAAGGTGGCGACGAGCCTTTTCGCATCGATTCTTGGAACGGTTTCGCTTGTCGGTTGTCTCACCAGGATTATATGTGATTTAGAATATCTCAATGAAACGGTTGACAAATGTTCTGTGGGAATCCAAACATTTGCCAAAAATACTACAGACATGCACCGAGTTGGTGTATAGAATAGGACGATAAGTCAAGATTTCCACAATTAGTTAATACTCGCACCCACGAAATTTGGGAACCAGAATTAATACAATAATTATGCAGGATGTCCGGAAACTGCCGCATAAACGCACCGGATTGTGATTCCTCGTGTTATTTCCAGAAAAAAAAGTTGTAGTCAACATACCCCCTTAGCTTAACCTTTTAGCTGTCACAGGCATTTGAAGATTTTTGAAAAAAAAAACATTTTCTTATACCACTAAAACTTCAATATCTCAAAAGCTAGACTAGCCACAATAGTAAAATAAGATGATTTTTACAGCCAACAAATTTACCTAAAAAACAAAACTAACGATACTAAAATCAGATAAGAGGTTTGATTTTTACAGAACTTCAAAGACATTTTTTTTTTATTTGACCCAAAAACAATATGCTTTTCCATCTCAATTCTCTCCAACTTCTGCCTAGGTGAGGTGCTCGTACAGTTCTTTTACAAATTTGCACATAGTCTAACGGGCATTTCTTTCCTACATCATTTTATGCTAGCTTCGTTATTTCTAACAGTTTTAATGCCTTAAGTGCAAAAAACTAGGGTTAATTTTGGCTCGATTTCGACTTACTTTGAATAGATTTTACCAATTGCAGATCTTTTGGTTATTCTAAGAAACATTTTTTACACCAATTTCACAAAACCTTGAATGAATGTGTCTTTATCAAAGCAACTAAAAAGGTCAAAACAAGTGGAGTCGTACTATAATGGGGCCATGCTCCCGCATCCTCCAATAAAATTTTCTGAGTAAATATTTTTATTTGCCCACTTATTCCAACCAAACCCCACACAAATATTGTTTTGTCGACCCCACACGAACTCTTGTGCAGACAGAAGGAAAAGAATGGGTGGATTAAATACAAGTCGTAGGTACGCCCGAAAAATCATTTAGCCCGAGGGGAGCGAAGGGTGTCCAAATTTCGGCCGCCCCCGAAATTAGCGTCGGTCTGGTTTTTTTTTATCGCAAACCTGTAAAATTAATAATTGCGAGAAAGTATTTATAAATATGTATGTAACAATACTATTATGAATTACCGGAAATTTATTGTGGATTTTCTTTTCCATATCCCTATCGCATAAAATAAAAGAAAACTTTATAGGAGCAATAAAAGTAGCGCTAAACAAAGACGTGAACGTTCAAAGTGTGACTTTAAATAATAAATCAATACAAATCAATGCAATTTATGTATATGTATATACTTGATGGTGACTTACTCTATCGATTTTAAATATTCTCAATATACATATTCTACTGATAAAGCTTATAACGCCTTTAGTTTTCTTTCAATTTCTGGAATGAAAAAAAAAAACAGTGTCGTACTAAAAACAAATACGATATCACTGATTCGATTCTCATGTTGATTGGTACAGAAGCACCGGACACAACTACGTGATCGTCACATATAAAACTCCGTTGAAAGTGCTGTTGGAAATCAGTACTATTCTGTCTTCATCCACTGTTCCAAGATGACCGCGACTGCGCTTATAATAGTAATCCTTTCTGGAACTATCTGCTCGTCAGGAGCCATAGATTCTCGCATCATTGGTGGCATAGAAGCAGAACCGCATTCGATTCCGTATCAGGTTGCTTTTTTTGATTATGATCAGTTTTATTGTGACGGATCGCTAATATCGGAATATTTTGTTTTGACTGCAGCCCATTGTTTTAGAAAGTAATTATGTTTCCCATTTCCCATTGATCATTATAATGATATTGTATGTACATGGAAAATTATTATGTAATATAAAACAAATTTTTATTTCAGTAAATCGTCAATTACTTTAAAATTTGGAGTCCACGACATTACCGTAAAGGCACCGTGCCAAGTCGAACAGAAAATATCCAGTTCTAATTTTATAGTTCACCATCTATATAAGAAACCGTTAAATGACCTCGCGCTGATAAAATTGAATTATCCTGTTTCCTTCAATAGTAAGCTTTATTTTGCAGAAATATCTTTTTTTTAAATTTATAATTTAATTACATATTTCCTTGCAGAGTGTATCAAACCGATAAAATTGCCCCGCCTAAGTGATAAAGGGAATAAATATGTCGGATACACAGCCATTGCAAGTGGATGGGGTAAAACTAACGGTAAGCTAACTAAACTTTATTGAAATTTGTCTAGTCCTAAAATGTAGGTTACTACTTACGTTTAAGATTTTATTATACACTATACCCATAAGATGGTATAGGGTATATTGTTTTTGTTACGACGATTTATGTAACACCTCGAAGGAGCCACCGGAGGTATGGCAAAGTATATATATAAATGATCAGGGTCGGTCCCTGATTCGAATGAGCGATGTCCGTCTGTCTGTCTGTCTGTCTGTCTGTCTGTCCGTCCGTGTGTCTGTCAGTTCGCACGATAACTCCCGAAATAATGAAGCTAGCGTTTTGAAATTTAGGTCAGATGATTGTTTTGATAAAAGCTTGGATGGTATTGAAAATGGGCCAAATCGGACCAAGGGTTCCCCTACCTCCCGTACAAATGACCCCTTCATGATAGTTTAATTCGACAATATTTTTCAACAGAATATCGCTAGCGACCTGAAATTTTCATCAATACCTAATTGTGACATATGCTTGAAGTTGGTGCAAAGTGGAGAACGTCCGACTACCCCTACCCCTACCTCCCCTACAAAGTTATATTCAGCCATATCTTTTGCTAGAATGTCGCAAAAAACTTCTAATTAGTATCAAATGGTAGCCTTGATATGATATTAATATATGCCAGGTCCCAACCATCTACCCCTCCCTCCCCTAAAAAAAGGTGAAATTGATTTTTTGGGTTTTGCGTGCCTTCTAGGTCTGTACATGGGTATAGGGTATACACTCATCGTGCTATTCGCACGATTAGAACTCGGTCTCGTTTTAATTATTTTCTTCTGTCTTTAGACCAAGAGACCGTTGCTTCGAATGTGCTTCGTTATGTGAATGTAACTGTTATCGATGACAACGATTGTGACAAATACTATCAAGAAGTAATTAAATCATGTCATTTGTGCACATCAGGTGAGGGCCTTAAAGGGACATGCAATGGAGATTCTGGTGGTCCGCTTGCTATTCAGGAGTCCGACGGTACCAACGCCCTGATTGCAGTTACATCGTTCGGATACTATTTGTGTGAGGCCGAAAAACCATCGATATATGTTCGGGTTACTACATTTTTAGATTGGATTGAGGAAAATAGCGATGTTAAATTACGATCATAATTTAATTATTATGCTATAATTATAAAGCTTTCAGCAAGATATGGAATTTTTCAAATTAGCGGTGTTGGGTATTTCATTTTTAATTTCGTATAGTATAATAAATAAATTTGGTACTTGTGAGAAGCTTGAAACTAATTTTGTTTGACCTTGCCTTGAATTAACCCTTTCATTCCCATTGTAAACTGCAGTTTACATCAACTTTAAAACACTTTTTCCATGTTTTGGTTTACTTTAAATAAAAATACCGGCGTACAGAGGGCTGCGCCCGCAATACGAGGGTTTTTTAGAATTTTAATGCATAGTGAAATTTTTTGTTGTACATATATTTTATAATAAGCAATACATAAGTATTGAGCACAACATTAATGAAATGCTTCCTGTAAATCTATTTTTGGATTGGTCTAATTAAAGGTGGAACAGAATGAAAGGCGCTAGCCTTTCATTCTGTTCCACAAGTGTATAACCAAGTGTATAACCATTCTGGATTTACTAGTTTGTATAAAAGTACTCCAAGGCAAATCTACAGGCATTTTTCGATTTAAGATTTCTGATGGCCTTTGACCAAAAAGAAACTCAGGAAAACGTAAGGATGGCTTGGCTTTATATATGAACTGAATTATTAGCTGTAAATCTACTGTTACTGTTTTTTGATCAAGGAAAAGCAACCTTATATAAAATGATTCCATTGTGTTCCCTGTCATAAGAGCCAACGCAAGCTTTCCTATATGAGTATTGAACAAGTATACTTTTGCAGCTATTCAGGTACACCCTGTTAAATTGGTCCTACAAACTTCAAAAATATTTGTGGCAAACACTATTACCATTCTATGCATTTCCACCAAATTTCATGTTCATTGTTTCATCAAGTTAAAAGATATGCAATGAAAAAATGCTTAAGAGGCTTCCATTGTAAAAGGCCCTTACTAAATACTTATTTGGCTATATTTCCGTTTTGGATACAGTTATTCGAATGAAAATTCGTAAACATATTCTATATGTAATTTTCTAAAAACCCTTAGCAGAATTTTTATATTTGGAAACCTAAGAGGGGCTACACACGAACAAATTGAAATTTTACAAATTTACTGTTATTTACTTTTCCTTTGCAAAAGTCAACAGTCTTAATATTTAACGTATATGAGGCCCTACTGACCAATCATTGTGCAAAGTTTCATATCGATCCCTATAACGGTTTAGAAAAACGGAGCTCGAAAAGGAAGTTTAACTTTAAACACCAATAACTTTTTTACCGTTACTCGAAACTGGAAAATTTTAACTGATATGAGGTCTACTTGTTTAGATCTTTGATTTAAATACCCATACGTCAATCTCCGATAAAAACTAAACAAGTCGACTTTTTTCAAACGTTCGGGACACCCTGTTGTCTTCTTCCTACCAACTTCTAAGGTATATGTGCCAAAGACTGTAACCATTCTACACATTCCTACCAAATTTCATAACAATCGGTTGAACCGTTCGCGAGTTATTTAGTGAACAGACGGACAGACGGACAGACGGACGGACGGACGGACGGACAAAATCGATTTCATAAGGGTTTTTTGAAAAAAAAATTTCTAAAAAACCCTAAAAATGAGTGACATACACTGAAACTTACATATAACAGCATTCGAATAGTAAACAATTAGTTAATGCATATGGATTGAAATTTTTATGAACGCATTTAGAATTAAGGCCGCCAGGGTGTTTTCATCGATTGTGACAAGTGGTGAATTGCTCCCCTCCTTCATAATTCTAGCTGCAAAATCCATCCATGAAAAAACTATACCGTTATTCGCCAACATAAAAACATTCATTTGCCAGAATTTTCTGTGACAAAAATGTAATAGGGCAGCATTGGGGGACGTTGAAAGCTATGTAAACTGTGGTTTACATTGGGCATTTACGGAATGATATTGTTGCCGGTATTTGAATGAATCCGATATGAAAAAGATGAACTAGGCGGAAAAAGTAGCATAAAACCTTTCAGATAGTAAAAATTGAGCGATTTCAACCTATTGGTGTATATTCCGGATAAATTGGGACCAATGCCCGGATTATCGAATTGTCCGGAAATCCAAAATGCACCGATAAAGACTCCAGCTATTAGAATTTCTTGCTTTAAAACGCCTTATTCTCGTTCGGCAATAAGTGGGAAGTAGTTTTGATTTTTCGCAAGGGATGTTACTGATTGACGATACGGCAATTTGTAGCAGGATGCGAGAGTATTTTGACGAACTTCTAAATGAAGAATTTCCTCGAGCAGCTTCGAGAGAAGAGGTGATGGAGGCAATGCATCAGATGAAACGCGGAAAGGCAGTCGGACCGGACAAAATCCCCGCGGCATTTTGGTTGAAAATGGAAAATGTCGGGCTTAGTTGGCTCACAGTTCTTTTCAACAAATTCAAAGGTGGGCAACCAATGCCTGATGCTTTCAGGGAAAGTTTTCTTCTTACTTTCTATAAGAACAAGGGAGACTCGCGCAAACTTAACAATTATAGGGCTATAAAGTTAGCACCTCATACACTGAAGATATACGAGCGAGTTGCCTGCAACCGATTGAGAAAGATTGTGCGGTTGAACGACAATCAATGCGGCTTTGTTGAAGGTCGATCTACAGTCGATGCGATTCAGTGCATTCGTATTGCGATGGAAAAATATAGAGCAGCACGAAAGGACTTGCACTTTGTGTTCATTGATTTGGAAAAGGCATTCGATAGAGTACCTCCTGACCTAATATGGTTGGCCTTGAGAGCACTTAATGTCCCTGAGGCATACGTCAGGATGATACGGGACATGTATGATGGAGCTACGACTAAGGTTAGATGCACAGCCGGTGAATCAGAAAAATTTCCGGTGAATGTCGGAGTACACCAGGGCAGTGTATTGAGTCCGTTGCTCTTCAACATCATCATGTGCTACTTATTAACACGTGTCTCCGACGGCCTAGAAATGTCTCTTCTTTTTGCTGATGATATAGTCCTCAGTAGTCCAAACATCGCATCGTTGCCTTGCAAGCTGCACTTGCAAAATGGTGTGACATTCTGGAGGAGCATGGACTGAGGGTATAACAAAGACTGAGTTCTTATGCTGCCCATTCTCAGACCCAGATGCACCGATACCAGATATGCACGTCAAAGGAGAGCAGCTTAAGTCTAGTACCAAGTTCAAGTACCTTGGGTCGATGGTGAACAACGGAGCTACATGCGATGATGACATCAGACATCGCACAAAGGTTGGGTGGATGACGTGGCGAGAAAATTCTGGAATTTTCTGCGATAAGGGCAAGTTGTACAAAACGGTTGTACTTCCCGCACTCATGTATGGATCAGAATGCTGGACCAAGTATGAAGGTTACGCGAAAGAAATGACTGCAACTGAAATGAAAATGCTACGCATGTCAGTTGGTGTGGTCCATCATCAAGAGTAGCTACATCCGAGGCAGCTTGTCCATAGACCAACCAATCACCGAAAAGCTCAAAGACCGACAAATGGATTGATATTGCCATGTTCAAAGGCGTCCGCGTGAGAACCCCGCAAGGAAAGCGATATCAATGGAAGTTCCACTTGATTGACCCAAGGCCAGAGGCAGACCGAAGAACACCTGGATGTGTCAAATGAAAAACAACAACGCATTGGTCTCGGCGATGACATTATCCAAAATAGAGCTGTAGAAATATGCTGAGATGTAAATCAAAATGTCACTAAGCTTCTAGATTTAATATTTAACTTAAATTTTCTTCTCGCTCAAGCTCAAGGCTTTAGAGATGAAAAGCAAATATTATTTGTAACATTATTATACTAGTTTTAAGGAAATACCATTGCAATAAATTGAAAATTGAATTGAAATTGAATATTACCGCCAAAACGGGCGATGTGCCTACACCGCAGGTCGAGCAACGCGAAACCATGGAGCGGTATAAAGAACGAGGCAAGGAAGGAGATACACAGTGCATTCCTAACGCATGGTACCGCCATGGATGAATTAGAATGTTTGCTTGATTGTAGGGTACCGCACCTAAAATGACCGTCCATCGTACGACAGGTGTTGCAGGTGATCAAACATTTTCCTTCTGATATTTTTCATTTGTTTTAGAAGCGCGTTCACTAGTACATCGTTAATGGCTATGAGGAACAGAATAGGTGAAAAAATGCAGCCTTGTCTCACCCCACTGTGCACCTCAAAAGGATCTGAAAGATGACCCTTGTGCAAAACGTGACATTGAGCTTCATGATAAGATTCCTTGATGATGTTGGAAATGATTTTATCTGGTATGCCTCTCCTACGAAGAGCTCTCCATATATACTCCCGATCAACACTATCGAACGCCTTCTCGAAATCAATAAACATGAGGTGTAATGGGGATCTCCATTCGGCGGATTGCTCAATAATAATTCGTAGAGTGTTTATATGCTCGCTACATGAAAAACCCTCACGAAAGCCAGCCTGTTCATTGCTTAAAGTGCAATTAACTTCAGTCTTGATCCGGTTCAAAATAATTTTAGCCATCAGCTTGGAGACAGCTGGAAGTAGGCAAATACCGCGCCAATTATTACAATCCTTAAGGTTAATTAATTAATTAATAATTACACCCTTTCCCCATTCGACTGGAAGAGTTTCGGTTTCCCAACACTCTCTTGGGTGGGGACTGTTAATGGTCTTCCTTAGAGTTTTGCCCTGTCTGCTACCTGGAAATTGCACGTCAAGTGGAAGATTGATGGTTTCCTCTTCACTCTCCGTAAACGTTCCGTTCGGTAGCCTTAGATTGCAAAGCATTTGGTTCGTAATTTGTCCTATGAGCCCTATTAAGGAGTTTCCTTGTAGCCCTTCTCTTCTGCGCCAAGTCCGGATTCCACCAAGGTGTACTTTTCTCACTTGGTAGGCGCATTGAGCAGCTTTGATCGTAGGTTAATATTAAAATAATAATGAAAATCAAAAACCAAACATTTGGTAACTGCTGAATGCGGCAAGACCAAGATTTGGTCCTATTCTAGGTGATTACTATATTATTGATTGGTCCGGAATACCTCGTATGTGCTATTGTGGTAGCTTTAACTGACTATGCCTAGGTGTCACATTTTCCCCTGCATCTGGATCTCCTAGTCGTCGTTAAAAAGTGAAGGTTAATTTAAACCTACGAAGAACATAGCTGTAGTTACGATATAGCTAGACTAGTCAGCAATGCGACTCAGGCAGTGTGGTCATCAATCCACAAACTAGCTAGATATAGGCGCGTAGGCATTTTCCACCAAGGCCGTTCTCCCTAGCTAGCCCCTTCTTGACTCGGGTCATGCGGAGCCGTCACCTCCGAAGCTCACACGACTTCCGTATGATGCACCCCCCCACCAGGGGACATAAAAATCGTGCTAGGCCTTTAGTGCTTCCCTCCCGCAAACTATGGGGGGAGGTAGGCACGCCAAGAGGCACCCGTGCATAACTCAGGAGCACGGGACCGTTAACGCCCGAATGGTCTTTGTACAGATCCTCGCCATGGCGTATCAACTGTACCAGGGACCCCCTTGCGCTACTAGGTCCGTAAGTCACCAAAGATCCCTGTCCGACTACAAACAGCCTTCCAAGCTGAGTGTCACACGGACACAGACCCCCCTGCGGGGTGTCAAATCTGACAGTTATTTTTGCCAAATTTTTGAATAGTTAACGTGAGTAAAACCAAGAACTGCTTGCAAAAGCTATATACATTTTCAAAAAAGTTAGCCAAATGTCGGAGCTAAATTTTGAATCCATTTTCTAAAAGTTCGATGAACGAAAGGCATAGGAATTGTGAATGCGCGGTACTAAGCCCGCAAAATATGTATAAAATTTGGCACAAACAAAACACGTACCAAAATTTGGCTAGTACCGTTCCAACGGATTTAAGAACAAAAACAGTGTGAGCTTGACCACTGACAAGGCTCTATCTTGCAACGCACTAATTGATTTCAGATGTTAATTAATCAGTGAATTTTGATCAGTAATTGGAATAGCGGAAAATTTGCCATCTTCGAGATGATTATTTTCGAACAAACTTGATTAGTATGTAAGTAGAGTCCTTAATATTATAGTATCGGCACTTAATAATGTGAAAGATGTCCTTGGGCAGAGATGGTCCTTTTTCCTGCGGGGGTGTAGTCTCTAGTGACGGTCGATTTCTTGTGCAGAGATGTTCTAAAATTCTGGTAAGGATGTTGCAGCCTGCACAGACTATCGACACTGGCGATCAGTGGCGTAACGTACGGTGTTCCATGTGTTCGGTCGCACACGGGCCCCCAAACCCACAGGGGCCCCCTAACGTAGTGAAGAGGAGTGGACAATTTTGGACTGATTAAAAAAAATACTTGATTTCTTATTCATAGACACACTGAAGCTAGATTTAAAACAGATGAACAGTTAGGAGTGCTCTTAAATGAAACATTTTTTTGACTTCAAAGCAGTTTGATATGAGAACTTCAAGGAACATCTTATTGTTTCGCTGAAGAACTGCATTTTCGTTACCACTGTGTGACCTCAGGGAACATTACGCTATCAGCTCTCGAAAGGGGAGTTTCCTCTTCTTTTTGGTGACACTAGCGACAAATAAGCAGCAGCCGCCATATAGCGGAAAATATTTGTAACATAGAAGTTCTTCTTATGAGAACGGATAGCAGAACAAGCCGAAGAAATGACTTCACCCATTAACGGCTCTGATACTAAAGGTAAAATCCAATTAACAGAAAAAAAATTCACCGGGTTTATAACGCGATTTAAAACAAAATCCATGATTAAATCTATAAGAACGCTTGGAATAATGTGGTTAATTTCGCCTATATTGCAAAAAAAAAACAGTTTTAGTCATGCATCAAATATTCGGAATGTATACATTTAAACGGATTCTACTCTAAAAAAAAAATAATTTCGACCCGCTTACTGAATTGAATAGTGAGATTTTAGTATATACTGTCGATAGTGTAGCATGTGAGTTGGTGTAACCAAAAAGGACCATATCAAAAGTACCTACATCCGAGGTAGCTTGTCTATAGAACAACCAATCACCGAAAAGCTCGAAGACCGACAAAAGGATTGGTATTGCGATGTTGAAAGGCCTGATAACCCCACAAAGAAAGCGATATCAATGGAAGTTCCGCTTGATGGACCCAAGGCCAAAGGCAGACCGAAGAACACCTGGATGTGTGAAATGAAAAAGTAACAACAACGCATTGGTCTCGGCGATGACACGATCCAAGATAGAGCTGACTGTAGAAATATGCTGAGACGTTACCGCCAGAACGGGCGATGTGCCTACATAGCAGGTTGTTGTTGTAGCGATTCAAGAGATTTTTTTTTCTTCTCTTGAATCGAAGGGGGTTTTGACAGCTCTTGACCGTTTTAACAACGGGTAGCTCCGGGACGATTTACATCGAAGAACCGGCTGCCGTAGGTGCATTTTATGGACAACACAAACATCCATGGGCTACAGTGGGATTCGAACCCACGCCGGAAACTCAGAGATAGAGAGAGTGACATCTCTGCCACTGAGCCACCGAATGCCCCATACAGAGCAGGTCGCGCGACGCGACGCCATGGAGCGGTAAGAATAACGAGACAAGGAAGAAGAAGAAGTGTAAGTCCCTTTAAATATAAATCCTGGAGGTACTTGTACCTTCAATATTTTCCCAAATTTACATTACGTGTACTAATCAGCATAAATAGTGGTTTCAACCATTTTGTTTAATTATAAATTACACTTTGTGGGGGCCCCCATTTCGATCTCGCACACAAGATATTTTAGAAACGTTACGCCACTGCTGGCGATTAAACTATGTTCGGAGAACAGGAACACGATTAATATTTTATAAAATCTTCAATTAACCCTCAGCTACACTCGCTATTTCCGGCCTACACAACTACCCTCGTGGGGGAACTAGGTCCCCCATTACCAAATGTGATTTTTAATACATTTAATTTTGGAAATGATGCCAACTCCTAATCTAAAACAAATCACAGACGTGTAATAAATGCAAAAATATTATTTTTTAAAGATTTGAAAACTGCATGTAAAGTTTGCAGCTTTAACTATAGAAAGCGGCCATTTCGCATGGTACACTTTCAGTACATACTTCAAACGTCGAGTCTTAAATAAACGGTTTTTTACGTTGTGCACATAATAAAGAATGAAAAATATAACTATAATTTTAAATATAGTTAATGATCTTGAAAATCACAGGCGGAAAAAACGGCCAGTTTTTCATGAATTTTTCCTTAGAAATTGGAACAGTCGTTTTGCGATAACAGCTACCACCTGTCATTCTTGCAAGTTATCTGCAATTCTTAAAATAATGAAGAAACTGTTCTGGACTAAAAAGATCGAAAAATAGGGATTGCATTTAATTCTGATGATCCGAAGCTATACATGGTTCGACCTCCGGCCCTAGTCCATCAAATTGAATGATTTTGCAAAAGTCGTCTTGATTTCACTTCCCTTGGAATAGTAAAATATATTCTCTATTTACTATAATGTCAAATTCTAATAAAAACTGCAAAATACAAGAATAAAACTGCGAATATATCGGAAGTTCAAAAAAAAAATTACTTACGTAAGTACATTCGTGGGGGACCTAAGTTTGTAAGCTCTTAGATAGTGCTACAAATACGCGAAAGTTCAACCGCATCAAATTTAAAACATTTGAGATAAGTCTAAAAATGATCACCTTGACCCTTAGACCCTAGTCCCTCACGAATGTAGTTAAGGGTTAAATGCGTTGCTTCATATTTCATTTTGCATTTTTTTCTTCAAAAATGTTTGGTCTGGGAGGGGCTTTAACCCCCTTAGCCCCTCCCGTGGTTGCGCCACTGCTGTAAATTGAGTAATTGATTCTTCAATCGATTTGACGTAGAACGAACAAACGAAATCGGAGAACTATTATCATGAGTACCTGCTCCATATTATTTTTAACTCGACTTCTTGCAGGTGCTAGGCGAGAGACGTGGTCGGGCTGCCTGGCAATCTTACTCATCCATCAAACTTTTAGCCCAAGGAGAGCGAAGGGGTATCCAAATTTCGGCCGCGCCCGAAATTAGCCTCGGCCCCGGGGGTTTGCGAGCGAAGCAAGCAGGGGGCGAAGCCCCCTAGCTAAACTTTGTTTTTCAAAAATGTTTGGATAAAAGTAAGTGAAAAGTAATATACCGTTAGAAAACCACGGCGACAACATTTCACAACCTTGCAAATTTGACAGACTTGACTTTGAAAATACAGGTATAAAATTATTGTTCAAAATTCCAATGAAAATACAAAATTAATTTCCCGAAAGTTTGAATTGTCGAAATTAAATTGTTAAAATTATCTCATTTTATTATATGTATACGATTTTTTCTAATCACTAGCCTGTGAAATGTATAATTGAGGGAAAGTTTTTATAAAGAACAATACTATTATGAATTACCGGAAATGCATTGTGGATTTTTATTCTCCATATAAAAAATAAATAAGTTTATAGGAATAATAAAAGTAGCGCTACACAAAGACGATCACCTGAATAGTGAAAGTGTGACTTTGAATAATAAATCAATAAATCAGTGCAATATGAATTTTACATACTTGTGTTATTGGTTTTAATTATTCTCATTGTATTCTACTAATAAAGATTATAATGCCATTAGTTTTCTTTCAATTTCTGGAATAAAAAAAAAAAAACAATTTCGTTTTTCAGACAAATACGATATCACCAACCCGAATCTTATTTTTATTTGTACAGAAACACCGGACATAAGCACGTGACCGTTACATATAAAAATCCATTGAAAATTCTATTGAAAATCAGTACTGTTCTGTCTTCATTCACTGTTCCAAGATGACCGCGACTGTGCTTATAATAGTAATCCTTTCGGGAACTATCTGCTCGTCAGGAGCCATAGAATCTCGTATCGTTGGTGGCATAGAAGCCGAACCCCATTCGTTTCCGTATCAGGTTGCTATTTTTGTGTATGATCAGCTTTATTGTGACGGATCGCTAATATCGGAAAATTTAGTTTTGACTGCAGCCCATTGTTTGAGAGAGTAATTATAATTCCGTTTTCCTAATTTATCGTTCTAATGATATTGTACAAACATTTGAAATTATTATAAATATTATAAAAAAAATGTATTTCAGTAAATCGTCTATTACTTTAAAATTTGGAGTCCACGACATTACCGTAAAGTCACCGTGCCAAGTCGAACAGGAAATATCCGATTCAAATTTTATAGTTCATCCTTTAAATGATATACCTTTGAATGACCTCGCGCTGATAAAATTGAACTATCCTGTTGCTTTCAATGGTAAGCTCTATTTTGCAGAAATATCTTTTTTTAAATATACAATTATATATGTCCTTGCAGAGTGTATCAAACCGATTAATTTGCCCCGCCTAAGTGATAAAAAGAATAAATATGTCGGAAACAGAGCCATTGCAAGTGGATGGGGTACAACTACCGGTAAGCTAAGTAAACTTAATTGAAATTTGTCTAGTCCTAAAACTTTAGCCTAACTACGTCTAAGATTTGATTTCAATTATTTTAAATTTTCTTTAGACCAAGAGACCGTTGCTTCGAATGTTCTCCGTTATGTGAATTTAACTGTTATCGATAACATCGAATGTGACAATTACTATGGAGACATAGTTACGTCAAGTCATTTGTGCACATCTGGTGAGGGCGTTAAAGGGACGTGCATGGGAGATTCTGGTGGTCCGCTTGCTATTGAGGAGTCGGACGATACGAAAACCCTGATTGGAATTACATCGTTCGGATACTATTTGTGTGAGGCCCAACAACCGTCGGTATATGTTCGGGTTACTTCGATGCTTGATTGGATTGTCGAAAATAGCGATGTAAAATTACGACCATAATTTAATAAGTATGCTATAATGATAAATGACGTCACCGAGATTTCGAATATTTCAAATTGGCGGTGTTGGGTATTTCTATGTTTAATTAATTATTTGTAACTAATATAGGTATCTATCATTTTATGCATCTTATAAAAATATATAATGTATCTACAATTTAAAATTTATTGTAAATTGTCGCTGAAGGTAAAAAAAGATTCGCAAAAATCCAAGAAGCTGATCGTAACGTACATATAGCCTAGGGATGATTTTTGTTGCATAAATTAATTCCCTAATAAAAATTAGCAGAAAATTGGAATTCTTTAAAAGTGGACTCTATATATTTGGAATTTGCCTTTGCTTAGACTTCCTAACTCGTAAACTTGAGATGTAAAAATCTCCATAGATACATATAACATACAGTTCCTCAGTGAGGAACTTTTAAAATTTCTGTCCGGTATTGAATTTATTGAATTGTATTGAATTTATAAGATTTTGAAGAATATTTCTACTTTCGGTCAATCAGAAACAGTTGTTTATTTCATTGCATTGAACTGACTTCCATTATGATACACTTTATTAGAAAGAACACCAAAACTATTCTCAATAGGATTAAGATCCGACTGATTTAAACTCCGGATATATTGCCCAACACGCAAACGTCTATAGGATCGTTACCTTGTTAAAAAGCCCATGATTCTCAAAAACTAGTTTCCCCAAAAGTAATAAGAATTCTATCCAAAAGTTCTTTCATTATTCGGAATTTGTAATATGGCCCAGGGCTGTCTTTAGAGCAGGGCGAGCGGGGTGGTCACTCCAGGCGAAAAAAGGAATGCTTGACTGATAATAATATGTACTTGCATTATGCAACATTGAGACCAATCGCTGTTTTCAGAGTACTGTAGCGAGTGTGTCTTCTGTCACGTGCATCAAGTTAGCGAAACAACTTTTGAAAATCGGCTCGGCGATTTGTCGCTAATTTGTTGTGAGTTGTGGAAAAATTAATTTCGTCGCTCTTCAATTTCACTGAAAAAATAGGTCAACTTAGCGAAACAACTTTCACGGATCAAGTCGGAACTTGTACCGTTCTCTTCCGCTATTTTGCTGTGAATTAGTTGTGAAAAAGAAAATTTTGTCGATTTTCATTTTCACTGAGAAAATAGATGTTTCGCTAAGTTGACGTCAACTTAGCAAAACAACTTTCAAGGATAAACTCGGAACTTATACCGTTCCGTTCCGCTATTTTGCTGTGAATTAGCTGTGAAAGAAAAAAAGTTGTCGCTCATCACCATCAGCGGGAAATTGGGTTTTCCTTTTCGTGACGTCATCATGGCTCAACCCCACTTTTCCCGGTCGGATCAAGTCGCGGAGTATGTCATAATTTGCCGCAAAGGTAATATGAATGAGATGTTGAAAAAAGGATTCAGTCGCTCCTCGCTAATAACGGGGAAATTCACTTTTCCATATAATGGTGACGTCACTATATCCAAAACCCACCTTTCGTGATCGGATCGAGTCGGGGGGTATGTCAAAATGTGCCGCTTGGCTAACACGAATTAGTTGTGCAAAGAATGATTTTGTTGCTCTTCGCTATCTATCTATCTACCGCTCCATGGTTTCGCGTTGCTCGACCTGCAGTGTAGGCACATCGCCCGTTTTGGCGATAATATCTCAGCATATTTCTACAGGCAGCTCTATCTTGGATCGTGTCATCGCCGAGACCAATGCGTTGTTGTTGCTTTTTCATTTGACACATGTTGCTCTTCGCTATCCGCGGGAAAATGCGGTTTTCCATATTATAACGTCACTATGGGAGAAACCCTTTTTCTTCTGATCGAATCGACTCGGGGAGTTTGCCATAATTCGCCGCTTAGCTAATACGAATTAGTTGTGAAAAGAATGAATTTGTCGCTCTTCGCTATCCGCGGGAAAACGCGGTTTTCCATATTATGACGTCACTATGGGAGAAAACCATTGAATTTATAGAACATGGAATACGCTTAGACCAATTAAAAAGGGTCCCAATCAGCGTTGCCACTCGTGTTACAATTGTAACATTTTGTTACAATTTTCGATTTCTTGTTACAATGTTACACCCCGACCAATATTGTTACAATCGGAAAAAGTGGAGGGATCAACTATATTTCAATATTTTTCTACTATAAGTGACATGAACAATTATTTTGCAAAACAAATTTTCTATTTTTGGAATTTGAGCATGATCTACTATATCTATTCAGGTAGGAATGTCCAACTTGTGGTCTGCGGGCCACATGCGGCCCACATCGCAGTGTTGTGATGCCCGCGGCCACAGTATGTAGCATTGTGTAAAAAAAATATGTGATGAACTAAAGTCTAAGAAATTACCCTTTGTTCTAGGCAGCTGACGGTTGTTTAAAGTACTTTTGTGCACAAAAATATAAAGCGCACCGTGAAATTGTTTGCTCATCTACCATTATAATTCGTGTTCACATTTTCCAGCTGAATATATTTCTGGAGTATTTATTTCTGAGTAAATTAATTTGCGAATTGTGGTTGTGGATCGATCCACAAAATTTCAGCGTTTTAATTTCTTGTTTGAAGAGCATTTTATGAATATCATATTTCTAGAGGATATAATCCCGAGGTCGTTAGTGACTCAGATTGAAATTTCGAAAAAAGTCTATAGCTATTTTTACTTTTTTAACCTGCGGCCCGCTCAATCCTGAAAACCCTGACATTGGGCCTTCGAGTTAGTTCAGTAAAAGAATTGAATTCTACCCTGATGCAAATTTAAACAACAAATTTACGGTAGCCCAAATTTTTGACAAAATTTTGAATGTAAGGGCACGAAATTTCAGTTTAAATTAAAGTAGCATTTAAAAGGGAACGTGATTTAATTTTTTTACCGGAAACACTAGGGAGTGCATTTTTTTTTTGCTAGCTGCCGGATTTGTTGCTTGGACCACCATTTTAGAGCACATCATCAGTTGGCACGAGTTGAACGCGCTGGTATATTTGGCTTCAATCAACCCACTGACCTGGCTTAATTCTTTCGCAGTGACGCAACGTTTTTCAATTTTAATTTTAATTCCATTTTTTTTATTGCTGAATTTCTAACGTAATTGATTGGGAAACTGACCAATTGGTATGGTAATTCGGCGATTTGTTCTGCGAAAATTCGTCAAAATGATTTGAAAAATGTGTTAATTAGACATGAACATTTACAATTTAGCACTGGCAATTCATAAATTTGTAACGGAAATTCTTCAACATAATTTTGAAATTCGTCAATTCGACATGAAATTTCATCAATTTAGCATAAAATTTCGTCTATTTGAATTGGAAATTTTACAACATGTTTTTGAAATTCGCCAATTTATAACGGAAATTCGTAGACCAGATTTTAAGTTCGCCAATTTTTTAAGAAATGAGTTAATAAAATTAAGAAATTCATCAGTTTGTCGTCAATTTGAAAAATCGTCAAGATAATTTGAACATTCCTTATTTTGATTTGGAAACTGGGGAATTTGGCATGGCAATTAACCAATATTAATTAATAACAAATTCGCCAACGTGATTTGGAATTCCCTTTGACACGGAATATTGTAAATTTGAAATACGCTAACGTGTTTTGGAAATTCGTGAACATGATTTTTAAATTCTCAATTTGATGTAGAAATTCGTCAATTAGAAATGGAAATTCGCCAATATATTAATTTTATCTTAAGGCATGAATCGGCGGCATTAGTTTGGTACTTCTGATCCTGCGGGCTGACTTCGTTTAGTGCCCTTGGTTAATTAGCATTCATATTTGAAACAAATATGTTGGGGGCCCTTTTGTCACGGGGGACCGTGTTCCAAGAAACACATGGAACACTGTACGTTACGCCACTGCCTTTCGCTTAGTGAGAGCCTAACATTTCATTTTTGCTATGATACTCTATTTTCTGTGTTTGATCATTACATGGCTTAAGCATTAGAATAAAGGATACGTCACATAAAGGTCTCTCTGAGAAGTTAATAGAATTTAACATAATAAATTAAATTCAGTTTTCCGATTTACCTGAATGAAAGTGATATTTCCAGTTTTGCGAATATTTTAAACCCACAGCAAGTGTATTAATTAGTCAAATAAAATTGAATGAAAACTTTTTCATTATGACTTTGAACAACGTTTATCACTTTCCTGAGCTACGTTTTTCCCAAAGCATGACCGTCTCTAGCACTAAGTACAAAGCCAGCGTTAAAAAAAACATCGTAGTTTCGCGAGTTGGCTGTAGCTAATCAGGAGTAAAAATCTAACACGTGCAGGTGCCACTTCGTTAAAAGGCGAACAAGGTCATTCTCAATGGTATTTTCTTAAAATTGTTATCTACAATTTTCCAAACAATATTTTTTGAACCAAGAATTTAAAACGACGGAGAATTTTAATTGCCAACCCTCCCCCCCCCCTGGCTACGCCCATGGATAACCCTCTCAATGTTCGACTCCGGGACGGGTAAGAACGACAACATTCCTTCGACCCACGGCCTACGCGATTGTAACTTTTTCTGTATTGGAAACATAGGAAGAAGATAAATTGCAATGACCAACAGCCGATATTATAGAAACCCTAACGATTATGCAATTGCTTGGTGCGCTTAGTAAGTAGCGCACTTCTCTTCTGTTTTAAAAATTTCTCAATTGCCATTCCCAAGAGTGATTCAGAAATGGCTCTTCGTGTAAATAACTAAAAGAACGTGCCGATTACGAAACATTTGACTTGCGTTTTCAAGACGATATAAGTTACGAAAAAAGGTGCATCGAAAGTAAGCTTGAAACACCACCATAGCATCATTACTGATTTAGGAGCTCGATCACCCAGCTTGCGGAGGCAAGTTCTAATGTCCAGTAATGTGGATAGACTTAGCCCCCTCCAATACGAGATCCTGGTTGCGCAACTGGTTTCGTATACGGTAAGCAAGCGAATTTTTATATGGAACGTCAAATTGTGTCGTTCTATTCCAAACGATATGCTAAAAATCTCTAATGTTACTTCATATATGTATTTCGGTTCATTATATCCTTTAGTTTGATCATCTAATATTAATTAAGTTCGATTATATTGTATTAAGCATTGTCTGATGTACTTAAGGGAGCATCTCGTTTTGTGCCAACATTAAAAAATTATCTGCCCCTTCAGTCATTCGGAAACTAAGCTTCTGTGCCGAGTAGTATCATTGTTAATTGTGAGATTTGCAACCAATAGTTTTTGTATTAAATCTGTTATGAAATAGTGGGTTCGAGCTTCAACATATTGTGGAAATTTTGAAATTTTGACCAACTTCGTCAAAAATGTCTATGGAACAGAACAGATCAAATTTTCGGAAAAAGTCAGACATTTTTAAACTTCTCTATTTTAATTTATAACTCTACTATTTATGAAGCAATCACTCAATTCGGACTTGCGCACATTTATTGCTAAAATTGTTTATTAACAACAAGATCTTCAAATTTGTTACACTTAACCTAAAAATGTTACAATTTTATCAGATAAATGTTACACTTCGAAATCTGAAAACGGTAACCCTGGTCCCAATATCTGGGTAAACTTTTTTGGTCTAAATTCTACAGTGCAATGTCCAATCAATGAAAGTTCAATGAAACTATGTCATTTACTAGTCTAAATATCCGAGCTTTCAAATTGACAATTCCGGGCTGTCAATTAAATTTTTTAAATGTTTTTGGTTTTGGACGTAGCTGCGACTCGCGTTTCGTCGTCGTTCTCGCCTATAAGGGATGTATAGAGCTCGCGAGTGAATTTTTTGTCCGCTGCGATTTTCGCAATGAAAATGTATACTTAGTGTCGTGGAATATGTATCAATTGCTGGGAAACTCCATAAGCATGAATTTCGAAAATGGTTCCGTATTTTTTCACGGCCATTTGATGTATTAGTTTTCGATTCCCCGGTTATAAGATATTTTCAACGATGAAGTGAAACGTAAGAACTTTAAAAACCTCTCTAGTACGAAAATGCAACGATCTTTATGTGGTAAAAGTTGATAAAAACAACTATTATGCAACGATCTTTGTTTGAAGGAGCATACAGGTATAGAGGAAGGGCTTTGAAGAGTGGGTGGTAAAGTTAAGTTAGAAGCGAATAGTTCGGCAAAGATGTTGGCTTTGTCAAGTGGCTCATTATACTGTCCATTGCTATGTATAAGAGGCGGAACAGAAGAAGATGAGAAGTTATTCTTCATTGCTTTGACAAGAGACCAAAAACCCTTCCTACCCTTTCATTGCACAAAGACTTTTTGTCTTATGTTACTATCGTACTGAAATTTAGCCTCTTGTATGGTAGTCTTACAGATATTACGTAAAGATCGGTACGTTGTTCTAACTTTGGTGAAATTGAAATTTATTGTTCTCTCGATTTCACAAAAAAGGTCAGATTTCTCTCAAAACTTAATTAGTTACTTTTCCGGTTGGACTGCAATTAATATACACTTTGTTGTCGTTATAGTGTAAAATTATAATTGAAGGATAGAGTTTATATACAGAACAATACAAAGCATTTGTATAATAGTATACATTACCGGAAATTTATTGTGGGTACCTATTTATTCTACGTATCCATATCGCTTAAAGCAAAATATAGGAGTAATAAAACAAGCGCTAAACAAAGTCGATCATCTGAATGGTCACAGCGTGACTTTGAATAATAAATCAATAAATCAATGCAATTGTTTTATCGGTTTTAGTCATTACCATTATACTGATAAAATTTTTAATGCCATTAGTTTTCTTTCAATTTCTGGAAGAAGCCCCGAACACAACCACGTGACCGTTACATATAAAAATCCGCTGAAAGTTCTGCTTGAATTCAGTACTACTCTGTCTTCTTTTACCGTTCCAAGATGACTTCTACTGCGACCGTGCTTATAGTTATCCTTTCTTTAGCTGTGTGCTCGTCAGGAGCCATAGATTCTCGTATCGTTGGTGGCATAGAAGCCGAGCCCCATTCGCTTCCGTATCAGGTTGCTATTTTTGTGTATGATGAGCTTTATTGTGACGGATCGCTTATATCGGAAAATTTTGTTTTGACTGCAGCCCTTTGTTTGAGAGAGTAATTATATTTCCGTTTTCCTAATTTATCGTTCCAATGATATTGTACGAACATTTGAAATTATTATAAATATTATAAAAAAATGTATTTCAGTAAATCGTCTATAACTTTAAAATTTGGAGTCCACGACCTTACCGCGAAGTCACCGTGTCAACTCGAACAGGGAATATCCCATTCAAATTTTATAGTTGAACATTTACTAGATGAGCATGAGAGACCCTTAAATGACCTGGCGCTGATAAAATTGAATTTTCCTGTTTCCTTCAATGGTAAGCTTTATTTTGCAGAAATATCTTTTTTTAAATCTATAATTACATATGTCCTTGCAGAGTGTATCAAACCGATTAATTTGCCTCGCCTAAGTGATAAAGAGAATAAATATGTCGGAGACACAGCAATTGCAAGTGGATGGCGTACAAATACTGGTAAGCTAAGTAAACTTAATAGAAATTTGTCTAGTCCTAAAATGTAGGTTACTACTTACATTTAAGATTTTATTTTAATTATTTTCTTCTATCTTTAGACCAAGTGACGGCTGCTTCTGTTTCGAATGTTCTTGGTTACGTGAATGTAACTGTTATCGATAACATCGAATGTGGCAAACACTATGGAGACATAGTTACGTCATGTCGTTTGTGCACATCGGGTGAGGGCATTAAAGGGACGTGCAGTGGAGATGATGGTGGTCCGCTTGCTATTGAGGAGTCGGACGGTTCGAAAACCCTGATTGGAGTCACATTGTTCGGATACTATTTGTGTGAGGCCCAAAAACCGTCGGTATATGTTCGGGTTACTTCAATGCTTGATTGGATTGTGAAAAATAGCGATGTAAAATTATGAGCATAATTTAATTATAATGCTATAATCACAAATGACGTCAGCAAGATTTCGAATTTTTCAAATTAGCGGTGTTGGGTATTTTCTGTTAAGTCTGTAGAATGAATGTATAGAATTATCTTGATTTTGTGTATCTAATAAAAATATGTCATGTATTATCAATTTATTTTTTATTGTATATAAATGATTGGTGAGGGTAAAAAAATAAAATTAAAAATAAAAATGTTCGGCAAAAATCCAAGTGCGTATAGATACTATTGAAACCCGTCAAATTCCTTAACTCTAAAACATATCACGATTTTTTTGTCTCTTAGTCAGACTCGAAAATCTCGAAAAATCGATACCTAAAAATCTCTAAAGCACAAAAAGAAATCCAATTCTTTAGTGATCTCTTCTGCAGTTAGGATCCTTTAGAATTTATTCCTGATGTCGAATATATCAGATTTTGAAGATTGGACGATTCTAATTTTGCCCACTCAACTCTTTCGGTTCTTTTCTTTCATTGTATAGAACTGTCTTACATTTTGATACACTTTGAAAGAATACCTCAAAAATATTGTCAATAGGATTAATATCCTAGCGACGAACCATTTCGCATCGATTTCTTGGAATGGTTTAGCTTGTCGGTTTGAAAAAGGTGGCATCTCACCAAGATATTTGTGACTTATCTGAACCATTCTGTTCGAGATAAGTAAGAATTCAGGTGCGAGCACCAGCCTGACAAGGTTAAGATTATACCACAAATAAAAAAAAATCTAAGGAGACCTACTTTTTTCTTGATGTCTTTATGGCAGCCCCATGACCACATTGTCCGATTTTTGCGATTCAAATATACAAACAGCCTGCAACAGAATTAAGCAACAACTCCCGGTCCCTCGAGAGTTTAAGACTTTCGGCATTTTATTGACAAGGTCTTATTGTCAAATTGGGATTTCTTCATCCAGTGAATGCACTCACCTTCAGAAACCCAGTCCCGGAGCTGCAACTCTAGCTCGTTGTCTTGCCTAACAACCTCGAGCCACCTCGATGTCAACTCTTGATGGGCAAGGACCATAGTGCCTTGGGCATACATTTGCTAAATACTTCTCTATAGCAGGTGTGATAATTCTTCGGCCCCCTATTAGTTAAGCCTCACGTAGAATATTCAGATGTGCATATCCCAGGTTCGTTGGACCTGTGACTGCGCTGCTTTCCACATCTAGGCGGCCCCTTCAGGACACTAGTCAGAAATGCGATTCGGGCTGTGTGGTCATCAATCCACAAACTAGTTAGATGTAGGCGAGTAGGCATTTTCCACCAAGGCCATTCTTCCTAACTAGCACATTCGAGGCACGGGCTACGCGAAGCCGCCAGCTCCGAAGCTCACACGATTAGCTTATGGTAAAACCTCCCACAAAGGAATTAAATTGTCGGCTCTTCTTCTTCTTCCTTGCTAACCTTCCCTAAACTATGGGAGAAGGCCAGTCATGCCAAGAGCTACCCGTACATGACTCGGGAGCACGGGAGCGTCATCACCCGAATGGTCTTTGTACAGATGCACACCATTGCGTATCAACCATACAAGGGGCCTCCCTGCGCTGCTCAGGTACGTGGTGTCGCAACTCAGCAAGCACCCAGACTCCTCTGCGGGGCCACCAATATAAACAATGCAAAATTCTTCTGAATTACTTTAATTATTATTGTCTAAATTATTCTCCCCAAGGCTGAGATAGGTTTCACCATCAGCTTGATCTACCAATACCCTTGCTGTCTTTTGATGTTGGTGATGGTGACTATCCTATTTTTGACAGAGTTGAAAAGGAAGTGGTCGTGGAAAATTATTTCCAGTTAGGGTATTCGTAAAATGCGCCGTACTGCACAAGCAGATTCACGAAAATTTTCAGGTTGATAGTTCTGTTACTGGTTACCTTGCTCTTTACGCAAGAGTATTGTGAAGCTTTTGAAGAAGCTGAGTATGGGTTGTCAAGTGAAGCTGTTTTACCAAAATAGATTTGACTACTCATTAAAGCTATGCGTGTTTATATGATCAGGGCGGTAAATTATCACCCGCGCGCCCGCTTGAAGGTTAATGTTTAATCGTTATTAAAAGTGGGGCCAAAATTCAAAATTGTTTCACATGTGTGTGTTAAATTTCCAAGACTTTTTATTTTAATTAGTAAAACCGAATACATATAGAAGGTGTTAACGTAAATTTAGGCTTCTGATATGTGCTACGTTAGTATCTTTATTACGGGCCTTTTTTTATCTAGATGTTTTGTTGTAACCTTTTATAAACCTGAGTAAACCTGAAAATTAGCAATTAGCACACTCAAAAGGCCGAATGGCACAATCACTGAAAACTCGAGTGAAACAGGTATACTGCTTTTGGAAACACATTTCCCAGGATGCAGATTAAATCATACCGCTTTCCCACACTGCTGTAATTCCTTCAGGAGGTCCAACCGGTCCGATTGGAGGGCAGCAAGGGATATATACCTATGATAAGGCTAGACACGACACTCCACTACATATTCACATTGAAGCGTCGGCGAGGCTGGCTGTTGGTAAGCTCAGGGCCTCCAGCACGACAGTCAATCTTAGCCATGATCAACTAGGATGGTTACAAGGTAGCAATACCTTCTGCTTACTTTCGGACTATCTAGTTAAGACATTACGCTTCAACGCTTCCTTTAAATCAGCAATCTGGGCGAGGGAAAGTTGGATGGATATGTTCAGGTCCCTTCACCCCAACACTATCAGCTTTTACACGGATGGATCCAAAACGGACACAGGCTCTGGAGCGGGCATCAGTGGTCCAGGTGTAAGCTACTCAGTCCCTATGAGGAAATTGGCGTCTGTGTTCCAGGCGGAAGTACATGCAAAAGAGGTTTGCACTAGAGAATGTCAGAACAAAGGATATGTCAACAGAAAGATAGCGATCTTTACCGACAGTCAGGCGGCTATCAAAGCTCTTACAAAACATACCTTTACTTCTATGTCACGAAATACTTCAATCTGTAGGATCTCGCAATGATCTTACACTCATATGGGTTCCCGGACACTCGGGAATTGAAGGGAATGAGCTCGCGGGCGAACTCGCTAGGGTAGCCTCCGCTAGCCCCTTCTGCGGCCCAGAACCCTTCTGCGGTATACCACTGTGTCTATGCAGAAACGAAACCACTGAGTGAGAAAAGACGACAGCCACCATATGCTGGGAGGCCCTTCCAGGACTAAGGCAGTCGAAGCTTTTTGTAGCAACCTACTCTAAGAAACGTACTCTGGAGTTAGTTAAACTCAGCAGGAACAGGGTCAGAATCATAAGTGGCCTCCTTACAGGCTACTCCCGTCTGAAGGGGCATTTAAGAACCATGCGCTTAGTCGCAGACGCGACCTGTCGCTTCTGCGAGGCCGATGACGAAACATCCACTCACATACTTTGCGAGTGCGAAAGACTGGCGATGCGACGGGAGGAGTGCTTCGGTATAACTTTCCCTCTTACGGAGGACATCGCCTCCCTTAGTATGGGACAAATCAATCGATTTATCGACAGATGTCGGTTAGATAAATTTATCTAACCTGTAGCGTGGGCAAAGGCACAATAGACCACCGGTCGCAGTGCTTATGGCAAATCTGCCGATGCCCTCTTTTAATCTAATCTAATCTAAACCTGAAAATGGACAATTCGATCGAAAGCAATATTATATGTGGAATAAATATAATTTGTCCACATTTTTGTGAAACAAATTTGAATCATTTTCAAAACAGACAGTTTTGCCCCCATTTTTCAAAATCTTTGAAAGGTACGCCACTGTGCGTGAGGGATATACATAATTGTTATTTCTATATTCTTTTGATAAGTCCAAATATACAGTGCAATGCATTTTACTTCTTTTTTGAATTCGACTTTCAGGTTTTGCAGAACCGTTACATCAGAGAGACGGTCACTTGTTGCAAATGTTTCTTTGATTCGTTTTTTTTCTAGTGAGGATACAGTAGTACAGAAATAATCACGTCTGTCAAGTTAGCACTACCACTTTAAAATTTCGACAAACGCTATAGTGCATTAAATGTCGCGATTTTGTCGTAATTCAATGGAAAAAGAAAAAATTTGTCGCGCCCCTCCTTCCCCTTAAAAACTACCCTTAAGTGCATTTGAGCCTCAGTTATCCAAATTCGAGTTCCAAGAATCTCCCCAACGCTAAAGGTGTCCAGTAAGATATAACAGGGGCTGCTTAAAAGATTTCTACCCTGAAAAAATTTGTCGCGCCCCTCCTTCCCTTAAAAACTACCACCGTCAAGTTAGCACTACCACCCCGGTAGCGGCCAATCCAAGCATTTCCGTAAAACAAAAAATATCCAATTAATTGTCGCAGGAACCGAAAGGCATATTGCACCCTTCAAAAAATTTGTCGCGCCCTTCTACCACTTAAAAACTACTCCTAAGTGCATTTGAGCCTCAGTTCGCCAAACTCGAGTTCCAAGAATAGCCCCAATACTAAAAGTGTCCAGTAAATTCTCACAACGGCTGCTTAAGAGATTTCCACCCTGAAAAAATTTGTCGCGCGCCTCCTTCCCTTAAAAACTACCCCCGTCAAGTTAGCACTACCACCCCGGTAGCGGCCAATCCAAGCATTTCCGTTAAACAAAAAGTATCCAATTAATTGCCGCAGGAACCGAAAGGCATATTGCACCCTTCAAAAAATTTGTCGCGCCCCTTCTACTCCTTGAAAACTACCCCTAAGTGCATTTCAGCCTCAGTTCGCCAAACTCGAGTTCCAAGAATCGTCCCAATACTAAAAGTATCCAGTAAATTCTCACAACGGCTGCTTAAGAGATTTCCACCCTGAAAAAATTTGTCGCGCGCCTCCTTCCCTTAAAAACTACCCCCGTCAAGTTAGCACTACCACTCCGGTAGCGGCCAATCCAAGCATTTCCGTTAAACAAAAAGTATCCAATTAATTGTCGCAGGAACCGAAAGGCATATTGCACCCTTCAAAAAATTTGTCGCGCCCCTTCTACTCCTTGAAAACTACCCCTAAGTGCATTTCAGCCTCAGTTCGCCAAACTCGAGTTCCAGGAATCGCCCCAATACTAAAAGTGTCCAGTAAATTCTCACAACGGCTGCTTAAGAGATTTCCACCCTGAAAAAATTTGGTGGTAGTGCTAACTTGACGGGGGTAGTTTTTAAGGGAAGGAGAATTTACTGGACACTTCTAGTATTGGGGCGATTCTTGGAACTCGAGTTTGGCGAACTGAGGCTTCCAGAAACAGCGATGAAATACCCTTGTCGATTCTACGTGAACAGTTAGGGTCAGTACGACCTCAATGTACTCCCACCTGGACCAAAAACGAATTTGTATGGTCAACAATCGGGAAAGCAATACATTCCAAAAACTTCCGAGGACATTCGTGTATTCTTCGGAATGAATTTCTTGAATAAAGCATTAGGCATTACCGAGATTATTGGTCCACGCGTTGAGAATTGCACGATCAATTCATTGCGAACTTGATGCCAGTGAAAGGATTCAGTTGGATACTAAACATTTTTTATTTTAATGATGCGTCCCTTATGCCTACGAGAGGAGCTCCAAAATACAACGAACTATACAAACTGCAACCAAAAATGCTTCGAACTTAGGCAATATGTTGCTGCAGACGAATCGATGATAAAATTCAAGGGCAGAATACCTTGAAACAATATTTGCCCAAAAAGCCACTAAAACGGGGTTATAAGGTGTGGTTTGACGGTAGCCTTCAGACAGTCAATTGGTGCTGGTATCATTTATGACTATGACTGCAACATACACATGAACAATGTGGATAATTTGATCATATGAAGAAGTACTATGATCTTCTTGATAACTTTTTAATAGCAGTAAGTTTGTTCATTGCATAGTGGTTGTTTCCTTACCCATTGAAAATAGCCCTCACCGGAATTCCTTGTAACACCTCCAAACAATAGAAAATCTTTCCCCAAACAAGATGACTCATCGGAAAATGACACGATAACTATTTACGTCAACAAGAAAATGCAATGTTATAATAAATTCTCAATACACCCTTAAATGCACGCATCCTCCTACATATCATCAAAATTTATAACCTTCACTGATAGCTTCAGCACACTCTATGATGAAAGCACCAGGAGCAGGGTGAATCCTTGTACCTAACTACCATAACTGCTTTCGATTGACCACAAGATATAGGCATGAGTGTCATAAATGTCTTTCAATGCATTGTACGATGACGACGACGGTGTGTCAACCACAATATTCTCCCCACATATGGCCCCATACATAGTTGCGACACATCCGTCTATTGTCCTGCCACCCCATCCGCAAATAGTTGCAAAACTTTGCTTATGTTCAACACAATATCATATCGTCGTCGTCTCTAAAACGCAATATATCGCCACGAATAGATAAATAGAAAACATACCACCATCCCCCTTTTCCTGCCAATATATGCGGGTGATACGATGATGATGCTGTGATAGTCCTTTAAATGCACACAGAACTCAAATCCAAATGAGGAAAGGGAATCACTATCCGTTCTCTTTATACAGAATAATTTTTTTTTCTTTTGCTCTATTGTGCTCCAGGCGTGAAATGTGGGACGTTATAAAACTTTTTCAATAAAATTTCATGCAAATGGTTAATAAAAATTCCAATAAAAATTTATTCTGACCAGGAATCCGAAAGGACGATTTTTGTGTATGCCCTTTGTATGTATATACCATTCACTAAGTTTGGTACACGGACGATTAGAAGGGAAATGCTAAAAAGTCCATGAGGTCCACGGGGTCCGCAGAGTAGACTATAGGAGCTTCCGGGGGGTACTTGCTGAGATAGCAATTTTCAGTATGCAATGCGACAACAGATTTAGATTAAAAAACTTGAAAGTTATGGGAGTTGGATCCTAAATAACCATGAGATGCCCGAACAACAACAACAGCAACGACAGGAACAGGGAAAAAAGTTGTTTCGACAGTTGAATTTATCGAGAATTTCGTGATGCTGAGTCCTGTGGGGGATAAAAATGAGCCGAAAATGACCTTTTTCTTTTTTCGCTCGGTTTTTGCGTGTATTTTGAAAATGAATAATTGAAATGAATGAGTTGAAGATCTGTTAAACTTTTCTATTATGGTTGATAGTGTTTAGAGTTTGTATGGTGGGTGGGAGAGATTCTTGAAAACAGTCTAAATAGAAATGTATAAATTTCAAACAATAAATTAACTTGATTCAATTATGGTGAGATTTCGATTTGCTCTTATATCGAGTTTTAATTTACCGACTAATGGATTCAAATCCAAATGGCAAATACAAATAATTACTACAAACATCACTCTCCTGATTCGCATTCCGATAAAACTCGAATATGAATTATAAGTCTTCATTTGGCACTCTTTTGACTTCTTTAATGGAATTTCCATCAGCATTTTCGCACATTTTATCCACTCGGAAAAAAGGCAAGTTCACAGTTCATAGTGCGGGTGGTGCAATTCCATTTGTGTCAAAGTGAAAATATTCCCTGTGGAAAGCTTACGAAGTTTCCAATGAAACTACTGCTGCTGCCTTGACTTCATCACCATCAAGGAACGATGATTTCAATCTTGTGCGTTCAAGATATGAATTCAGGATTCAACCTGTGACGCTTGAAAACTGAAAACGCATCATCAGGTAGGGCATACATCATAAAATGATTCAGAACTTTTGCTTGAAAATAGGAAAGCAAATCAAAAGGACAGCATCGTCAGTGAACGAGTTTCCTGTACCGTTAAACGAAAAGCGATTTTTAAATCTATATACGAATCTATAGCATTCTATTGGATAGTGACTCTAGAATTCCGCGCAGGAATTATAGTTTTAGCATTTAAATTTAATGAGAGGGATGTATCTAAGGATATAACAATGCTGGAACTGAGTGAATTACAAAAATAGCTACGTCTATGTACAACCAAACACCTACATCACAATCGATATGTCGTGACATCGGTCACATCCTTTCACTCTCCCACGCTAAAAAGTCAATACATACAATCTGAATGAAATCTGTTACCTACAAATAAATGTTCAGTTCATCGGGTTTTTTTATTTGTTGTTTTCTTCCTTTTTCGTCATTCTGAAAGCGCTTCAGTGGCGAGTGTAGTGCATCGACCCGGAATTGCACTCTTGTGACACATTTCAAATGTTCGATGATATTTTTTCTCAGTTTCCCTTCCAATGTTGTTTTTTTTTTCCTTCTCCAAATCCTTTCACCCAAGTCCCAAGTTTATATGCGATAGAACTGTTACTAGTTTTTTGCGCCACTTGGAGCACATGCGATGGATGCTTCAGTTTCATTCGCCACCATTCCGATAAATGCACACTTAATACACAATCTTCAAGTAGAAGAGTGCACACAGCTTGTGCCCTATACTAGTCTCTCACTTTTTTTCGGCAAAGAGCCTCTCCTCAACTATACTCACTCAATGCTATACTGTTTGGCACTTTTGCTGCGATTTTTAAGTGCATTTGCTTGCTGAGGTCGCTGCATCGACGCGTCTTAGGGCGACAAAATGAAAATGTATCTTCACTTCACGTTATTGTGATATATTTGACAGATTCTCATGCAAATAGAATGTCTTTCCATTAAATTTGGTACGTACCTTGCAATACAGATTAATTTCGGGGAAGGAAATTATTTGTTTTCGCATTTTTAGTGAAATGGATTAGCATCTCTTATGCAAGGCTTGTTCTGTAGTAACGTCATAATAAAGGTTGTAGGAAAACCGACAAATTCAGAGCTGAGAACTACGGCCCCATGCTCCATCAGAATTTAGACCCATCAGATTTCTGTGCACTCAATGGAATTTCGTCTACACGCGTCGCTGGCGCCAGCCATAGTTCTCCTGACATAACTATTGTGGGCGCCCGTTTGATAAGTGAAACCCGTTGGGAGACATCCATATCTCTTCAATCCGATCACTTTCCCTTATTATATGTAATAAATATTGATAAGCCATTGCGTGTAGACGAAATTCCATTGAGTGCACAGAAATCTGATGGGTCTAAATTCTGATGGAGCATGGGGCCGTAGTTCTCACCTCTGAATTTGTCGGTTATCCTACATCCTTTATTATGACGTTACTACAGAACAAGCCTTGCATAAGAGATGCTAATCCATTTCACTAAAAATGAGAAAACAAATAATTTCCTTCCCCGAAATTAATCTGTATTGCAGGTATGTACCAAATTGAATGGAAGGACATTCTATTTGCATGAGAATCTGTCAAATATATCGCAACTGACGACGTCAGAACGGCGTACGTTTATCAATCACAAAAAGGCAAATTGGGACTGGTTTCACTACGTTCACTACGACGAAGCTTGCCGCGCTACCTACTTCAACAAACGCCTAAGGGAAGCCTAAGAGAATATAAGGAACGTGATCGTCAAAGCGGGCCAAGTTTCAGCAGCTATCAAGAACCCCAAAAACCCTAAGGCCATTGGACCAGATGGCATTTCAATGGTCATGCTGAAACACCACCTGGACGCAGGAATTTTCGGAGGAGCTTAGGATCCGGACTAGTAAGCTTGATGACAACGTTGTTTCTACTGTAACCAGCCTCTAGATCCGTAGTGTCTATCTAGACACCACGATGAAGTCAAAAAACCACGTCAAAATGCACAGTAGAAACAACGTCCTAAAGGCACTGACCGGGAGCTCTTGGGGCAAGGAAATTATGTTGGTCACCTACAAAGCGATAGGTAGAGTAGCTACGCAGCAACGGTGTGGTCACAAACCGTTTGTCACACAAACTGGAATAAGATCCAGACAAGCTAGAACGCTGCCCCACGTATCGCTACAGGTTGTCACCTTATGTCGTCCCAGGATCATCTTCATCAAGAAACGAGCATGTTACCAGTGCGCGATCACAATCTCCTCCTGTCTTTACAATATCTGGTCGGTTGCTATCAAGAAGATCACCCAAACCATCATCTCATGGACAATACTGCTCCTCCACGACATGCCAGGAGTGGAATCAGAGATCTTGAGATAGAGAGTCCAAGAGATATAAACGGGTATCTCCTGATATATTTGATGACACAGTGTACCATGCGGCCATCGCAGATATTTACACAACCGTTGTGGATCGTTCAATAGGAAGATTGTACGAGTAGAGTCCTCTCAGACTAGGCTCCCGAGAGCCACAAGAGCGACACTAGCCCAACTTAGGTCGGGTTTTTGTTCGCGCCTTAATTCGTACCTATCTCGAATATACCCGGACATTCAGAACATTTGTCGGAACCGCGGACCACCTGTTTCGATGCCCCGCTGCACCCCCTTACCGCACTCCGAGGCGTTCTTGTCGCTTGAGACAATAGGCGAAATGAATCCGTGGAGTTGTTTGTGATCCGAGAATTTTGAATTTTGAATTTTGAATTTTGAATTTTGAATTTTGAATTTTGAATTTTGAATTTTGAATTTTGAATTTTGAATTTTGAATTTTGAATTTTGAATTTTGAATTTTGAATTTTGAATTTTGAATTTTGAATTTTGAATTTTGAATTTTGAATTTTGAATTTTGAATTTTGAATTTTGAATTTTGAATTTTGAATTTTGAATTTTGAATTTTGAATTTTGAATTTTGAATTTTGAATTTTGAATTTTGAATTTTGAATTTTGAATTTTGAATTTTGAATTTTGAATTTTGAATTTTGAATTTTGAATTTTGAATTTTGAATTTTGAATTTTGAATTTTGAATTTTGAATTTTGAATTTTGAATTTTGAATTTTGAATTTTGAATTTTGAATTTTGAATTTTGAATTTTGAATTTTGAATTTTGAATTTTGAATTTTGAATTTTGAATTTTGAATTTTGAATTTTGAATTTTGAATTTTGAATTTTGAATTTTGAATTTTGAATTTTGAATTTTGAATTTTGAATTTTGAATTTTGAATTTTGAATTTTGAATTTTGAATTTTGAATTTTGAATTTTGAATTTTGAATTTTGAATTTTGAATTTTGAATTTTGAATTTTGAATTTTGAATTTTGAATTTTGAATTTTGAATTTTGAATTTTGAATTTTGAATTTTGAATTTTGAATTTTGAATTTTGAATTTTGAATTTTGAATTTTGAATTTTGAATTTTGAATTTTGAATTTTGAATTTTGAATTTTGAATTTTGAATTTTGAATTTTGAATTTTGAATTTTGAATTTTGAATTTTGAATTTTGAATTTTGAATTTTGAATTTTGAATTTTGAATTTTGAATTTTGAATTTTGAATTTTGAATTTTGAATTTTGAATTTTGAATTTTGAATTTTGAATTTTGAATTTTGAATTTTGAATTTTGAATTTTGAATTTTGAATTTTGAATTTTGAATTTTGAATTTTGAATTTTGAATTTTGAATTTTGAATTTTGAATTTTGAATTTTGAATTTTGAATTTTGAATTTTGAATTTTGAATTTTGAATTTTGAATTTTGAATTTTGAATTTTGAATTTTGAATTTTGAATTTTGAATTTTGAATTTTGAATTTTGAATTTTGAATTTTGAATTTTGAATTTTGAATTTTGAATTTTGAATTTTGAATTTTGAATTTTGAATTTTGAATTTTGAATTTTGAATTTTGAATTTTGAATTTTGAATTTTGAATTTTGAATTTTGAATTTTGAATTTTGAATTTTGAATTTTGAATTTTGAATTTTGAATTTTGAATTTTGAATTTTGAATTTTGAATTTTGAATTTTGAATTTTGAATTTTGAATTTTGAATTTTGAATTTTGAATTTTGAATTTTGAATTTTGAATTTTGAATTTTGAATTTTGAATTTTGAATTTTGAATTTTGAATTTTGAATTTTGAATTTTGAATTTTGAATTTTGAATTTTGAATTTTGAATTTTGAATTTTGAATTTTGAATTTTGAATTTTGAATTTTGAATTTTGAATTTTGAATTTTGAATTTTGAATTTTGAATTTTGAATTTTGAATTTTGAATTTTGAATTTTGAATTTTGAATTTTGAATTTTGAATTTTGAATTTTGAATTTTGAATTTTGAATTTTGAATTTTGAATTTTGAATTTTGAATTTTGAATTTTGAATTTTGAATTTTGAATTTTGAATTTTGAATTTTGAATTTTGAATTTTGAATTTTGAATTTTGAATTTTGAATTTTGAATTTTGAATTTTGAATTTTGAATTTTGAATTTTGAATTTTGAATTTTGAATTTTGAATTTTGAATTTTGAATTTTGAATTTTGAATTTTGAATTTTGAATTTTGAATTTTGAATTTTGAATTTTGAATTTTGAATTTTGAATTTTGAATTTTGAATTTTGAATTTTGAATTTTGAATTTTGAATTTTGAATTTTGAATTTTGAATTTTGAATTTTGAATTTTGAATTTTGAATTTTGAATTTTGAATTTTGAATTTTGAATTTTGAATTTTGAATTTTGAATTTTGAATTTTGAATTTTGAATTTTGAATTTTGAATTTTGAATTTTGAATTTTGAATTTTGAATTTTGAATTTTGAATTTTGAATTTTGAATTTTGAATTTTGAATTTTGAATTTTGAATTTTGAATTTTGAATTTTGAATTTTGAATTTTGAATTTTGAATTTTGAATTTTGAATTTTGAATTTTGAATTTTGAATTTTGAATTTTGAATTTTGAATTTTGAATTTTGAATTTTGAATTTTGAATTTTGAATTTTGAATTTTGAATTTTGAATTTTGAATTTTGAATTTTGAATTTTGAATTTTGAATTTTGAATTTTGAATTTTGAATTTTGAATTTTGAATTTTGAATTTTGAATTTTGAATTTTGAATTTTGAATTTTGAATTTTGAATTTTGAATTTTGAATTTTGAATTTTGAATTTTGAATTTTGAATTTTGAATTTTGAATTTTGGGCTGCTTGTCATCTTCATTCACACTAATCTGTATAGCTCGCCCGTAATTATTGAAGCATACGTCAAATCGAAGTTACGTGGCTAAATTGTTCATCAATATTAACAGAACTAAAGGTCCATCCAGACTAACCGCCAAATGGTTGCAAGTGCTACCAACTGGCAGTTGTCATTGGATCCAAGCTGCCCGCCATTTGGGTGGCCGTTAAGTTTTGATATTCAATATGGCAACTCAACCAGCCGCTTGTCAGACTCAAAGTGACGATTTTGCAACTTTTGTTCGTTCTTTTGTGTGAAATTGAATAATTCTTGAATGTCCCTGTAATAATTCAAACGCGGACTCTGCGCGTTTTTGATAATTAAATTTAAAAAAATCTCCAAAATGGAATTCCGGTTGTCATTTTCAGTCTCCATTTTGTCCAGTTAAGGGCTAGCAGTCCTGGATTCCAGGTAAATCCTACTGTAGCAGCGCCTAGCACTGTGAAATGTCGACCAAAGCATTATAATTTTGGCACGGCTGTCGGGAGCCCTGGAGAATTCACACCCTCCACCCGACAGTTGAGGTAGGCCCCCTTGTGGGAGCATCGTGCTGGTTGTGGTTTAATGCCCATATCGCGGGAAGAGTGTTCTAACAACATCAGAGCATTCGGCGTGGAGTTGCGTTTTCAACCGGGAGCCGTAACCCAAGATCAGCAGAGGTTTGGAAAGTGCCTCGCATCCAACAGTATGAATGCTGGTTCCTGTAAACCGGTATAAAACTGTTACCCTTTGTGCTTGCACATTGGGGGCATCAATTGCGCATCGTACAATTCGTGTCCTAAGAAGACCGTGTGTTAAAGGCGTACCGCCAGGTGATGCACGTTAAATCTTGGATAGCATCCCAGGGTGATATCCTCCAGGGACTTGTCTCCATTTTGTAGCTAGTGTAGATGCTAAGTAGCAACCAAATGGCGGCTTGTGATGCCAGTTTTTGGACTCGTTATAACTCACTCCTTAATTGAAAAATAATTGGATTGTATAGAAATCATAATTGGCTCAGTACGCAGTATAATTTTGCGAACCTGATCGAAATGTACAGATACTAAATATGATTTGTAATTGATACACATGTGTCTCCACACCTGGTTCACATTATTATAAATGTATTACAGTGTTGGGTAGGATGCTCTAATATGTCGTCGAAATTCATCCACAAACTCATTAGTTTGATTTTGCTTTTTGTAGTTATTGTTGATGCTAAAGTATAATTTAATTTAGTTTTTTAGAAAATTTCTCTAAAATATATATATTTGTATATTATGTTTCCCTTTTAAGAAAAAATGCAAAATACGCATCGATCGAGTGGAATATCGCAGCAACAGTCAATTTCTGGATTTCAATCTGACGATATCAAACGGAGAAACCATCACCATGTACTCGAGACTTCTTCAAACCATTGATTCATTTGATCTAAGATTGGAAGCATCCCTTTTGAATGTTTTCAAATATCGCAAATTGCCCGTTGTTAATCAAACTCTCGAATATTGCGACTCGGCTAGTTCAGGACATTTCATTGCCAATTTACTGTACGAATTGTTCAATCGCTATGCCAACATACCACGTAAATGTCCTATCAAGTCGGGATTGTATAAAGTGGAGAACCTGAACGTAAATGATTTGACCCTTCCGTGCTCTAAATTGTCAAAATTTGAATCCGTATTGAGTATGTTGACGAAAGCACCGTATACAGTTTTGGTGGAATTGGGGAGATTTTTTTGTGTCGGAGCGATCGTGTCAGTTCGGTAAAATCGGGATTTTTGTCAGGGGCTTATCAGTGACATAAAATATGCATTTTATACCCGGAAATAAAGCGGATCCAATTATGATTGCACCAAAAATGTATAAAGAAATAAATGGATATAAATTACGTATAACCTTTTCAGTTTTGATTTAGTTTAAAATATTCTACTAGCCAATTTATGTAAACATGTTTTTAGACTGTTTTTAGAGCTAAATTTGGATGCCAAATTGCTCTATGGCCTCATCGCATTACACAGTAAAAAGTTATACTTTTTTGCGCGTCACATTTGGAGGGGAGGGGGTGGCAAAGGGGTGAAATTATGATTTTTCGAAAATATCTTGTTAACTGTAATATTTACAGCAAAATGTTGTAAGAACAATTTAAACTACACAAAATTCCCTTTGGATGTTTGGGTTTCATGATTTTTTCAACTAAAATCACTATACTATAATCAATTTTTTTTATATTTTTAACTGTTTCCAGGATCCAGGGTATAAATAATGAATTTAATTTTGTGTGTAAACATTTAAGTAGAGGTTGGAAGTTATGATTATGATGATAATGTTATGATATTTTCTACTGATATTAAAAAAGCTAAACTCTCCATCTCCAAACCAGTAGATATTTTAAATTAGATAAAAAACAGAATCACTAATGATACCCTATTAATTCATTTTGATAAAACTTAACGATAATTTGCATTACCATAAAATTATCCACGTGGAAAACATCCTTTTAGCATAACAATTAAACTTCATTATCATTCAAAGCATCTTAAAAACGCAAAAAATAATCAAAAACATTTTCCTTTGATTAAACACGCTGTAAACCTAATTCCATTCCAATATTACGCAAAGCTGACTAAGAAAAATCCGCTACAACCCTATCACAGAATACTCATAAATAATTTCTAAGATCCCAGTTTAGAAAAATTATCCTTCATCCCGCACCCGCTCGAAAGTCCTTTTTCCCAAGCACTGCTGCTGATTCAGCCTTTTAACTCTCAACAACTGCTGAACCAACAAACAGGCGAACAAAAAGAAAATCTGTTTTGTGAAAATCAGGTCACAGACCACCTGCTAACCGAAGAACACCAGCTGGCATAATAATTCTTTTGCTGGCCCTTCGTCGTATACTCGTACGGTTCGTGTGAAAACTTTTGTGATGTGAAAAACATTAATTTACTATGCATAGGATATGTGCCTATGGTTGGGGAAAGGCAAAGGACTTTCTTCTAACCAAGCGTTTTGGTGAGTTTGTGCAGATTTAGGAGAAAAGCGGTTCTCCTTATCCTTACTCCTTCAAGGCTGTGGATTGTATGTGTTGTGGGCATGCGTTGGAACGGAAAGTCATAAAGCACGTGGCAAAGATTTACGCGGGCAGAAAATAGAAAACAAAAGTAATAGTTATGAAAGCGAGTGAGTTGGTTTTATAGGTTTTGAGTGAGCGTATAGTGTAAGGCTGCTGGGCGAGTTTAGGGCATGATGTAATGAGCTTATCTTCGTATATCCTGTTGATGGTTTTGTTGGGTTTCGCTTGTTATCGGTTCTGTAGGTATGTGGAAAAATTCTTTTCATTTGCTAATGAATGGTATTTACTAGTAAAAGTCATTGCTGTTATTGATGTTTTAAAAGGGAGGTTTATTTTTTACTTCTGCTCTATTTCTTGGGAAGAATACAAATCGAGGGGCAATTTCAACGTGTTAGCTAATTTCAACTTCAACCGTTCGAAATGTAGAAAACTTTAGCAGATATTCGCTGAATTCGGTGAATTTTTTTTTAACTAAATATGTATGTACATCTGAACATTATATCATTGCTTAAATCCTTCTTTTGATTACAATGAAAGAATTTGGTTAATGAAATAAGAAAATCTAGTATGTAACTACAAACATACTGCATGTACCTTCATTCTTCTTCTTTATGGCACGATAGCCCGATGTCGGGCCTTGGCCGCCAGCATTGAAAACCTCCAATTGTCGCGGTCACGCGACCTTGTCCTCCAGTTCCGAATGCCTAGCATCTGGTGGGCGTCCTCACATACAGAATGCTCACATCGGGCTCTCGGTCGTCCACGCAATCTGGCTCCGTCCACTCGTTGCGCGTTCATCACCTTTTTGGGCATGCGATCGTCGTTCATCCTTTGTGCATGTCCCGCTTATTGCAATCGCTGCAATTTCACGATATTCGACACCTGTAGCTCATCATACAGCTGATACAACTCAAGGTTGTACCGGATGCGCCATTCACCTCGTTCACGAACGGCCCCGTAGATTCTTTGGAGAACCTTTCGCTCGAATGTGTCCAACAGGTGTTCAGAGTTTTGGTTTGGGTCCGTGCCTCGCAGCCATAGCATAGCACAGGTCGGATGATGGTTTTATCCACGTGGAGCTTCGTGTTCCTGTGCACCAGCTTCGAATTCATAATTTAGAGGACCGCAAAGTAACATTTATTAGCTAGTTGTATCCGTCGCTTTATCTCATCTGTTTCGTTGGCGTCCTTTGACAAATTGCAACCCAGGTAAGTGAAGATGTCTACATACCCTATATTGAGGTTCCCCACTGTGATGCTTGAATTTACTGGCGTTCTAGTTTTTAATTGCATCATGACCTTGGTTTTAGACTCGTTGATATGTAGCCCAACTTCTTTGGCGGCGTTATTGAGATTATGCAGAAGGCTTTCTGCATCACCCAATCTTCGAGACATGATGTTGATGTCGTCGGCGTAGGCTACTAGTTGAGTCGATTTAATGAGTAGCGTTCCGCTGCTGTCCAGATTCATGGCTCGAATCACATACTCCAGAGCCAGGTTGAAGAGCGTCGGTGCCAGCCCGTCGCCTTGCTTGAGTCCAGTACGAGTTTCAAATAGGTCAGTGAGTCTGTTCTGAACTCTGACCTGCGAGACGGTATTAGTCATCGTCATCCTTATGAGTCGCACTATGCAAAATGCAGCAGAATGTTGTACAGTACGCTTCAATCGATACTGTCATATGCCTGCTTGAAGTCAACAAATATTTGGTATACGTCGATGTTGTATTTCTAGCACTTCTGGAGTAAAAGCTTCACTGTAAAAAGCTGATCTGTCGTCGAACGACCAGGTCTAAAGCCGCCTTGGTACTCGCCAATGATTTCTTCTGCGTACGGATTAATTCTATTTTCCAGAATCTTAGATAAAATCTTATAAGTCGTACAAACTAATGAGATGCCTCTGTAGTTCTCACATTTCAACTTATCCCCTTTTTTGTGGATTGGGCATATTATACTTTTACGCTAATCTTCCGGGATTATTTCGTCGTTCCATACTTTAACGATAAGTGTGTGTATAGCCTTAACAAAGCTCTCCCCACCATGCTTCAGCAGTTCAGCTGAAATCTCGTCAGCGCCCGGGGCTTTATTATGTTTTAGTGCTTGCATGGCGAGATCAACTTCTTCTACTGTTGGGGGTTGAACGGGAGGGCCTGGTTCAGCCATCAGCTCCGGAGCTTCTTGTGTGGGGTTGTTCGGTTGAACATTGAGGAGCTCTTCAAAATGTGAGGCCCAGCGTTTATCAACGCTATCGGTGTCGCTAATGATATTGCCATCCTTATCCTTACAGAGGCTGGTCCTGGGTTGGTATCCACTTTTAATTGAATTAATCAGCTTGTACGCTTGTCTACTGTTCCTACTAGCTAGTCTTTGGTTTATTTGCATCAACTGCTCGTCAAGATGCTTACGTTTCTTACGCCTAATTAACCTATTCGAAAATCGTCGAAGCTCGTCATAATTTGTTTTTTTTTTTGGCTCTAGTTGCGCGTTCAGTCCATTGGCGATATGCCTCGTTTTTAGCATCTACCGCATTTTGACATTCTTCATCAAACCAATCATTTCGGGCTCGCCGGGCTTTGTATCCCACAACCTCCTCTGCGACACCTTTGATGGTGTCTTTGAGTGTATCCCAGATCTCAAGGGCGCCTTTGTTGCTGATGTTATTTAGCAAGGGCGTCAGCTTCTCCTCAAGGGCAGTCGTATAAGTGACCACCGTGGCATCATCCAACAATTTGTCAACCGCAAAAATTTTTGCCGGGCTGAACCTCGAATGATGCACCGAAGAAATTCTGCACCTATAAGTCGCCTTCACCATATAGTGGTCAGAGTCAATATTTGCTCCAAGATAGGACCGAACATCCATTATGCTCGATGCCCATCTATTGCAGACAAGGATGTGGTCAATTTGGTTGACGGTATGTTGATCTGGAGATCTCCAGGTCTGCCTGTGAATGCGACGATGCGGAAAACAGGTAGAGCTAATGACCATATTTCTGCTGGTCGCGAAGTCTATTAGTCGTTGGCCATTGTCGTTACAGTCTTCATAGAGGCTGTACCCTCCAGTAATCCCCCTATGCCAACTTTCGTTTCCGACTTTGGAGTTAAAATCCCCTAGCAGCAATTTGACATCGTTTGATTGAAGTGAATCGAAGAGATTTTCTAGGCGGTGATAGAACTCGTCTTTAACCGCGTCTTCACTGACTTCGGTGGGGGCATGCGCGTTTATCGGCCAGAGATTAAAGAACCGGGTTTTAATGCGAATCGCACACAGCCGCTCGTTTATGGGTTTGAAGTCGATAATATGCGGCTCAATCTCGCTACTAAGCCATATTGTTTCCTGGAGTGCAACAATGCTCAGCTTATATTTTTCGACCTGATCCAAGAGGGCCCTTAAGGCCCCTGGCCTATTCAGGGAGCGTACATTCCAGGTTCCGAAAGAGTAATCAGTTGTTCGTTTGCGATGTCGTCGTTGGGTTGTATCCGTCCAATCCGAGGCTTTCATTCCAGGTTTCTTGACGTAGAATCTTTTCCAAGGATGGGTTGTAGGCCCATCGCTTAACCATGATAGTATTCGTAAAACGAAGGAGGTCTTGCTCGGAGGTGCTGCTTCCGTGATTGACTATTTGTTTTTTGTCACCCTATTACATTTAGTAACCTGAGACGCTGAAGTTGTTAATACAGCACTCAGGCACAGCGGTTACTCGGATAATGCGGGAAAGTAACGCCCCGTAGAGAAACAGGAATTGGCCGGAGCCGCTCACCCTATGAAGCTCCTCCTGCATAGCTAAGTGTCTGCAGTTATGCCACAACTGAAAAGGATATAGGAATCGGCCGGAGCCTTTCAACCTTTATCCTCCCCCTTACTTGTACCTTCATTGCGTATTTAAATTCCAATCAGATCACAATTTATGTTAATGGTTTTTATAATTTTTTTTAATGAAAAATACTTACAATGGAAATAGTATGTATGCACAATAATTCCCATAATTCCATGGTTACCGAAAACATTAAACTGGCCACGTTATTTTTTTATTACTCATTATCACTAGACACGATAACAGGACGAGCTCGGGCTCCACAAACCAAAAAAAAAAATAATCTTCCGCCGTACACAACGAATCATATCGTGTGCTTTCACATTATTACAATATTAACGATGTTTCCCCCTTTTCTCTCTTTTTCTTCAACACAAGAAACCCATAAAATAAAATTCACATTCATCGGAAGTTTGGATATGGATGGATAGTAGGTACACATCCCAATCCCACGCAACAAGGACAACGACACGTCCACCTCCACGATTCGCGAGCGCGACTTAACACATGGTACGAGTTACGCGATATGGAATAAAAACGTATAAAATCCGTTAGTGAGTTTCCTGTTTGCTTCTCCATTAAAATTTATAAAGCTTCGTCGAATGCATTCATAAACACATAAAATTCGGAGCCATAAAACCTTTGATTATATGCGTCGCGTCGTTGTCGTCGGTTTGTGTTGAACGTTTGTCGCGTTTTTGTAGTACACGAAAGTGGAGTTTTGCGTTCGACACATGGTTTTGTGTACTTACGACGAGCATGATTGCAATATGTCGTCTAGGCCAAAAAACATATCCTTGAAAACGGAACTTCTGGAAAAGGGTGAGTTTTGGGTTGTTTTAATAATACCCGTTTAAAATTTATTGGCATTTATTTTTTATGATCCTAAGATCGATATAGGGTAATGCGAGCGGATACTCGTAAATCGCTGATTTCGGTGTGATTCTCATTACATATAAGGAATGCGCTTGGTAAGCAAGGCCTGGAACTTTGGTGTTTGAAACCACCTTCAAACACCAAAGTTCCAGGCCTTGCTGAGTGAGTATGTTAGTTTCCACAGATTTAGCGTCCAGCACCTGGGCTGGGGCCAATTTTTCTTTAGTCTTCTCTCTTATTTGTTAATAGTTTGACGAGGACTAATAAATTTTTAATATGTTCATTGGTGTCTAGAATTAACTGTTATTCAGCTTTGACTAGTAGTGTAAAAATAGATAGATAATACTTTATTTAAATTCATTAGTAGTGGTTACATACTTAATTTAAGAGATACCGACTTACTATACGTCTTTTCAACTATGGGTTACGCTTAGCCTAGGCAGTTTAATTTTTTTAAATTCATCATTCAGGAAAACTTTCAAAAAACCTTCTTCACAGATGACTTAAAACTATCTTAAACTAACCTAACTAAACCTAATCTTGGGAGTAGCAATTGCGTCAAAAGAGGGGTAAAAAGAGGGTGATTTGCTATTTTCACTTGGAAGTTTAACCCATTAACGACGAGACCCTAAAATCTTACCGATTGAGCTGAAATTTTCCACGTCGGCTTAAAATGGCTAGAAACACATTTTGTAGAAAAAAAATTTTTCCCCGGATGCCGGGTTCAGGCTCCCGGCACTGTTACATATATGTAACATCCGGCACTCGAAGTACTCGAGGGTGTTACATATATGTAACATCAGGCATGATACGGGGCAAGTGTATTCAAAGTATATTTTTGATTTTTTTTTTTTCAAAAAGAAAACATTTTAGTAATTTTTTTTAACAAAGCGAAAAATATATGAAGGCCGGTGTTTTGCATGAAGTTTGAAATGTATAGATAAGGCAACAATAACGTAGAAATAATATGAAATGTGTGCGAAAATTGTGCAGCCTTACAAAAATATTATGTCAAATATTGTATTATTTTATTTTATTATATATGTGTTTTTGCATGTGGAGTTGTTGTCGTTTTATTGAGAAGTTTCTTGAACACCCACAGAACTAATAGATTTGACAGTTTGTGAATAGGAATAAAGTTTATAGAACTACAGTAGTTAACAATACAGATTTTGAGGATTATGGAAGATTTTCCAGTAAATTATAAAATTATTGTTTCAATTTTTTTGTCAATTTGTCCATCCGCCCAATTTGTCTAAAAAAGACTAAATAAAGAGCCTATAATTCCTCCTTGTCTATAATTTGGTCTACATTAGAAACCATTTCTTCTTTCGTAGCTCAAAATATATCCTTTTAAATATTAGATTAGCAGAATTAAATAGAATAACTAATCCTTGGCCTCATGAAAATAAAGCCTTGACTCCTTGCTTCGGATACCCTTAAGTCCGGCTATCATTTTAATCCACATAGGACAACTATTCCATATTCCGGATTTCTAGAGCAATTCTAATTCCGACTCTCAATATTTTTGGTATGTTATGCCAAATATGGCCGCTCAATTTGCCAGTCAAGAAGACACAAATGTCTATAAAATCATGTGACATGACTAATTTTAAGGAAAAACCTAAATAATAGCATTTTTTCTTTTAAATTTTAACATTTATGAGGACTATTTATGCTATTTTCCTAGATAAAAATGTCTTGTTAAAATCCGGAATTTTCGTTAATCCGGATTTTTTGAGAATCCGGACTTCTTTTTTTTTTATAATTTATCCGGTCTATCGCGTCAAAAGTGTAAAAAATCCATAAAATAAAAAAAAACACTAAAAAAGTACATACTCATACACCTCGTATACGAAGAGTGCACTTTCCCCATATCAGGACGGATGTTACATATATGTAACAGTGTTATAAAAGTACTTATAAAACGTAAACTACGGACAATATTTATTTCATTTATTTTTTGTATTGTTTCAAAAAGACCATGTAATGACATACGATTAATTTTTTCCCAATTTTTTTCATACAATTAAATATAAAAATAAAATTCCTCTACTACTTTTGCCATCGTGACGATTTTCATCAACATCGAAAAAACCATCAGAAAGAAACCTCTATAACTTCCACAATAGAGAATCAAATTCAGCTAAATTGATTTCTACGCATTGCTAATAGTGTCCAGTAAGGATAAAACACTTTTTAGTACCGAACTAATATCCTAATCCTTTAGCAGCCGTTTGAAACGAAGGATGTCTTACTGTTACATATATGTAACATCAGGCATTAATGGGTTAAAGAAGCTTATTATTTCGTTGATAAAATTTATTCCAGCTATCCGATGTAAGATCATGGTAGAGAAATACCAACGCTTGTTGAGGATGATTTTAAGACATTTGTTTTGTAAAATCTGTAATCAGGCTTTGTGGTATTTGGCGCATTTACCCCAAACAGTGGCACCATATGAAATTATTGTCTGTATAGCCATTTTGAATAGGAGTAGCTTATTATGATAATTCATCTTAGACTTCCTATTAAACAACGAATACAGCGAACGCAAGCAGTTTGTGACTTTTGAGCATACAGTATCAACATGATCTTTGTAAGTGAGCAACTTGTCAAGTTTGACACCTAGGTACACAAGAGATTTGCCCCAGGGGACATGTTGCCCTTTGAAGTGAAGACATCTGTCAGGAAGATTACTTGTTTTCCGTTTTCTTGTGACGAAGATGCACTGTGTTTTTTTTCAGGATTTATTTTAATCTTCCATCTAAAGTAGTACTGATAGAGTAGTTCCAGCTTTTTTTGTAACGCAATTAGTATTACAGTCGGGTCGCTCGATTTTGTGTATATGCACAGATTATCTGCATAAAGTGCAAGCTGGCAGCGGTTATCAAGGGGATGTGAATATATTAAACAGTGTAGGGCTTAAGCACAAAGTAAGTAATTGGAAATTAGCAGGTGTACCTCAAGGTTAATGCTGAAGCCATAAAGTAAGTAATTGGAATAGAGATGAAACTCCATATAACATTAAAATCTACTGAAAAACATTTTACCTTTGAGTGTGTGCTGTAAGTACGTGTAGGTACACCTGCTAAAATATGCTTGGTGATAGTATAACTTTTATTCACTCTGACACTAAAAGTCCTGTTCGATAAAAATGATTGTTTGTACTATCTTAGTTATCTACACTGGAAAGTTTTACTTAATTAGTTTGAACAACAGACCTTTTACTTTATGTAGTTGACATAGTTGACAAACCTTTTCTAAAGCCGAGTTGGAACGTAGGGATAATTGAGTTTGTATTTAGAAAAGACTCGATATGACTTAAGATAATTTTTTCAAAGACTTTGTTAAAGTTGGGCAGTAAGCTAATAGGCCTATAGCTTTTGGCACAATCAGGAGGCTTCCCGGGTTTTAAAATGGGAACAGTTACAGCGTTTTTCCACTGTGTTGGAAAATATGCCAACTTAAGACCAGAATCTAAAATGAAATTCAGATAAATCACTACTTTCTTTGGTAACTCCTTTAAAACAACATTTGGAATTTTGTGTGTGCCGGGAGATTTACGGTTTTTTAATTTTTTGATAATTTTGAATAATTCTTTCGGCTTAGACATACCTACTAATTGCTGGCAGATTTGGACGAATAGGGTGAATTCAAATTGTAAGACGAAACCGGACGGGTAAACTTGCAAGACAAGAACCATCGTTCTTACAATCTGAAATGCATAATGCTTGTCTACTGGCCACTATAAAAGCTCTCGCCGTCCGTTTGTTTGTGCTAATAAACGGACGGCGAGAGCTTTTGTAGTGGCCAGCAGACAAGCATTATGCAATTCAGATTGTAAGAACGATGGTTCTTGTCTTGCAAGTTTACCCGTCCGGTTTCATCTTACAATTTGAATTCAGCCATAGGGAGTTTGCCGACTTCGGTTTGAACCATATCTTTATGAATGAAGCTTCCCATATCTCAAGTTAATAAGAGAGATAGATAGAAGTGTTCGGCGAGAAGGTGAGCTTTTTCAACGTCACGGTAAGCTCTTTTTCCATCACTATTCTTCAATGGACCTGAATAGCGACTTGGTTTAGTTTTTAAGGCCCTTGTTAGTGGACAAAATGTTGGTCACTTAACACTAGAACGGCCACAGCCGTCAATTTGACGGTTTTGGGACTTTGATAGCGCATATTTTCGAATCTATCTACTCTTGAGTTGTGATATTCATTGACTTTTCCTAAAATGAGCATCTTAGTGTAGGTATATGTGAATTAAAATTTCGAAATAATATTATTATATTGGAGATATGACCTGTTCTACCTATAAGGGCCAAGCCGTCATTTTGACGGCAAAGTAATTGAACTACGTGAAGAATACGCGAAATTTCCGAAGAATACCTACGGAAGAGGGGAGGATCGTACACCAGACAAACAATAGACATTTTCGCAACTCTAGCTGAAAAGAATCACAGAAAAAACAATGCTGAGTACAGACTAATTGCAGGAAGAAACGTACGTGTGATTTGCACATATTGTAAAAGACCTGTTTGCGGAAAATGTAATCTGTATGTTAGAAAAAATATAATTTGTAATCAATGTAAATCGGAATAACTTAAAAATATATTGAGAATCAATTTCAAGTCAGATTTAATATTTTATTTTGCATTTTTACACTTTCGCAAGCCGACAAACGGCTAGCCGTCAAATTGACGGCACCGGCCTTTGTAGGTATGATACAACTGCCGGCCTTTCTAGTGTTAATAAGCCATAGAAAGTTATGTATATGTATATATGATCAGCATGACGAGATGAGTCGATTGGGCGATGTCTTCTGTTGCGACGCGTTTTACTCGGCCAATATAAAAGCTATGAAGCTGAAATTTTGCACACTTACTTCCTTTTGTTGCAGGCAGTCTGGATGATTGAATGGCTAAAATCGGACAAGGAAGTCATGGGGCTGCCATACAAACCCAACCCCCCAAATTAGGTTCTTATAAGAAGAAATTTTTTATTTGGGCACCGATATAAACGTAACCTCATGAAAATATGTTTCTATGTTTCTATTGATGCCACGAAACATACGCAAAAATAGATGGAAAGGGGCCATGGGGTAATGGGGCTGCCATACAAACCCTAACCCCCCCCCCCCATTTTGGTTCTTCTAAGAAACATTTTATTCTAAACAAATTTCACAAAACCTTGTACATATCTCGGGCATTATGCCGAGTTGTCTAACCTAAACCGATGCAAATATTGTCGGTACCCTCCGTGGCCCGTTAAGAATTGGGTCATGTAAAAATTCATATCCTCGTGTTTTCGGCAAAAAGTTTCTGCTGTTTCTGCTTAGTTTCATTAGACTAAGGCCGCGCGCAGACTAAAGGCGTATTGGAGCGTAGCGTAGCGTAAAACCTTTCGCCCAATACAACGCCGGCGCGGCCTAAGAGTTCGTTTTGGGTGATTATTAGGCAACGAAAAGTTTTGACTTTGCCCAAGCCCTGGAAGAGTTTCCCAGTGTAATATGGATTTGGCTTTTCCCCTCACTTATTACATTGCTGCATGTACAGAGTGGTATCCCATAGTAGGGTTCTGGGCCAAAGAAGGGGATGGCGGATGCTTGCAAGTTCGTCGGCCTGCTCATTAATATTCAAGCGGGCGCGCGGGCGGTAATTTACCACCCTGATCATATAAACACGCATAGCTTTTCCCCCGTTGGCCGGATCGAGGTATGAGAAGTATGTATTCTTAAGTCATACTGTTATAGATACGATACAATAAAATTTTGGGTAAATTTTGCCTTCCATACCTTTCCAGCGGTCATATCAAACGTTCGGGGATTGTATATTTTGGTATACAGGGTGTCCCGTTCATGGTGGAGAATCTTTTAATGGTAGATAGTGTGGCTCATTTGGGGAAAATTAATGTTCTGCGAGACACCTCTATCTTGAACCATTACAATGTAAAAGCACTTTTTGTAAATTGTGTCAAAATACCTGACTTGCCGAACTAAATCAAAATTTTCCAAACCACCAAACATGTCATCCGAGATATGACTTCACTTTCCGAAACTACATAAAATTTCCTATAAAACGACACCTCGTCCGTTACGAAGTTGCTCGTATCTTCCGAGATACACCAGTTCAAACTTTGAAGAAATTTTATAATCGGTTTTTCATGCAAAATTCAAATGATAAAATCGTAACGGTACTTTGAACTGACAAATCTGCAAAGTTGAAAAAAGTTGCCTCATTATGTTAGCTCTCGAACGACATATAAAAATTAAGGGCTCACGATTTGAAAATTTGCGAATTTAACGTTTCAAAGGTAAAAAAATGTGGTTTTCATATAAAAGACGTTTAGGCTATTTTCAAATGAATTTTATTCATATGTATTTTTGTTTTATGCTTACCAAATAGGAGAAAGAAGCGAAACCGAAATCTATTTTATTTTTAAAATAATTTCGAAGTAAAAATTAGAGATATTGTTCGAAATGTCCTCCTTCGTGTTGGATACAATGTGAACATCTTCTGGCAACTGATGCTACAGCGCGGAGAACTTCTTCCCTATTTCTTCTCAAATCGTTGCACTCTGTTCTAATTTTTTTAATCAGTTGTTCCCGCGACGTAATGGGTTCGTTATAAACCCGATTTTTCAAATTTCCCCAAACATAAAAATCAAGAGGAGTTAAATCAGGACTTCTTGCAGGCCATGGAATAGGCCCATATCGTCCAATCCATTTCTGCTGGTATTTATCATTTAAAAACTCTTTGACAACTCTTCCATTATGGGCAGGACATCCGTCCATCTGCCACCGAATTTCTGACCGTTCCCCAACTGGAACAGCATCAAGTAAACTTGGTCCGACTTCAGTTTCCAGCACGCTATGGAACGCCACTGAATTGAGCCGTTCAGGAAGAATTATGAGCTCGGAAAGGCGATCTCCGAGAACACCTATCCACACATTCACCCTAATTTCATGTTGATAACAAGAAGTTTTAATTGCGTTGGGGTTCTGATGGGCCCAAACGTGGGTGTTTCGCGAATTAAACACGCCACTACGTGTGAACGTTTCTTCATCTGTCCATAGCACTTTTCTCGGAAAATTTCGATCTGTTGAAGTTTGATCCAAAAGCCATCTACAAAAGGTTGTCCTCCTTTCGAAGTCTGCAGGTAATAAATCCAGGACCCGTGATAAATGATACGGATACCGACCGTCGGCGTGGAGTACCCGGTGAATCGCCATACGCGGGACATTCAGGCGAAGCGACGCCCATCGCGTGCTCGTACCGGGGTGCGTTGCGTATCAAAGTCTCTAAGGATTTCGTCTGGATTCCTTGTAGACCGTTCAGTTTGATCCCTGGCCTGGTGGTTTGCCATTTTTCCGGTCGCCTTTAAGATTCGGTATGTCCTTGCAATCGTCCTCCGGAAGTTGTCTACGGGGGAACCGTCTACTGTACTCACGAACTGCCTCACATGCGTTCCCGTTAGATACGCCATATACGAACACCATATCGATGTATTCATCATCAGTATATCCCATATTTATTATTCGGGAACAACACTATACTTTTAAAAGTTCGAAGTTATAATATTATAACACTAATAACAATTTAAATAATATTACCTGGTAAAATATTAGTACAAACACTAATTAATTTATGTAGTAATAGTAGCTCACAAACTGACTGACGAGGGAAAGAACTTGCGAATAAGTGCAATTATTATTTAGAATTAATATAAATCAGATTTACGGTTAAAATAACTGTTACATTTTTGGCCCGAAACATTTTCAATGTAAAGTTTTTTCGCCCAACGAAATGAACTGTGTTGATCGTACAAATTTATCTTCATCATATCAGATGATTTGCATTACACGAAAACCACATTTTTTTACCTTTGAAACGTTAAATTCGCAAATTTTCAAATCGTGAGCCCTTAATTTTTATATGTCGTTCGAGAGCTAACATAATGAGGCAACTTTTTTCAGCTTTGCAGATTTGTCAGTTCAAAGTACCGTTACGATTTTATCATTTGAATTTTGCATGAAAAACCGATTTTAAAATTTCTTCAAAGTTTGAACTGGTGTATTTCGGAATATACGAGCAACTTCGTAACGGACGAAGTGTCGTTTTATAGGAAATTTTATGTAGTTTCGGAAAGTGAAGTCATATCTCGGATGACATGTTTGGTGGTTTGGCAAATTTTGATTTAGTTCGGCAAGTCAGGTATTTTGACACAATTTACAAAAAGTGCTTTTACATTGTAACGGTTCAAAATAGAGGTGTCTCGCAGAACATTAATTTTCCCCAAATGAGCCACACTATCTACCATTAAAAGATTCTCCACCATGAACGGGACACCCTGATGTATAGTTGTGCTCAAAATGTGTGTGCTCTGTGTAATATCACTGAAGTGACATGCTTAGGGACGTTCCGATACCACAAAAGTATCGATACCAATGAAATGAGTACTACTCATAACCAAAGTATCGATACTACTCATATGAGTACCCCAAAAGTATCGATACCAAAAAAGTACTCATTTGAGTACTCGGCATTTTTCTCCAAGTTCGGTAATTTGGTATGTCTATTAAAAGATTGCATATTTTAGAGTGTAAGACGTTTATTTATGCTAATAAAAACTACCACCCACATCACAAGATCCACAACGATGCAAGTAAGCAACCCAAACAACGTGTGTATATGCATCCGCAGCCGCAACCCACCTGGAGATATACAGTGTGCATTTCAACCTCGCCGCTGCGGAAAACAACAAAACCTTTCATTCATGAGTCACACCACGCACCTTCTCCATCGTGTACCGTAGGGGTATTCAGCATTAGTACGACTTGTAATACTTCCGTCGTGCGCTACGAATTTTTGCGAAGACAGTGTTCGTATAGGCGTATTCAGCACCTGTGAGTTCCCATCGGGAAAGAAACGCTTCTACTAGAAGTAGTTTGTCAGCGGTTTCTTTACATTTTCAATTTTACTTCTTTTAGAAAGCGTTACCACTACAGGCAGCAAAATTCGAAAAAGTACTCAGTAGTTACTTGAATCAAAATCGTTTCGATACTGAGTAGTATCGAAAGAAAAGTATTCGATACGAAAGTAGTTGGTATCGAAACAAAAGTATCGGTACTTTACTTGTATTTACTAGTATCGGAACGTCCCTAGACATGCTCCGCTAAAACTGCTGAACTTGTTTTATTGTTCACCAGATAATACTTTTTATGATGATAACTTATTTTGGACATGCTCTTCTTTCAATTTATCATAATTACGAGAATGGAAGTTGTACTTCTTCCTTGCCTTGCGGTGTAGGCACATCGCCCGTTTTGGCGATAATTTTTCAGCATATTTCTACAGGCAGCTCTATCTTGGATCGCGACATCGCCGAGACCAATGCGTTGTTGTTGCTTGTTGGAAGTTGTACGGTTGAGCGGAAAAGATGAGGGCGATAAATTACCGCCGCGCGCCCGGTAATGTCACAAAAAAATGCGCGCCCGCTTGAAGGTTAAAGAGTAAGACCGCCAAGGGAGCCTACCCGCTGGTGGATTTCCTGACAAAGCCACACGAGCTTCGATGTGACAGTACAGCTCTTCAGCGCTTTCATTGCCGTTTGGCTTTCTTGCCATGGAGGCTACTGATAGTTGATCGGTCAATTGCAAGGCCTTCTGTTCCGCTGATCTGTTAACTGTACCTACATCAGACAGAGTTTCTATGAACGACGCCTCGCCAAAGCGTCTCGTAGACCATCCCACAATCGGAGCTGTCATTATACACACACGCGATCTATCCGCTATCGAGAATAAAATTCCCTGATGGTCGCTGTGCGTATAATGCTCGCTTATACTTGCCACTCCATAGCTGTAAGCAAAGAACTGCTCACAAATGTAAGGTCGATGATGGACCTCGTATTTCAGCTTCTAAAGGTGTTTATTAGATTAGAACGATGTCGAGCCGAGAGAAAGCATCTAGAAGCGCCCATCCACGTTTATTTGTTTCGCGGCTGCCCATTTCAATGCCCACACATTAAAGTCTCTCGCAATTATCACGCGAGTGTGGGTACTCGCGTCGTGCACAAGTGCGTCCAGTAAACCCTCAAAATCTGTGTCATTCCACCGTGGTGGAGCGTAGCAGCTAGGTCATAGGGAAGATCAACGGCGTACATTAATCTTCCCCTCCGTTATTTAACCCTCCCGATGTACATTGTTGGAACGCGTAACGTTTGCCTACTTCCATCACTTTGTTGGGTTCTTGGGTTCCCTAAAAACGAAATTGTGAGCATTGGGCATGAGGATGGGGTTTTGGGCATGGTTAAGAAGTTGATATCCTTCAGTTTCTTTGGGGCTATATAATGCAAGGCCACCATATGACAAAATTAACATACTCAGTTGAGGCAAGCTTTTAGGTGAGTGGTTTCTTTTACACCCCATGACCCATGGTACTGGTACTGTTGTATTCTGAACCCATTTTTCTATTTATATTGGAGTGACATTTATCTATCATAGTCCTTACGATAAATTCCATTTAAATTTAAATTATGGAATCAAGTTTTACTATATACTTACCCAATTTTCTTTATTCGTTCATATTATTCACGCATTTCCATTTTTAAAATAGGAATGTACCTACATTATCTCTATTATAAGAAATTTTTACATTTTCTACCCCATAAAATATATTAGCTACGAATCGTATTCGTTACGATTCTCATTAATTCGCAATTCATTGCTACTTTCCCTGCAGGAAAAAAAATATTTCCTTTCAAATCTCATTACCATAATTCACCGACACAAATTAACCACTCAAATAAACATTATAATTATGTTATGCATTTAATAAGTATCGTCGTAACAAACATGGTCGAAAGTCGGTCGTCTTTACGTAACAGTTGAGTTTCAGCTTGGCATACCACTAGCTTGCAAGTCGCGAGTTACTTTCCCATAACGAAAACTGTAGTGTCCTTGAGAAGAGAAGGCCTTCGTAAAAATTTGCTTGGGTTAGTGCGTTGTTATCGACATAAGCCTCCCAATGATTCCGACCAGGTGCAAATCTGTAGTCCTAAGTGGGTACAAAGTATCTTTTATAGATGGAATTTAAGTGGCCATACCATCATTATTTGCGCTCCTCGGCATCATTTGCAGGAGTAAATTTCGAGGGAATTTTCATGGCTTTCATGGAAGCTGTTCAGCGTGAAACGCTGTAATGGGAAATTTAGGTTCGTTTCGGATTTCTGAGAATCCGTTTCAAATTGAATATGCATGACATACGTTTGAAGTTGTCAATTCGGGCGTAGTTTTATGATGGTTTGAGCAAGGACTTTTCATATGTCCTTGATAAGTGCTGAGAAAAACCAACCTATGAAAATATGATATACGTTCTATTGAACAACAAGAATTTGCTTGAGAAATTCTATATCAAAAAACTAAACATCCTCCACGTATGAAATGATGCGCCTACAAGGCTTTCAACACTTTAACGGAAATCCTTGTTAAGCTATTTTTATCTTTGGGTAGGACCCTAACTCGTATTAAATGTTTACCATAGGAAAATCTCCAACTTAACATAAAACTTTATGTTTGTGATGCGAAAATATAATGGCGACACCATCGTCTTGAACGCAGTCCCACAGCGAACGGGAAGGTATCAGATTCACTTGCCATCACTTAAGTGGTCCCCAGATAAAAGTCAAGCTCAAGCTATTTTGCAAAAATTCTCCATAGAAAGATTTTCCCATGAAAATGTTCATCATACTCTGATGAATCCTCACGGAATGTAAAGAGCCGAGACGAGCCGCAACAGCGCGAGAGCGTCTTGCACAATCTTTTATCTAATGCGGAAAGACGTATAGATATATATAGGTAGGTATAATATACTGGAAATACTTTACAATTTTTTTTATGTAGTTTAGGCAAAGAACTCCTCAGCGAATTGTCGAGGACTATTATCCTTGACTTTCACAGATTACAACAATACATGTTGTTAGAGGACATTGTTTGCGTATACAGCAGGGTTCATATTTTCGGCTAACAAAGTGTGTATGTATATAGACCGAGACCCAACCAGTCGGTTGACTTGATGATGATTCGGCAGCAAACTTCTCCTAAGAAGTTCCTAGGAATAGAGAACGAGTCCTATTGCCATTCATTTTCTTTGCTTGTGTATACATTTAAGATTTTCTTCATAAATACATATTTTTCAGTGAGTAATTGAATTTTCACCGAAAAAGAGAATTGGACGTAAACTGGAGGAGTTTGTAAAATATTCCTTGGAATAACTTATCTCAGTTCGTCAATTATAATTCGAGTGTGGGTATACAGACTGTGTAGGATGTATTCAGATGAGAGTCATTAAAAAAGCAGAAATTTTCCATCGACTTCATTATTCTTGTTGAACGAAAATTGTTTTCTTGTCTGTTTGCCGAATAATCTGCATATGTATTGAAAAATCATCCATCATTCATGTCAGAGACTATTCGAATTTAATAATTTATTATTTTGCGAAAATGAACTGAACGCAAATTAAATATGAGCTGATTCCTCATGCACAACAGACAGCTCCTGTGAGCTTAACACCGCTTTCGCGAAAAAAAAATTTTCTTCCGACTCTGTGCAGGCACCCTTTCCTATTGCCTCAAAAATATCAAAACGTATTTTCCACGGACCGTCTGACCAATCTCTGCCATTATTCCAAAGTCCACATCAATAGGTAGAGTAGAGCGCCGATTATGAAAATGCTTAACATTCAAAATTTTCAAAACTCAAAAATTCTCAAAGTTCTCCAAATTCTCAAAATTTTTAAAGTTTATAAAATGTTCCAGTCTCAAAATTGTCAAAATTCTCATTATTCTTAAAAATTTCAATATTCTCGACATGTTCAAAACTTTTAAAGTTAAAAATTTTCAAATTTTCAAAACAACTGAAATTCTCAAACTTATCTAAATTATCAAAACTCTCGAAATACTCAAAATTCTTGCAACTCGAAAAACTCACAGAAGTCTCAAAATTCTAGAAACTCGGTTATTCAAAATTTCAAATGATTCTCAATTTCTCGAGACACTCAAAATTGTCAAAATTCTCAAAATATATAGGTCGGTTAGTCAAAATTCAAAATTATCATTATATTCCCAAAATTCTCGATACTCAAAGTTCGGTTATTCGGTATTCGAAATTCTCAAAATTATCAACATTCTTAACACCTTGGCTGCCATGTATCACCGTTGAACACACTAAACTCGATTCCCCACAGGCCAATGTGTCACCGGTGAACACCACACAATTATTCCTCCCAGGCCAAGCAATTTTCTTCAGGTTTTCGGCGGATTTTAATGAAATATTTTTTAGGGTGTTTACTGATGATAAAATGGCGTAGTTTCAACTCAATTTCAACGTGTGTTCACCGGTGACACATTGGCCTGTTTTATAACAAATGAACTTTGTATCACCGGTGACACACAATACAGAAGGGCAAATTTAGTTTGCGTTGTTTGTTTCCTCTTTCTAGTATTTTTGATCCTTAAAACTGAAATCATTTGTCTTTCTAGTTAAAACATGAAGTAAAACCCATTAAAAACACCACAAAAAAGCAAATTAACAATGTATTAAATTATTCACCATAATATCGTGTTCACCGGTGAACACAAATTGAATTTTCTTTTCTTTCAAACGATTTTAGATATTGTTGACTTCAATCAATTAAGCAATAATCATAAATGGCATAGAAAACGTCAATCTGCAGTTATATTGCAAAAAACAACTTTAGAGTGCTTTCTTCAGTGTAAATCAAAGTAAGAACGACGAAATTACGTTTTCCAACTTTACTCCTAATTTTATTAAGTTTGCGAATCCTTCTTCGAATGAGACCTAGAGGCTTATTACAATACAATTTATTAAAAATGTTATTCAGTTATTCACAAACTAAAATTAATATTATTTTTGAGTAAAATGTAAATTCAAAAGAAGACTACAAATGTGTCACCGGTGACACATTGGCCTGTACAGAATGTCTTTCTCTGTGTTCACCGGTGATTCATGGCCTGTGGTGAATCATTTGTGTGTGTTCACCGGTGACACATTGGCAGCCAAGGTGTAATACTCAAAATTCGAAACTTTCCTAAAGTTCTAAAAACTCTCAAAGGTCTGAAAATAATCAAAACTCTACAAAAAATTTCAAAGATCTTAAAATTCCAAGTTCAGTTAATCGAAATTCAAAATTACTAAAATTCTCAATATTCTAAAATTTCTTAAATAAATAACAATCGCGACAATCCAGCATTAGACTAAGGCCGCAGGATGTGTTAGTGACATCCTATTTCCAAGATCTTATCTGCTTTTTGTTGAGGTAATGAGATCAGCATCGCACTCAGCAGTGTTATTTATCCCCATAAATGGGTACTCGTTTAACATCTGAGTGAGATCATAGTCCGCCACAAGCTCGTGAGTTCGAAAAACACTATGATCCACGGTGAGATTCGAACTTATGTCCCTGTGCACCGAATGTGTGCGCACTAACCGCTTGACCAGCCAGACTACCTCAAATTTCTTAAAATGCTCAAAATTTTCAAAACTCAGAAGTCTAAAAATTATCAAAACTGGCATAATTATCAACTAGGGGGCTTCGCCCCCTGCTCGCTACGCTCGCCAACCCCCGGGGGCCGAGGCTAATTTCGGGCGTGGCCGAAACTTAGATACCCTTCGCTCTCCTTGGGCTAAAAGTTTTTTCGTGTGTACCTATGACTTGTATTTAATCCCCCTCTTCATTCTTTTTCTTCCGTCTTGATAAAAGATTTGGGCTTGGTTGAAATAAGTGGACAAATAAAAATATTTACTCGGAAAATTTTATTGGGGTTGCGGGAGCATGATTCCACAGTACGATTCCATTCGTTTTGTGAAATTGGTGCAAAAAATGTTTCTTAGAAGAACCAAAATGGGGGATGGGTTAGTATGGCCACACCATGACCCCATGGTCAGATTTGATCAATTCTCAGATATGTTTTTTGTCATCAAGAGAAACACATTTGTGTGTAATTTTGTTGAAATTGGTGCACAAATAAAAAAGTTATTCTTAGAAGAACCTAATTTGGGGGGTTAGGTTTGTATGCCAGCCCCATGACCCCATTATCCGATTTGATCCATTCTTAGATATGTTATGTGTCATCAAGAGAAACACATTTGTGTGAAATTTGGTTCAAATTGGTGCACAAATAAAAAATGTTTCTTAGAAGAACCAAAATGGGGGTTGGGTTAGTATGGCCACCCCATGACCCCATTGTCAGATTTGATCAATTCTCATATATGTTTTGTGTCATCAAGAGAAACACATTTGTGTGTAATTTTGTTGAAATTGGTGCACAAATAAAAAAGTTTTTCTTAGAAGAACCTAATTTGGGGGGTTAGGTTTGTATGCCAGCCCCATGACCCCATTATCCGATTTGATCCATTCTTAAATATGTTATGTGTCATCAAGAGAAACACATTTGTTTGAAATTTGGTTGAAATTGGTGCACAAATAAAAAAGTTTTTCTTTGAAGAACCTAATTTGGGGAGTTAGGTTTCTATGGCAGCCCCATGACCCCATTATCCGATTTGATTCATTCTTAGGTATGTTATGTGTAATCAAGAGAAACACATTTGTGTGAAATTTGGTTGAAATTGGTGCACAAATAAAAATGTTTTTCTCAGAAGAACCTAATTTGGGGGGTTGAGTTTGTAAGGCAGCCCCATGACCCCATGGTCCGATTTGATCGATTCTCACATATGTTATGTGTCATCAATAGAAATACATTTGTGTGGAATTTGGTTGAAATCGATGCATAAATAAAAAAGTTTTTCTTAGGAGAACCTAATTTGGGGGGTTAGGTTTGTATGGCAGCCCCATGACCCCATTATCCGATTTGATCGATTCTCACATATGTTGTGTGTCATCAATAGAAATACATTTGTGTGGAATTTGATTGAAATCGATGCATAAATAAAAAAGTTTTTCTTAGAAGAACCTAATTTGGGGGGTTAGGTTTGTATGGCAGCCCCATGACCCCATGGTCCGATTTTACCGATTCAAACATACAAACTGCCTGCAGCAAAAAGAAGCGTTTGTGCAAAATTTCAGCTTCATAGCTTTGAAATTGGCCGAGTAAAACGCGTAGCAACAGACGGACAGACGGACAGACGGACAGACAGACAGACGGACATCGCCCAATCGACTCCCCATGTTATGCTGATCATATATGTATACTTATTATATGGTCGGAGATGCTTCCTTCAATGCGTTACAAACTTCATGACAAAGTTAATATACCCTTCGTTGACTCTACGAGCGAAGGGTATAAAAATTAAATTTCGGTTAGTTAAAATTATCAAAATACTCAAAATACTCAAAATAATCAAAATTATCAAAATACTCAAAAATTCTTAAAATTCTCAAAATTCGTAGTTCGGTTAAGCGAAAATCTCGAAGTTATTCCCACAATTCTGAAAACAATTAAAACTCAAAATTATGAAAACGCTCAAAATTCTCAAAAGTCCCAGAATTATTAGAACTCTCAAAGTTCTTAAAATTAAAAGTTCGGTTAATCAACATTCAAAATTCTCATCATTTTTTAATTCCCAAAAATCAAAAAGGCTCAAAATGTTCAAAACTCTCATAATTCTTTGAATTTTGAAAATTCTCGAAATCCTTAAAATTTTGTGTTTGGTTAATCAAAGTTCAATTCAATTCGACAATCCCGAAATTCTCACAATTCAAAGTTCGGTTAAATAAAGTTTATAATTTCTCAAAATTTGGTTTGTTTGTTTGTCGCTGCCTATAGCTTCTTCCAATGAGTCTGCTCTCGACAACATATCATCGACGTAAAAATCGGTTAATACCTAATACTATTGCAGCCGTTGGTAATTTGTGTGCTTCGTCAATCGCCCACTGCCTTAAAACAAGAGTGGCCAGATATGGAGCACTTTTAGTGCTCAAGATTACTGTAATCAGTTTGAAATCTTCGGTCGGCACTTCTTCAGATTTGCGAGAAACAACACGCTGTAGATCTGCATAACGAGGAACCATATGTATTTTAAGAAACATCTGCTTTATATCAGCTTTGACGGCAACCGGAAACTTTCTCTATCTCATTAGAATTGATGACAAATCATCTTGGACAACAGGACCTCTCAGCGATACATCGTTTAACGAATCTCCATTGGATGTCGGTCGGGAAGAATCAAAAACTACTCGCAGCTTCGTAGTCGAACTAGTTTCTTTCAGTACACAGTGCTGAGGAAAATAGCAGCTCTGATCATTTTCACACTTTTCCGTGCCTTCCATATAATCATTCTGTATGTATTCTTCGATGCGAACGACATAATCTTCGCGTATATTGTGATTCCTATTGAATGACTTTTCTAAACCTTAAAGGCGGCATTTGGCATTTGGATTTGTCTAAACCTGTCCAATTGAATACCATATTATTTTGGTGGTTCAAGGGTAACTCAACTTAATACCGACCGTTTGCCAATCGACGCGTCGTATTTGCGAAAATATTCTCGCATTGTTGTTCCTCCTCCAACAGATTGTTGTCTCCGTCCTTGGCTACACCTTCAATTTCCCAAAAACACTTTAAAGTCTCATTCAACTCCGATACCACGTGGACATTTTTTATACAGAGACTGGGAGTAGGAGCCTTAACTTCTCCGAACACAATCCACCCTACAGGGGTCTCTTGCGCAACAGGACATCCACGAGGTCCCTTCGCGAGACCAGACATTACTGAATACATCTGCTCCCAATAAAACGTCGATACGGCTTGGTCGGTAGAAATTACGATCGGCCAGCTTCAGATTTCTAATATGGCCCCAATCGTGTCTGTGCAAGGTTTTAGAAGGCAATAAGTCAGTAAGTCTCTTCATAACCAAACCGGCAACTTGTATGGCTTCACCTGTTCCTGGTGACTTTATTCGAAACTTGACCACAGTGCGAATTCCACTGGTCTCGATATCTCCAATGCCTTGAACTTGCAGTGATTGAGGGTTTCTTTAGCCTGAGAAGTTGAACTGCAGACTCTGTTATAAAGGACAACTGAGATCCCTGGTCGATTAAAGCTCTAACTATCTTCTCCTCGCCGTTATCGGATATGATCGTCAGTAATGCAGTGGTTAAAGACCTGCGTTTCGCGACCACTCGAAACAAATGAAGTCGTAGAATTCGAACTTCAATGATTGGTTGGAAGCAACAAGATCGATTTAGTAGAATCTGATATTAGCTGTTTATCAAGGAGTGTATGGTGATGTTGTCCACATTTGTTGCATCCTTCGCAAAATGGTTAAATCCTAAGCAATTGATACAGAGTGCACTTGTTTTGACAAAAGCAAGCCGACCCATTTTTGCAAATTCATCGCAGTTTCTGATACTGTGATCACCTTTACATTTCAAAGAACATAGTTTTGATTGGACGCGAAAAGACTTGCTACTACTTGCCTTTGTGTTCGAGGAACTCAATGATTACTCTTTGGTTGCTACTACATACTTGAAGGGTTCAAAAGCGACTTATCAAAAAGTCATTCAGCGTCTGCCATGATGCAAGCACTTTATCTCGGCTAGTTTCCTGCTCCCATAGCTGGTGAGATTCCTTGCTCAACTTTTTGACGGTAACATACACAATGATGGGATGCCAATTCGATATATCCACGTCCATATTCGATAGTGCCACGCCACGCAGCTTCGTAATTTTTCTCGGTATTATTGCAGTTTTTTAACGGAAGCAAGACTCATGTTGTTGTGGATCATGGTTTCAAACAGATGGTGAAAAGTGGGCCAGTCACGATAATTTCCATTAAATAGGAGCAAAGACACCTTCGGAAGTTTTAAATTTGGTGTTGGTACGTCCAACAGATGGACGACTTGTTGTCGGAATTGTTCCAGGCTCTGGATAATCCAGTTTAAAACGCTGTTCGATCATGTCGCAGTTTTCGTAAAAGAAGCTCTGCATTTCGTCGAAGAGATCCTTTCGAACTGGCTTAAATCCGCATCAGAAATAATTTCTAGATGTGCCTCGCGAAATTCCAGCCAATAGTTATCAAAAGACAGCAGTTGTTTTGACGATGAATGTTTTCATCACGTTGCTAATAGCCAATTTCCGCTTCAATTTTGCTTCCGTATTTACCAATTCGAATCGATTGAATAGTATGGGATTGGATAGAATAGGAAGAATTGGAAAGGACTCACCAAAGTTTAAATATAACGTGTCGCCGATCTGGCTCGACGGACCATAAAATGTGCGATGATGAATGTGTGTTGGACTGCTGCTAAAACGACGATACACTAAAGATTTTGACTAATCCACAATACGAAACAAGTGCGAAAAATTAACAAACAAATTAAAGAATCGGCTAACACGTTATAATAATAGAGAGTTTTAGCTTATCGTTTTAAATAAAACGACACAATTTGACATTCCATATAAAAATTCGCTTCCTTACGGTATACGAAATAATAATTCTTAATTTTGTATGTCCTAAGTAGGCATAGGTGTAAAACACGACAAATTATTTCGCCAATTTCGACTGTTTCCAGAGCATCAAATATACGGAAATACACCCATGCCTACTTGGGACATGCAAAATTAAGAATTATTGTTTCGTATACGGTAAGCAAGCGAATTTTTATATGGAATGTCAAATTATGTCGTTTGATTTCAAACGATAAGCTAAAACTTTCTAATATTAAATGTCAATCCAATTAAATCCAATTACGGTACAAAGTCTGTCTTCTCCGTTTCACAGCTGGGCACGAGTCTAGTGGTACTCGAGTGTACAGACTTCTGGTTCCGCAATATTTAAAATTTTAACCGTTTTCAAATAACTAAATTATCCAAATGAAATAATCAAATTTAAACAAGTTTCAAACCACTAAATCTTCCAATTAAATTACTTATGTATACATTGATTTTATAGAATTCACATGAAAAAAAGATATGCATCCGCTGGGTATCGAACCACCGCTCACTGGCATCTATTGTGGCAATCTTGCCACCAGGCTACACCAGTCTTTGAAAATTTGATGAATGTTGCAGTTGCAGTATTCTTGTATATGCCATTGCTCAGGGACGTAGCCAGGGGAGGGGTCCAGGGGGTCCGGACCCCTCCCGAAATTATTTCAATAAACATGGAATTTCAAATGTTGCACTCTCATTATATTTGGCTGTTCTTTCATGTTCAGTCGTATTTGAAACTATTAACGAGCGACTTGAAAAATTGTGTCATTTTGGTTGGAGTACCGCGCTATTTCTGCATTCAAACTAGTGAAAATTGTGGTAGATATTTAATATTTCTAGTGATAGAGTGGTAGATTGCCAAATTTTGTGAAAAAATGGCAGTTCCACCACAAAAGTGGTAAAGTCGAAAAACTGATCTAGACATACTTTTTTAGGTAGAGATGAGCCAGAAAAATCATAACTTAATTGGAAATCTCCCTTCAATTAAGTTCGTCAGCATTTTGCCGTGCTTATTGGAAAAATATAGGCAACAGGTCTAAGGCTAGTTAATTTTGTTAAAAAATAACGAGTTTATTGCATATGCAAAATATATAGCTGTAGTCTGGCTGGTCTAGCGGTTAGTGCGCGCACCTTCGGTGCACAGGGTTATAAGTTCGAATCTCACCGTGATCCATGGTGTTTTTCGAACTCACGAGCTTGTGACGGACTATGATCTCACTCAGATGTTAAACGAGTACCCACTTATGGGGATAAATAACACTGCTGAGCATGATGCTGATCTCATTACCTCAACAAAAAGCAGATAAGATCTTGGAAATAGGATGTCACTAACACATCCTGCGGCCTTAGTCCAATGTTGGATTGTCGCGCCTGTTATTTTTTTTTTTAAATATATAGCTGGATCTAGGCCTGTTCCTAACACCGGTGTTTAATCAACCTTGGTATTAATATTTTGAAGTACCGATATCCCGTTTTTTTCAAGTATGGGTCGGACCCGCTTTTTTTTTCAGGTTTTTTAGCACCTGTCCAGTACTAAAGGGTCCGCCAATACGGACGCTCGATCTTTGTCAGCTCATGGCGGCCATGTTGTTTGTGGTAGAGTTATCAAACCTAGTTGTTATTATTCAGTGTATCTTCACAAATCACCATGAACCAATTCAGCCGCGAGAAACATGTGCAAATCATTAAAACTTATTACGAAAATCATTCATCGGTTCGAGCAACGTTCCAAAATCGCAACGTCGCAAAATCATCTTCAGCGATGAGGCACATTTTTTGATAAATGAGAATGTCAACAAGCAGAATTGCCGTTACTGGGCCGAGAACAATCCACAGGAGGTCCACCAGGTCGCAATGCACCCAGCAAAGGTAACTGTTTGGTGTGGATTTTGGGCCGGAGGCATCATCGGGCCGTATTTTTTCGAGAACGACGATGGTGTGGCCATCACGGTAAACGGCGAACGATACAGATCCATCATAACGAACTTTTTCTGGCATGAAATCGACAATATGGATGTCGAGGATATGTGGTTTCAGCAGGACGGCGCTACGAGCCACACAGCGCGCGCCACGATGGATCTTATGCACGAGCGCTTCGGAGGAATGGTTATCTCGCGCGGAGGCGACATCAACTGACCACCGAGATCGTGCGATTTAACCCCACTAGACTATTTCTTGTGGGGTTTTCTTAAATCGCAGGTCTACGCAAACCAACCACAAAACACTGATGACCTCAAAGTCAACATACGCCACGCCATCGATGTAATACAGCCCGATTTGTGCGCCAGAGTCATTGAAAATTGGGCTTCTCGTATGCGCGCCACCAAGCGAATCCGAGGTGGCCACTTGAACGATGTTATTTTCCATACATAATGCCTTCGAATACTCTTTCAAACAAAAAATAAATTTCATTTATACCTCTCACACAACTTGCTTTATTTCATTTTAAAGTTCGAGCGCGCTTATTGGCGGACCCTTTATAGTCTTTTCACGTTCTGTTAGCACCTGTTCAGTAGCGGTCTTTTCCAGGTTTTTTAGCATCTATTCAGTATCGGTTCTTTAGGTTTTCTTTTGCACCGCACTTAAGCAAGGTTTTTCAAGTTTTTTTTCTTTAAGCCACGATTCATTTATTATCTGTTCGAAGACTTCATTCATTCAGAAAGGTACCCCGATTTTCTTAGGGAAATACTCGTCCAATTGGCGTGGCAAAAAAACATTAATAGAATTTGGGTCGCGGATTCCAAATTTGAGATCAAAAACCAAGAAAACAAATTTTGGGTTGCCCGGCCCAGAATGGTACACCTGTTTTTTTTTTCGAGGAAATACTTGTCCAATCGGCGCGGCAATAAACACTAAAATAATGTTGGGTCGCTGATTCCAAATTAGAGGTAAAAAACGAGAAAAAAGATTTGTGGTTGCCCGCCCCAGAATAGTACCCGGAATTCTAGGGGAAATACTTGTTGAATAGGCGCGGCAACTAAAGGCATGCATACATCTACGTCGGGGTGCGACGCAATCCTTCTATTATTTTACAACAAATTGCGTGTTCATCCCGCATCTTAATTGAAGTGTATAAAGGTCCATCTAGATAAGTCGCCAAATGGCGTCACGTGCAGCCAAATGGCTGTTGTCATTCCACCCAAACTGATCGCCATTTGGCTGTGCGTCCAGTTTTGATAACCGCTTTGACAACTACTTGTCAAATTCAAAGTGACAATTTTGAGTCGCTGATTCCAATTTTGGATTCGATGGTTCTACCGCGCCGATCCGATGAGTATTTCTCGAGAAAACAGAATAATCATTCTGAGGCAGGGCTCCACAAAAAATGTTTTTAGTTTTGGCGTCAAATTCCTAATCGGTGGTCTAAAATTACCTTTTTGTTACTTCGCCGATTGGACGAGTATTTCCCTGAGAAAACCTGAGTAACTTTCAGAATGAAGACGAATCGTGGCGTAAATGAAGAAAAAACTGTGCTAAAATGTGCTACAGAAGCGCCTAGTATCAGTTCATTCGGTGTTGAACAGGTGCTAAAAACCCTGAAAAAGACTGAACTGGTGCTGAAAAAAACGGTACTGAACAGGGGATGAAGAAACCCCTGGGTCGCAGTAGGGAAAAAGATTGTTTTCCTGTGAAAAACACTTGAAAAATCCTTGAAACTCGCCACTTTTTTAAGATTTTAATTATTATACCCTATACCCATAAGATCGTATAGGGTATATTGTTTTTGTTACGACGATTTATGTAACACCTCAAAGGAGCCACCGGAGGTATGGAAAAGTATATATATCAATGATCAGGGTCGGTCCCTGATTCGAATAAGCCATGTCCGTCTGTCTGTCTGTCTGTCTGTCCGTCCGTGTGTCTGTCAGTTCGCACGATAACTCCCGAAATAATAAAGCTGAAATTTAGGTCAGATGATTGCTTTGATAAAAGCTTGGATGGTATTGAAAATGGGCCAAATCGGACCAAGGGTTCCCCTACCTCCCATACAAATTACCTTTCCGTGATAGTTTAATTCGCCCATATTTTTGAACAGAATATCGCTAGCGACCTGAAATTTTCATGAATACCTAATTGTAACATATGCTTGAAGTTGGTGGAAAGTGGAGAACGTCGGACTACCCCTACCCCTACATACTTTACAAAGTTATATTCAGCCATATCGTTTGCTAGAATGTCGCGAAAAACTTCTAATAAGTATCAAACGGTAGCTGTTAGATGCCTTCATAAAATATTAAATATGTGCCAGGTCCAAACCATCTACCCCTCCCTCCCCTACAAAAAAGATGAAATTGAATTTTTGGGTTTTGCGTGCCTACTAGGTCTGTACATGGGTATAGGGTATACACTCATCGTGCTATTCGCACGATTAGAACTCGGTCTCGTTTTAAATTATATTTTTGCAATTTTTGCTATCCAATTTAAAAAATTAAACAATTGTGAAAAATTTGTCGAAGCCTATTCAAACGATGGAAACGAAGTTACGGAAAAAAAATATACACCTAATGCCGCGTTTCTAATATCGAGAGTTGGACCCCTCCCGAAACAAAATCCTGGCTACGTCCCTGCCATTGCTACGTATTGTGAATGCTATGTATCTCTTCGCCTGAAGAGACACTCTACCGCAACCATGAAAATGATGAGCATTACTTTCGCATACATATAGGTACAAACATACATATAGCATACGAAGCAAGTATGTATACCTTAATCGGACCCCGAATCCTGTTCCATCCAAACAAAACATATTACACCATACCCGCGCAAACAACCCACACTAAACGAAATTTAAAATTCATGAAGTCCTCACTTTATTCACATCCTTCACATAGGTTGTCCCTTATAAACCAGCACGAGGGAAATTGGCGACAGAACACTTTACACATACGCGTCACTAAGCTTCTTTTTATACCTCATCTGCTTTTTTTTGGGACTATACCCTATAAATGTGTCCAACGCGATTCCTTAAACGCGCTCTGCGTTCGGGCTCATTCATCCTTGCAAATTCAGCTCACCCCTTTCGGCCGAAAAAACCATCTGCGGAATTCTAAGGGAAAATTTATTAGGATAATACGGCATTATACACGACGAACGGACAGAACGTTTCGGATCTCTAGAAAGATGACAAAGCTTCAATATTCCAGAAAAATGGTAATCAAAGGCTCAAGCGATCAGTATTCAAATAACATTCGTTACGCTTCACTATGCCGGAACCTCCCCGGGACATACCCATCGTCGAATCTTGTGGGATAGCTGTGCACGAGCTAGCTGACGCCCAGAATAGTACGGCGTGCATATGGATAGGAAGAACTTTCCTTTACCACCGCGTAGAGCTGAAACCCGCTTTTCACATTATTCAGTTCGTTGAGGATTTGCATAACAAAAAAAAAATGTTTGGAATAGTTGACGTAAACAAGGATATGAGAAAATGGTAGAAATCCTTCTAGCGAGAATGTTTTTGGTGGTGTGGAGACAACGATATCGTCTTCTTCGTCTTTGTCAATACTGTCGCAGGGGATAAAGTTTTTTTGCCGCCCGTTTGCGCTTTATTAGGTTTCAGATTGCTTTCACGTGGTTTTGATGAGCAGCGAAATCATTGACTAGCGGGAGGCTTAGAATCCTTTTAAACTGAATCAATTTGCGAACGGAATTTTTAGACGATCGATTTTGTCTAGAGTGCATTTGGAAATTAAATTAGCATCGAAACGATGCTCTTACCTGATAGTTAAATCTGAATTTAGTGTATTCTCGTGTACGTGCAGAATGAAGCGTTCATTACATTTAGCACCACCAATAACAAGGATAATGCCGAACCAACCAGAAAAACAGCAAATAAGCGAAGTTCAGCTTACTTTACATTCATTACTGTTTTATTTTCAGTTTTTTAGCACCTTTGCAACGCAGAATGAACTAATAGTCAGGTCAGGAATCGGTTTGGCAGAAGCACTAAGGTAATTTTGGATTTCCAATTTTGAGGCCGAAAACAAAAAAGAAAAATTAGAGAGTACCCGCCCCGGATTGGTACTCCGATTTTTTCGGGAAATACTTGGCTGGAGAAAACGGATTCTTGTTTTTTTTATCGTCGAATTGGGAATCAGCGACCCGAAATTACATAATTTTTTCAGCCGCGCCGACTCGATGAGTAATTACCGGGCAAAGGGGGTATCATTCTGGGACATACACCCAAAATTGTTTTTAGTTTTGATTACCTTAATGTTACTACAGCGATTGGGAAATATGACTTGTATATAGTGCTGCGCATTACCTGGATTTTGAGTTTTTTTTTTCGTTCCAATTCTACATTGAATTTAGCTGTCTTTTTGTTGAATCCGCATCATCTAAATCTATAATGCCAGAAACCAGACTGCCAGTCCTAGTGTCGGAAGTAAGGCAACTGATGCTTCCTGGTCCAACAAAAATTGCGTTTTTTTTTTCTACTAGCTTGAGATTGAAACTGACAGCCCCAATTAATTTGCAGTTCAATCTTTCTGCAGTTTAACATATTTTGAGGAGAGAAGGAGCCTTACTTTACTACTCGGGGCCCTCCCGCCAACTTCTTGAGGGGGCCCCCCTACACTGACAAAAAAACAAAGTGAAATCAATCGGAAACACTATTGAAGGACGATCCATACTTTTCAGTCATCAGTCACAGTCATTTTCCATACAAGTAGACAGATTGTCAGTTAATTGATTGACTGACAATTTGTCAATTTGTGTGGGAAATGACTGTGACTAAAAAGTATGGATCTCCCTTAAACCAACTCTTTTGAAACATGATTTTGAAGTGTGTCTACTAAAATTAAGAACGTCGTGCTTAAAATAACTTTGCTTAGAGCTACTTTGGATCTGTGTATTCTTATTGAAAATAGCGTTCTTGTTGTAACATTTATTGAATTAATGATTTCATCAATCGTTTTTGTTTTTTTAATAAAAACGCTCAAGCAGCGCAGCACCACATCTCTATGTGTCGGTTATTTTTAAGCTTATTAAATTACCTATGTGCTGACAATGAAATTCAATCCCGCGAACCTATGATTTGAAGACGAGCGCCCTATATACCCTAATGCCGCACACACATGGTCAATCCTAATTTTTTTTTTAGTTTTCGTTTTTTTTTTTAAATCGAAGAAAATGTATGAATTTGACGGAACGAAGAATCTGAAGAATGGATTCGGACGCTTCGTGTACGGGCGGCCTAAGTTTGTAACTTGCCAAACAATTGAAAAAAGCGACACGTTATTAATTCAACTCTATTCTTTGCTTCAGCTTTAAATTTAAGTGTGCTCTAATTTAAATCCTTTAATTTTAAAAATAAAATAAATAACAGGCGCGACAGTCCAACATTGTACTAAGGCCGCAGGTGTGTTAGTGACATCCAACTTCCAAGATCTTAACTGATTTTTGTTTGTTGAGGTGTTGAGATCAACAGCACGCTCAGCAGTGTTATTTATCCCCATAAATGAGTACTCATTTAACATCTGAGTGAAATCACAGTCCGTCACATGAGTCATGAGTTCGAAAACCACCATGGCACCATAAACTGAATTCGTTCACGGTGAGTCTCGAACCCATGACCCTGTGCACCGAAGGTGCTCGAACTAACAACTACACCAGCCAGACTTCCAGAATTTAAAGAACGTTTGTACTTAATAGTATACATCAATACGTCAATCTTGGCAAGACTTCTTTCAAACGAAATGTGGCCTCTGCACCACAGCCCTAATGACCGTGTATAATACTGCAAGCAATATCAAATAGGCCGTACTAACTATTTAGTTTGAACTAAGTTTATTACCACTCTCAAACTATTTTGTTCGTGTTTGACAGTTCATGACATAGTGGATTAGAATTTAGTCCGAAAGATTAAAAAGGTACTATCACCAAAATGGTTTAAGATAGTTTATTTGCAGAGGGACCTAAAGAATCTTTTTGCCTATATGGTATTTGGCAAGGAAAAGGGTGGGTCGGATTACAAACCTCGCCTACAGTTACAGCAAATAGCGCAGCCATGCAATTTCATTTTTTTTTGGTTTCAAAGATTTTTTGTAGTCTGGGTGGTGAAGCGGTTAGTGCGCGCGCCTTCAGTGCACAGGATCATGAGTTCGAATCTCACCGTGTCCCATGGTGTTTTTCGAACTGACGAGCTTGTGACGGACTATGATCTCACTCAGATGTTAAAGGAGTACCCATTTATGGGGATAAATAACACTGCTGAGCGTGATGCTGATCTCATTACCTCAACAAACAAGCAGATAAGATCTTGGAAATAGGATGTCACTAACACATCCTGCGGCCTTAGTACAATGCTGGATTGTCGCGCCTGTTATTTATTTATTTATTTTAAAGATTTTAGGACATTAGTAAATTTGCGAGATATTGTGTTGTTTTGCCGGGTTTGAGTTTTTATATGCAACTTTTGTGTTGCCTCCTGTGTAAAACCCGATGAATAAAACCAAAAAAGTTTTTATACGAATTTTACTATTTAATTTAAAAAATAATGGGTCTGAAACGTGTAGACTTTCGACCAAACTGACCGCTTTGCAAGAGTTTCATTATTATACCCATAAGATGGTATAGCGTACATTGTTTTTGTTACGTCGATATTATGTAACACCTCAAAGAAGCCACCGGAGGTATGGCAAAGTGTATATAATTGATCAGGGTCGGTCCCTGATTCGAATAAGCCATGTCCGTCTGTCTGTCCGTCCGTGTGTCTGTCAGTTCGCACGATAACTCCCGAAATAATGGAGCTAGCGGTTTTAAGTTTTGTTTGGATGTTTGTTCTTATAAAATTTTGGACGATATTGAAAATGGGCTGTATCGGATCAACGCTTCCACTACCTCGCATACAAGTTACCCCTCCTTGATATTTTATTTCCATAACATTCGCCAGAATATCGCTAGCGATCTGAAATTTTGATTTATACCTAATTGTGGCATATCCTACAAGTCGATGGACTTTGATCCCGTCGTAAAGGCGTTTGAGGAATGAGGAGTATTGTGACCCCCGAACGAACGAGGTATCAGGCCGAAGGTGAACCGTTCGACCATTTCATGACCGATATTAAAAGCTGTAATTTTTGGAGCTGAAAAGGACAAAATGTTGCGCGATCGAATTGTAATTGACATATCAGATCCGAACATCAAGATGAAATTAATCAAAATCGATGATCTAACTTTGCAAAAAGCGAAGGAATATTGTCGAGTTAGTGAAGTAACGGATTCACACTCACAGCCAAGGTAAATGCATCAACCCATACACGAAGTGAAGAAGCCTCGGGAATTGGCGAAGCCATTTTCAAAATCATCGTCATCAAAGTCATCTTGAGGTCAGTCAAATCCAAAAAAGACATCTTGTGAAAAATGTAAATGATACACGCACCGAACAAATGTCCAGCTTATGGTAAGACATGTTTTAAGTGTAATAAGAAAAACTATTTTTGAAATCCATGTAATCAAAAGGATTCTGTTATAGGGTTAAAAATGGGTCTTAGGTTAAAATTAATTAAAAGAGAAACAACTTACCCTGTAAATGAAATGCAGTAGCGCTGATGAATTTATAAGTGTCAATTTAGATTTGTTTTCGGGATCTTGGAAATATCCGGAAGCTTGTGACCTAAAACTTAAACCCGATGCCGATGCCGTACCGGTCCATAAATCACCAAGAAGAATGTAATTTTCTTTGCGCGAAAGATCTAAAACTACTCTCGATAGTATGGAAAGTAGAGGTATTAAACGGAAGAAGGAGGGTCCTTCGAATTGGACACACAATTATTATCGTTGATAAGAAAGACAAATCTCTTAGGATATGTTTGGATCTAAGCGACTTGAACAAAAACATTTAATTTGAGCATCATTTGATACCCACTCTTGATGATTTTAAAACTGCAATGTAGAAAATGCGTATTTTCACGGTGCTAGACCTTAAAGAAGGATTCTGGCTGAATCCATCTACAGAAGATTCCACGAGTTTGGCGGTGTTTAATACTCCATTTTGGTATTTATGAGTTTACCGTTCTCCCAATTTGGAGTAAGTGCCGCACCCGAAAAATTTCAGAAAATCAACATGAAATATTTTGGAAATTTACCAGGATTTTTTGTATTTTTCGACGACATTATACATATACTTAGTTGGAGGTAAAACTATCGAGGAACAATGTTTCGAAAGCACTAAAACAAATATTTGCAGGATTCGGCATACCTGAGGTAATCATTGCAGATAACCAGCCATTTAACTCATGTGAGTTAAAAACATTTGTCAAAAGTTTGGAGTTTTAAATTTATTTATTCGAGTCCTAGGTATCCGCGTTCCAATAGAATTACCGAAAAGGGTGTCCATATTGCGAAAATGCTTCTAAGGAAGGTAGATGAAAAAAATATAGATCAACTATATACAGTTATTCCCAGATTAGAAACAGCTTCTTGTCAATTAATCATGAGTAGATTACTGTAATAAACTTCCTACCAACCGAGGACTGCTTGATTTGAGTTTGAAGCTCAATCAAGAAAAAAGTGAACACCATGTACTTACTATCTATGAGCACATGTATAACTGCTCTTCAAATAAACTATCTTGAAACATATTTGGAGATAGTACCTTTTCTATATGGTGTATATATCGGACTAAATCACTGTTTCCCAGCAGGTGGTCGCGGAGTAAGGGTGGTTCGTAAGAGAACCGTAAGTGGTCCGCGGGGAGACTCTGGAGACTTCTTACTAAAAAGTGATATTTTCTTGTGACTAAGCTCTCATCATCATGGAACAGATTATCCAGTATTACTTTGCTGCATGGTACGTGATTATGGGAAGGCGATGAGTTGCTTACGTTCGTTGCTTATAGCCCAATTCCAAATTTATTCAAACTTATTATCAAAATTTGAATTCGATTGCAAAAATTCAAAAGGTTTTTTGCGAGTCCGAGTCTAAAGACCGATATATACCGGTTACTAGATAACTTTTAGTCGAAGTCAGCTCTTCGCGACCGGAAGACACCTATTCCTGTGCGAGAAAAATCACAGCTGTTCAGGCAAGTGTTGACGCGAACAAAACAGTTTTTCTCCCCTTTTCTCAACCTGGCAAACATAGCAAATCTTGAATCATGCTTCCTGCAAGATTAGTTTTAGTTAGTTAGTTTAGTTTAGTATATACTCGTATATTATTGATCAGTGTGATGAGAAAAATCGATTGAGCGATGTCCGTCCGTTTCAATACAAACTAGTCCCTCAGTTTTAAAGCTATCGGGCTGAAATTTTGTGTACAAGTTTCTTTTAAGTGCACGCTGTATATATGTCGGCACGAATGGAATCGGACCATGGGGTCATGGGGCTGCCACAGAAACCAACCTCTGAAAATAACTAATTGTGAAAATCTTGACTTATCGTTCCATTCTATACACCAACTGCGGTGCATGTCTGTAGTATTTTCACCCGAGGATATTGACTTCTTAAAGGGAAAAAACAAGAATCCCCCCGCTCGCATCGCACCCACATTTCCGACTGATCAAAGACTACCAAAAGCTGCCCTCTCAATCCCACATCCATTTACCAATTTGATAAATAATCTCTTCTATGGACCACCAAATAAATCTGACCATCACCGAAAAACAATTTTTGAATAATCATCTCGACAGGGACATTTGACCGTAGACCACTATCAATCAAATCAACTCAGCGCTCAGCACAACGTTAACAGAAACAAATTAACTAGCTGAGAGCTAGCCATGCGTCCGTCGTGTCGTTTCAGTCACAGCTCACAGCCCTTAGCTTTGACATTATATGTGGGGGAGGATCCTTTTTGTGGCCAATGTTTTGTGGTGATGTGTTACTATCCTGTCGCACTGCCCAGGGGAGAAATTGTCACCACTGAAGAATGACATTCAATCAGTTTATTGATTGTATGTGGTGCAGACAGCAGACTTCTCTCTCGTGATGCGGTAATAGTCTTCATGTCGGATATTGCTTCTCATACCACAGTTTCCTTTCAAAGTGGAAATTACTTTTGTAGACATCATAGATTCACTTTGATTTAACACATCAGAATAGGTATATATTGTATGTATGTATAATACATTTTCATATATGAAATTGACACATAGTGCTCTGGATGGATATGTGCAGGGTGCCCCAGAGAAACTTACATATTTGAAATATCTCCCGAGCGGTTAGTTGGCCGGATAGAGGAGTGAGAGGGGGAAGTCCCCAAGTTTGTTTCCCATTCTAGTCAGTTGCCATCATGCTCTGGTCTAGAGAGCAGCGGATCTTTGCCGTCGAGAGATTCTTTTCTAACGGTAGCTGACTTGTTGCTACGCAACGTGCCTTCCGTCTGTTCTCCCTCCTCAATGACTCATTTCGGGAGTGTGGAAGTCTCGCTAAACCCAGAAATGGACATCAACGGAAACTCAGGACAATGTCGATAGAGTGAGGCAGTCAATTCTGCGTTCTCATCGGCGTTCGGCTCGCAAACATGAAGCTAGTTATGCGTTATTTGAAACCCCTGGTTTATGTCGATCGACCACGGACCATAGCTCACCTCAAGAACAACATTCGCGAAGCCATTGTTGCAAAGACGAACTTCAAAAAATGGACTTAATCAGTGTATGCACAATGTAGGTCGCCATTTAACCGAAGTCATTTTCCAGACTGTACGAAAAAAGAAACTTAGCATATTGTATTCTCAAATAAAAAAGGAATTAAAACAATAACTGAAGTATTTTGTTTATATTGACCTTTCAAATATGTAAGTTTCTCTGGCGCACCCTGTATGAGATGACAATGTATTAACTTGTTGATTTAAAAGTCAAATTTTGCACCAGTTCTTTCATATTTCTATCAGTGTTGGACAAGCAAATAAAGTCTCTCTCAATCAGTATTGCTTCGTTCAAAAAAGTCTGCATAACGTAGGATTAGCAATTAGCATTAGAAACGTACCCAAGTGAATTTAATGAGTCTCGTCGTGACTTGAATAAAAATTGAGATTTTCCATTCGCCCTCCTTCCTCCCAATGGCTGCACAAAAACGTTTTTCAAAAGAACGACAATTCCAAACTTAAATTTGACATAATTAAAGTCCAGGAATACAGTTTTCAAGACCCGGGTCTCATGTAATTACACCTCCTTAAATAAATTTCGTCCTTTCATTTCACATTTCTTTGGAACGTGAATTGAATACGCGATACCAGTGGAATGCTCCACATTTGACTGCACTCCTAATGAGATCTGTCCAAAGCAGTATAATTGTGTGCTATGGTGACAAGGACATCCGCACGTTGCTTCCACAACAAAACATAGCTTTCCAATTACATATACGTATGTCTGAACTTTCCTTTTTCTTCCGATATTTTTTTTTTCGTCCTGGCACGATAACGACTTATCTCCGCTCGCCGCACCGCCATCCACCTGACCTGATCTCATTTCGTAATTTTCTCGCGGAAAATTTCACACAACTTTTCCGTGTACAATCTTTCAGCTTAATTTCGTCCAGTAATCGGATTAACGATTTTCCCTTTTCCAATTACTTAAACCACATAATGGTTTTTCGTATTGAGTCTAAAAGCTTGATAGTCTCTCTCACTCTCTCTCTCAACTTAACCTCCAAAGAGTGGATGCTGCTGCAGATACACCGAGATATACTACTCATTCGGTTCAAGTGGAGAGGCGGGCACCACTCGTTACACTCTTCACTGACAAACTTGGCTCAAGACTATTTAATTGATTTTCAATTTTATGAAAAGTTAATAACAGTAAAGTGTTGCTAAGGTATAAAGTTCGCAGTAGGTGGTTGTGAAGCCTGGCCCCGAAACGGTTATAGGAGCAAGAGGTAAGGTTCGCAACAGTAAGCTGTGGAACAGATGGAGAGTGCTTGGGTGAAATAGACCACTTTGACTTGTTGAAAGGATGGAAGTGAAGAAAATGAGAGTTTTGTGCTAAAAGTCCTTAGGAAAGTGGGTCAGCAGCAGCAGCAGCGATGATGATGGATGCTCAGCAGAAGTGGAATGGCATAAAATAGTAGCAGAGACGGTTGTTAAGTAGACCTTGCAAAATGTATGGTGCAGAGGCAACGCTAATGCTGATGTATTTCATATTAGATTCACCCTTGTGCTGGATTCAATTCGGGGTTGCAGTTCTTTTGTCGAGTGCACTCTTCTACTGTTCCGGGGATTTGAAATATACACGATAGCATTCACGTATGAGAGTAGATTTAATGTTTGTTTTTTGCCTGGTGGATACATCCACGTTCATTACAATTCCATTTCACTACAGCTCTTCAGCTAACAAGGAAACTCTTGAAATTAACTAAATCCAAACATTATCCTAAATTCAAATAGCCACAAAATACATACCTCTGCACGAAATGAATTTCGTTAAAATTGCAACATTCTCTTTTGAGAAGCATCCTTCATCCGAGTGTATGACTTTTTAATTAAGGACCCACTTTCAACGGAAGCACTCGAATGTTATAGTGAATGCATTGCCGGAGTGTCTTAAAAGAATGCTCAATAGATTTTAACGTTAAAAGCTTACTATGTAGGGATTTCATTCACGAATCAGCCCCATCCATTGGCACGCTTTTACTGTTGTAGGGAATGTGTCAAAACGTCATCAGCGTTAATACGACAACGACTTGAAACGACATTTTCACACTCTCGTTTTCATCTATTTTCTAATTAATTACTGAGAGACAACTTGAAGTGTACTCACACAGCACACTCGAAATGACTATTGCAGGCTTGAATGGAAGACAACGGCGCGCTCCACGCCGCGCCAAACCGCCGCTAACACGACTCCTGAGTCCTGACAAAATTTCAATCTTAAGTAGTACATATATAGATACCTAGATACTCGTACTCCTACAAAAGTGTCGCTCATCATCACGTGCGCGCTGAAGTTGTTCGGCAGTTAAAGCCAAGGATAATTGTGAAAGTTTTTGATGTGACACGACAACGGAGTTGGAGCGACGTAGAAGAGTAAATTTGTATACGCAATGCATACATTCTCTCTCGGCGTTTTGTTCGCTGGGTTGTTATTTTAATTTACACACTGCGTATAATATATTTTGTGGTCGGTTTTAATTAAATTTTTTAAATTGATAATATATTGCATTTGAGGGCGTGAGCTTGTTTGCTGTATTACTGCGGAAATGTTTGTTGGTTGTGTCGATTGTTTGTATTGCGTGAATGATTTTATAGACTTATTAAAAAAACCAGCCAGGATAATGATTTCTGCGGAGCAAAATTAAAGGGATGTTTGCAATTTTTCTTCAATTCACGTAATTGTTTATTACATTCCTCTAATTATCATCATCAATGTGGCACGATAGCCCGACGTCGGGCCTTGGCCGCCTGAATCGTTGACCTCCAATTGTCGCGGTTACGTGACCTTGTCCTCCAGTTTCGGATGCCCAGCAGCTGGTGGGCGTCTTCACCTACGGAGTTCTCCCAGCGAGCTCTCGGTCGTCCACGCAACCTCGCTCCGTCAATTCGTTGTGCGTTCATAACTTTCTTTGGCATGCGATTGTCGTCCATCCGTTGTACATGCCCCGCCCATTGCAGACGTTGAAGCTTCACGATTTTCGATACTTCCAGCTCATCGTACAATTGATACAACTCATGGTTGTATCGGATACGCCATTGGTCTCGCTCGCGAACGGCCCCGAAAATTCGCCGAAGGACCTTTCGTTCGAATCGGTCTAGCAAAATTTCGGAGGCTTGGGTGAGGGTCCATGTTTCGCAGCCATAACATAGCACGGGTCGGATGATCGTTTTGTACACGCGGAGCTTCGTGTTCCTGTGCGCAAGTTTCGAATTAATTATAGAGAGGACCGAGAAATATGTCTTATTGGCTAGTTGTATCCGTCGCTTAATTTCGTCGGTCTCGTTGGCGTCCTTCGATAAATTACAACGCAGATAGTTGAAGTTGTCTACATACTCGATATTAAGGTCCCCCACAGTGATGCTTGAATTTGCTGGCGTCCTTGTTTTCGATTGCATCATGGCCTTTGTTTTGCTTTCGTTGATATGTAGTCCAACTTCCTTTGCGGCGTTATTGAGGTTACGCAGGAGGCTTTCTGCATCACCCAACCTTCGAGACATGATGTTGATATCGTCGGCGTACGCTACTAATTGAGTCGACTTGATGAGTAGCGTTCCGCTGCTGTCCATATTCATGGCTCGAATTACATACTCCAAAGCCAGGTTGAAGAGCGTCGGCGCCAGCCCGTCGCCCTGCTTGAGTCCAGTACGAGTTTCAAATAGGTCAGTGAGTCGGTTCTGCACTTTGACCTGCGAGACGGTATTAGTCATCGTCATCCTTGTGAGTCGCACTAACTTTGCCGGTATACCAAAATTCAGCATAATGTTGTACAGTACACTTCGATCGATACTGTCGTATGCCTGCTTGAAGTCGACAAAGATTTGGAATACGTCGATGTTATATTCCCAGCACTTTTGGAGTAGTAGCTTCACTGTGTAAAGCTGATCGGTCGTTGAACGACCAGGTCTGAAGCCGCCTTGATACTCGCCAATGATTTGTTCTGCGTACGGATTGATTCTCTTTTCAAGAATTTTTCATAAAATCTTATAGGCTGTACAAACTAATGATATGCCCCTGTAATTCTCACACTTCAGCTTGTCACCCTTTTTGTGGATTGGGCAGATTATGCTTTTGCGCCAATCTTCGGGAATTACCTCGTCGTTCCATATTTTCAGCAGTAGCACTTGTACAGCGTTGGTCAGGCACGTTCCACCATGCTTCAGCAGTTCTGCTGGGATCTCGTCAGCGCCGGGCGCTTTATTATTTTGGAGCGACTGTATGGCAAGACTCACCTCCTCTACTGTTGGGGGTAGAACGGGAGGGCCTGGTTCGGCTAACTGCTCAAGAGCTAGCTCCGCGGGGGATGTTGATGATGCATTGAGGAGCTCTTCAAAATGCGAGGCCCATCGTTTGTTGACGCTTTCGATGTCGCTGATGATGTTACCATCCTTGTCCTTACATAGGCTTGTCCTGGGTTGATATCCGTTCTTGATATTATTTATAAGTTTGTACGCCTGTCTAGTGGTCTTACTGGCTAATCTTTGGTTTATTTGCTGTAACTGCTCGTCAAAATGTTTGCGTTTCTTACGTCTAATTAACTTATTAGATACTCGCCGAAGCTCGTTATATCTTTCTTTCTTGGCACGAGATGCGCGTTGTGTGTATTGGCGATAGGCTTCATTTTTCGCCTCAATCGAGGGCCTGCATTCGTCGTCGAACCAGTCTGCTCGTCTGCGCCGGCCTTTATAGCCCACGACCTCTTCTGCGACCTCCTTGATGCTGTCTTTGAGCTCCTCCCAGAACTCATGGATGCCTAGATTATTGATGTTATCAAGCATGGGCGACAGTTTTTCCTCAAGGGCTGTAGTATACGCAGCCGCCGTGGCATCATCAATCAAATTGTCAACCTCGAAGATCTTGGCAGGGTTGATTCTCGTTAGGTGCACCGAAGAGATTCTGCACCTGTAGGTCGTCTCCACCAAATAGTGATCGGTGTCGCAGTTGGCTCCTTGATAGGATCGAACATCTAGGACATTAGAAGCCCATCTCTTGCTGATCAGTACGTGGTCGATTTGGTTCACGGTGTATTCATCTGGAGACTTCCAGGTCTGCTTATGGATTCGTCGATGAGGGAAGCATGTAGAGCTTATGACCAAGTTTCTGCCGCTCGCGAAGTCGATAAGTCGCTGACCGTTGTTGTTGTTTTCGTCGTGGAGGCTATGACCACCAGTTGTTCCCCTATGCCAGCTTTCGTTTCCGACTTTAGCGTAAAAATCTCCTAGCAGCAGCTTGACGTCGTTTGATGGAAGTGAGTCGAAGAGTGTTTCTAGGTCGTTGTAGAACTCGTCCTTAATCGCGTCTTCTTTTACTTCTGTAGGGGCATGCGCATTAATGAGCCAGAGATTAGCGAAACGGGTCTTAATGCGGATCGCACATAGCCGCTCGTTGATGGGTTTGAAGCCGATAACGTGGTCCTTGAGCTGCTTATTCACGATGAAAGCTACTCCAAACTCCTTGTTTCCCTCCTCTTTACCACTCGTAAAAATAGTGTGCGAATTGAGGTCGTTAATCTCGCTTTTGAGCCATTTAGTTTCCTGGATTGCAACTATGCTCAGCTTGTATTGTTCTACCTGATCCAGGAGGGCCCTTAAGGTCCCCGGTCTATTCAGGGAGCGCACATTCCAGGATCCGAAAGAGTAATCAGTTGTTCGTTTGCGTGGTCGTCGTTGTTTTGTATCCGTCCAATCCGAGGCTTTTGTTTCAGGTTTCTTGACTTGAAGTTTTTCTTAGGATGAGTTGTCGGCACATCGCTAAACCATGATAGGGTTTAATCGTTTAGTAAAGGCCATCATGGGCATGCCTCGAAGATGCTGCTTTAGTGGTTGAGTTAGACGTTTTCTGTCACCTATCACGTTAAGTAACCTGAGACGCTGCAGATGTAAATACAGCACTCAGGCGCAGCGGTGCTTCTTCCAAATGTCGCATCAGATAATTTGACTTAGCCGTTCACGTTACCAGGGGGCGCCCGCGCGGAGGACACATGGAGAAGTCTTTTGCCCCCCACATTCCTCTAATTACAACCATAGAATTCTTCTTCCTTCCATTGTCGAGGTACCGAAATGGATCCTTTCTTTATAGCTCGTTGTTACTTTCGTCTAATCTAAGGTGACCAGACTCCCGAAGACTGTACACATATTTGCGGAATGCAGTTTTCAGATAAATCCTAAACCATACTACCCCCCCCCCACCCATCTTCACGACGATTTGTAGAAAGCATATTATCTCACGAAGCTTCCACTATGATGCATGTCATAATACGACCTCATATCAGGGGCGTAGCTAAGGGTCTGGACCATCCCGAAATGCTGTCGAAATTAGATTGTATCTAAGCTTGCAGTCAGAGGAAATGTGTAATCTGGACGAAGTTAACTTTACCGTGAATATATAATAAACAAATTGAAAAATCAAAAAATCATGTGACTCAAGAATGAGATGGTCTGTAATAACAGAAACTTGGCAAATTTCGTAAGGGTTCGTACAGGCACCAAAATTTGAAATAAAACATTTTCCTGTAAGAATGAAGTCTCAGAGCCGTGCAAAGGGAAGGCAAAAGCGGCACGACGCGGGCACCTTATACGCGAGCCCAAGCGACTTTCCATAGTTCTTGACTGTTGTTTGTAATGCATTAATTTTTTAGGTAAGTTATCGAAAATGAACGATTGTCAAACACAAAAGTTCTATTATCTATTATTTCATAACGGTACGGATTATCTGGGGAAAGCTCTAGGACTAGGGTTTTGTAGAGCTTCAAGATGAACTTTTCGAAACACATCTGTGCATAGGAGACACAATTACGTTATAAAAAGTATCACTCAATATAATATAATGGTAGGTTCTAGTATGATAATTTTAAGTGTCGAAATTCTAAATCATTGATTGATCTTCGACCAGCGTTCAATTCCATGTAATTTTAAATGGAAGACAATTAGGACATTTTTCTCTCTAGATAATTTGAAATTGGTTAGAGGATTGATGAGGATTTTATAGTTAATGTTGTATCTGAAACCACCACCACTACTGACCAAAATTCCACCAAGTGTAATAAATTACATCGCCTAACCTGCATGGTAAAATAGTAGATAAAATTACATGATGCTTCACAGGTCCTCAACCCTTGCCGTACGAAAAATAGCAACTTATGCCCAAAAGCTGGCAGTGGTACTCGAACCATGAATCCGGAACGCAGTATGAAAGAGGAGCTGGGGTTTTAGAGTCCAGCAACGGGGTCTTGATCGCTATCTCATAGCTTTTCAAGCCATTTCAAGATCAATGCCATCGAGTGCGAAAGGACTTTTGTTTTTTTTTGTCTTCCCTAAACTGCCTATAGTAGTACTAAAATCTTGAAAAAAAAAAGTTTGCACCAAACTATGAGACTCAAGTGATGGGATAAGACTGTATCACACTCCGCAGTTTTTAAGGAAACGTTGTTGTCGATAGAGCTGTATGATAATTAAGAAGTTACGGTAATAGAATACATCAATCCTACCAACAGTAAGAATTTTATTCTACTTAGCAAAGCAGATAGTCAAATTCCACTGTGATTTCCAGCCCCGCTCGATTGAAGAGAAAAAAAAAATCACCAAGACCGCTAGAACAATAGCAAAATTGGATCATGCGTTATTTTTAAAATCCAATTTGAAATCGCACTCTTTGATACCGATCCGAAACTTTAGCTGCGCCTTTGTGACTTCCTTGATTCTGCGAATTTCTACTAAAAAACCAAACAGAAAGTGGAATATGGGCTGACTTTTATACTACCATACCATGGTCAATCAGGGCTATATATTTAACCTTCCGGCGGGCGCAATACTAATCCTAACACGATCGGGCGCTATACATCTGACTGATTAAGTGCAGAAAAAAGGATGAAACTAAGTTTCTGTAAATTTTAGACTCTTATTTGCATTGTCTTTTTGAAACAGTTCTACGAAATTTCAGAAACAAATACTGGCTCACAGTTTCAGATCTCTCCCTTTTCAGATCGCTGATTAGCGCAATAAAAACTGGTCAATTTTTGACAGATTTGTCAGATGCATTGCGCCCGCCCGAAGATTAAAGCAGATAACAGTAAATATTGTTTTTGTTGTAAAGCATAGGGGGAGGCTTCGTACAGGAGGCGCAGTGCATTTTTTTTGTGTGAGTAAATTTTCACCTTGGCGTATAATGTCTTGTAACGACCACGCATAATACAAAAATGTATGTCTATTTGGTTTTATTTATTAAGTGAAGTATTAGTAATCATTCCGTAAAATTAAAATCGTTGAACCAATCACATGCTATTAGTAATTAACAATCGCGAACAGTAGGTCATTATGGGGCAGATTCATACGCTTACCAATGGGGCACATTCGTACTGTACGAATCTACCCCACAACAGTTGATTTTTGTTTTTCTTTTTAGCAACATGGTGCGAGCCTACAAAAAAAAAAGGAACACGAAGCGGAGAGGTGGACGAAAAAGCTATGGACTCGGCAATTAAAGCTGTAATGCAAGAAGGGCTAAGTTTTCGGAAAGCTGCCTCGAAATATGGTATAAAACCATCGACACTCGAAAGTTATTAGACAATCAGGAACACATAAGCGGAATTTAAATTCGAAACACGGATCATGCCAAATATTTTCTGTGGAAGAAGAAGCTGCTCTTCAAGATTACATTCTATTCTGCAATGTTCGAAAATGCACTATGGATTAACAATGCATGCATGTCAGAAAATTGGCGTTTGAATAAGCAAAGTCCAATTTAGTAAAGTACCCAACTAGCTGGGACAAAGGTGAAATTGCGGGGATTGTTTGGCTGTTAGGTTTTCGGAAACGAAACCCAAATTTGAGTTTACTGAAACCAGAAAACACAAGCGCTGCAAGGTCTTTTGGTTTTAACAAAACAGCTGTAAACGATTTCTATGAAAACCTTGAAAAGGTGTTGGATAAATATAAATTTACGGCCGACAGAATACTCAATATTGATGAATCTGGTATTTCAACAGTGATGACCCCTCCGAAAATATTGGCAGACAGTTAGCAAAAACAAGTCGGGCAAATTGTCTCTGCTGAAAGAGGCGAACTTGTAACCTTCGGTTGTATTATAACCGCGAGTGGTAACCAGTGCCGGATTAAGCATGCGCGGGGCCCGTGGCAAATCTTGGGCGCGGGGCCTACGAAACTTCGATTACTAAACTAATAAAGTTGTCCTAAAAATAATATTTCGGTTTTATTGGTCATTTCTCAATGGGGGGTAGGTTAAGGTAACCAGACTCCCGAAGGCCCAATGCTGTACACATTGCTGGTTTTCAGGCAAACCCTCAATCATACTATTCCCCCCGCCCCCTTTCACGCCGATTTGGAGAAAGCATAATATGTGACGAAGCTACCACTATCATGCGTGTCATAAAACGACCACATATTCTCCTTCCTTTCATAAGTAATATCTTCGTAAACAGAATTGAGGAAGTAGCCGACATTCTGGGAAATATGTGATGTACCTTGGGAGAATCACGTTCTGTTGACACTAAACAGGACCCATAAGGAAGCCCAAAAGTTCACAGGGTCCTCATTGATAAAACATCATAGCATGTGAAGAACAAATGTATGTTTAACACTTAAAGCTAGAACAAGCAAGGTCGTAGAGTAGCTAGGATCTCGTTTAGAAGGGCAAAACGAAAATCCTTTCAACATCATGAGCCTGGAATTGCCCCATTTTGTTAGAAGAGATGTTACAAATTGTACAACTTTATTTGAGGAAAGGACAATTGAGAATGATCTTCGTTACATTTTAACGATAAATCATTTCAGCGTTTGTGCGAATGATGAGGATGACTCTTTCCCTGTCTCTGCCAATCCGATAGCCTCAGACAGGAATCATGTAGTTGTTTATTTGAACTACGGAAATGTTTGTGTCGTGCTAGGAGTCGAACCCATATTTTCACGATAGTAGTGCAGATATTTTTATAGATTGTACAGCAGTGCCATTTTAGTGGATGATGCTTTGAAGAGTAATTTAGTATTCATTTTCATATAGAGGCTGATAGAGGAATCGGATGGAGTACAATGATTTTTCCATCGTTTTGTGAAAATATACCATTTTTTTCCACGGCTGTAATTACCATTTACCTAATATAGGCAGTGCGGTGCGCTCCAGGTTATGAGCAATTTTCGATTAGAAAACACAAAGTGCGGATAGATAGGACCTTGAAATTTGGAGTAAATGTGAGCGCCAAGTAGAACTACAAATTACAAAATGCCAATTCGGAAAGATCGGTCAAAGTGTTCTCGAGTTATCAAAAATTAACGATTGCAGCTTCCAACGGTTGTAACTTCTGAAAGTTGACAGCTGGAGCATTGAAATTGTCACCAAATATGAGCAGTGGGCAAATTTCAAATTTTTTCACAAATTTTATTGGCAATTTTCGATTAGAAAAGACAAAAGTGCGATTTGGCATTGGGAATCATTTTTTAAACAGGTAATTTTGCCCCCATTTTTCATAACTTTTGAAGGGGTGCGCCATTGTGAATGAGAGATATAATTGTAATTTATAAATTCTATGGATGTGTGCAAATACATTTCCCAACATAAACTTCAAAAATCTTATGTCGCGCTAGAATGTGAATCGGAAACACTGTGGACGTAGGTTTGCGGGAATGCCATCATGAATTAGAAATAAATATTTCTGTATTTTTATGCAATATTATAGCCTTTGCTATAATTTTGAACACCCTGGCGTAAATTGTTTAACAATAACTTGTTATAACAATTTAGAAGGAACTGGCTCTTAGAATTTCGTTGTCATCTTGGTTGTTATAATTTTTGTTTGAGCATAACGTGGGTCGCGGGGCCCCTTAAAGCGCGGGGCCCGTGGCATTTGCCACCTTCTGTCACGTGGTGGCACTGGTGGTAACACCCTTCCGCCGCTGAATATAGTGTGTCGTTCCTTCGGAAAAGCCCAGGGACGTGGAATTTCACATTCCCAGTTATCAAGGATGAAAGCACTATTTTCATAACCGATATAATTCCTTTATTGCCTGTCCGGAGTCCGCTTCCACAGCTAGGACGTCAAAAATATTTAAATTTCCTATAGATCTTACAAAATATAATATTAACTAACTTTTTTTTGCTTATATATTTTTTATAATTTACATATAACATTTCTGTGTTTGAATTTTGTGGGTCATAAAAAATAATGAATAACTTTTAACTTCTTTTTGGAATATATTTTGTGATATTTTTTTTAACTTTTTTACTTATTGGATTAAACTGTTGAATTTGTAATGAATTGTAGCCGTTAAACCTTATTTCTCACTAAAATAAAAAATTGCAGCATTAGTCATGGTTTTTTATTTGTAAATCTGCGTAAAAACTACTGTGTACGAAAGTGCCCCCAGCAATGTACGAAAGTGCCCCATGACAGGGGCGCCTTCGTACCTTTGACGATCTTTGGAAAATCATCGCCCACTTCAAAACTGTTACGATATGTGAATAATTTTTATAGCATTTACATAGCAAACATGTTTAACTGAGAAATGAGTCAAAGAGCCGCATGTGAACGAGAGACGCCCTTACATTTTGCTGTACATTTCCCAATGCTGTACGACAGGTAATGATGTACTGTACACAGCGTCGGGCGAAAGGGGCACTCGCCCCGGGCGCCGTCTGGCAGGGGGCAATATAGAATAGTGAATATGTTGTCGTAGTAAATTTATAGGTTGCTGTGTTATGCGTAAAAGGTGCATCCAATAACGAGTTGTATCATCCGTACGATGAGTGTTGGACAGTCCTTAAGCTACACAAACTGCGGTGGACGACAATCGCAAATCCTAGCGCCAGCAAAACGATGAATAGAGGATACGTTCCTTCGACTTGGTCCGTATAAAATGATGAAATAGGCGTCACGCCCGGAGACTGCGAGTTTGACACGCTTGACCATGATTTGAAAAGATAGAGTGGGGGGATGGGCGCCCATCGAGCATTCGCCCCGGGTGCCACAATTCTTTCGCACGGCTCTGACTGTACAGCAAAATGCTGCACGTCTGGCCAGCTTAGTCTAATCCTAATTATGATCTGTGGCTGTGATCGTTCGGTCGCTACTCTGTGATATAGAGATTCAGAGAGAAACGAGTTTTCCAAACTCAGAAGAAGATAAGAAATGTTCTTATCGTAAAATAATAAAAACAAAGCGTCTAGGAAGTTATATGGCTGACACCCGCTTCATGTTGCGAATTCAGTTGTCATCGAAATCGCAACGTTAACTACAACGTCTCTTTCCATAGTTCGTGTAAAAATTACCCTTTTGACCACGCATCCTTTGGCTTTATGTTGTTGCATGGATTAGTCGGGAAAATTAACCGGGTCATGTGGGAGACGGCCGTTTTTTTCCAAGATTGGTGATTCATGTAATCCCGATTTTTTCAAGGCATTGGCTCGAAATTAAATCAGTCTAGAGACCGTATTATTATCATTCATCATTTTAAATTATGCAGGTGTAAACATCTTTGCCCAAGAGCATTACAAAATGGTGACTGAACTGCCTGAAGCAAGGATTCATTATATTTTATCTAGAGTTCCTAATTTCTTTTCCGCGTGTGTATTCGTGTAGATCCTTATGTGCTATTTAGACCCCGGTCAGTTTCAATCCTCCATCCCGACGTATTCATTACACCCCCTAGTAATTATTCATATCTTGCCTACAACTTTTAATTTTAATAGTAGTCTCCGCCCCGTCAAAGTCGATATCGTCCAAGCAAAATCAACCCAAACCCACAATAAAACCCTACAATTACCTGAAATTGTATTGTATTTTCCAATATAATGCCAATCATTGTACCAATATTACAAACAACTTATCTGTATTTTTCTCCCACGTCAATTCTCTCTATACAATTCGTCCAGCCATAAAATCCTTGCTATTGAATATCAACATCAACCATCCCCGGCTCTCAGCAAAAATTAAAAGAAATAAAATTCGCAAGCCTACACAAATGTAGCGACCCTGAAAATATGCCATCCACCCAACCCAAGCAAATAAAAAAGTTTCTCATCTCCCGCAGACAATACCCAGTATTTTTTTTTCTTCCCTATACAGGGCTAAAAATTGCTGACCGAACTTTCGTCTCAAATATGCAAAGGGAAATCCGCTAAGGAATTAAATTAAAAAAAAAGAAGCGTGTAAACTTTTTTCCCACTGTGCACGTTTTTTTTTTTGACGAAATCCACAAATCCTTTTAAAGTAATTCTATCTCCAACGGGATCCTCCTAATTTATTCCCGAAGCCGAAAGCGCACTGCTGGCTGGCTGAATGAATAGAGCGCGGACTAGGTATGATGCGGGTATATTGAGAGCAAAATTGGATTGAGCCCGACCAGTCAGCAATGAATTTAATTTATCGATTGACTAGGAATCGTTCACTTTGTGAAATGCTTTCCAACTGACGGATTAAATAGGGTAGCTATAGGGTAAGCGCAATGCGCTGAGATTAGACAAATTTGTAATTAATGTTGACTCGAGTGGGTTATTAAAATCGAATTGGTATTCTCATGAGTGTAATTGGAAATTAATGAAAAGCTTTTCGGAGTTTGTGTCTACGAAATTGGGATTTTGAATGTTTTGTTTGAAAACGTATCAATTTTCATATTATTTAATTAAATTTCGAAAAGTTCATGTTTGCTTGCTACTTATCCTATCATCCTGACGTCTTGACAAATTAGAGAATACTCCTACCCAATATTGACAAAATGCCCAAGCGAACAAATTCGTCCAAACAAAGTGTATCCGTCATCCGAGTTTGTAATTAATTACTTCAATATTGACACCGCATATTCGAAGGATATTAATTCGATAGGACAGGCAGGCAAACATCTTGAGTCCGAAAATAAAATGAATCGGGTCATCTGTCTACAAATCGGCCGGGAGGATCAAGTCCATTGGAAATTATCCTATCTGTAGAGTATCTTTCGCAATTTAGTTAAGCGTCGCCAGGACATTATTCCGTCATCTTCTCGTGATGCTCATTCAATTGTGGCCTAATAAAATCGAATTCGGGACGCATTCCGAATTGTCCGCAATTCAACATTTTCCTGACCGTACCGTACATAGTACGTACTCATCATATACATTAGTGAATTCACCAGCACTATCTCGTCTGATGTGGTTAGTTCCCGCAAAGAAGACCACAAAGTGAAGCGACATACGAAACAAAAGAAAGCTTTCATAGTGAGTGAAAAACGGTCAACGGAAGGATCATGTTGTGGCGTGGGTTTAGTATGTGGGGGGCATGAAGGATGAAGGAAGGGCACTCCCAGAACGATTCTGACCTGTTTGTGTGTGTGGTGATTCGAAGAACGTGCTTGCAATTTCAATACTGTGCTGGGAAGCTGGGCATTGTCTGGCGTGCTGGCATGGTCCTTGTAATCCTGGCGAACTTGACATGTTACATGTTCACACTTTTATACACGTCATGTATGAATACAACAGTTGCTACTCGAACAATTGAATTTCCTTGTGGTGGCATTATATAGCGCTGAGATACTCTGTTGAATGGGCGAGTAAGTGCTCTACTTTAAGGACATTTGTATTCAGTGCTGATACGGCAAATCAACGAACTTTAAATGTTTTTATCGGTTTCAATTTAAGATTTTCGAGTGTTTTGTTCACATATGAACGCACTTGATGTTTGGTGGCTTAATTCAATTGTGGGGAGGGTAAGCGGACAACGTATGGCGGTTTTACGATAGAAGTAAAAATTCATAAAATTCGTCCAAATTAAAATACATACTCCTTTCAAATTTTGATTTTATATTATTTATTCGTAATTAACTATAAAAAAATTGGCTGATAAAAACATAAAAATAAGAGGCGCATCAGTTCAACATTGGACTAAGGTCGCAGATGTGTTAGTGACATCCTATTTCCGAGATCTTAACCACTTTTTTGTGGTGGTGTTGAGATCAACAGCACGCTCAGCAGTGTTATTTATCCCCATAAATGGGTACTCGTTTAACATCTGAGTGAGATCATAGTTGAAAAACACCATAAACTGAATTTGCTCACGGTGAGTCTCGAAAGCGCTAACCACCACACCCGCCAGACTACTACTGATAAAAACATGCAAACCTATTTAATTTTTTTTAATAAAGGAATTCACCAAAAATGCAGGGGTATCCACTTTTTGTCAAGAGCTATTTTGTGCGTAAACTAAGAGTTTCTCCTAACCTGCATCACCAATAACAAGAAAAATATATTTATTTGTAACAATACTCCCAAAATACACCATTCATTTTCACTAAGTCAGCTGACAACCGGCCTCACGATAGCACGACATCATCGCATACAACGTCCCGCTTTCACGCACCGTAAAGCATGAGCACAACGATCAACAGCATGCGAAAATCCCGTTCAGTAGGCACGTACAGTATAAAAGGTGTAACAGACAACGAGTCAGCAGCATTCTAGTCTTGGCATCGAAGCATACACAACTGGATATCAGGAACAATACTCGTCGTCATCCACGTTCGTGGTCCATTCGAACAGCGTGTATTGTACATTATCATTTTTGCATCATTGAATCGAAACATCCAAGAACAAAACTCAAATTTCAAAGTCTGCTGGCTACATTGTGTTCACTAAGAGAACTCAACGAAAGAATACACCTTCCGATTACCTATCGGTTACATAATGTATTAAATGATTTAAAAATAAGAGACTCAGCATCGGTTTTACCATGAAGGTACCCAAACATTTCCCTAACGAAGTTTCAGGCATAATACCTTCGTCTTTTTTAAAATCCAATAAGAATCTCATGATACATATTGAATTTACCATCAGGCTGACTCAATTTCCAATGTAATCTGATTTCGCAATATAGGGTCCACCACCACTCTCCAACATATGTCATATCTACTCATGCAGAAAACCAACGGATGTGTACGTACGTACGTACGAGTATCTCCGCACCGATACTGATTTAATTTGCACAAAACTACGTACGGAGAAAAGACACTCGGATGTGACAAGGACATCAAGAAGACGAATATCCTATATCGTTCGCATAGATAGACGAGTTGAGTTGAAAAATGCCATTGACGAAGAAACATTCCTCATAGTCTATAGACGTCGTCGCACATAACTTTGTTTGCCAGACAAGACAGATACGTCGTAGACATATTATAGAGGTAGCTCTCCCGGCAGCTCCACGACAACAATGAAGTCTTTGCAGGATTCAGAAATCAGATGTGAAAATCAATCGTTGGTAGCTGGGTATTCTGCGTTTATTTTTTCTTTCCCTACAATACCGATAAATTGAATCATTCCATTTGGTTTTTGGCTGAAAAACGTCGAAAGTCGTTGAAATGTACATACCTACTCGCCAGACAAGAATGGAATGGGAGGGAGCAGGGAGCGAGTATGTTGTGTATTGTTCCTAGTAACAAGTTAGTTACTCTGGTGATTTCCTATTACGATAAAATGAAAGGAAAAGTAAGTAGAAATAGAAGAGAGGATGATATTACACAGCTCCAGGCCGATACACAGACATGTGTGATTTTTTATTACATTTTTATTCTGGAAAACAATGTGCCAAGTCTTTGTAATAAAAAGAGGAAGAAAATAATAAAATAAAAGACGCTCTTCCTGTTTCTTATACAGAAGGCAATATGTGATTGGAGTGAAAATTTGTGTTTACTTCATGTATCAGTTTTCCTTAACGATGAATTCAATTTTTAAATTCGGAAGCAAAAAAGTCAAAACACCGATCGCAATTATTGTTTCGACTTTAGCCCTTTTGTGGTAGATCCAAAAATATTCCCCAATATTTTACAATCTTCAGACGTACCATTAAAAATTCTTAAATAAGTCAAAATCTACTAGAAATTACTGAAGCTTCAAAATATTTTTTTTCTAACTTCTCCCGTTTGATGGTCTCAGTTCTCCTTCCTGACACAATATCCAATGGAGATCGCTATCAAACGCCGCATTGAAGCCTTCTCTTCCACATCCGCGACCTGTCCTACTTGCTCTTATGCAGTCCCGCGAAAAGTGTTTGTCCCAAAACATGGACCATGTCCAACCCAACTATAGTTTTCCCACTTTTAGGTCCTTCTTGTGTTCATCTGTAGGAATGTTTATGACTGCGATCTGAGTGCCATGGTACGCTCCCGTCTCAGTAACTCCATCGCCTTAATTAGAAGTTTCTCGGAATACCGCACACATATCATCCCTTGTTGTCACTTCGTCAAGCTCGATGACGCCTTAATTGCCGTCTGGCTATCAGTGCAAATGGCGATATGTGCACCACGGAGACCCCTCCCAGGATCTCACTGGTACAGATTCCGATAGCATGAATATCGGCTTGGGAGGCGCTATACCCATTGCAACCGAGATCCTGGTATTGGGTCCAAAGACTCCAGCACCTACACCATGATCGGTCTTAGAGCCATCCGTGATGCACGGGTTGCCAATTGCCGATTCCGCCCGATTTAGGATGTGACCTGACGAAGTGAAGTTCCGTGATCATATAATCTGATACCAGGCCGATTGATAGGCCAGGAACCTGTTGCAGGATACGCATGTGTCCCCGATTACTGATACGAGTATCAGACGATAAGTGGATTTCCAAAGCGCTGCAGTTTACCTTATGAAAATGTGCAGTGGCGTCATTCCCCATATAGCTTCCATGCCTAGGGTGGAGGTAGTACTAAAGGCCCCAGTGATACCAAGACAGGCAAGTCGTTGGCGCTTATTGCAGCTCTTGATGGTGTTGCGTTACAGTGTTTTTGGCCACCACAATGGAGAAGCATTCGTGATTACAGGTCGTACTAGCGTGCTGTATAACCACTACGCCATTCTGAAAAAGCCCCAAGTCTTGCCATAGAAGTTCCGGGAAGTCCACAAGACACGCATGGCCTTACTAAGAACATTTGCCAAGTAGCTATTCCAGTCTAATCTACCATCGAGTGTGATACCAAGGCATTTGACCTCTTTGGAGTTGGCAATAGGCACCCGCCTTAAGTACATTGGTTCGAGTGAAGAAGCAAGTTTCCTTGTGAATGGTACTAGGACTGTTTTGTGAGGGTTGATACTGAGCACTGTTGCTGTGCACCATCTGTTGACTATCGTTAGCATGATAGTACTGAACGAACCGTCACGGACGTACACGTTTGACAAAGATGGTACCGGGTGTAACGGGGTCAGTGACATTGACGTCACATGTGTTAACGAGGCGGCGACGGCGTATGAATTTGAATGGCGGATAGTGCCTGGTCTCGGAATCAGTGATCACGATCTCATTGAAATTCGTATGAATTTTGATGAGATTGTGAACGCAAACGCTGACATGCCTGGTATACCTCACTGGTGTACCAGGCATGCGAACTGAGCACTCTATGAGACTCGGATCCGATTATCCGAGTTTTCGAGAAGGGGGGTCGATGAGCAGTTTGCCTTCATCACTGAATGCCTGGCGACCGCCAATGACATCTTCCCGCCTCCACCTATAAGGAGGCGGGTAGGATGGAGGATCAGATTGGAGATCGGGTGTCCGGCAAACAGTATACGCATTCCGCAAGGGAAGATCTGTTGAGGATGCGGTCTTGTTCGTTCAGGGAGCGGTCAAAACCAGTGTTGTCGACCGTGTCCTTGGAATTTTCGTAGATTTTATCTCCGGGAGAGAGGCTCTAGTCGTGGGGAAAAAATGGCGTCGTCAGGCAAAAGGCGATGATCATAGGCCCGTTTGTATATGGAACTACATGATGGACAACTTGCTGGTATCCCTCCAGAACCGAGTTAAATGCTGTGCTTACGCCGACGACTTCCTCCTCCTGGTGGAGGGCATATCGCGGCGTGTGCTTGAGGAGAAAGGTGCCCTGCCCATGGAAATCCTCCTTAAGTGGGGCACCCGGGTGGGAGTTGAAATATCAACCCGAAAATCGGCGACAATGATGCTGAAAAGCTCATTCTCGATTGTTCGGCTGGGTAGACTGGCTCTCAGACATGTGACGCAAGTCAGATATTTGGGAGTAGCTTTCGACGAAAGGTTGAGTCTTCAACGCCACTACGGGTGGTGCTTAGTTGGTACGCTGAGGCATGTCCTGCGTCGAGACTGGGGGCTAGGTAGACGCGCAGCCCGTGTGATCTACAACTCGCTTTTTGTAGCATGTGCTATTTTTTGGAGCTGGAGTTCTCATGGATTGGGTGTTATCTGCCCTAGAAAGCCGACAGCTCTGCACGATTCAGTGTATCATTATCTATGCTTGTATACCTGTATGTCGTACAGTATTCACTGACGCCTTGCAGGTATTGAAGGGGGTCCCTCCGCTTGATTTGAAGGTAGTCCGACGTGGGACTATCTTCCATATCAGGAAGGGTTTGCCGTTGCCGCCGTCTGCGATGGTTGATGGTGAAAATGTATCTGGGAGACCTCAGAGACATGTCTTTGAACTCCTGGATGACTGTGCCCTATCTAGATGGCAATCTAGATGCGACCAGTCCACCTGCAGTAGGGTTACATTCGAGTACCTTAGGAATATCCGTGCGGTAGCCGGAAACCTGGACTTGAATTTTAACCTAAGTCTAGGCTTCCTGATAACCGAACATGGCTCTCTGAACCAGAAACTGCGACAGTTAAAAATGGTGAGATATGCCTTGTCCATGTTGTGGCGCAGTTTCTGCGGACTGGCTTCATGTCCTGGTTATCTGCCCGAGGTACTCGGATGTACGAAACCTAGACCTGTTTGGGGTTCTCGTAAAAAATGGAGTCGCAGATTTCACTCGGAGCCCGGCCACAAAGAAACGTATCACTGTTCTAAAGGGGTTTGCTTCGAAAGCATTCAGACGACGCACGATGCATCTGTGAAATTGAGTGGCAAAATTAGCATAGCCTTATTGTTGTCTAGCCTTCATGGTTGGGACCTACACACTTCTGGGATGTAGGTTTCTAGTTTTAAGAGTAGGTTTAGTTTACAACTGTTAGGTTGCACGGGTGTCGCAAAAGTGACTCTCCGTCACTGAGGCCGTTGGTGCAGCCATTGAGCTCCCTGCTAGATTGAGCCTGATGTGTCCGTGATATGACAAGGATTCCTCGCTTGATACATGCCAATCAGAGAAGAACTCCGAAATCGGTCCAATGGCAAGAGTAAGGTCAAGAACCTACTCCCATGCTACGGTGATGAAGGTGGGTTGGCACCCTTTTTTGAGGACGAACACATTTTTAGACAATAAAAAGTCAAGAAGTTTCTTACCCCGTATGTTAACGTCCATAGTGCCCCTCACATTGTGTTGGGCGTTAGCGTCACAACCGATAATAAATTGTGGGTTGTTACTTTTGCAGTAGTCAATCAAGCTGGAGACTCTCGCAGGTAGAATAGAGTCATCGCCAGCTATGAAGTAGGCAGATACAATTACTACTTCATGACTACCGTACGCGGTGGACACGTTGACCAGAGTGCCTGCTAAATCCCTGGAAATGAAGTTGGTTAGTGGTAAAAAATTGACATGATTGTCAACAACCAGCACCGCCCAAGGGCGGTTCACTGACCTGTCGTAAATTAAATTACCGTGATTAATGTTTAGTCCACATATGCGGCCCTCGGCCACCCATGGTTCTTGTATCAGCGCTATCGAGGCTATGTGTTTGCGGCGAATGTCGGACACAAGATGGCCGATGCTCCCTTGGCATGGAGCAGGTGTTTGCCTGGAGGACCTTGACAGTACTCAGTTATGATGGATTTATAACCTCCCTCAATGCTACCCCGCCCCCTCCTTCTTACGATTTTTTTTTTTTAATAATTTTCGCTTAACGTTCGACAAATACGGCATATAATGTCATCTCTTTGGTCTCTCCCCCAGATTTCACACCAAACATAGACTGCATAAGTACGTCGACATAGCAGTCATGGTTCAGATTTTAAATCTCAATCAGAACATGAGATTAATTATCAAAATTCTCCTAGTAAGGATATCCTTCAGAATAATGGGACCCTTGGAGCGTTCGTCATCTTCATACTGAAAGGATTCATCCAGCTTTTCGAAATATCCTAAAAAAGAAGCTGCTTCCTTCGTTTTCTTCTCTCTATCTCTCTCTATCTCGTAAGCACTCGAGTTAATTAATTCAAGCAAATTGCAATTGAAATTTTTACAAATTTCACCGAATTCTCTACGAAAAAAAAAAAGCAGAAAACGAAAACGAGCAAAGCAAGAATAAAGAGAGCGGAATTCATTATAGAAAACTGTCCCAAGAAGGGAAGTCTCATTGACAAAAGCACGTCTGCATTTTCCATTTCCGCGTGATTCTGTTTTCTTTTCGTAGTCCGCGCGCCTATCTCAGAAAATATTCTTTCAATCTCTTGCCTTGTCTATATTTGGGGTAGCTTCCGTTTTCTTTCTTTCTCTCTTTTTTTCTTCCTATCATGAAAAAGTCCTTTGTCTGTTTAGTATTATTATTATTATGATGGCGAGGTGATAAACCTTGTAACAAATTCAATCGAACTGATGTTCCACTTTTACTATACAACATCGGCTGACGAAGTGTCTATAGCGTGCGAGGAGTGGTTCGGTTCGGACGTGGACGGTAAATTCCGATTCTTTCACATTCATTGTTTTATAGATATAAAAGACAAACGAATACGTGACTCGAATCATTTGATCGGAAAAGTCCTTTTGATAAGGACGGCAGCACCCCTTCACGGGTCAATAGATTTTCGGTTGGCACGTCTTGAAATGATTGGCTAGCACTTAACTTATAATGGACTCTCGACCATACAGTCGAAATATTATTGTACAAGGACTCAGGCTGTTGTTGTTTCGATCAATGTTTTTTGGGTGAAACGTTTTTGAACGTGTGCATTTCTCGATTGGGGGGTTTTCAGTGTGGATATGAGCTATTTTCAGATGAAAGGAGTTTTAGTAGGTAATATTAACCTAGTTTCACGGAAGATAGATTTGGCACATAGGCTTTGAAATAAAATTGACTTTTGTATATCCCAGTGAGTTTTATAATTGATGAGTTGCTTTATTTTAATAAGGAGATTTCTAATAGTTATGAACGCTCAAACTAACATCGATCGTTATGTTCTACAATTTTGTACAACATGTATTAACGCTTCCAACACACACCATCAATGTTCACCAAATCAGCACAACAGCACCGCACGTAACGTAGACACAAGCAACGTGCCGCAAGCACGCATCGTATAGCATAAGCACAACGATCAACAATCTCGAACAGTATAAAAGGGGAGCCACGCAACAAGTCAGCAGCATTCTAGTCTTGGCATCGAAGCATCTACAAATGACACTCAGGAACTAGACTCGTATAATATTATCATCTGCGTTTCACTGAATTAAATAGAAATATTTAAGAATACAGATCAATCTTAGGCGACTCCACGTAAAAATAAACTTCACCATTAAATCTATCGATTACGAACAGTATTGCAATTTCTCTTCCAGACAGATGGTTCGCTAAGTGCATCTATCTTCCAATTACAATTCACATCCTTGTTATTTTCCCTATCTGCTTGCATGTTGAACGATATTTAAAGCATAATCAAATACCGCACAATCAAAACCCTTTCATAAAAAATGCACTTTGCAATCAATTTAACTCCACCGCTTTTCAAAGGTCAACATATTGGCTTCCAATATGATAAACCTGATGCGGTGTAAGGTCAATATCCGCATCAGACATAGCTGCTCGTTTAATTATATTGGACTGACTAACCAACCAACCAACCATAGCCCGGCCAGCGACTATCTTTTCAAGTATGCACACAATGGACAAATCGGTAAACCATAGATGCAAATGGTTCGTTTACACTACACAACCCCTAATATCCCAACCCCCTAACCATACACGCTCGCTGCTAACCTCATTACGCGAAAGCGCTTTTGAAATCCTGCACACATAATACACCGAATTGAACATTGAACCGTGTAGGATAATAATAATTTCATTGGATTCACGATCCAGCCCATTTCGGTTTGTATAGCGAGCAGACACAGTCGAGTCACAAGGAGTGTCGTTACAGCGATTATATGCATGACTAGCTCGAGCCGGCCGAGCTCTTTGTATGTTTAGGTACACGTACATCAGCGAACCGAACAAAAATTGAAAATGATTTGTGGAGTGTGAAAAAAGGACGATAATAAGATGGTAACTGACTGAGGTGTATAAAAGTCGCTCTAATGTGATGATAGGCGAACCGTCTACCGACTAATGGCGAAAAAGCATGAGCCCGGGAAGTGTAATTTTCGCTTGTAGTAATTCATGTGTACAACGAGATAAGACGAAATGAATATAAAATACAGAGGCGGAAAAAAGAATGGAAGAAAAGCCCACGACAACGTGTATTATGGAAGTCAGCAGAAGCGATAAATTAGATTTACACGAATAGGCTTCAGGCGGAAATTCAATCAGTATTATATGAAAGGTGATCCTTATTGGTATCAGGGATTAATATTGAATATAGAATCTGAATTTGATAAAATAGAGATATCGAGCGTGTTTCGATTTCTTGTCTTTACTGCTCCACGATCAATAGTTAATGAGATAATCCCACTTTTATATTAGGTTTAGAGATAGATTAGGAAAGCGCATAGGCTGCGGACGCTCTCTATTATCGTATTGTATCCACTGTTGATTAGGTGAACTCCTCTAACTCACTTCTCTCGATAAAACGATTTAGCTATAGCCTATTTAAGAGAGGCGAAATCCTCTTCTGGGGAACGCAATGCCAAAACATTGTAGACGACCCATAGCTAGCCTCTCACATTTACAAAGAATGTGTAAAGCAGTTTTATCTTGTACCTCGCAGAAGCAGCAGTTCGCGTAGTTGACAATGCGCATCGTTTTGAGATGGCCATTCAAACGGCAGTGCCCCGTGAGGAGCCGGCAAATTATTCTGATCCTGTTCCGGGTTTCTATGTTCAAAGAGGTATCCGGCAGTAGGGTTCAGGGCCAAGAAAGGACACACGCTCTTCTAGCTAGTTCATCTGCCAGTCTGTTGCCGTCTATGCCGGAGTTCTCAGGTACCCAAAAATAGGGTAAGATTGTTGCAGAATCCTACCTGTTGAAGAATTTCCTGACAAATCCACACGAGTTTTGATGTAGCAGTACGACTCGTAAGCGCTTTAATTGCAGCTTGACCAATGGGCCACTGATTCCTGCGCTAGAACCTGCATCGGTCTTTGAGCCATCCGTATAAAATATAATAGTTCTGCGGTGGAGTGCTCTGATCTGATCAGACCAATTCAGATAGTCCATTGACATACTAAGTAGTTTACTATGCTGCTTCCCAATCCTAGCTGAACTGAGCTCATGGACGTGCCATATCACAGGTGTTGAGTTCACTAACGACTAGTCTTGTCACTTCTTCAACATGCATGTTGAGCGTTGGAAGATCAAGCAACACTTCCACAGTGGCGGTCGGGCTTGAGATAAACGCCCGAAGGGTGGCCAGAGATACTAGCTTCTGGTGCAACTTGCCATCCGGGCGCTCTTTTCCACCACTCCACCGCCCCGTATTCAACAATAAGTCTGACAATTGTCTTGTATATCCATATGGGATTATATGGGGTTAGCTTCCTAATGCTTTCCCAGCATAGTTTTTGCAGATCCATAATGGGTTAATTGCTTTCTCTGAAACCACACTAATGTGATCCTTCCAGAGTAACTTCCTACTAGAGTCAGCGTCGAGTAACTTAAAACTCTCTGGCATGGTCAATTACATTGTACAGGTACATTGAGAGCACTTGAGTGTCCTAAGCGCCCTCTTTCTACTAGAATGGCATCACTACAGCTTTAGTTGGGTTAACGCGTAATCCATCAGCTGTGTACCATTCTTGTACTACTTGCAATGCCCATTGCAAAACATCAGGAAAGTCTTCTTCAAATTTGCCTTTAACCGTGATTAACAAGTCATCCGCGTATCCCTGGGTGGAGAACTTTTTTTTTTCTGGGTAGAGATGGGGAATCTTGCATAGATACTGCATGCCGTGTAGCAGAGACCGCCAGCATTCAGTGTCGGACTCTTACCGACTAAACCTAAACACCTCTTTCGTCACCGCTTGATCCTGCGGGACCACCTTTCAGTACTTACTTCACAGGGCCAATTTAAGCTAATCAGCCATCACCATGGGTACAGACTTGCGTCTACGCTCCTCTCTCTGTAGCTCCATGTGGACGAAACAAATTGCCCTGCTTACTGAATCCCAGTTATTGGTTGATATAGCAGCATCAGAACCACTAGGTTCTCGGGGCTTATGTTTTCTCCCAGTTCCGCTTGGAGTTGACTGCGGAAATCTCCAAATCTTGAACAATGAAACAAGACATGTTTTGCATCCTCGGCCACTCCCTTGCGTCTCCGACATTCTGGCGAGTAGTCTATAACTTAAACCGATGCAAAAATTGTCGATACCTTTCGCGGCCTGTTGAAAATTGGGTAATTTAAAAATTCGTATCCCCGTGTTTTCTGTTAACCCACATGGGTATGTCTGGGATAAGGGAATGTGTCTATCGGCCAGTAGAGGCCTCATCCCATTGGACCTGCCATCTTCTCATAGATTCAAGCCTTTCGATGTTTCTTCGCCCTGGATGCATCTCAGGTGTTACGCCTTGGCGACTGCTGATCTCATCAACAAGGATCGGCAAAGACATCATTCCAGCTACCACGTAGGCCGCTTCGTGTGATGTGGTGCGGTACGTACAAAACACCTACAGTATATCGCGTTTAATGGTTTCGTGTTACAGGCAAACCGTAATGCAGTGGCCCAATCTGGCGAGGCATATATGATTATGATTGACAATAGCAGCCTCCTACTTGTTCTAGGGCCACCTAAGTTTGGCATCATTCTTGTTAGAGCCGCCGTGGCAGTCGTTGCCGTATCGACTGCATACTTTAAGTGCTCTCCAAAACTTAGTTTTGAGTCAATCAGAACCTCCAAATACCTATCGGCCCACTTAGAGGTTATTACACAATCTCCGACTCTGATTTTGAGGCAACACTTTTTTCTGCGCTTGCTTATCAACACTGCTTCAGTTTTCTGATCGGCGATCTCTAATCCAATGGTTTCCAGCCACACTTTGATGATAGTAATTGCCTCGCTTGTGTATATTTCGGCCAACCGGGTTGTTGTAACTTCTTGTACTATGTACTAAATCATTGAATGCACCCATGTAATAGACGTAAGTGACAATTGTCAAAATAAACGACTTCCAATTTAACATTTTGGCGACGAGGATGGCGGGATGTGTAAAAATTAAACTGCAATTTTCGAACTTTCGACTTAATAAGGATGTCCACCACTGCCGAAGCAAGTAAGGCGGGAGCCTCTACATCAACTGCATCGTCCAAAAATCCCTCTACATTACCTGGATCATGCAACAATACAATACAAGGTAATTTCAACTTCGAGTTTTTCGATGGAGTGAGATGCCCATGGTCGCGATGGGTCGAGCGATTGGAGACCGTTTTTACCATTGTGGGAACGCCCCAACATTTACAAGCGCCGTTTCTTCTACATTATATGGGGCAAGAGACTTATAACAAGTTGTGCGATAAATTAACCCCCGAGAAGCCTTCTTCGAAATCGTATAAGCAATTGGTGGAAATTCTAACGGCACATTTTGAGCCGAAGCCAGAAGAGATTGAGGAGAATTACCGTTTTCACCTGAAAAAGCAGAGTGATTCCGAGAATGTTGAACAATATTTAGTCAGTTTACGGAAGTTGTCCATTAATTGCAACTTTGGGGCATATCTGGAAACGGCTTTGCGCAACCCATTTGTTTTCGGGTTGAAAAATGCAAAAATTAGAGGCCGTTTGCTAGAAACGCAAAACCTAACCTTACAATCGGCATTCGATAAGGCCCAGGCAATGGAATTGTCAGAAAAGGGAAGTGGCGAGATCGGGACGACTGTACCACATCCAGTCAATACAATCCAGCGGAAACATCCACGTAAAAAGGCGGCGAAGCGACAGCCACGATAGCTGTGTCGTCAGCAAAACCTACCACTGTAATTCCTTTCGATAGCGAGCTCCAAGATAGCATTGTACATGATATTCGACAAAAGTGGGCCAATAACAGATCCCTGCGGTACTCCTGCAGTAACCACGTATTCCTTGTGTCTCTCTATAGTGTCATAATAACTAAAAACGCGATAGAAGAGGTAGCTCCTGCTTATCGCCGCTAGATAGTCGGGTACATTCATCGTTTGCAGAGCGGCGTGAATGTTCGCAGAATTGAATGCGTTTTTGACGTATAAAGTCAGAACAGCGCAACAAGTACTTTTACATAGTGTTTCCGTCGCTATAGTAGTTACCGTGGTTATACGATACGGGTTAGGCTCTTCAGCAGACTTATTTGGTTTGGGAATAAGCACCAATCTTTGCCTTTTCCATAATTGCGAGAAAGTCCGTTCTTCTAGGCAGGTTCTAAAAAATTGACATTCAAGTCACCTAGCCGATGGCGCGGATTTTAGGTATCTCTGCATAGGGAAAAACAATTAAGCTGGAAATCGACACTTTTCATAGTGATTTTTTTTTTATCTAGCTTCGTACCGATTTGATCATGTGTACGCAAAGGGGGAAGGATGGGAAAGGCATCCGTATGAGGAAACCTATGAAACTGGAAGTGGACACTTTCCAGAGTTCCCTTTAATCGCCTTATTCGACCAGCCGGGACTCCTGTGGTTTATTCTTTTCCCACACCACAGGGGTTACTCGGATAATGCGGGAAAGTAACGCCCCATAGAGAAACATAGAAATTGGCCGGAGCCGTTCAACCTATGAAGCTCCTCCTGAATAGCTAAGGATCCACAGTTATACCACAAGTGAAGTGGATATAGGAATCGGCCGAAACCTTTCGACCTTTATCTTCCCCTTACGGAGCTGGGTGGAGAGCCTAGCTGTAGAAAGTCTCCACATCAATCTGTCAACTACTAAACGCCACAGGAAGGGGAATAGTACCCCTCCTTGGGCACAGCTTCGAATGGTTTTTGGTTTTTGCAGAGAGTCTTGCCTATACTTGTAGAGATAATTCTAGGCGAAAGTATACGTTGCACCTAGGTAGTAATTGTATTATTGGCCCTTTGGCTCTTAATGCCGTTTCAATGGACTCGAAGGACGTTGTCGAAGGCAATATCACAGTCCATTTCTCTATTAAACACGGCCTCTTCGATTTCCTCTACTAAGCTTTGAAGTACCGATTCCGTTGATTTACCCGGTTGATAGGCTTTGGGTGTAGCGACCGCGTCGGTAGTAGTGCGCTCCTAATGTAGCCTCGAGTATCTTTCCCCAGTGGTTTTATGAGAAAGATGCAAGGCTGATAGGGCGATACGATTCAGGATTATGAGACGGTCTTTTACCCACTTTGTAAATAAAGACTACCCTACTGATATCCAGGCTGATGGGATGTATCCCAAAGCAAAGCTACGTCTATAAGCTAACCATGGACGGAATCAGTTACTCTTGCCCTCTTTGCAAAAGTGCCGGAAAGATTCCATCCATGCTGGGCGAATTGAAAGAGGCAAAAGTCCTGTCTTACGTGAAGATGCATCTTGCTCTTTTTGCTCTGCCCTGGGCGGATAGGTACAGTCCAGGCCATGGCTGACGTTCGAATCTAGTCTGCAGTCGGGTAAAATGGGTAGCTAGGAGCAACATGCCAGTACTTTTAGCATCCCTGTATATGTATGTACTTCGTGTAGCCTAGCTGCCTTGGAGGTACTGTTGACGCTATCACAGAAATTTTCGCCAGCTACGCATTTTAGCGTCTCTGATCCTTATCTTATATTCCAATTGCGTTTGGCCCTGTTAAGAGCGCCGGTACACTACAAACTTTTAATCGGCCGATAGTTTGATCGTTCTTCTAATTAGCACGAGATCAAGTGTGCGCACTTCCATATGGTCTCGTGCTGATTAGAAGAACGATCAAACTATCGGCCGATTAAAAGTTTGTAGTGTGCCGGCGCTTTAAACAGTATTTCATTGCTCCACCACGAATACATTTGTTTTCCTTTAGTGCGTTCAGAGGGCAGACACAATTACCCTGGTGGTATCGTCGTCTTTCAAAGCTTAGCCACCCTTTGACTTTCCCCTATGTATTCCTTAAGTGCGTCAGTAACCCAAACCCAATTTCAAGTTACACAATACTTCACTTTCGATAAACCGGGAACCCATTGGCTCATCTTTCTTGAAATTTAGCACACTACTCACTAGAGCCGTTTGACGACCACAATTGCTGCGGCTCAAAGTCCTACGTATCAGCGCTCAGAATCATATTACGTATTCATCCATTAAAGCCACCAATTCTGAATATATCCTAAAATTCAATCCAAAACTTTGAAATACTTAAAAAAGTGTTTCAATTTCAGTTTATCCTCGTGATGAAATCGCTTCCCTTGATACATATCAAAAGACTGGCATTTCAATTACAACTTTTTCTCCCAAACGTACATATGTATTTATTTTCCGATACCAAAATCGAAACATGAATCTATCTGTACTTGACTACAACAACACGTGCAGGTATCCAGGTATCGGTACAGAGGTACATTCTGCATTTGTGTATCCAACCAATGCATTCCTTTGCTTTACGTTTTCAATCAGCTTTTACATTTCAATTTGTTGTTTCATTTACCGTGCACATACGCTTATTCGAGCGCATATGTTTGAATGAGTTTGCCTCACCCCCCGAGGCTGAAATGGAAATAAAGCACCCGGCACCCGTCCCACCACCTATCTCGGCAATGACTGATTTCGAGAAAGTTGAATTGATCAAGGGAGATATTAGGCTTTCGCTTCGTATTTGCATCAGATGTTGTGTGCAGCGGCCGTTGTGCTACAATAACCTAAAAACCGAATTTATTTGTCGAGCGCTGACTGTAGGGTTTTTCTGGACGTACGAATATTGTTGCTTTGCAATTTTGCATGCGCTTGTTCTCTCTGTGTTCTGGATTCAGTTCAATTGCAAACTATGTGTGGTGTATGTGGATACAAACCGAGAGACTATTAGTTGCCATCTCTAATCCTTTGCTGAGTTCATCAATTGGCATTGTGCTGGTCTAGTTGGGTTCACCGTATACACTTTGTAGGCCGGCTGATGCTTTGTATTCAACCTAAATTTTCTGCACTGTACTGTAACTACGTGATATTAGATTAGCCTGCTCTATATTTTTGCGAATGTGACCGTCAATCAAGGACTATCTCGTGATTGGCTTGTTCTTCTCAATTTGCATGTATGCAACAGCTTTGTTCCAATGAAAGCGGAGAAAGATTCATCAACGAAAGCGAATTATGGTTCGAGGTTCGAGACATACAAAAACCGTGGGTTAATTTGTCAAAGACTTTCTATGTGCTGGCTAATTTGATGAACCCAGTTTATTCGGAATTCGATTTCATTCCTGCTTTGGACAACGTGTTTTAATCAGTGTCCTATTTCACGCAACTTTGCCGTACCGCGTATATAATCCTCATTATGCTCTTGCTCTCCCAGTAATATGACAATGAAATTAGTCACCATAAACTCTTTGCCAAGTACAAGCAAAAGTACAAAATATGCAACTCATAACCATAGACTACCAAAGAAACTTCATAATTTTCAAAAACTTGCATTTTCCATATTCATGAGTTGCCACGAAGTCACCCAACTTTCTGACTTTTAACGATTTTTCACATCCTGTTTTGTCTGCCAAACAATTTACCGCTTTCACTACATTTTGCACAGAATACGCCGAGTTCTCGTCGTTCAGGACAAACTTGCATCAACTAGATTTATTTTCAGTTTTCACCGAAACAGGATACCATAGGAACCAGGATACACACTATACAATGCAATAGAGTGCAATATAATGGTGCGGTGGCAAGGCAATGTTGTGTTGTGTATGATGAAAACTTTTTCGATTTCTCTCTATTTATTGCTGTTCCAGGATTGAAGAAGAGTTTTCAGATTTTTCGAAAACACCCAACAATGTTGGATTGGTATTGGGACGATGTAATTCGGATTGGAATTTTCTCCCGGGGAAATGTGTACACGCGAAAGAAAAAAACAAGTTCTTTTTTGGAAAATAGATTGTGTTTTCAAGAGTTTAGCGAAAAGTTTTTTGTGAAGGCATTAAAGACTTTTGAGAAATTATTTATTGGTGTTATGTAGTTATGAATCAAGTAGGATGTGCTCGAGAACCATGAACCAGGGACGTACCCAGGATTTGGTTTCGGGAGGGGTCATAAATTGCATATCAGTAATTTTGGTATTACGTATTGAAAATCAGTTTTTTTGCATTTTTCGAAACGGAATTATTTATTTTAAAAATTTCAAAATAATTTTGATTATGTATTTATATTTTTCCTGATAGCCTGTTCTTAGAAATTTATTTCAGCGGTATTTGTCACCTCTGGACAATCAGAAAATCTCCATTTATGACAGAACGTGTTAAGCCAGGCTGTTATATCGAATATGATGGAGTCTCATCTCCTCTATGACCATGAACAAAATTTGTTATTCTGATTTAACATCACCAGATATGGTCCAAATGAAACTCACAGACTCAAATTTTAGATACTCAGACCTAATTTTATGTATATTCTGAAATTGAAAAATTGCAGACTTTGAGACTTACCTAGAATATTCGGATGATTTCGAAACTTTATATTTCTATGCGAATTTGTGTAAAAAAAAGTATCAAAATAAATGGCGATAAGCTGGAGACAGGTGACCAGACTACCGAAGGGCCAATTCTGTACACATAGTACTAGCGGAATTCGGTTTTCAGGCAAACTTTACCGATTCCGAGAATAATATTTCACAAGGCTATCACCATGCCATGATGCATACCGTCAAATGACCTCATATTCTTCTTCCGTTCATAAGGCATATATTTTTTAAAGAATTGAGGAGAAATAATAGCCAATATTCCAATGTGTGGTGGACTCTGTAAAGGCAAGGTTCTGTCGATACTTAACAGGGAGCCCTAAAGTTCTCAATATTATCCGTGAATTATTAGGTGGTGGCTTTCCAGCAGGGCCGGATTTAGGTTTTGAATGGGCAGAATGATCACCGGATAAAAATTTCACTTTTTATAAAAAATAAAATGTTTTTCTCATTAGGTCCAGCCAGTCCCATTCGATAAAGAATATGCATATTGTAGTTATATTTATTATAGGTTCCTCAAGACTTCCTATAAAAAATGGACACTGAAGTATGTGCTAGATACTAGATCTCTGCTCTTGTTTAAAGTGAAGCCAAAAAAACTAAAAGATATTTTCTATTTCTCAGTTTACCGTACTACCAGCCACCAGTACGCTATTTGGCGCGAAAGCTTCTTCTTTTAACCCATTCCCCGCCAATGATGCCATATGGCATCAGTAAAAGCCTCATATTTGGGAGCGCGCCACGGACACCCTGTAACATCCTCAACATTGTTTTTTTCTTTGTTACACTAAGTAATGTTTCTTCTATCTATTCCAATGTTCCTGGCTAGTATTTAGTTAGATTTGTGCCATTGGGAGCAGAAAAAAAAAGTGTCGTGAATTTTTTTTTTTTTAAATGCGATTTTTGCGGGTAAGACTCCACAAAATTTCAAAAATCATATACTTGCGACCTGATTTTCTCAGAACAATTTGTGTTAAACAAAAGCCAGAGTAACATAGATTAGAATAGCAAAAAAAAAATTTGCAATAACGGTAGTTTTATAGGTAGTAACACTAAATACATTTTAGTGATGCCATATGGCATCATTGGCGGAAACCTATTAAAAAATTTATTTTTAATTTTTTTTTTTTTTATATTTTTTCAATATGTTTTACTGCGTTTTTAATAATTTTCACTTTGTGAAAATTAATTTTATGCTGAAAATTCGTTTCTGAGGATTTAGAGTCCAAGTCCGATGATCGTTTTCACAATCAAATGCATCATTTTCTAAAGCGCACCCACAAACACCTTTAAAATATGGACGTGTATTCCATCCAGGAGACTAACATACGATGCACTAAATAATAAACTCAGACACGTACGAGACCTCGTCAAAGAGTCAAATTACTCCTTTGACGTATCTGGTCTCAACAATGGGACTTTTTTCGGAATTATCCTTGTTGCTCTCAAGTGTGCATCATCCTTTACTCTGGGTGGTCTATATGCATGCACACTACAGCCTGTAAACGCTCAAAGTTGCGTATACGCAACATTATTTTCAAGCGCTGAATCAACCGTGATAATTATTCATCTTGATTTTTTTTTAATTTCAAGGAGTTTGAAGGACATATTTGTCCACAAAAGCTTTGAGTCAGTACTTCGAAAGGCTTGTCTCGGTACAGAGCAAAAAAAAAGTGTGTAAAAGTAACTTACCAAAATTCAATTTCCACAATGAGGATTTATCCGTTATTTTTTTAAAGAAAGCAATTTCAATCCATTCTTTTTCGTGCATATTTCTTATGCAGAATGAAATTACATGAGGCGGTTGAATATCTTGAACCTATCATGTCGGATGATGAAAATGCTTGGATATTACAAATAAAGTCGGGGAAGTCACCCAAATGCAGTTCCGTAGGGATATTGCAACCTACTATTGTACGACTGTGGCTCATCAGATTTGGGTAGCACATACCACAGTCTTCCGAATGTTGCACGTATGATGGAATTGGCCATTATGTTGCGAAATGCAATCGAAGAAGATGTGCATATCCGCCCTGCAAAAACCAAACTCGGACTAAATGCATCAAATGTGATACAGGATTATGTGTTAAATGCTTCTTAAAATTTCACACAAGCTCAGAATTATAATTAAAGAAAGTAAAAAGTGTTTTTCCAAAAAAAATTCAACGTTTTTATCTTAATTGAAAAAAAAAAAATGTGTAGTGGGTTCCCGCCAATGATGCCATATGGCATCGGGCCTTTGCGGGAGAACGGAGGCACGTAGGAAAAAATGGTAAACGGTTTTGGATTCAGGGTGGCTTCTTTACTTCTTTATGTGTTGGCGGGGAATGGGTTCGACGGAGTCACATTACAATTTGAGTTCAGTCTGCGATTGGGCGTCCTGGAATAATTAGAATATTTTTTTTTATTAAATATGTATCTCAACTACTCCATGAGCTTCCAGATTCCATTTTACACAAAATTTATAAACAATGGAGATTTTGAAAATGTATCGCCCCTATAAAGACATGCTTTTCAGGCATTAGTTTAAATGTAGTTTCGAAGTTGAGTCCGAGGAGAACCTCTAGAGCAGTGAAAGGGTGGCTTATCCTGGTTGCGATATTTCTGCAAAAGAGTATTCATTCCTTCATGGTTACAATAATGATGCCATGCCGATCCCCTGGGCTCTTAACATAATTTTAACAGATTGACATATTGTGGGAAAAAAAAACTTGAACTAAAAACCCTTGCAGAGTACTTTCTTCAGTACCTATGCATTTCCCTATAGAGGTTGATAGGACAATCGAATAGCAAATTTCTCAATTAAACGCAAATGGCGGTATAAATAAGATTTAAATATAAATGACTTGGAGTTTGATTTTGAAGAGATATGATGAAGTGGGGGGCGCCTTGATTAAAATTTTGCTCCGGGCGCCGAGTTGGCTTAGTACGGCTCTGGCTAAAACAACAGACAGCACAACTCCATCTGAATATTTTGACCTTTTTTATAAGTAACGAAATGGTGCCGATTATATTGACACACACCAATCATGAAATGGAGCTTCAAAATACGAATATCCTACACAGCAAAAAATCAGGCGGTGTGAACCAAAATTTATCCAAAAAGGTTTACTTTTTTTATACCTATGGAGTTAAATACATTTATTTCACTCCGTCCCGAGTATAACATTTTCCTTTTATCCATTAGGATAAAACACTCAAAATAAAATTCATTTGGATAAATAATAACGATTCCGGCAAAACAACAACATTGGTTGAAAATGTTCATCCAATAACACTTAAATAACTTTTATTCGAAATTATATCAGTTTTTGTTTATATGGTGTTAAAATTTACTTAAAATGGAGTTAATTCCGCACGTAATATATGGTGCAAATTACGAACGTCATCCCGTATAGTCTGTGTGGTGTAGTAGGTAGGGCGTTAGTCTTTAAATCATAGGGTCGCTGGATCGAATCCCACTGTAGGCAGGTAATTTATTATGCATTTTTAGAGCGTAAAGAGGTAAATGAAATGTCGCCAACACCTATAGAGAGGTAAATGCTAGTTATACAAAACTCATTTATGAGTTAAATGTTCTGTGAAACTTGTGTTTTATTTTTATCCCAAAAATATCGAGTATTACTCCTTTTGGTGTAATTGGAAGTACACTTTTGTGTTCATCCATTTGGATAAAACAATTTTATCCAAACGGAGGGACCCTATTCGACAATTTTCGGAGTTAAATTCACACCGGATTTTTTGCTGTGTAATAGTTCGCCTCTGAAACCCACGTGTATTTTAGACCTAAGGGCGTATTTTGGTCTACTAATTTTGTCTGGGACACTGAAAAAAAATCAGTTATCGGCTGAAAAAATGTGCGACCCGAAACTGGGTAAAAGATGCGAAAAAGATTGTACAAAAATATGAACACGTCGAAATTATGTGTTGTTAGTAATAACGCCCTAACCAGTCATGTTAGTATTACAGGGTTAAAAAAATTTAATAAAATATACTTATTATTGTATTTCAATCCCAGCTGGTATTACTAATTCGGTCTAGTAATTTTTGAAACAATTCTGGATTTAAAACATTACAAATTGATATAAAATTTCCGTCAAACAACAGTTTTTTTTCGTTTCTTTTTTTTCTGAAAATAACAAACTTTCCTTCGACACCAAAATTCCATACACCAGCAAAATATAAGCGCTTGTTAACGTACTGGATACCTTTCTATTCGAATTATTTTACCATATCCTAGTCCGATTACTAGAATACCTTCAAAAAATGAATAATACCATATTCAAATCCGCCCTGGCGTCCAAAGGATGCCGAAGCCAATGGATACCTAAATGTCAGGGCCCAAAGCAAAAGCAAGTCAGAAGCACTGTGGATTAAATGTGTCAGATGAAAAGGCAAGAATAATTCGTAAATCCCGGCGACTACATAACTCAGGTAGCATGCACAGTTGAGCGGAGTAATTTTCGCCAAAAAGGGGGACGAGCCAGCACGAGCAACGCGACAGCTTGGGCTGTATAAGACGGAAAGGCCGAAAAAGATCGCGCTGATTTTATGTGTTGGACTGTACGAATATTCTGTGGGTTTCAAGTCCACACCACATTAATACAAAGTCGAAAATCGCCTTTAACCTAAAAACCATCTAAATACGCGAATCTATTTATTGCAGTACCCCTATTACATTATTGTTTATCCAAAATATTATTAAACCCGTATACCCGCCTGGGTTACTGTCAACTACCAGCTCCAAATTTAAATTTGTTTAGCAAATTATTAATCAATCGCATAAACAACCCTTTTACCTATGCTCTTTAAAATAGCCGGTAATATTTAATGATTTTAAATACCCTTTTGTCACTTCTGGCTTACGCTATTTTTAGAAAGTAATTGTTTACCGTATTTTCACCCTTCTTCTCCTATAATTGCTTAAAACTGACTTACTATTAGCTGGCCACAATGAAAACTTACAAGAAAGAGTTTGTTATTTAGTAATGTAACGATGTAACTAAATATATTCACAGAGAAAGCATAGAATAATTCACTGATGAGGATTTTGTGATACCCGCCGCAGGGCGGCCGAGGGTTAACACCATGGCTGCCATTGTGTCCCCAGTGAACACATACAAGCGATTCAGCGGTGCACATAGAAAAAGACAGAGCAGGCTAATGTGTCAGTGGTGACACATTGCACAGCAAAAAATCCGGTGTGAATTTAACTCCGAAAATTGTCGAATAAGGTCCCTCCGTTTGGATAAAATATTGTTTTATCCAAACGGATGAACACAAAAGAGTACTTCCACTTACACCAAAAGGAGTAATTTTCGATATTTTTAGGATAAAAATAAAACACAATTTTCACAGAACATTTAACTCATAAATGACTTTTGTATAACTAGCATTTACCTCTCTATAGGTGTTGGCGACATTTCATTTACCTCTTTACGCTCTAAAAATGCATAATAAATTACCTGCCTACAGTGGGATTCGATCCCGAGACTCTATGATTTGAAGACTAACGCCCTACCTACTACACCACACAGACTATACGGGACAACGTTCGTAATTTGCCCCATATATTACCTGTCATATTGTGCGGAGTTAACTCAATTTTAAGTAAATTTTAACACCATATAAACAAAAACTGATAAAATTTCGGATAACATTTATTATTTATCCAAATGAATTTTATTTTAAGTGTTTTATTTTTATGGATAAAAGAAAAATTTTATACTTGTGGGCAGAGTTAAATAAGTGTAGTTAACCCCATATATATAAAAAAAATAACCCCATTTGGATAAATTTTGATTCACACCGCCTAATTTTTTAGTGTGTGGTGGGCTTCATTTTGACACAAAATTTTTTCGGTTATAAAGATAATCCAAAGGGTTACCGAGGAGCTAGATGTAACTCAGCATGAAAGCTAATTTGCCTTCCGCTCCTGTGAAGTAATATTGAGAGATATTCCCACAGAGAATGTCGAAGAAAGTGGTATGGATGCAGCCTTGGTTTAAAAAATATAATGAATATGAAAAATCCGTAAAGAGAGCAACTCATCTCCTGGGAGCTATGTCCAAATTTAGACTAATACGTAAATAATTATTTATTTATTTATAATTATTTATTTATGAAGAAACACAAACACCTTTTAACACAAAAAATTCAAATTCACCTTGAAGTTAAAATCAACTCGCCTCTATCTTTCATCTCCGCTTTTTGTATTGCAGTAAATCAACTCAATTCCGTTTCATAAATATTTCCTTACCATCCTCTTCTATTCATTACCAAAGTCATTTCATCGATCGTATAGCTGCCTTTCTCCTTATATGTAGGTACAGTAGAGCGTCGATTATCCGAACTAATGTCGACAAGGGTGGTTCGGATAAACGAAAGTGCGGTTAATCGAGCTTCCATAGAAAAAATAGAAAATAGCCCAAATGTGAAATTACGCAAAAAACTGAAAACATGTATAACGACTAGAACTGAACAAAAATACAAGAAATACAAACACACAAACAGAAACACAAGAAAATAAGCTTCGTGTTCGGTTAATCGAATGTTCGGATAATCGGCGTTCGGATAATAATCGACGCTCTACTGTACTTGGCGTACTGTAACTGTAACACACACATACCGAACTTCCCATTTGTTCCCTTTCAATAGCCAACATATGCCCAAGGCACTTGATTCTTAACTACTGCTCCACTTTTTTTCATCATATTTTTTCCCTATACTGCTCCTTCACTTTTTACCCGGTTAACGGCAACATGGTAGCAAAATAGCAGATTACCACGCTACAGCTGCTGTAATATCAATAGCGCAGAGAAAGGGCTGCTGATAGCTGTCATGACTGCAAGCTGAATCCATACAACCTTCCCGGTTGCTGCTTTAATATGATGAAACAGCCCCGAAGCAGCTCGCTGCTTATTCGCTCACTCAGTCTCTTCACAACGAATAATGAAGTCTTTTTGAGAGAAAGAAAAAAAATTACAAAATAACCGTATCTAGACAAAAGCCTAGCCTAGGAGAAAGCAGAAAGCTAGGCAAAATTCATGGGGTTCCTGGCAGCATAAATAGCAACAAACTGGCTTAGGAAAATGCGATGTTGTCAGACAGATAGCAACGGAGAAAGGACTAGCTACGTTCATACCATTCATATGTATAGTGTTCACCTGAAGACGTAAACTAATTTAAGTGATACGAGTCCTTATCTAATGTCCTAGCCGATGTCAGATGGCGAGAGCAAGAGAATGTCGAGCAAAAAGTAATTCTATGAAAAATAGATAAGCCAAGCACACCATGATGTCGTTTGGTGTTGCAAAATTTCCATGGGAATGGGATTTTGTTTTGCCTGGAGATGGAGAGAATAGGACTTGTAGCAGCGGATGATAGTGGAGATTTATCGTGGAAAATGATGTTTCTTTGGTTCGTTTTTATTTTGCTCTATGATATAAAGAAAGGTTAGATAGTGAAGATATTGCGTAAATAAAATTTAATGCAAAAGAATTCAACGAATATAGTCTGTCTGTTAGTCCTGACTTCTGTGTTCGAAGAGGTTGAGGATTACGACATTGGAACACCAGTCTCACTTGACTATTGTAGTGTAGATTTTTAGAGGCCGCAATTTTTTTAACTTTCTCTTAGTTTTAAATTATGTAAACATGTATTTTAGAAACTGCAGAAGTAGTTGACAAAATTAGAAAAAAATGTCAATTACCTTTTTCTAATTTACATTTATTATAAAGATCACAACCTAAGTGTGGATGGGAAATATTAATGCTTGCAACATTATATACACTCCGAGTATGCAATGAAACTTTGACTCAAAGTAGCTACTAAAATGGCTGAGTCAACGCACCATGCCCCACAAGGAGTCGCGGTACACAAAGAGATAAAGATCACAACCTACGAAGTGTGCGTGCACTGCAATTCACTTATTTTTTTTATTTATATTCAAAAATAAATTAAAGATTTGTTTTTTTATAAATTAAAAAAATAATTAAAATAAATAATAATAATAGAATATAAATTGAAATTTTAAAATCCATCAATGCAGAAAATACAGTCATACTGAAATTTAAAATGTGGAGTTTCAAGAAATTTTCAAGCGCAAAAACAGCAAAGCTTCAGCGATATGTTTGAGGGAAAGGAAATTAATTTTTTGTTATTTTGATACCTTTGTAATACTGATTTCACGCATTTCTAGATAATACAAAAATAACTTTTCTCAACTTTAGGAATTAATCAGTTCTCAAAGTACCGTTATAACATTTTGTCAGAATTTTCAAAGAGAAATCAGTTTTGAGATTTTTCTAAAACTTTAATAAATAAATATTAATTTCAAGCGATTTTTTCTATTTGAAGTCAAAGAAAGAAATAAACTGTGAAGTTTCATGAAAATTAAACTTCAGATGAGATCAAAAGGGGGTCAAAATTGTTTTTAAAAAAGACTTATACCAACTTTTATATCACCGCTTCAATAAAAATAAAATTCAGAAAAAAACTAGGATTGTTGTTGATTTGTAAAAAAAAATTTCACTCAAATCTTTGAAAAAAATTGAATGATACAGCACGCAACACCTTTCATAATAATGTAACAATATACGCACCAAATTCAGAAGACTGTTTGAAGATTTAACTGTCACCACAAAAAATAGAAAAACCTTCGGATGGGCCTAAAATTTTACCAATGCCCACCGCCCCCTTACATAGAATTTTCCATGTGATAAAGTCTTAAGAAAACTCAGGACCTACGAAACGAAAAGCTCGCAGCTCATGCGAACATACAAATTTGCACAACTTGATTTGGAATGTGTCCCTACTTGTAGAGATCGGTAGAGGCGCCTACTGGCGGTAAATAAGTAAATCCGCCAATGACCAGTTCATGAGTTTGTGGCAATCTGTAGGATGTTACTTTCAATAACAAACTAAGGCTTGAGGAATATTTCGACTTTACCATTATCGTGGTAGGAGTAGATCACCCTTTTTTCTAAAATTTTACAATGCACTACCAATGCAGTAAAAATATGAAATGTACCGAAATCTACCACTGTTTGAAATTTTCAGAGTTATGACGAATTTTTTACGTTTTTCAAAGATTAACTATAATTATAATATACTATAAACAATTAACCAAAGCTTGTTTATGAGTTCAGCAATCACTTTAGAATTAACTCTAAAAAAAAATGCGTTTTTTACAAATTTATATTCTCATAAACGCACGTAAAAGCCATTTTTTGGTGTCAGAAAATGTTGAAATGGAGGTTTGATCGCTGGCTGGGCCCGAGTATTTTTACATAAATCACAATAATTATAAATCGAAATCAAAGCTCTCCGATAATTAAATAATTGATTGAATAAATTTCTCTTCGATTTCATCTCACCGGTTCTGTCGTAGATCTCTGGTGCATTTAAATATTTTGTGAAGGTGAGCATTGCATAAATTGTGATTGTTTCCTCCTTGTCTAATGGTTCAATTCAAGGCATTTACATTAGGCGCCTTTGACTCCAATCGAGAAATACAAGGACCTAACTTGTATATTACTTAACATATTTCTAATATGAGAACTACCCAAGCAGCACAAAATAACCTTGGTTAGATTTACAACTCAGGACCTACGAAACGAAAAGCTCGCAGCTCATGCGAACATACAAATTTGCACAACTTGATTTGGAATGTGTCCCTACTTGTAGAGATCGGTAGAGGCGGCATAATGTAAGCAGCCTACTGGCGGTAAATAAGTAAATCCGCCAATGACCAGTTCATGAGTTTGTGGCAATCTGTAGGATGTTACTTTCAATAACAAACTAAGGCTTGAGGAATATTTCGACTTTACCATTATCGTGGTAGGAGTAGATCACCCTTTTTTCTAAAATTTTACAATGCACTACCAATGCAGTAAAAATATGAAATGTACCGAAATCTACCACTGTTTGAAATTTTCAGAGTTATGACGAATTTTTTACGTTTTTCAAAGATTAACTATAATTATAATATACTATAAACAATTAACCAAAGCTTGTTTATGAGTTCAGCAATCACTTTAGAATTAACTCTAAAAAAAAATGCGTTTTTTACAAATTTATATTCTCATAAACGCACGTAAAAGCCATTTTTTGGTGTCAGAAAATGTTGAAATGGAGGTTTGATCGCTGGCTGGGCCCGAGTATTTTTACATAAATCACAATAATTATAAATCGAAATCAAAGCTCTCCGATAATTAAATAATTGATTGAATAAATTTCTCTTCGATTTCATCTCACCGGTTCTGTCGTAGATCTCTGGTGCATTTAAATATTTTGTGAAGGTGAGCATTGCATAAATTGTGATTGTTTCCTCCTTGTCTAATGGTTCAATTCAAGGCATTTACATTAGGCGCCTTTGACTCCAATCGAGAAATACAAGGACCTAACTTGTATATTACTTAACATATTTCTAATATGAGAACTACCCAAGCAGCACAAAATAACCTTGGTTAGATTTACAACCCGATTTTTGGTTATATTTTAGTTTAATAATCAACAATATGGGTTATAGTTACAAAAGTGAGCATTTTGTTGGAGTCTGAACTTAAAAATTTGCTGCAAAATTAACTAGATGCTTTCATTTGGGACAATTTGTCCTCCTGAAAACCTTAATGTTGTCCTTGTAACATTATTGTTTAAAATTTGACTCAATTGTTGTTCTTTGGAAAATTTTGTTATAAAATAACGTTATTGTTACAAATACAACATGGTTTAATACATAACACAATTGTTAGAATTTGAACCGAAAGTATTTTTTTTATATTTGCAATTATATTTTGTACAAAGCTTCCCAGCGCTAAACGGAAACAAATAGCATAAAGGGATAATGTTATTAGAATTTTTGGCATATGAAAAAAAGAAAAATAAAACATCGCATGATCGAGAATCAATCTTCCGACCGCCATGCATTGCGCGTGAAGTACTTCAGATTTAGAGAACATGAGAAGTATTTCCTTTATGGCGCAATGGCAATGATGACAGACTAGCACGCAAGAGAATCAGGTTCGATTCCAGCTTGAGGCAAGATAAAAAGGTAATTTCATTGGATAAAAAGTTATAAAATATTATAATATCTCTGAGACAAAAAGTGTCTAAGATAAATAAAATTGTCCATTCTGAAAAATAAAAAGTATTAAAATTTTAATGTTTTAGCATACGAAATTGTAGTTGTATTCAAAACAATTTTACAACAATAGTGTCTGAAAGACAACGACATTACAACAATAATGTTACGTTTATAGCCAGGCAAAAACCTCTTTTTTACGGTTTGGCAAACGTTTTTAAAACGTTTTTACAACCATTTTCCTAACAATAATGTCATATAACCATGGTTGTATTTCGGTTATATAACGGTTTAACAACTCGTTTGTGCTACTTGGGTAATTACCAAAATTAAATCGCTGAACCTTTTTTTTACGTTTTTGATCGTTCACAGTAGTATTATGCGAAGCTGAAAAATGCTACTCCAATTGGATTACAATCCAGCAGAAAAAGGGGTTTTTATAGGTTATGGAGTCTTCCCTCCGTAGTCCGGATCCTCTTGAATCCGGATATTACGGTAATCATATTTTCATGCCGTCAACTCAAGGCTTTTTGGTTTAACAAATAAGTTTAAAGCTTCTTATTTATTTTATATGAAATTAAATGCTTTCTGGACGAAGAAATCACAAAGACAAATCATTGGTTACCATAGAAGGTTAGAAATTCGAGATTTACTATTTTCAAAATTTTGCACACATGCTTCTTTTTATTGTAGGCAGTTTGTATGTTTGAACCGCTAAAATCAGACCATGGGGTTATGGGGCTGCCATACAAACCCAAACCCCCGAATTTGTTGGAATCGGACCAGCGCAGTTTTCAGGGGCGTCAGGAATAACCGTCAAAATACAATAATTCACAAAACGTATGCTCTTGTCAGTTGTCAATCTAGATTTTGGCCACAGCAATTTTACGATCGAATTCGTACTACTTCGGATATCCGTCGATATCTATATCTATATAATCCTTCGGCGAAGCGACAGGATCGATGTGTCGCTGGACTCGCCACAAAATTGGCTAAAGGTTCGTTGGAGCCTCTTCCCCGATCAATGCATAGGGGGGATCACAGATAACCGTCAACCTAGATGTTGGCCACAGCAATTTCACGATCAACTTCGTACTATACGTAATTTGAAAAATCGTCGAAATCTTTGCAATTCTTGCCGAACGATACGATCGGGGTGTCGCCGGATTCGCCACAAAAGGGCAATTTATTTGTGTAAAACATTCTAAAAGTTAGTAAAAACCCTCCTACCTTCTATACTATGTCTGCGGCCAACCGTGAATACGAGTGCTATCGTATTCGAGTAGGTATCCCCAATAGGAAAAAGAGCGCTTCAGAAGGGCAAAAGGCGCGCTTCTCGGGAAGCAGAGAAGCGCTTCCCATCTCCATTCCTCTTCGTGTACTTTTTAACATTGCATGTCCGCGGTGGTAAGCAGCTTCTTAAGATGCGCTCCAGAAGCGCTTCTAGAGAAGTGAGTGGTAAGCGCTTCTAGAGAAGTGAGTGGTAAGCACTTCTGGAGCAGTGTGCTAAAAGCGCTCCAAAAGAATTTCACATTTCACTCATTTAAGTGAATGAAATGCGCTTTTCAAGCATTGAATGTGAAAACCGAACGTGATGCATTGTATGAAAAATAACTTGATTATAAGTGAAATTTCGAAATTTATTAGAAAAATATGTTCATCCGTTTCTTTTTTCTAATCATGAGTATGCTCCAAAAAACACGACTTGAACACTTTAAGTTCAACAAGACGAATGACGTACACTTTTCACGTTGTGAAATTATCTAGAACAATGGTGTATATTTGACGTGTGCTGCCATCGTCGCAAATAGTCGAAGCTTTTCTATTACGATCGAAGTGCTTCCTCACCATTCGTAAATATGCTTCTGTGTAAGCGCTTCCCCCGAAGCACATTTGGAAAGGGTGAGGAAGCGCTTCTACGTCACTTCTATCGGAAGCGCTTCTATTTTTCCTATTGGGTCAATCGTCGCTGTAGTTTTTTATGTGTTTCTTTAACCCTTCTGTCGGCACGAAGGTCTGGCCAGACCTTTGGCACTATATTTTGGTGTAAAAAGCATAGAAGATGAAATCGCAGCGACTTCATATTTCATGATATCCTAGAATAATATGTTTGGAAGCATTTTGCAAAAATTTGAAAAAATAGGTTGAAGTTTTGAGTATGTTTTTGATGATTTTCAATTTATAGTGCTTTTTGATACCCAATAGGTCTGGCCAGACCTATAGTTTTTCCCCCCATTTTTCTCTTGAAGTAAGAAGTGCAAATATTAAATTCTGTTATTTATGATGTAATAATGTCATTTAAACTCAATTTGAACTATAAACGATAAAAATTTCTGAGATTTTTCTATAAAAAGCCGTGAAGTTCGGAAAATGGGTATGCCTAATTTCGTCACATTTTATAACACCACCTAATCAACTGAGATTTGATCTTAGGAAATTCAACCCAGTTTTATTTCCTTTGTAATAGTAAGGACTAAGTATGAGTGACTTGCAAACGTCTTTCTAAATAGATTTGATCAACAAATTTACGAAAAATTTAGAATTAAATTATTTTTGCCTTGAAAATTCCCTATTTCTTCCCACCTTTTTCCCTAAATCTGCAGACTAATATCGAGGTAAAATCTGCCAACAAAGTGCTTAATATTTCCCCAAAGATATTGGAATTAGAAAATTCGATCGAAATATCTAGTAGATAAACATAATGCAAATAGCGAAGCAAAAAAAGAAGAAAATAAGGGAGAAACACGTTTGTACTAATACCACCTCAAAATATATCTACTTAAAAACGTTTCCAGTATATCTACAAAAATTATTTTGATGCTTTTATTGTTTAAAAATTGCAGTAAAGAATGGATAGAATGATTTTACCGATAAAAATTTTACTTTTTCTAAAAAATAAAAAAAATTTTCTCAGTAGGTCCAGCCAGACCTATTGGGTATAGAATATGCATATTGTAGTAGGTGCCGACAGAAGGGTTAAGAGCAACGATTACAAAGAAACATTACTCGGAATAAAAGTAACAACTATCACCGATTACTGAAATGTAACTAAAGTTGACATCACTGACATGATTATTCTACTAGTTACTAGAATTTGGTTTTCAAATTTCGATGTCACAAAAGTCTCCACAAAGCTATCATCGGTAACAAATTGTATCGATACTATCCAACCTATCTAAAATTTATTAAAACGAAAAAACAGGAACCCACGGCTCTTTTTTGTCAAAGGACAAAATCTCAACATTAAATTTCAATATTACAGAGTGGCGACCGAACGATCACGCCCACAGAGCACGATAGGACAAGACAACTTAGGCTACCCAAATTCACAAAAAGTCAGATAAAACACGAGTCAAGCGAATGATAAATTTTAAACAGTCTGTAGGATGATTTGTGTAGTGGTTAGCGTGCGCATTTTTGAGGCTCGTGACTTCTTATCCCACTGAAAACAGATTCAGTTTATAATTGTTTCCGAATTCACGACACATGTGACGAACTCACTCAGATATTAAACGAATGGCCATTTGTCGGGATTAATAATTCGGCAGAGTGTCCTGTTGATTTCAACACTTCTGGAAAACGGTTCAATGTAAAACTTTTCGCGCCAGTTAAAAATAAATTTCGATTTGCAAATCTCCATATGAGCTTTTTAAACTAAGCGGAAGAACATTTGCCGTGTGTTTGCACACCACTATCAGCTGACATGCATCCTTCCCACAATAGGCTATTGCAACTACATTTCAATTTTAAACAAGTCCTCAAGCCTACAACATACTGAAAACACTATGGCATTGAAATTCGAGTTATATAAAAATCTAGGTGAAATAGACAGTGCTCCATTTTCTATTTCCACCACTGTGAAGATATTTTTTTTTCGAATCTAGCTCAAGACGAATGGAATCCACTAGGATAAAATTGAATTACCACTACGTGATCCATACACTTTTATGGCCAAACGTTTCCATAGAAAAGCGATTTGTACATCGATTACCTCTAACAGTCGAATACACTTGAGAGACTGTCTCTCTCCTCATGGCCTGCACTGCACTACAAAATGAAGTCAGACTGGGCAGGACATTGAGTATGTGGTCTCCTTCGATGAAACCTAAAAGCTAAAACACTTTAGTCGATTGATTTCTTCGAATGTTGGGAAATATTGGGATTGGAAAAAAAAGATTATTATTATTATTGGTTTTTTTCGGGGTGGGTTAAATACAAATTGAATTTCAGATATAAACAAAACATAACGGAAACTGTTATGAGGTTGCGGATGTCTCGGCTTGTGATGGAATGGACTGAGGAGGCACTGGGAGATACTTATTGAATTTGTCTGTGCGATGAAAGCAGCTTAAGGATCATTGTCACTTTATAAAATGAAAACGAATAAATTACTTAGAATATGGAATTGGGGTAGGGTACTCGAACATTCTGAATCATTATTTTGATAATGGCTATGTTCCGGAAACTTTTCAATATGAAAGAGATAATAGAAGTGTTGTATAAAAAAACCAGATAAGATTGAGCTTTTCCTTAAATATTGCTTTAAAATAAAATTATTGCATTTTTCCTGGGAATTGTTTTTCAAAACATTCCAAACGCTTTGGTCTTTCTACCGAAAATCTTTTGCACATTTCAATATCACTTCTATATGCGTATTTCCTTCTGATTATGCGTCATCAATTCTCTACCGGTACATTGATCCAACGAAATGAATGATAGACTTACGCACATTCAAAGGATTCTCCCACAATCATATTTTATATTTTACCCTTCATAAAATTATATTCTTTTTATGTGAATATATTCACAGAGCTTGCGGTTGGTTTCACCCACAATTCGCGGTGACGCTTGTGGCGGCCTCTTTCTGTTCCCATAATGTTGTCGTCGTCATCGTCGTGAAAGAAGTATATTTCTTTGTCGTCGTCCTTGTTATGCTCGCTCAAGTGGTTAAGATTCACATATATGAGGAGAGCATAATGAGTAATGGGAAATGAAAAAGATAAAGCAAATGTGGTAACAAAGAAGTGAAGTAAAAAAGTCCTGAAAGGCATGAATGAAGCATATTCATAATAATAATGTATGCTTAAAGTCTTTGAGTATGGAGGAATGGCGAATGATGGGGTCTATTAAAGTTGAGAATAGAATTTGCTACTTCAGTGCCTCTCTATTTTAAGTTCACATTGAAATGGCTGACAGAATGGTTTTTTGTTCGAAAGAGCTCAAAATACTCGACGGACCATCAAATTTCAAAGTAAACACTCGGCAAATAAATGTTAACACTATATTCAAAATTTGGTTCAAGTTCAATACAAGGTTCAAATTCACAAATCAAAATCGTTATCAGTGGGCAAAATCGCGTTCTAGATCGAATCAAAAATATCTTCAAGTTCAAATTCACAAATCAAAATCGTTATCAGTGGGCAAAATCGCGGTCTATATCAAACACAAAATCAAATCAAATCAAATGCTAATCAAAACGGCTTTCGGAACGAGAGTGAACGTTACATTTCGTTTCACTTTCCTTGAAACCTATGGGTGGAACGTTACCCAAGTTCAAGGTTAAAAGTGCATTACCATTTACATACATATGTATATTCTAACACAAAATTCATATGCAAATTGCATATTAGCCGTTGGTTCTAACATTCTAGCTTCTAATCTAATTTATCTAGTTGCAGGATTCTGTATGCAACGCGATCAGCTGATCATTAAATTGACATAACCAAAATTCAAAGGTAAGTAAAAAACAATGTAAACTAAATAATAAGTATAGTTAATTAGATTATCGAATTTTTGTAGATTTCGATGGAAAGCTGCATCGACGACGAGTCTGGCGATGGCGATAACGATGGCAAATCAGGACGAGGATACCAGCGCTGCCCGTGATGAAAACTCCTTCAATTCCAGGTTCTGTGGCGATGGCACTGTGGAGGCGATAGACGGAACAATCCGCTAATAATTGAGCCATTTTTTCTCAAGGAAAACAATAGGTGTGTTTTTTGGTTATCCCGTGCCGGTTTGGGTAACGAAACTTCATATAAAAAAAATTACAGGTGGGTCAGCTGGCATTTTTTTTTTATATGGAGTTTCCTTACCCAAACCTGCACGGGATAACCAAAAAAACACACCTAATATTTAAGATACAATATATGACAGAGTGAGATGGAGACAAAAGCAAAGGGGTCCTCGTTCTGAGTATCTAATCTGATCAGTGACAGAGATTAGATACTAGTATTTAATTTTTTTTAACCCTCATCCAGCGGCAGATTTTTACAACGCTTGCCGGCGGCAAAGGTACACCTGTACCTTAGTACATTTTGTATGAAAATCTTCACTATTTGTATGAATTTTGACCGTAAAACCCTTATATTATGTTGACTAGTCACAAATTAGTAACTGTTTTTGCCGAAGTGAATGTTTTAAGAAGTTAGGTTTATGTGGATTTAATTTTTGGAGTGGGTAAATTTAGAAAATAGGCAAAATTTTAAAAAAGAAAATTGAAAAAATGGGTTGCTTGGAATTTTAATTTGACGAAATCTAAAATTGATTTACAAATGAAAAGTAGAAAACGGTTCAAATTAAGTCATTAATGATTTTAGAAGAATTTGGTATGTTTGATTTGCGAATTGTGGAGTCTTTAGTTAAAATTTACCCCTCTGCCCCCAATATATTATTCTGTTACTAGAACCCGATATCGCTAACAAAAAAAAACGTCAATAATTATCACATTCTCGTTATTTTCCATAAAACAACAATATTTGAAGCAATAAATATATTGGAAAAATGAGTAAATGTGTTATTATACGAAAGAAAGGTCCTGTCAAGCAACAAGCAAGTAGAATTGGCTAGTATAATTTTCAGTCTCTAATCTTTGTAAATCTAAACTCAGGCCAATTCCTGTAGTAGAAAAATATCTAAAATTTTAATTGTAATTGTTGTTGGTTAATTAATTAAAATTGAAACAAGAAACCGAAGACATGTGGCATATTCTATAGCAGTTATCGTCATCTATATATGGTACCGACGTACAATTCAACCAAGTTTATGTACCACCCAAACATCCATTTAGAAATTTGGTTGGAGGCTTCTGCCGGTTTTTAGCTGAAACTTCAAAAGGAACTCGGGTGGACGTCCCGAATTACACAAATCATAAATATTAGGTGATGGAATACAAATTATGGGAATTTGTGGTATAGAAAATCAACCGCTAAAATCCAAAATTTTGGCATCCAAAATTTTAGCATTTGTTACAAACCTAATTTTCACTAGATGTTATGGGAGAAAGAAGGCGTAATACATTGTATTGGTTGCCCCAAGCCATTACATACTTCAAAAAGTTTATTATGCCAGTAAAAGTCTTCGGATTGATGTCAAATAACCAAAAACCGCTGTATGAGTTAGCCTAGTCCTTATAGATCGATATCTCCATGGACCTTGATCATTACAAATAAAATTCGTAAATCAAATACTTCTGTACATCACTCGATTCTCAATTATTGATGCTATAATAAGTCTCTCTAAGCATGAGCATTCACCAAAAATATTTTATTTTCGCCTTTTGTAAATTTTCTTTCATACAAAATATATGAAGGTACAAATGTACCTTTGCCGCCGTTAAAGGGTGTAAGATTAATTTTGCTCCCTAACTTGGGGATGGGTGGTCACACATTTCTGAAATTCGGAATACATATTTTAAACTAAAATCGTAGAGATGTCAGAAAATTTCAGACTGATCGGACCCATAGCAAAAAAGTTACGGTGTTGTAAAAACGAAAAAGGTACACCTGTACCTATCCCGCTGGATGAGGGTTAAATAAATACACAAATGAGCTCCTTGGACCATAACGGAACGGAAGCGTTATGTTTCGCACACTGGTTTTACGTACTAAAACTTTCTTTCAGATGCTCTATTTCAGTGAAAGATTGAAAAAAATTAAAGTGAGTCCACTGGATCTTCTCCGCTCATTGAAAATCCAATTTCCACTACTTTTCCATCAACTCTCGATTCGATTAATATTTATCCAACGCAACGTCCAAGAAAAACATTATTTTGTACGTACACAGAGAGGAAAGTCTGTTTGTGTTGTACATTGACACACTGCAAAATTAACTTCTGCTTCTTGACACTATCAAAGAAATATGATTCGATTTAGTTGCCTAACACATTGCTCCAAGGAGTTCTGAATTAAACTTGCGCCATCGTCGACGATGTTGACGCCCTTCGTCCTATACAAAGTGCCCTACATAGTGAACGGATAAACGCGCGCGTAGTAAACGTTCATACGGCAACTGTCAGGCTCAGCGGTATATCCTATTCGGATCTATGGAGCACCACTGCTCACTATACTCTCTAGTTCCTTCGGGGCAGACAAACTTAATTTCCTGTTCGTGAAACTACTCGTACTATGGTAAAGGATACGATTTGCTTTTCATAATCTTCTTGAGGCGTCATACTACACGTGTAGTATAAGTATAAGATGTTGCAATTTTCTTTGGTAAAATGACGGAAATTATGGCACAACGTTATTAAAGAAAAGGCGCAAAGCGTGCATTGTCGGGTTGCATTTATAATGCGGTCGCGTTTTAGGATAATAATCCCTTCTTTCTAAGGCATGTTGTCAGGAGCAATGATGGAAGTAAAATTATGAGGTAAACGATGTTAGGAGGAGGTGCTACGTGAAGTAATATATGGGAAGGACATGCTTTTATCAAGATAGATTATAAATAGAATAATATTCTACAAAGACTAGCATAGGTGGTAGGCACTGACATGGTCCCTTAAAAAGCGAGAAGCTCCTAATTATCGTGGCTTTTAGTGGGTCACTTCCAAGGAGTGATCTCTTGGACCTGCCGATTGACGGGCATTTGAATACCATATGAATGGATGGCTTGGCTTTTTACTTGACAATTTATTAGGATGGTAGCTGAGCTTTAATCGCCCCTAAAGCCTAACCCTGTCATCTGCAGTTACTTAATAATGGTATAGCTGAAGCGGGCAGACTAACTATTTGGCAATTCGCAAACCAGCGAGGGACGAAAACCAGTTTCAAATCACACCGCTTGCAGCTCTATAGCTTAGTTTACAGAAAGACTCAGGACCGATGAGTAGGATGATGCGACTCTTACTAGACGGTGACGAATTTAAATGAAAAATTGTGGGGAGACAGCGCCTTGATTGCAGCCTGACTATCAGTGCAAATCACGATATGGACTACACTGAGACCCCACCCCAGAGTCTCCACGGCACACTATAGACACCCTATAGGGACGATAAGCAGATTTTGTGAGCGCTTGCGCTTTGGACTGCATTTTCCCGTATGAATACCGCGCTTTTCGGTCGACTTGGCCTTTACCTATACATAGGCAAATTGAATGTGATGTAAAGGTATGTTCCTCACCATCAAACCAATGATGTGAGAGTGCAATAAACGTAGTAGTAGTTAATTCATCTTCCTCCGTTATGACGAGAAAGGAAATTAGACTGATAGGCATGTATGACTTTGGTAAGACTTAAGTTTGTTACCTTGCCTGGGGATGTGGCAGAATGATATTCAAGTAGTTTTGAAGAAAAGCGAGGAAACACTACATCAGTCTCCGCGGCCTTAAATGGAGCAAAGGATGAAATAGCCGACTTCAATTTTTCCTTGCCGAAAATAAGCTCGGAGAAATTCATTAGTCGCCTAGCAGTATAACCTGGTATCGGGACGACCGACCGACCGACGGAAGTTCGCATTCAAGAGAAATTGGAGATTTCTTTCATGACCCCCTGTTAAAAAAAACTTAGCGACCCTACTCCGATGGAGTTGAAGAAGAGAGGGAGAGCATCAGCTCTGGAAGATATCAGATCTTTGAACAAATTTTAATTATTTTTTCTGTTGTGTTGCGCGTAGTGTAGATTGGATCAATGAGTTCCGTGCAAGGTTGAATCTAATGTGATCACTCGCTGGAAACTCCAAGATCGGACCACTGGCAAGGGTTAGGCCAAGAACATCCTCCAGTGCCGTGGTGATGAACTTACCCTTGGTTGAGATGGAACACGTTTTTAGACCTAAAGCCCGTGACAGACGGTAGTCGTTAAACATGTTTAATTCAATGATCATTAAGTCCAATTATGTTTATCGATGCCTAGTAACACACACATAATAACGACAATGATGATTTTCATGTAATCGACACTGGATTGCGCGGCAAGTAGTTATGACAGTCGGTGACAGATGATTGCATTGAAGTGCTGAGTGAATTCATCACGGACAGTTTTGTATATTGCTACGGTAAGTTTGTGTTCTTTTAAATAATCAAGCGGACAAAATGAGTAGAATTCGGCCGGCCAGACTGTTGACAATTTATATTGACAACTGGAAATCAGCTGTTTATTCCAGCTTTTTTAAAAAAAAAATCGGTTAGAGAGCGGTTAAAGGCGAACTTCATCAAGTCGTAATGACGTTCTGTTAATTACGTTCAGAATGATGATGTTCAATGATCGTTAGAAGAAACAGCACATGACAGACGCGCTACATAAACATCATTAAGAGATAATGATAATTATCAAGTGTCGTCTGCCTAGGGTTTAAGGAAGCGACGTTTCGTACCTCGCATGTTAACGATCGTGCTGCGGACTGCCTTGCCACAGTATGGTGGGCATAAGATAGTAGTCGATCAACCTATGCAGACTCTCTCAGTTAAAAAAAGGCATCGTCTGCTAGTTCCTGATTACCGCGTGCAGTAGATAATATTTTTACCAGAACTGATCTATGAAATCAATATTCGTTGCTGCCAAAAACTTGACGTATAGTCAACAACGAGCGGCACCCGAGGGCGGTCCATTGAACTGTCATTAACCTTCCGGCGGGCGCAATACTAATCCTAACACGAACGGGCGCAATGCATCTGACAGATTAAGTGCAGAAAATAGGATGAAACCACGTTTCGGTATATTTTAGACTCTTATTTATTGTTGTATTGTCTTTTTGAAACAGTTCCACGAAATTTTCGAAACAAATACTGGCTCACAAAGTTTTATAGCCTTCACATTTTCAATTTTCTAAGAATATTCCGCATTCAATCGTTTCATTATTAAAAAAACCTCCAACAACTCGACCGGTTAAGAAATGAGAGCTTATTTTACTAAAAACACACTACTGAACGATTTGGTGAGTCTAAAATTCAACACAACTTTATTACGCAATGTGAAGAGTATAATAAGTGAAAATTTTCATAGGAAAGGAGAAAATAACACAATCGGGCGCAATACATCTGAGAGATTATTTCATCAACTCCCGCCCCTCAGACATATGGTAGATATCAACTGAAAACTGCTTTGGGAAGTTGATCGGTAAATATTAAGCTACTGTGAGTTTCAGATCTCTCCCTTTTCATATCGCTGATTGGCGCAACAAAAAGTGGTCACTTAATCTGTCAGATGCATTGCGCCCGCCCGAAGGTTAACTAATTTCTATTTAGACCACAGGTACGACTCTTGGCCACCCATGATTCGTGTATCAGCGGTACCCAGCCTGTTTTTGCGGCCAAATTCCTGCGCAGGATGGCCAACGCTTCTTTTGCGTTGTGTAAAGCTTCGCCTGGAGTACGTTAATAGTAGGAACCTACTCATTTATTGCTATAATGGAGCGATTTAGAAGCTGGAATGCGCATACAATACGAAAATGTCATCAAAAGGTGGCTCCAACATCTGGGTAAGCTTTTTGAATATTTAGACCAGATTTAGACCAAATTGTCAAATGTATACTAGTCGACGATGTGTTTATAATGTCAGTTCTCGAACTGTCAACGTAAAAAATTAATATATAGTGGCACTAGTGTCTTTTTAAGTTTTCTACAAGGCTTGTTTTATTTTCTCCTATCCTATCAGCGCTTAAGTCCTCCGGCACCCATTTCACCACCTAATCAGGACTATAACAGGCAGGCGTTTTACGAGATTAGGTACGGATAGAGTCCTCTTAGCGCCCCACCACCCCTATCGCCTGAAGAGACTATAGGCTCCCGACTCCCGAGAGCCACAAGAGCGATACTAGCCCGCAACTCAGGTCGAAATATTGTTCGCGCCTCAATTTTCACCTATCTATAATAGACCCGTAAATTCAGAACATTTGTCCGGGCTGCGGTGGTGCACCTCGCTATGTGGACCACCTGTTCCGATGCCCCGCTGCACCCACTATCCACACTCCGAGGGCGTTATGGGACCATTGCAGCTGCTACGTTGTTGTCGCTTGAGACTAGGGACGAATTAGACCTCGCGAGTGACATTTTTGTCCACAGTAATTTTCTCAATGAAAATGTATACTTATTGTCCTGGAGTATGTGGCAAATCGGAATTTCAGAAGCTACCATCCGAAAACGTTTCAATTCATCGTTGAAAATATCTTATGACCGGGGAATCGAAAACTAATACATAAAATGGCCGTGAAAATATACGGAACCGTTTTCGAATTGATGCTCATGGAGTTTCCCAGCAATTGATACATAATCCACGACACTAAGTATACATTTTCATTGCGAAAATCGCAGCGGAAAAAAAATTTACTCGCGAGGTCTATCCATCCCTTATAGGCGAGAACAACGACGAAACGCGAGCAGCGACTACGTCCAAAACCAAAAACATTTCAAAAATTTCACTGACAGCCCGGAATTGTCAATTTGAAAGCTCGGATATTTAGACTAGTAAATGACATAGTTTCATTGAACTTTCATTGATTAGACATTGCACTGTAGAATTTAGACAAAAAAAGTTTACCCAGATGTTGGGACCCTTTTTAATTGGTCTAAGCGTATTCCATGTTCTATAAATTCAATGTTTAGAAGACTGACAAGTTTACCTTTCAGAGGCCGCCAGCCTCGTTTGATTTTTCCGCCTTTATAGCCGCATGGTTGAGAAATGCCTTTGCTGATATGTGGAGCCCTATTGCAACCGGAACGATAACGGTGAGAGGTTTGTAGAGTTCTGTAGCTTCCACCGCCTCGTCATTGGTGGAACTATGTTCGAGCATAAGAATTGCCATAAGATCACTTGGACGTCTGTTGATCGATACCGAACAGAGAATCAAATCGACCATTTTGCCATTTCTAGCAGATTTAGAAGTTGCCTTCTGGATGTCCGTAATAAGAGAGGTGCTGACGCAGGTATGGGAAGAGACCACCATCTGATGGTTGCAAATGTTCGTTTGCGGATTGCTTCCGTGCAATCTCGGCGTGATTCTTCGTCCCGGCATCGTAAGTTCGACACCGCTAAATTAAAACATCCAGCTGTAGCTCAACAGTTTAACGATCACCTTGCGCAGAAAACATCTGTAATTATTAGTCACCCAGTTGATGACTTAAATGCTCATTGGGATGTAATAAAAAATGCGTATTTGGAGAGCGCTGAGACCGTTCTTGGGCCAAATCCGGCCTCCCGGCCAAAGCCTTGGATGTCGGACGCAACATGGCAGCGGATTGTCGAACGGAAAGAGCTTAGGGTGAGTCTAGCGTCGGCAACAGAAGAGAATCGTAACAACATTGAGCTCCTGTACCGTTCGAAAGCTCGGGAAGTCCGACGTAGTGTACGCCGTGACAAAAGAGTGTATACCAACTCTCTTCTTGCTACGGCAGAGGAAGCTGCACGGAATAATGATTTAAATACCGTTTACAATGTCATCAAGGAGTGTAAAGGTGGCCGTAGCTCCTATCAACACCCGGTGAAAGATAGTGATGGAAGGCTACTTATCCATACCGACGATCAGTTGAGGCGATGGAAAGAGCACTTCGCTGTAGTTTTAAATAGAGTGACTGATGGCGAAGTCCCCCCTCATATTGATAATTTAGCTTCCCGTCAGAACGTAGGTATACGATCAACTCCCCCAACGAAACAAGAAATTGTGGACGCAATTATTGCACTAAAACGTGGCAAGGCTGCCGGGCTCGATGGAATTCCAGCCGAACTTTACCAAGCAACACCGGGCTTAACAGCGGAGTTGTTGCACCCTCTTATTGGTAGAGCGTGGGATATAGAATCTTTTCCCACTGAATGGAAGGATGGTTTGATTGTCAAACTTCCAAAAAAGGGTAGTCTTACAGAATGCAATAATTGGAGGGGTATTTGTGTGCTTCCTGCTGTTGCCAAAATAATAGCTAGGATAATCTTGGAGAGAATCAAGCTCCACTTAGAAAGCAAAATTGATGAAGAGCAGGCTGGGTTTCGATCTGGGTTTTCTTGCGTGGACCACATCAACACCTTGCGGATTGTAATTGAGCAATGCGTCGAATATAGATCTCCGTTGCACATGCTCTTTGTTGATTTTGAGAAGGCTTTCGACAGTGTGAACCGAGAATTTATCTGGGCGGCCTTGCGCAAGAGGGGTGTTCCAGAGAAAATAGTGGCTATAATTAGGGCAACATACGTCGATGCAAAATGTCGCGTACTCCATAAAGGTAAGGTGTCTGAGGGTTTCGAAGTTCATAGCGGTGTCAGGCAGGGTTGCATCCTATCACCCATCCTGTTTCTTTTGGTGATTGGTGATGTGCTCCATGTAGCTTTGCCAGAAGAACGTAACCGTGGCATCCAGTGGACTCTGAAATCCCACTTACAACATTTGGACTATGCTGATGACATTTGTCTACTCTCGCATAAGATCATGGATCTGAGTGAAATGGCTCTGGATCTCGAGAGAAAGGCAAATGTTGTCGGGCTAAAGATTAATACCAGCAAGACCAAAATCCTTAGCCTGACTGAGAATCCCACTCTCCCCATAAGTATCAATGGACAACTTGTTGAACAGGTAGACGAATTTGTCTATTTAGGTAGCACTGTTGCTATTGATGGTGGCACAGATCAAGATGTCGTTCGCCGCATTAACCGTGCCAAGTCTTCCTTCGGCATGTTGTCCAAACTCTGGCAAAGCAGTTATCTCAGTGTTAAAACTAAACTGGGGCTGTTTCGCTCCCTGATACTTTCAGTGCTCCTATACGGCAGCAGCACTTGGAAAGTTTCCGTTGCAGTTACCAAGAAGCTGCAAACTTTCGTTAACACCTGTCTTCGCCGAATCTTAAGAATTTTTTGGCCCGAAAGAATTTCGAATGAAGATCTTCTTCGGCGTACGGGTCAAATACCTATCGATGAATTGATTCGCAGACGAAAGTGGCAGTGGATTGGTCATACGTTGCGGAAGGGTGATAACTGCATTGCTGGTCGCGCTATGCGATGGAACCCCTTATCACAACGTGGACGACAAAGGGGTCGCCCTAAAATCACGTGGCGCAGATCTGTGGATAAGGAATGTGCGTCTTTGAGAATGAACTGGGGTGAAATACGTTACATGGCCAGAAACCGTACGCGATGGCGAGTAGGTGTAGTAGACGCGCTATGCCCCACAAGGGGTTAAGGCAACTTAGTAGTATTGCACGCGTGCTAAACTCTCCGAAGCTCTCTTTAAAAGGAACGAGCTAAGCCCTGGATAGTAATGGGAGTAGGTCTTTGCGGACCTCAATCTATAGGTAGAACATCACCCCGATCGGAAAATGGTAACCCGCACTGATGGGAGAGCAGAGATCTGGCTGGTAGAAGGAGCGAGCCTTTTGGAGTGAGCTGCTGCTTTTGACGGCGTTATTGATTGAAGTTTTGTGTGGGGTCAATGTTGAATACGGATTACAAAGTCACGCTGTGGGTTTGTCGTTACGACTTTTGGTATCAAGTGTCAAAATTACCTGCGATTGGCCTATTCTTTCATTTAGTCTGATTGTGATCTGTCTAGTTCTCTGTCGGTTGCCAGATTTGCGATTTGTTGGAGGTCAAGAGGTCTGCGGTGTAGTTTTTACCCCCCCCCCAGCAATCATGGGAGAGCCCTTGAAAGTGGATACTATTTTTCAACCATAATTTTGCGTTCCATGAGGCTATCTGCTCGTTTGAAATAGAGTTTTCGAAATCAAAAGAGCAGAAGCCCATATTGATTGAAAATAACTGCCTGGCTAAACGTTGCAGTTCATGCGATTAGCCGAACGGACAGAAAAGGTTCTGGAGTTGTCAAAATCACTTCCAGATGCGTCCGAGTCAGAATAGTAAGTAACGATGTCATCCCTGCAGTCAGACGAACAAATAAATGGACACTGTCTCCGAAGTTAGAAATAGCAATGGCGGAAGTGGACTGCTGTACGCCGATCCTCAAATGTCGGTGGAGGAGTGTAGGAATATCTCATTCAGTCTTCCCTGAAGAGTGCTGTAAAACAGATGTTACGGGGGAGGATGTGCTGGGTGTAACAATCGAAAGTTAAATTTTTAGGAATCCCACGATTGTCCGGGAAAAAACGGCCACTGAGGACTTCACTTGAAGTACCGCCGGAAGTCTAGTTTTAAGCTGGTATTGCAATTGGCAATTGGTATTGGCAATGCATCTCTATATGTACATATGTTATCCCGTGGTTCGATCCTTCAAACTACCGTTAAAGCCAAATTACACACGTTGTCAAAGTTCAGTGGTAAGAGAAATATATTTTCCCGCCCCTGAGGCCTTAAGGTTCGAATTTTTATCTTTAATTAGTCGGTGAAGACAGCTCGGATAAATTGCCATCAGTTTAAGAGAACTAGAAGCTATATCGGCTCAAGGTCTTTCTCAGTGTCCCGGACTACAATTCTAAATATTTTCCCTTTTATTAATTTTTAAGAAAGTTAATTCCATTCTTCTTCAATCAAATTTAAATTCTTCTCACTAGACCGTCATTAATCAAGAATAATCCATCAAAAACATTCGCATAAAACGTGAATAATTTTCTCCAAGACTTAAACCTTTCTTTGAAGAGCAATGAGTAAATTTAACGATACGCACAAGTTATTTTGTACTTTACTAAACACCTGTCTGACTTAGAAGTTGATATATGACAGCTACAAATTATACATCCCCAAAAGGATAACGCGTGGGAGTAAGAGATAACCTCACCTCTCATTATTCGCCGTATTAATTCATCTAATGGAAAGCTTTTAACAGAAATTTGAGATACACAAAAGGAGCAAATAATATGGAGTGAAAAGTAGGCGAGTTAATTTAGGGTAATGTTTTATGTTTGCTTTAAAAATTTAATAATATTTGCACTTGACTAAAAAATACAAAAAAAATATCTTACTCTCTCTGTCAGTTAATATTCAGTCGAGCCCATTAGTCCGCTGGCATAATTTATCAATTTGAAGAGATTCAATAAATCAAAATCGAAGTCTCTCTCCATACTTTTCCTACTTCCTTCCTGTCAGATATTGTTTCTACTAATGTCACATTAATCTTTTACCTGGGATGTCCCTCTAAACTTTCTCCCCAAAAAAGAGAAAAAGAATATATTCGACCAAAAATTCACAAGCTCATTCGCAGATAACAACATTCTTGCAACTTTCTTCATTGGGAGCTATTCCTCCGCTGCTAAATATTCTCGTACGGATTCTTCCGATATACGACTACACAACAGCAGGGTCGAAATGATGGGAAAAGTTCGAACGGAAGTCTAAAAAGATTTTTCGTGTAACACGTCTGCCATGTGTCAGCCTGGAAATGCCTAAAGGTAAGCAACAGAGTATCGTCGTCCCCATTCTACTGCGAGTATAGAGAGATTGTCAGACATGGACTCTTGGCTGAGTCCTGTGCTGTCACTCCCAACCTATGAAAATTCGCTGTTGCTGCCACTCTTCATTTCAAATAAACGACACACGACGACGATTCTGTTTTCCTATTAATCCACGAAAGATTTTCAGTTTTCTCTACTCGTACACTGGATGCTTGCTGACTCGATGCCTCTATGATTCCGGGTAACGCATTTTCATTTATTGAAGAAGATCCTCAGTGCAAAATAGGAGAAAAACATTTCGTCAAGGAATCCCATAGTCGCGTGTTTGTTTTCGTGCCTGTGTTTTGCCGATCGACTTTAAGAGTCAGAGCATAGGCACATATAGAAGGGAATGAGTTGTTTATGCTGTCACAGGATATCTCCCCGAGGGAATTTCATGTTACCATGAGAGATAGGTGATTGGTGTGCGGTTACTCCTTGCTTCGGTTTTCTGCTACGGAAGGATACGTCTCGTCTATGTGCTGTGTGAGAGTTGATTTATCGTTCGACATGTCTACATCATGCCTTAACCCTCATCCAGCGGGATAGGTACAGGTGTACCTTTTTCGTTTTTAAAACACCGTAATTTTTTTGCTATGGGTCCGATCGGTCTGAAATTTTCTGACATCTCTACGATTTTAGTTTAAAATATGTATTCCAAATTTCAGAAATGTGTGACCACCCATCCCCTAGTTAGGGAGCAAAATTAATCTTACACCCTTTAACGGCGGCAAAGGTACATTTGTACCTTCATATATTTTGTATGAAAGAAAATTTACGAAAGACGAAAATAAAATATTTTTGGTGAATGCTCATGCTTAGAGAGACTTATTATAGCATCAATAAGATGAGAATCGAGTGATGTACAGAAGTATTTGATTTACGATTTTTATTTGTAATGGTCAAGGTCCTTGGAGATATCGATCTATAAGGACTAGGCTAACTCATACAGCGGTTTTTGGTTATTTGACATCAATGTGAAGACTTTTACTGGCATACCAAACTTTTTGAAGTATGTAATGGCTTGGGGCAACCAATACAATATATTACGCCTTGTTTCCCCCCACAACATCTAGTGAAAATTAGGTTTGTAACAAATTCTAAAATTTTGGATGCCAAAATTTTGGATTTTAGCGGTTGATTTTCTATACCACAAATTCCCATAATTTGTATTCCATCACCTAATATTTATGATTTGTATGTAATTCGGGACGTCCACCCGAGTTCCTTTTGAAGTTTCAGCTGAAAACCAGCAGAAGCCTCCAACCAAATTTCTAAATGAATGTTTGGGTGGTACATAAACTTGGTTGAATTGTACGTCGGTACCATATATAGATACCGATAACTGCTTTAGAATATGCCACATGTCTTCGGTTTCTTGTTTTATTTTTTCAATCGATCCTTGGATTTAATTACATATACGAGAAAATATATTACAATTAACCAACAACAATCAGAATTAAAATTTTAGATATTTTTCTACTACAGGAATTGGCCTGAGTTTAGATTTACAAAGATTAGAGACTGAAAATTATACTAGCCGATTCTACTTGCTTGTTGCTTGACAGGACCTTTCTTTCGTATAATAACACATTTACTCATTTCTCCAATATATTTATTGCTTCAAATATTGTTGTTTTACGGAAAATAACGAGAATGTGATAATTATTGACGTTTTTTTTCGTTAGCGATAACGGGTTCTAGTAACAGAATAATATATTGGGGGCAGGGGGTAAATTTTAACCAAAGACTCCACAATTCGCAAATCAAACATACCAAATTCTTCTAAAATCATTATTGACTTAATTTGAACCGTTTTCTACTTTTCATTTGTAAATCAATTTTAGATTTCGTCAAATTAAAATTCCAAGCAACCCATTTTTTCAATTTTCTTTTTAAAATTTTGCCTATTTTCTAAATTTACCCACTCCAAAAATTAAATCCACATAAACCCAACTTCTTAAAACATTCACTTCGGCAAAAACAGTTACTAATTTGTGACTAGTCAACATAATATAACGGTTTTACGGTCAAAATTCATGCAAATAGTGAAGATTTTCATACAAAATGTACGAAGGTACAGGTGTACCTTTGCCGCCGGCAAGCGTTGTAAAAATCTGCCGCTGGATGAGGGTTAAAGGTCACACAGAGACCGAAGCACGAGCACTCCTTTTGAGGAAGAATATTGAGTTAGGCAACAGCACCAAGTCCTATACTAGTAGTTTTCTCGGATTTTCGGGTAAATCTTTTCGAGATTTTGGGGATAAGATGATTTAAAAGTTTTCGCCAGAGTAAAAGTTTTCTCGGGGATAATTTGATTATGTTGTATGTGTATTGGCTGTGTTTGGCTGCGCGAGTTGCGGAGAAAATGTTTGGAAAATATGCTGGAAAATCGGGTCAAAAAGTTAATTTAACTCTAATCTGATTAGCTAAATGGCCACTTGACTTTCATCTGTTTGACGGAGATAAGAAGGATGTTTCGGGATGATAGTGCGCGTTGTTGAGCGTATAAGATAACACGAACGACTTATCTTACTTGCACGTCAGTTCTTGGTACAAGCGTGTGATTGAACCCATTTTTCCACAGTGCTTTATTATTGGAACATTGCAGTTTTTACCAATTTTCTAAAACATAAGCCAACCCTCTTCACGGGGTTGGAGCACCGTTTCAGCTATCCTCCTATTTTAACGCTATTCCAAAAGGTAATTAAAAGTTCCTTGGTTGCTCGATAACTGATGCTTCTTTGACAATTCAAAATTCAAAACTCAAAATTCAAAATTCAAAATTCAAAATTCAAAATTCAAAATGCAAAATTCAAAATGCAAAATTCAAAATTCAAAATTCAAAATTCAAAATTCAAAATTCAAAATTCAAAATTCAAAATTCAAAATTCAAAATTCAAAATTCAAAATTCAAAATTCAAAATTCAAAATTCAAAATTCAAAATTCAAAATTCAAAATTCAAAATTCAAAATTCAAAATTCAAAATTCAAAATTCAAAATTCAAAATTCAAAATTCAAAATTCAAAATTCAAAATTCAAAATTCAAAATTCAAAATTCAAAATTCAAAATTCAAAATTCAAAATTCAAAATTCAAAATTCAAAATTCAAAATTCAAAATTCAAAATTCAAAATTCAAAATTCAAAATTCAAAATTCAAAATTCAAAATTCAAAATTCAAAATTCAAAATTCAAAATTCAAAATTCAAAATTCAAAATTCAAAATTCAAAATTCAAAATTCAAAATTCAAAATTCAAAATTCAAAATTCAAAATTCAAAATTCAAAATTCAAAATTCAAAATTCAAAATTCAAAATTCAAAATTCAAAATTCAAAATTCAAAATTCAAAATTCAAAATTCAAAATTCAAAATTCAAAATTCAAAATTCAAAATTCAAAATTCAAAATTCAAAATTCAAAATTCAAAATTCAAAATTCAAAATTCAAAATTCAAAATTCAAAATTCAAAATTCAAAATTCAAAATTCAAAATTCAAAATTCAAAATTCAAAATTCAAAATTCAAAATTCAAAATTCAAAATTCAAAATTCAAAATTCAAAATTCAAAATTCAAAATTCAAAATTCAAAATTCAAAATTCAAAATTCAAAATTCAAAATTCAAAATTCAAAATTCAAAATTCAAAATTCAAAATTCAAAATTCAAAATTCAAAATTCAAAATTCAAAATTCAAAATTCAAAATTCAAAATTCAAAATTCAAAATTCAAAATTCAAAATTCAAAATTCAAAATTCAAAATTCAAAATTCAAAATTCAAAATTCAAAATTCAAAATTCAAAATTCAAAATTCAAAATTCAAAATTCAAAATTCAAAATTCAAAATTCAAAATTCAAAATTCAAAATTCAAAATTCAAAATTCAAAATTCAAAATTCAAAATTCAAAATTCAAAATTCAAAATTCAAAATTCAAAATTCAAAATTCAAAATTCAAAATTCAAAATTCAAAATTCAAAATTCAAAATTCAAAATTCAAAATTCAAAATTCAAAATTCAAAATTCAAAATTCAAAATTCAAAATTCAAAATTCAAAATTCAAAATTCAAAATTCAAAATTCAAAATTCAAAATTCAAAATTCAAAATTCAAAATTCAAAATTCAAAATTCAAAATTCAAAATTCAAAATTCAAAATTCAAAATTCAAAATTCAAAATTCAAAATTCAAAATTCAAAATTCAAAATTCAAAATTCAAAATTCAAAATTCAAAATTCAAAATTCAAAATTCAAAATTCAAAATTCAAAATTCAAAATTCAAAATTCAAAATTCAAAATTCAAAATTCAAAATTCAAAATTCAAAATTCAAAATTCAAAATTCAAAATTCAAAATTCAAAATTCAAAATTCAAAATTCAAAATTCAAAATTCAAAATTCAAAATTCAAAATTCAAAATTCAAAATTCAAAATTCAAAATTCAAAATTCAAAATTCAAAATTCAAAATTCAAAATTCAAAATTCAAAATTCAAAATTCAAAATTCAAAATTCAAAATTCAAAATTCAAAATTCAAAATTCAAAATTCAAAATTCAAAATTCAAAATTCAAAATTCAAAATTCAAAATTCAAAATTCAAAATTCAAAATTCAAAATTCAAAATTCAAAATTCAAAATTCAAAATTCAAAATTCAAAATTCAAAATTCAAAATTCAAAATTCAAAATTCAAAATTCAAAATTCAAAATTCAAAATTCAAAATTCAAAATTCAAAATTCAAAATTCAAAATTCAAAATTCAAAATTCAAAATTCAAAATTCAAAATTCAAAATTCAAAATTCAAAATTCAAAATTCAAAATTCAAAATTCAAAATTCAAAATTCAAAATTCAAAATTCAAAATTCAAAATTCAAAATTCAAAATTCAAAATTCAAAATTCAAAATTCAAAATTCAAAATTCAAAATTCAAAATTCAAAATTCAAAATTCAAAATTCAAAATTCAAAATTCAAAATTCAAAATTCAAAATTCAAAATTCAAAATTCAAAATTCAAAATTCAAAATTCAAAATGTTTATCTTTGGCGGCAACCTTGTTAACTTATTTTCTTTTGAGCTTTGTTTTCTGGAGAAATGTATAATAAGGATAGGTTTACTTCAAATGCTCGTACCACAGTCGGTACCAAAAGAAAACGGATCCTATTTCATTTCCATATAATTTGACATAATACGTTAATAAAAACGAAACGGCTTCATTCTTAATAAATGGATTTGAAGCCCTTTTCGACGGAGTCACTGTCGTTCTTCCTCTAGAGCCTTCCAAATTGACCGATCCCAGTACGGAATTGGACATTCAGATATTACAGTTTCCTAAGGAAGGGAATGGAAGGTTTTAATCGTGAGAACTAGTGTGAATCTAGGGAAAAGGACCCCATTCGGTGCAGCCATGGTGATCTCCCAGTAAGGCCCTGCTCCAGAAACTGTAATCTTCCAATGTTCAGGAAGACAGCAAGTGCCATTTTTTTTATGTCTAAGGCTAAATTTACCCTAAATTTCGCCTCTGGTGTATGACCAACCTAAAATACGTCTTCTATCAGGAACATTTATTCCGCTCCTTTTTCTCTTTTTAACCCTTTGACGGACAGAACGTCTATAGACGTCCAATTTTGAGCATTTGACATACAAATCGTGTCAAAATTTTGGCGTTGCTTCCGGCAATGAGTAAATGTTACACAAAATCTATGCTAATGAATTTCCTATACGTATAGTGACTCTAAAAACTAGCTCAACAATGATATAATAGAAAAAGAAAAAATCTATTCATTCTGGAAAGTTCAACCATAAATTCCCAATCCTGCGAGTCGTCAGAGTGTCTAGTATAACAAACTTCCTGGTATGTAGATGTTCATGTTCATTCATAGCAGTCAAAGCAGCCCCAGCTAGTACAAGGAAAGAGTCCGTGAAATTTTGTTCAAGATTTACACGCATTATAAGTTTTCTTTTATGAATGACTTTCATTCGTCATGGTCATGGCGGATGGTGGTGTGAATAGAGAAAGTATTCGAAATGTACCGAATATACGGCTAGGGCTAGACTATGGCATAGAGAGGATTCATTTCCATGACAATGTACGTATATTACTCCGTGTTTTGCGAAGAATTGTAGTTTAGAACCTCATAAATAAACATGAGCAACGACACAATCCCTTCTGAGTTAATTTGCCGTTGACATGATTCCCTCTGTGAGATACGGATACACGTACCGTATACGTATTGTGTGCAATTGTACTCATACTTTTTTTTCCATTCACCAAATGAAAATACACAATATTATAGCGCAGGAGGCAGGAGGAGAATGGCTTTTGCTCGCTTTTTGGAATCAGGACATAATAATAGTGCCGGTCGTCATGCAACATTTAAATAAAATGGCCATTTCGACGCAATTTCGTCCAGACAGGACAAATAAAATTGGTAAATTTATAAGTAGCACAAAAGTTCGTTACTAGTTGATATTAAATTTGATGGAATGTTGAAGTTGACTTTATTAGTGCTGAATTTATGGTTGGGTGGTGGGGCGGAGATATGGAAAAAACACACTGAAAACATTCAGCATTCTTTTGCGTTTCATAAATCGATTAGGCTCGAAACGATGAAATTATAGTTCTTGGAGAAAGTTTTACCTATTCTCATTCATACACAAATAGGTGAAAATATGGATATCTCAACCACAATAGTGACGCATAGAACTTTTCAACAGCTTATCCACATCGAATTAACATTTTCCCAACTCGAATGGACATTCTTCCAATTTAAGTTAATCCTTTTTGAAATGCAATCAACAATTTCTCACTAAAATCGTGAAATTGCTAGCTTGCTTTGAAAAAAAAATTATTATTACTTTCAAAGTCGTTTACGGAGCAAAACTGAATTTAATATATCCCCCAAAATACATACTCAAAAAGTTAAAAAAAATTTCATTTACGTTCAATAATCTCATCTGATTGATGTTCAAAACGTTCCTCAGGTGTCTAATTTGAGGAAAATATTTCAAAATTAAATGACTATCACTCAAACAGAAAAGTAAGTTCAAATTTTTTTTTAAAATTCATAGGAACTTTTTATCAATCAAATAAAACCCATTTCCACCTTTTCATGCTGTTAAAGAAATTGAATTCTCAACAAACGCCCCCAAAAAAGTTGGTACCTACTTGTATCATCCACTTGACATGTGTGCACATGAAAATAAATCTACATAATAGACCATCTTACATCATACGGGCAAACACTAGTAAACTCGCAGAAAATCCTTTTTCCCTGCTTCCTACATCATCTGTATTCTTGCACGTACTTACATAGCATCGTTCACATTACTGGAAAATATTTCACTTAAAGCGGCGAAAAAGTAAAATCTCTTTGGCAATAAAAGGGTCCTTTCATACGATGCCTCGCCGCCATGGTGTGGCAAACAGTCAACCCGACATGGAACATGGAATTCCCCGTACGAGGCATCAGGTATGTAGGAACCTTTTGCTTTCATTAAATGAACAAATCAAAAGTCAGCCTTTTGATGAAAAAGCTCATACTTATACCTTTCGTGATTCTCAGGAAGGATCTCTCGTAAATGCCGACTTTCTGGTGCAACAATCAGGCGATGCGAAGGTGTCATGCCACGAGCCACCACCACCTCCACCGGTACGTGACTTTGTTGAGCAAGATTGCGAAAAAGAGCTCAAAACTGAGTATGAACTTTCATCCTCATTTTCACCTCGAGTACGTACTAGACCGAGACATTTTTTTACGTATATAGTTTGGTAGTTACTGCGAGGATTCTTTGTATTTAGGTAGTTGTTGGTCTATTCTATTTTTGGAGCTTGAATGAATAATTTTTTGTGTATGGAGGGAGTACACTCCGTGAAAAATCTTTCAAATCACATATTTTACGACCAAAAAGTGATTTTTGTCAAAAGTTCTTTATTAAATTTCTTTTGGCGATTTTTTATTGAAATCCTCGCCTCTTGTTAGAAATTTCAACAAAAAAAAATTTGAAACCACTCTTCCTTTTTGTATGTGTATGCGATTTGGGCAGCTGTAACTCCCGAACGCGGATAGAAATGTCAGCGCTAAGTAGCTCTATAAACTATAAGTGTCCCAATCAAAACCACCGTAACTCAGAGCCCGGAGCTAGAATTTGTCTATGCGCTATTTGGACTCTCGTGACATACAATTTTGCATGAGTGCGTAGAGTGCAGTTGAGAAGAATACATTGTGTATGTATTAGTGACAATGCTTGCATGTGCCGAGAGGCCAACTAACACATCAATAAATTCTAGTTCCGGGCTGTCAGTAACGATGGTTTTGGTCCCAATTCAGAAAGGTAGGTCAAGTGTTCCCGAATTATCGAAAATAAACGATTTCCAAGTATAAAAGTTCTCGCTAAATAACGATCGCACAGGAGTCAAACTTTACACCTTAAATCGCATCTTTTAACGGTTATAAAGGCCTGAATTAAGCTCAAGAGCGTAATTTATTCCGCTGCGATTTTATCAATAAAAATGAATACTTATACTACCGTGGAACATGTTACAAACGATGGAGAATACCATAAGCTACAATCCGAAAACGGTTTCATTATTTTTCTCGGCAATTTTATGTAGATTTTTTTCGATTCCCCGGTCATTTGACTTTTCACGATGAAATTACCGGGGAATCGAAAAAAAAAAACATAAAACGGCCAAGAAAAATTATGGGACTGTTTTCGAATTGTAGCTTATGGAATTCCATTCCCCAGCATTCCCCACATATTCCACGACAGCAAGAATACATTTTCATTGAAAAAAAGTGACGCGGACAAAAATTTCACTCTCGAGGTCAATACTAGGCTTAACTTCTGAATCTTGACAGCTAGTACCTTGAAATTTCAACCAAACATGGACAGTGCGGTGCTCCAGAAATCTGCTAAATTTCAAATTTATTGTCCAATTTTATGGACAATTTTTGATTAGGATAGGCAAAAGTGCAATTTAGGCAGCTATAACTGTCGAACGCGGATATGTAGGACCTTAACATATGAAGTAAGGATATGTGTGCCGCATTTATGCTGGAGTTTGCACACACAAGTGATATCCCACTATGCACCAGCTGTATAGTGGATAGATGCATTTTGTGTGTCGCATCCAGGGCCAGATTTCCCATATGGGCAACCTGGGCAGCTGCCCGGGGCGGCAGATTTTTGAAAATATCACGTGGTTTTAAATTCTGCGAAAGATGTATTTTGGAAACTCGAAGAACAGTTGACATAATTAGACAAAAAGTTTAATTTCATCTTTCAGATTTATTAAAGTTGGGTGTATTCCAGGACGCCCAATCGCACCCTCAACTGAAATTGAAATGAGAATCTCCAACTTAAAAAGCTGGGAGTTATCCTTCATGCAAAATTATTTTAGCATTCATTCTGAGTAACATACGGGTGGCGCGTAGTTCACTGAGTCTAGAAGTAGAAAGTATTTTCGCAAACATTGGCTTCAACTTAAACAAGGGATATGTTCTTCATACTACAGTGTACACAAGCCTTGAAGAGCTTTTGGGTGCAAGATTCGGGGATCCGGAGCGGCCCAATTTAATCGCTCCGCTAACGCTTGAACAAATTTAAAATTTGACCGCCTGTCGGCAAGAATTGTGACACAGCTCAAAAACATAATTTTTTACGGGAGAGCAACATTAAATTTGGCAAGTTTTAAAAGTGTAAAAAATGGGTCAACTGTGCGAATGATTGCAGGTAATCGTATAGAAAGTTCTTGTGACCAATCTTAGTTGCTAATCACTCGACAGAAAACTAATGATATTCTTCGGTAATATAGTTTTGGGAACATCCCTTTTTTGATGCACACGACTCTTTCAAGACAGAGAACAACGAAGATGCGACAGTGCTCATACATAGCAGCGTTAATAGTCTGACATGTTGTGCCCTTGCAAAAACTAAGCACAAAATTTCTGCGTGATTTTTACAGGTGAAAGATCGTGGATAAGACTATATCTGTATGTGCCATAGTCTCAAAAATGATAAATTTAGAGTTGTGTCACTATTATATATTATTCTGCCAACAGGCGATGTCTCTCCTCCGAAAGTATCCTTTTGTGCGATATGCATACAGATTAGGGCTAACAATTCGACATTTAGTTCAAACGTTCGATCCACTCCCCTTCGACGTGCAACAAAAACGCTCCTCGCTCCGCTCTTTCGCTCCGCTCTTTCGCTCCGCTCTTTCGCTCCGGGAGTTTGATTCGCTTCGACCCTCTCCTCTTCGGATCCCTGTAACAATCAAGGAATTCCTGAACCTACATGAAATCTTAGCCTTGTAATCAGAACATGATTGCCACACTACACGAGTCGTCAAATGGAAGGGTATATTTACCGTTGTCAACTTGACCATTGATAAGGTACACTTGTATAAAAAATTTAATTTTTTGGAATAGTACATTGCTAAAAGCTTTCGTACTAGACGAGTCTCTAGGATAGACTGATCTAAAAATTGGCAACTCTAGGCCGCCCACACATGGATTCTCCCATGGATTCTGTGTGGTTAGCCCAGTGTCCGTAGCTAGTAGAAGCTGGCAAACATTTTCGAGTTTCTATTACTACTTTCTCTTCTTCCTATACTTAAAATTAGCCGTGAAGCAACTGGGATGTAGCCAGAGGTTTCAGGAAGTGTCCAACTCGCGATATTAGAAATGATGCATTAGCTAGAAAATTTTCAGTAGCATGTCTCTGTCGTGCACTGAAAAAATTGGGCTATCTAAAATTAAGAAACTCTTTTCTCATTTGCAAAATTCCCGAATTTAGACAAAATTTCTCAAAATGTGACAATTTCTTCTTGAATCGATCCTATTTTCAAGACCTTCTTTTAAGAAATAGGAAGTAGATTCAAGCCTCAACCATTATTCTCAATTCAAGCAAACGAATGCTTGATAATAAATTTTTTTGACATTCTCCATGCAAAGCTCGTGGAAAAGCTTTATTTTAGCTTTAGCTTATATTATATATATTATATTGTTATGTTTTTCTCGTCTTTTCTAGACGTTCCAGTGGGTTCGATAGATTTTCGCGTACACGATAATGACTAACACTCGCTTTACTGTAACACTATTTATTACAACCACACGGATATACACGGTTTACAATTTCTACTAATTACTTCACTAATTATTGACTCGACATTATTTATTCACGGCTAAAACTAGACTGACTCACTGGCTCTAGTCGACGCCCTTATATACCCATTTTCGATGTTCTGGAAACTTTGGCCAGTAAGTTGTCTCGCTAGTGATACTAGCGCCATCTGGTGTCCAGTAGGGAATAAAAGTCAGGTTGGCGTAGCGCCATCTGGTGCCAATTTGGGTTGACGTATCCTAGACACATTACAATATTATATTGAGCGTTGTAGTAGATTAGTCAGAAGTGTCTATGGTTCAGTGGGTAGCGCGTTTGACTGGGAAGAATGGGGTTATGTGTTCGATGTTGGTTGGATGCAAGTTTCTTTTTTTTATTTTTGTTTAGATTCTCTTGTCTTTTTCATAAGAAAAGTTTGCTTGATTCAAAGTTACTTTTCCTTAAAGCGCTGCTAATGGCATTTCAATTGGATCAGTGCGACTAATTCTCAAATGAAGAGAAATATTTCTTGGCTGTTTTTTATTGTCTTTTTTTCTTGATTTGAGCCATATTTTCTTTACTTTAGCAGGCGATTTGGTTCAGTGCACTAAAAAAATTGGGCTATCTAAAATTAAGAAACTCTTTTCTCATTTGCAAAATTCCCGACTTTAGACAAAATTTCTCAAAATGTGGAAATTTCTTCTTGAATCGATCCTATTTTCAAGGCCTTCTTTTGAGAAATAGGAAGTAGATTCAAGCCTAAACCATTATTCTCAATTCAAGCAAACAAATGCTTGATAATAAATTTTTTTGACATTTTCCATGTAAAGCTCGTGAAAAGCTTTATTTTAGCTTTAGCTTATATTGGAGCGTTGTAGTAGATTAGTCAGAAGTGTCTCTGGTTCAGTAGGTAGCGTGTTTGACTGGGAAGAATGGGGTTATGGGTTCGATGTTGGTTGGATGCAGGTTTCTTTTTTTTACTTTTGTTCAGATTCTCTTGTCTTTTTCATAAGAAAAATTTGCTTGCTTTAAGGTTACTTTTCCTTAAAGCACTGCTATTGGCATTTCACTTGGATCAGTGTGGCTAATTCTCAAATGAAGAGAAATATTTCTTGGCTGTTTTTTATTGTCTTTTTTCTTGATTTGAGCCATATTTTCTTTACTTTAGCAGGCGATTTGGTTCAGTGAATAAGAAACTAATTTCTAAACAACAAGTGTAAAATACAATCGCTTTTTAGCTCTAATACTTCAGTCTCCATCATTTTGCTCAACACTCTTATAAGAATTTATCAATCAACAAAAAACAACAATATTCTTTTAAAATTCTTGTGGAAAACCAATTCCTTCAGATCTGATAGCAAAAAAGATTATACAAAGTAATTTTTCTTTTTATTGCCTTGCTAAAGAGTATTTTAAAATGATATTCTCATAGTGATTTTGTGCGAGAAGCTGTTATGGGAACTCATTCTGTTAGTGTATTTTCAGAAAGCAATTATACGTTTTCTTATAACGGTCTTAAAAGACGTTTGATAACATTCTTTTAGCCATCTTCAAGATATCTTGAAGAGGCTTATAATCGCAAATTCATACGCCACTTTTACGATTATAAGTGTCTTGAAGAATGCAAAAAGAAATAGATTCTACTCCTATAAAACTCTTCAAGTGTGTAATAAGCAGAAAATTGTTAGTTGGGCTACTATGTATGCAATTTTAGGATGTAAGACTTTTTGAATTTGAATGGTATTTTGGATGTCTTGAACATTGCCAGGTGTCTTTTATACTTTCAACGTAACGCTCGTCTTTGCATACAATTTACAGAGAATTAAACTGAATGAGCGCACACAGGACGCAAAAAAAAAACGAATTTCAAAGCCTTTCTCCTTTTCGTAATTATCTCGGTTTTTTTTTGTATTTTTGTATGAAAGTCCTTTTGTATGACATCGCCGACATCAAATGTGACACGATTCTTCCAATTTACTGAGACAAGTGGTACTTTGACATTTTGTTTATCCATCTACTTTCTTTGACGGATATCATCTAGTTTAGTCAAAGACTTGGTACATACGTGGGAATGCACACATTATTACAATTATTCCTAAAAATAGATGACAAAGCAAGTATTCATTTGTAGAAGAAAGGAAAAAACTTAGTAATTTTACTTCATAGAAGGAAGTGTGTCACGAGTCACAAGTTATTCGTTTACAGCAGGATTGTCTTTTCTGGTCCGGGTTATTGGTGTTAAGGCAAATGTTAACCGCCATAGTGTGTGAAATTACCTATTGCAGTTAGATAGAATTACGCTCGAATATCACATTAATCAAAGACTAGACACTAGTAGATCTAATGTTTCCCAACGGACCCAAAGGGTAAAAAAATGTATTTGAGCGATACAAAAATTCAGCTACCATGTTCACAAGCAAACGAGTTATGAGTCCGTCACCTGCTAACGTCATTATCGACAAACCCAATTCGCCATTCGTCAAAGTACAAACGGATGTCCTTCCACCCGTTATTATTCCATCAAGAACTCATCAAAGCCCACTTTAGTTCGGGCCTATACAGCACAAATATTATACACCAGCTCCTTTTAGTACTTCCGGAATTACCCAGGAACACAACAACAAAAAAACAAAAATCGCATTTCCAACACATTAAATTTCGCGGTTTGTGTCATTTATTTCAATGCTCTCGCGTCTACCTAATGACGTTTCATTTGTCCCGCGGACGAAATTTCATTAAAAATAATTCCATTTTCATATTTCAGCCGTTCGTTTGCGTTGCGTTATCACACAACGCACACAACACAACACGCAGAAGAAAAATATGTCCATGAAGCAAGAAAAAAATAATACGAGGAAATGAAATTCCTCCCCATATAAAAATAAATGACAAAATGTTAAAATATGGCAAAGCGCTCTGCCAGTGCCATATATTCACGATACAGGATACTGGATAGATGATGCGCTGGCAATGACGGGACGACGCGACGCCGACGACAGAGGGCGTCTGGTTCTTGAGCGAGCTATGTAATTAACCCCCATAGATGGCAGATGTTTTTATGACTAATTGTCGACGAAAACGACAATGTACCGATAAGGTCCTTTCTTAAGTGATTATGAAAAATTAATGGAGACGTTTTGAGCGAGCGAGCGAACGTGCAAGCAGGCGAACGAAAGAGAGTGTATATTTATTATAATTTGGCGCTGAGATAAGGGATTGACAGTGAAATGTATCCATAATATACATGAGTCAGGATCTAAAGGAAAATTACCAGCATCTTGTCAGGAAATATTAAGGAAGACAAAGTGGTGTGATTATTTAACGAGCATAAGTTTGCTGTCGCAGAATTAGTCAATTAAATCCACATAACTGTTGTGTAAGTGTCGTTATAGGAGTATAATCTTCATGAAAATTTAATTTAAGGAAAAATACTGCAACATTTTTCCCAATTTTTTTTTAGGTGTATTCAAACTTTAAAAACAAAACTAAATTTTGAAACTCCCTTTATTAATTTACAAAATTTTGTGGTGAGTTCAGCGACACCATGATTGTGTCGTTCCGCGAAATTATTGCAGTGATATGGACGGATTGCCCAAGTAGTACGAAGTTGATTGTGAAATTGCTGTGGTCAACATCCAGGCTGAATGTATGCACCTTGAATACAATTTATCGGAGTTACACTGTACAGTGGACCCTCGGTTAACGAACACATTCGTTCCGGCACCATGCACGTTATCCGAAACGTTCGTTAAATGAAACTTTAATTAATTAAAAAGCCAATAAATCATTTCTCGTGAAAAACTAAGCACTGTAATGTTTATTTATCGATAAAAGTGTTCAATTCTCAAAGTGCAGATTTGTCTCAAAATTTACTCAGATTTTACGCTAAAATCTGAATTTTCGCTATTTTCTTTGTTTGTTATCCGAAATTTCGTTCACTAAGCGAAACATTTTCTACCCAAAAATTTCGTTCGTTATGCGAAATGTTCGCTATCCGAGGGGTTCGTTAACCGAGAGTCCACTGTATTTGATTCAGTGACAACTAAATATTTCCATTAAATTCAAATGTTGTCGATGAAAACTTGATTGCAACAGGTGACTCTCATACATTTCCTTTGAGATTTTCAAAATTTTCTCGGTCTTTAAATCTTCTCCAGCGTAAGAAAGATTAAACAAAAAACGAAAAATCAAAATCGGTCCAGGGGTTTTCGAGTTGACAACAAAATCACGTTCCATTTTTATATACAGGGTGTCCCGCCGCTGGTTAGCCATAGATCTATGGTAGACTCTACAGGATGTTTTAGGAAAAATGTCACCAAAATTATTTCTCTAGCTTTTACCGTTACGGAGTAATCGCATTTTTGTGATTCTTGGTCAGATCCCACGACTTTTTTCGAAAAACTCCTATTTTCCAGCTTCCAGTTTACTCAATTTTTTTTATATTCTTTTGAAAGTACACAAAATTTCGAATAAAAGGACATATCGAACGATGCGAAGAGTTTCCTATCTTCCGAGATACGATGTTTTGAATTTTGCAGAAATTTCAATATCAACTTTTAATGTTAATTAAACTCAAATTTCGTAACGTTACATTGGAGTGGAAAATCCGCAAAGTTCACAAAAGTTGGCCCATTTCCTAGCTAGAGTGTCCGCCGATTTTAGAAAAATGGAAAAAAGCAATATCGGCCGGTGATTCGATTCTTGTTTTTGGAAGGGAAATCGCGCAGCGAAATCAAAGAGCGTTTGGATGCTGTGTACGGTGACTCTTTTCCTTCGATCAAAAATTGGTTTAACGAGTTTCAACGTGGTCGCACGTCGGTTTTTGATGAGCCACGTCCAGGTGCCCCGAAAACGGTTAGCACGCAGGATAACGTGACAAAAATCCACGATCTCGTATTGACAGACCGCCGATAGAAGGTGCGAGAGATAGCTGAGACAGTAGGCATTTTAAAAGATCGCGTGGGTCATATCCTGCATGAAATTTTGGGCATGAGAAAGCTGTCGGCGCGATGTGTGCCGCGTTTGCTTACTCCGGACAACAAGCGCAACGGTGAGACCACTTGAAAGCAGTGTTTGACGCTGTTTAAGCGCAATCCCAAGGAGCTTCTGTGTCGTTTCGTGACAGTCGACGAGACTTGGATACACTGGTACATACCAGAGACCAAGGAATAGTCGAAACAGTGGACTTCAGCCGGCGAACGTGCTCCGAAGAAGGTGAAGACTGCTCCATCGGCCGGAAAGGTGATGGCCAGCGTTTTCTGGGATTCACAAGGTTTGATCCACATCGGCTACCTGCAGAAGGGCAACACGCTCACAGGGCTGTACTATGCCGAATTATTGGGCCGATTCGACGCCGAATTGAAGAAAAAACGGCCCCACTTGGCAAAGAAAAAAATTCTCTTCCACCATGATAACGCACCGGATCACACCTCCGTCCGCCAACGCCAAACTGGTCGAATTGGGCTACGAACTGCTGCCCCATCCACCGTATTCTCCAGATTTCGCCCCAAGTGACTTCTTTTTGTTTCCAAACTTGGAAAAGTCACTCGCCGGGCAGAAATTTCAGTCGAATGAGGAGGTCAACGCCGCCACGGAGGCCCACTTTGCAGGCCTCACTCAAACGACTGTCAACTAAAAACTGCGCGTCCAAAATGGCCGACACTTTGGTGAGTAACTGTTAAAAGATGCACAACCAACTACATTCACTAGCTTTTATTGACGAGTGGCGCCCTCTTTGAGTTGAGGTCGGAAACTTTTCAGACCACCCTCGTATATTAGAATTTAATGTTTAAACTATAGTATTCATTGAAGTCATATAAAAATAAATTTATACAAAAATATACACTTACGGACTTTATTTTTTCTCTTTTACACATATTCACAAACTGGATGACTTTGTGCTTTATTCTTATATCCCGTTCGAAAGCTTAGGAAATTGGCCAACTTTTGTGAACCTTGCAGATTTGCCACTCCAATGTACCGGTACGAAATTTGGGTTTAATTTTGATATTAAAAATTGAAATTGAAATTTCTGCAAAATTCAGAACATCGTATCTCGGAAGATAGAAAACTTTTCGCATCGTTCGTTATGTCCTTTTATTCAAAATTTCATGTACTTTCAGAAGAATATAAAAAAACATTAAACAAAACAACAAAAACATTGTTGTTGGACGGTGGATGTTGCATGCTCAAAAAATGATTTGAGTTATCCACCGTCCAGTTTGCCCATAGTGGGACAGCACAATAGCATGCATACTCCAGCGACTTCGAAACCGGCTCGAAATGCACTCTCTGTGTGCCGCAACTCGCTGGAGTATGCATAAAAAACATTGATTTAGTGGTACTGAAAGCTGGAAAATAGGAGTTTTTCGAAAAAATTCGTGATGTATGACAAGAATAAAAAAAAAATGCGATTACTCCGTAACGGTAAAAGCTAGAGAAATAATTTTGGTGACATTTTTCCTAAAACATCCTGTAGAGTCTACCATAGGTCTATGGCTAACCAGCGGCGGGACACCCTGTATAAGATTTTCATTAATATTCGCTGCCAAACAAGACGCAAATTTTTAATTTGCTAACCGACTATTCAGGAAACTCGTCATTTTATGAAAAAAAAAATATGACTCATAAAAATAAAATAAAAACATATGAATCACATATGCTTCATGAATATGAACACCATATGTGTCTCAAACACACTAAATGGTGAAGACACCATAATTAAATGCTTTTTAAACTTTCCTGAACAGGAAAAACTTTTCATTATTCTACCTAACGATTACTACATTTATCAATATTATCTCCCGGCATCCTCGCGTTCGTCCTATCCCATCCTGTATCCTGTGCATTCGGTCTATAAAATCACTTAACATAATTGAAACTACATTACAGGCAAACTATTACAAATGATTTCAATTCAATCAATTTACAACAAACCTATTGAACTGCAAAGTGACTATATGCCGGATAAGGATAATGGATAAGGGTGCAGATTGTTTAGGCTCAAATACAGATACAATACAATTACGGTAAGAACGATACTCACAATACACAGAGTACAACAATGCATTGTAGAAATATAGTAGAGTCCAATATATCCCTCAATAGCGACAGTGTGCTACTCAACTTCAACTCCCATCCTCTCACTAGCTGGGAAGTGAGTGTTCGCCCTTCGCTCTTTTCGTGTTGTTTGTACGCTTTCTGAACGGGGGCGTTTCTAATCAAACATTGCACACATCGCATCGGTTATGTTTCCAATTGAGAGCTTGGATAAATATCATGCCCTTCGGTATCCTGTCAGCACTGCATTAAATTGATTTCGTCCTGTCATTTGCACGGGGCTGGCTCGGGCTCGGGCTGGCTGTTGAATTCTCAACTCAGAGCTACTCTATGCTGACTTGCTGATTCGTTGTGCCTCCCCGGAACACAGAAATGTTTTTACTTTAAGTGCTTGACTTAAACTTGAATTGAGATCGTTCGTCGACTCTCTTCGGACGATTTAGACTCATGGTGAACTGGATACAACGGGAAGGATGAAGTTGTTAGTTGAACCATTGAAGGCGATGTTTCTGTTTGAGAGGTAGGTAGGTACTCACTTAGTTGCGGTCGTTTATAAATTGAATGAAATTAGTGAAGGACATTGTAATTTGATGGTTTTTCTGGAATGAAACAATTTAATAAATGCATCAAAATCTGTCCAAACAGTTCTTTCGGTTGAATTATGTCATTGAGTAATTTCTATCCTTCTACACGCCGCCTATGCAATATCAAATCAGTACAAATCATTTTTCTACCACACCCCGGAACGTACTATTTAAACTCTAAGTCAAACCACTTGTAAATGCACTTTGGCGCGGAGTCCTTACAAGTCATTCCCATGCAATTTAAAAGGCCATTAGGGTTCGTCGTACATTTCAAATGCCTCTGACACTGACAGTTGAACGCCTTCTATACTTCAAACTTGATACATTCCGTTTCCTTGCCATTTGCCATTACCACCCTCACTTTCAATGGAGCAACCACCGATTCACTGTAGGTATTGCTGCAGTTGAGCGTCTCTCTATTTTGTACCTTATACACGAAAAGATGTATACTACACCCGATGTCGTTTTCAACCCTCAAATTAGGATGTTACGACCATGTCATGCGATAAGCGATAAATGTGACTTTACAACTTGCCGTGAATTATGTGAATTTCGTGAAGGAGGGTGCATTTGACGTTTTGGCGGTTGATATGTGGATCTTGAATCAATTGCCTATGAGAAGTGGCCATTGGGAAAGAAAGGTATACGAGATATGATAGTTTGTAAGTTGATAACATTTACAGGGGCGGTACAACCTGACAGCCGGCGGTGGGTTAACATGATATTTAAGGGGTCCGTTAGTTACTAAAGAAAGAACACCGTATCAAAGACGGCATCCCCCCTAATAATCCTTTCGGACATCTTAACCTAATAAATCAGCGGCGGACTTATAAATTTGCCGCCAGTATATAGAATATTTATACTGGCGCTATGGAGCGTAGAGCATCGTGTGTTCGTTGTCGAGCAGTACTTTAGAAACAATGATTCCGTATTTCCGAAATTTTTACGGAAGATGCTGATGCTATAGTCTTCGACGTCCAACTCTAAAATTTTGACGGAAAAGACGTTGCACTGTGACTACGGAATCATTGTTTCTAAAGCGACTGAAACTGCGTTGTATGGGCAGTCTGCCAACATTCATTCAAGGTCAATATTCCCTCTCATCGCCGCGTACTAGCAGTTCAAAAAAACATGCATTTCCTCTGCGCCACCCTGTATTAGAGAATAGATACTACATAAACACGAGCTTTGCTCTTCGTGAGGCTGCCAACGAGAAATTAAGGCGTGTTTCTTGTTTTTGAACTCCGGTCTAGGTTAGTTTCCTGTACTACTTGGGGTCACAATAACAACATGACTCATACAGGTTTTGTTGTAATTGTCAGCGCATGTCTTTTCTATACCGTCACCCCTTGTGGGGAATAGTGCGTTCACTCAGCCGTTTATAGGGTATTTCGAGTCAACGTTACATTGCATAATTATTTCGGAGTGTATATAATGATGCAAGCTCTATAAATTTCCTATCCGCACATGTACGGATATTTTGGATCACGCTGAGATGCGATCTCCCGAACTCTAGATTACTAGCATCGTAGAGTGCGACTCAGCCCATGTAGTTACACTAAATTAACCTAAACGGAGATCAATGGCGTATCCGGTACAACCATGAGTTGTGTCAATTGTACGATGAGCTGGAAGTATCGAAAATTGTGAAGCTTCAATGTTTGCAATGGGCGAGGCATGTACAACTGATAGACAGAGGTTGCGTGGACGACCGAGAGCTCGCTGGGAGAACTCCGTAGGTGGAGACGCCCATCAGCTGCTGCTGCTGGGCTTCCGAAACTGAAGGACAAGGTCACGTAACCGCGACAATTGGAGGTCGACGATTCAGGCGGCCAAAGCCCGACGTCGGGCTATCGTGCCACATTGATGATGATGACACGATGATTTGAAGATTTTCCCGGATTATTCTTGCCGCCTTCGGGAGGTCTCGGTGGATAAATATACCCGTTTCTTTCAGTTTCTTCACTTCATGTAATGCTATGCCAGCAGTTAGTTTTAAATTCAGTACTGACAAGTTGATGACCGAATGGATTTTTGATAATTGCTGCAGAACCTCTTTCGCTTTAGTCGTGGACTCTTCTGACAATTGCTTCGGCAAGTGGATTATAAGGTTCTTCTTCAATGTTTTGATGGCTAGCAATTTCGTCTGCGCTTCCTCTGTGCTATGCACCTCAAATGGACCTGCTTGAGTTTCACTTTCAGGGGAGCGTTTTCTTCGTTGACAAGCTGCAGTTGCACTTGGAGACACTCAATTGGTGAGGGTACGAAACAAAACAGTTGCGTATGTTCCGCAAACATGTTTGCCGTTCTGATTGACAATTAGTAGTCCAGTCATATTAGTATTTCAAATAGAAAAAAAATAGAGTAAGACTACTTTTTGTTGTTTTCAAATCAGTGGGCTCCCAGGAATCTAAAACTGGTCTTGCTAAAAAAAAATTGGATCGGAAAGGTCCCAAAAAGTACAAAAAAGGATACTCTTGAATCCTTGACCGGAGGTCGGCATGTGGGGTATCGTATCAAAGGGGACGTAGAGTACATTATATATCCGATGTTTGTTTCCTGTTTCAAGGACCCTCAACGGAATAAATCGAGCTTAAATGGAAAATTTTCGTGTTTCCCGTGTATCTTTTCAAAGCCATAACTACGAGAATAATTCAATTCAATTCACTACTTTTATCACTTTTCATAACCTATATTAGCAGACGATTTTACCATTAAATTTGGTAATAAAAACTTGGTCGGAAAGCTCTGAAAAGGACATAAAAGGACACTAATTGCACACCCTATAATCGAACGTGCACATGCGGGGTGTCATATCGAAGGGGATGTCAAGTACATTCTATATCTGGCATTCGTTACTTGTTCCAAGGACCTTCAAAGGAGAAAATTGGGCTCAAATGAAAAATTTTTGAGTTTCCTGTATCTGTATCTTTCTAAAGCCGTAATTTTCTATTTAAGCCCAAATTATTCCATTTAGTGTCCCTGAAACAGAAAACAAGCACCGAATATGCAATGCCCTCGGCGTCCTTTTTGATATGACATCCCACATGTCCACGTTCGATCAAGGTGTGTAATTAGTATCTTTTTATATCCTTTTTCAGAGCTTTCCGATCAATTTTTTTTTTTAGCAAATTTAACCCATTTTGTCCTACGGTTGCGTTTTCGCAACGCTTTATATTTTCATGTTTCACGCTGTTCTGGTAAAAAATATAAACTTTATCTCCGAGAAAGAAAGGTTCATTTTAGAATTATCTAATCGACCTGTTTTTGCGCAAAGATGTATTTTGAGATTTTCTATGATATTTTAGGGTTTGAAAATTGTGAAAATTCCGTGTTTTTAGGTACGGATGCTAATTTGTGTATAAAAATACTTAGATCAAATATTTTCTTGAAATCTACGGAAATAACATAAGAAAGACTACAACAGATGCGAAAATATACAGAGTTCATCAAAAAATTGTATTATGAGCGCAGAACCTACACTCAGAAAAATGGGCCCCGTAAATTTAAAAGTTTGTGTACCATTATTTTAATTGGACGGCAATTTACCAGATTTCTTCAGAAAAATGGGCCCCGTAAATTTAAAAGTTTGTGTACCATTATTTTAATTGGACGGAAATTTACCAGATTTCTTCAAAAAAGTAAACAGATGCAATAATTAATATAACTGGAAGAATCCTATTGAGATATTTTGTATGGAATGAAATGTGTCCCGTAAATCCAATGGGACATCAGATTATATTTCAATCAGTTTGTCTCATTAAATTTACAAGATCTGATATGATTAACTAATAATAGGATGGATCCCATTTGTTTTATATGACGTCCTATTGCAATAATGGGATAGGCCTTTAGTTGAATTGCAAGCATATGTATTTTGCAAGATAACCAACATCATGCTCCGTAGCCGAGATCGTTCGGTTACCTACTCGTGACTTGGTAAGTTATAAAGAGTCAAATCGGATGTTTAATACTCGGCCTGGCCAAATATCGTGATTCTTAAAAAAATCCACAATGACGTAGCGTGTAAGGTATAATAATATGGGAAAATATAAAAAGTATAGTTCGATAAGATTACGAGTGAAACGATTTTTTTATTACATACGGTTGATCCTATTAATTCAATAAGATATATCCTATTGGAAAATAACTAGACCATGTGGTTATTTTAAAATAAGTCAACTATTAAAACAAACGGATATTTATCGAGTTGATGTAATGGTTTCTATATTTTTAAAGTAATCTGATTTTTCCTATTGACTAAAAATAATAGGACAAAATGATTAGTTTAATGGGATTTCCCATTGAAATTTTTCTGAGTGTACGCTCAAAATTTAAGGTTGCGAAAGCGCAATGCTAGACTATAACGATATCCTCTTTTTCCTATCCTATGGACAGATAATTTCCATTATTTTTACTACTAATTTAGTTTTGATGCTATTTAATTTTAGCTTTTATTGTTTGACTCTGTTTAACTTCTTGGGATAAAGCGGGGCGAACATTGTTTGTACTTAAGTTTTCGATAAATTTAAGAAATATTAGTAAAAAGTGGCTTTGCAAATCAAAAAGTTTATTCAGAACATTTAATTTATTTGGTTTTATGACGCGGCCACAACCTATTATCAACGAAATGATTATTATCAAGTTTCACCCGCTTCAACGGCCCAATATCCCTCAAATAGAGTGTGAAGTTTAAACTTGGTGTATAATAGAATCCAGATGTGTCCTTGCGAAGTTAGATTTAGCATAGAACCACCTGCTAAAAATAGAAAGGGAATGCGGTACTCCTGGAGGGAGGATCGCCAGCCTTATATTTAGACAACATTCTTAGGAGGGGTTCCACCTATCTGATATGAGCGATCCGGTTTGGGCATGGCATCTAGTACCGGTTGGTGACTCCAAAGAACCTGGTAAAAATCAAAGGTGCACAGAGAATGAGGGGGCTTACGCATCCCCATGCGGACTCCACCAGAATACTTGGCGATTACTTTCGACGACTAAATTGGTGGGGTGAGCCATAATAATGCTAATAATAGCCTTTGTTTCTAAATTTTAGGCTATTATTTATAAAAATAAGACGTTTTCCGTGTATAGAAGAGACTTTTCTTTGGCCAAAAAAGTACACGTTAAGCCCTAGCGTTGCGTTTTCGCAACATACTCCACAGTCCAAAATACAACAAATTAAAAATACATTTCTTCGAAATTTGCATATTCTTCCTATGCCAAAGTACTGTGCGAAATTTCGTTATACTAGCAAAACTCGTTCTTACCCCCGGACAATATGGGATCTCCAGCTATTATAGATTCTGAAAGGTGATAAAAGTAGTGACAACTTGAATTATTCTTATTCTTAGTTATGGGTTTAGAAAGATACACGGGAAACACGAACATTTTCCATTTAAGCTCGATTTACTCCGTTAAGGGTCCTTGAAACAGGAGACAAACACCGGATTTGTAATGTACTCGACGTCCCCTTTGATATGATACCACACATGCCGACCTCCGGTCAAGGATTAAAGAGTATCCTTCTTTGTCCTTTTTGGGACCATTCCGGTCAAATTTTTTTTTAGCAAAATCAGTTTTAGATTTTTGGGAGCCTATTGAGTCAAAAAAAAAAACAAATATTAGCCTTACTCTATTTTTTTTTCTATTTGGAGGCCCGAATTGGGATATTTTGACTGGACTAGGTATAGGGCATCTCCAGGGCCGTGGAGAGAAAATCCGGGCCCGGGGGGACAATGATTCCGGGCCCACCTCTTCCATACGATACAAAATGATGAATCGAAGAAAATTTTTATTTGACATATCGGCCCTTAAACAAATTGTGCAATGGAATCTCCGTAATCCGGTCTCTAATCTGGAACTCCTCATAATCCGGCGTTCTCACTGAATCGGCTCAGTCTCAGTAATCCAACAGTTTTCTAATCGGGAGCCTCTATAGATATTTGAAGACTGTGTTAAGCGGTCTTCTGCGCATTCAGTTGCATTTTGAGATTTAATTTCTGAGCTAAAATTATGGGTTTTAGAAAAATACGAATTGTAGAAAAATAATAAAAAACTGATACCGGATAAGCCACTTGCCAAAAAACTGACAGAAACTGAATTCAATCGTGAAGCATTTTTACATACTAAACTCACAAAAAAAACGGGATTGACTGGATAGTTCAACACTTGTGTGTGTGTGATTTTTTTTTTTCAAGTATATTTTGAAGATGATTCGGTAGTTGATTAGCGAATTTTAACGAACTACAGAAGCCAAAATCATTTTAAAATAAGGTTCGTTCGTTTTATGTGCATTTTTGGGTAACGAAACTTCATAGAAAAGCGACTGCTTAGAGCAGGTATGTCAAACTCGTGGCCCACCTCACAATTTTGTGCGGCCCGCGGCCACGTCGAAAATCACAATGTGTTTCAGCATAAATGTGTAAAAATAAAATATTTGAGGAGTTAAACTCAAGTCTAAGAATTTCAGTGCAACTCGTGAAGAAGCCGGTGTCTCATGCAAGGTTAAACTATGTATTTTAGAATCCTTCCTATATGTTCTGTAAACAAATTTCTGACGGATATTTGAGCTACATTTATTGAAAACGGCCTTTTTTAAGCAGGGAAATATTGGGTCCATTCGTAAAATTGATTTGTCCCGAAATTCGGTCAGAAAAAAGTGGTTAGCTTTGCCGAACCTTATAATTATCTGCCATTATAATTCGAGTTGCATTATAATTCGAGTGCGCATATTTCAGGATATGAGACAAAGACATCTGGGATTGACATTTATTTGAAAACAAGACCGAGCCTTTAAAGACCCCGAAATTTTGTATTTCATGGGAAATCACCTGGATATGAAATTTCCTAAACATAACAATTTATGCCCCTTACCCGAATTTTTGCCCTTTAGTTTACTCAGATGCATCTTTGTTTTACATCACATCAGACACAAATGTTTATAAATTTTTAACCACGTTTCTGCCCGAAATTAATTTATGTCAGGCTGCCAATTTTGGTTCTTTTGAACAACCTGGATGTTTCTAGACGACCGGCGATCTGTTCTGATTAGCTGTCCACAATTTGGTGGAAATTAATTTACAATTAGTGGCTATTGATCCATCAAATAAACTTTCGTGTTTTAACTTCTTAAGTTTCAAAATTTGTTGAAGAAAATTTTTAAAAGATAGCATTTATAAAGGATATAGCCCCGATGTCATTAATTACTCTGATGTGTATTCATGTTTTAAAAGAATCTTTCTGTTATTTAGTTTGAAAAAAAAAAATGTTTCATCCTGCGGCCCGCTCAAACCTAAAGACACTGATATTTGGCCCGTGCCAGGTTTTGAGTTTGACATCCTTGGCTTAGCTTAGAGGGTGCACTTCCTAGTAAGAAGTTTCGTTACTAAAATCTGCCCGTGATGAAAAAAAAAATTAATTGAATGGACGTGACCGTTACACAAGATACGCATAAAACGATACTGGTAGCCTAGTAGTCTTCTACCATCAAGAAAAAAGAAAAAAATTGAAGAATTATTGATTCCCTTGTTGCAACGAAATTATTTAGAAAACTCCTATTCTATTGGTGAAGTAAAGGTCCCTCTAGATGAGGCGCCAAATGGCTGCGCGTCCAAAAACTGGCATCGCGTGCAGCCATTTGGCTGCTACTTAGCATCCACACTAGCAGCCAAATATAGACAGAAAATGACATAACCAAAATTTCATTTTGGTGATTTTTTTTTTAATTCAATTATCAAAATCGGACTCTGCGCGTTTGTATTATTACACGGCCATTCAAGAATTATTCATTTTCACACAAAAGAACGAACAAAAGTTGGAAAATGGTCACTTTGAATTTGACAAGCGGTTGGTTGAGTTGCCATATTGAATATCAAAACTGGACGCACAGCCAAATGGCGACATGTTTGGATGGAATGACAACAGCCATTTGACTGCACGTGTCGCCATTTGGCGACTAATCTAGATGGACCTTAAGATGTTAACCTATATTCGAACTTTGATATCAAGAAAGCGTTGAATTTTTCGACAGTCATTCTCGATAGAGTAGGATCAGATAATAATTCCTTAATTGTTTATGTATAAAATCATGCATGCACTTTCGAAAGGCGAGGGCAGATTGAATTTAGAAATTTAGTAACGAAACGATCATGTTGATTGAATATGAGGATTCGGGCCCCTAGTCCTAAAAATTCAATAATAGACTAGGGACCCCAAGCGTAATGCAGAGTATGTTATGTATCGTTTTAAAAACGCTAGTAACAGTACCTATAATGTTTCTTAGTTCAGACCCTCAAAATAGCATTTTAAATGAAAAACAAACGCTGAAGCACAACTTTTGTGTCAAAATCCGGGCCCCTTATGAAACCCCGGGCCCGGGGGGAATCACCCTCTCTACAGGCCTGGGCATCTCCAGTTCTTTAGTTAGTTTGTCTTTGTGGAACATGTAAACGAAAAGAATCTGAGATTATTTCTGATCCATAAAATAGCAGTTAGGGAATCAGAACGGCAAACATGTTCGGGGAGCATACGCAACTGTTTTGTTTCGTAACTCTCACCCAATGTCAGACTTCGTTGTCAAAGTGCTGGTTTTGTTATTGAGGTTCGATTCTAACCTCTCCAATTTTTGGTCAAGAATATATATCTTCTAGGCTCCCACCTGCAGTTGAGGATTTTCGTTGAAACAAGTGTCGTATCCCTTATTTTAGCTATCTGTCCACTTTCTGGAGCTCTTCAACAATGTGGACAGCCAAAAATTTATAAATTAAGCTCAGAAATCTAGAAATTATGAAACTGTAACAAATATGGGTTCGTGAGCTTTTTGGCGGTAAAATATTCCCTTGCGATGATCAATAGAGGTTGTTTGGACAAAATGAGTCAAAATGAGTCTTCGCAAAAATGAAATCTTTTTTTTTTATTGATCATTTTTACTACATTATATACGCCACGATACATACCAAGCACACTATAGTGCACACAATCTCCAATATTTCATTCAACTTTTCTCATGAACTTCGTATATATCATTGTTACAGGAAAAAGTCTTCTTTTCAATTTCAGTTTCAAGTTTATCCCGATCCATGCAACAATCCCCACAATATACTCTCGTCGACTCCGGCGAACAACAATCCTGATGCCGAAACTTTTCATAATATCTGCGTCGTCGTCAGTATTATATGGACAAAACCGTGTGCATATAGAAAATTCCTCTTTTTCTCTTATTCCTCCGGAAACCAGGGAATAAAAGCAATTTTTCCTTCAAGGAAGCCAACAAAACGAGTAAGAATTTCTGCTAAAAAAAAATAAGAGAAAAAATAAACAGAAAGTTTGCAGTTACGTCAATTTATTAGTAAACATATAGAGAGAAGGATTTTACAGAGCATCGTCGACTATATTACACTGAAGTAGCGAGATAAAGTTGAAAGAGGAAGAAACTTTCATAAAACTAGAAAGAAAAAAAACTTGAAAATTAGATGGATTGAAGGCAATGCACTGTGAGATAAAAAAGGAAATTTATTTTCTTTTTTTTTTTTTTTAATTGGAAGTAATTCTCTCTGGAAGTTCATTTAATAAATTTCCGACCTACTTAAAAATTAATGTGAATTCTTCAGTTTTCTAGAACAAAATCATTTCTCGCGAAATTTCGTCCTGAATCGCTACAAACTAACAACAGAACATTATTAATTAAAAGGATATTGTCGTGATTCAGCGCGAAATTGCTATTCATTCACGACTTTGACTTAATCCATTAATGAAATATTATTTTCTCATCAAAAAATCCATATTCCCTCAAGTTGAAGCATGACTTTAACAAATTTGCCACACCATGCCTTGCCATGCCATCGTCATGTAACATCCTTTGTGTTGTTCCTTCAACTCACTATGGGTACCATGTGGCTGACGTACACTCTGACATGCAGACTTATATCCATCGGATCAACGAAATTCTCCATAGTCACCGTGACATTTCGTTTGAAGTAAAAATACAACATGAACTCATGTTCTATTCTTTGTGTTTTTTTTTTTTCAACTTCGCGCCCATTATGTCTCTTCATGCGACGAGAGCCGATGAACATAAGAACAAGAACACACGTCGACGAATTTCAACCTTACCTCTGCACTATAGTGTCGTGGAGACGACAGGAGCCTTTTTATTTCCATTTAGAACTGATTGGCAGTTTATTTATTCGAAATGAAACTTCAATTAGGCCTCCGACAAATAGTAGAATCTAAATGCGTGTGTGAGCCTTGAGCTTCTTTAGTATAAATCGTCTCTGGCATGACAGATCTATATTATCGTATATGTGAGCCAATGAATGGTATATTTACATTCAGGGAAAATCTAAGACTTTCCTAATCCCCAGGCGATTATTAATAGACAATTTTCCCGTACGGTGTTCATAAATCTCCTTAATGCCATTTAGATCTACATAGACTGGCGAAAGCCATGCTATTAAGAACGCGTTTCTCTTATAGGACCTTGCCGGTATACAAAGACGCACGCCGCCAGGTTATGTCACACACATTTAACATGTCCTGGAGAAGGTATTGTGTACGTTTAGAGACAAAGGAATATGCAAAATTATGTTATTATAGTGTAATTAACGGATGACGAAAATTAATGGCACAATTTACATATATGAATGAGGGTAAAGGCCTACGGAATTGTCGAGCCGTATTATGAGTAATGACAAAAAAATAAAAATAGGATACCATACAAAAAACATGTTAAAGCAATTTACTGTGAAAATTCGTTATAAAAACTTCACTCCATTTAAAAAGAAATTAAATGAACTCGAAGCAAACTATACATATGTATAAAACTCTTCAAACTGAATAATCATTCATCTAAACTTCTTCTGTACTATTATTCTCTTCATATTCATCATAATTGTACGAGGAGTACTTCATCCGGTATTAAAGACTGACTACATGAGCGCCTCTTTACAAAAACATGTCATTATACTTCAATCTAAATTATACACCGTTGACACACATACGACACAAATCATCTACTATGATGCCTCGCTCTAAACTTTCAACTACATTATTGTCATGCGGTGAATGCGTATTTACCATACATTTATCTGAAAACAATGCAAATGACATAGAGATCGCGAAACCCACTTTCACACTTCCTTTCATATATAATAGCAATTACATTAAAATACTCCAAGGACTAAATGGAACGAATGTGGAACACACACTTTCTTTCAAACGTGTGTTTTCATAATTTCTCTCTCTTCACATACATTCAAGTATATTGCATGGTGCATCACCTTAAATGCTCCTCGGTCCTCGTCCTTGTTGTGGGGGTGGACGAGATTGACGAACGCATTTCATCGCCAACAACGCGTGATCCTGCGGGTGTTTAAGGTATCATTCTCCGGATTTGTTGTGAATATATTGTGGCATCCGCCTGTTCAGTGTTCACTCATTCATGTGCTGCATATAATTAAAATGCATTCACGGAAAGTTGAAAAGTGCATAAATATAGTACGAATGCGCTTCGTCAACTTCATCAGTACATACTACTCCTAGGTAGAACACAGACATAGTATGTAATTTTTATGTTTGAAATGTAATGTTTTATTGGAATGTTGATGTAAGAGCTGCCATGTTTAAAATTTAATTTATAATTTAAGGATTTTGTTCACTAAGTCATTTAATATTTCAATTCAATTAAATGAAATTACTTCAATTGGCCTACAGCAGTGGCGTGCACAGCCCTTTTGGGGAGGGTACGCAAAATTAAAACCGAAGAAAAGATAAAACGAGACCGAGCGGGCGCGGCCGACATTTGGATACCCTTCGCTCTCCTCCAGGCTACAAGTTTTTTCGGGCGTACCTACGACTGGGATTTACCCCCCTCCCCCATTCTTTTCCTTCCGTCTTCACAAAAGTTCCGTGACGTCGACAAAACAATATTTGTGTGGGGTTTGGTTTGAATAAGTGGACAAATAAAAATATTTACTCAGAAAATTTTATTAGGTGATGCGGGAGCATGGCCCCATGATTCGATCCCATTTGTTTTGACCTTTTTTGTTGCTTTGCTTAAGACACATTAATTCAAGGTTTGTGAAATTGGTGTTAAAAATGTTTCTTAGAAGGACCAAAATAGGGGGTTGGGTTTGTATGGCAGCCACATGACCCCATGGTCCAATTCGATCCATTCTTACATATGTTTTGCGTCATCAACAGAATTATATTTGTGAGGAATTTGAATGAAATCAGTGCACAAATAAAAAAGTTTTTCTTATAATAACCTAATTTGGGGGGTTAGGTTTGTTCGGCAACCCCATGACCCCATGGTCTGATATGATCTTCTCACGTGTGTTGTGTGTCATCAATAGAATGACATATGTGTAGAATTTGGTTGAAATTGGTTGACAAATAAAAAAGTTTTTCTTAGAAGAACCTAATTTGGGGGTTAGGTTTGTATGGCAGCCCCATGACCCCATGGTCCGATTTCAACGATTCAAACATAAAAACTGCCTGCAGCAAAAAGAAGCCTTTGTGCAAAATTTCAGCTTCATAGCTTTGAAATTGGCGGAGTAGTTCGTTACAAACTTCATGACAAAGTTAATATACCCTTCGTTGAGCGAAGGGTATAAAAACACGTTTTAAAATATCAATATAATGTCGAAACAAATAGGAGAGATAGTGTAATTGAACTCTCAGAATAACTAAAAATGAGCAAAAATAGCCTTGGTTGGTTGGTAAAAGTGGCGGCCTAGGCAGAGGCTAGCCAATAGCCCAATTAGCGCATGAGCACCATTTTAAAACCACAAACTCCGTGAAGTTTAACTAGTGTAAATGATGAAGGTTATGTAATGAATTTAGGAGTGGGAAGCCAGTGTTATTTAGGAAGTACAGCAGCTCCCCTAATTTCACATTAGCTGCATCCTCCAAGCCTCCCAGAAAAGTCTACCGTCCTATACCGAATTCTGGCAACACCCGGGCATTCACACAGATAGTGAATCAGGGTTTGCCTCTCATTTACATTACCGCAGCTGCGGCAATGCGCGTTTGTAGGGGATGCCCAGCCTGGCAGCGTGGAGCCCCATTGGCCAGTACCCCGTGATAACACCAGTAAGCTTGGCAATATCTCTACGCGGTTTAGTCAGAATCTCAGACGTTCTTTTCCAGTCGTAGGAAGGCCAAATCTTCCTTGATATAACGCAAGTCCTCAGATTTCACCAGTTGGAATTAGCAGCCCTTATATGTATAGTGGGTTGAGATCTTACTCTTAACAGCTATACCATCGGGACGCAAACATGCTCCGCATGAGAGCCGTCAAGAGTGGCACCCATTTCGGGTAGTTCGTCAGCCATCTCGTTACCCGTAAAAAGCAATGCAGGCTTTTTTAACGCGCTCCTCAATGTTCAACTTCCAGTTAAGCTTTGAGTCCAGAATAACGCCCAAATACTTCAATCTGGGCGATAGTTGCAGTTGATGTCCATCTACTGTCCGCGCCCTTTCCAATCCTAAGAAGGGCAATAACGCCATTGAATTTGGCAACATAAAAACCCGCGATCTTCTTTAGTGTGCGAGCCTGTTCAATAAACAATTTATTGAACATCCCAAGTCTGACGGCCTTAAGGGCAAAAGTAAAAGACGGATTCGCAGCCGGAATGTTGACACCATACCATCATTTACCGCGGACCAGGTTAAAAAAAGTCATCGCGAATGCTAAAAACTCCAAGGCCCTCGGATCAGATGGCATTTCGATGACCATGTTGAAACATCTCGACCTTCCAGCCATTGAGTATCTCACGGCCGCCCTTAACTTGTCGATGTCCACGCTTGCCATCCCTGAAATCTGGAAAACAGGTCGAATTGTTTCCTGTCTCAAGCCAGGGAAGAGGGCAAATCTCGGGGAATCCTATCTCCCCATTACGATACTGTCTGCTGTCGCAAAGACGCTGGAGGCCCTTATTCACCCCACTCTTGTTGCACATGCGAAGCTAGAACCTCACCAGCATGACTTCAGGAAAATGCATAGTGCCACAACTGCCCTCGATGCGATCACTACACGCATTCGCGATGGGCTAAATCAACGTCGTCCTTGTCACAGAACCATTCTGGTGGCAATTGACCTATCAAATGCTTTTGATAAAACGTGCTAAGCTTAGGAAAATCAATTTAGGTGTTCCACAGGGAGGGGTACTCTCCCCCACTCTGTTTAACATCTACATGTCCGGCATTCCCACAACACCTGAAGGAATCGAGGTGATTTCATATGCTGACGATTGCACCGTACTCGCCACAGGGAGCGATATGGATGAAATGCGCCTCCAAATTAATCGCTATCTAGGACGATTACAGGCATTTTTCCAAAGCCGAAACCTCACCATCTCTGCGTTCAAATCTTCTGCGACATTTCTAACCACTTGGTGGAAGGATAAAAGATGGGAGATTGACATACATATTGGCAACAATCCCGTTTCTACTGTAGCAAACCCCAAAATTCTCGGGCTTCACCTAGAGAACATGATGACGTCTGCGAATCATGCAGATTCCGTTTGTGAGAAAATGCGCAGTAGGAATAAAATCCTAAAAGCTCTAGCTGGTAGCACCTGGGGAAAAGATAAAGAAACCATGCCAGCTACTTATAAAGCGGTGGGTCGAGCGGCCGCTGATTAAGCAGCCCCAGTTTGGACACATAGTCTATGTGACACAAACTGCTCCAAAATTCAGGTCTGCCAAAATGCCGCTCTACGCATCGCGACAGGTTACCTTCTGATGTCTGCCCCGGATCACTTACATCAGGAGACAAAATTGATGCCAATACGTGACCACAATCTCCTACTCTCAAAACAGTATCTTGTTGGTTGCTATCGTGAGGATCATCCCAATAATTATCTCATGGGCCGAATTCCTCCACCACGACATGTCAGGCGTGGTTTACGAGACCTTGAGAGAGAGGTTCAGGGATACAAACGGGACCCTTACGATGAAGTTACATACCGAGCCGCCATCGCAGCGATCCACGCTGAAGAAGTGAATCGGTCTATTGCGAGCTTAGGTACGAATAGAGTCCTCTCAGAGCGCCCACCACCAATTTCACCTGAGGAGGATTAGGCTCCCGGAAGCCACTAGAGTAACACTAGCTCAACTTCGGTCGGGCTTTTGTTCACGCCTTAATTCGTATCTTTCTCGCATAAACCCGGACATCCAAAACATCTGTCCAAACTGTGATGGTACTCCTCATGATGTGAGTCATTTGTTTCAATGCCCCGCTCCGCCCACTGCTCTTACCCCTATATCGCTGTGCGAAAACCCTATCGCAGCAGCTATGTTTTTGTCCTTAGACCTCACGCACACAAACATTGACGAACCATAAATCGTACCCACATAGATGCACAGAGGTTTCACACCTTTCTGCACGGAGGTTTCACACCTTTCTGCACCGCTAATGGAAGAAGAAGATGTCCATTTGGTTTTGGGAGTGAAAAAGGCGGTATTTTTGTTTTTATAGTAAACAGCATAAGTTTGTCTTCCTCGGATTTACGCCCAGGCCATAGCTTGTGGCCCATTTACTGACCAAACCAAGGGCTCTTTCCATGATCTGACTAATCACGGAAAGACACATTCCTGATACTATAACCGCTACATCAGCCTACCACCTTAATCATCTCCCTGTCAAGTCTAGCTAGGATTTTCTTAATAACTACTAGCCTAAGTAGTGGAGAGATGACACCACCCTGAGGTGTTCCTCTGCACACGAATTTAGTCAGATGACTGCTTCCTAGGTCACCATGGATTACTCTGGTGTGGGTCCTTTGCGCTTCCAAGGGCGCGCGGTCCGTACAACTACACACGTGTAAATCGAAACGGTGTAGCATCGTCGTCATATCACCACTCCACCTTACCCTTGTAATTAACCCCTTTACTCAGCAATAATCCACTTGGCGATGTTGAAGGTAGGAGAATTGGAGTCGGTGATTCTTTCGCGCATCTATTCACCCTTTTTATGGATCTTCGGCTGGCACCTGATCCAGGGCAGGGAAGGGTAGAGCATACGCAGTTGCGTGATGTTTGGAAACACTGCAGTGGCATCATTCAGTGCCTTTTCAACCCTCTTGATCGACCCGGGAAATGAATCATTCCTCAATTTAAAGAAATGTATATTCCCGAGTTTGTCGCCGACGATGGAAACTAGAGTAGGGTTGACCTGCGAATCCCCCTGTCTCTCTTGCATTTTTACCCATATTTTCCAATAACATGTCAGGGAAAAATTTTAGTAAAATTGTAACTACAGTGCTTATTAAATCTTAAAAATGGACCAGATCCGACATATCTACTCCAATAGAATAGCGGACAAGTGAGTAGGCTGGAGCCTAGGGCTGGCGGCAGATTTCAGGAGATGGCGAATTCGCAGCGTTTTTTTAAATTTAGTAGCTATCTTTGTCACTAGATACGTTTCCGTTTTGGGAAAATGAAAACGTTTTTATCATTTTTACCATTACGGTAAGGATCAAAGCTTAAAATACTAAGGCTTCATTCAAACGACGAGCCGTACGGCTCACAAGCGCGCTAGCCATACAAATGCATTGGATTATATGGGAAGCTCACGACGAGCGAGTGGCGTACCGCTGTCAAAATACAACTAGTGAGATGATGATTATGATGAGCCGTGTTTTGACAGTGGCACGGCTCTCGCTTGCTCTCACTCGCTCTCGCTCATCATGAGCTTCCCATATATAGGCCAATGCATTTGTATCTCTCGAGCTTGCTATAGTCGTTTTCGCGTCGTTTGAATGAAGCCTTAGAGTAAATATTGAATTTGCGAACTTGTCTGGCGTCGTCAAGGCTGAAATTCGAAACAATACAGCCATTTTATTTGAATTCATAATGTACATAGTCTCTTGCTCTTAGTTTTTTTTTGACAACTGAATTAATAAAAGCACTGAAGGATGGTGTAACCGCTAGACATTAAGGCTATCCTTTAAGCTAGACTCTAGCGACTTTGGAAAATAATATGAAAGATTGATCACCATAAATATGTCATACTGGCTTAACAGTGGAAACCATTTTGAACTATCGAATAGAACTCTCTCTAAATCGACGGAAAACAATAAATTACTTGCAAGTAGTTTTCCCTATTCACAATTCCAATATTCGTTTATCATTACGCAACATCGGAAAAACAAATGAGTCCTCGCCTCGACTTTATGCCGAAGTTCAGCAGAAACATACAATCAATCCTTCTATCACAAACGTCCCCTATACGTCCGCTGTTAGATCTAATCTGTTGAGCAAATATTTTCCCTTATGTTCAAATCAAAACGGCACCACTTTTTCCGACAATCACTGCGCTTCGCACTTTACCTACTGCATAGCCGTCCGTCAGGATAACGAGCGGAACTCAAGAATTTTCAAGCATTTTTTTTTTCATTGAAAAATTGTTTTGCATGTTAAGCCTATACCTAGATCTACCGGGGGCGAAAAAGGAATAAAAAAACACATCAAGTGCAACGAAAATTCCAACAGGATTTGCACTGGCTCTCACGAGGCGACGGTACTCCATATTGACGAGAGTTGAGCTCGAGCCTTCTATGTCGGGCGGACTTTGCTTAATCCGTCAATATTCTAGACGAGTAAAGAGTAAGCGAACAACATAGCGGAAAAATCGTCGGAAAATATTGCGCTGATGCAAAGGACTGCACGACGAACGGACGTTGAGCCCATGCAATGTAATATACCTATGCACATTTTTTTTTTCAAGGTGTGGCCCATGATCCCTGGGAACGACCAGACGCTATACATATAGTACTTCTCGTACTTCTTTGTCAGTGCATTAGCCTTGCAATCTGGCCGCGCGGTTCAACCAGGACGAACTGAACTGTGCCAGTAGTCGAAGAAGTGCTGGACACAACAACGAAACGCATATTTGGGAAGGGATTGAGAGATTGGTCAGGTCAAACGAAGAAGCAAAGACATGGCAGCACGTCAAAAAGGAATACTTTTGTGAAGCCTTGTAGGATGCACTTCTTTTTATATGACGCTGTGCGTTCGTCTCTAATTTTTACTCAACTCACACGTACGGCACACGATTGGTTTGACGAGGACGAAGACTTAGTTTTTTTTTCGAAGGCTCTGTTTTCCTATAGTCTTCCCGGATTATATTGTCGATGTTTGTTGGTGTTGTTGTTCTGTGTTGGACAAGCCGAAAATGTTCTTATGTTCAACCCCGATTTTTTCAAATTGGAAATTAGAAAATATTGTTGTCGGGATTTGGATTTCGGTTTATTTTATTTCTCAGTTGAAGTGTTGTAGTGATCGTGTGTATGAGGAAATGTGCGCGGATAAGTTGATGTAAATCTGATTAGCTCGCACGGCGCAGTACATACTCGCGTATTGTCTGGATTTTATTTTTAGTGAATGCGTGCGTGAATGAAACATAGTGCGGTGTCCTGAATACTACTGTGCAGTTGACAAATTGATGAAAAGAAGAAAAGTGTGCGCGGAAAAAGTGGAAATATTAATTTTCAAAAAGAGTGAAATCAGTGCCACAGGGAAATCAGATAGTGTCATCACCTGTTGATAGAGGTAGAGAACATTGTCTTGCGTGAAGTGAGTTTACGGTGCGACAGATAAGAAGTGCGTGCGTGCGTGCGTGTGACCGCGGTCTTTTGTTTTCATGTTCTCCAGAGATTTTTTCAACATGGGAAGATTGTTCAACTACAAGAAATTGTCGAATTCCGGTAATCAGAGTTTGATGAACGACAATGTGAAATCGAAGGATATGAAAAAGGTAGGTAATTTTTTACCAACATTGGCGTCAGCATAGTAAAAAAAAATCCTTATTTTATCCTTCCCGAGTCGTTTATGTTGTTAGCGTGAGTATGTTAGCACGCAATAGATTTACACACGACGTTTACGCACTTTGACAAATTTGCCATCCCACCCCACAAACAACCACAAAATTTAACTAGCGAAAGACATGTTAAGTGTCGGTTATTCGTACATATTTTACATAATTTAAGCTTAAAGAATATTTTTAGCATGGTCGTTTACACTGGCTATAGAATGATTTAGGTATGAGTAACCCAAAAACTACAGACTACTAGATCATTGCGCAGAAAAGTTATTCCAACCGATACGAATTTGACAATCGGCTATCGTGCTGTGACGTCACACTAGACCAAAGATACAAAATTCTGATTCATTTGCGATCAAAACGAAGGGTACCCCCCATTCAAAGTTAACAAAAAATCTAACAAATTTTATATTTTTTCACTTCTAAATTCTATCGAAAATAGAAAAAATAGATTTATCTCTTAAAACGTGCTTATAACAGTTATTTGCAGTTATGTGAATGTATATCCAACCAGAGCGTGTCTTACAAGTACGAAAAATGGGGTTTAAAGGTACGTGTTCGTAGAGACGACTCATGGGACGATCGCTCAGCGATCGTAATATTACATCCAATCCTGAGCTATATTTGCATATTTTTAGAATGGTACTACTTTCCATTGTGTCGTCTATGACCTAAGGAACATGTCTGTATAGAAAATATGTGCGTATAGTGCTCAGAACGGATGGTTTAAATGCGATCGCTGAGCGATCATCACATGAGTCGTCTCTACGAACACAAACCTTAAAGGTTGCTAGTACACGTTACTCAATATAAATATTTGGAAATACCCTTAGAACTGGTACCATTAAGCTTCCAAGACAATATTTTGACACTTGTAGAGTACACTTTCGTACAAACTTTTGAACATACGTGAGGAATACTACAATTAACTGTTATAATGACGTTCTAAAGGATAAATTTGTTTATACCCTATACCCATAATATATTGTTTTTTTTACGACGATTTATGTAACACCTGAAAGGAGCCGCCGGACGTATGACAAAGTATGTATATAAATAAATGATCAGGGTCAGGTTCGAATAAGCCATGTCCGTCCGTGTGTCTGTCAGTTCGCACGATAACTCCCGAAATAATGAAGTTAGCGTTTTTAATTTTTTGCCATATGATTATTTTGGTAAAAGCTAGGATGGTATATATTAAAAATAAGCCTAATCGGTCCAAGGATTCCTCTACCTCCCTTGCAAATGACCCCTCCCGGATAGTTTATAGTTAATATCCCTTCCCCCTTGAAAAAATGAAATTTAATATTTTCGGTTTTACGCCCATTTTAGGTCTGTACATGGGTATAGGGTATACACTCATAGTGCTATAATTTCATGTACATACTTCATTTCGTTGAGGTCAGACTCACAGTCTTCCAGATATTTGCAAAAAACCTGAATTTTTACACCTTTGCCACCCTTTCCCCGCTTAACCCATGACGCAATTTAATACAACGATCTACCCATATTCATTGTAATATTAAGGCTAAAAAAATATTCTAGCTTCGGAATTTCAGTTTTAATGCCTAAAGTGCAAAAAGCTAGGGTTAATTTTTTGAAAAAAAAATTACCACATTCCAGATCTTTAGAGGCAGTTTGAATTGAATTGAAATCGAACTAAAATTAATCCTAGTTTTTTGCACTTAAGGCATTAAAACTGTTAGAAATAACGACGCTAGAATAAAATGATGGAAGAAAGAAATAATTGTTAGACTATGCGCCAATTTTTAAAAGAATCATATGAGCACCTCACTTTGGTAGAAGTTGGAGAAAATTCAGATGGAAAAATATATTGTTTTTGTGTCAAATCACAAAAATTTGACTTTGAAGTTCTGTAAAAGCCAAACCTCTTATCCGATTTTAGTGCGATTAGTTTTATTTTTTAGGTAAATTTGCTGCCTGCAATAATCATCTTATTTTCCTATTCTAGCTAGTTCAGCTTTTGAGATATTGAGGTTTTAAATGTTGAATAAACAAGATTTTTTCAAAAATTTTCAAATGCCTGTGGCAGTTAAAGGGTTAAGAATTGGGGGTATATTCCTCACAACTTTTTAGCTGGAAATTACATGAGGAATCTCAATCCGGTGCGTTTATGCGGAAGTTTCGGACACCCAGATACATATGATATAAGAATGTTTTTTTCTTTAAAATTAATGTTATACAAAGGGTGTCCGCAAACAGCCGAACAAACGCACAAGAAATTTATTTCCCATGTTGTTTCCAATAAAAGGTGTACGGAACGCACACCAAAGTGAGGTAGGTGCTTGTAAGATTATTTTAAAAATTGGTGCATAGCCTTAGGATCATATCTTAACTAAACTAAGGATTTTTTTTTGGCAATATTTGCATAATGTTACCAGAAAACATGAGGAAAACTTTTTACTGTGTTTATCCGATACTTGCTCAAGGGATAAAGGAATGTTTCTTGCGAGGGCTCTTTTTGTTTATTTTGTAAATGAATTTGTTTTTTTTTTCCTACAAAATCGAAAAATTTCCATGCGACAAAATAATTTGTATTATGGCTGAACATTATTTTTTCCGGGGTTTCTCTTCGGCATTTTCCCCTAAAGAGCAACTTAACAACTCCTCACCTCCAGAATATACAAAATTTGGGGCTGTCTAAACAACAATTACACTTTTCTTTACAAATTTGTTCGTGAACTTAACAATTCTCGTATACTACCCATATACTATAGGTCTATTGTGACGAAGATGCGCAGAACGAAAAATTTTCGTACAGCTATCCGCGTGATCTAGTAGTCTATAGTTTTTGTGAGTAACCGGTCCTAAATTTTTATTGTTGATTGTTGTGCGTTCAACTTGGCGTCCACGTATTACTCGAGTGCGACTAAGATGCCGGATAAATCAGAGATTTAAGCTTTCCACCTTAAAGTAGGTACTAACATCATCAGTTCACGTGAAATCCATGCAAATACTGTCAAAATTTTGATGATCGTGAAATCGAATTCACTTCACATGAAAGTCTCAACACTGGTTTTTGATATTTCGCCAGCGAAAATAATGCAGTTGCACTTTATTTCACAATGAAAAGATGTCATCTACAATCAATCAGAACGCGAGTAAACATTTATCTTACATTTTAGTGAATAAAACGCAAGTCTCCACGGCACCGTTTTCATGGGAGACATGTATGCAAGTTTTTCGCTCGGTGAACTCAGTACACACCTTTATTATGCAAAATTTTAATCGACATCTTAAAGTGGGATCAACATCATTGTTTTATTTCGCTTTATACATTTCTAATTGATCACGAGTGAAACATCATTTATTCATTTCGCGCAAGACATGAATATTTTTTACGAGCGTATGCATTAAAAATATATTTCACATAATCATTACACAATCGTTATGATTAACGATAAAAATAATATTTTTGAGAAGAATAAGAAGCAAAGGCCTGTATAGATGATATATGTAGTATAACGTGACAAATGACACAGTTATTTCGATTCACGTGTCGTGGATAATAGATCACACATTTGTGTTTTTTTTACTGGCTGGATTGAATTCACTATGTTTACAAATTTTGTATTGGTCGGCTCGATCGTCTAATTAAATTTGATCTAAGGTTGTCCAAAGTCTGGCTGGTTTAGCGGTTAGTGCGCGCACCTTCGGTGCACAGGGTCATGAGTTCGAATCTCACCGTGGATCATGGTGTTTTTCGAACTCACGAGCTTGTGACGGACTATGATCTCACTCAGATGTTAAACGAGTACCCATTTATGGGGATAATTAACACTGCTGCGCGTGATGCTGATCTCATTCCTCAACAAAAAGCAGATAAGATCTTGGAAAAATAGGGTGTCACTAACACATCCTGCGGCCTTAGTCCAGTGTTGGTTTGTCGCGCCTGTTATTTTTTTTTTATTTGTCCGAAGGCTAAGATTTATAGGGACAATCCTAAATCTCTGAAACAAGTTAAGTAACTCCCGGCCCGAGTTTAGATCAATTAAAGCTCAGGTCGCATCTATAGGCGTAGGTGTTCCACAGCCTATGATATTTTGTGTTTGTCCCTAGTTAATTCTTCAAGGCACTTTTCAATGTTCGGCAGAAGATCTTGCTAATTCTCTTTAATTTAATCATTGGAACCTCCAGTCGCTGTTTATACCTATAGGACGAGCGACCGGAGTTTTCAATGGCAATAAATTTATTCGATGACACGCACAGACTAAATCGAATTTGTCACTAAATTCAGAATTCATCGTAGAATGAGTTGGCATCATTCAAATTTCATAACAATATGGTACAACTAAGAGGGGATTCACACTTCCGACAGAATTTATTAAATCTTTGATGTGATTAACAATTGTGCCATATTATACTGCAATTTGTATTATGCAAGTAAATCATACGATGCACTTTCGTTCAGTGATGTCAACTTTAGTTACATTTCAGTAATCGGTTATACTCGTTACATTTGTTTCGAGTAATCGTTACTATGTAATCGTTACTTAGTAATCGTTGCTTTGAAAGAAACACATAAAAAACTACAACGACTGCAACGACAACCTACTCGAATGCGATAGTCCTCTTATTCACGGTTCGTCGTCGACATAGTATAGAGATGATAGGAGTGCTTGTGCTAATCTTTTGCACTGTTTTACACAATTAAATTGCGAGACAGGCCGCAAATTGTAGAAATATCGACCATTTTCTATAATGTGCATGGTACGAAGTTAATCGTCAATTGCTGTGGTCAGCATATTGGCTGACGGTTATCTCTGACTGCACTAAGGCTTCGACAACTCTAGGCAATTGTGTGGGGAATCCGCTGACATATCGTTCGTGTCGCTCCACCAAAGTATTGCAGAGATATCGACGGATCTCCGAAGTAGAACGAAGTTGACTGTGGAATTGCTGTTGCCAATATTCAGGTTGACGGCTATCTCTTACCACCCTGTGCACTAATCGGGAAACAGGCTTCGACACCTTTTAGGCGATTTTGTGCCGAGCCAAGCAACACCTCGATCGTGTCGCTCCCCCAAAGAACTGCAGAGATATTGAGGTATTTCCGAACGAATACGAAGTCGATCTTAATATTGCTGTGGCCAACATCTAGGTTGACAAGAGCATACTTTTTGTGAATTATTGAACTTTGGCGGTTACCCCTGAGACCCCTGTGAGCTGCGCGAGAAAAATGCTCCCTTAGAGAATTTTGTTGCGAGTCCAGCGACACCTTGATCGTGTCGATCGGCTCAAGGATTCCAAAGATATCGTCGGATTTCGGAAGTAGTACGAAGTTGATTGTGAAATTGCTGTGTGTTAATATCCAGTTTGACAGTTACTTCGGACCCCCCTGTGCACTGACCGAAAAAGAGGATCTCTCGACCCATTAGAAAATTTTGTGTTGAGTCCAACGACACCTCTATCGTGTCGCCGCGTCAAAGGATTGCAGAGCTATCGACGGATTTCCGAAAGAATACGAGGTCAATCGTTTCGTTCATTAAAAGTATGCGATAGGAAATCGTGCTGGCTCGATACTTGCGCACTGCGCTTACCTACTACTCGGTCTGCTCGATTACTCGGACTGCTCGATTACTCGGTCTGCTCGATTACTCGGTCTGCGCGATTACTCGGCTTGCTCGATTCTTGATTATTGAGAGAATGTAGATATAAGACAGTGTACTACTCGATCTACTCGATTCTTGTTTCTTGCGCTTGTAGCTTGCACTATTCGGCGAGCAGCACATGGTATGATATCTTCTCTCAGGTAGAAGCGCAAGTATAGAGCAGAAGAGCGCATTGCGCAAGTATCGAGCAGAAGAGCGCATTGCGCAAGTATCGAGCCAGCACGATTTCCAATCGCACACTATGAACGAAACCGCGTAATCTTTCGGAAATCCGTCGATATCTCTGCAATCCTTTGGCGTGGCGACACGATCGAGATGTCGCTAGACTCACCACAAGATTGTCTAACGAGTTGATGGATCCTCTTTTTCGGTCAGTGCACAGGGGGGTCAGAGATAGCTGTCAAACTGGATTGCTGTGAGCAGCAATTTCACAATCAGCTTCGTACTACTTCCGAAATCCGTCGATATCTTTGGAATCCTTGAGCCGATCGACACGATCAAGGTATCGCTTGACTCGCAACAGCATTTTCTAAGAGAGCATTTACCCCGCGTAGCTCACAGGTGTGATAACCGTCGTGATTAGATATCAGACTGTATACTACTTGGTATGCTCGATACTTGTGTTTGTGCCTGAGTAGGTACATACATACGAGATTGCTTTGTTGGTTTGTTGCTCGGTACGTATGACGACTACTTTTTGTACTCGGTAGTCGTTACTTCCGATACTTATTAGTAACGACTACTTAAGTAACGGGTAGTTACTTTTTTCACATCTCTATTTAATTTAGTGACCGATCATTCAATCTAATATCCTGAGTTTCGACTGGATTAATTTTAATCTATACCAGAATTTGTTTGTAGGGTATATCGGCTATAATCAAATCTAGGATTAAGCAAACTCAGTCAATCGTGTAAATCCCAAGTTAAAATGTTTTAAGTGCTGGATGAAAAAAATCCTGCAATTGAACAATATTTACTAGAAAATCTCAAAAGCCATTCATTTCACCACATCCCGGAAGCAAATGCTCCAATAATTCCATTCTCGACAGGGCGTCAGCGCGCGAAGACTTATCGCAACAGCTTGCCAACCAAGACATAACAATAAACATTGCAAACGTTTCCAACAATGGACCTCCTCGAAAACATAACACAAAAATACATAGAATCCAATACAAACCATTCTATAAATGCATTTAGAATCTTTACCGCTTAAGTGCCTCGTGCTTACGATGTCTTAACGACAAACCATGAAATTGATTGCAGTCCTTATAGCCGAAATGGTGCGCGACTTGTGTGTAAAACACTTCAATTCCTTCTTCATCGTCCAAAAACGACAACCTCTATGTATACCTACGCGCGATTCATGCAAGAAGTGCCAGCAGGGTTGCCAGATTGGGCTCCTTCTCGCCAATTGGGCTATCTTTTTTCTCAATTGGCGACCAAAATTCTCAAAAGTCGCCGCGCGATTTTTTGGGCTACATAAAATACGCGCCAGGTACTTACTTTTGTTTTAAATATTATTTTTCCAAGACAAAGTAGATTTTTGAAGGGTACTGATCCATTAGAATTAAAAAAAGCAGAACATTCTCTGAAAATGATTCAGTTTATTATTAACATTAAATGGGTCAGACACAATTGAAGAAGCAATTCCATATGACACTGGCCCATCTTGGCTGAAAGTTTTTTAACCCTTAATTTGCATGGTGAGTCCCAGGGATTCCTCCTCAGATTACTTTTATCAATAACTTTTATAATAAGGCACGTTTCAGTGCGTTTTAGTACCTTCCTCTAGTAGCGCGGTGGACTTGGACAGAAGACGACGTGTGCTTGCGCTATTTGCTTCGGTGAGTAATAACGGTAGAAGGAGTCCGTGGGACTCCACCATGCACTTTGTGTTATTAAATGAGAGCAATTGTCGATTTTTGTATTGTACTCTATCAAGCTTTTTTAATGTAATAAGCTATTTTCATGGCTTCTAACCGATGTAATATTACCCATATCATTGTTTTGGAGTAAAATCCTGCTAGTGTTCCTGTGGTTGGAAGAAATCATTATTTGGATTGCACACTGGTTAGTTATGTTTCCGAATAGAGAAAGGCTGTCTTTTTTGCTCTTTGGTACACCATGACCACACTTTTGTTTCTGAGACAAATTAACCAGAAATTATAATTATGTATATTATAATTACACAAAGGGTGAAGTAGATGCAATCGAAATGTACACTGTTTTTTCATGCAGCCGTCGTACTCTTCGATGACCTATAGTAGTTATGTTTGTTATTTTCGATATTTGTGGAATCAATCCCTATGTCTTCAATTAATCTTAAAATGTATGCCCAAAACTAACAAGACTTTAGTTCCTGACACAATTAACTAAAACAACTGAAGCTAACCTGTACAATACATACAATGTTGCCCAGAACAACAGGCTCACAGCATTAGAAACCCTAAAGGTAAACCTTCTAACTGATGAAATTGATAATGGAGTTGTGATAAATTCCTCGGAATCAGAGACAGCGTTGCCACTCGTGTTACAATTGTAACATTTTGTTACAATTTTCGATTTCTTGTTACAATGTTACACCCCGAACAATTTTGTTACAATCGGCAAGAGTGGAGGGATAAACTAGATTTTCTACTATAAGTGACATCAACAATTATTTTGCAAAACAAATTTTATATTTTTGTGATTTGAGCATGATTTATTCAGGTAGGAATGTTCAACTTGTGGTCCGCGGGCCACATACGGCACACATCGCAGTTTTGTCAGGCCCGCAGCCAAATCGGAGAAACACAGTATGTAGCAGCACATTGTGTCAAAAATGGAAATGTTTGTAGAAAAAAATGTGTTGAACTAAAGTCTAAGAAATTTCTTTAAAGTTACGTTTTTAACAATCCTACCCTTTGTTCTAAGAAGCTGACGGTTGTCTAAACTGCTTTTGTTCAGAAAAATATAAAGCACACCGTGAAATTGTTTTCTCTCTACTATAGCTGGATTATAACTCGTGTTCACATTTTGCAGGTACTCGACATTTTTGTTCGATACTTATTACTGTCCGCCGAATAATTTTGACTCCTAATGATATTTCTGGAGTACCTATTTATTTCTAAGTACTAATTTGCAAATTGTGGCTCTTGATCGATCCACAAAATTTCAGCGTTTTAATTTCTTGTCAAAAGTTTCTAAATTTGTTTGAAGAGCATTTTATGAATATTCTGTTTCCAGAGGATAGAATCCCGAAGTCGTTAGTGACTCAGATTGAAATTTGGAAAAAAAATTCTCTAGGTATTTTTATAATTTTTATCCTGCGGCCCGCTTAATCCTAAAAGGCCCTGACATTTGGCCCAGGTCAGGTTTTGATTTTGAGACCCCTGGATTAAGCGCCCGGTTTTGTTGATTCAGAATCAGTGTTCATCCTTCAATTATAGCTGCAAACTGCACCAAGCCATCGAGTTAGTTCAGTAAAAGAATTGAATTCTACCTTGACGCAAATTTAAACAACAAATTTACGGAAGCCAAAATTTTCGACAAAATTTGGAATGTAAGGGCGCTAAATTTCAGTTTATATTAAAGTAGCATTTCAAAGGGAACGTGATGGTTTAATTCAAATTTATTGAATTTAAAAATTTTACCGAAAACACTAGCGAGTGCAATTTTTTTGTTACAGCATGTATTTCTGTTCATCATATCCTTTAGTTTGATCATGTAATATTAATTAAGTTCGATTATATTATATTAAGCATTGACTGATGTACTGAAGGGAGCATCTCGTTTTGCGCCAACATTAAGAAATGATCTGCCCCTTCAGTCATTCGGAAACTAAGCTTCTGTGCCGAGTAGTTTCATTATTAATTGTGAGAATTGTAACCAATAGTTTTTGAAAACAAATTGTGGAAATTTTGGCATATCGTTTCTCTTATAAACCAACTTTGTCAAAAATGTTTATGGAGCAGAACATATCAAATTTTCGGAAAAAGTCAAACATTTTCAAACTGCTTTATTTTTATTTACGAGTATAACTCTCTACTATTTGTGAAGCAATCATTCAATTCGGAATTGCGCACATTTATTGCTAAAATTGTTCTTTAACAACAAGATCTTCAAATTTGTTACACTCAGCCTAAAAATGTTACAATTTTATCAGATAAATGTTACACTTAGAAATCTGAAAACGGCAACCCTGATCAGAGAATATACTGTTTCTCGTGCTGAAACAAATAATGGAGGAAGACAATTTATATTCGCAACTCTTATTACAAACCAATATTCCCGTCATAATCAAAAAAGTATGAAGAAAATTCACAGAACATTATCTGAATTGAAGCAATGCACGTTTTTTTTATTTAGATGCTATTTGAGAAGATTTATGTTTATTTTATAATTGGATATGTTTATCTATTCAAAATTAGTAAAAAATGGGAATTATTTTTATTGAAAGTTTAAATTTTACTATTTTTAAGGAGTGAGCATTCTTTTATGCGATTTTTGAGACTGTAAATTTAACTGGAAGTTCTAGAAAATAAACTCATTAAAAGTTCCTAATGTGAGTTAAAATCTATTGTTGATGGACAATATTAACTATATTTATAGATAATTTTACGAAAACAACATTGGTTTTACTTTTATTAAGATTGAAGTAAGGAGTCCCTGGGACTCCACCATACACTTTAAGGTAGTTTTCACCACCATGCAAACCAAGGGTTAAATTAAAACAGCCGACGTTCAAAAAATATTTCCACATTTAAGTAAATTATCTTTTTTTATTTTATTTCTGCCACATTATGTAAGGTGATCGTGAAAAGGGCATTTCCAATTACTTTTCCCATTCGAAAGAGACTTTATTTATACACTTGGGAGCAAAAAAATCGACCCACCCCAAATGCTTCCGTTCTAAACACGATTACTCAATAAATAATAAACAGTCTGTTTTTGTTTTTAACTCTGTAAAATCAATAAAAAACATTATTTATTATTAAACTGTGTTATAACTTTACATTTTGTTTTACGACGATACTTATAACTGGAATTTTTAAACTGTGTATGGGGACTAAAGCGGACTTTGGGGTAGTTTTTGAGGGGCGTGGAAAGTTTTGTAAGAGTGCAGATATATTAGGTAACTTCTGGAGCATGCAAATGCATCTGTTTCATTGCGATGCGATGAACTTGGGTTTTAAGGCTTCATACGCTCTTTCGGGTTTGAAAAACACTTAGGGGTTGTTTTTAAGGGAAGGAGGTGCTCGGCATATTTTTTGCTTTTGCCATTGAATTACGGCAAATTCGCGACATTTAATGCACTATAGCGATCATCGAAATTTAAAAGTGGTTGCGTTAACTTTACAGACATAAATCCCAAGTGTATTTTTGCATTTAATGAAATTATTTATGTACAAAGATTAGCTTATTACGTTTTATTTTGGCAATAAAATTTGTTGGGCTACTTTGGGCTATAAAAAAACTGAAATTTGGCGATTTTTTCTGAAAATATCTGGCAACCCTGAGTGCCAGTTCAGTTTGTATTCTACAAGAGCAGTTCCAAGACGCTTGCAATTCCTGGGCAAGTAAAATTTATAGACTCCCGGCTGTCATTGAATGCAACGCCGAGAATGTGCGCCCATATCGTCGTGTCTTACAATAAGACAATATTGCCAAAAATAAAGCTAAGATGCATCCTAAAGGTTCTTAATTTTTTTTTCTCTGATTTGGTAGAATGCCCATTCTTCCTATATGTACCGTGTCGTCGTTTAGCCTGTAATATTGTACGGTGTGCTAAATGACAGCCCGAAAAAGAACTCAGGAGCTTCATGTCCGGATCACAAAGTCAAAAAGTAACAATAAATGTGTGTGCAGAGATGCTAAAGATATTTATGGAAATTTATTAGCCGCGAGTGTGAACAATCTCGTAAATTGCTAAAGATGCAGACAGTCAGTAACCAACTAATAGCTTCGGCAAAAAATCTTGATTTTATGTTGAATGGTCTCCGAGCGGTAATGGAGGCTAATAGGATTGAAGATTGTCATCGCAAAGATGTCAGATGAATGGATCTTTGATGAGATGTTTCGCTGAAAGGGAAGTCCCAGCGGGAATCGTTCTGTGCTTTCTGCTGATGCTGGGTACATAATATCTCGTTTGGCATTCCATTTGAGAGTTAGATGGAATTTACAGAAAAATGAGTTTTCGTCATTCTTACAAAAAACAAGAAATTCTTTCGATCTCTGTTGGCAATTGACTATGGGCTCGCGTATACCATTTACTATTATTAATGTCTCTATGTTTTGACGACATTCACAAACAGACAATTAATTTGATGCCATCAAAATGTCGTCATCGATGTAAAAAGCTCTTGTTGTCGCCGCTTCCTGGAGTGGAGCTCTAGCTTCGTTTATAAGAATTTTACGTACTCGTGTATTGACAACGTTCCAATGTCCTCCATCTGATTGACAGAAAACGTTGTAATGAAGTCGATGTCGGCATTTTTGAAGTGGATATCGATGCATCATGCAACTTGCATCGACGAAATACTTGTACATTGTTAAAAGCCATTCAATTGAATTTTAAGATTGATAAAATGGATAAACGGCTACGTATCTCATATTGGGGTCGAAATAATGTGTGTCACGGAATGACGTCGAAGTACGAATTTTTTGCGGAAAAGATGAGGATCACTTAGACGAAACCAAAATGTTTTATTGAAAAAAAAAGTTAGAAAGCTTGTTTTTCATAATTTTAAATTTATGGCAAAAGTGGCTTGGGCTTTTCCAGAATTTTAAACCCAGTTTTTCGCATTTCTAATGAAACTTACGCTATGTTGAAAACAGTGTCGTAACGTTTCAAAAATATCTTCTGCCTTTACAACAACAAGAATACATTTAACCTGTTAAGGCTTAATTCTGAAAAATAAAATGTTCAGACACCTTTGAAGCTAAGCTTTACAAATTAGCTATTAGTTTTATTATAGCGATTCGTATTCTCTTGTCTGATAGGAGCAGTGGCGGAGAGCGAGGGGATCTGTAACCAATTTTTTTTTTTATTACAAGGGAAATTCAATTTAACGGACTGGGTGATCGTGAATCGTGATCTGAATTCGAACACTGACTAGTTTTTGAACGAATATTCGGAATAATACTTTTCCACAAAATTTAGGGCCGCAATTTTTGCACAAAACGAAAATTTTGAGCAAAAATACACAGTCCGAAGACATTTTTCTGTGCGGCCTGAGTCTACGTAGTTTAAATAATCGACCGAATTGAATTTTCGTGCAAAATTTTATGAATGAATGAATACGAGTGCACTAAGATTTGTGTGGGGTTCCAGGACCGATATTTTATTGCATCAAAATTCAAATTTAAATACCGCTTATACATCCCTCGTAAATTATGCTAAATTTTCATCATCATGCAAATTACTCAGTAGAAATTTTGCTTTCGACTCTTACAAGAGTTATCAACTATTTTACCGTCTAAAATTTGAGGAATCGATTTTTTCTAGATAAATTAGTGCTGCAATTGAATTAGTAACCTTTTTTTAAACAGGTACACGATCGCATCAAATTCGGGGGATTGATTCTTTTGACCCACCTCATTTCTACGCCACTCGATAGGAAAGTACCGTTAACCTACCAACAACAATTATACACTGGCTGTCATGACTATAGCCGCACCATTAAACAAAATAATCCTTGGAAGTTGAAAGAGAATACAGTAATTCCACATACTATAAACTAAAGGGATATTGAAAAGACAAATAATATCACAAGAATTTTCCTTTTATTTCAAACCGTTATTCTTCTATAAAGGAAAATCTGAAATTCCAGTCTTTCATAACTATAGCCGCACTTGGAATTAGTATGGCAAAAACTGATTAAAAAGGGGAAATTTAAGAAGTAAATAACCGAAAAAATCTTTTTTAATTAAAATTGACTCTTAGAGATTATATTATTTATTTTTCAATAAATAATTATAACGGTTTTTCGTGTTTTTTTGCTTATTGACCTCTCAGTAACGATATCCGTTTCTTTTACATAGAAAACTCTTCCAAATTGTGTTTTTGTTTATGAATTTTACGTAATAATGTTTCTCAAAGATTTTCTGTTTTCTGTCTACTTTAGATAAAGGATGTTAGGCCACCTTCGGAACATTTCTTACATTTGAAGCTCCTTGAAGTGTAATGATTGGTGGGAGATGATGTAACCTCTTGCTACAACATCCGTTATGTGCAACGTCTTCTGTATTAAAACGAAAACAGTTTATGATCAGGATATCCAGAGAAGTTTTTACTCTATTAGAAGTGGTTACATCAACTTTTAAATACATAAACAAACCAGCTTAACACTATTAAGGAACTCTGTCTAAAATTTGTATTGAGATCTATGAAAATCCAGCAAGTGCTCATTTAAATTATTGGCCAGGATAGTCTACCAATAGAACACTTGATTTCGTTACTTTCAACATAGGAAATATTTTGTAGGATTGTCCTGATAATAAACTGCTTCAATTTTATACAGAAGATAGGACACATAACGGATTTTGAGGTAAGAGATTGCATCATCCCTCACCAGTCGTAGTAGTTAAAGTTGGTTCCAGTATTACAACTGTTAGGAAGGGGGCCTCCAATTGATCGAAATTAGACAGGGAACCTTGGAGAAACATTATTACGTAAAATTATAAAAAAAAACACGATTTCAGAGAGTTTTTTTAATGTAAAAGCAGCGATTATCGATGCTAAGAAATTAATAAGCAAAAAAACGCGAAAAAACTTTTAAAATGATTTCGTGAAAAATAAACAAAACAATCCCTCAGAGTCTATTTTATTCGAAAAGGATCTATCCCGTTATTAATTTCCTCAATTTCCGCTTTTGAATCAGTTTTTGCCATAATAATTCCAAGTGTGGCTATAGTTATGACGGACCGAAAGTTTAGTTTTTCCTTTATAGTGAAATAACGGTTTGGAATAAAAGGAAACTTTTTGTGAAATTATTTGTTTTTTAAATATTCCTTTTGTTTATAGTATATGGAATAACTGTGCTCTCTTTAAATTTCTAAGGATCAGACTGTCTTGTGGTGCGGCTATTGTTGTGACAGGCAGTGTATAATCTCCAGAAAGTAATTCCGAGGTTTCGTTATTGTGAATTGCGTTTTAAAATTCCTAGGGGTTAAACTTATCAAAATCCACCTTTTCAATTACTAAAATTGATGGATTTAGACCGAGTGTATTTTCTTACGCTGAGTGTTAATTTCGAACAATTTCAAAATTGTTTGCATTGTTTTCAATATTTTCCTCGAAGCAGGAGTTCCGCTGAATATATTCCGAATTTAATCAGGACAGACAAATTTAACAGGCAATAGCAGCTTAAAGGTGTACCGAGCAGGACAATAATTATTATCCAGGAGCTCACACTTGCCTCACCATAGCACTAAAATGTTCCTACAAACTTTTGCTTAAACCTGCTTCCAGTGGCGGAACAACTTCACTCGAGGCCCTCCCGCCAACTTCTTGAGTGGCCCCCTACACTGAGAAAAAAAACAGAGTGAAAACACTCTTGACGGTAGATCCACACATTGTAGGCATCAGTCACAGTCAATTTCCATACAATTTGACAGATAATTGATTGACTGACAATTTGGGCGGCTTAAGTTTGTAACTTGCTAGACAATTGAAAAAAGCGGCATGTTATTAATTCAACTCTATTCCTTGTTTCAGCGTTAAATTTAAGTGTGCTCTAATTGAAATCCTTCAACTTTAAGAACGCTTGTACTTAATATTAAATTCAATACAGCAATCTTGGCAAGACTCCTTTCAAACCAAAAGTGGCCTCTGCCCCACAGCCCTAATGACCGTGTGTATACCGCAAGCAAGATAAAATATTTTAGTCTTCAATGACATATACAAGCCCGCCGCGACGCGGACCCTGCGGGCCCTTATGCGCCGCCCCTGCCTGCTTCGTAGCAAAGAAGAGCACTTCTAACTTGTTCAACAGCTGTTCCAACAAACCAGATTCCACAAAACAGACCAACATTTACTACTCTTCGTAACTACGCTAGGGGCCCTTAGTGGTTGGGGGCCCGTGCTCCACCAAAGACCAAACACATAAAACACCTTACGTTAACGCCAATGGTCGAAAATTTCATACTACGTATATGGGAAGATGATGATTCGACCCAATTCAGAAAGTGGAAGAATTTTTATATTATCAGAAGAAGAATTCGTTTCAGCTAAAGTGCGAAGGCGGTATTCAGTGGCGCAACCGCAGCAAGTGAAAAAGGCGGCAAAAATTCACCCAGACCAAATAATTGTAAAAGGAAAAATTGCAAAATGCAATTTGCAATGAAAGAACTATTCAAACTAAAAAGTTCAAATGCTATTTTTTCACTAAAAACATATTTTTATGCTTGAACCATAATTATTCAAATTAATAATCTGGCAAACGACATTTGCAAAATGAATTTACATTTTTATTGTTCACACGTATTATGGAAACTAAACTACCTTGAAAGAAAAAAGTTTATTTTAACCCGTTGCGTCACAGGGTATAAGAACCAGTCATGATCACAGGTACGTCTGTCTGACGCATATATTTCAGTTATTTGTACTGCTTTTTGCATGATTTCTTTATGAACTCTGTCATCTTGTGCATAATTAACAAAAAAAAAATAAATTTTAGTTTTAGGGGTATAAAAAATAACAAAAATGAAATGTTGCACGACGGTACGCGTCCGGTATTTCGTAGCTCCGCCGACCCCCATTCATAGCCACTTCGTCCTTTCTAACAAACCGTCTCACTTACTTCATTTGCGGCTCCATTCTCGTCTTCAATGCCTCTCCATGTTCTTCAACCTCGTCATATCACCGAACTCAGGGTCCTAGTGCGATAGTATTTACTGTTACTCATCCTATAATAAACCAAAGAATATGCAATTTGTACAAGCCACGAACATGTACTCGCCAGGCAGACTGCAAAAAAGTATTGCGCAACACAGACTCCGTCTGCTGGACGCATAGTTGTGGAAAAATTATAGTCACTCTCTTCAAGGGGGGATAGTACGCCCGGTTCAATTTGTCGCAATTGCATACACAAAATTACTGACGAATAGAAAAATGCGGTAGGGCTGGATTCCGTTCTCGGTTCTTGTATATTAATGTAAAATGATATCCGTTAAACCATTAAATAAATAAGTTATAACCGTTTAAATGTCACGTCTACTGGCCGTATCTGTAACGCAACGGGTTAAATAGTCATTAGAAACTTAATTGGAAGTGAAATTTTTAAAAATTTGAAAAGCGTATTGTGTAGGTTGGCCGTGGTAAAAAAAAACACGGTCATGGAAAAAAATGTGAATGCAACGGGACCTTGAAACACCACAGTAAAGCGCCACTACTGAAGAAGCTTCATCGTCAAACTTGCGACAGCAACCCTTAAATGCTCTGCAATATGGATGGCATTAGCCTGATATAGGACGTGATCCTGGTGGCGTCATTGGCTGTGTTTTAACGGCGACGAAGCTTAACTGCAATAAACTGCCAAAGTATGAGCAAAGCTCTGACACAATTGTAAAAAAACCTCCTTTCGCCCATTCGTGTCTTAGGAACATCGACCTGTGATATCGCAAGTTGAAAAGAGTCGACACTAAAATGTAGCACAGCGAGGGGGAAATCTAGGTATAATCCAAGCTTTAAGATAGGCTAAAATGCAAAAGTCTTGAAAATATTCCCAACAATTTTTAATTTTTATGTATGTTTTGGATAGAGCCACCTCGACCTCGTAGTCGATCTCAAAATGAGAGTGCTCCAATGTCTTTGCATACTTCTTCCAGTTTGGTGGTCTGGTTTGTCAACAAAAAAATTGTCTTTTTAGATCAGCAAGAGTTGAAAACCGAAGTTTCAACTTACTACTTTTTTAGCAAAATAAGGTAGTGACAAGTATAGGGGCGTACGGAACGGAGAAAAATATTTTTAAAGTGGTTTTAGGAAAATGGTTGAATATTGTTCAGAGAGTCAAAAATGCATTTACATACTAAAGATGCTAAGCGCAACGAAATCACATCACTACGGAATTCATTTAGAAGCTACGTTTTCAAAACAGTTGCATTGAAAGAAAACCGGCTCCAAACCTCAGAGGGTTTTTTTGATATATGGAGCTTAAATCCACTAGAAAGGTTTCTCCTCTAATTTAATTTAAGCTTAACTTCATATCAACTGAGGCTCCTAAGGTCAATATCAAGTTAATTGGAAAAGTGTGACTTACCAACTGCTCATTGTTAGATGGCTTCAGAGAATCCTTGTATGATGGGTGAACTAACTCCGTCTGTCGGTTGCGCTAATGAATATTGGGGCTACAGATTGTCGGGTCCGATGATTTCCCATATGGGCAACTGCTCATGTCGGAATATTTTTTAAACTTTCATATCTTCCATTAATTTAAAGCTCTGTGCAATACGCATTTCAAGTGGCAGTTTTATAAATTATAAAAAAAAAGGAAAAATCAAGTACAGTCGAACTTCCCTAAACGGACACTTCTAATAACCGGACATTTCTCATAAACGGACACTTTAATTTTCCCCAACGTTTTTCCTTATATTTTACTAGAAAAATAGCTTCCAATAGCCGGACACTCTCATAACCGGACACGGACAGTACTTTTATACCCTTTCTGAACAAGAAAGTCTCTAATAAACGGACAGTTCCACAAATAAAATTCGAAATTCTCCCATTACAGAATTGTATTTCGAGGAAAGAAGTTTTGAAATTACCGGAAAATCGGTCTTTTTCGTAAAGCACAATTCACTTTCCGGACATCGCTGTACAAATCTTGTTTATCTCTCCGTGTAGGTTTAATTTCTTAGAGATTCAGGAGTTCAATTTATATCGTGGCATTTTATCGCGTAGTTTTCTATTCTTTTAAAATATGAAAAAAAAATTTTGGCATTTTGAAGAAAAAGTGCAAGAACAAGTCATTTTAGTATTCACGAAAAAATGGTGTTCTCGATCTCGAAAAAAATTGTATTGGAAAAACACGGTTGAAATGAGAGATCGTGGTTTTGAATTTATTCGCAGCGCAGTCCAAATTAGTTTTATAAAATGCTATACCTTTGTGAAATATTCTCATAAGCGGACACTTCCAACAAGCGGACAAAATCTCAATCCCCAATGGTGTCCGCTTATGGGAAGTTCGACTGTAAATAGAACTATAACTTGGTCATCTGCCCATTTAAATATTTACCGCTATTAGGCTTTTTAAATTTCCTTCTCTACCCACCTCAAATTCCAGCTCCCTGAAACAATTTTTACAATACGAAAATAAATCGATTGATCCTTGCTTTTCAAGTTATTCAATATTGCTGTGGCTTAAAAGGGTTTGATGTAAGGTAGACACTTCTAAAACCAAATCAGCGAATATGCCGCGTTTTCTTAATATTAAAAATGCTGCTCCTGACATTAGTCGCCGTTGGGCGCCGGGACCCTAGAACGGCAGAGGCAGACCTCGCATCTAACAGTATGTTACTGTTACCTCCACACTGCTGGAGTGGGCGCCTGATTGACGTCACAAATTCAATCCGTTGGCCTATTCGTGGCCCGTCCGATAAACCATCTCGGTAGGCGCGGACGTTAAGCCCCCCCCCCCGGACATCTGACATTAGCCGCCAATTTTTTGTCAAATTTACGAGAAAGTAGTTTTTTTTCTCTCTGCTTAACTTTTAATTTTTTTTAAATTTTTGTTAGAAACATAAGAGTACGAAAAATGTTGTTGATCAAATAAATCTTCAGAATTCACAAAAAAATTGCCCAAATAACTAAAAAAAAAAAATACATTACCAAAACTCAAGTTAGTGAAAAGAAAAAATTTGTGAACACGTCGAGACTGGAAATTTGAATGCTTTTCCAGAGCGCATAATTAGTGTCGCAAAAATTGGACAAACCTCATTCTCCAATGATGTCCACTTATAGGAAGTTCGACTGTGACAGTCTTAAGGGAATTCAGCTTTCCTGTAAGGGAGGAGAGGTCCCTTACAACAAACGCATTCTGGATATAGATGGGGCAAGGCACCAAAAACAAAGGGTAAGAGAGTGAGAGAGAGAGAGAGAGAACGGTATAAATAAAACAAGAAAAAATACAATAAAAGACAGCAAAAAAAAATTTTTTCCTGATTTAAGATGTATTTTCTTGAAGTTTTTCTGATTAAAGCTTTATTTTCTTGTTCCAAGAATATTTTTTGCTTAACACTTCGCCAGGCACATCCCGCGATCAACGCGAACGGGTACGTGGGGACCCAAAAATTTAATGAACTTAACTTACATATCCTTGAACATGTATCAAATTGTAAAGGAAACAAATTTTAAAGTACTTTGTTATGTTGTTGAACATGCTAAGACAATTATTTACAAAATTTGTTATACATACTGTAAGCTGTACACATTTAAAGTGCCTATGGCGATCAACGTTTTTACTGTTTTGTCCCTCTGCCTTGGACTCAAGGAAAGTAACTTTGTTCCTAGAGTAGTGAGGATAATTTTTAGAACAAATTTCGAAAATATGAAATAGCCAATGCCTGTAAATTTGTTTTCAGCTCTTTCTGGATGCCCCTGAGATTTTATTTGACATAAGCTGTGGCTAGAATTAGGGGAGGCAAACTTATAATCTCATTTTTTATTGAGATTTGCTACAGTCAATGTGTGTTTTCCGTCCTATATCAGAAGACGAAGCTATCGCAACAATTGAAGAAAAAAGCTAGCATCTGTTTTCGTGAATTTCTTAAGCCAGGATAATTTCTGACCAGTCGATCCATTACTTCCATTACTTCCATTACTTTCAATGCAGCCAAGATTTATATGAAGCTTACCTCGGCCTTCAGCTCAGTGTGAAAAGACGTAATGAAACGACCGGGGAAGAATAGTAAAGATATCGAGATAGTCGAGATAAAAAGGTCTCAACATAGAGTATGGCTCCGAGTTTCTTTTCCGGGATATTCAGGACAATTGAGGCCTTGGTACTCATGGGGTCTTTGAAGACCCCACGTGCCCGTTCCTGCAAATTTGTATTTTTCGCTATCAAAACTTCTTTTCTGGAAAGAATTGGGATTTTTTTTCAAGCATATTTCTGAGCAGAATTTTGGTGGCTTAGATGTCCTACAAGTTCAACTGGATGGGCTAAGCCGTTTAAAAGTAATATATAAAAAATACCCTCTGGGGTCCCAAAAGACACCACGGGCTCGGGAGGGTTAAAATAAATAAATAAGCATTATTTTAATCAAAAACTTTTCTTGGAACAAGAAAATACATCTTAAATCAGAAACACTTTTCTTGGAACAATAAAATACATCTTAATCCAGGAAAAATTATTCCTTGGCTGTTTTTTATTGTATTTTTCTTGTTTTTGGCAAATGATTTTTTTCAGTGTACTGCCCAGGGGTGCCATAAAGACTAAATCCGGCGCTGCAGATTGTTAAACTTTCTAAACCTATCCTAATATACTATTCGGCCCAGTCTTATTAAAATTAAAAGTTCTTCGTTTTGCAATAAAAAATGTTCCTTCTCCTAAGATCCCTCAAGCTTGGAAAAATTTAAAAAAAAATCTGTATAATACTATCTGAAGAGAGGTTTAGGCAAAAATAATGTTCCAAATACCAAGTATTTCCCACAAACATTTTAATTTTATGGCGCATCACATCAGATAAATTTAGCGTGCTAACATTTTTTTTTTTATTTTAATTTATTACATTTAATTTAGAAAATAAGCTACATCGACCGTACTGATTTTCAGAATCAAATTTTGACGACGGGTTTTTCATCTGCAAATCTTAATCTAATGTGCGAATCATTGTTATATTTGATTTTTTGTGTAAATTTCTGCAAAATTAATTTAAGTGCAAATTTTTGATATTTTGATGCGCCTTTAAAATTTTAAACCAAAATTAGAACTAGCCTGTTTTAGCATGGCAGATATGGTAACCATATTATTGTTGCAGCCCAATAAAGTATTATTGCATTTCATAATAAGACTGAACTTGAAAATTACAATAGACATTTTCACATAAACGCATTAAATCCAATAAATCTATAGAATTGAGCAACGTGTGCGGTCACGTTCATTATAGTCTCATTGCTAAGCTATTTAGAAAAGTCTCACTAAAAAGAGGTCCTTTCATGAAAATAAAAGAAAATCTCAACATTCCACTTCAGCTGTATTGCATTGCCATATTTTACTGGATTCACATTCGTTCACCGGTGTGTGACGAATTATTTCTCATTTCGCATTCGAGGACCTCGTATTGTGCGCCCAACAAAAGTCGTTGTCGTCTTTCATACTTTTCGAAGACGTACTTTCAAGAATGTCCTGTGTACGAATAGACGACATACATACCCTATAGCATGCACAAAACTATTGTATGGTGACAAAAGGTGATTCTATCAAATTCTCCATTGTCAAAAGTGAATGGGAATTTTGAAGTTTTATTATGCGAGTACTTGAGAGTGTATAGAAGAGGACCACATTACTATAAAAATGTATAATGCACGGTTGTCACGAATAGGTACATACCTAAGTGTTCATATTTTGGAAGGAAAAGTGCAATTACTTTAAACGAGTTTGAATTTTCAATTTTTTTTAACATTTTCTACTCAACGAGTATGAATATTCAATCTTTAAAAATCTTCAACTCCATCGTTGTGGTTGTCAGCTCGTTGATAGATTTCAAGTGTTCCATTCTATTATATGAGGCCAAAAACCATATTTTCTATAATAACTTACTGTAAACCGCGAAACGGCTAATGGAAAATGAAGAATCAAGGGGTTTTACGATAGTCATATCCTGCTGATTATGATGAGACGAGACATTACAGCCGGAGTCGAAAATGATTTTATTTTATTTTTACAAAGGGTACAGATGGCTATGAATGCCCTTTACCCATGTTTCTGTGTCGGAATTTTCGTTATTGATCATTTGATCGTGACTAGGACTATACACGAATATATAGTTGCTCCGTTATTATCTCAAGTCTATTATTAGATACATGAACGTCCTTTTTTTACTACAAAAAAAAGGCTGACTTGTGCGTAACCGATCGTCCGTAACTAATTCGTGTTGTCATCATTATTAGAGACGACTGAACAGAAAAAAAGCAGAAAATGAAAATCCAACACGAAGTCAATTAGACAACTTGGGATGTTCGTTAAAATGTAATAAAGAAATGAAACAGATGTTACTGCACACAATGAAGATGGTCAAGTGTTCACGTCCTTATAGCGATGTGCATGTTTCATTTTCTATCATTGTACAAAATTACATGGGTGTGGATCTGGTATCTATTCTTTGACGTTTTAATTTTTCAAGATAATAATTCTCTTGAAGAATTGGTTTTTATAAAATTGTGTACATAGGTTAGGTTAGGTTAGGTGAAGGGGCTGCTGAGTTTATCCCCAGCGCACTTAGACCAGACTTGGTCCGTTGTGATACCTCTGTAGAATTCGAATCTAATAACCTATTAAGCTGAGAACCACCCAGTGCTAACAATGAATTTGTTGAGCAGTATTGGGCTCACATCACGAAGATCGTCCGTATCATAAAAATACCTGGAACCAAGATAACGGTTTCGTTTCTCGGCCAAAGCAGGACATTGACAGAGTAAGTGATGTACGCTCTCTTCCTCCTCCTCGTCATCACAGCTTCTACAGAAGTCATTGTGGGGAATTCGGAGCCTTCTAGCAAGATTTCCAATAGGACAATGTCCCGTTATAACCCCCACTACATTCCGAATATGCTTTCTGTCCAAAGACAGTAATATGGTTGATCGAACAAAATCTAGCTTTGGCCATATCAACCTCGTCGTATTACAAGTACAACCATAGGTCCATCTTGCATTGGCCCTGCGTTCAACAGCGGTTTTTATTACCATTGCACAAGCAGCAGATGGCGTTTTTATGTTGTAACGATCGCCGTCAGCGGCACTAGCTGAGGCAAGTCGCGCCAAGTCGTCTGCGCGTCGATTCCCTTCGAAGCCACTATGACCCGGTATCCAGCATAGCGTAATATCGAAGAAACGACCCATCTCTCTCAGTACTAACCGGCACTTCTCGATGATTTTTGATGTGGTTAGCACTGATTCAAGTGATCTAATAGCAGGCTGACTATCGGTGAAGAGTATAACGTTCCTTCCTGTGACGACGTACCTACCCAACCAATTTAGGGCCTCCAAAATCGCTGAGACCTCTGCTTGTAGAACACTACAGAAGTTAGGGAGACTGAGAGACAAGTTAATGTTCAGTTCCTCAGAGTATATTCCGATACCCACTCCTGCGTCCGTCTTCGAACCATCAGTATAAATTGCAATGGATGCACTAGGGAGGGATATGCTATTATCCCACGCTTCCCTTGACGGGATCAGGCTACAATGGTTTCTTCCAAATAGGTATTTGGGAACAGTGTAGTCAGTTGCTGGGGGCAGGTTGAAGTTGCGAAGAATCGTTGAGTGCCCATAGTCCAGCGCTCGCCACAGGTCAGTTTCACGAAGACGCAACGCCGTGCATGCCGCCATCCGTTGACCGAAGACGTCCAGTGGCAGTAGTCCAAGGACTATCTCTAGTCCCAATGAAGGTGTTGTATGAAAAGCTCCAGTTATGAGGAGAGAAGCCAGCCTTTGAACTTTGACGAGCAAGTTATAATAGGTGGCGGTACTTAGTGCTGTCCACCACACGCTAACTCCATAAAGTAGAATAGGCCGCACAATAGCTGTATACAACCAATACACAACTTTTGGTTGCAGGCCCCACGTTTTCCCGATTGCTTTCTTGCATGAGTAAAGTGCCACAGTAGCTTTGTTCACCCTTTCTTCAATGTTGGGTTTCCATTTTAATTTCTTGTCTAAAATTAGACCAAGAAATTTGGCCGTGTCGGACAACTCTAGTTGTGTGCCCCCTAGTCTAGGCAAGGTAATAGTAGGAATCGTGCGCCTCCTAGTAAAGAGGACTAAGTCCGTTTTTGCTGGGTTAATTCCCACGCCACTGAGGTTAGCCCAGTCCGTTAAGATAGTCAGGGCGTTCTCTATTAACCCGCTAAGAGTGTCAGGAAACTTGCCCCTAACAGCTATAGCAACGTCATCAGCATAAGCTGTGACTTTGCATCCGATACTTTCCAGGTTAAGAAGCAATTGGTTAATCGCTATATTCCAGAGTAAAGGAGATAGGATGCCTCCTTGTGGGGTGCCCCTACAAACATATCTGCAGACAGAGGAGGCACCCAGACTACTCTGAATGCGTCTCGTGGTAAGTAGCATATTCACGAGGGTACATATAGAATCGTCAACATGTAGATTCCGAAGAGCATCCGTAATCGCCGTGGGCTTGATATTGTTAAAAGCACCCTCAATATCCAAGAAGACCACCATCGTGTATTCTTTGTGATGAATAGATGTTTCTATAAAACTGACTAACGAATGTAGAGCTGTATCGACAGATCTCCCTTTGCAATATGCATGTTGTGACATGGATAATAGGTTTTGTGGGATCGTCGCTCTAACATGAATGTCGATTAGCCGTTCTAGTGATTTCAACATGGTGGATGAAAGGCTAATAGGCCGGAGATCCTTTGGCCTTGCATGCGAACTTCTACCCGTTTTGGGAATAAAGGTGACTTTCACTTCTCTCCACAAGCGAGGTATGTATACTAAATTCAGGCATGCAGTAAATATGCGTACTATCCAAGGGTACGTGATGTCTATACACTTTTGCAAATCAGCAGGGATAATACCATCAGGCCCGGCTGATTTAAAGGGATCAAAGCTTGTGATCGCCCAAATTATCTTCTCACGGGTGAGAATAGAAGCCGTATCGCAAGACCCTCTATGAGTTAAGGGAAGATCAGGAAGAGCGACGGCTGAGTTTCCAGGGAAGTGTGTGTCGATTAAACACTCGACAGTTTCGATACAAGAAGACGTCCATGATCCGTCTTCTTTCTGTAGAAAGCTTGGCATAGATGGGTGGGATGCTAAGACTTTCCTTAATCTGGATGTCTCCGAGGCCCCCTCGATGCTTTCGCAGAAGCCTCTCCAAGCGCTACGCTTAGCGCTTCTTAGTTCTTTTTTGAAAGAATTTAGATGTTTCTTGTATGAATGCCAGTCCGATTCGAGTTTAGAGGCCTTAGCCTTATTAAAGCTTCTCCTACTCGAAACTCTTAATTCAGAAATCGTAGAATTCCACCAAGTAGGTTTTTTCTTTCCGGTCCGTAAACTGACAGGGCAGGATGCTGCAGTCGCAGTCTTCATCGCTTCGGTGAAGACGTTTACCATATCATCCAATTCTCGCTCAGTGCTTGAAATATTAGGAATCAACGGAAGCTCCTCTAAAAGGGACTCTCGATATCTAGTCCAGTTTGTCTTCCTACGATTCACAGTGCGTTGAGCCACTTCAGAATGCGCAGCAAGACTAAATTGTAGATACCTGTGATCAGAGAAGGAGTGCTCTGCCGACACTCTCCAGCCTGTTATTAAATGCAAGATATCCTCCGATGCCAGAGTAATGTCCAGTACCTCTTGCCTGTTTTTGGTAACGAAAGTAGGCTCGGAACCCACATTGCAAATAAGGAGATTTGTTCCTAGGATATATTCCAGAAGCAGTTCACCTCGTTCGTTCGTGTCCGTGCTACCCCAGACAACATGATGTGCATTTGAGTCGCACCCGAGGATTATACTAGTACCTGAAGACGTTGCTACTGCAACGGCTTCTCTCAACTTAGGAGAAGGTAGGAGGTCGTCATACGGCATGTATGCCGAAGCAACCCACAAAACCTTACCCTGTAGCTCAATGCAGACCAAGACAAAGTCCTTATCACTGAAATTGGGCACAAGAAAAGCCTTAAAGGTTTTTCTGACTAGAATACAGGACCGCGGGATACCCTGTCCAGTAACATAAAACGTATCAAAATCAGAGCACTTGAGGCCCCTGACAAAATCATCCACAACCCAAGGTTCTTGAATTAACACGATATCGTCTACACCCTGCGATAGACGACAAGTAATAGCAGCCGTAGCTGCCTTTGCATGGTGAAGGTTAATTTGCAAGAACTTCACCATTAGACCTTCTCAACCACCGTAACATTCTCTTCTTCATCCGTGTCGAATGAGAAAGAGTCAATTACTGGAGACGGCTGAGATGCAGTCTCCAAGGCAGCTAGTTCCGAACATAAAGAGACGTAGTCGTCATCCACAACCTCTTCAGCAGGTTTAGAATCTGCCACAGTAACGTTAGTGGAAACTGCCACATCAACAGCATGCCCACTGGGGTCAGAAACCGGCCTATCGGCTTTTTTGAGATCGCCCTTGTAGACCCTTAGCTTCAGTTTAACAAAACCAAAACTCACGGCCCCGCCTGACTTTATAAGTGGAGTCAGTGATGGCTTATTGATCAATAAAATCGCACACTTGCGATCATCCTTGGCATCCTCCAACTTTACAATACGCCAGTCGTCAGTTGGTATGCTCGGATTACACATCCGAATGATGTGTAAAATTTGATCCTTGTCGGACACTAAAGGTGGTAGTAGCAGGCGTGCCCTCGGACGCATAGGAATGTCCTCTTTCGCCACAACCTCAAGTTTGGCACCCGGCCAAAGCTCCCCAGCTTTGCTTATGGCAAATTTAAACATGGAGACTGATCTCTGGTCCGCAAACTTCATTAGTTTGACGTGCCCTTGAGCCCAGCCTCCGTCCTCACAAGCTGGAGGAGGTCCAGGAAAGGCCTCCATTGCAGCTTGAAGATTAATGATGAGAGTACCTTCGACTCTAATCCACTTGTCTACCGGAATTTTGCCGTCCGCATCACTCCGGTCAACAATGGCAAGCTCGATCCAACTTTTTGCTGCTTCTGCATACGAAAAAGCTGGTTCGATATGCGTGGCGACTTTTTGTCGTTTCATACCCACCGCCTGATCGTCGGACGACCGCTGACGCTTAACGACCTGCTTGTCCTTCGGAAGATTGGCGATGAGATCAAGTGCCCACGCGAGTGAGTCCTTCTGCTTCTGGGTCCTTTCCGAAACATCAACTTTGGTGATGTAATCGCGAACCCGAAAAGCACTAGTTACCGCTCGTGCTCGAGCTTTAGACGAAATTGTGAAATAAAAAAAAATTGTGTACATAGATTGATTTATTATTTTTATGTAGGTACCAGTGTTGCCAATTTAGCTGTTTTCCGGCCAAATATAGTCGGAAATCGTGCTGTTTAGCCGGAAGAAATTTCTAATTCCGGCCGGCCGGATTTTTAGCTGGAATTGATTTTCTTCGGCCGTTTTTTCGGCTAAAATTATTTTATGATTTTTATATGAAAAACTTTTTTATTTATGAACCAATCTTAACCAAATTTCGCATAAAAGGATCCCTATGAATGTGACAAAAAATATGTGAAAATGGATGGAAACAAACAATGGGATTATGGAGCTGCCATACAAAACTAACCCCCCAAATTAGGTTCTTCTAAAGGTCCCTCTAGATTAGCAGCCAAATGGCTGCGCGTCCAAAAACTGGCATCGCGTGCAGCCATTTGGCTGCTCCTTAGCATCCACACTAGCAGCCAAATGTAGACAGAAAATGACATAACCAAAATTTCATTTTGGTGATTTTTTTAAATTCAATTATCAAAATCGGACTCTGCGCGTTTGTATTATTCCACGGCCATTCAAGAATTATTCATTTTCACACAAAAGAGCAAACAAAAGTTGGAAAATTGTCACTTTGAATTTGACAAGCGGTTGTCAAAGCGGTTCGTTGAGTTACCATATTGAATATCAAAACTGGACGCACAGCCAAATGGCGACATATTTGGACGGAATGACAGCAGCAGCAGGCTGCACGTGTCGCCATTTGGCTGCTAATCTAGAGCGACCTTAAGAAAAACTTTTTTGGGCACCGATGTGAACCAAACTTCATGAAATGATTTCTAATGATCCCCTAAAACATACGTAAAAATAAGTGGAATCCAATAATGGGCTAATGGGGCTGCCATACAAACCCAAACCCTCAAATATGGTTTTTCTAAGAAAAACTATTTTATTTGGACACCAACTTACACCAAACCTCATGAAAATGTATTTCTATTGATGTCACAAAACAAATGCAAAAATGAATGACATCGAACCATGGGGTCATGGGGTTGCCATACACCCCCCCCCCCCCATTCAGTTCTTCAAAGAAAAACTTTTTTATTTATTCACCAATTTCAACCAAACTTCATACAAATTTATTTCTATTGATGGGAAAACACAAACGTAAATATTAATGGAAAGGTTCCATGGGATCAAGTGGCTGCCGTAGAAACCCTCCCCCGCATGTTGGTTCTTCTAAGATACATTTTTTGCTACACTAATTTCACTAAACCTTTTATTAATGTGTCTTTATCGAAACAAGAAAATGTTTAAAAACAAGTGGAATTTTACTAAGGGACCATGTCCCGCGCTGCCCCCAATAAAGTTGTCTAAGAGAATTTAGCCTCGGTTTCGTTTTTTTTTTATTTTGAAACGAATCAATTTTTCGATATTCACAACCAAAATAATCAATCGACGTGAAATTATTTCTACATACACTTATTGTCGTGTATTAGGGTAAGTACCTACTATGTCCACCAAGGGGAAAACTTGCATTTATGTCTTCTGGGAAAAATGTGCCGTGGAGACTTGCTTTTTTTCAACGAATTTAGGATAATGGGTTTCATGTAAACTGACGAATAGTACCTAGTCTAAGCATGTAATTTACTAACCACCAATATGCTGAATAATTGGCAAAATTGAAGACACTTTCTTAAATGAAATTCTTTGCTGAGCAAATCTTGGAGCGTGCACAAAAGCTAAGTGCTGAAGAAAGGGGGTAAGTTACCCCCGAAATATATAAACACTTAAATTTAATTTTTGTAGTTTACTGGGCAAACTAGGCTTGACTGACGCTAATCCGGACCACTAAATGTTTCCACTATGTATTTTATAGTCCGGATTTCGGCAGCAATACTTACTCTGTAATCCGGATATTTGAGATTTTCAGGGTGAAATGGTAGATTTGGTCTCGTACTTTATTACGGGACGGTTTGGCAAATGACACAATACTGACTAATTTCAAAAAAATAATACATTTATCGCCTTTTGCTCCTCTCTTTTATTTACTTGGACTGTTTTTCCTCAGAAAAAAAGTGATTGCGCTAAGCCGGATGTTCCGATAGTCCGGATTACCCATTGCAATAATTAATCCGGATTATCGAGTCAAGACTGAACTTGCACAACATCAGATGATTCATAGAACCTACGCATTTAAAATCTATACCATTTCCCACCCAAGATCATAATTTTGGAACTTAAATTTCGTACCTTTGGAGCATCAAATTTGTAATTGCGTATCATCAACAATGCCCTTGCCCATAGTTACGCATTGGACGTTCCTTTTAAGAATTTTATGTTCCACAATTTCGAACCTAATGTGGTTATGAACTTGTATACAACAATTTTGACTAGTTGAGCTATCTCACTCCGAACAAACTAAATTTTGACTGTAATGCCAGCGATTGGAGCATATATAGATAAAACTAAAAAATCTGCCTAAAGCATAGTTTACGGGTAGTAGTCCAGCAAAGAAATAAATTTATTAAAATCCGTTTTTCACTATATTTTTTCGCAATGTGATTGTTTTGTATGATTTAGCTGTTTTTTTTTTGTCCGTTTTTCTGACTGACATTGATTTAGCCGGATTTTTAGCCGTTTTTGAAAAAACGATAGCCGGTTTTCCGGCTAAATTCAGCCGTTTTCTAAATTTCCAGTTGGCAGCACTGGTACATAGTATCAAATAAATAAACGTTAAATTGTATTGTTACTTTTTGAAATCCTTGTCATGATTTTACTAAAAACCCATTTTACCACTTCAAATTAGAAGTAGATAAAAATTGTTTGAATTCACGAAGTATTCTTTTTTGAAACAATTAAATGTAATTCATTAGCCTTTATCCATCTGAAACTGTTCATCCATTTGACATACAATACAACTGCTTGCAAGTAGCGAACATTTTTTGAAAGACAACACAATCACTTTCACTTTAACACGCCACGATGAGCACAACAATTAAATAATTTTTTAATTGGCAACTAAAATCCATTCAATTAAGATTGCATGCAACATGTCCATTATGCTTGGCATTTTGCATGTGATTCAGAAGAGTACTGCAGAAGGAGTACCTACGGCAACGAGCAAATGAAAGGATTATAACTTTTGCCGTACACGTATCCACAAGTAGCAGGATGCCCAGGGCCGGATTTCCCATATGGGCAACCTGGGCTACTGCCCGGGGCGGCAGAATTTGAGGGGCGGCAAATTCTTAAATTTTTCATTGGTTTAAAATTATGGGAAAGATGGATTTTGAAAACTCAAACATAATTGTAGAAAATATTTTGCTTTTTTAATTTATTCTATAGTTCGATGTACATATTCGTCTTTCCAAAGCACTTAATCGCAACCTCAACTCAATGTGATTTCGCCTTCAAAAATTGGGACTACGCAAAATTTTGCTTGAAGCACACACTCATTCACTTTAAATGGCGTGGTCTTTAGTTCAATTAGAGTAGGAGTATAAATCATGTTTGGCTTCACCTTAAACATTATGCCCGAAGACACATTAGATGATATAAATACGCGAGTATTTGGCTCCCAGCTCCTGTTTCCAAGCCTCTAAAATTTCCCCAGACTTGAAGAAAAAAAAAACAAAAAATATTTTTAGTAATAGCGATCCTTTTGGAAAGTTCAAAACGCCCCAAGCAAGTAACTCATCTAATCACACATTTTCGTCTGTTCAATTACTTCTTAAATTTGTCCACACATCAAATTCGCTGGGAAGCAAGGATTTGGTTTCGGGAGAGGTCCAAGTCTCGATATTAAAAATGCGGCATTGGCTATCAAATTTTTGAGTTTCTATCAGGTGAATAGGTTTAACTAAACGTTTAAGAACTCTTACGCTTAAATTTTCGAATTTGCAAATTTGTTCAGAGAAAAACGGGAAATTCCACCGAAAATAGAAAATAATTTAAAATAGTTGAAATCAGGAAAATCTAGAACTTTCTAGGCACCGTATGATTTTCCCTTAATAACATCAGTAAGTGCTTTCCCAATTCGTTTTCGTTATCTTTATCACCAAAAACAAATTAGGTCAAGGTGTGTTCAAAATTTCCCGTAAGCTTTCTTAATTTTGGGTTTTTCCGGTATGACGTTTTCTATGGTTAAATATGCTTATATATATAGGAAATTTTATTTGTTGGGGTAATTCGCAAATTATTTTCAAAACGATCGACAAAGAAAAAAATTTAGAAAACATGAACGCATTTCTAAAGAAAGTGAAAAGCCGAATGTAATAAGAATTGTACAGTTTTCTATCTTATCCAAGGGCGTAACGTACGGTGTTCCATGTGTTCAGTGGAACATGGGCCTCAAGGCCTTGGATAACTGTTCTTTTCAATATATTTATTTTGATTAGTTTGCAAGACATAAACCAGCTGCAGATTCTAACATATACAGACAAGACATTCCGAAGAGTAGCGTAACGTTTTTGAAAATCTTTGTGTTCAAACTTAAATCGGGATTCTTTTTTTTTGTGCAGTCACATTTTCGATTTCCATAGTTGAAATCCCACTGTCACCATGAATGTTTGTGTTGTCTTGATAAAGAAATCCCTCTTGCGACATCCTGATTAAATTGACGAATTCCTAAATCAAATTTACGAGCTTCCATGTTCAATTGACGAATTTAAAAGTTGTATCAACGAATTTCAATTACAAATTGATAAATTTCCAGATTAAATTGACGAATTTTCATTTTAAATTGTTATACTTCAACATCACGTTGACGAATTTCCATGTCAACTTTACGAATTGTCAAATCATTTTAAAGAATTTCCATGTCAACTTTTCAAATTGTCAAATCATATTGACGAACTTCCAGATAAAATTGACGGATTCACATTTCAAATTAGTCTTGATTTCTCAAGATATTTGTCAATATGGGATGGTCAACTTGTATCGGAAATTCCTTCACAATATTTTGAAATTCATCAATTAAACATGGAACATCGTCACTAGGACACGAAAACTTGTCAAAAATCGGCGAAAATAGTTCGGCACTTTTGTTCCTGCGGCTTTGTGATCTTGACACTAATGAGCATTTGAAGCAATTCGAAACAAATATGGATTTCGGCCTTTAGGGACCTGTGCTCCAATGAACACATGGGACACCTGGCACTGGCGTAATTTTGTAATAAAACTATGAAGAAAGTGTCCGACAAGCTTATTGAGTGGGGATCTATCTAAATATCAGCTTTTCTGGGTTTTGGTCAGGAAAATATTGATGAGATATAAAGGTTTGACTTGTAAAAAGGAGTTTTTACCTTAAAGGCCCTTGCTTCAAATTGAGCCATTGTGATCCAGTTCGTTGAGTTCTTGAATACTGAAATATGTTCACAATGTTGTGGATCTACTTGTCGAAAGATCGTTCTTTAAGTTTTTTTTATCCAGGAGTCATAACATCAAGAAATATTTGCATGCCCTTAAACCCTTCTGTCCAGATAACGGAACAGTCGTTTCTCCTACTGGACACATTTTTCTTTGGAGGAATTCTACCATGAATCGATGAAATTCGCCATGGATACGCCAACTTAGCCAGGGTTGTTAGAACAGTATGCCAGATGGCTTGATCCTCAGATTTAGGGTAAAAAGTTCTAGACTAGACAAGGCGCACGTCTTGAGGTGGTGTTTTTAAGTAGCTTCTATTTAGGTTAATGATAAATATTCAAATAGGACATGTAGACCTTTGCAAGTTCTCCAGTTTATTTATTCAAATTTAATTTGTTGTCTCAAATTATAAAATGTTGGAACATGTTCCTTTAACAGAAGATTGCTTTTTCTCATTCGTGGACTGCTGTAAATGCGATTTCTGTCAATATTTCCTGCGGCTAAAATGTCGTATGTGGGGGGCCCAACTCCAATTTCGAACACAAGAAATTCAGAAAAATCTTACGCCACTGATGTTATCATTGTAGTTTCAATCATTCCTAAAACAATTTTGGGAGGTGCACGGAACACCTGGATTCCTTGCTTGGGAAGCAACATACAAAATTTTCAAGCATTAAAAATACGCTTAGTAGTATAAAAAAAATGAAATTTTCAATTTTTCACATACGCCCGCTAGCGTTTTGCCTACATTTCCTTTGTGAGGTGACAACTGCCACCTTCAAGCTTATCTAGTGGCGCAGGTGGGCGGCAAATTCGTTACTGCCCAGGGGCGCCATAGATGGTAAATCCGGCCCTGAGGATGCCTAATATTTCGTACCATATACAAGTTACCATACAATGGTCCATATACATTGCTCTGAGTTTTAAGCTAAATAAACAATCTGCAGGAATATAAAAGTTATTTCATCTTGCCTCGTACTCGGAATACCCAAAACATATCATACTGGTGCACTCGTATTTTATACCAATTGTTGCTTGGGTTGGGTGTTGGGTGTCGCTTTACTACATAACTCTTTCATCGTACGTACTCTCATCTCATACTTTATTGCAACAAATTAAATTTGACCATGCCATGAAATTAAACATCAATTCCAGCATATCTCTTCAGATGAACACATGCAGCAGGAATCCAATCTGACTAACTGAATGATATGATGGCTCCGAGAATATCATGGACATGGACATGCAGCATAAATGCAGAAGTCAAACATATACGCCACGGAGGACATATGAAATATTATTTGTTGGACGACATTCGGTAATAAATCCGTTGTGGTACGTTTGTCGGCGGATGTCTTCTCGCATTCATTCCGCATATATGAATGATATGATATCAAAACAGAAGCAATACGAGTTAAGAGTTTATAAAAAGATATGTCAAAGATATAGCATTTTGTTTGTTTAGACATTGTAAAAAATCCATTAAGAGAGATTTAAATGGATATTATGTTTTGTTAAAGGATTAATATTATTAGTTGTTGTATAAAATAAGTTGTTTGGGATACATGCATATTTCGAAAGGCGGAAAAGTAGATTTGATAATTTTTATATTTAGGGACAAGCCCTTAGATTCATGAGTTTCGACACGCTAATCGTTTTGCCCTATTGTTATTTTCGTTTGTTTATGATATTCGAAAGTAAAAAAAAATGATGAATAAATTATAATATTTCTCTTGCTGATACATATCGTCGACTGCATGTTAGACTCACGAATCTGACAATTTACCAATTTTCTAATGATGTGATTTTCGTATTTCATACTTAATGTAAATTCCAGGATTAAGACGACATGAAACTGAATCACTTCTTTAATAGAGAAATAAATATTGTTCGCTAAAATGTTGTCCTAGTATTGAATCAATTGGTACAGAAGCTTCATAGGTATTTATTTTTCAAGAATATTTTTATACTCTTCACAATATCTAAAGCATAAATTTACTTTCAAAGACCCAACTCATATTTTAGTAGATATATAACGAGTATAGGTAAGGGCAGTATGTGTCGAACTATGGAGTTTATATGGCGCCAAACAAGATACCAAAAATCCTTTTTAACACATGACTCCAATGCAGCAAATGAACATATGTATTTTCGGGAATACTTCCATAACGGTATATTTTATGAAAAAGTATTTTTTTACAAATTTATCAGTAGGTACTATGTCCTTGAAACTTGAATACTATGCCGAAAGTGACCAACATTGCGTGCGTGCGTTGTGTATCGACTCTAAGACCTATGTATTGGCAAGTGCCAATGGCAGTAGCGTATAAAAATGTCACGGCATTCACGGTTCCGATTTGGGGATTATTTCCGTTTCGTAGAATGCCGTTTGGACTTCACAACGCACCAGTGACGTGGCAGCGTTTGACCGACCGAGTCTTGGGACCTGATTTGGAGCCTTATGTCTTCACTTATCTTGACGACATAGTAGTGGCCACACAAGATTTGAACAAACACCTCGAAATCCTAGAGGAAGTATTCAGGAGATTAAATCAGGCTGGGTTGAAATTGTCACGGGACAAGTGTGAGACAAGTGTCACAAGTGTCTGGAGTATGTGGTGGACAAGAATGGATTGAGTGTGGACAAGAATGGATAAAGTAAAATGCTTCATTAGCATTCCACGGCCCACGAAACACAAGGAGGTAAGGCAATTCGTTGGTATGTTGTCATGGTGCTGGTGGTTAACTCCCGAATTTTCATCATTGATGGCGCCGTTCATAAAGATACTCAAGAAAAACCGTAGCTTTAAGTGGATCGAAGAATGTGATCTCGCCTTCAACCGAGCGAAAGTAAAACTATCCACTGTACCCATACTTATTTGTCCGGATTATAATCTTCCATTCTTAGTCCAAACAGATGCTTCAGATGTTGGGTTAGGTGCGGTACTATCGCACACTCCTCCCGATGGTGAAAAGGTTGTCTGGTACCGATATTGTCGAAAGCAGAACAGAAGTATTGCACTACTGAAAGGGAATGCTTAGCGGGAGTGTGGCCGGTGGAAAAATTAATAACGTATATTGTAGGGATGAAATTCAGTGTGGTAACTCCCTGGTCTGGTTGAATAACCTGAAAGACCCGACCGCATTGTTGAGCGATTCGACTTCAGCAATTTTACTTTGAGGTGCGAGGTACATTTAGGGACAGATGCGCTGTCGCGATAAATTCCACTGGTCGAATCAGCTGTTGTGGATCCAGCCGTGGGGAAATCGACGATCAATGGTATACTCGAATGATTGAGAAGGTGAAAACATACCCCGATAAGTAATCAGATTGGCGTGTGAGTGATGGCATGCTGTGGAAATATGCTAACACTCGGTTTCCTGATTTGATGGGGATGGAACATTGGAAACGAGTAATCCCTAAGTCGGAGCGCGTCAATATATTGACTAGGTGCCACGATGAGAAGACTACCGGCCATATGGGGGCTCGTCGGACTCAGGATCGAGTGACACAAATTTATTACTGACCGAAAATGCCTGCGGATGTACGGGAATATGTGAAAAGATGCAAGGTTTGTCAGGCTGTTAAGGTGGACAGAAATCGTCCGGTAGGAGAAATGATTTCACGAGTAGACGGGCTACGCAACCGTCGGAGATGATTTGCGTGGATTTAGTGGGGACTGTACCTCGCTCTTTTCGCAGAGTTAAGTTCATCTTAACAGTCGTGGACTACTTGTCAAACTTCCCTCTCATATTTCAAGTTCGTTCAGCTACTGCAACCGAAGTCGCCCGATTATTATTGGAGAAAAACGTGTTCCTAAGTGGGTCGTCTGTGACAATTTCTCAGTTCCAAATTCAGGGAGCTGTTGAAAACGTATGGAAACCAGGCAAAATTCACAGCCTTCTATCACCTACAGGCCAGCCCAGCTGAAAGAGCCAATAAAAACGTAAAACGCATGCTACGGTCGTATGACTGGTCGAAAATAGGATGTGCTCTAAGTGTCACACACGAGGTGACTGGTGTCACACCTTACTTCGAAAATTTCGGTGACGCCATCGTAACGCGTCGAGAACGTGTTACGCCTGCCGTCCATTACCTGCTTCGAGCGGCGCGGCGCTCCCGCGTTTAAAGCTTTTCCGAATTTGAATGGCGTAACCAAGCAAAATATGGCGTAACTATGCAAAATAAACAAAAATTCTATTCAATACAATGGAAAAGCTTTTTGAATATTGTGTGTGCTTATACCTTTTACTAGTAAAAGCTTTTTTTCGCACATTTTGTGAAAGCTTTGCCGCTGGAGCGCCGCGCCGCTCAAGTTTACGCTTGCAGTGGAAGAGAGCCCTTACTCGTCCGGGCGAGTCGGATACCATCGGGCAAGCAATTTGTCTGCAGAAAATGCGGGAAGAAATCACCAAAACAATGAAACGGAACGGAACGGAACGAGCAAGTGTTTTCTCGAGGATAACCTCTTTTGATAAGGGGGAATGTAACGTGTTCCGGCCTTATAAATTTATTCAAAAGAGAAAAGAAACGAAATGTAAATAAATTTAGAATTAAGTTAGCTTACATAGCTACGGGGACATTATGAGGTGGCGGTGAACTCCTCCTGATATCGACGAGATGCTCCATATGTATATTGTGTCGCTCTTTCGACGTCGGCTCCTCCGGGCTATTACCAGGTAGCAGAATGTCAACCTGAAATAAATGAAAAAAGTCTCTCTCTCTAGTTCCTGTCAACCCCTTGTGGGGCATAGGGCATTAACTACGCCTACTCTCCACCTCGTTCTGTTTTGCGCCAACGGCGCCATGTAAGATTTAGCGTTTTCGCCTCGCTTGTTACCGATCTTCTCCATGTGTTCCTTGGCCGTCCAACACGGCGTCTTGCTCCGGAATCCTGTGGATTCCAGTTCAGGGCCTTTTTTGCGATGTTATTGGGCCCTCTTCGGAAGGTGTGACCTATCCATTGCCACTTAAGTCTTTTGATCGAAGTGCCTATCCTTTCTTGGCCAGTTATAGTGAGGAGATCGTCGTTCGAAATGATCTCCGGCCAACGAATATGCAGGATGCGCCGTAGACACTGATTTACAAAAGTTTGCAACTTATCAGTAATCTCTTTAGTCATCTTCCAGGTTGAACAGCCATATAGCAGCACGGATTTCACATTGGAATTGAAGACTCGAAGTTTGGTGCGTCTGGAAATATTGTTGTTTAACCAGAAAGGAGTCAAATTGAAGAAAGCCGCCCTAGCCTTGTTTATCCGTGATTTTACATCAGCATCCGCTCCACCATCTGCTGTAACTACGCTCCCGAGATAGCAAAATTCGTCAACTTTTTCGACTGTTTGTCCCGAAATACAAATTCCGCTTTGCCCCCCTGGATATGTGCTCAAGAAATTAGTTTTAGCAGCATTGATTTTCAGCCCCGCATTACGACTTGCGCAATTTAGAGCTTCTGTCATTTGAGCGACATCATCCGTATTAGTTGATAGAAGACAAATGTCGTCAGCGTAGTCAAGATGTTGAAGGTGATCAAACAATTTCCATCTGATACCTTTGTTACGATGTAATTGAAGTGCGGAGCCGAGTACATCACTAATGACAATAAGGAAGAGAATAGGTGACAAAATGCAGCCTTGTCTCACTCCACTGTGCACCTCAAAAGGATCTGAAAGCTTGCCCTTATGCAAGACGTGACATTGGGCTCCATTGTAGGATTCCTTAATGATGGAGATTATCTTATCTGTAATATTTCGTCTTCGTAAGGCATCCCAGATGTACTGACGATCAACACTATCGAAGGCTTTTTCAAAGTCGATGAACATGAGATGTAATGGGGATCTCCACTCCGCGGATTGCTCGATGATAATACGGAGGGTGTTAATGTGGTCGCTACAGGAGAACCCTTCGCGAAAGCCAGCCTGTTCATCGTCGAAAAAAGTCTACACAAAGTTAATACAAACGCGAATACTTATCTGAACTTCACCGTCGTTGTTCCTTATTTTTGTCACCCCGGCGAACGTCACTGGCGAAATGACACATGACAGATCATGGGATCAGGGATCTTGTCAGATAAATACTGACGGATACGAAATATAAATATGTATATGCTAACGGTTATTCGAAGTACACGCATATTAGCATAATTTTTTGTGCAGCAATCCCCTTGGCGGAATTGTTTTGTCCCAAAATTCGGTTCAGAAAAAAAGTGATTGGCATTGCCGCATCTGATATCTGCTAAAATTGCTTTATAATTTGCGTTTACATCTTTCAGTTTATGGGACAAGAACATCTTGCTTGAAGAGAAAATTTAGATAGAATTTATTCGAAAAAAACCAAGATTTAAAGACCACGAAATTCTATATTTGGTAAGGAAATCACTTGGATGTTAGTAAACATGCCGATTTCAGCCCAAGTACCCTGTTTTCGTGTAAGTTTCACTGACGCATGCATTTGTTTGATCACATCACAAGCAATTTTTATACCCGTCACTATGTGAAAGGGTATATTAACTTTGTCATGAAGTTTGCAACGCACAGAAGGAAGGACCTCCGACTATATAAAGTATATATATTTATTGATCAGTGCGACGAGAGAAATTGATTGAGCGATGTCCGTCTGTCTGTCTGTCCGTCTGTTGCAACGCAAACTAGTCCCTCAGTTTTGAAGCTTTCGGGCTGAAATTTTGTATACAAGTTTCTTTTTAGTGTACGCTTTATATGTGTCAGAACGAATGAAATCGGACCATGGGGTCATAGGGCTGCTCCTGAAAATTAGGTTCTTCTAAGAAAAACTTTTTTCGTTATGTACGAATCTTAACCAAACTTCACCCAAGTGCGTTCCTAATAAAGCCTTAAAACATATCTAGGAACGGATGGAATCCAAACACTACGTCATAGGGCTGTCATACAAATAAACCCTTGCAAATTTTGTTCTTCTAAGAAAAACTTTTTTCTTTATGAAGCAATCTTAACCAAACTTCACCCAAATGTGTTCGTGATAAAGCCTCAAAACATATCTAGGAATGGAAGGAATCGGAACATTACGTCATAGGGCTGTCATACAAACCAACCCCCAAATATTAGGTTCTTGCAAGAAAAACTTGTGTTTCTGCTGTTTTTAATCTTTATATGTAAACAAATTGAAAATTATTTTTGTCCGTTCTTCTGTCAGTCCTAATTTTTTTCCTAAGACAAAAGTTTCTACTTTCATGAAACAACTAAAAACGGAAGTGTCTTTACTGTTTCACGAAATCCTAACACAATAACACAAAAATTACTTTGACCCTATTTTGAGAGATACGCGATGTTGATGTAAAATGCATAAAAATATAAAATACATATTGAAAATCTGTATAGAAGTTGAAGAACATCGCATTATTTTATTTTTACAAATTTTCGATTCAGTGTCCTAGCTTCTGTATTGTTGTTAGTTTAGTCTCTAGAAAGAAATTTTCCACGAATCACATACATACGTCCACTTTAATCCAAATAGCTACTATAACATGTAGAATGATTCCCCCCCAATTCCAAGTTTCCAAATTATTCCTTATCTATTTTCCGTATTGAATTATTGACCATAATTCTAATTTTATTATATGCCTCGTCATCATAACAAACTTAATAACGATTCATTCATTAATTCGGCCAGACAATCCAAATAGTATCTGTTATCTTCTTCACAACAAAGATTTCGATTTCGACAACTAATCGGACCATAGAATGGATGGATATTGTGTAACGCCCCATTCATACATAAATTGAAGCGCCATTAAGATAATCATCTCTCATTTCCATTGCGGATGGAAGAAGAGACCATCCAAAACCAGTAGCTGATGAGATGTTCTGTCTTATCCAAACATATTAGTTCTAATGACAATGTTATTATCGATTTAAACATGTTTTTTCATCATTCTTTTTCAGGTTATTAAATTATTATCAGATTTAAGTTCATAAATTTGGGTCTTAGCGCTTAAAACGAGTCTCTGGTCGGATTAAGCATTATAGAGCGAGAAAAGCATCAGTAATGAGTCTGATTTATGATGAATGAGTGTAAATGCCGAATTATAGGCACAGACAGTCCTGGTCCTATACTAATCCTCGGATGTGGTTGTCTATTTTTTATACTTACGCTAGTAATAAGTGTAACTAAAGAAGAATGTCAAGAAAAGTATTCGTGCTCAAGAGTATGACATTACACTCATAGAGTAATGCCCACTTTGAACAATAGGCTAATCCCATTAGTGAAGTTAGAGTGTATACACCTTCAGAAAAAAAAAAGGAAGAAAAATTCCGGTCAAAAATCCATTATCCATTTGAAAGAAAATTGTTTGGCATTGTTTCGACAGTTAATAGGAGAATTTACTGCCTTAACTCTATACTGCTCCGGACGACGACAACGACTTGAATCCTTCAAATACAAATCCATTACGACGCTGTAGTGTTCATGACAAATGTTCAATCGTTGGCTCAGAGACATTTCTAAACGATTTGTCCGATAATGCTCTGTAGGACTAAGGACTCGGAAACACTGAACTGTGTGTAGACGAATGTAACGATATGTCTATGCAATGTTGTATAAGTTAACAAAAAAAAAAAAAAGAAAAGCATGTATCGCCAGACAGAAATCTAGGATTAGTATAAGTTACATTTTACAACAACAAAAAATATCTGTATTTCAATCCGATTTTCAAACTATTGTTGTGTAGAGGAAAAAGTGAAATTGAGATTTCGTCGACTGTCGCTTGAGATTGGGTAGTGCAATGCATAAACTCTATGGAAAACAGAATATTGTATTGTATTGTATTATTAGTGAATTAAGAATACCACATTTTCCATAATTTTCGGAGTCATTTTTAAATAGTTTACGCGGTCAGTAAAATTTAATTCTTGCAAACAATTGTGAATATAGTATGTACTTATATCCTGTTCAATGATTTGACAGAGTCAATGCTGCACAATTTTTCCCAACTTCTCCCTACATTCTTTCCTTTTAACTTATATTTCTGAAAATCTTTTTACTCTCGTCCTTCCTCTGTGCATAGTGGAATAACGATAGTGAAATAGAGTAAAGTACTTATCGGCTTTTAACTATATACAACATTCAATCCGCATTCGGGTTCGGTACACCATTATAAAACTATACACCTAAGTAGTCCTATTCTTTGCAGTTGCAGTTTTATTTTATTTTTTGTGCCTATTTCTCATCTCCAATTCAAGACAATGAGCTCTATGCCTTATTCAGTGCAGGGATTTATTGATCCAGGTGATACGATAAGGGGTTGCAAAAAAAAGTTACAACAGCTAAACAAACACAGAGAGAGGTCAGACGGATATTTATGACCTTTCAGAATGTGAATACAAAAAAAGTTGAAGTGCAAGGATCAGAGACCTTTTATCGACATTATTGAGTTTGAGATGAGTATATAATGCACTGCAGGGATATGCGTGCGACATGTCTGTACGATACTGCATTAGAGACAAGAGAATCAGGTGAGAGGATACAATACAGTGCGGTCTGGTCTGCATCTAACAATAGTTGTGTTATCTTCTTGTTTATGGATGAGTGGTTAACTTTATTGTCATAGGTGTAGGGAAACTGACATTGATTGGTAAATGGACGGATATTGATTAGCTATGTAGGGATTTTTTTTTTGCAAAATACACACAATCAATAGAGTTCCTTTTTATTCAATAAAGTGGGTAATATGGTCCTGCATTGAGTGGGAAATACTAGAAAGATCTTTAGGATCGTTTTTTTTTTCTTTTTTTTTTTTGACATTTTTATGTCTTGACTCTAGCACATAAATTCGAAAAGCGTCACGAAAATCATAACGAAAAAGCGTTACGTTTTTGGCATTACAGGTAGAGTACCCTGTGAGTTTTGAGTGCCATTCAAGGTTCAACGGAAGTTGGGCTAGGTGGTACCCTGTGAGTGTTGGGTGCCATTCAAGGTTCAACAGAGGTTGGGCTTGGGTTTAATTTACGTTCAACTTAAGTTCAACTTGGGTTCAACTTGGGTTCAACTTGAATTCAACTCGAATTCAACTTTCAACTTAGGTTCAACTCACGGTCAACTTTCGTTCAACTTTTGTTGAACGACCCAAAAAGTGTAACTTTTAACTTAGGTTCAACTCATGTTCAACTTTCGTTCAACTTTTTTTGAACGACCCAAAAAGTGTAACTTTCAACTTAGGTTCAACTCACGTTCAACTTTCGTTCAACTTTTGTTGAACGACCCAAAAAGTGTAACTTTCAACTTAGGTTCAACTCACGTTCAAATTTCGTTCAACTTTTGATGAACGACCCAAAAAGTGTTACTTTCAACTTAGGTTCAACTCACGTTCAACTTTTGTTGAACGACCCAAAAAGTGTAACTTTCAACTTAGGTTCAACGCACGTTCAACTTCCGTTCAACTTTTGTTGAACGACCCAAAAAGTGTAACTTTCAACTTAGGTTGAACGTTATGCAGGGAAAAGAAGCGCGAATATTTCAAAAAACAGGCTGACCTATTAGGAAGTTGTGCGAGTTCGAGAGACTTCTGGAAAATATCGAAAGAAAACAACGGAGTGGATGCTTATTCGATTGGCAATGGTATTCATGTGGAACAGCTGGAGACCTACTTTAGTCAAATGCTTCAGAGCCATAGCACTGAGAATAGGATACAATTTGCTACACCCAGTTGGAGCCATCCGGGACTCGACGCGACTATATCCAAGGATGAAGTAATTGCTGCAATTGCGATGTGCAAAGACCGAAAAGCGCCAGGAAGCGATAAAGTCCCCGTCGAATACTATAAATATGCTTCTGAAAATCTTGTCGATATCCTTTGTAATGAGTTTAACAGGATCTTTGACACCAGTGATGTTCCTGGTGAGTTCAGAGAATCAATTATTTTTCCAATGTTTAAAAAGGGCGACGTGAACGAACCATCATGCTACAGAGGAATTTCATTTCTAAATGCGTCTGGCAAAATTTTCTCATCTATCCTGCAGAGGAGATTCACCGAATGGTTAAACGAAACGCAACGGATAACTGAAAGTCAAGCTGGATTTCGAAAGGGTTACTCTACCCATGATCACATCTTCGTACTATACAACTGTGCGCGATTGTTTTTGAACCAGGGACGAAAATTATATATATTCTTTGTCGATTTTAAGGCTGCCTTCGACACAGTTGACCGTCTATCATTATTTTTCAAGCTATACAACAATGGCATGAGCAAAAAGTTTGGAAAAGTATTGGAGAAACTCTACGAAGATACACAAGCAATGGTCTGGAATGGAACACAACTTTCAAAATCATTTACAACGACGGTAGGCGTCCGCCAAGGATGCAAACTTAGTCCGGATATTTTTGCTATTTTTGTAAATGATATCTTGGACGATATGCCAGGAGGTGCAGAAGCTTTTGGAACGATGGTAAAAGGCCTGTTATATGCGGATGACATGGACTTCTTCGCGGAGTCACCCAAAGAGCTCCAGGAAATGATCGACCATCTGGAGGAGTACTGCACAACTTGGAAACTCCAAGTAAACCTCGACAAATCAAAAATCATGATTTTTAAGAAGCGTTTCCGGTTAGCTCGGGAAGAAACGTGGTCGTATGCAGGAAATCAAATAGAAGTTGTCACAAAGTACAAGTACCTCGGCATTTGGTTTACAAGCAATTTGTCAATGGAGCGGCATCTTACTGAAAAGTTAAAAGAAGCTAAATGGGCCATGAACTCGGTATGGAAAAACTGCTTTAACAACGCTGATATATCCCACACGGTTAAGTACAATATTTATGAAGCGGTCGTCAGATCGATTATGCTATACGGGGCACAAGTGTGGGGAGGAAGAAGTTACGACGAGGTCGAGCGCATACAGAGATACTATTTAAAGCGCGTTTTTTATCTTCCAATGACGACTCCAAACTATATGCTACAACAAGAAACGGGTCTAACACCAGTGTTCATATGGAAACACTTAAAACACACATAAGCTATTTAATGAAAGTTGCAGCTATGAGCGACGATAGACTTCCAAGAAGAGTGCTTTTATACTCTATTCAGACAGAAACTCTTTGCTACGGAGATCTCATGGCACTAGCAGAAAAGAACCGAACGCAATTCGCTTGCAATGGGACAGCAGATACTAATTGCATGCTATACAAATTGCTCAGTGACGTAAGACACGCATCGATCGAAGCAGCTGCAGAAAGGGCTAGCACAACACAACATCGAGAAATCTATGTGCAACTCCATCACAGTCTTGAAGCGAATACGTATTTCCGAAATGACTTTCCGGCAGATAAAATCTCATTAATATTCAGAGCCAGAGGAGAGTTACTTCCCCTTAATTATATACCTCATCGAGAAAACCTACCCATACTATGCAGTATCTGCAATCTAAGGGCAAGAGAGGATACCAGGCACTTTACAGGTATATGCCAAATTTTCAAGCAAATCAGAAGGCTTTGCTTTGGAAAGGACACGCTAACCGATGTGGAACTGAATGCGCAGCTAAAAGGAAGCGACTGGAATAATCTATATAAATATTGTAAAATTGCGATAAACTACAGAAGACGTATAATAAACGAAAGCATGTAAATTTAAACCTGAACTTAATCAATTAAAGAGAACTAAAATTTTAATTTTGTAATAAGTAATTGGCTTTGCAATTTTTTGTTTTAATATCAAATTGTATTAACGTAAACAGATAATAATTTTATAAAAGAAAATGTCAGCAAAATCAGGCAGACGGCATTGCCATTGCCTTACAATTGTTTTAATACTATTTCACTATGAATGAATGAATGAAAACTGAATTCCAATAAAACACTTATCTATCTATCTATCTTAGGTTCAACTCACGTTCAACTTTCGTTCAACTTTTGTTGAAAGACCCAAAAAGAGTCAAATTCGAAAAGCAAATCATCACGAAAAACGTGAAAATGTCCCACTGAGTTGCGGACTTGTACGCAAGCTGTTATGTCTTTTTGTTTTTGTTTTAGACTGGGAACAGACTTCAGTAATACTGAGGTTTTCAATTTATTGAAAATCCTTTCTCTATGTCCAGTGGCGCAACCAGGAATTGATCCTGGAGGGGGCTAAGGCCTTCCACAATACTGGACATTTGAGACATTTTTCAATTGATGAGAAGCTGATCATGAACTGAAACATATGGAGCTTGCATGTGATCAAATGGGATTTTTATAGACGACGAGAAGTAATTACAGACTTTCAGTACCAAGTGGGTAAATGCTAAAACAAAAGGCTGCGACTAAAAATAGTAAGTACGCCACTCAATATGCGCTACAACCGATTCCGTAATCGTCGTTCCATATTGAGGCGGATTGGTTTCTAAAAGATCGGCTTCCATTTTGATTGGCCAATTTGATCTTTTTCCTAAGTTACTGGTACAGAAAGAGTGACACAGCCGTGGATCTGTTGTGGGTTTGTGAAAAGATTGTTTTCGTTCAGGAGACAAAATGTAGAAAGAGTTATCTCTACATTCTACGAGTAAAGTGAAGGCCCTCAGCGAAGTGGAATTTTGAAAAAAGACATGGAACTCATGAATGTCTGGTATTGCCGAAGCAAAATATAAGGTTATGCTCACTCAAGAAAAGGGGTGAAATTGGACTAGTGTATCTATGTATATCTAATAGATCCTGGTAATCATATCTTTTCGAGTGTTATAGATTAGTGACAGAACCCAATCTCGCAAAGAACCAATTGATTTCGGACGTGGATTTCAATTACGGCGCGCGATTCGATAAGGTACGATTACGATATAACATTGAAGGATACACCGCTTGTATCCAGTCCAATTTTTTCACTGGAAAATATTTGTACAATTCGGCTTAATAGATGTTTACGAAATGTTGTACAGAAATGTCTCCTTCACCACGTGCAGCAGGCCACCCAATGACATATAAAATGGATTAAGGCCAAGCATGATAAATTTGTCGTGCTCTGTGGCCGTGATCGTTCGGTCGCCACTCTGTGAATTAGACACTCATAGAGAAACGAGTTTCCAAACTCGGCACGACTCGTCGCAAGTTTATTATTCAGAAGAAGATGATAAGAAATATTCTTATCGTAGAATAATAAATTAACAATGCGACTAGGAAGTGGTATGGCTGACAACCGTATCACACTCCGAATCCAGTTGTCTTTGTAACGTTGATGACTACACACGGTAGTCATCAACGCACCATGCTCCACTAGGAGATACGGTAATGAAGAGAGATGATAAAATTGCTGTACTGTAGCTTTTGCGAAATTTCGTACAACTTTTATTGGAAAAGGACCCTTTTTCGTTTAAACAAAATTTTAGTAAAATTTTTTTACGAAATTTTAGTGGAAATTTTTGTGTCAAATTTGAAGACATTTTCAATGTTTAACAATTGCTCAAATTTTCTTACTTCAAACTATCTTTCGAATATTATCCAAATTATCTTCCTACGAATGACAATTATCCTGTCCATCCGGCCATCATTTCCATCATTCTGTATTCATGTCCATCGGTAAACCGCATGTTTCGACCGGTAATCTTACTTGTTCGCGTATCGTTTTTTTTTTCTTTGGCCGGGCAAGATAATCCCGTGTGTCTTCGTAAGGGAGCATTCACCCAGCCTTCGTTAACCCTTCTGTCGGCACGAAGGTCTGGCTAGACCTTTGGCACTATATTTTGGTGTAAAAAGCATAGAAGATGAAATCGCAGCGACTTCATATTTCTTGATATCCTAGAATAATATGTTTGGAAGCATTATGCAAAAATTTGAAAAAATCGGTTGAAGTTTTGAGTATGTTTTTGATGATTTTCAATTTATAGTGCTTTTTGATACCCAATAGGTCTGGCCAGACCTATAGTTATTCCCCCCATTTTTCTCTTGAAGTAAGAAGTGCAAATATTAAATTCTGTTATTTATGATGTAATAATGTCATTTAAACTCAATTTGAACTATAAACGATAAAAATTTCTGAGAATTTTCTATAAAAAGCCGTGAAGTTCGGAAAATGGGTATGCCTAATTTCGTCACATTTTATAACACCACCTAATCAACTGAGATTTGATCCTAGGAAATTCAACCCAGTTTTATTTCCTTTGTAATAGTAAGGACTAAGTATGAGTGATTGCAAACGTCTTTCTAAATAGATTTGATCAAAAAATTTACGAAAAATTTAGAATTAAATGATTTTTGCCTTGAAAATTCGCTATTTCTTCCCACTTATTTCCCTAAATCTGCAGACAAATATCGAGGTAAAATCTTCCAACAAAGTGCTTAATATTTCCCCAAAGATACTGGAATTAGAAAATTCGATCGAAATATCTACTAAATAAACACAATGCAAATAGCGAAGCAAAAAAAGAAGAAAATAAGGGAGAAACACGTTTGTACTAATACCACCTCAAAATATATCTATGTACTTAAAAACGTTTTCAGTATATCTACAAAAAATATTTTGATGCTTTTATTGTAGAAAAATTGCAGTAAAGAATGAATAGAATGATTTTACCGATAAAAATTTTACTTTTTCTAAAAAATAAAAAAATCTTCTCAGTAGGTCCAGCCAGACCTATTGGGTATAGAATATGCATATTGTAGTAGGTGCCGACAGAAGGGTTAAAAGACTGGAGTTGTTCCAAACAGGTTTGGTTCAAATTGATCAAAAGGATTCACTAACCATATCAACTCGACATACGCTCTCTTCACATATGTATACGCCAACGATAAAAGAAACACTCGCCTTTTCTAAAATTCCAAAATAATTGCTGAAAATAAAATATAATTGGCAATAAGACAAAAAATATCTTCAAATATTCTGCTCTGCTATTCAAAAACATTTTCGTACTATACAATAAGCTTATTTGCATATAAATTTTCATGAAATGAAGTGAAGAAGAGCCGAAATTAATTTTGTTTTTGTTAAAATTTTCAATGCATAAATTAAGCACATACTCGTAGGTAAGCACCGCACCGACTGTCATGCTTTTGCTTTTGAAGTTGATTACGTAAATCTTGTGGAAAATTGTAAGAGCAGCATTTAAAATGAGAATGTTAATTGGCAATTATGTATGTCACAAATATAGTATTTACACGCAGGTATATTGTCAAGAAAATTCAAGTTTTACAAAATACTTCAATCAACGGGGAGATTTTACCTTGCAAAAATTGGGGACTTCTCAAATTTTTGATATGTTATAAAGACAGGTGGGGTAAGTTAAAATCCAAGTTTGCGTCACTTTCCCCCCTGTGCTCCCGCCGCTATCTTGAAAAAACCATCTAAAATCGGCTCTTTTATCAGTTTGCGGTCTATAACTCCTTCCCAGTCCATTTGAGCACGAAATGTGCCGAGACAATCTTGTAGAGCACAGAATTTCCTATAAATTTGATCTGACAAGTCTTATTCTACAATCAAAATTGGCAGAGGTATAGCGCAAAGAATATGCTAAAAATTCCATATGAGTTATTGGTAGGTATACAATGCGTTTTTGTGAGTTTGAAATTGGCATGATTTTTGATATTTTCTCCATTTTCGTGGCGCTATAACTCTGTTAATTTGAATTGTAGAGTACAACATCTTAGATTAAATTTGTAGGAAATTTTGTCCTCTACAAAATTGTCTTGGCAGATTTTGTGCTCAAATCTGACTGTAAAGAAGTTACAGGCCAAAAACTGATGAAAGGGGTTTTTTGAAGATAGTGGCGGGAGCACAGGGAGGAAAGTGACGCAAACTTGGATTTTAACTTACCCCACCTGTCTTTATAACATATCAAAAAATTGAGGAGTCCCCGTCTCTATTGATTGGAGTAAAATACCCATTTAGTCGGTTTTGATTTTAAATGTTGGTAAAAATTGTGTGAGACAAACATGACTTACGCAAAAATAAATTTAGAGCTTTGTTTGAAAAAACATTTTTTTTAAATCTACGGAACACAAGCATATCCTGTGTAATACTATACAGGAGAACTCCTCCAGAGTTTGTTTGGAAGCTGGCTTATCCTGCCTTGCTCTGGAGCCGAAGAAACATGCCTACCTCGAATCAGAACAAAGATTTCTCGTTGCTTGTAAATATTTCTATTATCTCCAATCATCTACTTTCACAAATAACCCAAGTATCATAATTTCTCATTGCTTTACGACGAAGACATTCAACATTCATTATTTCATGATGCCCGAGGACGAAAAAAAGAAATGGAACAAATTAATCACTTTGTTGTGTTCAAGCGAAAGCAATTGTGTTGGTGATGCTCATAAATTACAATGTCTCCTTAATTTCATGATAGCCATAGTAATATCCTTGCTATGTGCTACTAAACAGACGCGCGCGCCTTTATATGGTCAGCTGGGCTATGCTGACGTTATTATAGTGTAGAATCAAGAGTGAAATTTGTAAGGATGCTCGCAGTGTCATGTACGGGAAGAGAGGGCACAAAACAGATAGCCATAGAAATTATTGGTGGCATATTTTCGTAGAAAAAGAGGGAAGTGAATGAAATAGTGAAGAACATTTTATTGGTACACGAAAACTTGGGAGCCGTACGGCTCGTCGTTTGAACGCAGCCTAAGAGTCGACAAGGCAACTTGTTTGAGCAAATGTAGCATTATAGATAGAATTATTAAATTTTTTAACATTATCGTTCTCTCTCTCGTTCTATACATTCAGCCAAAATCAGTTATCACTTCCCCAATCAAGTAATTACGTATTAAGTGATTTTTAAAATAAAATAAATGTTATGACTAGAGACCGGATTATATGCAAATGCATAACTGCATATGCATTTGCATATATTGCCCATTTTACTGGGTTTTTGCATATTATATTGATAATGCATTGATGATGCATATTTTCTAGTATAATTCTCGATTTACACATTTGAAAATAGAGAAAAAGAAAGCATTACCATCAACTGCGAGTACTCAATTCTATGCCAACCTTGAGAATGTAGCATCTCCTAGTTAAATGACTCCATCCAACTAATTAAAAGTGTACAAAGATTGAACGCTATATTCGCAGAAAAACTCATGGAAAAGTTTCACAAAATCCTTGATAGCAACCCTGGAAACGAAGAAATATGTGAAATTGACAATTATATCAACGGTACCGGCAAAACTTTACCTGGCAAAAAATCTGCTAATATGGAGCCTAAATTTAAATATTGTCCAGTGACATCGGCTGATGTTGAACGTTCCTTCTCAAATTATAAGACAATTACATGACTGGAGACATTTTGTCTTTTGTCTTACTACGGCAAGTAACAATTTCTTTCCTATAATACTTCGTAAAATACTCTCTTCTAACAATAATAGGGGCGTTTTACAATGTATAACCACTGAATAAAAGTCCAATTATGGCATTTGGCGCCGTTTTTTAATCCAATAGTACCTTATTGTAGCACTAAATTATGCTTCAAAAAAGGCGTACGTCATTTTCTTTATTTCATCATTTTCTGTCATTAAACGAATTTGCAAAAAAAAATTAAAAACAAAATTTCGGCAGCTAGCATCGAACCTGTGTCTGTTGATTGCCCGTCCTACAGGCTACCACTCAGCCAACCTCACATATAGTCAGCATTGCTCGTAAACACTACAAATGGTTAGTTGATTCTATAGAAATGCTTGACAATTCTTTATCGAATCTTCTGCAATGCGCCCTATATCAATCAGGTGACGTTGATTAAATCCACACATTTGTCAATAAAATGAAGTCAATTTCTCCGCAGAAATCACCTTAATTGTTTCCGAAGATAACAATGAGTAAGTGTTTCATGCAAGATTTCAAGGATTTCTAACCATTCAAAAATCAGAAAGTCCATCCTTCTATAAAACTACGGTGAAAAATTTATTGGATGACCATACGAATGTCACACTATAAAAATTAAACCGACTGTGCTTTAGAAGAATATATGCATGTGTGTGAGTTAACTTAGAGAGACTATATTGCATGTGTGTGCTGCATCAACCAATAAACCATGTGTTGGAGTGGAGTATTTAAAGGAGTATCTTTTAAGGTTACCGCTTAGAGACAGTTTTATCGAAGTCTTATACCACCATCTTTAAATTTATTCCATAATGATAATAGAAGCTTTCCGGAAAATGCTTTAAGGATGTTTTATCGGATCAAAGTATGTATATTTATTTAAGCGATGTCACACGATAAATTGATTTCGTGGTACTATATGATTGCTACAGTGTGAAGTGCTTCTTTAAAGCTAACGAATTGTTGCTTGGATTTGAACTATATATAATCGTTAATTACTATAAAAACAACCAATCTTTGGCTGGAACCAACTAAAATGTGTTTTCCGTGCTCTAGAGTGCTAATAAAGACTGAATAATAAGTCTTTTCTTTCATTTTATATTGCATATTTTGTCATTTTAGTTGCATATTTCAAAGGTTTATTATGCATATTTGCATGCTTATTTCAGCATTTTTAAGTTGCATATAATCCGGTCCCTAGTTATGACATTTGACAGAAGCAGTTTTCAAACCAATCTTCAAAATTTATTTTAAATTATTTAATAATATGTTCAGAGTGACCGAAAACATATAATTTGGGGATATTTTCATGTTTTCGTATGAAAACAGCCCCAAAACATTTCAATTCAAATACAAATTGACACATTGGGTGGTTTCAATTGTAAAGCGCAGTATAGAGCTCGGGCGGAATGAAAATGAAATTTTTGTCCGCTGCGATTTTTTCAATGAAAATGCATGCTTACTGTCGTGGAACATGTCGGAAATGATGGGGAATTCCATAAGGTACAATCCGAATATGGTTCCAACATTTTTCTCGGCCATTTTATGTATTATATTTCGATTCCCCGGTCATTTCACCGTGGAAAATATCTAATGACCGGGGAATCGAAAAATAATACATAAAATGGCCGAGAAAAATTTTGGAACCATATTCGGATTGTAGCTTATGTAATTCCCCATCATTACCGACATGTTCCACGACAGTAAGCATGCATTTTCATTGAGAAAATCGTAGCGGACAAAAATTAAATTTTCATTCCGCCCGAGGTCTATTCAGGCCTTAAGACGAAACCGGACGGGTAAACTTGCACGACAAGAACCATCGTGCTTACAATGTGAAATGCACAATGCTTGTCTGCTGGCCACTACAAAAGCTCTCGCCGTCCGTTTATTAGCACATACAAGCGGACGGCCAGCAGACAAGCATTGTGCATTTCACATTGTAAGAACGATTTTCCCGGGAAATAGTCGTCGAATTGGCGCGGCGGAAACATTAAGGTAATTTTGGAGCGCTAAATCTGAATTTGAGGTCAAAAACAAGACAACATTTAGGGTTTCCAACCCAGAATGGTATCTTAGGCGAAATATTCGTCAATTCGACTCGGCTGAAACATTAATTTTGGGTCAATAATTTGATCAATTTGAGTCCCCGATTATCATATCAACGGAATCAGCGTCCCGAAATGACCTCACTGTTTCTACCGCGGTGATTTGATGAGCATTTTTCGAGAAAACAACAGTATCAGCCTGGGGCAGGTTTTGGCATCAATTTCCGAATCAGCGGTCTAAAATTACCTTATTGATGCTACGCCTATGAAACGAGTATTTTCTTGAGAAAATCGGGGTACCTTTCTGAATGAACAAAGTCTTCAAATAGATGAAAAACAAATCGTGGCTGAAATTAAAAAAAAAAAACTGAAAAAGCAAGCTTGAAATGCGAAACAAAAGAAACTTGTATCGGTATCAGCACTTTCGGTGTGGAACAGGTGCTTAGAAAACCTGAAAAAAAACAATGCTGAACAGGTGCTAAATAAACCGAAACTGAACAGGTGTTAAACTGAAAAAAAAAAACGGTACTGAAAAAAAACCTGAAAAAACGGTACTGAAAAAAAATACTGTACTGAAAATACCTGAAAAAGCAGGTACTGAACTGGTGGTAAAAAAACGAAAAAATACTAGGTACTGAGCAGGTGCTAACAACCCGAAAAAAACGGTGTAACAAACTGGTTCATAGTGAAAAAACTGTACTGAAAAAAACGGGGTGCGAGTGCCGGTGTACCGGGAGTGTTCCCGGGTATTGAAGAAAACCGATAGCCGATACTGAAATCTCAGTACCGAATAGGCCTAGCCCTACCCTTCTCTTATGGTCTGTCAGGGTGGCATACGACCTCAATCGTCATGAGGTATGCAACCATGTTCGCTGCGGCTTCCAAGCTGAACTGTCACGATTCCCTAGTTCCATCAGGTACGCTCCCACTTCAGTCCAGAAATTTTAACCCCATACAGTTTCGCACGTCTGGGTTCGCGAAACGAGCGAAGTAAAAATATTAACGCGGAAGGCAGCTGTTCGGGACGAACCATTTAAAAATAATTGCTAGGACAGATGTAACCGCACTTATAGTTTTCACGGACGGAGATCATTGAATTGAATTGGGGAGTTTTCGCCATTTTAGGTCTTATGAATATGCAGCTACCTCTATTGAGAGAAAAACTTACACGACCTGGAGCGCTCCTGTCGGGAAAACCAGCATTTCGCTAGGCAATCAGTGGCATCTCAAGTTAATGCCAAAACTTTTTAATTTCGAAAACGCAGAATTCATCTTCTCCAGCCAAAACTCTTTCGCTATCCATTCTCCGGGCAAAACTTTCGCTATCGATCCCGGAAAAGGTTTAGCGAAATGTGTACGACTTTGTAAGTAAAATTGATAAAGCAATGGAAAATTTGCGTAATCCGTAACTTATCATTTGTTATGTGTTTTTGTTGCTTTTGTTTGTTGTTGAAACTGCAGTTTAATGTGAAAAATTCGGTCGTCGTTGGTCGTTTAACTAATGGTTTATAGCCCAAGAAAAATAAACTGAAATAAAGCGATCGAGCGACAAAGAAAATGTATTTCTAAATGTTAGCTGGGATGGTCCTTGATTATGGGGGGAAAAGTTCTGACCGATAGGGGGTTCTCAGCATTGGGAAAAAGGGGGACTTAGTCAGTTTTGGGAGTATTTCAAAATCGGCAATAATAACAATAAATAGTTCACACCTTTTCTTTGAAAGTTATTTACTCAACTTATTTTTTTACGAGGGTTACACTATTGGCTTGTGATGGCGGGCGAAACATTGTTCCTTTGCATGATTTTATTAATTTTAAATTATTGAACGGGTTCAACTTCGCGAAAATTACATGCAATGCCGGAAAAATGTAAAGCGCTTGGTAGCTCAAGCAAAGGCGAAGGCAGCTGAGAAATTCTACCAAGAATTAGAAACTCAGACTGCGACCGAAGGACCGTCTTTGCGCGAGAGACCTAAGCACGACGCCAGGATATTTAGGGTCGCAGCCCAAAGGAGAAGGAACGCTCGGGAAATACAGGCGCCAAAGTACGTGGAGGACTCGCAAGGAATGTTGCTGATTGACGATACGGCAATTTGTAGCAGGATGCGAGAGTATTTTGACGAACTTCTAAATGAAGAATTTCCTCGGGCAGCTTTTCAAGATGTTGAGCCAAATACCACAAATATTGAAGATATCTCAGAGGAAGAGGTGATGGAGGCAATGCATCAGATGAAACGCGGAAAGGCAGTCGGCCCGGACAAAATCCCCGCGGAATTTTGGTTGAAAATGGAAAATGTCGGGCTTAGTTGGCTCACAGTTCTCTTCAACAAAATCAAAGGTGGGCAACCGATGCCTGATGCTTTCAGGGAAAGTTTTCTTCTTCCTTTCTATAAGAACAAGGGAGACTCACGCAAACTCAACAACTATAGGGCTATAAAGTTAACACCTCATACACTGAAGATCTACGAGCGAGTTGTCTGCAACCGATTGAGAAAGATTGTGCGGTTGAATGACAATCAATGCGGCTTTGTTGAAGGTCGATCTACAGTCGATGCGATTCAGTGCATTCGTATTGCGATGGAAAAGTATAGAGCAGCACGAAAGGACTTGTATTTTGTGTTCATCGATTTGGAGAAGGCATTCGATAGAGTACCTCGTGATCTGATATGGTTGGCCTTGAGAGCACTTAATGTCCCCGAGGCATACGTCAGGATGATACGAGACATGTATGATGGAGCTACGACTAAGGTTAGATGCACAGCCGGTGAATCAGAAGAATTTCCGGTGAATGTCGGAGTACACCAGGGCAGTGTATTGAGTCCGTTGCTCTTCAACATCATCATGTGCTACTTATTAACACGTGTCTCCGACGGCCTAGAAATATCTCTTCTTTTTGCTGATGATATAGTCCTCAGTAGCCCAAACATCGTTGCCTTGCAAGCTGCGCTTACAAAATGGTGTGACATTCTGGAGGAGCATGGACTGAGGGTAGGTATAACAAAGACTGAGTTCTTATGCTGCCAATTCTCAGACCCAAATGCACCGATACCAGAAATGTACGTCAAAGGAGAGCAGCTTAAGTCTTGTACCAAGTTCAAGTACCTTGGCTCGATGGTGAACAGCGGAGCTACATGCGATGATGACATCAAACATCGCACAAAGGTTGGGTGGATGAGGTGGCGAGAAAACTCTGGAGTTTTCTGCGATAAGAAAATGCCACTGAAGCTAAAGGGCAAGTTGTACAAAACGGTTGTACGTCCCGCACTCATGTATGGATCAGAATGCTGGACCATGTATGAAGGTTACGCGAAAGATATGACAGCGACTGAAATGAAAATGTTACGCATGTCAGTTGGTGTAACCAAAAGGGACCACATCAAGAGTAGCTACATCCGAGGCAGCTTGTCCATAGAACAACCAATCACCGAAAAGCTCGAAGACCGACGAATGGATTGGTATTGCCATGTTCAAAGGCGTCCGCCTGAGAACCCCGCAAAGAGAGCGATATCAATGGAAGTTCCACTTGATGGACCCAAGGCCAGAGGCAGACCAAAGAACACCTGGATGTGTCAAATGAAAAAGCAACAACAACGCATTGGTCTCGGCGATGACACGATCCAAGATAGAGCTGCCTGTAGAAATATGCTGAGAAATTATCGCCAAAACGGGCGATGTGCCTACACCGCAGGTCGAGCAACGCGGAACCATGGAGCGGTATAAAGAACGAGGCAAGGAAGAAGAAGAAGAAATTATTGATATTTTTTGTGAAAGTTGAGAAATTCAAAACTTGACAGGATCCCATAGGATCATTTTTATAAAGGCATTTTAACATTCGGCGATGTAGTGAGTAACCGTATTACCGTATTACGGGAGCTTATATCTCTATAATGCTTTTATGAGTGGGTCTACCCCGCTCATTACAATATGGGTGGTTGGGTTAGTTTTTGAATAGCAAGATAGAATAAAAGGACCCGACATAATGGCTTTTTCTGCTATCAGTTCTCATAAGGCGAACTTTTGTTTCCAATATTTTCCGCTATATAGTGGATTGTAAGGTAAGAGTCGCTAGTGTCGATAAGAAGACAAAGAAAATTCTTCTTTCGAGAGCTCATATCGTAATGTTCCAAGAACATTACATACAAATTTGTGTAAAGTTTTGCTGAAGTAAGGCGGGTATGACCGTTGGACAAGCCTGTGTTTGGAAGGGCGCCAATATTCTTCCCACTAAAATCAGCTCAATCGGATTAAAACAAAGTGACACATCACGACATTATGTTCCACAGTACGTGTAGATTAATTAAACACAAAGAACTCCTGATGGGTCATTTTGTACAACTGCTTAAAACATCCACCGCGGCAAAAAACAATTACCAATTTGTAACTAGCCAACATTGCAAAACGGTTTTACGGTCCATATTCATACAAACGGTGAAGATTGCCATACAAAATGAGGGAACAACTGTACTTTTTCCGCCTACAATCGTTTTAAAAATCTGTCGCTGGACGAGGGTTAACCAGCTCAGCGAGATCATTGTCAGCATGTATAGCAAATTCAAAATCAAATCGGACTCGAACCCACGTTACATGTGGTTCAAAGGCGAGGCCACTAACCAATACACCAACTAGACCACAAAAAAAAACTATTTAAAATATCGAAATAAAAACGAAATATCCCTACTTGACCCTATATTCCCTCAGTCCTGCATCAGAAAATAGCAAATTGATTTTCTGTTAATTAACTTTAATGGCTTATTATCGGGTGCCTTTATTACCCAAAGCCTGTGTGAGATACCAGTATATGGCACAGATTCGAGTGACACATCAGCAAAGTGATATTAAACAGAACGACTAAGGACTATGTGGTGTGGTAAATACTTCGTATCAGGACACACAAATGAAATTGGTCATAATAATATTGATGATGTCGATGCTCATCGTATCTGTAAGCTCAATCGGGTGATACTGCCGTGCTTAATAAGATAAGGGATGCTGATTTAAAATTAAATAATGTCCTGTATATATTTCTTTATTGAGCGGAAATGAAGGCTTTTGCAGTTAGGTACATCTGATGAATTAATTACCTATAAGCTTCTCTTAAGAAAATCCTTTTCGATGACCGAGGATGCCCATGAAATGGAAGGAAAGGACTATAGGCTATATTATTATTATTATTTATTGATCACTGAACAGGTCTTAAACCTAAAATTACAGTAATTTACAGATATTAAAAAACAAAGAAGAAATTTAAACAATAAGATTTAACATGACCGAAAGTTCTGCTGTAGACAACTTTTGTAATAATGCTTTCTTAAACAATTCAAATGAACTTGGCAAAGGACCAATCTCGAGTTTGTCGTAGGTAGTCATTATTCTCAACAGGGGTGAATTCTTGTAAACAGACAGTAGGGCAGTCGGAGGATTAAACACGAAAGAATTGCGAGTACTATATGCTGAAAGTCTAAACACAATATCTCTGGAAAGAGTTGATCGTAATTAATAACCCATTACATATTTTGTACAAAAAGCATTCGTCTAGAAAGATCCGTCTTCTTTCTATAGAGATATTAAGTTTAGAAGAGAGAGGCGCTCAGGGTACGAAGCATAGGGAATGTTAAATTTAAATAACAAAGAACGTGTGAAGTTGCGCTGAACTCTCTCTAAATCAGAGAGTTGAATGTATGCGGTGACCACACGACGGATGCATACTCTAGGACACTACGAACAAGAGAAATATACAAATTTATTGCTGTTCGAGTGGATCTAAATTCCTCAGAGCAGCGCAAAACAAAACCAGCTAATTTAGATGCCTTATTAATTACATACATATATACATACGTGTAGTGCTCAGTGAATTTTAACTTAGTATCAAATTGCACACCAAGATCTGTGATGGATTCGACGTATTTAATAGGGGTAGAATTTATTGTATACACATAACAAGCAGGGTCAGATTTTAGTGAGTAAGCCATAGCGTATAGCACTTGGATATATTAAGCGGAAGATCGTTTAAACCGCACCAGGAATACAAAGTATCCATACGTCTGACTGAAGGGATATGGAGTCTGATGGATGCGAAATAGAGGATATAAGTTTGCAGTCGTCTGCATATAACAGGCAGCGACAATTGAGTATAGAGGGTAAATCGTTGATGTAATATGAAAAAAGTAAAGGCCCGAGAATAGACCCTTGTGGAACGCCTGAGCAGGGATGAAAAACAGATGAAAGACAATTTTGGAAGGTAACATAAGACGAACGATTGAGAACGTAAGATGATAGCCAATAGGTTAATTGGGGAGGAAACCTCAGAGTGAGGAACCTATCAAGTAAAATCCTGTGGTTTACCGAATCAAAGGCTTTTGAAAAATCCGTATAGATGACATGCACATCATGATGGGTTTCAAAGGATTTAGCGATTAAATTTACAAGCTCCACTAGGTTGGTAGTCGTTGATTTACTTTTGCAAAAACCATGTTGATTGGAACAGATGAGATGTCCAAGTTGATCATACATATAATCATATACAAAACGCTCTAGAAGTTTCGAGCAAGCGGAAAGGAGCGATATGGGCCTATAGTTGCATACAAAGTTTGTATCTTTCGACTTAGGTATGGGAACGGTATAAGACGTTTTCCATTGATAAGAAAAGACTTCCTCTTGTAAACTTTTATTAAAAGTGGTACCCATATTGTCATTCTTGGCTTCAAGAGTAACATATGAAATCTAAAGCACAATTATTGTGCATAAAACACCTGCGGAACTTAATGAGCATAAAAATCTCTCACCTAAATACCATCCAATTTGATTCCACTCACATATTCATACTGTTTTGCAAAATGCAAGATAAATGTAATCCTTTCTTCTCGACATACATTCCCATCAGCTCCGCACCTATAACATCGACATTCACCATGTTTTCTTGTAATCCTTATGGGATGCAATATGAAATCCTTTATAACAACGCTTTCTTATCATAATATATTCAAGGATTACTCTCCACCACAATCATCAACCTAAAATCATAGGGAGGGAGGTCCTTCAGATAAAAAATATGCAAAGTCACTAATAATACTATAATCAGATCTTTCTCGTTGTCTTTTCACATAGTATTTAGCAGCGTGTGTAATCTGACGACAACAATATTGTTCAAAGCGCGGATGCAACAAGTGCATGTAATACTTATGTTCCTTATGTTTGGCTCATAACGAAGTCACCGACTCCAATCCAACCAAAGACACGGCTCCCGTTTTTATCCGCGCGTGCATTATACGAAAAGGAGGAATGAAAAACTGCTGTTCGTCGTGTAAAAGAAGTTTTAAATGGAGTGTTTGGTGTGGTAGCATGTCTTACGCCTTACGGTCGTACTTCTCATTGCTTCTTGTAAAGTAGAGAGTAGCACGGAACACGGTATAGTGGCTGCTGGCTGTTGGCTCGGGCTGGCTGCAACTTTTTGTCCCCATGAACTTTATCTTCCGTTCGTTTTTTTCGTAATAGTCAACCATTCAACTCGGAATGCCTCGTGCGCCCCCCAGTAGTCTTGGCACAAGATGGTACAACACGTTTGTGATTTGAATCTACACCACACGAAAACACGAGTGTAGAGGACCTACCTAAAGTAGTCACTTTCCAATTTGCATAAATTCATGCAGAGCGAAGTGCAAAATGATATGGTTATAGCGGGGGTCATATTTTTGGGAATACTCGTATCACGGGATAGGTTCTGCGAACGTGGTTTAGTTAATAACAGTGTGATACTGATCAGTGCTGTCGGTGGATGAATATGTCGTTAGAGTAAGAACGTTGGACAGAGAGCATACTGACAACATGTCTGCGTCTAGTTTATATTCCTCGCAAATGGAGAGAGGTGCGGGATACGTTTATTCCAAAAACGGGCAGAAGCTCACACGCCCGACCTAATGACCTAAAGCCCTTTAGTATCTCTTCAACTTTGCTCAAACTACTTGAACGACTTGATAGATACACATCTACGAATTACTATTCCGCCACATCTCCTTTTAACGGCACAACATGCCTACTGGAAAGGAAGGTCAGTGGACACGGCTCTGCACTCTCTAGTCAGATACATTGAAAAATCTATTTATCAGAAGGAATACACGATGGCTATCCTAGACATTGAGGGCGCCTTCAATAACATTAAACCTAGGGCGACGCACTTCGGAGCCTTCATGTCGACGAGCCAATCTGCATTCTGGTGAATGCGCTATTGACATCTAGGCGCATTATTACAACCATGGGCCAAACGTCTTTATATAGGTATGTGTCTATAGGCACCCCACAGGGTGGTGTTTTATCTCCCTTACTGTGGAACATAGCAATCAATCAATTGCTTCTGGATCTTGAGAGGTCTGGATGCAAGGTCACTGCATATGCTGACGATGTGGCTATCGCTGTTACAGATAAGTTCCCGGAGTCCTTAGTGGACTACTTGAACACGCCCTATATTTTTTAACTAAATGAGCCAACCTCAGTGGCGTGGGACTAAATCCAGCTGAAACAGAGCTTTTGCTCTTCACTAGAAAACTCTTCCTTCTATTGACCCACCTACACTACGGGATAGTCCATTAATTTTTGCTGAAAAGGCTAAATTTATTGGCATCTTGTTAGACCGGAAGCTTTGCTGGAGGCCTAACATTCAGGAACGAGTGAATAAAGCAACTATAGCACTCTATACATGTAGGAAAGCCGTAGGGAAAACCTGGGGCTTGCAGCCAAAAGCTTTACATTGGATATGCACTGCTGTTGCTGCTCCGTCCTATTCTATTATACGGTGTATATGTGTATGGTGGACGGCACTCAGCAAGACAGCCTATAATAACTTGCTGGCGAAGGTACAAAGAATGGCTTCTCTTGTCATAACTGGAGCCTTTCGTACCACCCCTCAGCCGGACTGGATACGCTACTTGACCTGCTGCCACTGGATTTGTTCGGTCAAAAACTGGCTGCTAACACCGCTTTATGTCTGCGTGATACTAATTAGTGGCGAACGCTTGATTATGGGCATTCGCTTATACTAAGTAATTTTAACCTACCTTTGGAGACTGACTATACAATTCCTAAATACGCTTTTCGCAAGAGCCATTACATTTCGTCTGCCTAATTACTGTAGCGTCCTGCAGGCGGAGATTTCGGCGATTATGGAATCCTTAACATGCCTAGGTAATCATGTCGTCACTGCGAGGGATTTCACTATTTACACTGACAGCCAGGCTGCAATTCGATCTCTCGAATCGGCCCTGACAACATCTAAAGCTGTCGAAACCTGCCACTCGGCTCTTATAGAGATGGGTCGTTTTTTCAATATTACCCTCTGTTGGATACCCAGTCGTAGTGGATTTGCGGGGAACTGTATAATGCGAATCGCCTCGGCCGTAATGCGACAAATACGAATTTAGAGGACCATCATAGTAACCTAAAAACGCCGATTTCCTTCTGCAGAGTGGCAGTAGAAGCGGCTGTTTTGCTCATGGCTAGTGCCAGATAGACTCACGGCAGCAATTGCGCGACAACCAGGTTGATTTGGCCACGACTTGACTCGGACCGATCAACCATAATTATTGTCACTGGACAGGAAACACATTGGTGGGGTGCTTGGTGCAATAACGGAGCACTGTCCTATTGGAGAGCACGCAAGGAGACTCCGCATTCCCCATAATGACTACTGCAGAAGTTGTGGTGACGAAGAAGAGGAAGAAAGCGTGCATCACTTTCTCTGTCAGTGTCCGGCCCTGGCCGAAGTACGAGACGTATTCTTGGTTCTAGGTTTTTCTATGATATGGACGATCTACGGGATGTGAGCCCAATTTTGCTCAATAAATATATTGCCAGAACAGGCTGGTTTTACAGCATGACTTAGCACGTACTTTCCTTCTCCCATGGGGTATCACAAATAGACCAATCTTTCGGTCTAAGTGCGCTAGATGTCAATCTAGCGGCCCCGGCACCTAACCTAACCTAGTGTAAGAACACTTTAACCTGTAACCCATTTTAGGTATCTTTGAGATCATCTCATTACTATATGCGTTCTCAAATTTGGCGAGACCAGCTTAGTGATGATAGCTTTGGTTTCGACGATTTGAATTTGTCTGAAAATCCTCCAAGGACATAATTGAGTCAAAGTAGCCAACATTTATGGGCGGGGAAACTAGAGTAGGTACACATGTTTCCCATCTCAACTAAGGAAGAAGAAAAAAAGCACATTAAAAATATTTACGATCAAATTTTAAATTTAGGGATGAAGTGTTTTTATTTTTTCAACAAATATATATATATATACATTATTTTTGATACAATGCTTAAACAAACATGAATGAGAACCACAATTTAATTGCAACTTGATCTACATAAATAAATTAACAATTGCACGGCATAAAATCATTATAAATGCAAATAGAAAATCCATGGGAACCATAACAGGTGCATTTGCAATTTATATTCAAAAGAACCTTTAGGCACACCAGGCACACAGTACAGCTAGTTTCCGTCTTTTTATTAGAGCCATTAACGCGACAACCACAAGATAGCATCTTCAACGAGGAGGTTCACCTTATTTTTTCGCTCTATTCTATGTAGTCTAGAGAGTCAATAAACATATTCGTTTAGTCGAAGATAAAGATTTTCTATAGGTACCTTGGCTCACAGTGTGTCGATATATTTTATTGGTCCCATTTGTATCTATCTAGTGTCTGAAACAGATCTTTAGCCTAGACTACTCTATAGCATCTGTGTTCATGAATTTTATATTTATTTTTCGCTGTCTAGTTATATGCAAATTCCATCCACATTCGTTTGGCATTTCATTTCGAAATGACCGCATCGCTCCGGTTTAATTAATATTCTTGCGGATGGACAAGTTTGAAAGGTACATAACGTGGAAAGATTACGATAAAAAGATTAATAGATTTGTCGATCTTATTCAGAGGATTGCACATTTTATTTTGTGTTGTCTTTTTTTAAAATAAGAGTCGATAAATGGCTCAACTAAATAGTAACGATGTCATGCATATTTTCAAGGCAGCATGTTTGGAAGCATGGAGTGGAGTTATTAAAACCACAAAATGTAGAAGTTCAGAGTTAATCCCACTAGCATTTTTAGTAGCGAAAAAGTAGTTGAAGCTACTCGAATATTCCATTTAAAAGGATAGCAGTTAACGTTGATCGATCCGTAGTAAGAAACTTTTTGTCACCGAAATAATGTACGCGGCAAGTATGGTACTATAAAGTTCCCAATAGGACTTTGAAGTGACGTCAATAAGTTTATAGGTTAAAATGTTACTATAAAGGCGCCAATCCTTTGAAGTTACAAAAGAAACTACGGCTTCGGTTTTTGTCATTTTAAAATAATTCTTTACAGTTGCTCGCTATGTAGGAGCAAAGTGTTGTATTCATCTGCATTTGTTTAATATGTATAGTGGCAAAATTTCTCTCTTCTCTACAAACTTCCAACTGCTACCATGGTGGAAAAAAGTACTTTGCAGAATTTGTAAGTGTTTTGCTACATGCTGTACTCACAAATATTAATATAAAAAAGTCCATTCCTAAAAATATTTCTATAAAAACCTTATAGAGCTTTAGAGATACTCGATGCGAACTTGACTCTATACGATGGGGAAACGGTTTTTATAAAGGGATAGTGAGTCCATTTTACGCAGGGTATAGTGGATACCTCCCTCCCCCACTCAACTGCCACCCATACCTCAGATTGGGCAGAATTATGCAAAGATGTTTTATGTTCCCATGCGAAAAACATTTAGAATTTTAACATTTTAATATAACAGGCGCACAGAAACCATTTGTTAAAAGAAAATTATCGAGGAAGTTCTTGTGGAAAAACGCTCTAAAAATTTATTAACTTTAAATGATTTAAGGAAAAATATTAACATGAGCAACCATAAACCTTTATCTAACCATCATTCATCATGGGTAGTAAGTACACTTTCAATTAGAAAACATAAATGGTTTAAAATATTAAATTTTTTCGTTGAATAATTTGTGATGAGTTTTATTATTACTCACAAATTTGGTAACACCTAATTATTTTCTTCACAGTCTCATAACTGGAATCCGAATTTCACTTTATTACAACTTCATCCAAAGAGTCCACACTAAACTCTAGTAAGGAAGAAGGTATTCTGAAAGCCCAAATTGGAAGCTGTTTTCAAGGAAAACTTGTATTTGACAAACCTCAATGTAGATTTAGATATCACTTCCGTGGATGAAATTGACCAATATCTAATAAAAATAAATGATATGCTTTGGGAAGCAGCTGAGGCATCAATTCCGAAGAAAACTGCATCGAAGTCTCACGATCAATTGAAACTTACGCCACAAATTGAAGTGTTGATAGCCGAAAGAAGCATTTATCGTAGGCGCTGTTTTTAACGCGTCAAGATTTCATATTTCCCAAAAGTTTGGCAAATGCATTTCTTACATGTGTCCCTAAGCCAGACAAGCAAAAAATTATTTACCGATAGCTACCGACTACCGACCCATAAGTTTAATAAATTTCTTCTCTGTAGCGTAACCCCTTGTGGTGTGCGTCCACTCAGCCGTTTATAGGCTACTTCGAGTCAACGTTACATTGCATATAGAGGAGTGTATATAATGTTGCAAGTAAACTCTTGATAACAAAAACATTTTAATAAACGAACAATTTGGCTTTCGTAGCAAACACAGCACGTCTCACTAAATTGCTCCAATAAAAAAAAAATAGTTCAATCAAATTTTGAAGCAAAGAGGTCGACGGGAATGCTGATACTGGACATTGAGAAGGCTTTGCATATGCAATGCATATCCAAGGCTTTCCATTATACCTAACAAAGATTGCTTAAAATTGTCTGACAGATCGTTCCTTTTGTGGCAACTTGAATGGTACTAAATCATCGCCTTGCATTCTCACAGCTATCAGTTCTTAGTCCGCTGTTGTAAGTGGCGATCCTACGTAGCGGTTTTGGGCGTTCAAAGTGGGCAAATACAAATATTTCCTCAGAAAATTTTATTGGGGTTGTGGGAGCATGACCCCACAGTACGATTCCATTCGTTTTGAACTTTTTTGTTGTGGTCAAGACACATTAAGTCAAGGTTTTGTGAAATTGAAAAATGTTTCTTAGAAAAACCAAAATGGGGGGTTGGGTTTGTATGGCCACCCCATGACCTCATGGTCAGATTTCTAAGATATGTTTTGTTTCATCGAGAGAAACACATTTGTGTGTAATTTGGTTGAAATAGGAACACAAATAAAAAAGTGTTTCTTAGACGAACCTAATTTCGGGGGTTAGGTTTGTATGGCGGCCCCATGACCCCATTATCCGATTTGATCCGTTCGTAGATATGTTTTGTGTCATCAAGGGAAACACATTTGTGTGAAATTTGGTTGAAATAGGTACACAAATAAAAAAGTGTTTCTTAGAAGAACCTAATTTGGGGGGTTAGGCTTGTATGGCGGCCCCATGACCCCATTATCCGATTTGATCCATTCGTAGATATGTTTTGTGTCATCAAGAGAAACACATTTGTGTGTAATTTGGTTGAAATTGGTGCAAAATAAAAAAGTTTTTCCTAGAAGAACTTATATTGGGGGGCTAGGTTTGTATGGCAGCCCCATGACCCCATTATCCGATTTGATCCGTTCTTAGATATGTTTTGGGTCATCAAGAGAAACACATTTGTGTGAAATTTGGTTGAAATTGATGCACAAATAAAAAAGTTTTTCCTAGAAGAACTTAAATTGGGGGGCTAGGTTTGTAAGACAGCCCCCTAACCCAGTGATCCAATTTCGGTGATTAAAACATACAAACATACAAACAGCCTGCAACAATAGCAAGCACGTGTGCAAAATTTCAGCTCCGTTGCTTTTATAGTGGCCGAGAAAAACGTGCTGCAACAGACGGACAGACAGACATCGTCCAATCGACTCATCTCGTCATGCTGATCATGTATGTATACTTTTTATATGGTCGGAAATGCTTCCTTCAATGTGTTACAAACTTCATGACACATTAATATACCCTTTCACTCTATGAGCGAAGGGTATACAAATTTGGACCGAATTTCGGGACAAAACAATTTCACGAAAAGGCTTAATATTTTCCTCCACAAAAAAAGGATGCCTTAAGCAAATGTAACTCAAATAATCATCGGGGATTTTTTTAAGCGTGCATAAGCCACCGACTTCTTGACGAGTTTTAGTAAATTCCCAGCCAGCATTTAACACATTTGTAATCATTATTTCATGCAACACGCGTAAGCACATATTGCTTATTCATTCATCACGTTTTCATACAAGCAGTATATGACGATGTCCCCCTATTTCATGTATATACGCATTTGCACCTTATTACGGATAATCATTATAAAATCGTTATTCGTAAGAATTATGTAATAGTTAAGTATCATATATATTCAATGCATCAAAGAATAATTAAAAAAAAGAGCACGGGCGACGGAGAGTCTCGAACTCATAACCCTATGCACCGAAGGTGCGCGCCCTAACCACTGCTCTAGCCAGACTATATGAATGATTATGTTTTATTCGGGAATCTAATCACCCCAGCAACAAAAATCACACTTGAGGAGAAAACCAGTATATTTCCTATATGCATGATCCGTCGACATTCCTTCAGCTGACCATCATGTATCTAACTTTCAATGCATGATCCGTCGACATTCCTTCAGCTGACCATCATGTATCTAACTTTCAATGCGTCCTATCAATACATAATGCCGATTCGTGATTCATGAAGTAAAGCTTATTTGTGGCTATGTTCACGGTATATGACGCCGATGCTGGCTGGGTTGTTGAAATGAGTTCAACAGTTGGAATTTTTCCTGCCACACATTTTTTTAATTAAGTTCTTCGACCTAGCCGCGGTCCGCGAGTTTGACATGCCTGCTCTATGCGGTGGGTACGATACGAATGCGACAACGATTATGCAAAAAAAAACGCAAGGAGAAGAGTTACATTCTGAAAACCATAAACTAAGCCATATATCTATTCAATCACCCTAATTTTTGATAATAAAGTGATTATTTTTTTGAGTACTCAAAAAACCCAAAACATCGATGTTTTTGGTTCGATGTTTTCTGACCATCGATGGTTTCGTCTCGATGTTTTTTTGATGGTAACCATCGATGTTTTTCTTTCAATACTCATCTCTAGTCTAAACCAGGTCATCTCTAGTCTAAGGTTTTTTGAAAATTTGGGGTGCCTACACTGAGAAAAAAAATCCTGTAAATTCAAAAAATACGCATATGATTCAAAGAGATTCAAATATGATTTTGCTTCATATTTGTTTCCCTTTGAATCATTGTATAATCCCTTTATTTCAAACGGATTTCCCTTTGAACTAATAAGATATTCCTTTTGAAAGTCTATCTATAATCACTTTAAATTAAAGTGATGCAGTGTCAATTTAATCAGGCCACAACCATAAATCGAAAGGATTTCCTATTAATTTAAAAGGATGGACTCTTTGTTTTAAAGGGATGTCATTTTATTTAAAATTAAAGGATTTTTCTTATTATTTATCCAAATGCATGAACTCAAAAGAATACTTTAAATTACACTAAAAGGAATATAATGTTCTTTCCCTGTGAAAATTACTCATAAATGAGTTTTGTATAACTGACCTCACTATATGTGTTGGCGACATTTCATTTACCTCTTTACGCTCTAAAAGGCATAATAAATTACCTACCTACAGTGGGATTCGATCCCGCGACCCTATGATTTGAAGACTAACGCTTCTACATACTACACCACACAGACTATACGGGACGACGTTTATAATTTACACCATACATTGTGACATCGCTCTACCATACTGCCGACCGATTTCCCATTAATTTAAAAAGATTTCCTATTGAAAATTTGGATTTAAAGGATTTCCCATTAATTTAAAAAGAATGAATTTGAATTAAAGCGAAATATATTTAAAAGGAAAGGATTATATTTAATAGAAATGTACCTCGATTTCAAAAGGATATCGAGTTAATTTTAAGGGTATTTGGCCAGAGTATGCAGGCGACTTGTTGTCATTTAGAAGCTCTATTTTCTATCGGAAAAATATCCACTTCAGACGAATTACATCCACCTATGTTCTGCAAAGCATGAAAATCGGTTCACTGTGAGGAATTTCCAATATCCAATATCAAGAACAATCGCATTTTACTGACACAATAAGAAGAAAACCAAGAGTAAGGCTTCACTATTTATAGAAAATATAAAATCTAGAAAGAGGCAAGTAACGGTACTAGTACCTGCATGTTTATTGAGTTTTTGCGATTTGGTATCTGAATATTTATGTCGTCTCCAAAATGCTAGAAGTCACCATGTCGACCATCGTTGTATATATATGTATATTCCCAGGGAAACCACTCTCCAAAACCCCTCCCGAAATATTTGTCTGCGTACGCCCCTGGCTGTTGTACATACAATATTTTTACTAGCGATATACCAGTTCCAGGCAATTGAGAATTGTGTTTCTTTGCTGATGATACCGACTTATTCTGCAGTGCGCAAGAAAATGCATTGAAAAGTGCTACATAAACAAGAAAATAGCAATATTGACTGACAGCCAAGCGGCAATGAAAGCGCTGACGAGCTTCACTGTCACTTCGAAGCTCGTATGGGGTTGTCAGGAAATCCACCAACAGGTAGGCTCTTGTAACAGTCTTACCCTTTTCTGGGTACCTGGGCATTCTGGTGTCGAAGGCAATAAGCAGGCCGATGAGCTTGCAAGGAGAGCATCCGCCACTCCTCTCATTGGCCCAGAACCCTACTGTGGGATACCACTCTGTACATACAGAAATGTAATAAGTGAGTGGGAAAAAGCCAAAGCCATCTCTCACTGGGAAACTATTCCCGGGCTTCGGCAGTCAAAAATTTTCGTTGCCAACTACTCACCTAAACGTACCCTAAGTCTAATAAACATGAGTAGAAACAGGGTTAGGATAATTTGCGGGCTCCTCACGGGGCACTGCCGTCTGAATGGACACTTAAAGACCATGCGCATTGTTACCGACGCGAGCTGTCGCTTCTGCGAGGCTGACGACGAAACGGCTGCGCACATTCTTTGTGAATGTGAGAGGCTAGCAATGCGCCGCTTGGAATGCTTCGGCATTATGTACCCTTTAGAGGAGGATATCGCCTCCTTGAACATGGGCCAGCTTAATCGGTTTATCGAAAGAAGTCGGCTAGATGAATTCATCTAACCCATAGTTCGGGCAATGCCACAATTGATCAACGGTCGCAGTGCCCAGGGCTACCATGTAGCCACAGCCCATTTCAAATCTAATCTAATCTATTCTGCAGTGCTGAATCACCTGCTGCAATTGTTTCGTTCATGACTAATTGTTTTTCTGTTCTTGATCGTTATTTTCATCACGCTTTGTGGCTCACTTGCTTGAGTCGCACTCTACGATGCTAGTAATCTCGAGGTCCGGAGATCGAATCTCGGCGTGGTCCAAAATTACCGTACATGTACATCACTCGACTTCAAAGAAGATTCATAAATTAGAGTTAGTCAAGGAACTCACTACTTCCTCTTATTCTTATTAGCTTATTCTCTCTCTCTGGTTCCTTTTAACCCCTGGTGGGGCATAGGAGATTATTAGCTTATTAGCAATTTGGAAATTGCTTAACATTTTTGTCGTTCGCTGTGAAGTTCAACATGTATGTTCTTTTTTTTTATTGAGGAAGAGGACATGAATTTAACACTTACATGAGTGAGGCTGAGTTCGTTTATGAAGATTCAGTGTTGTTTAGAAATCATTGTGTTTTAATCGCGCTTACGGGCTCAAGGATACTCGCACTGGACTTCCTGAGTGACGCCAACTAAAACCCATTCGGAAAGATTTTCTTGGAACAACCAGAATCGTACTGTTTGTTTCCTATTCTCTGAAAAAAAAAATTAGAGCGGCATCTTTTTATTTTCATATTCTTGAATTTGCATGCAAGACAGGATAACCTAACCAATCTATCCTATCCATACAAATTATTATAACTTTTTGCAACTAAGACCTTTCGGTAAACCATTCTGCAAATTGGCTCCTTTCATATATCTGCCCGGAAAAACCCTCTGTACGCCTTAAAAAAAAAAAAACAAAACAGAATATACAGGACATCGTCGATCGGTACAATAACGGAACATTTATACTCTTACAATAAACGGCATTTTTTTCTCTGAGAGACTTAAGCGAGTACCTAACCCCATTTTAGAATGCAGTCTACAGTCGTAGAAAAACTTGCTGTTACTGCTTTTCTCCAGGTTGGAAATAAAATTTGGTACGCATGATCCTGTGATGGCTGTGTATCCGAAACCGCTATTTATACAAGTGACTGAAAAAAGGTAAATTAATTGAAATAAATTGATGATCGAAAATTGAAAATCTCACAAAAAGCTCTTCCATCTTGCCATCTTGTTGATTTTTCGTGAGATGGACGATTACGTAATAAAACAATTTCTTCCCTCCAGCCGGATGTTCGAATGTCACTCATTAAGAATTCTGCGAATAAATTAAATCAACCGAACATATTTACAATAACTGAATCCGCCCTTATAATATTCTCATCGTCATCCGGCGATAAGGTCCATTTCCCCTGTAGTAAACACAAATATTTATCAGCTGCAACATCCGCCAAACTCATCAAATTTCATTGAAGGCACGCTCCTCTTAAACGTTTCGCATCCAACTGCATCTCTCTATGTTAATTAATATTGCAATTTGCATATTGCCAACAAAGTCAGAAAGCATAGCAAACATATCAGGAATCAGGCTATCATCGCTCATCAAACAAAATGCACGACGAATACAACTAAATTAGCACAAACTCTCGGAAAACATACTGCAAATGTAATTAACAACTTTTCCCATTATTCCGCCACACACATGATAGTGGTGGAGTCGAGTCATGCATATGTAGACTGTTGCCTGGCAAACGCTCTTCCACTATCCACGCATTTATCATCGTGTTGTACAATTGTTGGAAAAGGGCAGTTCAATAGCCTTTTCATCACTTGGGCATTTGTGGATTCTAGCTGCGGGAGGATCACGCGCTCGTCGTTCGTTCATTCAGTAAAAGACGCAAAACAAAAGAAATAAATCGGCAACCGCACAAAAAAGTAAATTATCATCGCCATCATCGGGTCGCCTCATCCTCATTGCATTCGCACAAAAACACATGAAATTGTGAAATTCCCTTGATATCAAGCACTTTTCATAGTCCCGCCATCCTGATGATGATGGGAAAACAATGTAACTCTTCATCGACCCAACTACATAGGTAAAGGTCTCGTGACATTTCTTCGCATAGTCAGCTCAGTGAGGAGTGAGTTCTTCAGGAAAACCATACAACAGCAGAGACATTATACGTTAGCAGTATCCCAACACAATATATAGATTTCCTGTTGTCTCCCATCCGCAACATCAGCTTCTTGCCCACTCTTCTCCAAACAGCAACGACATCGCGGTCGTCCGACTTACGCAAAAATAACAAAACCGAAACCGTGTCCCCAATATTCTGCAAGTACTGATATGGGAATAAAGCGAGTAACCTGAAATTATTATGTAGGTACACACAGGGCTCGAGTAACTCGTATGTTCGTATGTATCATATCACACACATATGGCATTGACTTGCCTCGACCAAAAATGATACGGATCGACGAGCTCGAGGTCAGACAAGTCCAGTGGTTGAGGTTTGGTTGGAGGGGGGTTGGTTTCACCAAAACTTCGAGATGTCTTCCTCTTCAAGTTGCCAAACAACCTGGCAGACGACAACGCCGACGACGTCGACGCTCCAGTTATCCTAAAACTGCCACCGTGTGTATAACAGGCAAAACCTCTTCATTGCATCTCATGTGGGAACTGAACCACACAATTCCATTTTACCTGTTGTAATTCAGTATGTTTGGTTTTTGTCGTCGTTATCGTCGTCTATGTCGTCCCTGGCTGCGCCTCCTGGCGTCCTGTTCCAACAGAGTGGAATGTCATTTTCACCTGGTGTCTTCCAGTGATGCTTCCATAGTGTGTGGCTTTAATATTGTTGCCGCCCTCAAGTTGTAATTTTTTTTTGCAATTATTTTATTATTGAGTAATTTGTGACCATGTTTTTTAAGAGCTCTGTAGGACGAGTGCATCGATACCGTTAGGCTTATTCTGAATTGAGATTTTGGTTTTTAGGATTCTTTTCCCATGACTCCGAGCTATACATACGTATAACTTAATAGATTTATCTTGCTTTCGTCATAACTCCGGATTTCACGAGTAGGCAGGCGCACCTACGATACCTAACGGTATTCTTACACGACCCTTAAACTGAAATTTCCACTGCAGTAGAACTTTTATGAATCCACAAATGTTGGTAGCGGTGTTTCGAAAACTCGTAACAAATTAAGGCTAATAGCTCATAAGCTTTTATACCAAACTTCTGAAGGATGCTGCTTAGAATTTTTCAAAATTAAGTAATAAGTGAAGCTGCAGTCGCTCACATTGGAATGTCAGGTCTGTAAGGATCGACAAGGATGTAGTGACAAAGTAAATTGATATATTCGTGACAAAAAATTTTGTTGAAGACTGTAAATATGCCAGCATGCAATGTTTACCTTACCTAAGCTGTTTACCTTACCTAAGGTGTTTACCTTAACCAACGCGAAATGGGGAACTTTTTTCCAAATTTTTCAAAACGCGAGGTGATGATTCGGTGATTGGTTACATGGACACGATTACGAGCTTGTTAGAGCTTCCTGGAGTGACTCGAGGCCAACGGGAGGAGGACGTATGGTGGTACTTAAACCGCATAAAGAGTGAGGCAAATTGGCAAAGTTAGGGTAGGATCGACAATCTGTTGGCAAACGTCCCCGAAAAAATGTTTCGGGTCCTTTAGAAAGGAAATGTGGAGTCTATGACCGTACATTCTTAAGCCGTTCTCTCGTTCCAACTATGAAGTGGCAAGTTAGAGAGCATTTTATTTCTCCTGACAATTAGAGAATTTTATGCTCGATAGCAGACAGACTGTCTAAGATCTATAACGAGAGTTCCAATCGTAGTATTGAACGAGGTATCGTTCAGCGAACTAGAAAGATTTGCAATTCACCGACCAACTATCAATCGCATTCGATGCCTCCACAACAAGGTACATTTCGACCATACTAATCGGAGAGAAAATTATTAGTGGACCGAGGAAATTGACAATTGCGTGAAAGCTGGGCGCCTTGGTTAACGACCCACACGGACAACAGCGGACAGTGATTTGCTTCAGACCTATAAAACTGCACGAAGATACTTGTAACTTACTGTTAGAAAGGATCAAACAAAACAGCTCTGTGAGGATGCGAATCACAAACCCATGGGGAGCCTTGTATAGGCTGGCCATTAACACGATTGGACAGAGAATATGAATATGAATGTACCCCCTCATTACGGAAGACATGAAATCAGTGCACGCCAACGAGAAAACTGCAGTAGTCATAATTAGCAACTGCAGATAGAATTACGGTTTGCTTGTAATGCAAACCCGTTTAGCACGGTTTCTCCTAGGTGTGCTGTGTGTGCTTACCGAACCACAGCTCATGAAGCGGCAGATGTCAGGTCTGTCCAACAGAAGAGCCGCGGGCTACAATCCAGGCCACAAGCAACTTCGGAAGAAGAGGAATTCGGAAAAAAGAGGGCAAGGCATTGTATTATTGCTTCAGTTAAACGTTCAATAAGCCTCTTAGATCAGTGCTCGACTCCAGTTTTCTACCGTACAAAAACTCTGACTATACTTTGTAAAGAAAATACCTGGCCATCTGATGCCCAAGGGACGAAGCCTACCTCCTACCGCACAGGTTAGGCAAAGGGTGCATCGCTCAGGTGAGGCAAAGGGTACAACAACTAGTGAGCAGCAGCTGGCTGCAGCTCAGTCTCGGGAGTGACGGGTGCGGTTTGTACTACTCGTTGCCCCTCAAAGGGATATCGCTTAATGCCTATGAGATCGCATCACAACACGAGAAGCAAAGTTGGGGACTAAGCCGAGGAAAGTGTAGCCGACTCGCGTAGGTGCCACCTTATTCCTAGCGCCATGGCCCCGGATGGCATCGGCCTATCTAAACCCACCAAAATGTTTTTTTTTTTTTTTGTAAGTCGAAAGCTAAAATGTAGGGCGTTTGCATTTAAAATAAAAATTCGCCCCTGGTATAGAGGTCGGGGCGTTTTTGGGGTTACAAGTTCTAAATTTTGTCTTAATAGGACCACCGACCGTAAAGATTTTTGATTTTTGAGGAATAGGAACACGGGGCTACCAAGAAAAATCTGTTGATGTCTTGCGTCACTAGATAAGGCTTTGAATAATTTCTTTGTAGTGATAGTTCGAAAGTAGGTGTCACGTGGGACTTTCTGCAGCTAGCAGACGAGGAAAAAAATGGGAAAAAGGATGGGTTTTGAGGGAGATCGGAGAAGAAAAACACATGCTGGGTCAGCAAACAAGTAGCCCCCCCCCTTTTCCAGGGGCGAATTTTGATCGTGAAGGGAGGCGGCTTATATTTTTGATTCGGCCGCGGGCTCATCAGGACGGGTTTTCTTTCTATAATTAGTGGGTTCAGTCAGACCGGGATCCGTCGCCATTCAGGTCCACGGAGCCCCATAAGATGGCACCTCTGCGCGTCGGTCATTTTCTTAAGGTTTTTTCTCCATTTTAACCCTTGCCTGGTGTTGTGATCTCGCAGGCATGGGATATCCTTTTCAATTGTAGAATAATTTCTTAGGCGTTAGTTCGAACTGAGCTATACAGCAAGCGCATGTCGCTGCTCGCTCGTTGAGAAGCCCTATCTTCACGCCTACCCTGTACGGTTAGAGAGGCATTGGCTCCGACCCCTGGACATCTTCGGATGGCCAAGTCCTTTCTTTACAATTCGTTTAACATCTGACTGAGATCATTGTCGTGATTTCGAAAAGCAACAGAAACTGAATTCGATCCCACGATCCTGTGCACCGAAGGTGAGCGCACAAACCACCAACCGGTCTACTGACCCACTCACATATAACTAAACAGGATTACGAGTCACAATGCAACCACAGTCACTCTCTTAGGGCTTAAGGCTTTGGCATATCTAGCTTTAAGATTGCAGACGGCAGATTGCATAAAATATCATAAAAGAAGACCCATCACAGAGAATCCTCTGAAATTCTCTAATTAGGGTGTGTCGACATAGTGAGGTGTACGCTCTACGGTATACATAATGCATCCTTGATTTAAGGCGAAGCTCAAGGAGACCTTAAGTTTTCAATAGACTTGAAACATTATATTTCAATGAAGGTTGGTAGCTACCTTGACTTCAAGTGAGGTTGACTATAGAAAATTTTAATGTCTTCTTGAGTTTCTCCTTAAATCAAGGATGCATTGACTCCTGAATATAAATGATTTCTATGAAAATGTATGGGAAATTACATTTAATTTATTGAATTTCGGCATCCTTGACTCAAGGTCTCCTTGAGCACGAAACTGCAAGGTGACCCTCTAGCCCATTAGAGGCCCACAAGTGACATAAATCTGAGTGACCGCACACAAGTAATTCTTTAAGGATTTCTTAGAACTAACTTATTCGACTCGAAAAATGGAAATTGACGTATAGTTTTAATCATTTTCGTAAAATATTGAAAAAAGGAGCATTCCTGTACTCAAAGGGGGGGGGGCTGTGCACCCTCTGTAAATACGCCACTGGTCACGCAGTCTACTATTTGACTTTATATTTCTTTATCGAAAATAAAGCTCTTTCTCAGTAACAAAAGTGGGTCTGCACTCGTTGCTTAGGAGAAACACTTAGCCTTACTGGCCTACGCAAGGTCAATTGACTCTTCTTCGATAATTTCCATGATTAATAAATTTTTCCTGTGCTACGATAAAAACTGTTTTATTTTCCTTTTCAGGTGAGTCGCCAGTGCAAAAATTTGCTTCAATTTATCTGTAAGTAAGAAAACATAGAAATCACAATGCAGGACTCGGCTGCCGCTCTAGAGATCCTTCAAAATGCAAACATGTGTTTTTAAACATCTAGAAAAAATAACACGGATAGCGCGTATGATGTCCACTTCGAAAAAAAAATCAGCCAGGCGTTTTTTTACAGCTATAGGCAATTAGAAAAAATTCGAAAAACGCACACCTTGCTCACTATTTTTAACTGTATCTCTTAATATCTCTGAATATTTCGCAAATTAACTTTCTGCGCTGTAATTCCGACAAAACGCACTTTTACTTGCTGCCATCCCGAAAAATTTGGTCAATACTCATCAAAATAAGAACCCGAGAACAGTTCAAAACGAAAAACTCAAGCCGGTAACCCCAATCACCACTATGCACTTTCTGAATGCAAACCATTTCCTCCGCAAACGAAAAAACAAAACATGAAAAACCAGCTGCATTTGCAACTGTTACTCATTCCACAAGAGTAAAAGACACCGGTTGCATGCAGCCTGGAATTTGTGTTGTCCCAACACCCATAACCCAACCATCGCATCCATTCATCGTTCGCTGGAATGCCACCCCCTTTCGTTGTCGTGGAAATTGTGTTGGCGCACGAGCACCATCAACAATTTTTGGGACATGGTTTGGGACAGTCTCGCCCCTGTTTCTTGCATGTGGATCTTCCATATGGTCAATGGACCGCAATGGAACGTGTATCGTATACCAAACGGGGGAGCGCAACTGGAAGCAAAGTTTATTTGTTACCATACAAGAAACGACAAATGCCGAAACCACGGAGGAACCTGTTTCTTCTTGGCTGCTGACTCGGGTTATCGGCTGCGTATCTCCACCATACCGTCCCGTATGGTGGAATGTGGTGACGAAACGGTTGCTTGGTTGGTGCTTGCTTGCTTGGGCTCTGAACTGGATGACTGCTGCTGAACTGACTCTGTATGTTGGCCAGAGGAGCACTTGGTGATTTGGTTTCAGTACTACGCGCGGATTCTTCAGCAGTAATACAACTTCTTAGCGCTCTGTCGTCGTGACAAGCAACATTTTGTATAGTGCCGATTGGGTTACGAACTGTGTGTGTATGACCTTCTCAAGGTATCCATTCATCTGCCACTTATATTACGTTGGGGTCTTGGGTGCATGGGAAGTCGCGAGTTCTTTGTCGTGTCGCGTGTATGCTAAGATCTCACAGAGTGTCCGCAGAGTGCATCGGAGTTTGCCGAAAAGCCATCAACCATAAGATTTAGTTGGGCTGATTAAAAGGCCCCGTTTTGTTGATGCTAATCGAGTTATCTTCAAATTTATCTTGCCGGTGGTCGGTCGTTGAATGTGATCTGATTTTGTGTGAATTTAAGATGCATCGTTAATCGTGGATTATCATCGGTTTAGTGGATGTAATCCGGAAAGGAATTCACGTTTGATTGGATCCGGTTTGATTCAATATTGCATTGCGGACGTGATATTATGTGGGTTCTGTGCATATAGGTATAGTGAGTGAATAGTATAATTGCATCAGCATTCAGTACGCACTTTCATTTTGCAAATATTAGACATACCATTATACAATAATTATTATTTGATTTGCTATACGGGGCCAAATGTATGGCGGTAACTGACATTCTCCACTCATGCATTGCAATCGTGTAAAACAAGTTTGAACGAATGGAGGAGGCGTATAGAGACACCTATCTATGTCGCGCAAACAACGATCATACCAAGAAAGGGTTAAAAGACAACTGCATCCCAGGAACCTGTGAGAAATCTCCGGTGAATGTAAAGTGTCTTTTTTTGTTTTAAGTTTTTGTCTTGCTTTTGTACTTTTGATGCTCTTCTTGTGCTTCTGAAGTGCGCTCTTGTTGGTTGCGGCGGTAGCAAGTGTTTTGTGTGTATGTATAGTGTTGGAGTGGAGTGTCTTTAATGGAGTGTCATCGAATTCTTTAGTTAATCCGATTTCGATTTAAACAAGTTATTGTTTTTGGTGAAATTCCCCCATTCACTTGGTGTATAGAGTTGGTATTTTGTCGAAGATAACGGTGACATCGCGACAACGAAGTGTATTGTACTTTTTGCTCAAAGTGTCTGCATCTTGCCGGAAGAGTGTCTTGGAAGAGTTTGACGTATAGTTGAATTGGATTAAATTGGATACAATTGTGTGATTGATCAGATGTAATAGGGACGAATAGCTCAATTAAATGTGGAAATAGGTTAGTTGTTTTTTTGTATTTTTTAAATTACAGTCTTGACTCGATAATCCGGATCAATTATTGCAAGGGGTAATCCGGATAATCGGAACATCCGGATTAGCGCAATCCTATTTTTCTGACGAAAAACAATCCAAACAAATAAAAAAGCGCAACAAAAGTCGATAAATGTTCTATTTCTTAGAAATTAGCCAGCATCATGTCATTTGCTAAACAGTTCCGTAAAAAAGTACGAGACCAAATCTACCATTTCACCCTGAAAGTCTCAAAGATCCGGATTATAGAGTCAAAATTGCTGCCGAAATCCGGATTATAGAATACATAGTGCAAATATTTAGCGGTCCGGATTAGCGTGATATCCGGATTAAAGGAGATCCGGATTACCGAGTCAAGACTGTATATGAATATAGGTATAATCGTATCAATGCATGGTAACTAGTTTTCCTAATCGGAAAATTCAAACACAGACCATTATCTGGGTTAATGGCTACAAAAAAAAAATAATAAATTATCCAAACGAAAATTCTTCAAACAATATTAAAAATATTGACATTCCAAAAACATTTCAAATTGACCGTTTGCTCATTGTGCAATCAATTTTCTCTAAAACCATGATGTGGTAAGATAAATGACCTTTCTTTCATTTCTTCATGCCCAATCATTATAAGCACTACTAATTGACCCAATAACAAAGAGAATAGCTGGGCTGGAAAGTATCTGATCGATGTTTGATCATTACCAGAGTCAATTAGCTTCCAAACTATGAGTGCACATGAAAATAATCGAATCAATTAAGAAATACAACAAGGGAAAAAAAAGAATATTGTTTAAAAAAACGTTGTTTAAATATGCTATTAGTTTACGCCTTTTTTGTTCAATAAATTAATCTTTACGAATCATATGCATCACATTTTTTTCGTGGAAGAATCATTAGGGCATTCTACGACGAAAAGTGTTTGAAATTCAAAAATATGATATTTTAATTTATGTACTCGTAGTAATTACGAAATCAGTTAGTTAGGTGTGCTGCGGACGATGATCGATCTTTTTATACCATTCGCTCATAGCGTGAAAGGGTATATAAACTTTGTCATGAAGTTTGCAACGCATTGAAGGAAGCATCTCCGAAAGTATACATATGTATATGATCAGCATGACTTGGGGAGTCGAAAATTTTTTTGTTGAACCAATCTCAACCAAACTTTATATAAATGAATCTCTATTGATGTCACATAACATATGTAAAAATGGATGGAATCCAACGGTGGAATCATGGGGCTGCCATACAAACCTAACCCCCCAAATTAGGTTCTTCTAAGAAAAACTTTTTTATTTGTGCACCAATTTCAGCCAAATTTCACACAAATGTGTTTCTATTGATAGCACAAAACATATGTGAGAACGGATCAAATCGGACATTAGGGTCATGGGGCTCCCGCACAGCAAAAAAAAATGCCGGGTACTCGAGCAAGAAAATCCGATAGGATAAAAAAAGAAAAATTATTTCGGAATAAACATGCTCAAATTAACACCGCCATAAGGGGTTTTACGAGAAAAGAATCCTAAACGGACGAAACTTCTAAAGTAAAACCTTTTTCGGACACATTGCAAAGAATATCCCATTTGGTATTGAGTATTACACATATCGGATAAATCAAGTTATTGTGCTGGGGCTAATTTCATCAGATTTTGGTATTTTGTGTATCCACCGATCGGAGTGAATTTGGTGGTAGAGTGTTGTATAAATTACAAACTCCATCAGTTAGTCTGGTTTGGCTTAGTAGGTAGGGCGTTCGTCTACAAATCATAAGGTCCCGGGATCGAATCCCACTGTAGGTAGGTAAATTTATTGTGCATTTTAGAGCGTAAAAAGGTAAATGATTACCTATAGAAGAGTTGTACAAATCTCATTTATGCGTTACATGTTCCTTCCCTGTGAAAATGGTTTTTTTTTTATTCCAAAAATATCGAGAATCACTCCTTTTGGTGTTAATGAAAGTATTCTTTTGATTTCAAATTATTACACCAAAAGGATAAAATCATTACATTCGTTCGGAGTCTTTAGCAATACCTTGCTTCGAGTTTTATGCCAATATTATCCGATTCGGATGGACACTATTCGATACCGATTCGGAGTGAAAATCACTCCGATGTTTTTGCTGTGCGCATAAACCTAACCCCCCATATTAGGTTCTTCTCAGAAACACTTTTTTATTTGTGCACTAATTTCAACCAAATTTCACACAAATGTGTTTCTATTGATAACACAGAACATAGGTAAGAATTGATCAAGTCGGACCATGGGGTCATGGGGCTGTCATACAAACCCAACCCCCCATTTTAGTTCTTCTAAGAAACACCTCATACACCAATTTCACAAAACCTTGAATTAATGTATCTTTATCAAAGCAAATAAAAGGTCAAAACAAATGGAATCGTACTATGGGGCCATGCGTTAGCATCCCCCAATAAAATTTTCTTAGTAAATATTTTTATTTGCCCACTTATTCCAACCAAACCCCACACAAACATATTGTTTTGTCGACGCAATCTAACTTTTTGTGAAAACTGAAGGAAGAAATAATGGAGGGGGGGATTAAATACAAGTCTTAGGTACGCCCGAAAAAACTTTTAGCCCGAGGGAAGCGAAGGGTATCCAAATTTCGGCCGCGCCCGAAATTAGCCTCGGTCTCGTTTTTGGTTATTTCTACGTAATTTATATTCATGTATACTTTATGTAGAGAGCAGGCCGGTGAGGTAATGTGCGATTCGCATAGCCTGCACTGCAATTAGTAGAAAAAATTAAGACAGAATATTTACACAAAATAGAAGGCTTATCGTGCCACATGCTAACTGAGAAAAATTTCAACTTTCTGTCTGAAATAAAGGTGACAGACAAATGATCATTCTATAGCTAATCTTTGCAACAGAAACAGAAACAAACAACCAGTCTCAGAATGGAAGCTGACTTCAAAGAGAGCTGCAACAACCCACCATCGAGCACGACTTGGGTAGGGATTGGACGTTAGAAGAGTGAGGTAATGTATACTCTTCACTGATGAGGCCAGCGTGAGCCTATATCAAAGTGAACGACGTCAGAGAGTATATCGTCGCCCTGGACAACGTTATTCTCAGTGTTACATCGCGGAATCTGCTGAATTTGGAGGAGGATCTGTAAATGTCTGAAACGGCATCTCGCTAACCGGACATTCAGAATTAGTAATGATCGAACCGACCGACGCACAGTGGGGCAAAAACATCGAATTTTGGAAACAATTATCAAAACTAGTCAATCTTAATGTACTTTGCCGTCCTAATCCAATTGAATAGGTTTCACACAGATAGAATCTGAAGTTATTTCGAATTTGATGGGGAGGAGGGGGTTATTTTTCAGTTTTTGTTAATTAACTAAAAAACGATAAAAGATACAACAATATGGTTTGAGCACGAATTAAACTACATAAAAATGCATTTGCAATGATATGTAATACAATAAACTTACAAACCCTACACTAAAAAATAAAAATCGGACTATATGTCCTAGTCCTAGTCATTAGATGATTATATCCTATACCCATAAGATGGTATAGGGTATATTGTTTGAATATTGCAAAATGGTGTGGTTAACATTTTTTTGAGGTGCTGAGCACGAGTCCGAAGCTCTCCAACATTTTCACGGACAGCTTTTCGCCGAAATGTACATGTATAAATATTTTAACAAAATATTTTGGGTTTTTCGCAGTTTGACTCTGTTCCGCAATGAAATTTTAGTGGGAAGTTCCGTAAGTAAGTAAGACGAGTAAAGTGGCCACATTATTAGGATTGGAACTTTTTGTCTACAAGAGCTGTCACAAAAGGCCGATCAAGTGAAACAGAAGGACTCCAGATCCATCCGTAATGGGGTCTCCCAAAAATATTACCCAACAAGATTTTCGGGGAAATTTTAGCGAAGCGAAGCTTATCATTAAGGCGAAAACGTAAATCATTATCTGAAAATACGAACGTTTTTCCATTATGAGACACGCTACCAAGACGATCCGGACGTCATGGTTGGCACTGCTTATGTTAATATATATTTGCCCGAAATATATTGGTTTAAAATAACGAATAATAACTTTTATTTCAAAAATCGTGAATCGCTTTGGAGGCAACACAAAATTGCACCTATCATTCAATGCAACAATTCCGGCATTACAAAAACCAAACCATAATATGGATAATGCCTGAGATTTCTCTGGGGCATAATATGTTCAATTTCGCAAGTTGTGTTCATGTGTGTTAAAAAATTTTTTTTGTGTAATATCACTGAAGTGACATGCTTTGCTAAAACTGCTGAACTCGTTTTATTGTTCACCAGATAATACTTTTTATGATGATAACTTATTTGGGACACGCTCTTCTTTCAATTTACCATAATTATGAGAATAGAAGTTGTACGGTTGAGCGCAAATGGAGGGGAAAAGACGAGGGCGGTAAATTTCCGCCACGCGCCCGGTAATGTCTCAAAAATTGCGCGCCCGCTTGAAGGTTAAGATAATACAGAGTTCATCTATTTTACGAAAAACCGGTCGTTAGTATAACGAAAACAAAACTGCAACTTAATGTAAAGCGATCATGAACACAATGAACTTCCAGTAGAATCCTATGCATTGTACATCCCGGCTATAAGCCCATATATTAGCCGCGATGTAAGTAAATCAAACAAAATTTGATGTTATTGTTCATTAATTACATGACACCATTCATAGTAATATGTACTACTATGAACGATGTCATTATCGCTTTAAGTATATTTTATAAACCTTCATCACGTATAGTCTGCGTGGTGTAGTAGGTAGGGCGTCTGTATTCAAATCATAGGGTCCCGGGATCGATTCCCACTGTAGGTAGGTAGGTAATTTTTATGGCTTTTCAGAGCAGAGATAAAATGTAGAATGAGTGTCGTCAACACTTATGAACCTGTATGCCGGCCTGCGCCAGTTTTTTTTTTTTTTTAATTGATGAACTCAGTAATTATATCAATTAACAAGTTGTTAATTTTATGAATTAGTTCATAATTTTAATGAACTTTTTGTTCGTTGTTTTGATAACAACAAACTCATAAGGCTGATGAAAGCCGTCTTCGGTGGGATATCGGTGTAAATATTCATTACTTTAATGAACAATTTCATTGTATCAGGGTACCTTTTTCGTTCAGTGTAGTGCCATTCACCATCTAACATTTAACACCTTCCATCTACCATCAATCATCAACAATTTACAGTCTTTCATCCATCAACCATTTACCATCTACCAGCCATCTACCATTTTTTACTACCATCCATCTACCATTTACCATCATATTTCGGGTGTTTGGGGATTTTGTATATGGGTATTATGATTATGGAGATTTTGAATATGGGGATTTTGATTTTGGGGATTTTTCTACGTTTGGGGATTTTGTGATTGGGGATTTCGTATGGTTCCCGTTTTTTGGGCTGCTTTTTTAGCTGAAAATATGTAATTTTCAGAAGCCTGCTTTGGTTTGATAATAATTATTATTTTTGTTTGGGAGTAAATGTACTTATGTATTTGTAAAAGGAAATTCTATTATCTATTGTCTTGTGCAGTAAGAAAACATTCGTGAAAATGAGTCAGTCAAATTCTACAATTTCATATGTGTTTTGAGTCAAAGTTTGGTACAACAAAAATCACTTATACTTTTCAAAAATATACTTTTTGAGAATTTGGTAGCTGTAAGTGAATAAGTATGTAATTGGTGGTGATTCAGGGCCCTGGAATATTTTTTTTTGTTTATGAGTTTTGTGAAATGCTGAGGTTGTCAATGATTTTTCCGAAATTCCGCGCAAGTCCGGTTGAGAAAACTTCGCGAGCCGTACAGGGTGGGCCAAATTAAACTTACTGACAAACCAATTTTAAACGGGAATACATTTTTTATAATACATTTTCTTTTTGCAGCTTATCCATTTCATATACCAAACAAAAAAACAAATAAATAAAACAAATGGTAATTTCAACAGTTATACATTGGCAGGTCTCATTTGGCCCACCCTGTATATTGGACAACACTGATCTCAAAATAGATACACCATTTATTCATGTGACGCTTATATCAGGACCTATCATTTTGGATGTTTTACATTTCAGTCATTCAATTGCGAATATTTGGACAAGGAGAAATCCACAAAAAAAATAACATAAATTTTATTCAAATCTAACAACCCTCATAAAATAAAAGAAAACGACTTGTTGAATAAACAACGCAAGAATTTATTGGTTTATTAAACAGTGTGTGGTATCGCGAAGATAAGTTTATTACTATTTTTGATTTGCATATTCTTTATATCTGTATTCAAAATATAACTAATGTTTTATTCAAGAAAGACTTTGATTTTTTCGTAACAATTGTGCGAAAAATCGCTTTTGTCAAGTGGCTCCAGATATTCATAATGGATGTCCTAATAATCTTCAATTTAAAATATGTATTGGAGTAATCTAGCTTGAACAAAAGAAATTTAAATTAGTCATGTCAATGCCAATGAATGCGGTGAAGATTTCAACATATTTGACAACCGTCAAATGTAACTTTGGTCAGTGAAACACTTTTTTTTTTACTTATTTCCAATTAAGTCATAAAAGAATAAATTTAAAAAATATTAAAAAAAAAGAGAAACAAATTTATTCAATTAATTCGAGAAAAAACATGCAGTTTGGCACCCACTAAATCATCAACAAAAACACCACGTGAAACAAACAAAACAGAAACTGTCTACTATAAATATATTTTTTTCCCAAAAAAATGCCATCAAACAAAATTTCAACGACCGAAAACTCTACACTCCACATACTATGATCCTGAGATTTCAAACCCTCGCGCGCCGTGCTCTATCGCAGGATGATATAGAAAATAAATTCACTTCGTAACTATAGGTAGTGGTGATTGTGTAACAAAACCAAAAAACGATTACATTATTATTTATAACAAATGGGAATATGCAAATGAGTGCCATGTTTTCATTCAAAATTTCCACGAAGAGTCTCGAATTTCAGTGTCAGTATACATATTTTATATAAAATAGACAAAATGTACGAGCTGTACACGATGATGATGCTCTCTATCAGCGCCCACTCTAGCGTTTATGGCGCCCCGGGCAAGAGGACAATTTGCCGCCCATTGGTTCTATACCAGACAGATTTATAGTAGATTAGATTGAATCGGGTGCTTTTGGCAGCTCTTGGTCGCATTGGCGTAGAGAAGGGGGCATAAAGGGGATTACCCTCCTCCTCTGTTGGCAGATATTTTGTACGAGAATTTTTATAATAAGATATCTCAATTAGGCTCTCTACTATTTAATTAAACACATTTTGTAGAAAAAATATCAAAGCCATCCAATGATCCTTCTACAGTATTTGCCTTGTGCTATGTTACTACCTTGGCTAGCATTTGGGTAACTGCTAGCATATACTGGCCTTAAAACTTTAAATTTAAAAACTTGAAATTTCTAGATACAAATGTTGGCCAGTTAAAAAATTAGTTAATTTGTCCTACTATTCATTTTGCTAGTAAAATTTAAGCAACCTTTACTAAGCATTTAAGATTCTAAATTCACCGCCTGTATCAATCGTGGGTTCTACAAAGCTAGGCAAGGACTTTGCGTCTTAAAACGCAATTTTAACGAATGATACATAAATTAAATAAGCTTTAACGCAAATTCTTTACTAAAAAAACTTAATCCGCCGTCTCCAAAAAAAAAATGGCCTCAGCAGTTGTAAAATGCTTTTGTGGGTGTCAGTTTTCTGCTTTACGGTATTTTATTTTACCTCTTTACCATTTCATCTGTCTATGGTTTACTTTCCATTAAATTTAAATTGATATTAAATTTTTCCTTCCGGCTTTTTAGATATTTTCTTTATTCGACTGCTAGCCGAAAAGCCGCCTCCAAAATTTGGCGCCCCGGGCGACCGCCCGGCTTGCTCCCCCTTAGAGCGGGCGCTGCTCTCTATACGCGAGAAGCTCTATGGAAACATGTAAATCAAAATCTTTTTGTTAACCACGCTTGTATGGTGAATACAAATATGCAACAGTGTGTCAAAACACAGACACACCAACCAACCTTACGAACGATTTATTTTATGAATTACTCGATTGGCTTTTTTGGGCATAGGTTAAATTTTAAATTTATGTTTGGTGGTATATACAAAAAAAATCGATTGTTGTTTTTTTTTGTAAATTTATACTTTTGGCAGGCATGTAGCCAGGGAAGGGGTCCATGGGGTCCGGACCCCTCCCGAAATGTTTTCAATTATAACGGAATTTTTAGTGATTACAGTATAAAATATCAAAATTTTCAGGTGGTAACATATTTTTCTCTAAATTCTGTGGGACTGAACATAATAAAAAATATCCGACGTGAAAAATTGGTTTAAGTGAGGTTTTCTTTTCAAAACTAGATAAATCCGAATATAAATACACACTTCTCTGAACACAACCCTTCAAAATAAATTGCGCGGAATCTATGCAAAAAATGTCTGTTGTCGAAAATTATTATTCACACTGATTTAATTTATTGGACGTTCGGACGTATGGGCGTATTTTCATGCGAGCTTGGAACTTTAAACTTTCCGCTGCGCAGGTTCTGAGCATTGCTACAAAAATAGAGAATGCGATAAAATAGTCTTTAAGCAGAGCTTTTTTTTCAAGGAAACAATTTCTTTGAAAATTTTGATATTAATCAACCGTGAAGGTACGTGATGGCTTGTGTTTTTTTTAATAAAAACAAAAATAATTACGTGCGATTATCGGCCCTTTGGGTCGAATGAAAGATAAGCTCCCAACTATTTTGCGCATGGCGATTGTTGGACTTAACGGAAACTTAGCTCTCGCTCGCCTAAGCTAATCGCGGAGATATAAAGGTACATGAAGCCCGTAGATAAAGAATGAAGTCAGAGTTTGCATCTGTTACTTTTATTGAAAAACGGAATATATACGCCTGCTTTAATAGTCTGTGCAAGTAATAGTTATGTAGTTAAGCCTTTTTTATGACCAAACGCTCAAGTTTTAACGAAGCAAAACAATTTTAAAGATACAAATGGTAAAAATTAGTTTTTTCTAATTAGTCTCCCCTACACTGTATGCATTTCCGCCACCTCCCGGCAAGCTTTTGGATATCTTTTTCGTAAAAATCTCGCGGCTTTTCACGGACCCATTCTCGCACAATTTTACTTCTTCATAGCTTTTGAAACTTTTAATGGAACGCTCAATTCGTTCAATGCTGTATAAGATGTGTACAAACTTCTGAGCGCCAGAATTTATACTTAATATTCAGAGGTTTTAGCACTCATCTGCCTGAGATTTTCGGTAGCCTAGCCGCTCATGAATATTTTCCCAATTCTACTTACGTTTATGCCCAACCCCAGTCATGTAGCGTGCACTACTTCGTCGGTCTTCCACAATGAGTTTTTCAATGGTGGCGGCGCTTACGTTTTCATAGGTGACACTAGGTGGCGCGCATGTGGCAACTTTCCCTCAAATTTTCGGCCTTTTCAAAACATTCATACACATGGGTTTTTACTTTTTGATAAGTTTCCGCGGATTTTATATTTGCTTTGACTAAAAAATAAATAATGATGCGTTCTGCAAGAGGCACTGGTACATCCTTTTCACTCATGATGGTTATAATTACAGTAAAAAGTCAGGTTACGCGGTTCCAGCTATTCTCAACGTTTCATAACATACTAATATTTAGTGTATACACTTTTTCAACAATAAATTTGTCGCGCGTCTGAAAATTCCGTTGGACCCCTCCCGAAACAAAATCCTGGCTACGTCCCTGCTTTTGGGTTCTGCACATTCTTTGTATAGATACCTAATATGAACAGCGATTTACTAATATGTGTGGATTGACATTTGTTTCTTGATTTCTAGAGAGTCTTGGCAGTTTCTATAGAAATATCCTAGTTTTTTCAAAATTTATCTGTCTTAGTTGTCCGCAATGAATGACAGAATATCGAGTGATGTCAGTACTTAGAGAAAGCATAGTAACCCATGCCATGCGTTAGTCCAGAGCGGCTATGTTCACACACAATCCATATGTGGTTGACCCCAAATTTATTTCACTACACTTAGCGAATTTATTCAAATGTCAAAATTTTTTCGATGCAATTATTAACCCTTTTGTCGCCGCCTATGACCTATTTTGCCTGAACTTTAGCAGAATTTTCTGTGAAATGAATTTTATTTTTTGTAGAGGTCTAATTTTGGTTCTGGAAACAGTTTAGGTACATGCTATGCTTACCATGATACGCGGTTTTTTTCGTTTCCTTAGACAGTTTATATTTCGCCGAAGGTTTGATTGGATTTGTGGCCGTCAGTCGCTTGGAAATATATGGAAAGGGGTGGAAAATACTGTTGAACGATATATTTCACCAAGATATAGTTCCAATGGTCTAGATCTATACACCAACAAAAAGGGTTAATTATTACGTCGGCATTTTGAGAGATAAATAAATATTACGCCAATATTATATTCTCTATTGTAAACAAAAATTTGACACTTGAATAAAAATTTTATTTTGATGTGTGACCTGCGATAGTGTGAAAACGGTGCCATTTTTATTTTCTGATGTCCACTCTGGACTAACGAATGCCATGGGTTGCTATGCTTTCTCTAAGTGTCAGTTAGCCCTAAACATTGTCAGATATTGGCTGGTCATCTATACCTACGTTAAAGCATAGGCGTAGCCAGAATTTCATTTAGAGAGGGGCAAAGTCATGGTTTAATCAAAAATCTATAATTTTGTTCGCGCAATAATTTTGTGTTTGTATCGATATTTTGACAAAGTTCGATGAAGATGAATTCTTTGTAGTATGAAAAATTTACTGGTAGAAAAACCTGCAAGAAATTCATAGAGTATTCAGAATGTTTATAAATTCTACTGATGGATGTTAAGAGTTAAATAGTTTTTCCTATATAATCATATACAGTAAAACCTACCCAAGTTGATCACTCTGTATCATGGCCTCCTCTATGAATTGATCATCTGTTTTCCGTCTTTGTTACATGTAACCTTAACAATATAGGTGGTAAATTTATGGAGGTTCTACTGTAACTGCCACTACAATTGATTGTACAATTAAGCGCTTTTTTTTCTAGGGAATTCGATAGTGGAACCTAAAAAAAGGAGCTTCATTGTACAATCGATTGGAGAGTCTATGGCAACTCTTAAGAGCGTTATAGACTACACAATCGATTGTACAATAAGGTAATTTTCTGTGGAGAAAGCACATTTTCTATGTGGAGAAAGCTCATTTTCTCTATTGAAATCGGCAGTGCAACCTAAAAAAGGAGCTTTATTGTACAATCGATTGGAGAGTCTATGGCGGCTCTTATGTGCTTGGGGAAAATTCAAAATTATTGGTAGTAAATAAAATTTGTCCCGACTCGAATGAGGTTGGAGAGTGCTCGGCACATTCGGCCCTGGTCGGGCTTCCCGGAGAATTTGATATTTAGGGATCGTTTTGATAGAAATGATTTTAAGAAAAGAATTAGAATTATTTCACTTTCATAGCAAAATTAAAGATACAGGGTTATCCATTTCGAGGTTGGGATAATGCAGCCCTGCCATGTGACAACTGTCAAATGTAAATTAGAACCCTCTCAATCAATTTGTCTGAAGGAAAAATTTTTATCTGGTGCTAAAAGTACCTTCGGCAAGGCTGGAAACGAATTGACGGAATATTCTATACAAATTTGGAGCTTTCGCCCGTGGTCGACTAGATTTCTTCACCTATCTTTAGCACAGGTACGGCTAGAAGTGATACTCATATTTTAAAAAAAGTCAAATTAGTATGTCCAAATCACCATATATTTCCAATTAGTTTTAAACCCCCAAAAACACTACGTAAAATCGCACTGGCAGTAACATAACCAAACCAAACTGCAAACTTTCGTGCCCACGGCGCATTTTACGAACTTATTGGTCTGAGGTAATATAGAACGACTACCTCTTTGCAATATTTTCTCAAATTCCTAAATTTATTAGAAATTTCTAACTCAACTGATGAATAGAGTGAATCGTTATTGTATGAAAAACTTGGGATACCTACATAATCCCGAAAAACAAAATCCCACCCGTCACTTTTTACGAAAAAAAATCTGGCTTTTCATTATCCCGACAGTACTAACTGCCGTCATTTCAAAATATCGCCATTACAAAACACCGTCGTTTTAAAATTCCGCTAGTGCATAGTGAAATAATCCCGTCAAAATATGTCTGTTGGCTACGATATCCCGGCCATCATATTTCCGTTTTTCAAAATCTGGCCATTTCTATTATCCAGCCAGTAAAAAATCCCACTCAATTGAAATCACGTCTATTCAAAATCCGGCCCAATTAGTATCTCGCCATTGCAATAACCCGCTAATTTAAAATACCGCTTTTAAAAATCCGGGCGGGATTCAGTAATGTCGGGATAATGCAAAGCGGGATTTTTTTTACTGAAAAGCGGGATTATGAACGAGGGGGATTTCGTTTTTCAGGAATATGTATCCCAATAGGTATCTAACTATTTTCATTGTATAAATAATGGCTATGTTATGTGATTCCCAGCAATAAATGGGATACCGTACAAATCCGTCGGAATATTAGTTTATTTCTCCGATCAAGATGATAATTGAGCCCCTACAAAACAATACTGTCACACAGGAGTTAATTAATTTCGACTTCAGAAAGAGCAGGCCAACTGTTTTTAAAATTAAAATTTTTAGCCTGTGGGTTTCAGAGATTTATGTATACGCGAGGAGACCCATTATTTTAACGGTAAATGTATGGTGGCACTTTTCTAATAATAATCCGTCGTAGAAAGTAAGTATTCTTTCATAAATCGAGCGCATAACGGAATATTAAAACGCGGTAATTTGAATTTATTTTTATAAAGTCTGCGGGATTCTGATTAGACAGGATTTCAATTGAACGTGATTTTTAACTGGCGGGATAATGAACGGCGGGATTTTTAAAAATGGAAATATGATTGGCGGGATATCGTAGCCAACCCGACATTTTTTTTAGCGAATAGGGGTTTCCACTCACGGAGAATCAAAGCACTTACCTCTCGGGAACTAGAAGAAAAATTTTTGTAATTGAATGGTGACACTCAGACAGGTATAATGCAGTCTCGGAAATCAAGGGACTGGGTATTTGGGGATAGTTTGTAGCATTCGTAGTTGCAGGCTCGGCAGTGTCAGAATGATAGTCACCGAGTCTGTGTCCATTTGTATGACTACGATAACAAGAACAGAACCTAATAAACATAAAAACGACGTTAAAGCCTTTTCAACTGGCGGAACATCGAGTTTAAGGTGCTAAACATTTGATCTTCTGGACTTTTTTTATAGCCGTGAGATTTAATTTAGTCCAAGCGAGCATGTTTTGTATTAACATTCCAGTGAATAACTAAATTTTCTTCAAAACTGATATTGAATTCAAAGCAGGTCATATCCTTGTTTTAATTTAAATTATTTTCATATTAAATGCGACTATATTATTCATATCTTTCAAGTATCACTAGACAATCTATTCCTAGCTCAAATCCTCTTCAAAATTCAATTTCCCAGCTCCAGGAACATCAAACATGAAAAGTTTTTATGGATGGAAAATAATCCGGAACGATAATAGCTTCATTTTATTATCCCAAACAACGATAGAATCTCTATGAAAACTAGATGACCATTCATAGACGACGACAAGAATCATATCTTAATTCGCTTCCCGATAATATCTTAATATACAGCGCGCCTCTATATATCTTTTATGCCCGCATCTTACAAAAGAGCAAGAAGGCGCAAACTGGTCTCAACTGTAAATACATAGATTTCACATTTAATTGCTCGATAAAGCACCATCATCCAATGGTCGTGACTGTTGTTGTTGTCATGTCCTCTGATGTATAGAACCGAGTCCTTGGCTGTCATCCTCATCTCGCTAATATGCCGTAGAGGAGCAACCAAACCACCAACGTCTTTACCCGAGGTACCTATATTATAGACCTAGAACACACATACCAGTTCTCATAGTCGTTGTCGTGTGGCATCTTCCAAACATTTCATTATACGACAAGAATGCTTCAAGATTGCGGAGTTCAGAGCAGAGCTCGCTATGTGTTCAGTTAAAGCATTGAAGAGAATATTAAGTACAAGGACTAATAGGCAAATCCTGCGGAAGCCTATCACAGTGTACTACGTGTATATCGTACTCGTAGTACTACATAATATTCTCCTCAAGACACAGCCAGAGCATAGGCACGTATGGGGTACGTCGCATCTCGTCTTTTTCCTTGATTCATGTTTAGGATGTCATAGAATGTCGTAATGTTGGCTTGAGGGTGGAATGGTGCGGCTCGATGCCTGATATGACAGAATGATACCGCACCAATGACAGAAGCGAGGGATGGTGGCGGTTTGATTTTACGATTTCATAAATTCTTTGCTTCTTTGGTACTATAGCCAGCGTAATTTTTCAGTAGAAAATGAATTTTTCCATAGATTAAGTGAAGTATTGATGCGGAATGACTGAGAGGAAGCATCGTTGGGTAGTTGATGCTGTATAGCTAGTTGATTAAAGAGTTTTCATATTTATTTTATGTCCGTAGTCTAAGTAACGCTAACGAGGCTTATTTTTCATGTTCAGTGCCTAAACTTTCTCCTCAATATACATTGATTAATTGGGACTCATTCCATGACTTAGATAGCTTAGGAATTCACGCAATATTTAGATGCAAATTAAAGTATTTTGGTGTTTTCCATCCTGTCTACAATATGTACATAGTTGATTTCATTCTACTAAAAAAAATCATTTCTTAAAATAAAAATTCTAAAAGATTGTGACTATATATGTACATTACATACTTCAATTTCTTCTTCTTCCTTGCCTCGTTCTTTATACCGCTCCATACGGTTTTTTATTTTTGGTCGCAAAAGTTTCACTTTTCTTGTACATTATGTATTTTGGGGTGCAGAACCTGAATCCGTAATTTTCCACCAAAATTTCGTTGCAAAAAAGGGTTAAAATTGCAAAAAACGCCAAAAAAATGACATTCAATTGTAGCAATACCGCTTAACACATTTTAATGATTAATGGCGCGTTGGACCCGCAATTATTTTTTCTCTAATATTTTAATTGACAGGTTTTCGGAGAAATGTACACTTTCGAAGTTATAAACAAAAAAAACGGGAAAACTCCGAAAATTTTGTGATTTTTCGCGGTTTTGACCTTGTTCCGCAACGAAATTTTGGTGGGAAGCTCCGGATTCGAGCTCAGCACCCCAAAAAACATAAGAAACAAAAAAAAATTTTCTCCACCACACTTTGCAATCTGAAATCACCTACACACAAAAAAATTTGTCGAAAAAGCATCTAAAAAATAGTCACATCTTCTAAAAACATTTAGCGATTTTCAGCCTACTAATTACATTAGAAGAAGTATCTATTCCTGAATAGTTGTTTTCACGACAACAATTATTAGGAGACTGACCTATATTAGTAGTAAAATCAGCTACTTAGGAGTCAACCATTCAACTACATAAAGTAGACGATACTCTCAAGCAGTGACTAATTAGTTTAGGTGAAACTATTACTGTTGTCGTCAAACTAACTAGAATGAAGAAGTATATTTCCGATTCAAATTGAAAATTCACCTAATTTTGTAGATATATTTTCTATTTAAGCTAGTTGAAAAAGCGAGTATATTTACAAAAAAATACGGTGTGAATTTAACTCCGAATTGGGTCGAATATAACTCATAAATGAGTTTTGTATAACTAGCATTTACCTCTCTATATGTGTTGGCGACATTTTATTTACCTCTTTACGCTCTAAAATGCATAATAAATTACCTGCCTACAGTGGGATTCGATCCCGCGACTCTATGATTTAAAGACTGACACCCTACCTACTACACCACGCAGACTATACGGAACGACGTTTCTAATTTACACCATATACATACACGTAATTGTCTTAATATTGACTACTTTTTAGTAAAATTGTCGAAAGTGCATATACTTTTGCAAGTATAGAAATCACCTAGAAAAAATAGGTAAATCTACTAATTTCACTATATTGCCCAATTGTTAGGTGAATTATCGACAGTGAATAGATAATAGTTCCAAAACTTAGGCGCGTTTACATTTACTATTTCTAATTAGATGAACTAACTAAACATGTAGTTAAAATTATTAGATGAATTGACTAAAACGTAGCTGAAGTTACGAATAATACGTTGTCTATTTTACATTAGGCAAAAAATCGAATTGTGTTTTTTCTGTGTAGGAACTACACTATATGTACATACTACAATTATCTACTCCGGCACTATTGAACGAAAACATAATACATATTTTCCACGAAAATGTTAAGCTCCGAGAAAATTCCCTAGTTGAAACGAATTGACGCCAACAACATCACACAGCTCCTTGCCATTATCCGCCAACTTTGGTGTAAAATTTTCACTCTAAAAGGATGTGACAATATGCGGTGCAAGGTTAGAAAATTCTGAAATGAATGAAAACTTCTCTTTTCATTGTTATACACGATTGTATTGTCGTCGGAGCTATGGATGAACTTGGTCTTTCAGTTATACTTTGACAGCCTCGTAATATTCTGGCTGGTACTACCATCAGGAACTGGATGATTTAAAAAAAACCGCAGACGAAAAACTTTTACATTGCCGCTCAGGCAGGCTTGCCAACTCTAGCTAAAAGTAAGTAGATCTACTTGCTTTTTCGCATTGTTACTTACCTACTTACTGGTCACTCAATTCTACTTACTTTTGATAAAAATTCTGAACCGATATTTCCATTGCATTCTTTCAATGTAATTACGATTCCTTTACTAAAACTAGCCTTGAAGTAGAAAATCTCCATTATTACTCGGCCGCCAGCGATATTACAAATTTCATTGGTTTGAATACAATAGCAAATTTATGGCACTCTTCCCACTAGTACGAAGCGCAATACCCCTGGCGGCCCGCTGGCAATGCTGATTTTCTATTTCATGGCTTTGTATGTAGATGGTTTTATAAAATTAAAAAAAAAACGGCACCAAATGCCCTTATTCGATTATTATTTCGATTTTATAGCAAGGAGTGTCCTCCAATTAATATTGTGGAAAATATTCTATGAAGTCTTAAAGTGTTTAAATTGTTAGTTGGGTTTGGTAGTATGGTTTTCCTTTTCCTCTCTTTTTTAGGATTTTTGCAACTTTCTTTTTTAAATGTAACGTTGCAGCGCAATAATTGTTTTAGTCGATTGCAGCTGACCAGACGTACACCATTTTGCTATAAAGCACTGCATTTAGACCTTTCGTACATAGCATTAATAAACGTACAGCCAAATGTACAGCATTCCCAATGCCACGCAAAGAAACCTAATAAGCTCTTCGGTAAGACCTCTGATCAGTCAAGATAGTGGCACTTTCATTTGGCGTTCGTTCATTTTCGATAACTCAGGTGGTCGATCTTTCTGAAATTTGACGCACTTGTAGCTAGTTGCTGCTCACATTTCCTCCATAGTTTAAGGCCCTATCTATTCGCATTCGAGAGTTACAGCTGTCCAAATCGCACTTTTGTCTTTTCTAATCGAAAATTGTCCAAAAAAATTGGCAAACTTGTGGAGCACCGCACTGCCCATATTTGGCGAAAATTTCAATGCTTTGCTGACTAGACTCCTGTACGATTGATATTTAGCAAGATAGTCGCGCTTTTATGTTTGGCGATCATCCATCCTCAATAACTCGGGAAGACTTTGACCCATCTTTTCGAATTGGCACTTTGTAGTTTGAAGAGCTACTTGGCGCACACATTTCCTTCAAATTTCAAGGTCCTACCTATCTGCACTTTTGTGTTTTCTAATCGAAGATTCTCCATAACTCGGGGCGGAAAATTTTGAAATTTGGCAGATTTATATAAAACACCGCCTATATTAGGTGGCCGCCAAACGCTTAACAGTTGTCTGCCCGACGAAATATCAGTTTACCTATTGCAATGAACGAAACAAAACAAAGCTTTTAAATAAACAGAAAACGACTCTGCACCCTCCCCCCCTCGCCATTGATCAGGACATTTTTTTTACTGCTGTACAATCTATAAAAAATCTCTACACTACGATCGTGAAAATATAGGTTCGCTCCTATCACGTAGCAAACATTTCCGTACATCAAATAAACAACTATATGATTCCTGTCCGAGGGTCTCGGATTGCAGAGACAGGGAAAAAGTCATCATCATTCGCACAATGCTGCTGAGACTGCAGTCTCCAACTCAAAATTTGAAAAAGCACTGAGTATCATTTAAAAAAATGTATCAAAAGTGATTTTTGTCTTTAAAATAAGTTTTTGAAATTTGTAACACATATTCTAACAAAATGGGGCAATTTCGGACTCATGGTGTTGAACAGATTTTGGTTTTGCCCCTTCTAAACGAGATCCCTACGCTTACCCCCTTGCTTGTTATAGCTTTGAGTGTTAAAACATATATTTGTTCTTCACATGCTGATGAAGTTTTATCAATGAGGACACTGTGAATCTTTGGGTTTCTTTATGGGTCCTGTTGAGTATCAACAGAACATATCGGCTATATTCTTCCTCAATCCTGCTTACGAAGATATCACATGAAAGGAAGGACAGCATGTGGTCGTTTTATGACATGCTTATTGGTGCTAGCCACGTGACATATTATGCTTTCTCCAAATCGGCGTGAAAGAGGGGGGGATATGATTGAGGGTTTGCATTAGGCCTTCGGGAGTCTGGTCACCTTACATTAATGCGTTTTTTTCAATCTACTTACTTTTATACCTTCCTACTTACTTTTCCAAAAAAAACTACTTACTCATCGAATAAATGAGTTGGCAACACTGCCTCAGGGGACATTTCAAAATGGCCTTTATATGACGATAAGAACTACCAAACTATACCTATACAAACTTTGCGCCACGCGAACTTTATGTCTTAAGACAAAGAAATTAGTGCAAAATTTTGAAACACGGTCATTGTACTACACAAGCTTCTGAACTATTTTTGTTAAGTTTTATGCAATTCATTTATCAAAACATAAATTATTTTGAAAACTATCTGTTGCAGATTAAAAAAAAAATAAAAAACGAAAAATATTTGCACAATCTTTACACAAAAATTTCGTGGTGGCAATCAATTAAGACATTTTTTAAATTTTTTTTGTTTCTTCTATAAAAATCTTGAAAGAATAGAACCTATAATAAAAAGTGATTAAAAAATGATAGATGGTTCAGTCAAATGCAAGAAGCGCAAAAAAAAGGGAAACAATATAAGACAGAGGTCTGTATTTGTATGAATGACCGAGACGTGAAAACGTGAAATAACAAAACATATTGTACAATGAATGAGTGTTATTAAGTTATTTCGGTATTTTTCTGGCTAGAGATATTTAGAAGAGTTAGAAAACAATCGTGAGAATTTGATTTAGTGATTATCACAGTTGGATTGATCTTGTAAGCGCTACTAGGATGATATTTGTATTATTTGTTGTGAATTACCGCGCAGACGGTGTTTTGTTCTTCGGTCATTCGCTAGAAATTTAATTGGTATTCGTATTGAGGTTTTAGAACCTTTTTTTTAGACTTAAAGAGTGCAATAACCCGCCTATGCGAGAAACAATATGACGTGTCTATTAATTTGAAAGCTGTGTTTGGAATAGTTCCGTTAAAAGAAATAAGAAAACTGAATGGGAAAATCATATTGAAATTTGTAAATTCATCAAATGGACCATTTAACAAAGTCCGGGACATCCTGTTATCTTTGCCATACCAACTTTTAAGGTTTTCGTTCCCAAGACTGTTACTATGCTACACATTTCTACCAAATTTCATCACGATCGGTTAAGCGATTCGCGAGTTATTTAGTGAACAAATTTTCAAATGGCCGGGACACCCTGTTACTTTTGCCCTACCAACTTTTAAGTATTTCGTACCAAAGACCGTTACCATTCTACACATTTCTACCAAATTTCATGACGATCGGTTAACAGATGGACGGACAGACGGACGGACAAAATCGATTTCATAATAGTTTTTTGAAAAATCCAAAAATCCAAAAAACCCTAGAAAATGGTTTGAATTTACTCGATTCTATTCATGTAGCTATTATCTAGAATATTGATTTTATATGAAATGGTCTGTATTTTCAAAATTAGTTAACCCCATTCCAATATCAAGCGATCCTTGGAAATAACAACTGTTTCACTGTAGAGCCAACCTAATATAGTAATCGGGTCTGAGTTTATGAGAAAACTTTTCGTTTCGCGTGTTTTGGGAAGTCACTCGGGTGTAATAACCTAGCTTATACACTTTGACAGCAAATCTTGGACTTAAGGAGTTTTTAAATTTACATTGCGTTAAAGGGAAATTGGACAGTGTCGCGACAAACTTTACAGGAGAAATATTGGTGCTCGTGCAATTAGCGTCGCGAAAGTCAATATGTTAGACACTAAAAGGTTGTGAGGATATGGAAATCCAAAAAAAAAATTAAGTAATATTCAGTTATCGAGGATTTATGCATTTTTGAAACTCTGACGACACAATTTTCCTGCGTATTTCGATGTGCTTGCCCAGGCAAACATGGGCCGATTTCCCCAGTTTCTCTCGGTGATTCCCGGCTTGTAATAATGTAAGGGTTTCATCCAAATGCTAACCCGAAGCCACATTAGTATTTCAAACCCGAATAGCGATTGATTTACTTTTAATGCGATTTTAAAATTTTTAGAAATTTCGCCTAAATGTATGCAATCTCAGTTTTTTTTTCAATGGCTAGCTAAAACTTCCATTTTGCATGGCAGTGTGCACAAAAAAGTTAATTTCTGTTTCTAAATCTACATATATTGAAAATGTCGTTTCCCAAATTACAAATATGTAGTTAATGAAGAAAAATAAAAGTCGAGTTTCTAAAGTATAAGCACGGCTTTAATGTAAAAAAATATTATTTTGAAATAAATTACAATACCTATGTGACGGTTTGCAATTTACCCTGGATGCTATCGTCAATGATTTCTTTTCTGCGAGTCTGGGTCAGCAAACCTGCCCGCGAAGTTGAAATAGCTCAGCCTAATGATAAAACAAATCGTTTTTACAAACATCCACTAAAAAATGCATCAAATCGAGTGCGAATGCAATTTAGAATAGAGAGTTTTAGCATGTCGTACAAAATAGTATACAGTATACCACAATTGTGTGTGGAATTTAGAATTTGTTCGTGCAATTTCCAGTTAACTTTTTTTTAAACAAATGTACTAACTTCGCTGCACCTTTTTTTATTGAAAATTTTGGTCAGGGTTCTAGTTAGTTTTAACGACAATTTTTACTTAATTTTATAAATCTCCATATGGGGATGAAACATTTCTTTGACAAAAGGCAAATTAATTTATTTAGAAATTTAATTTGGTACTCTAAAAAAAATTACTTGATTTTTTAAATTGACTGAAAATTTGGATCAAATTGAACCACCTCCAACCACCATCTGCTTGTAGCAGTTGTCTACCCCCATGTCGTCAGATTCAGGTTAAAAACATTGACAGGAATACGATTCATATTGGTTAATTTCATAATTATATTAACGAAGCTCCATTGCAAGTTGACGAATTTCAATATCAAATTGAAGAATTTCCATTTCAAAAATACGAATTACCATATCAAATTCACAAATTTCCAGATCAAATTGACGAATTTACATTTCAAAAATACGATTTTCAGAAATCTTGTTGACGAATATGGTCTGATTTTGTCCAATCTTACACATATATAATTTTTTTTCAATATGGACAAACTTTTCCAAGATCGTATCTGCTTTTTGTTGAGGTAATGAGTTCAGCATCACGCTCAGCAGTGTTATTCATCCCCATAAATGGGTACTCGTTTAACATCTGAGTGAGATCATAGTCCGTCACAAGCTCGTGAGTTCGAAAAACACCATGATCCACGGTGAGATTCGAACTCATGACCCTGTGCACCGAAGGTGCGCGCACTAACCGCTAGACCAGCCAGACCGGTCATCATTGGTTTACAAATAAAAAAGTTTTTCCTACTTTTGGAGGTTGCGTTTCTATGGCAACCCCGTGATCTTTAACATTTACCATAAATTTCTTTAGCCTAAAACCATCTTACAACAGCAAGGATCCTACACACCAAATTTCAGCCAAATCGGTCCAGTAGATTAGGAGGATTGTTATCGCGAAATTTCGCTTACGAACGGCAGCGATTTAACGATCTCACAACACGCGAATTTTGCCACGATTTAATGTGCAAAAGCTAAAAAATTCCTCAACTAAACGTGCATATTCGACCGCCTTGCACGAAAAAGCTTGTGCAGCAACATCTCTTCAGAATCCTACAATTGAAGATAGATGGAATTTTGCAAAGGATTCTTTTATTTCATGTGGCGAAGCGACTGTGGGAAGATTGGATCGAGGTAGGAGACCAATTATCAGTGATGCTACTTGGTCTCTTATCTCAGCAGTCAGCACGCAAAAGAGTTAAGGAACAGATTAACACTGCTGCTGATGATTCAGCTTAAAATCAACTTCGTGCTGAATACCGTTCACTACAAAAAGGCGTGCACAGAAGTGTGAGGCGTGATAAGCGTACTTACATCAACGCTTTAGCGAAGGAGGCAAATGATGCGGCTTACCGTGGTGAAAGCGGTACCCTATTTAAGCTAATTAAACCACTAATTGGCAAATCGTTCACAACGGACCATACTGTGAAAGATAAAGAAGGGTTACTGCTTGTTACTGAAGAACAGCAGCTTCAGAGATGGAAAGAGCACTTTTTTGAGGTCCTTAACAACCGTTTTGGGCCTGCAAGTGCATCTTCATCGGCAGAAGAAGACGTCCCTCCAGTAGCCAGTATTAATTCCAGACCACCATCTAAGACGGAATTAAAGCGGGTTATCGAATCTATGGACGCCGGTAAGGCTCCGGGGATAGATGGAATTCCGGTCGAACTATTTAAAGCGGATTCGAATGCTACAGCGGATATTCTGCTTCCCCTCATCAGAGAGTGTTGGGAAACCGAAACTCTTCCAGTAGAATGGAAAAAGGGCGTAATTATTAAAATTCCCAAGAAGGGTAACCTTAAGGATTGTAATAATTGGCGCGGTATTTGCCTACTTCCAGCTGTATCCAAGCTAATGGCTAAAATTATTTTGAACCGGATCAAGGATGAAGTTGATCGCACTTTAAGCAATGAATAGGCTGGCTTTCGTGAGGGTTTTTCATGTGGCGACCATAATAAACACTCTCTGAATTATTATTGAGCAATCCGCCGAATGGAGATCCCCATTACACCTCATGTTCATTGATTTCGAGAAGGCGTTCGATAGTGTTGAACGGGAGTATATTTGGAGAGCTCTTCGTAGGAGGGGCATACCAGATAAAATAACTTCCATCATCAAGGAATCTTATCAGGGAGCCCAATGTCACGTTTTTGCACAAGGGTAAGCTTTCAGATCCTTTTGAGGTGCACAGTGGAGTGAGACAAGGTTGCATTTTATCACTTATTCTTTTCCTCATAGCCATTAACGATGTACTAGTGAGCGCGCTTCAAAACCAGAGGAAAGGTATCAGATGGAAAATGTTTGATTACCTGCAACACCTGGACTATGCTGACGATATTTGTCTACTTTCAAATAAAAAGGAGGATGTAGCTCAAATGGCCGATGCTCTGCATTGCGTAAGTCGTAATGCCGGGCTCAAGATAAACGCTGCCAAGACCAAGTACTTGAGCTCCCATCCTGGGGGACAAAGCGGAATTTGTGTTTCGGGCCAGGCAGTCGAAAAAGTTGACGAATTCTGCTACCTCGGAAGCATAGTCACAGCAGATGGCGGCGCGGACGCTGATGTACAATCGCGTATCAATAAGGCTAGGGCAGCCTTCTTCACTTTGACTCCTTTCTGGCAAAATAACAATATTTCCAGGCGCACCAAAATCCGTATCTTCAATTCTATTGTAATATCTGTGCTTCTTTATGGCTGTTCAACTTGGAAGGTGACCAACGAGATAACAACTAAGCTGCAAACTTTCGTAAACCAGTGCCTACGGCGCATCCTACAAATCCGGTGGCCGGAGATTATTTCCAATGATGATCTCCTGAGTATCACAGGCCTGGATTGGATAGGCACTTCTGTCAAAAGGCGAAAGTGGCAATGGATAGGTCATACTCTCCGAAGAGGGCCAACAAATATTGCAAAGCAGACCCTAGATTGGAACCCTCAGGGAGCCAATGCTAGACGCCGCGCCGTGTTGGACGACCAAGAAACACGTGGAGAAGATCGGTTAATAGCGAGGCTGCTTCATTAAACAAACAGTGGTCAGACCTAAAGACGATGGCACAGAGCAGAACGAGGTGGAAAGTAGGCGTAGTTGATGCCCTATGCCCCACAAGGGGTTAACAGGAACCAGAGAGAGAGAGATTAGGAGGAGATGCATTACAAACACACATACAGTCGAATTTTTATAAAAGATTCTTTGAGAATTTTTCGTAAATTTCAACAGTTAGTCTGGGTGTACACCAATCCCTTGGAATCAGTTGACTGAAATCTGGCAATTCATTCAAGGAAAACATTAAGAAATATACAAAAAAACAAATCTTTATCATTTAGCTCATAGTGAATTTTTTAGCGTATTTCAATATTATTCGGATATTCAGGGAAGAGGACCAATTCGGCAAGACATTCTTCTAAAAATCCATCAAGACGTTCAAGAAATATTAACAAAAATATGGAAAAAATATCATTTTGAATTGCTGTTCATTGTGAAATTTCTGCTTATTTCAACGGTTGTACTGCTATTCCGGCCGGAGCCTTGTGTAGATTCATTCGATGGGGTCAGCTTACTGTAATCCTGTAATTCGTTCAAGAAAGACTGAAAGAAGTATGTGCAAAAGAATTGTGGCCATTGTGAATTTTACATATTTCTCAATAGTTGTCCTGTCACTTTGGGTGGATACCAATCCTGCTATCCGCTGATATGTTATAGATATACTCGCAGAAATAGGTGAAAAGAAACGCATTGTGAATTTTTGCTCCGTGTGAATGTTTTGCAAATTGTAATAAGAACTGACTGAAAGCAGAGTCAGGAGAACCATTCTTTGTAACCAGGTTACTCTCTCAAATCTTTTACTATTCTAGATTATAAAATCTAGGTACATACACTCTCTAGTTCCTGTTAACGCGATTGCACATCAGCGTCCGTGCCGCCATCTGCTGTGACTATGCTTTCGGGGAAGCAGAATTCGTCAACTTTTTCGACTGCCTGGCCCGAAACACAAATTCCGCCTTCTCCCCCGGGATCAGAGCTCAAGTACTTGGTCTTGGCAGCGTTTATCTTGAGCCCGGCATTACGACTTTCGCAATGCAGAGCATCGGCCATTTGAGCTCTTCAGCATAGTCCAGGTGTTGCAGATTTTCCATCTGATACCTTTCATTTGGTTTTGGAGCGCGCTCAGTAGTATATTGTTAATGGCCGAGGAAAAGAATAGGTGACAAAATGCAACCTTGTCTCACTCCTCTGTGTACCTCAAAAGCATCTGGAAGCTTACCTTTGTGCAAAACGTGACATTGGGCTCACTGATAAGACTCCTTGATGGTGGAGATTATGCCCCTCCTACGAAGAGCTCTTAAGATATACTCCCGATCAACACTATCGAACGCCTTCTCGAAATCAATAAATATGGTGTGTAATTGGGACCTCCATTCGGCGGATTGCTCAATAATAATTCGAAGAATGTTTATATGGTCGCTACATGAAAAACCCTCACGAAAGCCAGCCTATTCATTGCTCAAAGTGCGATCAACTTCAGCCTTGATCAGGTTCAAAATAATTTTAGCCATCAGCTTGGTTATCACAGGATCGATTTGCTAATTAGTGGCTTAATAAGCTTGAAAAGGGTACCATACTTTCACCACGGTAAGCTGCATCATTTGCATCCTTTTCTAAAGCGCTCATGTAATTACGCTTATCACACCTCACACTTCTCTGCACGCATTTTTGTAGTGAACGGTATTCGGCTCGGAGTTGATTTTTAGCTGAATTATCAGCACCGGAGTTAATCTATTCCTTAACTCTTTTACGTGCCGAGATAAGAGACCAAGTAGCATCACTGATAAAAGGTCTCCTACCTCGATCCAATCGTCCCACAGTCGGTAGAATATGCGCATTTAATTGAGGGATTATTTAGTTTCTGCACATTAAAACGTGGCAAGATTCGTGCGTTAGTAGATCGTTGGTACATACACTGCCAGTACAATTCTCGTAGAAGAGAATTAGCCAACCGGTCTAGGGCTGTAATTGCTCTGTAGCGCCACCTGTGGACTTCTGCATGAGCAGCGGTGACATCAGGGACTAAGCACAGACTAGGACAAAGGAGAAACTAAACATGAGTATACATAGCCACTCTGCACTAACGGATGCAATAGATTACTATGATTTCGCTTAATATAAACTACAGGAATTTCAGTGCAAATATTTAAAATCCCGAAGCTTTTATTGGGTATACAATACCACTACAGAATGTCTTTTATGTCATGTGCTGACCTACATTGTGTGTAGTCCCTCGGTATTAATAACTTCCGCACACAATTCATCAATAATAATTTAGCAAAGTACAATAATATCCCCAATCCTTACCACAAGGAGCAATTTATCTCTCGATCATTACAACCATTCAAACTGTCATAATAAATAAAAATAAAAAAAGTGGAAATGAAAGACCTTCCGATGCTATAGCTCTGGGGCTGAAATAAAACAAAACCCCAGGAAAAAAAAAACAGAAAATGGAACAAAAGCCGCAAGCCAACCAAATCCTATGGTTGTAAAAATCAAACCAAAAAGTAGACACACCAGGCACAGATACTCCATCGATTGTCCACTAACAAATTGATTTATGAGCGCCTATTCATCCAATGACAATTTAATGACCTCGCCACTATGCGGTTAAAAGTCGGGAACAAGCCCTGCTCTGGATTTATAAAAAAAAGGACTTTACCGAGCATTCAATGAAAAAACATAAAATCCCGACCTAGAACAATGGGCCCCAAGAAAAATTACACAATCCAGTCCAGAAATGTGTGCGGTACGGTATGTTCGAATCGTTCCAGAATGAATGAACTTCCTGATTTTAAGTGTGCGCGGCTTTTAACTTTAACATTCACTATGGGAAAAGGGACCCCCGGAACCATACTATGTTTGCAGTGTATTTTTGCCTTCTTCTGTTTTTTATCATGTTATCGATGCGAACGATTTTGATGGAGGTGATGATGATGATGGTGAGGCGATAATAGTAGTGGAGGTGGTATGGTGATGGAAATTTTGATAAAGTGGAGGCTAATGGTATAGCGAAGCGTCACTATGGTCGCCGTCATCATCAATTTATTATAATGGTTTAACACTTTACTAAAAAAAGTTTTTCTATCAATTTTTCAATGTGATGACATTTTTGTCGGCGAACGCAGCGACAAACATGCGGCATTGTGTGGTGGATTTGTGTTTTGGCATTTGATGGACATTCTTGTCGGTGGCGCGAATGAATTGAATTTGATAGCATCGACGTGCGGCTTAATGGAGTGAAAAAATGAATTAGTCGAAAGGACGTTACTTTTTTTTCGCAATTTACTATGGCAAAGTTAACTTTTTACCGGTCCTGTGGACGACGTAAGGACCTTTTATGATTCATTACACAATCTTCTAATTAAACATTCGGAAATTCTCTTAAATTCTTTGAAATGCACTCGAGTCCACTCTCACATAAACTCCAGTTTGCCCCTTTTTAGCCGAATTTACATCGTTAATCATCTCAATTATAATGAAATTAAAGGGGATCTCAAGGATAAAGTCCATCAGGATCAACAACAACTCTATATGCATATACGTTGTACAAAATAATTACGGGAAATTTCTATAAAATTCTCCGTTCTCTACGGCTCTCTATAAATGGGCTAACAAACGTTCATTTATAATACGCTCTCGCATTCGTCGAATGCTTTTTGTCAGAAAATCCATGGGTGGCTGCCGTAATGGCAACAATAGTAAACAAGAGCTTGCATTAAATCAAATGGCTTAACCCTTGTCAGATTGCTTTCTCGGGTCTTTTTTTTTCTAGCCTCTCTTTCTCACTCTCTTTGCCTCTACAATTTTCCTAGAATTTAATACCGACGACGGTCTATTATGCCACGTAAAATGGTACAATATGAATGTTACGGAACACCATTTAGATGAAAGTTGGGAGCGTAACATTACAATATTCACTTCATTCGTTCGAGAGAGAGAGACTACCTACCTAGTCTCCCAGCGTAGTCGCTTCTGTACAGATAAATCCCAAAAATATACTCAGAACAATGGACTTTAGATTGAAAGCATACATCTACATATGGGTACCGACAACCAACTTGGGTTGTGCATAGTGGGAATAATGACTGGTTGGGAAATACAAAACCAGAAAATAACGAGTCTATCCCAGGAGCTCAAAATGATTATAGAGCAGCATAAGCGACTAGTTTCGACAATGTTTGGCAGGCGGAACAATAAGGACGAGTATGATGATGTCGACCTACATATTTTCACTTTTCCTGGTCGTACGACTATACTATACAATAAACGGGCGCTTTGAACCTTTTTTTTCCTCTCTCCCTCTCCGGTTTAATCGAAAGGACCTTCTTCGCAGTCACGCCATAACGTCTGACTATGACTATATGCATACTGCGAGTATATGTACGTACCAAAAAAAAATCCTAAAAGATTAGCAAGGAGGATAAGATTATGGCTATACGGATGAACCGTACTACTAGATGTAACGTATTGCTCCTGTGTGAACTATTATTGAGTACTTTGCCAACAGTTTCTTGTCCTTGATATTGATTGTTTCTTTGCTCTGAAGTTCCGGGACTGTACATCGTACAAGTCTACAAGGAAACACGACAAGACTTGGTGGACTTTTTTGTCTGGCCGTAGTTTTTTTTTTTTTGCTTGTTGCAACCAAAAGTGGTTGCTGATATCCATTTGCGAAGGGACAATTGGAATAAGTTTGCTGCTACTATAAAAGTCAATGTAAGGATTCGATAAGACGAAAGTAATGCTTGCGACAAAGTTTTGGGATTCGTATATTTTCGGAGTGGGATATAAAAAGGGTTGGCGTCTCATATGGATTTTATGTTAAAGGAAGCAGTACCTATTTGTTATTTGATTTTCGGTAATACTGAGACCGGAGAGGTTTGGTTGATCAACGAGAATTTCAGTGCTCTCACACTGTTCTTCTAGAAGTAACCCTTGAAGATGCGTTCATCAGCGACGACTAGACGGCGTTTCTCAGCAAATTAAATTTCCAACAGCCAGTGGTGTGCTCTGTGGCCGTGATTGTTCGGTCGCCACTCTGTGAAATATACACTCATAGAGAAACGAGTTTCCAAACTCGGCACGACTCGTCGCAAGTTTATTACATATTCAGAAGAAGATGATAAGAAATATTATTATCATAAAATGATAAACTTACAATGCGACTAGGAAGTGGTATGGCTGACAACCGTATCACACTCCGAATTCAAATGGTCTTTGCAACGTTGATGACACACGGTAGTCATCAACGCACCATGCTCCACTAGGAGTTACGGTAGTCAAGAGAGAGTGGTGTAATCACACCGTTTCCTCTTATTTAACTGATAGATAATGGTCAAGTGTATTCTTTCGGAGAAAACAATGGAGTTTGATCTTTATTCTTAAATATTTCAATTTATTGACTCAAAGATGATAATGTTCAGCACACGCTATTTGAATGCTACAGGTTTGCACGCATCCGATTTTGACGTCCATGACAATTCGAGTTTTTCTCTTGAGTTCCAGTTGTGGATGCTTCGATGCCAAGACTAGCACGCTGAATGCAACTGATGCATTGTCTGGCTCGCCTTTTATACTATACGAGCCTTCTGAGTGGGAAGGCTCGTTGTGCTTGTACTGTACGCTGTACGAGTGGGATGCGTGCTAGCGGGACGTTTCTTACGTGTACGTTGCATGCAGTGGTGGTGGTGCTGCACAATCGTCAGGCCGGTTGTCAACTGATTTCGTGAAAAATGATGGCAGGTGTTGGGAGCGTTTTTACAATATGCATTTTTTCTCTGGATAATAAACGCTCGTACCGCGGTGAATCCTTTAAATTGAAGTTTCGGTGGCAAGTGCCCAGATTAAACCAAACTGACTTCACCGCCGTTATAATGTCAACACTATTATTCCAAATCGACCAAAAACGAACAACGTCGCATAGACATCAGCTTACACAAAACTGTCTACTATATGGACTCAACTGTACAAAGGACTCTCGACAAAAATAATATTTTTTTTCTTTTGCTATTTTATCCTCGCTGTTCAGTTTCTGCTTTCGACATAAGCAACATTATGGTCGTCGTTCGACTGCTCGAATACACATTCATACACTTGTGCCTGTATATACAACGAATATGTTTGCGAAAAACCGAAAAGCAGGAAAACTTTATCCTTAAATTGGATCATTTCATAGATAATTTCCACTAATTCGTCGTCTCATCCTGTGCGCGCTTGATGCTCATCGTTTCAGGTCGTCCGCAACGTGTGTATGTGTGGGTCTGATGTGGATGTCCTTCCGGTCGGTCGTCCTGTCGTCCTTGTGTCGTGTGGGTAGTGTTGTATTATATCCTCGTCCGTATATAGTGTGTTGTTTGTTGATATAACAGATCAGAAAATAACGAACGAGAAGAATATTGCTGTATCATATAATAATTCTGATTGCCATTCGCCATCATGATATCAAATGGGAAAACATTTTTTTATTGGGGTATCCGTTTGTGGCGTTTTTGTTTTATTTATGATTATGTATTTTTCTCTCTCTTTTTTTTTTTTGATCGTCTTCGTCGTCAATGAAATAACAATAATCAGATACAATAACGATTATAGTAAGTATTGTGAGTTTATTAAGTAGCAGACTATTAAGGGCACAATTGGAACTGTTATGGTGGGACTAAAGCGGCTAAAGAGAGTCGGATGATGTTTGGTCCTGGAAATGTTTAAATGGAGAAGTGATATATTATGGGCTAATAGGAAAAGGAATTATGCTTGATCGACTGGAAGTAATTCTTATTGAAATTACATTGTAGTAGCTTACAGTTATATGGAGAATGGTTAATATCTTTCTTTTTTATTTGCAAGTCCATTTAATAGCTGTATGCGCGCCTACAGATTAGATTAGATTTAAAATGGAGCTGAGACGAGACTGCGGGCAATGATGCGCGTCCATACCGATGGTATACATGCAATGTCCAGCTATATAACTTCTGACTCCATCATCAAGGCCTTGCTGGCAGAATTCAATATTTAATTGATTTATCATATAATTAATTTTGAAAAGCCGAGTTTTGAGACCCCCGTGTGAAAAAATCTGGATCCGCCACTGTCTAATTCCTTTGCTTACTTCCGAAAGTCTTAAATGTTTCACTCTTACTTGAATACTTGTGCTTCTTGCTTCGAGCTTTTCGTTTCAAGTTTCTTGAGCGTTCTTCAATATTTCTTTATCAGAACTCTTGAGAAATGCATTGTAAAATTCGTTCAGAGCGATCGGTGCATCGTGCTGTTGGGATAATAAATAGGATGCGATTTTTTTTTCTTTTTATTGAAGTTTGGTTTTGCGGGGCAGTTGGGTATAGAATTTTAATTTTTGTATAACATTAAATATTTGATGGCGTACTTTTTGGGGTTTTTTAGATTTTTCAAAAAACCTTTATGAAATCGATTTTGTCCGTCTGTTCACTCTCGCACTCGCGAACGGCTTAACCGATCATTATGAAATTTGGTAGGAATATGTAGAATGGTAACAGTCTTTGGCACGAAATACTTAAAAGTTGGTAGGGCAAAAATAACAGGGTGTCCCGGTCATTTGAAAATTGTTCACTAAATAACTCGCGAACGGCTTAACCGATCGTCCTGTATTTTGGTAGAAATGTGTAGAATAGTAACGGTCTTTGGCTCGAAATACTAAGAAGTTGGTAGGGCAATGATAACAGGGTGTCCCGGAGATTTAAAAAAATTCCACTAAATAACTCGCGAACGGCTTAAACGATCGCAATGAAATTTGGTAGGAATGTGTAGAATCGTAACAGTCTTCAGCACGAAATACTTAGACGTTGGTAGGACAAAGCTAACAGGGTGTCCCGGAGATTTGAAAAAGTCGACTTTTTCTGTTTTTATCGGACATGGACGTATGAATACTCAAATCAAAGAAGCGAACATTTGGAGTCTACGAACTCTATCGGCGATCAGACGGTCAAAACGAATGAAGCAAATCAATATTTGAAACACTATTTCTATTCCTGTAATATTTTGTATTTTGATTATTAGATATTGATTTTTATTAAAATATACCGTTATGCTGTTCCTTCTGTAACAATGCTGCTCTTCCATTAGATTTGAGCCTTCAGTGCACCAATTGAAAAATGTGACATTGAAACTCAACGAACTCTACGGGTCCAAACTTATCCAGGGCAACCTATTTCTTTGGTTTTTTCGAAAAAAAGATTCATCAAATACATACAAATTGATAAATTTCTATCCTGTGGTTATTAATTTGCCGACTACTGGCCAACATAATCCAGGGGAGGTGCAGTGATATTATAATTATCGTATCGGCTAACGATAATTTTGGCAATGGTATGATCGAAATGAATTGTTGCATGCATATCGCAGAAGTTAATACATAGATAAGATTGATTACTGCCCTCTAATTCCTTTATTAAAGCTTTAAATAAAAATTTATTGTAACGATCCTAGAGATTTAATCAGGTTCCTTCCCAGGTTCCCAGTAGAGTCCTATCATCTCAGCATTTGTCTTTCTACATATTTTTTCAGCCAAAACCAGTCGTGCTAAGACTATGCAACATTTTTCATTTTATTCAAAAGTTACACACACACGATACTCCCATTACGTAGAGCAGCTTCGCCACACACCTCATCATTTTAGTGTGTCTACGTGTGTCTTTCAATTAACTTCCACATAGGGAGCACATACAATATCTTTTCTTATGAGATGAGCAAATTAGTGTCATTTTCTTTTCATTTTCGTCCTTGAACTCTTTCGTTATTTACATCCCTTACAAAAGGGCCACAGCCATACATAGGTACACACATACGCAATAGCGTAGTGAATTTGCGGAGGCGTAAAACCATTATATCCTGAGAGTGCTGTCATTTTAATCTTGTGTTCTGTTTGTATCGGAACAAAACGGGGCTCAGCATCAGTGTTGCCAATTTAGCCATTTTCCGGCCAAATTTACTTAATCCGGCCGGCCGGTTTTTTAGCCGGAATTGATTTTCGTTTGCCGTTTTACTGGCTAAAATTATTTTATGAAATTTTAAAATCTACTTTGAAAATATAATAAAATTTTCAATATTCACAACCAAAATAATTATTCGCCGTGAAATTATTTTTACACACTTATTGTCGTGTATAAAGTTAAGAATTATGTCCACAGAGCGGAAAACTTGCATTTATGTCTCCCGGGAAAAAATGTGCCGTGGAGACTTGCCTACTTTCAATAAATTGCAATTATATGACATCTATTCCCTGTGAAATAAAGTGCAACTGCATTGTTTTCGCTAGCGACATATCAAAAACCGGTGGGGAGACTTTCGTGCGAATTGAGTACCAGCAAGCAAATTGGATTTCACGAGCATCCAAATTTTGACAAAATTTGTATGGATTCACATAAACTGACGCTCTTAGTACCTACTCTAAGCATGCATCCACCAATATGCTGAATAATTTGCATAATAGAAGACAGTTTCTTAATTCTTAAATCAAATTCTTTGCTGAGCAAGTCTTGGATCATGGGGATACCCAAACATTTTTCCATTTTTCAGTGTGTCGTTTCAATACAACAAATGACGTCATCATGCCAAATTTTCGTAGATGCATGACATTTTGTTGTTGGGTTTGTAGCAGAAAATTTATCGAAAAGCTTTACCATTTCGCGGTCAAGTTCATAATTTTTGAACATAAATTTCGTATCTTTGGAACATCAAATTTACGCCAGGAAATTTGAAAAAAAATTTGGTCAAACGTCGGAAAAATTAAGGGAAAGCTGGATTTTTGCATGAGCCTTCCTTTCAAGGTCCTAAACAAGACCCTAAAAGTCCCCGTCTCTACGAGTGCCGCTAGCGGTGCTACAGAGGGTGAAAGACCCTCGAAAACAGGTTTTTCTGAATATCTCGATAACGGTAGCATACACAAAAATGGCGCGTATGGCAAATTTGAAGCTCTTGTGCTTTTTCAATAAACGATGGAAATACCGAATTCGTTCGGGTACTCCTAACGGTGCCAGGAGGTCTAACGGTATTTTTAACAATTTTCCAAGGGAATCTCTATAACGGTAACTCGTACTAAAAGCTTTTGTATGGAAAATTTGTAGCCTATAACGTTTTGAAGAAAGCGGTCAAATTTCATATCTATACGTGCAGCCTTAACGGCGCTTTGGGGGTTTAAACCTTAAAAAAGGTGTTTTTTTGGTTTTTCGTGAATGGCGCTAAGACGGGGGAGTGTGCTCTCTGGTCTTCTCGGAGAAGTTTGAAGCTTATGTGGCTGTTAGTAAGACGCCAAAAGTCCCAAAGATGGGAGCCCCCTAACGAAGTTATGAGGGTCCAAAGATTAAATTAAGCAGTTTTTGGGGAATATCTCTATAACGGTAACGTGCACGGAAAACTGTTTTATGGCAAATTTGTAGCTTATACAACGCCCAACTAAATATCCGAATTTCAGATCGATGCGTGCAATGCTAAGGGCGCTCAGATGGTCTGAACCGTACAATAACGGTATTTTTCGTTTTTTCGTGAATTTCTTCAAAACGGGAACGCATTCGGGAGGGAGGCCTATAACAATATGTTGCTTCTGTAACCTCAAATTAAAATGCCAAAACAACTCATCTATGCGAGCGCCCCCAACGAAGCTATGAGGGGTCAAAGTTAAACAAAAAACCGCTTCTCGGAATTTTTTTAATAACGGTAACCTCTTGAGAGAACCAATCTTAAATAAATTTGTAGCTCATGTGGCTCTCAGTAAGGGGCCAAAAGTCCTCAACGATGGAAACCCCCGTAGGGAAGTTATGAGGGTCCAAACATCCAAAAATGCAGTTTTTGGGGAAAATCTCTATAACGGTAATGTGCACCGAAAACTGTTATATGGCGAATTTGTGGCTTATACAACGCTTAATTAAATATTCGTATTTCAGATTGATGCGCGCAATGCTAAGGGCGCTATGAGGGTCCGAACCATACAATTTCGGTATTCCTGAAATTCTCTGTAACGATAACGTATAACAGAGGCAGTCTGTAAAAACTTGTTGTTTGTTCCAAATAAAATGGTTCCAAATAAAATGCTTCACCGATTAGAATGCGCCTGAGGCAACCATACGTGCATTACAACGTTTAAACTAACTAATTTTTGAGGAAGGTATGTGTAGTATGTAGTGTATGTGTGCACGTATTTGCACTTTATTTGGAACCATACAAACAACAAATTTTTACAGACTGCCTCTGTTATACGTTATCGTTACAGAGAGTTTCGTTACCGTTAAGGAGATTTTCACGAAAATAACCAAAAATATCGAAATTGGAAGGTTTGGAGCCTCATAGCGCCCCTAGTACTGCACGTATTGATCTCAAATTTGAACATTTGCTTAAGAGTTGTAAAAACTTCAAATTCGCCATATAACAGTTTTCGGTGCTCATTATCGTTATAGATACCTATATTTCCAAAATTTGCTGCTTATTTGGATGATTGGCCCCTCATAACTTTGCTAGGGGGGCTCCCATCGTTGGGGATGTTTGACGTCATACTAACAGCCATACGAGCTACAAATTTGCCTCAGACGGTTTCCCTCTAGAGGTTACCGTTATTAAACATTTTCCGAGAAGCGGCTTTTTGTTTCACTTTGACCCCTCATAACTTCCTTGGCGGTTTACGGGTAAATGATTTGTTTTGGCATATTTATTTGAAGTTAGAGAAGCAAGAAATTATTACAGGCTTCCATCCCGAATGCGTTCCCGTTATAAAGCAATTCACGAAAATAACGAAAAAATTGTGCGTTTCGGACCCTCATAGCGCCCTTAGTATTGCAGGCATCAATCTGAAATTCGGATATTTAAATAAGCGTTGTATAAGCTACAAACTCGCCATATGACAGTTTTCGGTGCACATGACCGTTATAGAGATATACCCAAAAAAACTGCATTTTTGGATGTTTGGACCCTCATAACTTCCCTAGGGGGGCTTCCATCGTTGGGGACTTTTGGCCCGTTACTAACAGCCACATGAGCTACAAATTTATTTCAGATTGGTTCTCTCAAGAGGTTACCGTTATTAAAAAATTTCCGAGAAGCGTTTTTTGTTGTCTCTTTGAAAAATCGTTTGAAAAACGTCTAATGCAATATAATTATATCCTCAAATTAAAATGACAACACAATTCTAAACACAATTCAACATAACAATCGATATGGTAACACCATGGACATGCAAGAACATTGAAATTGTCAAATTGACAAATAACCCGCCAAATGTGATATTTTTGTGATATTTACACTGCGTGTTAATTTATTTTGTTTCGTAGTATTCTATTAAATTAAATTATTTTTATTATTAATAACTCAACAACAACCAATTAAAATTATATAAAAGAACGTAGGTAAAACATTTAAACATTAAACATTTATGAACATCAATACTATAAAATGTATAAATATAAATTGTAGGACCTGAAGATGCTACACATTTGTATCAAAACGTCGTCCGGAGAAGAGAAATTAAGGCTACAAAAAACGAAAAATCAATAGATGTTTTGATTTTTAAAATGAGGCCTCTAAAGGTTAATTCATCATTTTGTTATCACTGGTACTCAGAGAGTAGCCCAAATTTATGACTGCGTTTCTGTTGGTCAAGAACTCCCCTCTTAGGATAATAAGAGCAAAATTTCCACACAATACATCGCGGATACATCTCTAGACCAATAGCACAATAGGCCCATTGGATTCATTGCTGCGCAGTGGCGTAGATGGGGGAAGGGATCCAGGGGACTCTCGGAAAGAATTGTTTTTCAGAAATATTCATCGGGTACATTATTATTGCAAGTTGAAAATCCGCCCGATGGCCATATTCCGTCTTCAGTAATACTTATACTGAAGACATCGACTTTGTACGTTCATTAATTGTATTTAACGAACGGAAACAAGTTTTATTGCTAAAAATTAAATGAATTTTGGTGCCCGTAAAATCATCCACGCTGAAAATAATAGGTAAAGTCCCCGAGCGACTGAAGGAAGCAGCAAGGATGATGAGAGTGGACCTCTCTATTCGTGGAAGCAGTCAAAGTGTACCATTAACTAGCCAAGGTAGTAAAAAGAATGATAATGGCAACTTTTTGTAGAGAAACATATCACTGAAACTGAACGGCGAAATTTATTGACAAATTTTTGGGTTCCAACAAAAAACTATTTATTTCCCTTGTTGTAGAAGTTTGAAAAAAAAATTAAGATTCTGCTATAAATGGTTGAAAGATATTATGGTTTTGGGTTTGCCGTTGTTTTGTAGTATTTTTAATTTTGTTTAAATTAAAAGAGAAACGTTTGTTCCTACTACAACTTTTATTTTTTAATTGCATATACTAGTATTTCGGGAGTGACTTGCTCCCTTCTTCAGTGCCTACGTTTCTCGTAGTATATGCAATTAAAAAATAAAAGTTGTAGTAGGAACAAACGTTTCTCTTTTAATTTAAACAAAATGGTTGAAAGAGTTTTCTTGCCAATTCAGAACTGCATCAAGGGGCATTTTGTGTTCCGTGTTTAGCTTTCGCATAAAGCTGTGGATCTAACCCAGCCATTGTGTTAAAGGTTTATTTTCCCCGGCACGACACCAGCGGCTCTGGCAACAGCGACTTGCTCATTCCATATAAAAACTCATTCTAATTGGTTAAGTCAAAATTTGATAATTGGAAAAAGGCCAAACAAGTCACCTTTTCGTATAAAACTTTTTCAGCAGTATCAGATGTTTGCTATCTTTTTCAACAGTATCAGAGGTTTGCGATGCAAAACTAACGTAAAATCATTAGGAATGGGTTCAATAATATAAATCAAATCTTAAAATGTTCGATGTTGTTGCTATTGTTTGTGCAACATTTTTATGCATTTATTTATTTATTTATTTATTCCAATTAACCAGGTAGGTTGCAAAATTTGAAGCAGTGAATGCTTTTCACGAGCTGCTTTAGTTTGTGTGCCCTACTCTAGACGAAATGAGGCCATCTGAAAGGAAAACAAAGTCGTTACAATTTTTAATTTACTTCTCGATCACTACATTATGGCTGTTCAGGATAGATTATTCTCAATGGGTTTTCTGTTTAGTTTACGAGTGAAGAAACTCAGATAAACACTAATTCGGCTGACGATTTTAAAAGCGTAATTGAATGCTACCAACCTTTTTTGAATGCTGGACAATCTTCTGTTTCCGTCGAATTGGGAATATGGAAAAAATATATTATTCAAACGGGCTGTCCACACCCTTAAAACTCGATTTATGCACTTGACAATTGTCCAGAAGATAACTTTCCGAATAGATGCACATAAGAACCTTTGTCGTGTAGTTTACTACGAGCGCGATATTGGAATCGCAGCAGACGAAGTTATCAATGAGCTATCCCAGAAGCCTCGAAAACCAGACTTCACATTATAAACTCATGTCTACATAAGGGGTGTTCCAATAACGACATAACAAATTCGTCTTTCAATAAAAACGAACCGTTTAACTTTTTTTTTGTCATCTGTGAAAGGGAAATCGTTAAGAAAGGTTTACATTTTTATCATAGTGAAATTCAAAAACGAGAAACGTTTGAAAATTTACCAGCAAAGTAGAGAATGTGAGTGCAACGAGTTCGAAATACGTGTAATTTTCCATACATATATACATACATGTTTGAATACGTTTGAATAAATAAAAGTTCAGACCATAGATCCACGCTCTCCAAAAAGCTATCTACGCGAACCCCTTCGGGTTCACGCCCCTCTACAATCTACATCTATCTTGTGCCTAATTTATATGAACAGTTAGACCATATTGAACTAAAAGAAATTTAGCCATTGATCTGAGGTAAATTCGCTAATTTCTATTATCAGCAACACCGATTGTATTCATCAAAACGCAAAACCTGCATGGCTCTGCGAATAATAAATAACACCCCACATGTAATGCAACTTGATATTATGAAATTCATCCCCTATCCGCAAAAGATTCTACGAAAAAAAAAATATGGAAAGTACAGATTCGATTGCACTAGTATTACACTAATGAAACGGATTTTCTCTATTCAATATAAAGTCCTTCAAGCCAAATTAAACAATTCATTCGATAAATGGCTTTTTCCGTTATGTTTTTGAAAGCACGCACTTAGGAATGAATTGAGAATTTCATAACCGATTATCGTAACTTTCATTCATTATGTAATATCAAATCAAAATCTATAATTTCAAAAAAACCCTTGCAAAAAACACGACTAATAATCAAGGTCGTAGTCCTCAATTCATATAATTATGAAAATTAAAAAAAAAATATGGCACAACTGTACTCACTTTTTCCACAAATTAATGACATCAATTGACATATGTATGTACATAATTGTTTTATCCAGACGTTATAAGTAGAGGCTGGAGATCCTCTGAAGAGCAAGCATGTATTTCATGTAGTTTCACTAAATTCATGACTTTTTGTGACGCTATGAATATGAGTGGCGGCAAATCATAAATAATTTCTACCGATGCCCTATGACGTGCTCCGATTCCATCTGTTCCTGGATGCGCTGAGGCTAAGCCAGGAACACACTTGGATGAATTTTGGTTAAGATCCAAAAAGGAAAAAACATGTCTTACAAGAACCTAATATTTGAGAGTTGGTTTGTATGACAGCCCTATGACGTAGTGTTCCGATTTCATCCGTTCTTAGATATGTTTTGAGGCTTTACTATGGGAACACACTTGGGTGAAGTTTGTGATTGGTACATAAAGAAAAAAGTTTTTCTCGGAAGAACCTAATCGTCAGGGGTTGGTTTCTATGGCAGCCCCATGACGCACAGTGAGGCGAAAAACCCGAATTTTGGAAATAATTATAAAAACAGGTCAATCTTAATGTATTTGGCAATTCTAAATCGAATGGAATTGCTTTCAGGCAGATAGGACCAGCCGTTTTGAAGTTATTTTGATTTTAAGGGGGGGGGGGGAGAGGGGATCATATTTCAGTTTTTCTTAATTATTTGAAAAACTATAAAAGTAACGGCAAAATGGTTCGAGAACACATGAAACTATACTCAAAATTACCTTTGCAATGACATATAATACAGTTGACATGTTTTGATAAATTATACCCTAGACACAAAAATAAAATGGGATATTGTCATTTTTTGACATTTTTTACTGTAACTCTGCAAGAAATTCTATTTGAGTCAGCACAATTTAGAGAAATATTCTTAACAAAATGAAGTTGATGTTTGCCATAAATTGAGTTGCTCCGACCAAGGACACGCCTGATTCGCCTACTAGAACTTGTTCAAGTCGACACGTCCATAGCTCCTCTCCAGTGGGAAGGGAGGTGGTAAATTTTGGCTGAACGTCAAGACAGAGTCTCTTTACACTCTCCACCAGAAACTAGTTCAATAGGATGAAAACTATGGTTATCTCCGGTTCAAAGGTACCCAACATATTTTACAGTAGATATTCAAAAATCGTGTCTAAAACAGCCAACATGACATGACATAACAAAATCGGTCATAAAAGTAGCCTGCGGTTCTATGGGGCTATGATTCTTCTTACATATTAGTAATCTTGAGACTTTCTGGAATAATGAAGCATAAACAGACCCTTGGAGGCACCTGGAGGTAGTTGTTAAAACTCTATGTGAAAAATCCAGTTATGGTCAATTTAACCTTAATGATTAAAATCAACTTAAATTTTTTTCCAATTTTTTTATTTATTATAATCTAAAAATAAAATCATAAAACATTCATTGAAAATTTATTTTGGGAAAATGTGCTTAAACTGCAAAATCAATTTTCTACACTTTGAGAGCCGCTGATTTCTTACTGTGAAAGATATCGCATCGGTGCGAATTTTTTTGTAGAAAGAAACTTCAAAATGATTACTATGCGATAAATCATTCACAAAAGCTCTCAAATAGTATCAATTTTTTGAATTTTTTCCTCTACGGCCCCATTGTGTGAAGCCATGGTCGGATTCCATTCGTTCCGACATATATACAGCGTACACTTAAAAGAAACTTGCATACCAAATTTCATCCCCCGATAGCTTCAAAACTGAGGGACTAGTTTACGTCGTAACAGGCGGACAGACAGACAGACGGCCATCGCTCAATCGATTTCTCGCATCACACTGATCAATAATAATATGTATATACTTTTCATAGTGGGAGGGGCTTCCTACTGTGCGTTGCAAACTTCATGACAAAATTAATATACCCTTTTACATAGTGACGGGTATAAAAATCATCATAATCACCTGCAATTTAATTTGCATATAGTAGACTGAGAGTAGACGATAAGTCCTTCAAAATTTAAGGTCAAATTCGTATGCTCTATTATGAGGGAAAAAAGGGACTGACATATTACCAAAATTCCGAAAGTTTCCCTGAATCGATATCATTCAGATTTAAATATGATGCACGTTCAAATCGATTGGAATCTAACGGTTCAGTCATCCGTACTCTATATTTATTCAAGTGTTCTATCTTTACAGTTGAAAGGTGTCAGCCCTCTTTCTCGCGCTCCAAATCCTAAACTTCACCTGGAATTTCGACGATGAAGGCATCATTTTTTAATAACATTGTTGTTGTACCTCGGTGCGTACCCTTTTCAAAGCTTCCGGACGAGCAAGCTTTTCAGCTGCTGACATGATGACGTGTACGGTTGGTTGAAAACAGAAAAAAAATGTTCATATTCAGATTCAGATTGGTGTTTTTATTAATACGTCTAAATTTATCAGGTCATCATCGTCTGCAAGTTGTGGAGCGTGTATCTTTAAAAAATAACTGAGGTGTTAAAAGCCTTGGACGAGAAAAGGGGTGACACAAGTATGAAAGTAATTGATAGGTTGATGATTTAGGTTAGTATATTTAGTAGAAAGAACATTTTTTTTATGGCTGTCAGCAGTCAACGCAGTTTAGAGCAAGTGTAGGGTTTACATGTGTTATGTTTTGATAATATGAGAAAAAAACTGATAAATCAAAAAATGCTCATAAATTTATTTTTTTGAACCAATATTCTGAAAATTGATTAGTTTCTTATTACTTGGCTAAATATTCTTAAAAATTTCTTATATTTTAATACGTACCTATTTTATGAGTTATCCTTGATATCATTTTTTATTAATAACTTTTTTGTTCATCTCGTTTCAGGTAATGCGTGAAATAGTTTTTCCGGTAAATATTTTGTAAATAAAACGTAAAAGAACTCGGTAATACCCGAAAAAGAAGTCTATAAACAACAAGAACTAAAACGCCTAGTGTGAAAAAGTAAGCTCTCCGAAATCAAAATCAGTTTCCAATAAAAAACCCTTAACCCAAATATACGACTTTTCATCATCATAGAATATTAATTTCACTTGACTTTAAAAAAAAATGCAATCACAATATTGTGTGTGCCTACATTATGCGTCCTAATTTCTTTGTTCTTTTCCCACACATGGATATAACACGCATTATATCATACATGCTTGTTGCATTTGCATGCATGAATGCATGCTGACAAAAACTTTTCGCTTCAGATTTCTTTTTTTTTTTCAATCCGAAAGAGTTGCTAATTAATCAAACGGAAAGCTTCTTACATCAACAAATTTTTTGTCATCAACAAAAGAGGTGAAAATCAATACCCTTTCACCCTATGATGCATCTTCGCCATTATATTTGAAGACGCAAACATACAATCTGCAAAAAGCATCACTACTATTACATTGAGTACAAACGGTATGCACACTATACAAGGACTGTTGGATGATCCTTGGTTGATACATACTAGTATCTATAGTGCATGAGAATTGAGAATGCGACCGACCCAAGGAGAATTGGGATTAAAAAAAAGAAGAATGTCACAAAATGAACAAAAATTGCGACAAAGAATTTCTTCTTTTCTCTTCTGCATACTATGGGGCAAACACACATAAAGGCAAAAAGAGAATCAACAAGGATAATTGTGTGTCGGATGATTGGTATGGTACAGCATAGGGAGGAATCTCTGAAGTTCTGTATGTTGGTGTATAGTGTCACTTGAAAAACAAAAGCGTCCAAACAGACTGTCATACATAGAAGAGCTCGTATTCACAATGTCTCTCGCTTTCACGAGCCTTTTGTGTCGGCCAAGCCTCAATTAGTGATGTTGCTCGTGTCCTTGACCGAATTTTTTTTTGTAGGTACATACCTTCATATCGAAAGCATAGTACTGTTTGCTGGGGTCAGGGCACGACAGTATGTAGAGAGTCAAAGCATGTTTTTCTTTTCTCTTCAATAGTTTTTGGATTTAACCTAAAAAGGATAAATCACTTGGTTTCAAGAATAGTGGATTACGATGATGATTAAGTGATTATTAGATGAAAGGAAATATTTCCATTGAATGAAACTATATTGAGCCATATCCCGATATACTTGTGGAGCCTGTTTTATTGCTTATTTGAGGACACAAAAAAAAAATACTTAAAATTAGGTTTTCGGAGTCATCCTATATATAGGACAGCAGGAACATAGGTAGCTGTTTTGGTATGATTTTCGACAAACTGCACTATCGATCAAACAGTATGCACTATATATACACCTAATATAAATTTCATATAACAGCTTCAACGGAAAATGCCCCTTCAAATATACGCTACAATTAAGACATTACGCCTACGCTTTTCGTTGACTGAAGAACGGTTAGTATCCACGAAGAGGAAAGCTGAAATCGGAACTACCTGTACCTTACAAAGAGGAGGTAAATAAATGAAAGTCGCCTTGAGTATATATTTTCGACCTAACTCGATTTGAAGGTAAATTATGAAAAGCATAACGCCTTAGCTGTGGTATGCGTTCTTTTCCTTCAGCCAAGCTTGTAGAGCTCAGTAGGTAAGGCAAAATATGATAACCATACTGGCGTAAATTCTGTAAATCCGCCACTGCATTTTTAAATATACAGTAAAACACGGATAAGTGCACATCGATAATGCACAATTTTTTCGTGCACTTAAGCGTGTTGTGCACTTTTCAGTGCTCAATACAAACTATCTTATTTACATAGCACAAATAGAAACTAGTGGTAAAGACTGATGTTGTGTGGCTATACTTGCTGAATTGGAGAAAATTAAAAACTAACTAAACAATAGCAAAAATAAAAGAAACCGAGTTCTAATCGTGCGAATATCGCGTATACCCATGTACAGACCTAGAAAGCACGTAAAGCCTGTAATTTACAATTGAATTTTTTTTTTAGTGGAGGTTGGGGTGGGTGGGTCCGATCTGGCACACATTCCATGTCTTGCTAGGACATCCAAAAGCTACCATTTGACACAAATTTGAAGTGTTTCGCAACATTCTGTAAAAAGATATGGCTAAATGTAGCTTTGCAGGGGGAGTAGGGTAGGGGTACTAAAATGATCTGCACTTTCCATAAACTTAAAGTTTATATAAGAATTAAGCATTGGTCAAAATTTCAGGTCGCTAGCGATGTTTTGTCGAAAGTTATGGCCGAATGAAAATATCAATGAGGGTCATTTGTATGGAAGGTAGGGGAACCCCTGGTCCGATTTGGCCCATTTTCAATACCGTCCAAGATTTTATGAAAGGAAATATCTGACCAAAATTTTAAACCGCTAGCTTCATTATTTCGGTAGTTATCGTGCGAACAGACATACACACGGACAGACAGACATGGCTCAATCGAATCAGGGACCAGTTTACACAAAAAAAAAAAAATGCGTACACTTTTCGTACCGGAAGTGCTAAGGCTGTTGGTTGCGTTCTTTCGTGACACTTCTTTTACAGACATAAATAGCATGTTAGCAATTGGCTGTACTCAATTTCTTCTAATACCAATTCCTATCAAAAGGGTCAATACTTTCTAATATGTATTGTATTACCACTCTCACTTGTATGACCCTGAATAAAACATAATGACTCTCTATTTCAAAACATCTCGATCTCGCTCATTCCTAAATTACAAGCCCCGGGTGGTAAGGGTTGCGCTCTTTAAATAAAAATCACAATTTTATATACAAAGCAAAATGTTTCGCGATTTCTGTGTAGACTTTAGGATCCCACCATGTAATTAAACTATCTTCTCAGACAGCCAGGCGACCATTAAATCACTTACTAAGTACACCGTCACGTCAAGGATTGTTGAATGCTGCCTGAAGGCTTTGCACAAACTAGGTGAAATAACAGCCACTTTTCTGGGTTCCAAGTCACATGTGCATCGCAGGGAACGAACAGGCTAATGAGCTGGCACGCATAGCTGCATCATCCCCCCTGCGGACCTGAACCCTTCTGCAGCATCTCTTCATGTATAGTAAAGAGAACATTCAAGGCCAGGAACGACTCAAGGTATTTTAGTGTAGTCCTTAGGTGATTTCAGATTGCAAAATGTGGTGGAGAAATTTTTTCTTTTCTTTGGGTGCTGAGCTTGAATCCGGAGCTTCCCACCAAAATTTCGTTGCGGAACAAGGCCAAACCCGCAAAAAACCGAAAATTTTCAGTTTTTCCGTTTTTTGGCTTATAACTTCAAAACTCTACATTTCTCCGAAAATCTGTCAATGAACATGTTAGAGAAGACATGATTGCGGGCCCAACGCGATATTAATCTTTAAAATGCGTTAAGCGGTATCGCTACAATTGATAGTCATTTTTTTTGCGTTTTTTGCAATTTTGACCCTGTTTCGGAACGAAATGTTGGTGGGAAGCTACGGATTCGGTCTCAGCACCCCACAATACATAAAAGCAAAAAAATGCAACTTTTGCGATCGAAATTTAAAAACCGTTCAATCTCAAAATTTAATTCATAATAAAGAACTATGCAAAAAATGTCAAACTTAAATTATCAATTGTATTAGTACCGCTTAACAGATTTATAATATTTATGTCTTTTTGGAAGCGTAATCATGTTCTCTCTAACATATTCATAAAGAGTTTTACGCAGAAATGAATAGTTTCAGAGTAAGGAGCCAAAAAACGAAAAAACTGCGAAAATTTGGAGGTTTTTCGATTTTGACCCTGTTCCGCAACGAAATTTTGGTGGGAAGCTCCGGATTCGTGCTCAGTACCCCAAAAAACATAAGAAACAAAAAAACATTTTCTCCATCTCATTTTGCAATCTCATGTACTAGGCTTATCACCTGGATACTACACTAATTGAGCACTGGGATAAACTACCTGTGTTTAGAAAATCCAAAATGTTTATAGCAGGGTATTCCCACAAAAGAACGGCTGAGCTGCTGTAGCTAAACAGAGCTAAGTACGTATCATCTGTGGCATTCTCACAGGTCATTCCTGTCTGAGATCACATTGTGCGGCTTGTGGAAGACGCGACCTGTCGATTCTGTGAAGAAGCCGGCTAAACCTCTTTCCACGTCCTATGCAAGTGCAAGGCACTGGCCCAGCACCGCTGGTCATAACTCGGAGTGGGCTTTCCAGACAAGGACGACATAGCTTCATCTATCTATCATCTATATCTATAAGCGATTTCAACTCCTTTCTCAGCACGATCAACCTTGATCGTCAGGCATAGTCTGCCCATCTGCGACTATGGCGATAGCCCAATAGGCCCATTGGCTTCGGGTTCATGCTCCTCTACAATCTAATCTAGTCTACGTTTAGGACCATGTTTTTCAAACAAACCTAATGGCCTTTTTAAGTGTTCGCTGCAAAACTGCCATTAATATTTTTCGACGAAAAATGAACAATAATATTTTTGCACTGAACAAATTCTATACCGAATTTTAACACAGAGCTGATATGAAATCCACTCCAACCTTAGTTTAAACCAACAATAATTCCATTAATTTCTTGCAAAAGGCGTAACAAACTATCTCCGATGTAGGAGTATAAGGCTTTTTGAAATGTGATCAGGGGTCAGCATTATCAAATTAACACTAGAAAGGCCGGCAGCTGTAGCATACCTACAAAGGCCGGCGCCGTCAATTTGACGGCTAGCCGTTTGTCGGCTTGCGAAAGTGTAAAAATGCAATATGATATATTGAATCTGAGTTGAAATTTATTCTCAATATATTCTTAAGTTATTCCGATTCACATTGATTACAAATTATATTTTTTGTAACATACAGATTATATTTTCCGCAAAGAGGTCTTTTACAATATGTGCAAATCACTCGTACGATTCTTCTTACAATTAGTATGTACTTAGTGTTGTGTTTTCTGTGATTCTTTCGGCTGGTATTGTGAAAATGTTTATTTTTGGTCTGGTGGTCTTCCGTAGGTATTCTTCGCGAATTTCGCGTATTTTTCACGAAGTTCAATTACTTTGCCGTCAAAATGACGGCTTGGCCCTTATAGGTCATATCTCCAATATAAAAATATTATTTCGAAATTTGAATTCACATATACACTAAGATGATCATTTTAGGAAAAGTCAATGAATATCACAACTCATGAGTAGACAGATTCGAAAATATGCGCTATCAAAGTCCCAAAACCCAAATTGACGGCTTTGGCCGTTCTAGTGTTAATAGTCGATTGCAACAATCCCGTCAAGGGCGCCGGCTTTGAGGGGAAACATCAAGAGAAGAGCATCGAACATACCTATAGATGTTGCAAATCGATCAGACTAATATATTTTTTTGTTTTTTTTTTTGTATATTTTTAATTACAATTTGTGAATGTCGAAATTGTCATTTGCTATGGGAAAACAACATCCAAAAAATATTTTGTTCGCGAAAGAAGAAAAACTAAAATTTTCTGACAACCTAACGACTATCTTAGTGATGTCCTGCGATCTAAATGAGGAGACTGATTGAGACTGCTAACATGAACGCTGGAATGGCAAAGAGACTGCCACATTTACTAAACATTTTTTTGATCAAGACAATGTTTGATCTTAGCCATGAGATGCTCCCAAAAAGAGCAGTTTTTAACTCTCAAATTAATAAAAGACACAAATTATCCAGTAGACCTGATTTCCCTTTCTTCTACATTTTCATAAATTGAATTAACAAATATTAGATATCTCCGGCTAGGATCGCATAAATTCGTAAAAAAGTCCACTGGTTCGAAACGTCTGCACTAATAAATTTTTCAAATGCATATGTGCACTTATCCGTCATGAATCGTGTCCAAATATTGTTAACGCTACCAAAAAATTGCGTGCACTTAAGCGTGTTGTGCACTTAAGCGTGTTGTGCACTTATCCGTGTTGCACTTATCCGTTTTTAAATGTATTGAAAATCGCATTGAATGGATGGTGCATGAAAATTGTATGCACTTATCCGAGTTATGCACTTAAGCGTGTTGCCTTTAACCGTGTTTTACGTATTCGGCTTCTACAAATGTCTTTAATTAGATTTATTTGTAATCATTGTCAGTTGTAAAAATTACACTTAGATTCATAAATTGATATTTCAGTGATTGATAAACCCACTCTTCAAGCAGCGGCTGTTTCGTTATACGTGCAGTCAATATAGCGATGGGAGACCATTGTGATGATAAGGGCGGTTTTTCACTCGTTAATTGGCTCCGTTCCTTATGATATTTTCGAATGGCCAGTGTCCTCCATTTTAGACCGTCCGTTAAAGCCCACAATGACTGACACCCGAGAAGAGTCTTAAATTTAACTTAATACGCGCCTGTGTATACGCATCAAGACAATTTTTTAGTCTTGTCAAAATTGAAGGTGAAGGTTAGAATCCGATCAGCGATTTTCCCAATTTACGGTGGAGGTGCTACAATTAAACATTGAAAAACTATAATACTTTCCCTATAATAGAGACATCATAATTCAATGATCATCAATTTCAACAAGATAGGGTAGGGTAGGGTTTCATCAATTAGACACTTTTTGAACGCCAGCTTTACCAACTCAACCTGTTAAATTCTTCCATAGATACTTCTCTCAGGCATAGTCTCTGCAACATCTACATTTTCCCGGGCGGAATCTTTCGAAACATTCTTTCACGTCATAAGTTTCAAAATAGAAGAGCTTGCTCACACTATCCACATCTACAGCATAGGATTACAGCATATTGCCTAACATCCTCTTATAGTGCTTCCATATGCTTATGCTACGACGTTCACACAAACATTATTAAACGAGTACCTACCTACCAACTTTGTGATTTGCCAAAGAAGTTGTTCTCGAGTAATTTTCTTCAGTCTTTTAGGATTGTACGTATATAACACTCTTGTAGCTTTAGTGCAATGGAACAAAATGTTTATCAGCGGCGGTGTTCTTCTTGTATACTACTTACCAGGGCAAACTATCATCATCTTTGACTTCATAATTTCTTTCAGAAGTGCTGCGAATGCTGTTGCTACTGCTGTTGAAGCGAAAGAAGCTCATCAGTTAGAACGCAGTCATACAGCTCAGCTGCGTAGGGCATGCAGAAGCATTATATAGGCATCCGCATGCAAGTCAAGTAATCAACCTAAAGAGCCTTTCGCGCAATGCGATACATACTCGTACAATAATAATCCCAAAAGAAAAAGTGTCGAACTGGAAATTATGTGTACGCGTACAGTAGGTCTTTTATTAGAACCGAACAAACCGGAGGAGATGTAACAAAAGTAGATCTCATCAAAGCGCCAGTCTGACTCCATACTTAGGCATAGAGCATAGACTAGCCTTGCGTGTATAGAGGCCATATCGTCCGTCGTATGGTCGGTCTTATAGGAGTACATATCACACAGAATCTTTTTCTATTCCTCTGGGCTTATAAAAATGTCGACGATACTTATTTACGGTAATAACAGCTTCTGGCCATATACCGCGCACTTGACCACAAGGATTAGGTTCGGATAAAGTGAGCAATTTACTTGGGTTGAAATTAGACCTCTATTACATTCATACTCTTCTTTGAGCATGAATAGCACAAGAAGGTATTAGTACGATAGAAAGGCACTCTTGGTTTCCGTATAGGCAAAGAAACAAAAAATGTATCTCTCTGAACAATTTCCGAGTCGGATGAATTATAGAGGACGAGATGTATCTTTTGTATGCGAAGAAATGGAATCGAATAGATAACTGCGTATCGCGGAACCGATTGATGCTTCCGTTTAAATGGTTCGCTATTAGGAGTATTGAACATGAGCGCGGAATAGAAATGCTTGCAGAAATACTAGATGATTCTAGGTTATTACAAAAATGTAGATGCTAGTTACATATATGTAATTAGGGATTTGATTGGATTTTGTCCAGGTGCATTGTGGCGTTCAAAGCAGATACGAATTGAATTTATTTTTGTTTGTAGATGCCAGGAAAAAAAAGCACAAGCAAATCGCTAAATTTTATGAAAATAATTTCTGGCGAAAGCTTGTGAGTCCTAATCCTGATATAAAATCGCAGATTCAAAGAGCGGCGTATATAGCTTTTTGGAAGGAGAGGAGATAATATGGTCAGTGGATTGTACTAAAACAAATCTCAAGCTTCCCACATCAAAATTCCTTGGAACATATGGTTAAAATGGAGAAATATCCCTACCATTTTGACAGTTTTCCAATTAAATTTTTGTCCATATTTAAAATAGAAAGCAAACTATATGACAACATAAATGTCTGCATATAAGTGTTTTAGACTCCTTTTTTAATGGTCCAGTTATACCGTCAAGTTTTTCAATCATAAAATTGGCAAATGCCCTAGTGAGGATAAATATTTTTTTCTTGTTTTTTTGTCCTGCTTCTTGAGCCTTCAAATGTCAAAAGTAGTAACATGCCGCCGTTGGAATGTCTAAGCACGTTTTGTCCATTTTGCAGATCTACGGTTATACAATTCTTCTTCTTCCTTGCCTCGTTCTTTATACCGCTCCATGGTTTCGCGTTGCTCGAGCTGCGGTGTAGGCACATCGCCCGTTTTGGCGGTAATATCTCAGCATATTTCTACAGGCAGCTCTATCTTGGATCGTGTCATCGCCGAGACCAATGCGTTGCTGTTGCTTTTCATTTGACAAATCCAGGTGTTCTTCGGTATACCTCTGGCCTTGGGTCCATTAAGTGGAACTTATAAAAAAAAATCGGGAAAATATGATTGACGACAGGGAAAATGTATCCTTTTGATTTCCCCACTCCTTATCTACGCCACTAGACCAAAACGCAAATAATATGCCAAAGTAGACGCGTCTCCGGCGCTTATCGCCTATCCACCTTATTAGCCTGACATAATTTGCATTTGGCTACATAAGCTTTTATGTCCGCAGCCATCTTTGGCCAATAGTAACCTTGGGCCACGCGGTCCAAAGTGCGCTTGAAATCCATATGTCCGCAGCTTTAGGCTCGTCATTGCAACGGAGCAACACCTGTGTTCAAGAGGCCTTCGTAACTACCTCCTTCCAGATCCTATCCTTCTCCAACTGGGTATTTTTGGACCGTTCTTTTCCACAACGCTCCGTTTTCGATACAGAATTCCGGGAATTTGTTTAGATTCTCACCAATTTCTCACCTTTTCTCATACCACGAATCTGTATTGTTGTCCGTTGCTAGAGCGCTTAAGATTGGGCCCGACCGCGACAAGGCATCGGGCACTAAATGGTCCTTGCCCTTGCGATGGATCACCTCGATTTCGTACCAGCGTGCCAATCTGCCTCTCGGGTCCTTTAAATGGTTTAGCCATTTTAAAGAATAGTGATGGGTGATTACCTTAAATGCTGTCCCTTCCAAATACGGCCTTAGTTTCTCAACTGCCCAAATGACGGCTAGACACTCTTTTTCCGTAGTTGACAATATCCTCTCCTCCTTGCTCAGAAAGCTGCTAAGGTAAGCTGACCATACGTACAGCATTTTGCTGTACAGTACAGCATTTTCACCAATCGTTCAGCATTGGAAAATGTACAGCAAAGTGTACAGCATTGGCCATACCACACAATGACTCACTCAGTGTCGGTTACTCGTACATATTTATCCATAAATTAATCTTTAAGCATACTTATAGCATGGTCGTTTACACTGGCTATAGAATGCTTTGCTTATTTATTGGATAAAATGTATGAGTAACCGGTATTCAGTCTTGTCTGCTTTTAATGTGAAAAGTTTGACTCCTGTAGGTACCATAAATACGATCGATATTTAGTGAAATAATCACAATTTTATGTTTGGCAATTGTTCATTCTCCATATATCGGGGATCCTTCTCTGCGTCTTTCTAAAATCCGGCAAACTTGTAGAGCTACTTGGCGCTCACATTTGCTACAAATTACACGGTCTATCCGCGTTCGGAAGTTACGGGTGCCCAAATCGCATTTTGAGTTTTCTAAAATTTTCAAAAATTGTCCATAACCTAGAAATTCCCTATCAACCTCTATAGGTAAATGCATACTAAAGAAAGGAATCTGCCAGGGGTTTTTAGATAAAGTTTTTTCCCACAATATGCCCTTCGAATCTGCCTAGGGAACCGGCGTAGCATCACTAATGTAACAATGAAGAATTGCATACTCTCCTCCAGATTTATTGCAACCAGGATAAGCATCACTTCCACCGCCCTGGAGGTTCTCCTTAGACTCCACTCCGTAGCTACATTGAAACTGTGCCTGGAAAGCTACCATTTTATGTGTATAATCTTATTTCGAGTACTCTTCCCCGTTAAGCTTTTCGTCTGTAAACATACGTTTGTGCTTCAAATTCTGTTAATTTTTTGCCAAGGAGAGCCAGTGGCGTAGATAGCTGTTCAGAAGGGATCAGTGATCAGTATTTTTTTTTCGGCACAGGAGAAAAACATTAAATTGAGGAGTTCTGTCGTTTGAAGTCTACTGACGAGATTGAAAATGGGCTGTGGCTTGAAGGTTTTGAAATTGTTTCAATTTTGCTTGTTAAGTTGAGATTCGGAAAGAATAGGTTTGGCACAGTGAAGTAAATATTGTACGTTGAACAACGTAGCAAAATCTTCACCTTAATGTTGCTATACCTACTTAATTGAAGTTGGACTAGAGACTCCTGAATGATATGCGGAAGCTTAATCCCGTCAGGCGACAAAGCATCTTAGGAAGAACTGAGAAGTGCATAGCATCGCCTGAAATTATCAGTATGCAGAATACGTTCTAAACCTTGAAAGTTCGATCCTGGAAGGTTGTAGGTAAATTGGTACGGCTCCAATTCCGAGTGCAAATGTTAAGAATAGTTCCCGCACTGGAGATGGATGTGGTCAAAATAGGCCTCAGTGAGTGGTTTGTCTGTAGCATACAATTATGTTCTGCAGAACGAGGAAGCAGGACGTAAAGACACTGAGACCGCCCCTGTGAAGTAATACCGAAAGATGGTCTGGCGGATAAGTGAACGAGATGGTTGTGATTTTATTCGTTAAAAATCTTACATAACTGCATGCCTGATAGCATGATGCAGTATTGTTTACGCATGTTAGTAAAACATGAACATGTGACGTAATGCCGCTAGAACCCTAGTGTATCACTAGATTATCCAACAATGCTGATTTTCGCTATAATGTTAAGTTATCTTAGTAAATTCCAGCTGATCTGCTCTTGTGGTTATTATTCTTTCTCCAAATCGACGTGAAGAGGAGGAACTGAGGCTTTGCCTGAAAACCGAATACTGCAAGTATGTGTACAGCATTGGATCTTCTGAAGTCTGGTCAGCTGAGGCTAATGTAACATATACTTTTCTCTCCCTCGTCGGAGTCTTGGCAAAGTACGGCCCCTAAACCAAAATCTGACGCATCGGTTTGCAAAATAAAAGGTCGCTTTTAGTCCCGGCAACTCAAAATCGGCGCCCTCATCAACTTGTCTTTTGCTTCTATAAAAGCCTTTTCGCACTCTTCCGACCATTTAAACTTTTCATTTTTCTTCAGAAGTGCAGTCATAAGGGACACTAAAGTTAAAAAGTGGGGAATGAAGCGGCGGTACCAGGATACCATACCCAACAACTGCCATTTATGGGACGCGGCACCTTGTGTACACCTTCAACCTTATCAGGATCTATGAACATTGGGTCCTTTGTTGTTAATAATGTATCCCAGATACTTTAATTCTTCTCGGCAAAAATCACACTTTTCACGAGAAAGTTTACTTTTTGCTTCCCGCAGCCTTCTTAATACATCCTGTAAGATCTGGACATGCTTGACGATAGGTGATAGGTGAACACAAAAGGTTCCAGCTCTGGACCTAACACCTGGTCAATCAACCTTTGCCAGGTCGCCGGAGCATTTTGTAGACCAAAACTCGAATAGTTTTCTGCTTGGGACAGTACATGCCGTATACTTTTGTGATTATTCTGCCATTGGAACTTGCAAATAAGCAGATTTGATGTAAATTTAGGTTAGAAACGTACCATCCCTTAATTTGTACAGTGTTGCTGACACATATGGAAGTGGCTAAGCATCCCTTTCCGAAACCTGATTCAGCTTACGGAAATCAACACAAAACCGATAACCTTTGTCCTTCTTTTTAACTGAAAGTATGGGCGATGACCAAGGACTCGCTGAGGAAACTACTACTCCCAGTCGTAGCATCTCATTCAGCCCCTCGTTGATACATTTTTGAACCACTGGAGAAACTGGATAGTAACGTTGTTCTATCGATGGCCATTGTGTGCGCATGTGATGTTCCACCACATCGGTACACCCTATGCCATCACTCAATTTAGAAAATTCCTCATCTATCACGCTTTTAGGTTCGCGTTGCTCTTGTTCAGTCAGATGGGAATGTGAACACGAATGCGATAAGAACGATAGTTTCTCACTCGACAGCCGATTCTAATCCCAGGAGTATTGGCTTAGATCCAAGATGATTCCAAACTTTGAAATTAAATCTACCCCCAAAAGAAGTCCAATGTCCTGTTGTTGGGTCAATAGTAAACTCAGGACCTCCAACGTAAATACTACGTTTAAGTAGCCCTCAATTGGAAGTATTTCCCCCATGATTACCCTAACCACCGGATCAGAACAGACTTCTAATTTGAACCCTTGCCACTTCAATGTTTGCCATGCAGAATTACCCAAAACCGAGCAACTTGCACCTGAATCCAATAGCCCAATAAAGTTTTCACCCATAAGCTCCACACCCTCCTTAACATACAAAGACTGACTACCGGGCGTTCTCGGAACGACCTTTTCGGTTGACTGGATTGTGCTTATTTCGTCGATTCATGGACACCCCTCCCGTTTCCCGACTTTTGCCTTTGTTGCATATTGGTCAGTTTGCCCTTAAAATGTTCAATCTTGCGCAACCTTGATACTTGAGCGGCTTCTTGCAGTCCCGAGAAAACTGACCCTCCTCTTTGCAGTTGTTCTTGTTCCAATCGTACCTGCCTCAAATATTTTATTATCACTGGCATAAGCCAAATCTGGTTCCAATGATTTGTAAGAGTTCCTAGGTTTAGGCGGTACGAACGCTTCTATTGAGAGCATAGTCACCTCTAATTTCCTTCCGTAGGATACTAACTCGTCCAGGGAGCTAATTGTTGTAAATGCCAACTTATCTTGATAGTGTGGAGCCATATTACGCCGAATAATTTTTTTGAGGGCAAAAATAGTTTGACTTGAAATGATATTACTAACCTTTCACTTCATTAACATTACACAATTCATTAACGTTCACAATTTACATATATTGACATGTATGTATCTAAATAACGGTCGACATTCACAATTTCAGTACTAAAACCGTCTCGTCACGAGCAATATCGGATAATTCAGATGCAGGAAAGAAGGCTCCTAGCTGAGCTGAAATAGAAAATCCTAGGACTCGAAAGAATTATGTTATGTACGTCGCCATCATGTCGTGATCTATTTCGCTCGAAGTGCTTTCGAAAACCATGTACTTTTGGCTCCTTCACGTCAATTCAGTTCACTTGTCCACCAATGGACTTATCTGGGAGTAACCGGGTGGTGTGGTTAATCCCAAACAGTCATTGTTGTACTCAACCGTAAAGCTAAAGAAAAAGGAAAACCCGTCACAATACATAACTTTCCACCATTTTTCTTCCTTATTCGAGTGTGTTACTTGACAATTATTATCGTTCGACTACACTAAAGAGTTCATATTCGAAAATGTTCTCAAGCCTATGTACGCCGAGCCGATCTACGAAAACTTCACCATGTACCATAATGTTCCTGTTCCTCGTGACACACTATCGTAATAAGAGCCCAAACATGTTAACGCTCCCACTGGGACCCCAATAAATGTCAAGGACTTTTCTCCGAATAGTATTTTGGGGATTTAAATTTTCGACAAAACACTCAACTCTCTGAAAAATAAGCGTATTTTCACCCCAAAAGCCAACATTATTCAAAGTTTAGGACTCAGTGCTGCTTATGAGCTGCGGGGACTCCGTCAAAACAAAAAACCAACTAAATACGCACGACAACCATCCCGTCGTACTCGCAGATCCTGTGTGGTGTCATACTGAACCTAACTATATACAAGCAAAACAACAACAGCAAAATGATGTCCTGTTGAAAATGACACGACACGACGGTCATGCCGGACTGAAAAGTTTCAAAGCTTGCCATAAAGTATTCTCACATTCACAAATCACATTATTAAAAAAGTTTCCACTTTTTTCTGGATTTTTGTCGCTTTTGCGTTTTATTACACACATTAACAGAACAAGACACTTTCTCTCTGGCACACAATGAGTCAAATGTTGATGTTGTGTGTGTGGAGGATATCATTTGGGTGAATATCTATGACCTCAAAAAAAGGAGTAGATCCTACATACTTATGGCTGTAAGTCGTTTTTGCTGCGTATATTCGACGACGATTCCGAGAGCCTCCCCATACAATCGTTTACAGCCAATTGGGTCGATCCTTTTTGACGACAACCATGTATGTATAAGAGTATAGATCCGTGTGTGGCGTGCTTGAACGCTATTAGGTCCTGCTCATATAATGCTATGAAGAACATTCCCAGTGACATATTTATAGGACATATGCGAATAGATTGTGGTAAAATATTCTCTGACATTCGTATATCGTACGGTCGTCAATGCTGAAAAGGAATCTAAATGAGGTCTATACATACACACGAGGCTTCATTGTGTTATATCCGATTTTTTCTGCCAACTGCCATAGCAGCCATCTACTTTTTGTTCATTCGTTTCTATTTCATCTATGGCAACTGTTTTTAGATTAACATCATCAGACGAGGCAACATGATGTAATCAAGGTGGTGGATGGCGGCGACACTGGGGGGATGAAACCTGTCGCAGTTAGTGACTACAGCGGGGGCACATGGACAAAGTTGCCAAGAGAATTCACTTTCTCCACCGGGGGGTCGAAAATGTACATCAAGAACGAGTGCCTCGTGCCAAACTGATGTATAGGCACGCAGAGCCAGGCAAGATGAAACGGTTTATAATGTCACAGGACGACGATGCGATGTCCTGTTCCTTCCAAGTCATTATTGTCATCGTCGTTGTCATCATCATCACCATCAGTATCATCTGTGTGGTACACACGCACATACAACCCACGACCGGTGGTTGGTTTTTATTAGAAACAAAAGTTCTCTTTAAGGACTCACAGTGAATTGTTAGGATACGTACTGCGGGCTTGACATTTATTTATAGGCATAAGAGAATTGTCCAGGCAACGGTGTAGTCCTTGATAAGAAGACGATATCATAGATATTGTGATTTTTTAGGAGGTTCTAAGGAAAAAGTTAAGAAGAGAAAATTTAAAATTTTAAGGACGCTTTTGTAATTGAGAAAAATACAAGAGACAATAAAACCAATAAATTCCGTAAACCAGGCATAAAATTACCGTATCAAAATCTTTCAATGAAAAATTTTAAAATGAAAATTTTTCTTCTAAAAAATATGGCCGAAATCTAGCTTGACAAAATCCATCCAAGAAGTTCTATTTTTTTTTAAGTTACACCGGTCGTCAGGCTCGCACCTCGCCTTGTTTCAAATAATATACAAAGCGTCCAAGGGTCCACTTTAGTGCTTCTGAAGCATCAGAGACGAGCCTCAAAATGTTCAATAAGGCAAATATGCGAAATTACTTTATGCCGGCTCACCGCTCACTACGCTCGCACCTCGCCTTGTTAAGCTTTCTTTCCAATAATATAAAAAAGTGAGGCGCAAGCGTAGCGAGCAGTGAGCGGATACTAAGGTTTTCAAATTTTTGAAAGTCCATTACAGTGCTCCTAAAACTTAAAAGAAGACCCTTAAAATATTTGAAATGGCAAAAATGCTAAAACACTTTGTACCGCCTCACCGCTCGCCTTTGTGGCTTATCTTTTGATTAATATAATAAGGCGAGGTGCGAGCGTAGCGAGCGGTGAGCCGGTAAAAAGCGTTTTAAGTTTTAGAGGGTAGACGGCATAAAGGAGTTTCGCATATTTCCTTTATCTAATATATTGAAGGTCGATATTTTGGAAGTACTGTAATGGACCCTCAAAACCTTGAAACGCTTAGTGCCGGCTCACCGCTCGCTATGCTCGCACCTCGCCTTATTGATCGTTTATTTTGAATAATATAAAAAGGCAAAGTGCGGGCGTAGCGAGCGGTGATCGGATACAAAGCGTTTCAAATTTTTGAGGGTCAACTCTAGAGTACTTTTAAAACATTAGTCACAACCCTCAAAATGTTCAAATTTGCGAAACTGCATTATGCCGTTATGTTGAACTTTTCTGTTGAATAACATAAAAAGAAGAGGTGCGAGCGTAGCGAGCAGTGAGGGGATACTAAGCTTATCGAATTTTTGATGATTCATTGCTGTGCTTCTAAAACAGAGGCGTCCCTCAAAATGATCAAAAAGGCAAACCTGATCAAAAAGGCAAATTTTTCAGGGTGCATTACACAGTGCTTCCAAATCATAGAGATGACCCTCAAAATGTTCGAAAAACAAATATGAATGCGAAAAGCTTTGAGCCGGCTCACCGCTCGCTACGCTCCCACCTCGCCCTATTGAACTTGTCTTTTCAATAATGTAAAAAGTCGAGGGCTGAGCGTAGTGAGCGGATTCAAAGCCTTTAAATAGGCCTGTTCGATTAATCGATTAATCGCACTGATTTGCAGCAGATTGTCTCATTACCCAACCAAAGCGGCAATTGGTTGGATATTATTTTCACTAACTGTTATGACGAAGCTAACGTTACTTATACTATCGACGCCGAGAATCTCTTTTCCAACACCCTCCATCATTCTGCCCTTACAGTTGAGTTTTCCGCTAAAGATTCATCTTTCACTCAATCATACAATAGTGAAATTGTATATGATTTTTTGAACGCCGACTATGATAGCATTAAAAACTATCTTGATGCTATTGATTGGGTCACATACCTCTCCTCCCCTACTATTGATAATATTGTATCCTCCTTTTACAAGACAATATTCCATGCTATTGAATGTCACGTACCCAAAATAAAGAAACGAAACAGCCTTTCGGAGCCCTGGCTTGACAGAGATCTGAGACGTTTAAGAAATCGTAGAAATAAGCTTTACAAGTCCATTAAAAATAACCCCAACATTAGTGATAACCATAAAAAAGCTACAATGAGCTAGCCGAAGAATTTCGCGTTAAATCCCATGAAGCCTATAGGCTCTACGTTAATTTAATGGGAGAAAAAATTATACATGAACCAAAAAAATTCTTCGATTTTGTCAATATAAAACGGAAGACCACATGATTCCCCTCTGCCATGACCAAAGGAGCCGCGACCTCTTCTTCTCCCCAAGAAATCTGCAATTTATTTGCTGACCATTTCCAGAACTGTTTTTGTTCGGCTTTTAACACCGCCTCCCAAACTAGTTCTTTCGATAGCAGCCCAACCTCTCTCATTGACGGAATGATTCTTACACAGGACGAAATTGTCAGTGCTATTCAAGAATTAAATGACACGAAAGGACCCGGCCCCGATCTCATATCTCCTATTTTCGTTAAGCAGTGTGCTTACCAGCTGCTAACTCCACTTCACTTAATTTTCAACAAATCCCTCCAATTAGGTGAGTTTCCGTCTTCATGGAAATCCTCTCATATAACGCCCATCCACAAGAGTGGCGATAAAAAATCAGTGGAAAATTATAGGGGTATCGCTATTTTGTCTGTAATCCCCAAGCTATTTGAGAAAATGATCTGTGATAAACTTTCTCCTTTAATTGATCCTTTGCTCAATGAACAACAACACGGATTTCGAAAAGGCAGATCTACCACTACCAACCTCACAATTCTTGTGTCCGATGTTCTCTGCCGAATGGAAAAGGGTTATCAAGTCGATGTTGTTTACACTGATTTTAGCAAAGCTTTTGACAGTGTCGATCATAAGGTGCTGTTAGATAAACTATGCAACTTTGGTGTAACTGGACAGCTTCTCAACTGGATTCGGTCCTACCTCCAAAACCGAACTCAATTTGTAAAATTTCAGGGTCACATTTCGAAGTCCATATATGCCACCTCCGGAGTTCCTCAAGGGAGCCACCTTGGTCCTGTCTTATTCAATATCTTCATCTCTGACCTCTCATCCATATTGTCTGATATACCCCACCTTTTCTACGCCGACGACTTAAAATTATACTGCTCCATCAAAACCCTTGATGGTGCTGAGTTTCTTCAATCCAAGCTTCTTTCCCTTGACCAGTGGTGCAACGACAACAATCTCCACCTTAACGTGAATAAGTGTCAGGTAATAAGCTTTTCCCGTAAAAATCAAAATCAAATTATGCCCACTTCCTACCATCTTAACAATGCGGTATTAAAAAGAGTTGACCATATCAATGACCTCGGTGTATTATTAGACAACAAAATGCGTTTTACCTTGCATTACGATAGAACTTTATCTATGGCTAATAAACAGCTTGGTTTTATCAAGAGACGTGCTCATGAGTTTAATAACATCTGGGTTACTAAGTCCTTATATATCACACTAGTACGACCCTTACTTGAATATGCATGCGTTGTCTGGAACCCTGTCTTCGAAATTCACAGCAATAGATTCGAGTCTATTCAAAAACAGTTTATTCTTTTTGCCTTAAGAAACCTCTACGACCCTCGCGATTTTCAAAATCTTCCGTCTTATACATACAGGCTTCACCTCTTAAATTTAATGTCTCTTTCTTGTAGAAGAACACTACTTTGCGCCTGTTTCACCTTCGACATCATTACTGGTGTCATTAACGTTAATTTTCTCTCGGATCGAATTACCCCTTATAATCAACCTAGACGTACTAGACACACAACCTTACTTAAGGAATATCAGCACACCACCCTATATGGTTATAATGAACCCGTAAATAAATGTTGCCGCACCTTCAATGCACATAGTACCCATTATTCTCCTGGTATAACTAAATCATCCTACAAACAAAAATTAACCCAGGCCCTCTTATTAAACCAACCCTAGATATTTATATATTACATATTTTAATTATTTATACATATATTATATAAGTAATTTAATGTAATGTTTTTGTCCTTAATTTTGTATTATGTAAACTGTATATGTTAATGCCTTGGTTGGTAAATAAATAAATAAATAATCGATTATTTTCAATAATCGATTAATCGATTATTTTCGTTTTGATTATACGATTAATCGATTATTAAAATAATCGAAAAATAATCGAGAAATGATTGACAATATGATTAATCGAAAAATAATCAAAAATACGATTAATCGAAAAATAATCGAAAATACGATTAATCGAAAATACAATTATTAGAAAAACATGATTTTCGCTGCTTGGCGGAAGACGTCTGTCTGGCAGCAGACCGAAATTAAAACTCACGTCTTGCCAAACGAATTTAAAAGGCAATTGAAAGGTGTCTTCCTACTAACGATTCTGTCATTTTCCCACTACTCGCTGCATCCAGCTGCATCTTCCCAAAGTGGCTGTTCCGCAGCTTGGCGGGTATGACGTTTGGCAGTAGACGGAAATGAAAATTTTCATGTCGCCGTACGAAATTGGTTTCGACTCCCTCTTGACGATTCCGAAGTCATTTCTCCTTAGTCACCCCCGTTCTCTCGCTGCAATCCTCCAAAGTGGTTGTTTCGCTGCTTGGCGGGTGACGTCTGGCAGTAGACGGAAATGACAATTTTCATCTCGCCGAACGAAATTGGCGGCAAATGACAGGTTTCTACTCCCTATTGACGATTCCGAAGTCATTTCTCCTTAGTCACCCCCGTTCTCTCGCTGCAATCCTCCAACGTGGTTGTTTCGCTGCTTGGCAGTAGACGGAAATGACAATTTTCATGTCGCCGTGACTAGGGAGAAATGACTTCCAAATCGTCAATAGGGACTCGAGACCTTTCATTTGCCAACAGTTTCATTTCCGTCTACTGCGAGACATTTCCTGCAAGCAGCGAAACAGCCACTTTGTGTAGCTGCAGCGTGAGAACGGGGATGACTAGCGAAAAATGACTTCGGGACCGTTAATAGAGAGTCGAGACCATTCATTTACCACCAATTTTGTTCGGGGACATGAACATTTTAATTTCCGTCTACTGCCAGACGTCACCCGCCAAGCAGCGAAACAACAACTTTTTGGAGTTGCAGGGCGAGAACGGGGTTGACTAGGGAAAATGAAACGAAATCTTCCGCTAAGCAGCGAAAAACGTGTTTTTCGATTAATCGTATTTTCGATTATTTGTAGTTTCGATTAATCGTATTATCGATTAATCGATAATTTTTTTCGATTAATTGTATCATCGATTAATCGTATAATCGATTATTTTTAATAATTGATTATTTTCAATAATCGAACAGGCCTACCTTTAAAATGTCTGAGGGTCCATTACAGTGCTTCTAATACATCAGAGACGACTGTAAAAATGTTCAAAAAGGTAACTTAGCGAAACTGTTTTATGCTGGCTCACCGCTCGCTATACGCTCGCACCTCGCCTTTTTATTTTATTCAAATATTTCGCTGAACAAGGCGTGGTGCTAGCGTAGCGAGCGGTAAGCCGATAGAATGCGTTTCAAATTTTTGATCCAATACAGTGCTTCTTAAAACATCAGTGACGACATCAAAATGTTCAAGAAGAAAAATTTACGGAACTGCTATGTGTCGCGTCACCGATCGCACCTCGCCTTGATGGGTATAAGTTTCGAAGAATGTAAAAAGGCGAGGTGCGAGCAAAATGAGCGGTGAGCGGATACAAAACGGTTTAATTTTTTTTCTGAGAGTCCAATAAAGGGACTCTTAAAAAATAGTCTGGCTGGTCGAGCGGTTAGTGCGCGCACCTTCGGTGCACAGGGTCATGAGTTCGAATTTCACCGTGTTCCATGGTGTTTTTCAAACTCACGAGCTTGTGACGGACTATGATCTCACTCAGATGTTAAACGAGTACCCATTTGTGGGGATAAATAACACTGCTGAGCGTGATGCTGATCTCATTACCTCAACAAAAAAGCAGATAAGATCTTGGAAATAGGATGTCACTAACACATCCTGCGGCCTTAGTCCAATGTTGGATTGTCGCGCCTGTTATTTATTTATGTGTCGCCTCACCGCTCGCACCTCGCCTTGATGGGTATAAGTTTCCAAGAATGTAAAAAGGCGAGGTGCGAGCAACATGAGCGGATACAAAACGGTTTAATTTTTTTAGAGTCCATTAAAGGGGCTTCTTAAGCATCATATTCGATCTGAACTGAGCGGGCAATACAATTGTTGAAATGGAAAGGTAACGTTATTAAAAAATCGCCGAGCTAATAATATACGCCCAAAGAAAATTAGTTTTCTCCTCATTTTTGCTCAATGTCTGTGCGACGAAAACCGTAAGCACAAACAACTTAGCAAATAAGCCCTTTTCAACGCCAGTGATAAAATTAAATTTCACAACATTTTCTCATTGGCCATACAACAAAGTATGTAGAAAACTGTCTTGCCTGGCTGGATAGATCAGAGGCGCATACATTTACACTTGACTGCATTGACTGCAAAATTTACCTACGAAATAAAATGTCCTGCGGTGAAGTAAATTAAAATCTTGTGCAAATGCCATTGCAAATATAAAACCGTCATAGTCACAGAGCCAGGCCAAAGCTATTTCTACTAAAACATCCTCGCTGCCGGAGTAAACTTAGCGATGCTGTCGGCAATGTTGCAAAATGCAAATACAGGAGTATCATCGGCATACTATGGGGTATACCTAGAGAACGCCCGTACAACAATTTCGTATTTAATCTTACAATGTTACCATTTTACTCAATTCCTGTTCCTACAACATGTTTATATCTCCTTGCAACCGTAAATCTTCCTGTGTGTCGTAATCCAACCATTTAGACTGCTCTAGTCACACTCGATGGGGTTTTCGACACACAACACAAACACTAGCGTCTATTTACTTAGCCCTTTTCAAATCGAGCCGTATAAAGACGAGCGTGTTTGACACTGAGAGAAGGAGAGTGAGAGAGAGAAGCATGGAACGGGGCCGTACAGAAATCCATATATGAGAATCCTTGGAAAACATTTATGCACAAGGATATGTATGGATATCTAGACAACATTCAGCTGTTGGCACACAACACTGCCGAATGATAAAACATGCTGCCATCGACAGGAATTTGTGTTTTAATTACTTCCGCAAAGACTGACAGCCATTACATGAAACACAGCTGCTTGGAATATCATCAGGACGCGCTGCGCCGCCTTGCTCCGTCGCGTCGACGACTATACTAAGCCTTTATATGGCTTGCAGCATTTCAATCCTTGTGTATACATAATATTCGTTCTGTCGCTTTTATACACTAAAGTCTTCCTACTCTGTACAGTAGCTCAGTGTATAATGGTGTTCTTTCGGCTGTGAAGCGTGTTTGTTGGTAAACACAACCAAAGGATAAGAGTCAACTCTTTCGGCAACGATATCACAACTCACTGCCTTTTAGCTTAAGCTCATAAACTGCCGGGATAAGGATAACTAGTTGACAAGTTAACCTTGGAAATGAAGTCAGTCGTCGTCGTCTTTTGGCTTGGAATAGAGATAATTCTGGTGAGATAAAATAATATGCCTCGACAACGGTTAAGATCGGGTCAAACAATTACTGGGACGAAAAATCATGTAATTGAGCGCTCTGTCAAAATAATGCTAAGATGAGAAGGACTATGTACAACAAGAAATCATGAGAGAAAAAAACTAGATTTTGCAGACTCGAGTTAAACCAATCTTCGCACTGGTTCCTGTTATCTTCTAGTGGGGCTTAGGGATTAACTACCCTTGCTTTCCAGCCCGTTCTTGTGTGCGACATCACCTTTTGTATGTTCAGCTTATGTTTCACGACGTAACATCAACCGATCGTCTTCACGTGCTTCGTGGCCATCCAGCAAGTCGTCTGGCATAGGGTTACAATCTATGCCTATTAGGAATATCGGTTGGCCCTTTTCGTAGGGTAGAACCTACTATCCATAGACACTTCTACTTTTTAACAGAAGTGCCTACCAAAGCTGACCTGTGTTGGCCTATGCATTTAAAAAAGGACCACAATGATTAAATCTTTAAAAAATTTAAGCAAGTAGTCTAGGAAGAACTCCTTGTAGAAACGAGTTCTCAAACTACCGCCTGAAAGCTGAAAACTTATATCAACACAGAACGAAGGACGAAATGTGTCTGAAAATATTTCCCTCTTTCCTTTCCCTCTATCCAGGAAACATGCTTTAATGAACCCCGGCCAAAAACACGACTTCCGCGCCCCTTCCTCAAATATTCCCGTGATTTCCTTGTGACACAAATCATTCGTCTGCAAATCATTAAAGATGCCTAAAATAATCTCCAAACCGCACTAAGGCCACAACATAAAAAAAAACTCTCAACTTCGGACGAATGTTGTTCGTTATATAGATGGCCGTCGTCGTCTATTCAAAATGGATGATTACTTTGCTCAAGTCCCTCTTGCCTTGTTGTCTGAAATATTGAAGTATATTCACATAGCCAGGAGGGACTACTTTATTCAACGAGAGTAACTGATAGGGAGACTTTTATCAGTAAATAACGTTTGGTCTGTGATAGCATATACCCCCCTAAGAAAATAGTCTTAAAGCTTGCTATACCATGCATCCCATATTTGGTGTGTTTTACGTTGAGAGGTTCCTTTGAGTGAGGATGCATAGAAGCGTTCCCTTTTTTTTTTATCGAGAATAGGAGAGGCAAAAAATGAAACAAAATTGAAGGCTAAGGTGAACATCATAATGTCTATAGGATAAAAAGCTTTAAGAAAGGTAAATATTGGGTTATCCTTCATTCAAAAGAATAATTCCAGAAGCCACGATTGATATCCCTATGGTAGTTAAAGTCTTAGCAGAGGCGAGGCATTTTAGAGTCCACTTAACCATCTTCGCTATTAGAGTCTGCGTAAGCTTGGCTCAGAAAATACATTTAAATTTTCTCACATCTGCATTTTGGCAACCGTAGCAAAAATAGCGTTGAGTCTGAATGTCACAGTCTGAATGCGTGATCTCCTACTGGCCACTGCTCCGGCGAAATATTTACCAGGTTAAGTTTGAATCTCAGAGAAGTCCGTTATTTACAATAACAAATCCTGAGACAATCAGAGAAGATTATATTCGATAAAGTTACCCCTCATGGGAACAGTAAAGTGCGTCTACAATTTAGTCAAATTCATTAACCATTGTGTTTCCTGTGAACCTCTAGTGGTGCCTAGGACATTACCTACGACTGCTTTCCAGCTCGTTCGTAAAGGTCGGGGATGAGGTGAGACGTACAAGGGTAGGGAAGTAATACAGGTATAGTGAAGCCGCTTCCCTTGTTTTCATACTGCGAACTTCCAAGAAAAGACATCATCAACCACCGAAAGACTGAGCATGTGCACCGAAACAAAAATTAGAGGCTCTCGAATAAGCATTTTCAGAATATGCTTATCTTCCGTGCCAATGCACAATGCCCTTGACAACCAGTATGGCGGCGAAATCTGTATCAGGCTTAGTTTGAATCTCAGACAAGTCGGTTACTCACAATAAGAAACGCTGAGATAATGAGAGAAGCGAGTTTATTCCTAAAAGCTGTCAGCTAAATGTACATAGGCTCCGCATGAGAGCCAAGTTATCAACCATTTTGTTCCCCTTTATTATGTCCGCGTATTTAAAGTGGAGTAATAAATGTTTGCCGAATTCTAAGGGTTTTTAGGTTTTTTTTCTCACATTGCTCGACAAGTTGACGAGTTTCCCTTGCATACTTCAAGCCATGATAGCCGCCTGAATCTGAGCCAGATAGCGATTCTCGGAATGCCTGGTATTTTTGACAGAGTGAGTGGCAGATCTTCATAATTGCAAGTACTGGTATGGTCATAGACACACAACAGCAGTACTCAGAATTTGATGTTTCACTTAAGATTCCTTCACCTGCTATGCAGGCACAATTTCTTTGTTAAACCAATCAACAAAAATGTAAATTTCATAATCCGTCACTACCTCTCACTCCCACTCCATGCACTTCTAGTCCGCAATTTGGTAGTAACTGCTGATAGGTGAGCTACTGAGTACTTCCAGCGAGCTCTCGGTCGTCCACTCAATCTAAATTTCATAATCCGTCACTACCCCTCACTCCCACTCCATGCACTTCTAGTCCGGAATATGGTAGTAAGTGCTGGTGGGCGTTCTCACCTACTGAGTACTTTGAGCGAGCTCTCGGTCGTCCACGCAATCTCGCTCCGTCAACTGGCTGTTTCGTAGACATTATAAAAAATAGAATTTTGTTGTGGATTGTGTAGTAGTGTTGCCATAACTATGCTATGGTTGAGAAAAGCCAGAACCGTGGTAAATTTTTGTCCAAGCAAATGCCTAAAAGCCTCGGTTGGCTCAGTGCTCCGTCGTACTTTTTAATGTGCGAAGGGCAAATTAAAAAATTGTTAGAGGTTAATAAAGGACATCTGTTCAGGGTACTATTCATTCCCGACACAAGTCGAAAGTGTTCGGCACATTTTCTGCTCAACTTGATTTCAGGGTAGGCTACGAAAAGCCCCTGAGTTGTACAAACAAAGATTCCATTGTGGAATTTTAGCAATATGGGGTCTCTAGCATATGAACTTTCTGAAATGCATACTTGTATAAGTTTTTGCGTGAGAATTTCGTGTTTCTGTGAACATTGCTAAAACGATATTTCTTTTATTTCCGTAAAACAAAATTACTGAAATTTAATTTAAGCGTTTTTTTTTTGTTTTTTTTTTATTTAAGCGACGATATGTGTTTCATCGTTTGAAAACTTGACTTGACAGACATGATTCATTCAGAAATGTACCCCGATTTCCTCAGGAAAATACTTGTCCAATCGGCAAAGTAACACTAAGGTAATACGAGTATTATATCGCTGATTCGGAATTTGGCGCCAAACTAAAAACATTTTTTTTTGTGCCTGTCCCAGAATGATACCCCCATTTCCCCAAAAATACTCGCCAAATCGGCTCGGCGCCGAACACTAAGGTTATTTAGGGTAGCTGATTCCAAATTTGCGGTCAACACCAAGATAAAAAAGGGTACTCCTGTTTTCTAAGGGAAATACATGTCCAATCGGCTTCGCAGAAACACCAAGGTAATTTTGAATCGTTAATTCCAAATTCAAGGGCAAAAACAAGAAAACGTATTTTGGGGTTGGCCGCCCCAGATTGATAACCCGATTTTCTAGGGAAAATACTCGTCAAATCGGCGCGACTGAAACACTATTTTGAGTTGCTGAGTCGAAATTTGAGGTCAGAAACAAAGATTTTCTGGGGGAAATTTGAGTTCGCCATTACCATCTGCGGAATCAGGGAGCCAAAATGAACTCAGTATTTCTGCCGCGCCAATTCAAACAGTTGAAAGACGAATCGTGGCTTAAATAAAAAAGGAGGAAAAAAACGTCCTAAAAGACAGTACAAAAGAATCTAGAATCAGATTCAGTTCATTCCGTGTTGAGAAAACCTGAAAAAAACAATACTGAACAGGTGCTAAAACTCTAAAAAAAAAACCGATACTGAACAGGTGCTGAAAACCCGTTAGAAAAAACCGGTTCATGGTTGAAAAAACCGCTACTGAAAAAAGCTGGGGTGTTGAAAAAAACCTGCGGATGCCGGTGCACCGGGTAATGGGTGTTGAAGAAAACTGGTATCCGGTACTCAAATCTGAGTACCAAAACAGGCCTAGTTGTAGCATTAACCACAACTTGAATAGTCCACCGATCTGACTCTTGGTTCATATAAAAAGGAGAATATACACCGTAACTGCTGTGTAGAACTATCGTTAATGACGTACGGAAGAACCAAAGAATTACTATCTAAATGGAATGGCAATATAGCTGTCATCCCATATAAACTGCGTGGTCCGATTTGAAAACGTGGTGGTCCCTATCTGTCAAGTGTTATTGTGGAGTTTTTACGAAGTAAGGGGGAGAAAGATTGTTGCTGCGAATCTGGAAAGTGTATCTGGGAAGTGTATCTTTAACATGTCATGTCGCAGTTTCAGTGCGACACAATAGTAAAAAAGACGAATGGTCCCTACCTGTCAGATCCAGTCTCATATGAAAAATTGAACCATTAGTCAACTCAACGGGCCTTTCCTTTAGTTTTTTATTCAATGGGAACAACCGACCTTCTAGTGCAGTACTTCCCAACCGGTGGGGCGCGCCCCCCTAGTGGGGCGTGACGGTCGGCAAAGGGGGGCGTGGGCTCAACTCGAGTATTGATGTGATCAATTATATTACAACGGCCATGAGCTGGTAAAATGCTTCATTTCATCTACAAAATTTCTGAATCGCAGATATAATAATAATAATAATAATTAAACCACAATAAAATATGTCCAAAGTCTATTTGATGATGATCGCTGAAATTTTTTTTCGGAATAGAAGGGAAAACCAGGAGTGCACTACCTATTAAACTTGAATGAAATTGAAATGATGCTTCATAAAATATATCCAATGGCTTCAATTTTGCTTGTTAACGCACCGGTGAACCAAAAAAATGGATCTCGCCAGGAAAAAATGTGTTTTTGGTCTAAAACCGCTTTTTCGGTCAACATTTTCAAAATTCAATTCAATTCAATTCTTGACCCAATATAGTAGGGATGTAGCCCTCCGGCAATGCCTAACTCGGCTGTATAATGGCCGCTACGTCTGCTGCGTTCTCTTCACTTCGTACCAGTCAAATTCAGATCTTGCCATGGTGCGACGTTTTATGTTTTAGTCCGGAACTGAGTGTTTTATAGTTTAAGTGTGAAATCAATTCAATATTCAAATGAGCTAAATGAAAGCATTGACGCTGCTCATAAGCTCAAGGCAATGAATAAGGAAATCTAAAAAGGAAATGCAAATAACCGCAAAATACACTAGATATGCGAGTTTTTTTCGGGACCAAAATATTTTCTATGGTAACTAGATTTTGTAACTTCGATGACATTTCTCACACGAATTTTATATGGAAAATCATGCACACGCGCAGATTAATGCTGTAACTTCGTAGAAGGGGCGTCGGAAAAATGGGGGCAATAAATACGAAATTTCAAAATGAATAGATGCTTAAAATTAATTATTTAGCAACGTTCCTGTTGCATAATTGTATACCAACAGCATCAAAATTTACATTATTGCGAAAAGCACATTTAAATGGGATTGCAAAACGTTGCGTGGTATAAATTTGTTTAAATAAAAAATTTTAAATAGTGTATTCCAGCGCATTGCGGTTGAATAACCAATGAAAAAGCCAAAAATTATTAAACCATACCAGCCCCAAACACTAAATTTCCTACGCCACTGCTAGCTATAAAAAAAATCAAATTGTCCCCTTTATTTTCAGATATTGCGTTTTCTTCTTTTTCTTCTTCATTGGCTCAAGCTGATCTGGTTAGTCCAAAATCTTTGTGAGATTTTTCCAAACGATGGCAAATTTTCTCTCATTATTTGTCGACGTGGCGATTTTTTAACAAAAGATAAAAAAGGGGCTAAAAAATGCCTACTTCCGTTTTTGAGCTAAATTTTCTTTGGGAGGCGCCTAATTCTGCTAGCCTTGCAAGGGGGGCATGCACTGAAAAAGGTTGGGAACCCCTGTTCTAGTGAAAACTGGTTTACAGGTGTAGAAAGTTTTGCCGGTTTTCATTTCTCTATTCAATGTTTAACTTTCACCTGAACTTTGAATCTAATATAACACGGCACGGGCATAATGTACCTCGAGCTGGGTGATAGTTTCAGTTACAATCGAGTTGGAAGAGTAAACCGCGGTTTCTTGATCTTCGCAGTAAACTGATGCTGCAGTCGTGTATTAGGCTCGCCATAGACAATAAAATCCAATTTCTGTGGAGAAGGCTCATTTTTTTTTGGGTTCCACTACCAAATTCGCTAGAGAAAATGAGCTTTCTCCACAGCAAGCTTTGGTTGTTCAATTAATCGCACTGTCTCTGGCGAGCCTTAGGGTGATGCTTAGGATTTTGCTTTGCGAATAGGTTAAAATGCTTGCGATTGCAATTAAGTTCAAAACTTCAATTCTCAAAAGATGCTAGCCTCTACCTAACCCTTTTGTTTTGTCTTGTCGTCCATATGACCTATGACTTATGATTTTATTTATCCATGGGCGTAGCCAGGATTTCGTTCAGGGGGAAGGGGACAAGCTCAATTTTTTAGGGGGTCTGTATGTGTAATTTAAATATACAATAACAATTAATTTTACCCGTCATTTTATATTGTCGATCCCAAAATTATTTTTATTATTTGGTTGTGGCTTAATTGCTGAGCAGTTTGATTACCACTTCATATTCTTCCAGTTGACATTCGTTTCGTAATTTCTATACATATCTCCATCTGAATTCCGAAACCCCTCCAGGGCAGAGCCCGTCGGTCACCGTAAACATTCCATAACACACTTAAATAGGACTGTGGCGAGACTTCAACGGGTGATTTCGTATCTGTTCTGTACTTGTGTACCACGGCGAGAGTCAAACTTGCATCTTTATGTTTCCTTTTATCATTGTGACTTACCACGACAACTGTCGTTATATTCGTTTTACCACAAACATAAATAAATTTAGGTTTTAAGTGAAAGAAAAAAATACAGAATGAAAAAGTAGGACAGGTTCCCCCAAAAGAATGTCTAGTCACCCTATTCAATGGCTATTTTATATGATATCAGAAGCTCCGACTGTAGACCCAGACTTGAGATCTACGGATAAAATATTTTTAATTTCGCTCTGAAATAATTGTTCAGCAACTCTCAGGACCGCTGATGCGGAAAGCTCTATGCACTCTAATGAAAAAGTTCCAATAAAATATTTTCTACACAGAATATTAAAAACGTTTTATTGGGCTCGGCTGCCGGTTCGATTGCCATTTCATAGTGTACGAGGGTGGTCTGAAAAGTTTCCGACCTAACAATGATAACAAGATTTGTTTTCTTACTTTTTTTATCTATTTTTCTACATAGTCTCCATGTAACTCTACACACTTCTCCGAGCGATGCTCCCATCTCTGTAACCTGTCCAAATAGTACTCGGCGTTTTTCTCTGCAAAATAATTGTTCACAAAGGTGATTGCCTCCTCATTTGACGAAAATCTTTGTCCTCCGAGCGCAGTTTTGAGATGAGGGAACAAAAAGAAGTCGCTTGGAGCCAGATCTGGTGAGTAAGGCGGATGGTCAAGCAGTTGAAACCGTACCTCGTGGATTTTTGCCACGGCAACCGCTGAGGTGTGAGACGACGCCGTTGTCTTGGTGAAACAGGATTTTCTTTTTCTGCAAATGTGGCCGTTTTTCCGCAATTTGTGCCTTCAGCTCGTCAAGTAATGATGCGTAGTATGCTCCTGTATTGGTTTTTCCTTTTTGAAAATAATCGATTAAGATAACTCCATGACTATCCCAAAAAACAGTCGCCATCACTTTCCCAGCCGAAAAAAACAGTTTTTGCTTTTTTTGGAGCTGGTTCCCCCTTTGCAGTCCACTGTTTTGACTGTAGTTTTGTTTCGGGCGTATAATGGTGTATCCAAGTTTCATCTACAGTAATTAATCGGCGCCAAAACTCGGATTTATTGCGCCTAAACTGCGCCAACAGAGCTTTGGAAATGTTCATTCGAACACGTTTTTGGTCTAATGTGAGCAAACGCGACACCCATCGCGCGGACAGCTTTCTCATGTCTAAATCTTGATTTAATATGTGACAAACACGTTCTTTGGATATTTTCATAACCTCTGCTATCTCTCTCACTTTAATTCGTGAACTTTAGCAATGTTATCGTCAGCTGTTGCAGTTTTTGGACGTCCCGAACGTTCATCGTCTCCCAAGCTCTTACGGCCACGTTTAAATTCAGCTGCCCAAAATTTGACTGTGGTAAATGATGGTGCAGAGTCCCCATACATAGAGTGCAACTCGCCTTTGATTTGCGTAGGCGTATTGCCTTTCATAAACAAAAATTTAATAACAGCTCGACACTCAATTTTTTCCACACACAGCCTCCAGAAAGTCTGATGTAAATAGCTGAATTAAAATTTGGTGCATTTTATCACCACGTGAATTTCGAAGAACTTTGAAAACATGTCGGCAGATGTCCGGACTCCATGGACCCCACTCCTGGCTACGTCCCTGAATTTGCCTACGATCTCCACTTTTTGGACCGCTTATTTTAAAGTCATGAAAATAAGTCCTAATCACATCTCGCGTCCCGCGTTGTCTCGAAAATCACATAATAGAGCACATAAAGAACTGCGAACTATATGTTAGTAAGAAACTGTCTTTAAATGGATTTTTTCTTCTAAGCATCTACGAAACGAAATAAGAACCTTAATGAATCTATGTATATACGACCACAGGCACATCGGCATTCTCTTACACCCGCCTTACCAACATTCAAAGAATTATGCATCAACAAAGAGGATCATTGACCAAGACTCAATCTATGTTATGAAGTGCTATCCAAATATTGATATGTGTGTAGGTAAAGAATTGCCCAAAAGGAAATAAACTTCTTCGTTTGTCGACGACTTCAGCATACTCTCACCTTATATCGCAATATGGGAAAAGTATATGAAAATAGAAAAAAGCATATCCATCAAAACGGTCTTTGACATTTTTGCAAAAACCAAGTGTAGTACGTACGATGAGTCTATATCTAAACAGCAAAGTAGAAGAAGAAAAAACAAACCTCCGTAGAGGAATCCTACTTATGCAGTCTCGGATTTCATTCAACTCTGTATGTGCTCTGTATGCTGCTTTCCACTCTTCACTCCAACTCAGCCGCGTGTCCTTTTGACCAACCTACAACCAGTATCCGCAACGAAACGAATCCATCCACCTTTTGCATCCATTCGATATCTTTAATCCTCATGAATGCAAAGGTAAATAGTCGTACACATATGATATCTCATGTGTGGACTCCCCGGAACAGAAGAAGAAATCTGCAAATGGAGACATTCGCATTTTTTTTTATTCGCCATACCTACGATAGTCATGGTAGAGCCGGAGCCGGTGGTATTTCACTCCTATAGATACGCGCAGATTGGAAAAGGCCTGATGGGCCTGAGTGTGCTGATAACACCGAAGAACAACAAGAAGAGTCATACACCAGCCATCTTTGTTTGCTCTTTGTTTGGCATACATAAACAGCGGTTTGACTCGAGGTTTTCGGTTTCCCATATAATATTGAGAAAGGTGAGCGCAGGGAATGGTGGCGGGCGGGTGGAAGAGGAATTCAAAGCCACCCTTTTGATGACATGTTAAGGTATGTATGGTAATCGCGAGCACCATACCTATAGTAGGTATAGCGTATAGGTACCCCGTTTTGCCACAAACATTTCGCACACTGTACTGCACACATTAACACGGTAATGGTACGACATGGTAATAGAGAATAAGGTTTAATTTTGTCCAGGCCATTTGTATGGGAGCAGGAGAAGGAGGACATAGGCAGGTTGAAGATGTAGGTGTGGGTGTTGCTTGGGGTGTTTGAAGTCATGAACTCAAAATGATAAAAAGTTTTCTAATCGTTATCGTAAACTCGTACATTGGTCGTGCTCGTGTCGTGTCCTATATGTTGGCTTTCAGGAAATACATAAATGAACGCGATATCAAGGATGCTAGATGCTATCTTATCCCAAACATATTGAAGAAAAGATATGATTATTGTATTGGATTGACTTAAATAAGGATTTAGAAACTTCCGTTCCTGGTCAATTTCGCCAATCAGCGGTATTGTTTATCCATACAAGTCGGTTGGTGCACAAATTATTGGAAAGATACAGATTTCCCAGTAAAAAGCTCTTCAAAAAATCGTTAGAATCAAAAGGCGACGATACGTAATGTCCACTGAGAGAATCCCCAAATTAAGAAAAATCCTCAATGACATGATTCCCTTATTCAAAATTCACCATAATAAAAATCTCCAAATACATAATCCTCAAACACAAAATGCCGTAAAAGTCCCCAAATAAAGAGTTCTGTTCTTGTTCAGAATTCTCAGTTTATGAATGGAGATTTTGATTGGGGGAGATTTCCTCAATTAACTTCTTTGAATTTATTACTCTACAATAATACGTATATCGGACACAAATATCCCTACACAACCTTTTCCAAAAAATCTGTATAACCAATAAAAACTTCCAAGTAGAACCTTCCCAAACAAAGTCATTCAAGGGATAAACCCAATCAGCGCCCGCTCTAGCATTTACGGTACCCCGGGCAAGAATACAAATTGCCGCCCCTTAGGTGCTTTACCAGGCAAATTTATAGTAGATAGTATATAGATGGACATCGTTGATGGTAGAATCCAATCAAAGGATTTTTCCCTTTTGAATCGAGTGCTTGTGGCAACTCATGGTCGTTGCTCCGAAACGATTTACCTAGTGAAACCAGCTGAGGTAGGGGCAGAGACAACATCACTGTGACAACGTGCAGCTATCACTCATACTCTGAAACACAATTAACCTTACCACGCAACTTCTAAATATCCTTAGGAGACAAGATTTAGGCATCTTCTGAGAGTATTAAAGTTAGACGAGTAAACCGAGCTGTAAGGTTGTACGCCTCTCTACTAACGAAGATCAGACTTGAAAGTGTTTTGCTGTCCTGTCAGGCCGGGTGCGCCCGACGAAGGGTTAAGCGCAGCACAGTAAGAGTTTGTTTGCAATTTCAAAACTAAATCTTGTAAAACTTGATGTAAGAAATCGAAAATTAATGCAAAATTTTGTGTTCCACTTAAACACTCATGACGTTTTCAGAAAACTCTGCGCTTTCAAGAATGATGTGTCAATAAATGGTCGTTTTCATAACCAACTACCTGCAGTGGTTTTCCATAAATTCCCTAAAAACTGCCCAGCCAAAAACTTCAATTAGCCGAATTCTTTCATGGTTTTCAATGTGCATGTCTTTTTTTTCTCATAAATGCGTCTTCTCGAGGATTTTTAAAAAGAATAAGATTAGAGCTAGTTAAATCGGGGGAAAGTAGCCAAATTCCCATATTAGCATGTCTGAACGCAATTCGCTCCGGCGAAGTGATCTCTGATCTCTGATCTCTCGATCCTAATTTGTCCTCCAATGCTAGATGAATGAATGCAATCAGAACTAACTGAAGGAATCCATCAACGCGAAGGTTTGGCAAATTGAAGTTAAATTACGCTGCGAAAGTTCGATGGAAATGACGGAAAACGGCTCTAAAAAATTATTGATGACAATACTGCCTTCGGGAAAAACATTTTTCACAGAAGAGTCTGTTTTAAACGTCTTTATGTGCTCAGCGTATATACGCCAGGAAAATTGCCATTTCACTTCGGAAAAATTAGAGGAAAACCGAATTTTTGCATGCGCTTTAATTTCGGGGTTCTAAACAAAACCTCAAAAGTCCATGTCTGTACGACTGTCGCTAGAGGTTATACAGAGGGTCAAAGACCCTCAAAAACTTTTTTTTTTTTCGAATATCTCGTTACCTGTAATATGTGCTGAAAGTGGTGTATGGCGAATTTAACTCTTGTGGTTTCAGAATAACATGTCAAAAGTCAATTTTGATTCGAGCCTTCCTAACGGTGCCAGGAGGTCTAACGGTATTTTTATCAAGGTTTGACGAAAATCTCTATAACGGTAACTCTGACTAAAAGATGTATCAAACACGCTTCTGAATGTAGTTTTTCGAAGTTTTGCGCCCCCGTAGCACTCTTGAGGGTGTATGTATTGATAAGAAATTTAGCCACTTCGCCGAAACCGTGCGGGCTACAAATTTGCCATACAATTTTTTTTAGCCGAAGTTACCGTTATAAAGATTTTCATGAAGCTTTGTAAAACATACCGTTAGACCCCCTGGCACCGTTAGAAGTAGTCGAATCAAAATCTAACTGTTATTGACATTTTATTCACACAACATAAGAGCTATAAATTTTCCATACACACCTTTTTAGCACATATTACAGTTATGGAGATATTCAAAAAAACTGTTTGTGAGAGTCTTCGACCCTCTGTACAACCGCTAGCGGCACTCGTACATACGGGGACTTTTGGGCTCATACAAAAATTCAGCTTTCCCCTAATTTTTCCGAAATTTGCCCAAATTTTTGTTCAAATTTACTGGGGTAATATGCGAAACCCTACTCCTTATTTCATATGAATTTCTTCGGGAATTCAATATTTATTTAGTGGATGAGCTTTCCTGGTAATCAACAGTGTAAACAGAAACTTCAGATCTCATCCGGAAATCAAATCGCATATAACGGGTCGTCTAACTAGAATGCACGATGTTAATTGAGTGTCACACAGGCTTGCCAACTCTAGCTAAAAGTAAGTAGGTCTACTTAGATCTACTTACTTTTTCGCATTGCTACTTACCTACTTACTGGTCACTCAATTCTACTTACTTCTGATAAAAATTCTGAACCGATATTTGTATTGCATTCTTCCAATGTAAATACGATTCCATCAGGGGCGGTCCTAAGTTCTATGGCGCCCTGTGCATGTGCGTTGACAGTCGCCTTTTTATTTTTATTTTCAATTCGTACGAATTGCGAAAGACAAATGAGGAAAAACTTTAATGTTGGACGCGGCCCAACTTTCCAGCCCTAAGGCGTAGTGTTATGATCTTATCCGTTGTTTAACATATTTTGTAACATCAGTAGCGACATTTATGTGAGGTTTGCTTAAGATTGCATAGAAAACTACATTTTATAAAAAGAATCTACCTTTTGAGGTGAAGTTTCGGTACAAGGTTCATAACCCCATATTCTATTTCGGTTTAATTTTACAGTCGCAGTCAAAGTTTTTTAGGAGTAAATAGATAATTCCATAAATAAGTGCTAGAGATGCACAGGGTCATGAATTCGAATCTCACCGTGGATCATGGTGTTTTTCGAACTCACGAGCTTGTGACGGACTATGATTTCACTCAGATGTTTAACGAGTAGGGGAGACTGGGGCTGGTTCTAACATATTTTAAACAAAACTTCTTAGCTACCCAACCTTTTGCGTTAGAGACATGACTTTCTGCCATATAATTCGTCATTAATAGGACTTTAAATAGAAATTATTAAAATTATTGTAAACGTATTACATTCTGAATAATAAGGTTTTTTTCCTAAGAAACTTACCCCAGCCTGGGGCTGGTTCTAACAGCCCTGGGGTAAGTTTTAACAGGAAGGATAATCATCGAATTTGAACTTCTTGCAAATAATTAAACACCAGTTAATCTACAAAATCAAGCTTTATTTTTTTCAGTCTCATATTAATTAAATACAACGTTCAGTATCATCATATTCAGTACTGAGTGATATTTTAATGCTAAAGATAATTAAATAACAAAACTTTAGCTTTTATAGCAGTTTTCTTAAACTCAAAAATTTTAATAAACATCTTCTTTGAAAAACAATCACAGGTAATTAAAAAAAATGGAACTCTAGCCTTAATATCCTAACACAGGAACTTAACTCGCGATTTGGGTAAGTGTTAACATGTTAGAACTTACCCCGTGTGTTCTGTTAAAACTAACCCCAAAGCCCAATTTTTCAGAAATCACATTGCACTATAATAAGTACGTAATTTAGCAGCAAGAAATTAGAGTGCATCTATAGCTGAATAAACACTTTTTATATAAGTTAAAGTTGCACATCTTTGAAATTTATATTAAGATTGAAAATCAAGAAAATAAAAACGCAAAAAGATCGTTCGTTGTTCATATGGGCACACCACACACAACTCGTTACTGCGACGGCGCAGACTAAACTGACGAGTCTCGACACGTTTAGCATTGTGTACAAACAGGACAATCATTATTTGTTTGTCTCTCAGTCTGATAGTTTGGCGTCTATCAGCCTGTTAATACCTGCCCCTGTTAGAACCAGCCCCGGTCTCCCCTACCCATTTATGGGGATAAATAACACTGCTGAGCGTGATGCTGATCTCATTACCTCAACAAAAAGCAGATAAGATCTTGGAAATAGGATGTCACTAACACATCCTGCGGCCTTAGTCTAATGCTGGATTGTCGCTCCTGTTATTTATTTTTTATGTCAAAAGAGCTCAGGAGCTGAGGGGTGACTTACTTTGACTGTGACTCACTGCATGCTTTGCAGTATTGATTTAAAAGTTCTGGGACTCCCAACACCCCAATTTTCAAATATTTTGATTTTAACCTAAAAATGGGGTCAATTGATTGATTTAAAAGTTCTGGGACACCCAACACCCCAATTTTCAAATATTTTGATTTTAATCTAAAAATGGTTTCAAAATTTGCACTTTTCGTGGAATCTTTGGGCGTCTCAAATCAAATCGAAGTTTTCGAAGGCATGTGTCTTAACTTACAATGAACTTCGACTTAAAACGGATTTACATAAATTATGCTGTTAATGGACTAGGATCCAAAATAAATTGACAGAACATAATGATGTTTAAAAAATTTACCGATTTCGAATCAAAAAAAAAAGTTGATGGAGCCACAGGAACAGCATTTGACAAATTGGTATTTACAAAGTTGCGAATTGCAAAGTAATGCGTGGAATGTGATCTTTTGACAATATTTTGAGCAGCGTGTATGACAATATGCGATTTTTATATGAAAGCCCTCGATAGAGGTTGTTGGACAATCGGCCTCGAGTTAAGAAAGAAAAGTCACTGCCAACGCGCAGTTGGTAAATCTTCGGCCATCACTGCTGCTTAGTTTTTGAAACCTATATACTGATATAGGTCATTAATCCTTATTATATTTTTAGGAAGAATAAGATAATTTAAAGCTGATATTGTTTCTTTGCTTTGATCTCATTACTTAATGGGCTGAGAGCGCCCCTTTTAATTGGACCACTGTTCAAATGCACATTCTGCACATATAGTAGAGCCGGCTCTGAATTCCATTACCAAAATTACAAAACCTTCTTTATCTAAAGCCCTGAAGTAGAAAATCATCGTTATTACTCGGCCGCCAGCGATATTACGAATTTAATTGGTTTGAATGAAATAGCAAATTTATGGTACCCTTCCCACACGAAGCGGCCCGCAATGCAGATTTTCTACTTCATGGCTTTGTATGTAGATGGTTTTGCAAATTAAAAAAATGCCCCAAACGCCCTTTTCAGATTATTATTTCGCTTTTATAACAAGGAGTGTCTTCCAATTACTATTGGGGAGAATATTCTATTAAGTCTTAAAGTGTTAAAATCTTTAGTTGGGTTTGATAGTATGGTTTTCCAATTCCTCTCTTTCTTAGGATTTTTGAAACTTTCTTTTTTAAATGAAACGATGCAGCGCAATAATTGTTTTATTAAATTGCATTCATGCGTGTTTTTTTTTAAATCTACTTACTTTTATACCATTCTACTTACTTTTCCGGAAAAAAAACTTACTCATCGAATAAATGAGTTGGCAACACTGCACACCTTAACGGTAAGTTTCTCGCCCAACTTTATTAGACATTTCTTTGCTTCAGTGTTTGCAGTGTTTGGCAAATTCAACCAGGGAGAATTACACAAATGAGCAGCGCGTTAAGCCTTTTACGAAAATTGACGTTCAAATCAAAATGCTTTTCGTGCACTTCGTGATTTTTTGGTCGACATAATCGACCAAATAACAGACTTCTTGTGGCCACAAATCGAATGGACCTGGACGATATGTGGTTCCAACAGGATGGGGCCACTTGCAACACACAGCCAACGAAACAATGTCTCTTTTGAACGAGAAATTCAATGGCCGTGTTATCTCTCGTCTTGGCGATGTCAATTGGCAGCCACGATCATCTGATTTGACACCGTTGGACTTCTTTCTCTGGGGATATTTAAAAGGAAATGTTTACGTCAATAAGCGAAAAACAATTCAAGAGCTAAAGGATGAGGTAATTCAGCACATTAACGATATTCAACCTCAATTATGTCTCGAGTCATTGAAAATATTGACCATCGGATAGAAGTATGCCACGGTAGCCATGGGGAGCATATGGCCGATAAATTTGTTTCACAAATAATTGCCATAGATCCTTCTATCATAATAAAAAAAATTTTAGATAATTCTCTAAAAACTTTTTGTTTTATTAACAATTAACTTCGTGCATTCACGTCGGACCACCCTTTAAATGAATCAATAAAATTACGACGAAATTATACGTCTTGAATTTGAAAATTAGGTAGCCCTTCCATTTGGAAAAAAATTAGCTTGTTAGATCACGCCTTATTGATCCTTAATGAAAACGGTATCTACTCTCTCTAGTTTAATACGTGTTAGCTTCAAGTTTTCTACTATGTACGTCCTGAGCGTTCTTCAATCTTTATAGAATATGCAATAATCATGAGATCGCTGAGCACATATTACAATTTCGTGCTACTTAATTGCAATTAGCAGTGGCGTAACGTACGGTGTTCCATGTGTTCAGTGGAACACAGGCCCCCAAGCCCCAGGGGCCCCCAAATGTCGCGAATATAATGATTTTTTTCTTTGAAATATTTTTGGGTTATTTTACATTCATTTTTATTAGTCCGCAACAAAACGTTGCGTGTCCACTGATTACTGCCGCTACTAACGATCAAAATGGCTCTAGAGGATTATCAGTTGCTCTTTCCAGCAACAGATTTTAAGATGGAGACAAAAGCAAAACATTCTGAAAATACCAATTTTGAGTACGGAGAAGAAGCTTGAACTTCATAGTATTGAATAGCTTTATAATTGGCTTAATTTTCCAATAAAACAATCATCGGAGCAATCAATAGATCAATAGATCAATAGATCTATAAAGAAATAGAGAATAGTAAGGCTTTGTGTTCGTACTTTATACGGACTTTGGTATTTCTGCAAAGGCATTCAGCCCTATTCTACAACCAAATATTTGGGCAACGTGGTGGGAGCAGTTAAGCTTTGACCGTTGCAGGCACAGTAAGCAGTTTCTGCTATGAGGCCACACTTGGCCATAGTTTGTGTATCGCGGATTCAGCGTTTTGGGGTAGCGTATCCGGTTTATTGCAACGGGTGTCTACCATATATGTAATTAAATCCGCACCTAATTAAATGCATTTTATCTATAGTCTATAAATTGTCTATGCTGTAATATTCAAAAATGCAAGGGTGGTGTCTCTTCTGTGTTCTTTTTTTTACTTAAGATCCCTTATTTTTTAGATACAGCTTTTCAATCGAACTTTGGAGGTCTAATGCCTAAATTATTGGCACTCAAAGTGTTGCCATCTGCGCCCGCGTGCTAGTTCAAATGTAACTCTTTTTTATCTGCTATCATTTGTGTCTAATTAAGATAGGCTTCAAGTCCTTTTTTACAAATTTAATCATCGCGATTTCCAATGGATATGTTTTTTTGTGCATTCCTAACTTTCATCCCTTCTACGCTCCAGTTTCCAAGTTTCCAAGCTTCATACTGAATTTTATTTCCAAGGATTTACATTTTTGAGTAAAGTTTACAAAAGACTAATCTCATTTTTCAGCGGAGGAGATCCTTAGCAGCATTTCGAAATTTTTTATTTTCCGGCTCGCTTGAACATACAAATGTTGGTTATTTGGCTCATGCCAGCTCCTCTGGTGGCCACCCCAGTTCTTCAAGTTCTTCTTTAAACTTTCACACATTCAGAGAATATAACAAATTATCCAAGCGTCCGGCATTTTTTAGTCAGGTTTAGGCTTAAATTTACTACGGCTTTCGCTCGGTTAATTGTAAGAATCTTTAAGCCCCAAAATGACGCGTTCGTAAATACTGAAAATATATTCGTTCATATTCGTTAACATGTGTGATATATGTAGTAGGGCGCGTCCGCAAGGTTCTGGTCCTGGCATCAACATTCCTTCGCACGGCTCTGGCCTCTCTTGAAGATTTTTGCGTAAAATTGAACCATTGTGATTTAGTTCTTTGAGTATTTGACTCTTGAAATCATGCATGACGCATTTATCTTCGGTGGTCTCCACTACGAATTTGTTTTCAGTCGATTTGATTCAAGATGTGGACGTGGATACGCCAACATAGGGGCTTTCCATGTATGATCCTCAGATTTGGGGTGAACATTTCTACTCTAAAATCAATGACTGTTACGAGACTGGCATGTTCCTTAAGGTATGGTGTTCTTTTGATGCTTCTCTTGAATTAAGTGAAAAGCAGCTAAATAGTCTTAAGTAAATGATCTTAAAAATTTTCTCGTATAATTATTAAAATTGCAATTTTCATAAAAAAAATAAAATAAAAATTGGTACATGCTGCTCTAACATAAAATTTTCGTTACGGTTATTGGTTATTGGTTATTGGTGGACTGCTTTACATGCTGGTTTTGTCAATATTTTTATGGTTAAAAAATCGAATATAAGGGGCCCCCATTCCAATTTCGAACACAATAAATTTGAGAAACGTTACGCCACTGGCAATTAGATTCTTGTTTCTTATTCACATACACCCATTAAAAAGTGTCTTAGAGTCGCCATATACTTTGCAATTGATTGTACAATGAAGCTCCTTTTTTGAGGTTCCACTACCGATTTCAATAGAGTCGTAGTATATGGCGCTCTTTAATACAAAATATCTTCAAGTTGCATAATCTGAGTAAAAAAAAAAATGCTTATAGTAGAACGTTTCATCAGCACATTTCCATTTGAATTAAAACAGTGCACTTTTTGCCGCTAATTCTTCGCCTTTTTCTACTAATCCTTCTTCTATCTCAAAATCCCATATGCACTCAGGAATTTTTCTCATAATGGTATGAATGTAGTATACATACACAATGGTCATGGCGATGGTGCCACCATAATTTTAGAACTGAAATTAGAAATTTTAGTCTTCTAGTGGTCGCGTCACATTTCAAAACCATTAGAAAATATATAAAAAGGGTCATCCATTTCGTCCTGCTGTGTAGTCGTCGGCCGGTGCCATTCAGAATGATCATTGCCGCCCGACTATACTGGCCGCAACCATAGACGTAAAATTAATTAAAATCTCAAGTTATGCCCGGAATTGTATAATGCTCGCTGCTGCACTGTTGGTTGTATGGTGTACGCTGTACGGTACACAATGATATGGTCAGGGAAAGATTTTCGTCTCTTTCAAATTAATTTCCCAAAAATATTTTCATTCTTGGGCGAAAAATACATTCTCATGTATCCAGACAAAAATGAATACGACACGGGGTGGCGCATAATACTCAAGGATCGTACTTGGTGTACATGGTACACACGGAGTGAGGTTTCCATCCGGACATATTAGTGTTGTGGATTTGTCTTAGGCACCTATATGAAGGAGTTTCTAGAGGCGGAATGTTTTCGGGTGGTATGATGATGATGCATTCCTCCATAAAATATAATATACGAGGCACTCTCTATATGTACATTATACGTAATAATATTTTAGGAATTTGCAAAAGAATATTCAGGGAAAATATTTCGTTACGAATTTAATTTATTGCGGTTGAAAGTGCTGAGATTGCAATATGTGTGTACTGCATCTCACAAAGGAGAATCGTGAGGAATTCCAATGTGAAAAGCGAAGAGTTCAGGTTGAGTATGATATAATTGAAATTCTGTTAGGTTTTTCGTGAAACAAAATGGACCGTAAATTTGATAAGAATGCAAATTCTTCAACAAAGCACCCCAAAAACATAGAATCCTTATTGGTTCATACATATTTGATTTTCGTTCTTCATAATCTATTTAATTATATAAGCAGCATTTTCTGCCTTTCATACATCTAGTAATTCTCAATATAAAATGATTTTTTTTGCGAAATTCATCTACATATTAAGCAGATATAGAAAATTTCCATCCAATTTATTCCGCAATAATAAGCAAAGTGCTGCAATTAATTCATAAAATCCACTCATAGCTTGCCATCTAGTTCTTCCAAAATAATAGAAATAATTAGCACTAAAACAAATTCATCCCAGCATAGTCAAGCCATGGCTGATGTCTCATCATCGTCATCATCGTCGTGGACGTTATACCATTATCCACATTATCCGTTCCATTTCAGCAACTTCTCAAGTAAACCAAATAATGAATTCATTCCGGAGCGAACTCTCGTAAACATTATTATTCCACGCTGATTAATTCAGATCAAAGATTAACTTTATCGATAACAATATTTTCTCAGGGCCGGGCAATGTCGTGCGGATATATGCCAACGGAGGAAGAAGAAGTTGTCGCCACATCCGCGTTCATCTTTATTCATAAGCAAACATAGTAAAGAATAAATTCGCCAATCCTGCAATGATCCAGAAGAGATGATGATGATACGCCCGATGAGTATGCTATTCGAATTTCCGCATAGTGCCGAGAGTCGAGTGTTGTTAAGTGGGCGACGAGAATAATGGGAGGAATTTTAGATCCTTGAGGCGAAACAAGCACGACGACCACGATTCGCGACTATTATAAATGCTTTACAGCTGTTCTTTGCATTCTGCTTGTTCCATCGCATAAACTACGGTATTATTTACGTGAACTCATCAACGATGAGGTCGATGACAACAAGGACAAAATAACGAAGACGACGACAACGTCAATTTGCACGTATAATAGACTAAATACACGGGACATTGAATATCATCCTATCATCGGGACCCCAAAAGACTATAAGCCTGTCCTGTGTAAACTATCCACTGACTATGACTGAGTTTAGAGAGTGCGGGGTCGTCTCGCGCGCCCAAAGCCAATTGCGGTAATCCGATCTGATCCGATATCCTTGCTGTTGCCTGTAGGTCTTGCGAGACGTAGACGTGTATATACGTTTTAGATTGCTGTTGTGTCATAATTTTCTAAGAAAATCACTCCTTGTAGTGGAGCTCATTGTTCAAGCTCATATTTAACAAAGTGCTTATAGGAGAAGAGGTATACAGTAAAGTCCTGTAAGTTACACTGGATAAAGGAGCAGACGACACGAGCAATATGTATTTGTGTGTGTGTGTGCGTGTGTGGGAGAGTTGTTTTAATGAAATTCGATATGAAAGTCATTTTGCCATGTCGTCTTGTTGCTTTCGAGGTTGTTTTCATAAATTCTACTTTTAAAAGTACCGACGACGACAACGACATTGTGTTACGTGATACGTCTTGAGTCGAGGCTGAAGTGAATGAAAAAAGTTTTGTAGTTATCGAGCGAGTAATAAATTGGAAGAAGTAAATAGTGGATTCCTACCAACAGATTTTGTGCGTAGGAATCTCCCCTTTTCGAAATTCAAAAATATAGGGTTTTCAAATAAGAGGTGTTATTTTGATATTCAAAGAAAAATAGCATTTTTTTAGATAAACGATCGGATGTTTATTTCATTATAAAGAGGAAGGTATGCCGTTAATAATGGAAAACAACATCAGCCAAATGGCCACCACGAGCAGGCTTATAGGACCATATCCTTTTCATGAAATGGCTGCCCTATGTATTTGATAGCCTCACAAATTCCATCTTTGAGGTATTGAGTCGACGCTGGACTGTTGGCGTAGACCTTATCTTTCACGTGGTCCCAGGCCTGTAGAGAGGGTGGGGGGAACGAGGTGATTCCCCCCGGGCCCGGGATTTCATAGGGGACCCGGCTTTTGAAACAAAAATTGTGTTTCAGTGTTTTTTACATACAAATTGCTATTTTGAGGTCCTGAACTAAGAGACCTTATATGTACTGTTTCTAGCGTTTTAACAAAAATTCATAACATACATACTCTGCACTAGGCTTGGGGCCCCTAGTTTATTATTTAATTTTTAGGACTAGGGGCCCGAATCATCATATTCAATCAACAAATGAACATGATCGTTTCGTTACTAAATTTCTAAATTCAATCTGCCCTCGCCTTTCGAAAGTGCATGCATGATTTTATACATAACCAATTAAGAAATCTCGACTTCTTCATTGAGTAGTGTCCCGTTTTAAAAAATTTGTATTCGAAGTGAAAAATAGGAGCCCTGTAAAGCGACATTTTTTTCTAGGACTTTTCAGGACGAGTATTGTTTTGTGTACGTACTGCTGCTGCTAATTAATTTTTTTTTTCCAAGGTACCCAGTTGTTGATCACTTAAATTATTGCATCTTAATTTCAATCTATCTTCAGTACTCGCCAACTAGGTAGCAAAAAAATAAAGGTTTTTCTGTAGAGAAAACCGCGAATTGCTTACGAAATAAGTAAAGTAGGAAATAGACACTTTGTAAATTCGTTGCGGTGTGCATTTCGAAAGCCAATTTTATATAGTAACGACTAACATTCTGGACCACTGCGGGTCCCAAGCAACAATTCGTTTGCTTTAAAGAAGCACTTCACACTGTAGCAATCATATAGTACCACGAAATGAATTTATCGTGTGACTTCGCTTAAAGAAATATTTGATCCGATGAAATATCCTTAAAGCATTTTCCGGAAAGCCTATATCATCATTATGGAATAAATTTAAAGATGGTGGTATAAGACTTCGATAAAACTGTCTCTAAACGTTAACCTAAAAAGATACTCCTTTAAATACTCCACTCTTGTGTTTATTGGATGATACAGCACACACATGCAATAGTCTCTCTAAGTTTACTCACACACATGCATAGATTCTTCTATAGCACAGTCGGTTTAATTTTTATAGTGTGACATTCGTATAGTCATCCAATAAATTGTTCACCGTAGTTTTATAGAAGGATGGACTTTGTGATTTTTTAATGAATTGACACTTTTGAAGTGCTCTGAAATACATAATTTCTTCAATAGAAATCCTTGAAATCTTGCATGAAACCCACACTCACTCACTCTTTGTTATTTTCGGAACCAATTAAGATGATCTCTGCGCAGCAACTGACTGCATTTTATTGAGAAATGTGTGGATTTAATCAACGTCACCTGATTGATATAGGGTGCATTGCAGAAGATTCGATAAAGAATTGTCAAGCATTTCTATAGAATCAAGTAACCATTTGTAGTGTTTACGAGCAATGCTGACTATATGTATGTGAGGTTGGCTGAGTGGTAGCGTGTAGGACGGGCAATCAACAGACACGGGTTCGATGCTAGCTGCGGAATTTTTTTTTTTTTTTTTTGCAAATTCGTTCAATGACAGAAAATGTTGATATAAAGCAAATGACGTACGCCTTTTTTGAGCCTAATTTAGTGCTACAATAAGGTTCTATTGGATTAAAAACGGCGCCAAATGCCATTATTGGACTATTATTCAGTGGTAATATTGTCGTGCTCTGTGGCCGTGATCGTTCGGTCGCCACTCTGTGAAATAGACACTCATAGAGAAACGAGTTTCCAAACTCGGCACGACTCGTCGCAAGTTTATTATTCAGAAGAAGATGATAAGAAATATTCTTATCGTAGAATAATAAACTAACAATGCGACTAGGAAGTGGTATGGCTGACAACCGTATCACACTCCGAATTCAGCTGTCTTTGTAACGTTGATGACTACACACAGTAGTCATCAACGCACCATGCTCCACTAAGAGTTACGGTAATCGAGAGAGAGAATACCCTGTAAAGTGCCCCTATTAATGTTAGAAGAGAATATGTTACGAAGTATTATAGGGATGAAATTGTTACTTGGGGTGTGCTAATAAATTACAGATTTGCGCTCCCCAAGCATTTATTAGAACTGTGTACTGTATGCGCCTTGTTTTCCTAAAAACTTTGTAAGGGTTGAGGTTCATATTAACCCTTCAGTGGGCGCGCGGGCTACAATTGTAGCCCACACTTTTTTAAATGGCGATCATTTTTAGGATATAAACCGAATTCGTTCGAACTGCTCAGTAGCTGTTAAAATGTTGCTTCTTAATCGAATAAGAATATTTTTGATATTTATTGAGCCTAGAAACTAATATTTTTTTGCGATCAAAGTCCACTGGGCTACAAGTGTAGCCCGTGCGCCCAATCATGTTACTTTTTTGGTACTCATAGATATCCATTAAAATAAAAATATTATTATAAAGCATTGTAGAAAATAGGAACAGTAAAATGTTTGACAAAAAAAAGGGGTTTCAAGATAAATGTACAAAAATTAGATTACTATTTTAACGAAAAACCTGGAGTTGAAGTCAAAGTCATAGCCAGCGCGGATATGTTACCTGTTACTAACATTACTTAGTTTCTGGGTGAAATTTTTATCAGTTCTAGCGTAAATATTGCGAGAACAGTTAATATGAATATTGTGAGTAAAATTCAATCAGTTTGACTCACTATATATTTAGCTTTCTAGCAAGAGACTGTACTCCCAGTTTAAAAAATTGTGAATATTGGGTACCCAAAAATGGGCTAAGTTTGGAACTCCACAAACTGGGCATTTTCAACTGCATTCTCTCGCTCAGTGTTCCATTTCGAAGATTTTTTGTTGATTTCTGAGAATATAAACTTTTTTGGGGTTTTAATTTTGAAAAGTAACTATTTTGTTCACCTAAGTAAGTTAATGTCAAAAAAGACTAAAAATAGGACTAATCTGCATTTTGCCCTCTTTTATTATATATATTTTAATAAAAAATTAAAGATTTTATATTTTTTAATCTGTACAGTCATCAAGAGACCACAGACCGAGCAAGAAAATATAAATAAAATTGAACAATATTTTTTATATAATTTTAAATTTGGGCTACAATTGTAGCCCGCGCGCCTAACCACGTGACAAATGGCTGCGCGCCTAACGAAGGGTTAAACCACAGCTGTTTCCTTTGAAAAATCTGGTAATAATCTGACGGTAAAAAATTTCAATGCTTTCTTGAAATCAAAGTTCGAATATAGGTTGGCTTTTTACTCCACCAATAGAATTGAAGTTTTCCAAATAATTTCTTTGGAACAAGGGAATCAATAATTTTTTTAAATTTTTCTCTTGAGAGAACTATGCTATGCTAGAAGAGTACCAGGCTACCAGTATCGTTTTATGCGTATCTTGTGTAAAGGACACGACCATTAAATAATAATTTTTTTTTTATCTCAGGCAGATTTTAGTAACGAAATTTCATACTAGAAAGCTGACCCTTTAAGCAGTCGCTTTTTTGTGAAGTTTCGTATGCATAAATGCACGTAAAACGAACGAACCTTATTCTAGAATAATTTGGCTTCTGTAGTTCCTTAAAATTGGCTAATCAACTCTCGAATCTTCTTCGAAATATACTTGAAAAAATGCACACACACAAGTGTTGAACTATTCAGTCAAACCCGTTTTTTTGTGAGTTTACTATGTGAAAACGCTTCACGATTGAATTTAGTTTCTGCCAGTTTTTTTTTGCTTGTCCGGTATCAGTTTTTTATTATTTTCATTTTTCTACAATTCGTATTTTTCTGAAAACCCAAAATTTTTGCTCAGAACTTAAATCTTAAAATGCACTTTAATGCGCAGAAGACCGCATTAAAACGCTCTTTAAATATCGATCGTACTGATGCCGGACTATTGAGGCTCCCGCTTAGAAAGGCCCCGGATTACTGAGACTGCGCCGATTCAGTGAGGACGCCGGATTATTAGGTTATACAACTTGTTTATGGACCGATATGTCAAATAACAATTTTCTTCGATTCATAATTTTTATCGTATGAAAGAGGTGGGCCCAGAATCATTGTCCCCCCGGGCCCGGATTTTCTCTCCACGGCCCTGCGTGGTCCTAAAGGAAGAAGTCGCAAGGTGAATCACAAGATCTCGGTGGCCAATTGTCATCACCTCTTCGAGATAACACGTTCCGGATACTTTTCCCGTAAAAGATCAATGGTTTCGTTGCTTGTGTGGCATGTAGCGCTGTCTTGTTATAAGTAAACGTTGTCTAGATCAATACCATCCAATTCCGGCCATAAAAATCATTAATCATCTCTCGATAGCGCAATCCATTCTTCTCCATTTTCACCATTTTTATAGTGAATTTTAATAATTTCAGTGCGTTGTTTAACCGAGTATCTTTCCATTTTTAATTATAGCGTAGTTTCTACTTGTCAAATGTCAAAAAATGACAGCTTCAAAAGTGACATCTACCGCAATATCAAGCTATTCAAAATAACACCTCTTATTGGAAAACCCCGTATAAATTTTCAATCACGAATTTCAGCACGAAACCTTTTTCTTTCAGCGAAGAAATTTTTTGCGTCGAAGTAATAGCATTCTGAACTGGGTGAGGTAGCTTCATTAATATGTACTTGTTTATTTGGTTTTAGTTCTATAGTGGATTTTACGTTCGAAGTAATTCCAGATTAGCCAACGGGTTTGCTACGATTTCCCGACCATCATATTTCAGTTTTTCGAAATCCCAACATCCAATATGCCGCCAGTTTAAAGTCCCGCTCAATTGAAATCCCGCCAACTTAATATCCCGCCATTTCAAAAACCCGCTAATACAAAATACCGCTTTTTAATATCCCGTCATAGAAGTTAAGTAATCGCGCGCGCGATTTATGAAACACTTAATTTGAAAAATAGCTGGTCTGGTCTCTCGGTAGTCGAGACTTAAGTACCCCCTGTATGACAGTCTTGTTCTGTAGGGGCTAAATTTTCATTTTTTTTGAAGAAATAAACAAATATTCCCACGAAATTATGCTTAGAGAAAGTATCGCATTAACTGCTTTAAATGGCTTGGGTACGATATCCCGCCCATCATGTTCCCGTTTTTTTAAATCCTGACATTCAATATCCCGCCATTTCAAAATCTCGCCAATTAAAAATCCCGCTCAATTAGAATCCCGCCTAATCAAAATCCCGCCAATCCAAAATCCCGCCATTTTAATAACCCGCTTATTCAAAATCCCGCTTTTCAATATCCCGTCACAAAAGGTAAGTATTCTTTCAAAAATCACGCGCGCGATTTATGAAAGAATACTTACCTTTCGTGACAGGATATTGAAAAGCGGGGCAGAAAACAATACTTACCTTCTTACAACATCACATTTACCGTTAAAAGATTGATACTGCTATACAGATTGGAAAGTGAAGGCTTGTTAGTATTCTCGTATCAGCGAGGAAAATACCTATGTATTTTTCCGAATTGACACGAAGTTTGGAGGAAGCAAACTAAGGTCTTTAGACGTAGCCAACAGTTTTTCAACTAAAGAGAACTATGAAAAAAACTGATTTTTTGAGAAACTTGGCGGAAAACGAATGTAAATAATTGATAAGTCGAATGCATTTCTATATTTTTTTGTTAACAATAAAAAAATTTGGCGGTATTTTGACGGGATTTTTTTTTATTATTTAATAGCGGGATTTTGAAACGGCGAGATTTTGGAATGGCGGGATTTTGGAATGGCTGAATTTTGATATGGCGGCATTTTCTAATGTCGGGATAACGTAAAGCGGGATTTTTTGGAAAAAGCGGGATTATGAACGGGCGGGATTTTCTTTTTCGGGTATCCCGCTTTAAATCACAGTACATAACTATTTATTTATTTTTTGTTATCAATGAAAATATTTTTTTACGGGATTATTTCACTCTCTACTAGCGGGATTCTCAAATTGCGGGGTTTTTAGTGGTCGGCATTTTGATGTAGTGGGATTTAGTAACAGCGAGATTTTAAAGTGGCGGGATTTAGTAATGTCGGGATAATGTTAAACGGGAATTTTTGTAAAAAGCGGAATTTTAGACGGGCGGGATTTTGTTTTTCGTGAATATGTAGGTAGCGATACCGAAAGCATTTTAAAGATTTATGTTTTCTCTAACATATTCCTGGGCAGCTTTTCGCAGAAATGAACAGTTTTAGAGTCATAAACCAATCAACAAAGCAACTTCGAAAATGTTGGGGTTGTTTTCGTGATTTTAACCCTGTTTCGCGTGTGAATGCAATGTACCACAAAAATGTTAAACGACAATCACAGGTCTGCCATGAACAAATTTCGTGGGCTCTGTAATTGATTTTGATATCGTGCGTGGAGCTGATTTCGGGAAAAATAATGAAAAAAATAATTAAAGTTTAGTCAAAAATTCCGATTAAGAAAGTGACGAATTTCAGTTTTCACTATTTTCTGAACTGACGAGCACTGTTTGTTTTAAATTTAAATTTCTTTTATATTTTAGGAATAGGGTTGTGTTTCTGGGTTTCGTGGAATACTACGGGTTTATCAGGCACTTATCGAGTTGAGAACCAACCGAACATGCATATCAGAGCTTCCGGGCCGAAATATTTGAGTGTTTCTCCACCGTTGCTCGTAATGTCGCATTTTAAATAATTTTAATAAATCTCCCGCGTGTAAAAGCCAATTTATTGAGACACAATGAAAGGCAAGCCAGAAGTTCAAAGATGGCAAAGGGTTGCCATTTAATTTGCATGTACCTATATGTACTTTTTGTCATCTTGCTTTCCTGCACGTTTGGCCAGTACGTCGCGGTCGGTCCGACGATTTTTGTAGTGGACTTACTTGTATTGGTTTGGAATTTTCTGATTTTAGTTTAAATTTTTATGAAATTTCAAATAAAATGAAACAAAAAATAAATGCCAAAATGACTCAACCATTTCAACTACATATACGAAAACACCTTTTTTATGACTTTCATCTTCAACTGTAATAAAATCTCAAAATCCCAACTTTTCATTTTTCTTTTTATTAATTTTGTCCATAATTCTTCTCCATTCCAGCCATACCCACAAGATGACGTGACCCCAACCACATTTACTCATCGTCGCACACCGCCCAACCGAAATTGTAATGACAAAGAATGTAATTCATTTCAAAAATATGCTAGTTCTTCAAATTTACGACGGTATGAGAAAAATCTTGACACTGCCACCGACAACCACCAAGAGGATAATATCAAGAAAATTGGTAACAAAGGAAACTCGACTCTCAAGTCTACAAACCATCACAATATCAACAACAACAACACTACCTTCAACATTGAAACCATCAGCGGTCGAATTGACCAAAGTGATAAGACGAATCGTAGAAAAACAAAAGACGACCACCAGACATTTAGCCGGAGAGCGCGTAAAGACACTTGTAGCCTTCGGTGGACATTCAAGCAAAACGCTAGGATATTCAAAACAACAAGAACAACAACGACGACAACGAAATCTTCAGGAGTGCAAAAAGGAAATAGTGCGACAACAGTAGCGGCAACGACGAGTACAGCAGGAGTAGCATCAGCAGCAGCTACCACGACAACAATTTGTAAGGATACCAAGTCAAAAATTTATGGATTTATGAAGGACTTTCTGAGGAGACGTTTTCGCAATCAGAGCACGCATGAAGAGACGTATATTGAGGTAAGAGTTGGTTTTATCTAAAATTCTATTGTGCGAACAGTTTTCATCCACGCCGAAAAGATATCCACATATCTTTAGCAATAGTTCAACAAGTTTAGCTTAGTAATTATCAATATCAAATATTAAAAACGTTTGAATCAAATATTCTAAGTTTTCAACAGTCTTACCGTTTCCTTCTTTATTATTTCTTTTTTTTTCGATTATCCTGTGAAACAGAGTTTAGAGTTTGTAACTTCTTCGCCTCACGGCTCGCTTCGCTCGCACCTCGCCTTTCTCAAATTTCCAAACATTCTCTCTCTCTCCATTACCGTAACTGTAGTCATCATGTGTAGTCATCAACGTTACAAGACAACTGAATTCGGAGTTTGATACGGTTGTCAGCCATACCACTTCCTAGTCGCATTGTTAGTTTATTATTCTACGATAAGAATATTTCTTATCATCTTCTTCTGAATAATAAACTTGCGACGAGTCGTGCCGAGTTTGGAAACTCGTTTCTCTATGAGTGTCTATTTCACAGAGTGGCGACCGAACGATTACGGCCACATAGCACGACAAACATTAAGGACAATTAAAATATCTCTGAAATTTTTTTTTTTTATGAAAGGGTTTGGAAAGGAGTAATTTTGACTAGTCGATTTTTAAAAGATGCATTTTGATTCATAACCACAAGGCGTGATGAGCGAAGATTCTGCTAGCGTTTAGAAATATTTCAACGGTATCCTTTGTGTAAGAAGGTGACCAGACATACCTCGTTTCGCCGTATTGTATAGCATTTTGACCTGGCGTACGGCATTGACAAGTGTACCGCCAAACGTGAAGCACTTTTTAATACATACATCATACATCTAACGTGATACATAGTAGCACCCCTTTTTTCCCGACCAGCCAAGAATGGGTGATGATTGTACCGTAGGGGTAGCTATAAATCAGAAGGATTGTAAGATGGTGGCCGCACCGAAGCGCGAGAAGAGGACGGAGCCTTAATAGCCGTGCAGGCGAGACTCCTCTATGAGCTGGCAGCGGCACGTGCTAGTAGCAGCTCTAGTCGAGAAGAGAAACGGGCGGGGTGTGCTTCGCTCGTAGCCCCTTATCCACCACATTCGTTAGGGAATTCACGTGCCACCAAAACATTGGGGGTTTGAAAATGGGGCTCAAGAAAAAAAAAATCGAAACGGGCGCCGACCGACTCACAAACACGATATGCTCCGGGTCCAGATGTTAACGGACCGGCCATCTGTACCCGTTATAAAAACCGTTACCCGACCATGTGGTCTCCACGGCCAATAGACATTTTTTAGAAACCGCCCTTTATATTTTTAGGAGTGGACTATTCTAATCCACGCTGACGCGCGAACGAATGGGGGACGGAGAACTCATTCACACATGATGCAATCACTCATACGTTCAACCATACACACTTCACATGCACATCACACATACCGCACACGCATTCAGCACACATCACGCGGTACTTATCTTCTTTTTTTCGGTTTTCATTTGACTAAATTCCAACCACTTTATTTTCAAATATTAGTTTTCTCCACTAGATTCACTTTTTTGTTCAAAACGTGTCTTTTTAACCTTTTTCTTCTTTTGAAACGCGATGCTCTTCTCATAACGTCTCGAACTCGACTCATCCGCTTCAAATCATATTCTCGACCGCTCGCAAGATGCTACTCTGATTTTCTCAAGATCATGGTGACGTCACGACCAGTCACTTGCACTTTTCGGAATTCTCAATCCAGCGGCGAGCACGAAATCGAGAATCGTTACAGGATTGTAAGTACTCCCTTTGAGAGTTCGATTATACACACTCCACTCTTTAGGGCGATTATATTGCAAACGAGACGCACTTGCAGTGTGACCCAAATCCAGAAACCAAATTGCCAGTGATACACAGGAGGGGCGCCAATAAACGCCATGGCATGATTCTAGCATTGTTAAGCATTCGCGAAATGCCATAAAAAAAAATTTTGAAAAAATCTCAAGTATAGAAATGCAACAGTATTCCTAGACATATCAATAACACTTCCTTCTAGGATCACTATAGCTATAGTGGACTCACGTAAACTTAGACTGCGTCAAACGTGAACACCCGCTAATTTGAATAGTTTTATGTTCACCCAGACTACTCTGAAACGTGACCAAGTCCTGGAACCACAAAACATGAAAACTAAAATGTCTGAAAAATATACTTATTTATTAACTCTTAGGCCCGTATTTATGAACATTCCTTAACTCAAGGAGACTTTTTTGTCTCCTTTGGCCAGGGTTGTGCTTTGTTCCTGATGTCACCGTCGCTATGCGAAAGTCCACAGGTCAAGGAGACCTTGGGTCAAGGATGCCGAAATTCAATAAATTAAATGTCATTTCCCATACTTTTTCATAGTGTAAAAAGTCTCCTTGAGTTAAGGAATGTTCATAAATACGGGCCTTAATGTAGGTTGCAATTTAAAGTGTGAAAAGTATTTCATTACTACTATAGGTTGCCTTAACCCCTTGTGGAGAATAAATACCTCTACTCTCACACAATTGGCCAAAAATTTTTCTTAAATTTTAACACTTCATCCAGAGTTATGTGCCATATTATTTAGAGTGAGTTTATTTATGGGAGTTGTAAGCATACGTGCGTCGCTATGTTTGACATCACATGAGGAGTGTCACCTGCTGTCATACAGTGTAACACAACAGCGAACTGTTCTTTCCCGTATCAGTATCTTGCAAAAAAAAAATCCAAAAATCTAACGAGATGTTACCAAGTTCCCTAAACCAAAATTTTCATTTGTTGAAATTACTGCATGGAAAATATTTTCGGTGAATAACTTTTTTTGGAAGGAGTTAGCAAACGACGAGCTTCATAAAAAGTTGTTTGCCAATGACTTCTTTTTTGAGGATGTGCGTCCGAACATTTTTTGTGGGCAAACGGTTGTCACAGTGACGGATTTACACATTTGGTGCAAGTAGGCTACTCACATTTTGCTGCCTCTGCAAAACTCTAAAAATATTGCAGAAATGACGTACACCGGAGCCGAAACATTACTTCTTTTTTAACTTACCTTCAAATTAAGCTACGCAAGCTATGTCGCGCAATAATATGCGACAATAATAATCTGTTTAGATAAATATTTTTTTTTAACCTCTATCCACATAATCTAAATTTTGAGCCCCTATTCACCTAATCTAAATTTCGACTGCAGTTTTTGAAACTACGTCAAATTTTATACAAACCATGCTTTTTTTGCTTACAAACTACAACTTTGTAACTATCAAAATTCAAACTAGGGGGCTTCGCCCCCTGCTCGCTTCGCTCGCCAACCCCGGGGTCGAGGCTAATTTCGGGCGCGGCCGAAATTCGGATACCCTTCGCTTGGACTAAAAGTATTTTCGGGCGTACCTATGACTTGTATTTAATCTCCTCATTCTTTTTCTTCTATCTTGACAAAAGTTTTGGGCTTGGTTGATATAAGTGGGCAAATAAAAATATTTACTCGGAAAATTTTATTGGGGTTGCCGGAGGATGACCCCACAGTACGATTCCATTCGTTTTGGACTTTTTAGTTGCTTTGATAAAGACACATTAATTCAAGGTTTTGTGAAATTGGTGTAAACAAATGTTTCTTAGAAGAACCAATATGGGGGTTTTGGTTTGTATGGCAGCCCCATGACCCCATAGTCCGATTTGATTTAATCTTACATATGTTTTGTGTCATCAATAGAAATACATTTGTGTGAAATTTGGTTGATTTTGGTGCACAAATGAAAAACTTTTTCTTAGAAGAACCTAATTTTGGGGGTTGGATTTGTATGGCAGCACCATGACCCCAGGGTCCGATTTAATCCATTCTTACATATGTTTTGTGTCAACAATAGAAATACATTTGTGTGAAATTTGGTAGAAATTGGTGAACAAATAAAAAAGTTTTTCTTATAAGAACCTAATTTGGGGGGTTAAGTTTGTATGGCAGCCCCATGACCCCATGGTCCGATTTGATCCATTCTTGCATATATTTTGTGTTATCTATAGAAACACATTTGTTTGAAATTGGTACACAAATAAAAAAGTTTTTCTTAGAAGAACTCAAATTGGGGGGCTAGGTTTGTATGGCAGCCCCATGACCCCGTGATCCAATTTGGATGAATCAAACATACAAACAGCCTGCCTCTATACGGTACCGAGAAGAAGATATGAAGCACAAATGGAAAATGTTTTTGCCAATAACTTTTTTGAGGGAGTGGGCGACAGAAAATTTTTACTGGATTAATGGACGAAACGAATTACGTAAAAAAAAAAATCAAAATCAAACGCAAAGTTGTCAAATTTACCTAAATAATAACTTTTGGTGTTTAATTCTAGACTAGATATTATTTTCAGTGTTTATGTCGCCAAAATTACCTTGAACAAAGTTGTTTGGAATAACTTTTTTTGGTTCCTGGATAAACATGGGCAAACGAACTGAGTAAGAAAAATATTAAAAATTAAAAGCGACGTCACGAAGTTCACGCACCTCACTTTGAGCCAAGAAATCTGCTGTTCGATACCCAATTTTCATCTGTGCTCTCCTGGAACTCTCTGAGCTCTTATAAAACTGACTGGTGGATCGGTCATAATGAGAACGATTCACATCATATCATGAACTGTTAGAGTGTGAACTGGTGGTACTGGCTGAAAACCATACAAGCTCAATCTGCTTTTTTACCGAAAACTTCACTGCTATAAAAATAAAGTTTTCGATCAACGGCTTTCTCTTTACTTACAGATAAAATCTAAGGTGACTTTGAGTTCTATTTAGGTGTGTACAGCATTGGCCACTCCAAGATTTGGTCACCTTACCTTAGTGTTTGGAAATTAGAAAGAGAAAGAGAGAGACGAGATACGAGGGAAACCAGCGGTGAGTCAGTATAGAAAACGTTGAAAAATTAATCTAAAAAATGTTCGTACCGTTCTTCCTATATATCAAAATCCATCTATTACAAATCCACCAGTTAAAATCCATCCGTTGTTTGAATAATCAAAACTGAAATGGACTAAGAATACATGAACAGGACATGGGATTATTTAAGGCTTTGGTAGTTGGCGAGGTGGTTTTTCGGCGGGGCGATTTTAATTGGGTAGATTTTTATTTGCATCGAAAAAATCAAACCATAAAGAAAGCCATGGAAATTCACACTACCGGGTCTGATGCGAAATCCACTCCAACCGAAAAAAGCTCAATATCCATTAATTTGAAAAATAGAACCAAAGAAAAGTCTTCCCGCTTAAAATCCACCGGAAAAATCCTATTACTAAAATCCGCCTATTTGAAATTTATTCTTTTTTCGGAATAACTAAAACTGAAATTCACTTAGAATTGATGAAAAGGAGGATACCGCATCAGTATTTCAATAGGTGGATTTTGAGTGGGGTGATTTTGAACAGATGTTTTTTTATTGACTCAAATCGAAATCCACCAAATCAAAATCGCCCATTCTAAAGCAAACCCTTCAAATGCTAAAGCGGTAGTCTGGCTGGTCTAGAGGTTAGTGCGCGCACCTTCGGTGCACAGGGTCATGAGTTCGAATCTCACCGTGGATCATGGTGTTTTTCGAACTCACAAGCTTGTGACGGACTATGATCTCACTCACATGTTAAACGAGTACCTACCCATTTATGGGGATAAATAGCACTGCTGAGCGTGATGCTGATCTCATTACCTCAACAAAAAGCAGATAAGATCTTGGAAATAGGATGTCACTAACACATCATGCGGCCTTAGTCCAGTGCTGGATTGTCGCGCCTGTTATTTTTTAAATTGATTTGCATGAGTTCTAAATCGAAATTTCTACTTTATACTGAAAAAGAAAAAATTTCAAATGGCCGAATTTTTCATTTAGTGGATTCCTGTTTGGGTGGATTTATGACGATTTTGACTGGATGAATTTCTGACCGAAATTCAAAGTTCCTTTTTGCATAAGTTATCACCAAAAAATTACTAAAGATTTTAAATGGGTGGACTTTTATCAGGCATTTTTTAATTTGGTGGACTTTAATTGTGTTCGTTTCGGCTGTTGGAAATGTTGTATCAGACCCGTTGATATCATTATCCTCTGCTTTCTTTAGCTGCGAATCAAATGAATTCAGAGAAAAAGTCGAATCCACTTTAATGCTATGACCTTGAAAACCCTTCCTCCATCTACTCAATTCAATTAATTCACATAATAGACGCCAATCTGACGCATTTCTTTTACTTTCTATTCTATTTCTAGTTTCCACACAATATCCGAGTGATAAACAATAATCTGGGCTATCCGGCACGAAATAACGCTGACGCCGCCATTGACGTCGCAGCCGATAATCACACAAAACGATTCGGCGTCATGCAAGACGTTCGAATTCGTGTCGAACAGCCTAATCATGGCTCGCCTAGTGCACATCGTAGGCCCGTTCATCTATTCTCGCAAACCAATCTGAAGTAAGTTTAACGTCAAAATGGATTTTTACGAAACGGCTTAGTGCTCGGGGATGAGAAATGAAATTGGTCAGACACTCTCGTTCAAATGTCATAAATATGAAATCATTCTCATCCCTACTATAAGAGTTCTTTAATCCGTCCTGTTCGTATTATGCGGATAGATACAAAATCCTTTGATAGAGGGATGATGAGATTCGACCTTCGCATAAGTCAAAGTGATGAATATTTAATTTAATCAATTTTATTATCATTTCATCTTTATTCGTTTAGCTGTAACGATAACGAACATATTCCGCGGTCGCCCAGTTCCGAAGAGGATAATTCACCAACCGAAATGAATAATTGTCGACGATTAGTCGATAAGCCACCACTGGTAAGTGAAATGATTTTAATTCTAGGATTTAGTGTTTGTCATTACATACAAAGCTGTAACTTTTGAAAGTGGCCATTAATCGGTTCGCATTAACATTCATCCCCCAAAAATTCCCCCACTATTCCCGTTATCCTTCTAATAGTCATTTGTGACAATACAGTGCTCATTTTAATTAAAAACCACTGAAAGGGTTCTTTAAATAAACTTTTAACAACCCCACTCCATCGTATCGACTAATCCCTCTTCCAACTGACACACCATCCCGTGTCAGTCCATTAAGACAATTTTGAAAATTCATTTTTCCCTATGACGCTGCTGGTCGCGTTGTATTTATTTGAACCGAGCGCGTCACTTCAGCCACCCTCTTCTAATCCTTATGAAACTGTCAGACGATAATGCTTAATGTAACGTAAACACAAGAGGATTCACCGAGAGTATATGAATTTCGTCGTATTTTCCCTGAGCAACGCATCAATTAAAGTACAATTAAATCATTTAAAATTCCAAGACATCAGTCTCCAATTACCCACTTCACGTAACAAGCAATCCTTCATCCGTTCAGTAGATATAGTCGCGACTACAAACAACCGCCTCGTCCCCATAGCAAAGAAGAAAGGAAAAACATACTTTCAGTTTCTCCAAAACCATCTTTTGGCCATATTTCTAATTTTCCTAAAAACTTTCGGTTGACAGATAAACGTTCTCAATGGTACTTGAGGCACAAAGCAACCAAAAAATCGTTTATCAACCGCAGCATTATGAATGGGGGTTGGATGGTTTAGTTGTTGGACGCTGGGGGTAGCATCACCGCTTCACTCCAGCCCAACTTCCCTATATAGGGTATTCCTACAAAACAATCGGCAGTCGCTTTTTGTTGGTCTGAAGCTGCGGTTCAGTGAAGTTTTTGTTCACATCGGTCCCCTGACTATACTGATGGCTGTTGCTGCCGTTTTCTGGCTGGAACGCAAGAAGGGTTGTCGAACAATAAAATTATTTTCTCCACGGATCGAGTTTCAACTTAAAAGCGCGGATAATGGCAAATAGATTTTTTTCAGTTGCTTAAAGACAGTGGCGCGCTTCTGCTTCTGAAGTCTTAAGCGTTATGGCTCAATCCCGACTGGAGAGACAACGAACAAACTATCCACATATCACCTGATATGACAGGCAGCTTTCAGCCACTCCGCAAAGGTTTCAATAACATAGAGAAGACAACCGACAACCCATATCCTTCAGTTGTCACCACAGCAGCGCACTATTGTCCTCGAATCGTTATCGGGACAAACAAAACAGCCACACTACCCACTTTCCATTTATTTCCTTCCTTCCTTCGCTTTCTATATACTATTCACCGCCCCATAATATCCTTTCTCGCGACAACTATATACTCGAGCGAGAGATCCTTTCACTCTCGGAATTCTCGTAAAATGTTCAAACAATAGAAGGACACAATTTCGAGATTTAGCACAACCATCATAATGTGCAAGAGTCGAAATCGCTGCTGCTGATATTGCTTTCGCTATGTTTCTGGTCGGATCGGAAGGAAGCAAGCCGAAGTCGACACACACAGCATGGAAAGGAACATTTTAGTGGATTTGAGTGCCAGAGGTGCTCTTACGGTGTCGGCGGTCCGGGCCGTACCGCGCGCGCTTTCACGACACGAAACGACATTCAAACAAAATCCGTTGGGTAATAAATTTTCCTAGAATTTATCCGCCTCGTCTGGTTTTGCAATATATAGGAAGAAACGAACGAACGGTACTTACGTACGATTGCTATACCGACTAGGACGACGACGACGGAGTTGTATGTTATGTTCTGGTGATGGCGGTTACACCCACCATCAACCGCAAAAAGTCCTAAGTGCCCTGTTGATAATGGTTTTTGCCGACCGAAGAACAAACTTCGTCGTTAGACATGATCTATAATGTCTATATAGGACATTAGGCTTGGCCGTATAGTATATAGTATGGGGGATGGTGATAAGAACATTTGAATTGAAATCCCGGTGTAGTAACCTTAACGACCAGCAGTGCTCCTGGCCGCGTCTTAGCTTATGCTGTAATCATGAGCGAGAGAGACTTGAATTGAAAATCTGTGGATTAACATGATGGCAGTAAAGCATTTACTCTTGTATGGTTGAAGTAAGACATTCTGACGGTGGCAAATTGAAAGGATTCATCCGACTATTAACAGCGCCATCGTAGGACATACTCGTACAGGCAGAGTGAAAGATGGTGAGTTGAGTTGTTTACGACTTCTCGGATGGAGGTGGGATGCTACTAAAAATTGCAAACAACTCATTGTCGACCGTGCCATCAGATTCAGAGGTATATAAGAACTAGGTCGAAGGATTTTTTTTTTCTGGTTGTTGGGACTAAAAGGTGGCACTGAGTCGTTTTCATTTTAAAAGTTCCTGCCCGAAACTCGGTAAATTTGAAAAGTTCGTAATCACCGAGTGCGTTTGTTTTGAAATGTTGCGACTCATCGCGAAAACGGTAAATATGTTCAGAACAAAGTTTGTCGCTGAGAACGTTTATAATAATTGTCGCCACAGGTATGAGGTCGATTAAAATGTAAAGACAAAGATGAATCTGACTTAATTATGGTTAATTTTTAATTTGAAGAAAACATGGCTTTTGGTGTATCGTTTTCGAAATTCATGATTCTACATCTGCTTCATATGAATATATGGATACACCTTCTATTACTCTGCCCTGTAAGTTCGACACCTCACTGAAAATATTGGCCTAGTACTGGACGATGCAGATTTTGCGCCCTTAAAAATTTAATTGTGGAGAATGACAAAGCCACACAGCCTTTTTTGGAACGAAGTGGGTTAATCTTTGATAGATACGTCTAAAACCATACCCCTTCCTCCATCACCTTCCCTACAGGACCACCCTTCGGTATTACTTCAAAGAGGCGGTTTCGGCTTATTACTGACTTCCGTCGGGCTTCTTCTCTTTGCAGTTCTTTATGAATCCTGCAGACAAACTCACTCACTGCCTGCCAATTATGTTGGCACTCCAGCATACGGTTCACAACATTCTGTGGGCTAGCGTTTCGCCTAATTCAACGACATAGTTCGATACCAATGTTTCCAGATAAGCTGCGTGACTTCCCCCTATATCGAACCAGTCCACTTTTTTTGCGACCATTTTCGTCCCCTTATAGTCCTAAGTGCTTTCCAGAAGTCGGCTGATAATCATCGACTTCTTCCTTCATCACTGAGTCCCGTGTGATGTGTAGCATGTCTTTGAAGCTAATTTCACTCATGCCTTCCAAACTTACTGTGGATTTGCCTTGGATCTTCGGCCTCCTACTTATACCTAGTGCTGGGCACTCACATGCAATATGTGCTACCGTCTCATCATCTTCCAGACATAGTCTGCATACATCATCCTCTACGATTTTCATTTTAGATAGATGCGCTTTAAAATTACCATGCCCTCTCACTAAGGCGGTTATCCAAATTAGGCTACTTCGTGTGGCTTTCCTCCTAAGTGGGCTGGTAATTCAGTTTCGAGCCTGCCTACCAGTGGATAGCCTTCGCCATCGTTGCCGATATTTGGAGTCAATCAGGCTATATATCGTGGCCCCAATCTTGCCTTTCCCCGAAAGAATTTTTGTTTATGGTCCTTGAGATTTTTCTGCTGATCCCTCTTTCGCTAAGGTATCGGCCATTTCGTTCCCCAATGTATGCGTCCTTTACCGCACATTACCGTATCTTCGTGAGCGTTCGCAATCACAGCCTCATATCAGTCCTATACCTCTTTCTTTACAGTATTTTACCAGGTTTTCTACATATATTGAAGGAGGTGGTTCTGGTGAGTCGTAAGGGAGGTACGCCGATGCAATAAGAATCAGGATCATGCCCCACTTCCAATAGTTATTGCCGTAAGATCGGGTGAGCTAAGATGCGTCATTTGTACACCATGCCGAACCAGGATATAAGTCCATATTTTCCCGCCCGGCTGTACATAGTACAGATTTGCGGTGTGTTGCAAAAATCCCCTAATTATGTTTTCCTTCGAAATCCAGGGTTCTTGTATCAATGCAATGTTGAGTTTTTCTTCCTCAAAGCATCTCATACTCATCGCTGATGCTGATATACAGTGATGAATACTGACACAGATTTAGTGGTTCTTTGTGCGGACCCTGATAGTTTCACCCTTACAGGCTCCTCTACCCGCATTATTACAGTCCTCTGGAATCTCACAACAGCTTGTTCAAGACCGCTGCTGAGTTTCCTCCCCCTGCTTTCCTGATAGCCTCCGCGTCCCCCCTTGGGCACCACACAGTAAACGTCGTACCGCGCTCTAACGTAGTTTCAAAAGGCTGTGTGTAAGTGACCTTCCAATTGGAAGTGTCTTTTACACGGGCGTTTTGCTGCTGTAGCCGTCTGAGGATGATATCCTTCCTCTGGGTACAACCGTAAGCAAGATTGATTATAATCTCGCCTCATTTCGCAGGAATCGCAGACTATCCACACGTCGTCTGGCACCTTCCCATAAATTCGTCAGGTTCTCGTGCGTGTCTGTAAGACAGCTTTTGAAGGATTGATTCCTACACGTAAGTGTAATAAATCCATCAACCAACTGAGGCTTGCCTTTAAAGCCTTTGTCTCCGGCATCATAACTTAGGTCGTCCTGAGCACACAAAAAAAAAAGATGCTTTGAAAGCATTCAGATTTGTGACATCTAGGGTACCCTCACGAGACGCGTCGGTAACACCCAGGATGAGATCTCCTCCGGCAACCTGTGCGAAAGATTTCTTACGCTGGCCTCTCAATTTCCGGAGTTGCCTCTATCGACTCACTGGGTTGATTTGACATCATCCCCGGGATCTACCTCTCCTCCCTTCGCTTCCTCTTCAGTCTCTGCTTTTCTTGTCAGCTTCTAGCGTCGAATTAGAGTCAACGGTCGGACCCTTCTCAGGAGACACTGCTTGAGCTAACCTCTCCACACCTTGCGGCGTTTCATTGTCCGTTCGAAGAGTACCATCTTTAAACGAAGTAACTTTAGGAACTAACCTCTCCTCGCCTTTCGACGCTTCATTGTCCGTTCCTTCAAAACCTTCGCACACCAAGGTTCTGCATTTAAAGATTAACCTCTCCGACCATTGCGAGTCGTTTATGTGCATCCCCTCCAATATCACCAAGTCAAATTCGTGAATGTCTTTGAAATGGTTAATTCTTGATATTTTGCATACTTCGGGTTTGGGTTTCCCGTTCTCGGACCACAGCCGAGCAACCGCCAGCCTTACGCCTCCCTCTACTCCCCTCCCCTATAGGAGTGTCGAAACAATCCCTCCGTCCTTCCCGCACTCTTCGAGAAAGTTCCGTAGGTTTTCACGTAACTCCACCCCTGCTATCCTTGATGCCAGGCATTCAAGGCTTTCTCCCCTAGTCTAACGGATCGCTACTCCGAAGACCGCGGTTCACTGGCTGCAAGAAAAAAAGCAAAGTGAAGTGTTTCATCCTGAACCCCGCAGGTGTACTCTCTCCTCACTCACCAGCTCCAATCTCTCACCCAATCGCCGTGTCACCTATGCGGAAAGTTTCATAGGCGCCCACTGTTTTGCACAATCCATACAGATCGTGCGGCAGTGACTTAGGCTGCGTGCAAAAATCATTCATAGCTTCCAGCGTTCACCAAACTTAGTGGTGCCATATTCTCTCTGACTTGTGCGAAGGTATCATCTAGTCTACTGGTATTTAGCAGACTATATGATACCTTCACACCACTTCCCCCTAAATTTATCTTGATTTGTCCCTAGAATTATAGTCTTCCACCTAAATTAGAATAAGGTCGGAAAATGTCCAAAAGGACCTCACGCTAAATGTGATGTCTGGACAAGGGAGCTTTCTCTGCAGGGGGTGCGTCGCTGTAGCTGTAGCTTCGTTGAGCTAATCTTCTACTTCAAAAAGCCGTAAAAAAGATTGGGTGAGCTGATCCTCTTCTCTCTGCTTCTCAAATAGATCGGGGAAAAAGGACACTTTTCGGGTGAATGGTTTTTTTTGTCGTAATTATCTCGTTGGCGAAAACTTTGACGCACTCTTGTTTCTTTGCTAAAACTACAATTGCAATGTCGCTCTTCTAGCCAGGGAAATTCCAAAATATCGTTGTACATTATGATCCCTAGCCGCGGGCCAAGAACTGACCATCGCTACTGTCATATTGGCACACCTGATTTGAGAGGTAGCTCCTGATTATAGCTGAAAGATATAGTCTGGAAAAGCCTTTCTTTACAATGCGGCATAAATGAAGGCCGAGCTTGCGGAATTGACATCGAGCGTCGCAACAGAGCAGCATGTGGCATTAGGAACTGATTCCCTTGCCAAATTAGCAACACACTCAAATGCACCTACCGATCCATCGATAGCAGTACGTTAAAATTTATTCTATCAAACAGTTTCCCCGAGGTGTCGAGTAGGCAGATGAGCGGATATGAGCTTGGCTTGCTTGCGGATTATTCGGTTTAGGAAGGAGCTGCAACTTTTGCCGTTTTTATGCCATTGGAAAGGTGTCATCGGCCCAGCAAGCTTCGAAGACTTTGGAAAATTTCAATAACACATCTTCAACGCCTTATTAGGGATCTCATTTGGTCCTAGAACTTTGCTTTCCTCTAATCTTGAAACAGCTTGCCAGAGTTCATCATTCGTTATAGCAGGAATGTGCTTTATCGAGACTTGTCCTAAGGACAACATTTTTGCTTGTTTTTTTTTTTAATAGCAAGCTTCAGTGATCGTCTAGCATTTTTATAAGACTCTAGTACAGAAACGGCGAATAAGGCGAATGATTACGGAGATTACCTGCAAAGGGCTTTTCAGAAGTGCCGCCAAAATTTCAATCAGACCCGAGAACTCCGATGGTTTTGTCGGTTATCTGTAGCAGCTATAGCATAACACAGATCAAATTATTGTTTTATATATCCGTGGAAATTGCATTGTGTATTGGAAGAACTGTCAAGGACAAAAATGCGTCGAAAATATATTTTATCGATATTTCATTCCATCATCGAAAACTATACTCATTTCCTTTTTACTATCAATTGAGCAAACATTCCTACACTAAATATCCTACACAATCTACAACGGTAAAAAATCTCAATAAAAAAAAAGTCAGAACTACTTGCACTGTAAAAGCTAAATCTGATCCTCCGCCTAGTGATTGATTTGAGTATAAAGCTCACTGACGTGCCACTCCGTAAACGGCGTCAACGAACTGCTGACAAAAGAGAGATAAGCAATGGATCCTACATTTCCTCTTCTATATAGGTAGTACCTACTTGCCTACCTGAATTCATGAGAAGAACATCCAACTGTGAAAAGGCATTAAGAAGTGCAATTCCCGTGCTCCATTACGTAGCCGACGCTTTGAAGCCGCTCGAAATTATTATTACTGTATTTGCGTCGTGCACCAGCCCGTCCATAAATAGGTTATGGTGGAGCGTAGCAGCTGTACACATAATGTATGTATATGCCGTCTCCTAGTTCTCCTGACATCAATTGATGGAAAGGGATAGTCTCCGCACGTCCAAATGGTTACTTGTTCATGCTCATCTGCGGCACAAACGGCTCTCTCTTAGTTCTTTTATTGGTCACAGATAAATGGGTATCGACGCACCATCGACGCCTTCTCCTTTACCATTTGCAGAAGAAAATCCTGTGCTGCTTGGCTTGCTTGTTTGGTTTAAATTAAACTACAAGAACCTCATATAGGGATTTGCTTTAGTACTTCCCGATACAGTCAACCGGCCTCGAACGTTTGATAGTTCAAGTGCTCCTCATCTACCTTCATCTGTAGAAATGTTTATGACTTCGATCTGAGTGCCGCCTAAGGCCTTTCTCAATGACTTCCCCGCCTCAATCTGAAATTTTACCTCCAATTGTACTCGGGACGCCACACAGATATTCTCTTTTGTTGTCACTTTGTCCAGATCGAGGACCTAGCCTTGTCTCCTGACGTAAGATCTTAACGCCTGCTGAGTTCATTCCCAAGTTCATTATGGTGGATTGGTATCCTCCTCACGCAACCTATGGGCTAGACAAAACGATTCGCAAGGGAAAATTTTGATTAGATCGAGTTTGAAGCGTACCGTCACTATTCGATCCAGAATTCCTCAGAAATCAACGGCGACTAGAACTGAAAACGTGAGACTGAAGTTTCCATCGAAAGTTTCATTCACTCCAAAAACGCAGCCAGATAAGCTGCGCGACTTCCCCTAAAATGATGTTCTTCCCCCTAAACAGGAAAAAGGAGAGAAAATTACCAAAAAAAGATTCATGCTGGGCACCAATCGCAATGTGTGAACAAGGGTACGAAGCCTAGTGGTACCGCGAAGGTTAATGATACTGCTTTCGGTATCGGTATCAGGTGGAGCGACGACAGTTGCTAACGATAGCTCAAATTTTGATGAAATTTGCTGATTTGTGTTGGGAAACAAATCCCCAAATTCCCACGAAGGAAGATAACAGCAGCTGCCGCGAAGAAAGAAAAAACAAAGAAGGCTGGTAATACACTATATTCACATGTTTCAGACATTTACGCAATGGTACTTAAAATCCTCAGTTTTATGTCTCACTGAGTTCCGAAAAACGTACAACTAACCGCATATTTGTCCAAATTTGAAGCCCGGAAGCGATTTCTAAAATAAAATAAATGTGCCTGGCGTCGACAATATATTTGAGGGAGTTTCTGCAAACGAAAGGTAGATTGAAATTTTTGATGCTCTCTTCAACAACTACTTAATACAACTTGTCCTGCAACTTTCGTTTACCTACTTGACCTATGGGAGCATATTGGGTATATGATTAGTCTTACTAAATAGCAATTGTCCCATCTGGTATGGAGCCGGTTACAACAGTATTTAACGACATTTTGACCCAACGAAATTAACCCATTCATCTTGGCAAACATCCAATTATCAAGCGGCCATAAGTCCATATGGTTAAATATAATAAAACCCTATCCAAAATGAGATAAAATATTCACAGATTACCAACAGGATATGTCAAATGATTATGTACCCCCGGAAAACCTGCCATATGACCCATATCAGTCACTCTGACCATAATCCATAAAGATAACATATTCATACAAACAACTCTATACGCCTAATCACCTCACATTTAGCGTGAAATTACTTCCTGTTCTCCACCATTAGCCTCTTAAAATTTGTCCCGTAAAAGTGACATCTTGAGTTAAATTAAAATCGCCCGCCATAGAATATATTCTCTGTGTGAACCTTTTTGACCGATAATAAACTCAGTGGACCCGCACATTTAATGCCTCTCGGTTCACCTTTAAACTCTCTCTCTCTGTCTCTGTTCCTCATTGTCTTCTAGCATGGTCATGCCATAAGAGAACGTGACGAACCTTTGCCATTAATTAAATTGTCCACACAATTCCACCAACACAAGTCCTGTTGAATGGCTTTCATCATCAAATCAGTACCCGACATGAGCTAATGTAGCGTATAGTATGTACAAAAGATGTGCCTGCACCTCCTGGCCTGGTCCTGGACTTTCACAACAATAATTCTCAAGTCCATGTCCTCGCCTCGCCTGGACTTGCACTCATTTCGCTTTATCATTGTCTGAACTTAAAATTCCATTCACACACTGGAGAAAATTTAAAAGAGCGAGAAAGCAGTGATCTAGCTACTTGCTGGCCGTAGCAAGAGCACCAGGAGTAGCAGCGTAAGCCTATCATCATTTAATTCATTTTCCTCACAAGGAAGCTGTTATCTCGGTTTCCTTTTGTCGAAGCCATAGGCGAGACTCTGCTTCCTTTTCAACGCATTGAAGACCAGACATACGTACTTACATACAAATGGCTACACGAAAGTCCTAACTCAATTTTCTGTGTCGAAGTGATTTCATTTCCAAAGTAAAAACAGCTTTGCACGATTAAGTTGTGCTTGACGCTCATTGTGTGTCGGTTGGTCGGTTCAGTCCTGTGTGCAGATGGGAAGCATACAGCATACAGACACGAGTCTCAAATCGCATTCTCGTCCTCGACATTAAAGACCTAATCATGGACCATTTGTATGCAAAGCAGGAACTCTTGATTATACCCTGGGCGGATGGGGCGGATGGGGCGGATGGAATTGCACACTGCACGAGGGAGTCGTATATAACCATTGTACAACAGCTTCCATTTGGTCACACAAGACCGACGACGTCAGGATCCTGGATAGAACTGTGTATGTGGCGAAAACGGACCCGAACCAAGCTATCTTTTGGTGTTCCGGTGTTGGTTTCAACACTTTTAATTAATTTGTTTTTCCAATGCTGACTAGATTTTCTGGGGGTTCTTTTTCGGAGTTTTCATTCAAGTTTCGGGGCTATGCTATAGAAATGGAGGGAGCAGTACGAGGCGAGGTGCTCTGGTGGCAAGGATACATACAACGATTCGTGATGTTTACGATCGGACGTATATGAATCACAAGTATCGTTTCCGTCGTAACGTCCTCTATTATTGCAGACTATACTTTTGGAGAAACCCTGTCGTTGATATGGTATTATAGTTATGATACGAGGTGTGGAGGGTTTTTGCTGCACACCTGACACCACACCGTACGGACGAGTATCGAGAGCCTAATGCCAAAAATATACGAGTGTATGCGAGTTTGGATTATTTCCTAGAGGCACGACATTTTCGGAGAAATTGATTTATCGATGAAACATCCCTCTCGTAGCGTTAAGCAAATTTATTATGGGCCATTAGGAGCTTCAATTGTTTTTTGATACTTCCAGAGGCAAAGTTTTCCTGTGCTGGAGAACTAATGACGACAACGAGACGTTGTGTCCGTATACGTTACGTGTACAGTGCAGTGCAGGGGCAGGTGATGGGCTATGCGACACGTAACAGTTGGATTAGGGATTTAAGGATATCGCTTCAATGCCTACGAGCTGTTTGTGTTATGCTCTCATGCTTGTATGAGATACGGACGAAAGTGTAGTCGTTTCGATTGAATGCAAATTTACGAATAATATTCTGCAATCGTTTCGGGTGATGCGGATTGCGATTAGGGATTATACGTTTTGAGTAATGTGGAGCGACAATTTTATTGTTTGGCCAAATAATAAATTCGAGGGAATTATGATACTTGGGAACTGTTACAGATTAAGTGCTATTTAGACATCATCATCAGTCTTATCCACGACGATATCTACGTTATGATTCAAAGGGATGTAAAATAATGAAAGGACCATTTTATTTTCCTGGCTCTACTATCCTTCTCCATGCAGGTGAATCACCAAATGTCAGCGCCCTATGAAACCATTCTCTATAGTCACGTTTATGCCATTAACCAATTAACGTTAATTAGTAAGTAAATAATTACTAAAATTAAAATGCTTCATAAACTGCACAAAATACATTTAAGTGTACTCTCGTTGATGCTAAATCCTTCATTAATAATTACAAAAATTGCTACATTATCCTTGAATCCTTTCATTATATGCATATTCCCTTCATTTCACTGCATTTCCATATAATAATTTTCAACAATTGTCAACCAACAAAAAAAAAATCACCTGAAACAATTTTGCATTTTTCTCCCCCCTCCACCCCCGTACAGGTAAAACGCTTAACAATGGGACTTTTACGTCCAACGGAAGAGAGTCGTCCGCTGGTACACAATACATCATCATCACTGAATTCCGGATCGTCACAAACAATATCCGATGGCTATGTGAACGAAGGAATTTGCGAACCGGAAAAACTCATTTCAAGTAAATTTGGCGATTCATGTCGACAATCGTTGACAGCCATACCACTCGAGACTCATCATTTCCACGACAATAGTGAATTCAATTTCAAAAAGAAATTTCTTAGGGAAACAAGTAGTGGTGAGTATATACATACATTTTGTTCGCTTTCGAGGTTCGAGAGTATGGCAAGGATTACTTGTTCGTACCATGCACTCTGTCTCTATGCAAATGGCATGCAAAATTCAATCATTCGATATTGATTCGTTCCTGATTCGAGTGTGTATACGCAAATTTGTTCTAATACTGGATTTTTTCTCTTTTTTCTTGTTTTTTTTTTCACAGCGAACTCGAGTCCGAAAATATTCGCACCATCAGCGCCCATTAGAATAGATAGTCTTAGTCCGTCGGAACAGCACGAATTGAAAGGTGCAGCCTGGTTTCAAGCTGGTATACCCCGCGAAATATCGTTAGAGGTGTTGTCGCGACAAAGTCCTGGAGCGTTTTTAGTACGGCAGAGTAGTACGAAACCGGGCTGTTTTGCACTGTCGTTACGTGTACCGCCGCCCGCACCCAAAGTAGCACATTATTTAATTTTGAAAACACCGCGAGGATATAAAATTAAGGTAAGTTTAATTTTTGGCTACAGTATTTCGTTACAGGAGAACTTCACTGCCTTACTACATAGATTAGGCAGACTAAAAAAACATAATGACAAATTCCTATGGTACTTATGGAATACCAGCAAGAAATAAGGTCACCTGAACTGAAGGAACCTAAACGGGACTCTGCAATTTTGCGCGAATAAACGGTGTTATTATTTCCTCGATCAAAACGAACACATCTCCATAATGTAATCCTTTAGTCTAATAAACTTCATTAAAATTCAAATTATAACCGAAAGTCGTATAATAGATCACACAAAACCTACTTCATAGTCGTCCCTCACTGGCACTTCTCTGATCTTCTGGTACGAATTGAAACGGTTTTCGGTAGTTCTTCATTATGACGGCTTAGCAGCAGGGACGTAGCCAGGGGAGGTATCCATGGGGTCCGGATTGTTTTAAAAATAGTCGAAACTTTCGTAGTAATATGGAAATAATGCAACTCTTTTAATTCAACTATTTTGATCAGACTGGTTTAAAGTCTTAAGATAGTCGTTGTACCGAGAATCAATACTAATTGATTCATACTATTTTCGATTTATTGGCTTAGTTAGTGGAGTCGCTAGAAGAAACCACGGGAGCGCTAGAAAAGACTCCTCTTTATTATTTATTGAAACTATTTGCCAATTTCCTTTCGACTTTGTTCCTTTAATTTTCCACACTGCAATTATTGCGGAACGTACTGAAGTCGGAGCAGGGTGTTTACTGAGCGTTGCTAAAAAATGGAAATTTATTATAATATATATATTATAGCCGGTGTTTCCACCTAACCTTTACTGCTGCGTAATAGAAAAAAGTCCTACAAAGATTGCATTGACCAGGCGTCCTTCCTTTGCCGGCAGCCGTGTATTTTCTTCTCAACTCCATGGACACAAACTACAAACACAATCGACGATTAATCTTTTTTTTAATTCTAAAAAATTTTTTGCCTCCCATACTGGTAACTCCATAGCTGAGGCGTTTGAATTTTCGTAAGTTATCTTTATATCAAATTGTACAAAATGTTTGGAACGCTATTTCAGAATACGTTGTGTCAAAAATAAATACTTAGGGCGGAATTCATAGTCCTCACTTATACTTAAGGGAACGCTTAAGGGACAGACGCTATTCATAGTCACTCAATAAGCAAACGCTTAAGGGTTTCCTAAAGGGTTCCCTTATTCGTCAAGGTTCATATCTAGTAACCTTATATGAACTCATATATTTGTTGACATATCCTTATTCAAACACTTTGAAATTTTTTAAAAAATTTTAATTTTTAACTACTTGATGTTTTTTTATATTTTATTTGTCACTTTCAATAGATATGGCAAATAAGTGAATCGTTTATTTAATGAGGCAACGCCCTAATAAGTGATGTCTATGAATACGAAGCTCCCTTAAGGGCTCACTTATATAGAGAGAGCCCTTATTCCTTAAGGGAATGCTTATTACTTAAGTGGGGACTATGAATTCCGCTCTAATAACTAATTTTGTATTTTCCTACATCTAGTGATTTTCAACATTAGTATGTAAGCATGAGCTTTGAGTTTTTCGCTTCGTGGGTCCTAAGTGTTCTTCAGTCTAAATTCAACGCCAGGGGGCATAGGCAAAATTTGAGCCATATCCGAAGCGTCTTGTATTTTTTGTGGTTACAGTTGACATTTAAATCGTTTAACCCTTCTCAATTTGGTGCGTGTCCATGGAATAGACAACATCGACCTCATATAGCAGAATCGCTTTAAAGGAATATTTATGTATGTACATAGTAAAAAATCTCAAAATCTATTTTTTTTTAAAGTTCTGACAAAAATTTCATAACGGTACTTAAGGATAAATATGCCATTTGAAAAAAGTAGCTTTAGTATGTTTAGACTTTCCAACGGCTGGAAAGGTATCAGTATATCAAAGAAGTATCTAAATAACAAAAAATGTATTTTCCTTCTCTGGGACATAAAGCTGAAGTTTAGCTCTTATGGTGCTAAAAATCTTCTTGAAACTCGAAGGTTTAGCATGATCAGTTCAGTTTCTTTAATTTAAGGGATCCTTCTGCATTGATCGATTTCAAGATTTAAATTTTTATTTAAAATTAAAAAAATAAGGAAAATATTTTTTTTAATTAATTGAAAAATACTTTTATTTGCTTTGAAATATTGGCTTTTATCTTAATTTCTACCTTATTAATATTTCAGATTTATTTTTTAACGGTCTTCAAACTTTTGCTTGCGCTATGTCGAACTGACAACAAACCCGTTTTAAAATTCCTTAAAAAAAACCAAACTTTTGTGTGAGATTTAGGCCCGTATTTCAAGGAGACCTTGAGTCAAGGATGCCGAAATTCATAAAATTAAATGTCATTTCCCATACTTTTTCATAGAAATCATTTATATTCAGGAGTCAATGCATCCTTGATTTAAGGCGAAACTCAAGGAGACCTTAAGTTTTTGATGGATTTGAAATATAATATTTCAAGATAGGTGGGTAGCTACCGTGACTTCAGGTGTGGTTGACTATAGAAAATTTCAAGATCTCCTTGAGTTTCTCCTTAAATCAAAGAGGCATTGACTCGTGAATATAAGTGATTTCTTTGAAAAAGTATGGAAAATGACATTTAAGTTTTCTAATTTCGGCATCCTTGACTCAAGGTCTCCTTGAGTTAAGGTATGTTCATAAATACGGGCCTTAGAAGCTACAATGATTTCATGAAATATTTGCCACAAATTTGCGGCCCCGCTATCTGGATTTGAGAGAAAACTTTACATTAGGGGTTCTTGAGAAAATTTGGATATAAATTTTTCTCTCTTCGAATTTAACACGTTTAAAAAAAATAAAATGAGAAACTAAAAATTTCGTGTGTCGGCAAGTTTTGGACCCCTCCCGAAAGAAAATCCTGGCTACGTCCCTGCTTAGCAGATAAGCAAATACTCTGTTTTGTACACGCTTGTCATTCCTACAAAGACATGATCATGGCGTCGGATTCTGTCAATGTAATAGTCAAGGGACTTAAATTAAAAATATTTTATTTACGTTAATCATAATCCGATACTATTTAGGAGTAGCGAAACGTAATCATTGGAATCGGGCCACCCAGGTCAAACATTAAAAGATTCAACATGGATGCTTCTCAGCTATTAGTAGCAGGTTTAGTCATTCATTAGCTAAATGAGGTTCATCAGGAAAACGGAAAAATTCTAGCTCCAATAATGCTGAAATTACTAAAAAAAGACGAATAAAATCTTATACAAATATTGTCTGAGAATACTCAGGATTGACCACGACCAGGTGATAGCAATTTTTTTGAATCGTAAAAGATTCTTCGGAGGAATTAATTGCACGACTATCATTTCTTTGACTAGATGTATTTTTTCACACTATATCAAAGACTTCCAAACACGTATGGAACACAGTAGCGAGTTTAGGAATCAGTTCTTATATCATTCAGTAGAAAAAGAATACAGTAGAGCGTCGACTATTCGAACTAATGTCGACAAGGATAGTTCGGATAAACGAGCTTTTGTAGGAAAATTAGAAAATAGACAAATTTAAAATTAAGCGACAAACTGAAAACCTGAAAAACGACTAAAACTGAACAAAAATAAAAAATTCGATGTAATTAACCTTTAACTTTATTCAGTGTCTTTCACAAGAAAAGAAGCTGAGTTTCCGGTTCGGTTAATCGAATGTTCGGATAACCGACGCTTTTCTGTATTTGGAACGCCTAGGTGTCTCCCCATTTACAATTTCTTACTAACAATGAAAGTATGCGTAGGTGTAATGTGTAACTCTGGCGAAGAAAGACCTACTCCGGGATGATTACGCCAATGTGCAGACCATCTACAGATACAGCATTTAAAGCAGTGGTTCCCAACTCGTAAACGACTGCGGACCACTTTGCCTTGACCATGAATTACTGCGTACCACCGTATTTTTTAATGAAAGGAATCTCACGATTTTTTTAACGACAACAAAGTGAACAACTTATGACAAAAATGGTTGGACACGTCAGAAGAAAACACCACATTCCTTCTCTATGACCGCTTCGTATTGAAATAATTTTAAGCGTTGTGGTCGAAACACACACACAACAGTTTAGTCTAACCACGCTCAAAAGATCAACGAACCGTCATGTCAGCGGGATGAATTCCAATTCACCGAACCACGCAAAGGATGATTAAATTTAATTCTCCAGTTTTCCCCCTGGATTCCTTTGTGTTCTTCAGAAGATGAGATTTTATTCGAATGATGATAAATTCGTAACGAAAATTTTCAACTATAACTAGAGGTACGGAAATTTCGCAAATAAAAAACAGGAATTTCGCATAAACTAATTCTGAAAATTAGAAATTTCGCTGAAATTCGCATAAAAACATAATTTTGTTCATTTTGTTGCCTTTAAAATTCGTTAAACTACAAATTCTAGAGAATCCCAATGAAACGAATATTCAAAAATCACGACCACATTTCATTCAGAAATTTTTAATAATAATTCTTAGCAAAAAATATACTAGGAAGTAGTATGGCTGAAAACTGAATCATACAACGAGTTCAGTTGTCGAGAAATATTTTTGACAATACATACGTCAAAGTCGACAACGCCCCTGAAGAAGTTACGGTAAAAAGAGAAACTTATGGGGCAGAACCCGCTAGAACTGTTTCGCTTTTTTATGTACAGTTCATTTCAATTTTGGGGCTCGTCGAACCACGAGAAAAGGTCTACCTTCAAAAATCCCGATGCAGGAAACAAAGTTCGTTCATACAGCCTACGACTAAACACCTTGCTCGGGGTTTGGCTAGCCATCCGTGCTCGTCTGCGAAAACTCTTGCATTTTTTGAAATTTCTATATTCTTATTTTGACAAAAAAATCAATCTGAGATGAAGACTATTTTCCATAATTGATTCTTTTTGGAGAAAAATTAACTTTTCGTGGAAAAAGTACAAATTCGGATTTTCGCATCAATTCGCAAAAATGAGCAAATTTAGCTGAAATTCGCATCTATTTCGTAAAAACGAAATTTCCGTACCTCTAATTATAATTAGTGTATTACAGAAACATTCCCGACAAACATACATTTACAGTTTTTACTTCCCTGAAATTTTGCAGCCCCTTGAAGCTTGTCGCTCGATGCAGCTGTATAGCTATAGTAAATTCCTGACTGAATGTATCAACTTAAAATGCTTATACATAATGGGGTTTCACTTAAGAAAATTTTACAAAGTAAAATGAAGAGCTCGCACTTTGTATTCCAACACAAAAAAATTAAAAAACGTTACGCCAAAAGTTGCGAGCACGATCTGGTAATATTGTTGCCTTAACTTGTTCCACATATGGAACAAATTTATCACCCAAAAGGTCACACAGTGATCGTTAATCGGAGATAGTCGTGCGGGATGTTTTTTCAAACAGAATGCCATTTAGTTTCGGTGTACGTATTTTCATACGTTCGTCCTTTTTGGGATCTCTCAATATTTTTCGTGTATTCCCGTTATATATAGATTGTAAAAATCTAACTTAAGTATAGTAATCAGTTCGACGATTCGCACGAGTTTCTATACAAAACCTGTCAAAAAACTCGTGCGAGGCGAGAATAGCTCGCATCTAGGTATTCAGTTTTTCGGACGAGTACCCTATGCTCAAACCAGTGTATACACTAAGTCTCCACATAGATTCGGACGAATATAATGTCTTTACATTTATTTTCGTGCGAGCTTGATAGAAAAAGACAAAAATTCAATTAAATGAAATTTTTAAAGGGTAATTTTTGATTATGTCTCATGATTAAATGTTTATTTTCATTGAAGGAACTGAAAAATAAATATCCTTTCAAAAACTGATAGGATCGCAGAATAGCATATGTTCAGAAGAATGGCTCACTAGAGGAACATGAAATAATTCAAACAACATCTTTCAGGGAAATGACAATCGTTAGTATTTTATTATTATAAAAACAAACACAAAAAAAGGATGCGATATGTCTTGTTTGGTCACTTTTTATCTTGCTTGATTTGTTCCGATGATATGATATGATGATCCTTTATAGTTCCTTTGCGACAAATGCACAATTCTTAATTTAAATATTATTGCAGTTTATGTGAAGTATCATCATTGACTGGAGTTTCAATTGCTTCTTTTCGTCATTCGTAGGAATTTCAAAAATCTTCCGTCCATAATATAATGGAGGTACTTGACAGTCGCCTGCAAGAATAATGTTTAAATTGTCAATTAAAAAACAGAATTATGGCTCTGTGCTTAATTTCACCTCACCTTTTTCCTCATTGGCCACTTCAATGCCCTTTTCATGCTGGAGTCTTAGATTTCCTTAAATTGGAATCAATTCAGCCAACAATTTCGACACAATTATATTCCTCTGAACTTACTGTATGTACATATATGACAATTATGACACTATAAATTGCTAAATGTTTTCAACATTTTCCACAACTATGATGTCTCCAATTCTCCACTTTCGTGCGAGATTTAATGGAAATATATATATATATATATATATATATATATATGTTATTTGGCGCCCATCAATGTACATATATATGGCAGATCGAGAAGTTGCTTACTTTAAAGCACTCACAATTCACAAACCAATTTAAATGTAACTTAAGGATCAAAGCTCATTTCTGTGGAGAAAGCACATTTTCTGCGGAAAAAGCTCATTTTCCCTTGCGAATTCGGTAGTGGAACCTAAAAAATGTGCTTTCTCCACAGAAATGAGCTTTGATCGGCCGATAAATCGTCAGGTTTGTGGCGGCCTTAAGTGCGCCTTGATTGCAACCCGGCTATGCGTAGATACAGCTGGTTAGGTGATATTCGAGACTAGGAATGAAGCCTCATTCAAGGGTTTGAAATTGGATGCCACACTACGATCGCTGAGCGATTATCACATCAGTCGTCTCTACGAACATAAACCTTTATGCCCTAAAACAGAAAAATTCCCACTCCTAAATTTGGCAAATAAGTTTGCTGCGAACAGTGTTTGTTTCAGAATGGCATTTTACACGTTTTTTTAAGCTTATCCTTTTTGACACACGTACTTCTTCACGTACGTAGCCCATAAAAAAAACCTTGTCAAATCATCGAAAAGATTAACAAAAATATCGTCTCGATGGAAAGTTTTACATATGTAAGTGCTCCTACGAAAAGAGCTAGCGAGAAACCATTTAATTTTGAAGTTCGTTTAAAACCTTGTCACTTTACAGTCCACACCCATCATAGTGACACCTGTGGCATCTTAACAAGGCTTGTCCACGATAATATGAAAATTAGAATTAGTTTTTATCATACGGAAATCATTTTTTATGGTGGGTAATCATGTGGCAGTAATTGGGGTGAATTCCCGGAGAGTTGGACTATACCGAACGTCCGATTAGCGAGGTATACAGGGTGTCCGCAAACTGCCGCATAAACGCACCGGATTAAGATTCTTCAGTTCATTTCCAGCAAAAAAAGTTATACTGAACATACCCCCTCAGCTTAACCCTTTAGCTGCCACAGGCATTTAAAGATTTTTGAAAAAATCATTTTCTTGCACGACTTAAAGGCTAATATCTCCAAAGCTAGACGAGCTAGAATACTGAAATAAAATGATTATTACAGCCAACAAATTTACCTATAAAATAAAACTAACGACACTAAAATCGAATAAGAAGTTTGGTTTTTACAGAGCTTCAAAGTCAAATTTGCGTGATTTGACCCAAAAACAATCTTTTTTTTCATCTCAATTTTCTCCAACTTCGGCCAAGGAGAGGTGCTTGTACGAGTTTTTTAAAAATTGGCGCATAGTCTTACGATCATATCTTTCTTAGATCATTTTATTCTAGCTCCATTATTTATAACAGTTTTAGTACGTTAAGTGCAGAAAACCCTGTGGCGCGGGTCAAGAATAGTGCCTCCGTCTTTTCCGACGTGTCGTAAGAGGCGACTAAAGGGACAGGAGAGAATAAAACTCTCCTGAGGTTCGAACATATCTCTACAATTGTGCGCGCAGCGACTGTGTTGTGTGCGCTCAAGGGTTCAGATATGTACGAAACTTAACAAAAAATTGACCCCTGTGGACTTTGGGGTAAGAATTATGCCACAGCGTTCCCGGCTTGTCGTAAAAGGCGACTTGAGGGATAGGGTACGTAGGCTTGTAACCTGCGTACTTGAAACTTTCTTTACACTCGAAACATTAATCGAGCCTCGGATACCTCGGACTGACTCACCGGCAACGACTTTTGGCTATAAACAACGGACCACGATTGGGTTTTGGAACGTTCGAACGATGTGGGGCGAGTGTAACAACATGAGGCTTACTGAAGTCGAACGGGAAATGACCGCGTATAACATCGCTATATTAGGACTGAGCAAAACAAGATGGCTCGGATCAGGAGCGACTCTATCACCAAGCTCTAATACTGTTTTATTGTACTCTGGAAATGATGACCAAAATGCTCCTCGGCAGGCAGGAGTCGGAATCCTCTTGACTAGGGATGCACGTCGATCCCTTATCGATTGGAAACCAGTTTCCGACCGTATTATCACCGCCCCATTCAAATCCAGAGTACGAAATATCACGATAATTCAGTGTTACGCACCGACCGAACCAGCTGATCAAGCTGACAAAGACGTTTTCTACCAAAGACTTGGCGACACCTTTGATAGGGCTCCCAGAGGTGACATTAAAATCATAATGGGGGATCTCAACGCTAAAGTCGGGTCAGATAACCAAGGATTGGAACACCTTATGGGAAATCATGGGTTAGGCGACAGAAACCAGAATGGCGAGATGTTTATAGAGTTTTGTAACTCTCGTCAGCTCGTCATTGGTGGAACTCTGTTTAAACACAAAGATTGCCACTTATCAACCTGGACCTCTCCGAATGGCAGAACTGAGAACCAGATTGACCATATTGCTGTTTCCAAAACGTGGAGAAACTGTGTCTTAGACGTTAGGGCGAAACGTGGTGCTGATATTGGCAGTGACCACCATCTTGTCATCGCAAAAATGCGCTTACGAACGGCAGCAATCCAGCGTCCTAACCGTGCAAATATTTGCCCTAGATATAATGTGCAGAAGCTCAAACTTCCATCAACCAAGCGTGCGTTCTCCACCGCTTTGCGCGAAAAAGCTAATGCACCACCACTAAATGAGAATCCGACAATTGACGATAGATGGAAAGTCGCTAAGGACTCATTTATTTCGTGTGGCGAAGAAATTTTAGGACGATTGGATCGCGGTAGGAGACCATTTATTAGCGACTCCACTTGGTCTCTTATCTCAGCACGCAAGAGAGTTAAAGAGCAGATCAACTCAGCTGCTGACGATTCAGCTAAGGAAAGATACAGAGCTGAATACCGTTCGCTCCAAAAAGGCGTTCAAAGGAGTGTTAGGCGTGATAAGCGCAATAATATCAACGCGCTTGCGAAGGAGGCAGAGGATGCGGCTATCCGCGGTGACAGTGGAACACTCTTCAAGCTTATCAAGCCATTAACTGGCAGATCTTTACTAACGGAACATCCTGTGAAAGATAAGGAAGGTGTTCTGCTCGTTACCGAAGAACAACAGCTGCAAAGATGGAGAGAACACTTTTTAGAGGTCCTTAATAACACCTTCGGGCCTGCAAGTGCATCTTCATTGCCAGCAGAAGACGTCCCTCGAATAGACGGCATTAGTTCTGGTCCACCATCCAAAAAGGAACTAATAGACGCTATTAAATCAATGGACGCCGGTAAAGCCCCTGGGATTGATGGAATTCCGTCTGAATTCTTGAAAGCGGATATTATCGCTTCAGCGGATATTCTCCTTCCCTTAATCCAAGAGTGTTGGGAAACCGAAACTCTTCCCAGTGAGTGGAAAAAGGGCGTAATTATTAAGATTCCAAAGAAAGGTGACCTGAAGAATTGCAATAATTGGCGTGGGATCTGCCTACTTCCTGCTGTTTCCAAGCTGATGGCTAAGATTGTTTTAGGACGAATCAAGGACAAAATCGATGACACATTGAATGATGAACAAGCTGGCTTTCGCGAAGGGTTTTCCTGTAGCGACCACATTAACACCCTCCGTATTATTATCGAGCAATCCGCGGAATGGAGATCCCCATTACATCTCATGTTCATCGATTTTGAGAAAGCCTTCGACAGCGTTGATCGTCTCTACATCTGGAATGCCTTACGGAGACGAAATATTCCAGATAAGATAATCTCCATCATCAAGGAATCCTACAATGGAGCCCAATGTCACGTCCTGCATAAGGGCAAGCTTTCAGATCCTTTTGAGGTGCACAGTGGAGTGAGGCAAGGCTGCATTTTGTCACCTATTCTCTTCCTTGTTGCCATTAGTGATGTACTCGGCTCCGCACTCCAATTACATCGTAACAAAGGTATCAGATGGAAATTGTTCGATCACCTTCAACATCTTGACTACGCTGACGACATTTGCCTTCTATCAACAAACACGGATGATGTCGCTCAAATGACAGAAGCTCTAAATTGCGCGAGTCGTAATGCGGGGCTGAAAATCAATGCTGCCAAGACTAAGTTCTTGAGCACATATCCAGGTGGGCAAAGCGAAATTTGTATTTCAGGACAGGCAGTCGAAAAAGTTGATGAATTTTGCTATCTCGGAAGTGTAGTTACAGCAGATGGTGGAGCGGATGCTGATGTAAAATCACGGGTAAACAAGGCTAGGGCGGCTTTCTTCAATTTGACTCCTTTCTGGCTAAACAACAATATTTCCAGACGCACCAAAATACGTGTCTTCAATTCTAATGTGAAATCCATTCTGCTATATGGCTGTTCAACCTGGAAGGTGACTAAAGAGATCACTGATAAGTTGCAAACTTTTGTTAATCAGTGTCTACGGCGCATCCTAAATATTCGTTGGCCGGAGATCATTTCGAACGAGGATCTCCTTACTATAACTGGCCAGGAAAGGATAGGCACTTCGATCAAAAGACTTAAGTGGCAATGGATAGGTCACACTTTCCGAAGAGGGCCCAAAAACGTCGCAAAAAAGGCTCTAAACTGGAATCCACAGGACTCCGGAGCAAGACGCCGTGTTGGGCGGCCAAGGAACACATGGAGAAGATCGGTAACTAGCGAAGCGAAAACGCTAAATCTTACATGGTCGCAGCTAGCGCCGTTGGCGCAAAACAGAACGAGGTGGAGAGTAGGCGTGGTTAATGCCCTATGCCCCACAAGGGGTTGACAGGAACTAGAGAGAGAAGTGCAGAAAACTAGGGTTATTTTGGCTCGATTTCGACATATACTTTGAATAGATTTTACCAATTGCAGATCTATAGGGGCAGTGTGAATTGAATTGTATTGAATTCGAGCTAAAATTAACCCTTGTTTTCTATACTTAACGTATAAAAACTGTTAGAAGTAATGGAGCTAGATTAAAATGATGTAAGAAAGATATGATTGTAAGACTATTCGCCAATTTTTAAAAGAATCGTACAAGCACCTCACCTTGGCTGAAGTTGGAGAAAATTGAGATGGAAAAAAAAGATTGTTTTTGGGTCATATCACGCAAATTTGACTTTGAAGCTCTGTAAAAACCAAACCTCTTATTCGATTTTAGTGTGGTTAGTTTTATTTTATAGGTAAATTTGTTGGCTGTAATAATCATTTTATTTCAGTATTCTAGCTGGTCTAGCTTTGGAGATATTAGGCTTAAAGTCGTGCAAGAAAATGATTTTTTCAAAAATCTTTAAATGCCTGTGGCAGCTAAATGGTTAAGCTGAGGGGGTATGTTCCGTACAACTTTTTTGCTGAAAATCACATGAGGAATCACAATCCGGTGCGTTTATGCGGCAGTTTCCGGACACCCTGTATACTAAATAAATTTGTATCATTAAAAAATTAACGAACAAAATTATTCTCTTTTTTACAGGGATTCACAAAAGAATTCACGTCACTGCGAGCCTTAATAACCCATCATTCCGTGATGCCTGAATTACTTCCCGTGCCACTATCACTGCCGCGACCGCAACACAACGTTCCACCCCGACGCCATTTAGACGATTTCGATACGTACGGTTCGTTAAACGATTTTCGAAAAATGATGTCCGATCTGAATGTTTGACTTAGAGAATCGGATACACCCACCACCACCACCAATTCCTCTAGCACCCTGTCCTGCTTTCGTAGCACTGCGACCTCCAACTCCACGACGGCCACGGTCACCAACAACCCAAACCTAACAGCCGGATCTACATTGCGACGTCGACGAAATCCTAGAACTTTGCTAAAATGTAAATAATAATTAACCTCCCGGAAAACATCAATAATCAGAACGACGCGACGACGACAAGGACAACGATGAGGATAATGATGATGATGATGACGCTCGTGATCATTATTATTAGGAAGTTAATATAGAGAAATTGCGACGCAAAGCTAATTTTCTTCATTTCTGCGAATGTTTCCAACCTTCTTTCGTCGGCATTGAATCAAAACATTTTTCATTAAATGTCGAGGGAAAACGACAAAGCTGAAAAATTCTGAAGAAAAATGATGAAAATATTCTGCAATCATGGAAAATCTGAAATCTCGAGCCAACTTACATAAAACGTTTGATTAATATAAGTGAGTGGGAAATTTCAATTCAATTATTCATCAATCGGAAAATGAAGCGGAACCGGAATTGGAAATGGAAGTTCTAAAGAGGATTGAAAGAATCCTTTGATCGGGCTATACTTACTGTTCCTGCTGCTCTAAGAGAGTATGTATATTGGCAGTCGTCTAATCATTTTTCATCATCGGAGGGTTACTTTACAAGCCGATCCAAAGCCAATGAGTTCACGAAGGATGAGTGTGCTGCTCGGGTGTGTGTGGAGGTGTGTGTGTGTTGTGCATTTACAACAGAAATTATTTCGAAATAGAAACATCTCTACCGCACTGAAATTGAAGCAAAGTGAAACCGCAAACTTAATTGAAAATTCTGATTGAATGAACTTTGGCTTAATATTCGAAATATTTGCCCACAAAGTGTATTTATTGAGTAGGTATGTAGGCACTCCTCTCTACTACACTCTGTTGCTGTGTGTTGTTGGGGATCCGGATGATGATGATGACGATGACGAAGTCCGGCGATGAGAAGGATATTTGTATGAATTTTGCAAAATCTCTCTCTCACATACACAAGTGCTATGGATACAATTTAGATGCATCGTTACGTCGGATATTATTCGGGGAAATTTTGTGTGAAACAAAATGATCTGTAGATACAATGCATCATAAGCAAAAACAAAATGGAATTTAAATATTATTTTACATTTCATTTTTTGATATTGTTATTTTTGGTTGTAATGGAAACTGAATCAATATACTCTTGACCGATACGGTTTGCTTCAATCAACCACAAAAAAGAATTGAATTATTTTGATAGTTTTCCAGCAAATTGTTTTCGATTAAATTTTTGGAATTTCATGCTTAATTTCTCCACACAAAAATATGGTTGAAAAAACAAAACACCGTATAAAAACCACGTCAAAAATCATCTGTAAACACCAATGGAGGATGATGAGATTGAAATACATGAAAATAGTTTATATTATATAAAATCAAATATATTTATATTTAACATACTAGTTAGCTAGTGAGTAAGAATTATATGTATATTATTAAATAATATTAAAATGCTAAATAAAAAAAAAACGTGGTGATCTTATATTTAGCCAAAAAAGAAGTATGCACATACATATATTATTTTCAAATTGATAAGGATATTTTCAATAAAAATTTGAATACAGAATAATTTTAGTCAATTCAATTCTTATTTATGTGTTCAGTTTAATTTGAAATGCTATAAATCATTAAAAAACAGGAAACTGTAGTTGAAATGGGCATAAAACAATAAACATCATAAAAATAAAATAAAAAACATTGAAACCCAATTTATGCGAAATCAATGTATGTAAGAATGTACAATATCTACTAAAAAAAAACAGGAATAAAGTAAACAGTTTAACTACTCACCAAAACTAATCAAAATCATCATACGACAAAAATAAAATCGATCGAATATTATTAGAACAAGAAAGATGAATGCATGCTAAATATGTATTTAAACGAAATGTCATAAAATAGTAAAAACAATATTTCACACAAATAAATTGCAAATCATTGTAAATTTATATTTCTTAGTTATAAAGAAGAAAACAATAGGTTCACAATTTATATATATATACTCATAAAATATACATAGTTTAATTTTTTTAAAAAGAGAAGCTTCGATTGTGATTTTCAAAATACATGTAGGAAAAAAATACTTACATATACATATGTATCTATAAATAAATTGACCGTTAGCACGTTGAATGAATGTAATGAAAAAAAAATATTTTTTAAAACAAATCACACTCTATACTATGCATTTCAACTGCGCTGCATCACAAGATTAAATCAAAATAAACATGATGTTCAAAACGACTGTATAAACACAACAATAAATTGATTATTAAATTTGTATTTTGATCAGGATTATTCACAAAGCTTTTTTATTTGTTAATTTGTGAAATGAAAATAAATACAAATACAAAATAAAAAGTAAAGTGGTAAAATGAAATAAAACAATAATGACGTAATTAAAAGTGAAAAAAATATATATGCAAGCTATATTGTAGTCTGGCTGGTCGAGCGGTTAGTGCGCGCACCTTCGGTGCACAGGCTCATGAGTTCGAATCTCACCGTGTTCCATTGTGTTTTTCGAACTCACGAGCTTGTGACAGACTATGATCTCACTCAGATGTTAAACGAGTACCCATTTATGGGGATAAATAACACTGCTGAGCGTGATGCTGATCTCATTACCTCATCAAAAAGCAGATAAGATCTTGGAAATAGGATGTCACTAACACATCCTGCGGCCTTAGTCCAATGTTGGATTGTCGCGCCTGTTATTTATTTTTATATTGTAAATACAACTGATTTAATAATATTATTAAATGACGAAAATATTAACGCAAATATAACGTGTTGTTGTTTTTATTATTAAAGTTCTTTTAATTGGTAGCATCTTTATGAATACTTTGTAGCTCATGCCACCAGCTTTCGAAATTTGTTCACTTCGCCTCTGTTATCTGCAGCGCCCGCTCTAGCACTTACGCCGACCTGGGCAAGAGGACAAATTGCCGCCCCTTAGGTTCTATACCAAGCATATTGATAATAATTGGTAATATGTACATCGTAGAGTGCGACTCAACCAAGTGAGCCACAGAGCGTGTTCAATACTCGGCCTGGCCAAATACCGTGATTCTTAACAAAAATCCACAATAGTGAATGGTATAATTGACTTTTTAATTGGCCCCAACACACCATAGTCCAAGTAATCTGTCAAAATCCGTCGTGCACCACAATTCCGATACGTCGCCAAAAAACTTCTTAAAACAGCTGTTGTCTTTGTGCTTCAAATCCAAAATTCCTGTCAAACGCTTTAGCTAGACATAGTGCTGCTGTGCAAGTGAAGTTTCGTATAAATCCTCAAACTGTGTCACATTAAGAAAAGACAAAGAAACTTGCTAAACTGTGTTTGATTGTGTGTGTGTGTGACTCCATCGTGATTCTTCATTGCTGAACTTTTATCACACATAAATAAACTGTGTCCATTCACAATCAATTTCTGTTAGTGCGGTTTGAGTATTGAACTTTTAATATTGAACTTTTAATATTGCCTGATCGCATACTTTTTGGCGCATAAAGAAAATATTGTGAACTTTATTGCAACTTTTTGCTTATGGTGTAGAGCAGTACATAATCATTGTAATCGTTTGCGGTCTAACCATTTAATCTTGTGAAATTTATTTGATCATATATCGAAAAATGGGTATCTGCGCAGCTTCATCATGCTTGGATATGGCTACAAAAACCCCATTCATTACTTGTTCTGGATTTTGTGGCTCTGCATTTCACAGTAAATGTGCTAAGCTACCTGACTCAGTTGGTGATTTACTGCGCAATGCTGACTCTGGTCTCTACTGGTTTTGCACCAACTGTCGTTTCGCATCTATGGACAAATGCGTCTCTAAGCTATTGGCTGCAAAGAAGCTGCTTGAGTGTATGTACGAGAATGAGCCTGCTGTACAAAGTAAACCGAATACCCAGCTATAGTTCTTCCATCGAAAGCTATTGCCAAGGCTTCTGGAGTAACAACATGTTTACGTCAGAATCAGCAACAAAAAGCGTTGAAGAAGTCCGAACAAACTCAACAAACTTCGCTTGTTCATTCACCTCAACTAGATGTTTCGAACAATCTGCATCTACCTCGGATAACAACACCGTGTTCATCTCCAAACCTGCAAGTTATCCAATCGCCTACGTTGTCGCTGCTGCCTGAGTCTCCGGGTTGCGTACCTCCATCACAACTTTCGGGCCAGCAGCCATCTTCATCTTCACTACCTCATCGATCGATTTTATTCGTCCGTCAACGGCACCTGTAAGTAACCAAAGAGTTTGCTGTCCTCCTAAGCAGCTGTTTATCACAAGACTCGCTTATGTTACGACGGAGGACGAAATAAGACGATATATAGTCGACAAGCTTGGATACGTTTCTGCATTACTGACTTGTCGTAAACTTACAAAGGACAACCTTCCCAATCGAGTTCTTTCGTCTTTTAAAATCGTGGTTCCCAATGAACTTGATGTTATCTTCGCGGATTCTTTTTGGCCAACCGGCATTTTTATGAAGGAGTTTACTAAAAATGTTCATCGTCCCAATTCAAGAAAAATTCGAAAATAATGAATTCTAACTTATATTATCAAAATGTACGTGGATTGAGGACCAAACTCCAATGTTTCAATATTTCGGTGCTAACATCAAATCACGACTTTATATGTTTGACTGAAACCGGGTTATGCGATTCTGTTCACAACGGTGAACTGTTGGAAGGATACACTATTTTCCGTTGTGATCGTAATTTGTCTTTATCGGGCAAACAGCGTGGGGGTGGTTCTCTCATTGCTAGTCGTAAAACTATTGAATGCTCTTTAATTTCTACCACTGAATGTGACACTTTCGACTGTGTATCGATTATTATTCCCTCTTTTACATCTTCGCTCCTGATTTTCTGCATATATGTTCCATGTAATTCCTCACTTACTATTTTTGAAGACCTATTTAAATATCTTTCTAATATCATAAACATCACCTATCCAAATGCGTCGTCGATTATATGTGGTGATTTTAACATAGTGGTGTCGTTGAAGTAGATGAGTAGTTTTCCATAAAATCCTTGCAGACTGCGCAGCCGATAAATTTCAATTAGCCGGATTTCTTCAGTGTGGGACATCCGTGGTTAATTTTTTTGAGAGTCATGGTCGTAGCCCAGCAGGTTGAGGAGGCAGGGCAGGGATTGGTGTTTCACCCTCCCCCTGGCGGATGATCAAGGATACATTTTTGTCTTACTGCTGAACTAGCTCATAAAAAATTTATGCTCTACGTATAAAAATGTCCGTACTACAAATCTGCGTATTGTCAATGTTCAGTTGGCGCCTGATCTCAATCGCAATTTTAAGAAATACTTCAGTCTGGTGATCTTGGTTATTCCCAGATAGGGATTCTTTCATCCGCACAATTCTAATGAGACAGTTTTAGGCATTTAATATCAACACCCATATGTAGGTGTCATTAACATCATAATATCCATATCGTATCTGCGTTTGCGTGACCTAGACTATCGAAACTTAAATTATTCCATAAGAGACATCCTAATTTCTCTTTGTGCGGATCCTAACCACCTATGTTTGCGATCATCTTGACCAACCAAACCTAAATGTATGAGTTTTGCTGTTCGCCGCGCCATGTTTTACCGTTAGAATAAATAATACGTCAGACGAATTTTTTTTTGTGAAGCTAATGGATTTAAAAACATTTCGTTTGAAAGGGATAAAATTTGTAACAAAGGTCATGGTGATGTATTCAGGAGTAAAACCCATGCATACGCCATTTATCGTTAAAAGGACCTTAGGTCGTTTTGGATTTACCTTTCTCAAATTTTGAACCCTTTTTCTAAAAATATTTTTGTTGTCATATAGTTCTACCCTCGACTTGCTAGAAAAATCGGGCTAGGGGCATGATATTGAAAAAAATGTTATGCCTTTAGGAAATCCAGCCTACGCTCATACTGAGAATTTTTATAAAGAAGAAGGTCAGAGCTAGGAAAATCGGAGGAACCAAGCCAAGTCCTGATTTGGCATGTCCGAAAAATGGAAGTACTACTACCGTGGCTCTGGTAATGTGTACTGTGATTCCATCACTCATCTTGCTGAAACCCAAACAACTTTGTTCGAAATTTGTCCTTTAACCCTCCGTCGGGCGCACCCGGCCTGACAGGCCAGCAAAACAGTTTCTGGTCTGCTCCACGCTAGTAGAGTAGCCCACAACTTTTTAGCTCCGTTTACTCGTCTAACTTTAAGAGTCTCACACAATGCCTACCTATTGTTTTCCATGGTCCTTTCGTTAGTTGTGTGGTAAGGACTCTGGCTTCACAGGCCGGGTGCGCCCGATCGCGTCATAATTTAGAATGTATACCCAAACTACGCGAAAGCGCTGCATCAAAGATGCTTTTCCACATTTAATTTGGAGCATTAAGAACCTTTTCAAATAACGATTATCAATTTAGACTGCCTACCTTTCATTAATTAAATTTTTCTAACGAACAATGGATGCGGTATTTTTCATAAAATTTTCTCTCTTGGGTTTTATCTTGTAGATCGATAATTTTATTTCTGTATTATACTGTTAAGCAAAGAGGTTTCTCAGTACTATATTTACTTTAATTACATCCCTTAGATACTAATAACTTAATTTCGGAAAAGTTTCAGAAATTTGTAGTAACATAGTAAGGAAAAAGGACCCAAATATATGGGTGGCCTCTAAGGCCGAGTGCGCCCGATCTTGTTTTGATTTGGGGTGCGCCCGACGGAGGGTTAAATGCTAGATGAATCAATGCAATTGGTAACCAACGGCGATCAATCCACTTATGGAGATCGGGCGAATTGAAGTCAAATTGCCGCTAAAAGTTTATAGAAGTTCTCGAAAATTCTGCATGGGTATGAAATTTTTCACAGGAGAGTTTGTTTTAATCGCTTTTATGTGTTTAGTGTTTATACGACTCAATATTTCTCATTTAATATCAATTTCTCCGGATGTTCAATATTTTTTTAGGGGACATTCTCTACTCCGATTCAATAGACTAAGAGTAAGTTTTAGACCTTACTTCCAGATATTAAATTGTGACGTATCGCATACAAACTCAATAATAAAATTACGTTCTATATAATTTAGTCCTCTATTTAAAACTTAGGTGGCCATCCCCTTTGGTAAGAACACGGGATCATGCATAGAAGGTTTAAATATAATCCTTAATGCTCGTAAAAAGAACAGGTACAATTTCTGTCTTAAAGTAGAACTTGGTTCCGCATAACTTAGCAAATTGACCCACTTCGAAAGTAGGGCAGGTTCTAGCATCACTCACGTACAATTTACTCAACTCTTATTCAGGATTTTACGATTCTAAACGCAGCACTTTATATTAATTCTGGTCTCTTCAAAGCCTCGCAAGGACTTTGCATCTACAAAACACAACTTTCAACTTTTTATTTATCTGTAGGTTTCGTTTCCACTAAATGGAAATTGATATTGAATTTTTGCTTCTGACTTTTATCAATTTTTTTGTTTTCGAGTGCTAGCCAAAAAGCCGCACCTAAAATTTGGCGCCCCGGGCGACCGCCCGGCTTGCCCTCCTTAGAGCGGGCGCTGGTTATCTGTGCACTGTACTGTGTACTTTGTGTAATTAAAGGATTCCTCATTTTAGTCAAAATTTCGCACATACAGTGCACCTTTAGCTTTTTTTTAGTAGTCTGGCTAGCGTTGTGGTTAATGCTCACACCTTCGGCGCACAGGGTGGTGGGTTCGAATCTCACCGTGAACCAATCCAGTTTATGGTGTTTTTCGAACTCACGACCCATGTGATGGACTATGATCTCACTCAGATGTTAAACGAAACTCAGACGGTTTTTTTGGCGGTTGGTGGGATCGTGGTTTTTTCGGGATTCCGTTTTTTGTTGATTGATTGGATAACTGGCGAGCTAGAGAGTTGGCGGACGTAGAGTTGGCCGTTTTTGATATTTTGCTGGACGATAGGTATTTTGTGTATTCCGCGGCCTTATCTCTGTGGATCGATTCGTGGTCGTTCAATATAAAAAAGAAAAAAAAACCAAAGATTTTACCAGAGGAGCAGATGGCGAGTTCTTTCTCGGGACGTACAGTTGGTGTGCTCGTTATTACGTGTATCGGTGAAGTTTGTAACGCATTAAAGGAAGCATCTCCGACCATATAAAAAGTACATAAAAAGTACATATAACGAGTGGGCCAATCACAAGTTCGTTTTTAAATCATAGGTTAGTTTGACACTGACAGCAGTTATACGGAACATACCCCCAATTCTTAACCCTTCAGCTGCAAATGCGATGTAGGTATTTGAAGATTTTGAAAAAAATCATTTTGTTGCCCGACTTAAAGCTTAATATATCTAAAGCTAGAATAGTGATTATTACAGCCAACAAATTTACCTAAAAAATAAGACTATCCGCACTAAAATCGGATAAGAGGTTTGGTTTTTGCAGAGCTTCAAAGTCATGTTTGTGTAATTTTACCCGAAAACAATAAATTTTTTCACCTCAATTTTCTCCTAGTTTGTTTTCTACATTTAACGTATAAAAACTATTAGAAATAATGGAGCTAGAACAAAATGATGTAAGAAAGATATGATCGTAAGACTATGCGCCAATTTTTTGCAAATTTTAAAAATATATTGTTTTTGGGTAAAATCATTCAAATTTGACTTTGAAGCTCTGCAAAAACCAAACCTCTTATCTGATTTTAATGCAGATAGTTTATGCAGATAGTTTATCTTCTACTTTAGAGAGATATTAAGCTTTAAGTCGGGCAAGAAAATTATTTTTTCAAAAATTTTCAAATGCTCAAATGCTGTCACAAGAGCCAGTAAAAATATTTCTTTCCTGCAAAAAAAAAGTCCCCGCAATTTTTCTTTCTGCGAGCCCCGTGAAACCTTAAACCCCCCGTGTGCTATAAGTTTTTGAGCGAAATGTTTTTTGTAATTTTTGTATGTTGACTGTCCACTTCTTTTATTGCAATATTTTTGTTTATTATTACATTCTTAAATTTTGTTTAATAAATAAAAATAAATAACAGGCGCGACAATCCAACATTGGACTAAGGCCGCAGGATGTGTTAGTGACATCCCATTTCCAAGATCTTATCTGCTTTTCGTTGAGGTAATGAGATCAGCATCACGCTCAGCAGTGTTATTTATCCCCATAAATGGGTACTCGTTTAACATCTGAGTGAGATCATAGTCCGTCACAAGCTCGTGAGTTCGAAAAACACCATGATCCACGGTGAGATTCGAACTCATGACCCTGTGCACCGAAGGTGCGCGCACTAACCGCTAGACCAGCCAGACTAAATTTTGTTTAACAATTTTAAAACTGTGAACGAAAAAAGTTGGAAAGTGCCCATTTTGGGCATTCTGAAAACAAATAAAATCATGATAGCTGAGAATATTCCAAAAACAGGTAAATTTTTGTTAAATTTAAGGATTGCCGTGGGAAGGAAGGAATTTAAAAGTGTAAATCTGTTTCCGCACTGGCTGTTAATTAGAATAGAAGCTCGCGATTTTAAAAAACCACAAAAATGAAAGTTTGATTATGTAATTTTCAGGCTCCATTTGGTAGCTAGTGTAGATGCTAAGTTGCTGCCAAATGCCAGCTCACGATGTCGATTTTTTTAACGAGCTACCAAACAAACCAGGATTTACTAAAACGCCTAAATTAATCGAGTTAGGACCCACTTACTTGATTAAATCGTATGTCATTAAATTCAAAATGCATCGTAGACTTGCATGTATGTTTTCTTCTCGGCACCGTAACCCCTTGTGGGGCATGGTGCGTTAACTTTCTTAGGAATAAATAAACAAATAAATATCTTACCGTTGTAAACAATTGTTATTTCTTCATTTACTGCAGTAAAAGTATTTAAAATGTACTAGTTGCGTAACTGTTAGGTATATGGTTACATTTTACTATTTTGGGCGACATTTTTACTACTTTCGTGGTGAAAATTGACAGCTAATACCATTATTTTCATTAATCAGTAATAAAACTCGAAATGGCAAACGGTTATCTTTAATTATTATCAACAATAAATTATTACTGCTGTGTAGTGAATTTTTACAATAGAGGAAAGTTAACTTTCTGGTATAATTTTCGCTATTATGTATCGTGTCTTGTGGACCGTGAGACTGTCAATTTCAAATTGCCTAACCCATTCCCCGCCAACACATTTTTTTTCGAATTACATCCTGAAAATTGGTATTTACGGTAAAGAAGCCACCCTGAATCCAAAACCGTTTACCATTTTTTCCTACGTGCCTCCGTTCTCCCGCAAAGGCCCGATGCCATATGGCATCATTGGCGGGAACCCATTACAAATTTTTTTTTTCAATTAAGATAAAAACGTTGAAATTTTTTTGGAAAAACACTTTTTACTTTCTTTAATTATAATTCTGAGCTTGTGTGAAATTTTAAGAAGCATTTAACACATAATCCTGTATCACATTTGATGCATTTAGTTCGAGTTTGGCTTTTGCAGGGCGGATATGCACATCTTCTTCGATTGCATTTCGCAACATAATGGCCAATTCCATCATACGTGCAACATTCGGAAGACTGTGGTATGTGCTTCCCAAATCTGATGAGCCACAGTCGTACAATAGTAGGTTGCAATATCCCTACGGAACTGCATTTGGGTGACTTCCCCGACTTTATTTGTAATATCCAAGCATTTTCATCATCCGACATGATAGGTTCAAGATATTCAACCGCCTCATGTAATTTCATTCTGCATAAGAAATATGCATGAAAAAGAATGGATTGAAATTGCTTTCTTTAAAAAAAATAACGGATAAATGCTCATTGTGGAAATTGAATTTTGGTAAGTTACTTTTACACACTTTTTTTTGCTCTGTACCGAGACAAGCCTTTCGAAGTACTGACTCAAAGCTTTTGTGGACAAATATGTCCTTCAAACTCCTTGAAATAAAAAAAAAATCAAGATGAATAATTAGGTATCACGGTTGATTCAGCGCTTGAAAATAATGTTGCGTAGACGCAACTTTGAGCGTTTACAGGGTGTAGTGTGCATGCATATAGACCACCCAGAGTAAAGGATGATGCACACTTGAGAGCAACAAGGATAATTCCGAAAAAAAGTCCCATTGTTGAGACCAGATACGTCAAAGGAGTAATTTGACTCTTTGACGAGGTCTCGTACGTGTCTGAGTTTATTATTTAGTGCATCGTATGTTAGTCTCCTGGATGGAATACACGCCCATATTTTAAAGGTGTTTGTGGGTGCGCTTTAGAAAATGATGCATTTGATTGTGAAAACGATCATCGGACTTGGACTGTAAATCCTCAGAAACGAATTTTCAGCATAAAATTAATTTTCACAAAGTGAAAATTATTAAAAACGCAGTAAAACATATTGAAAAAATATAAAAAAAAATAAAATTAAAAATAAATTTTTTAATAGGTTTCCGCCAATGATGCCATATGGCATCACTAAAATGTATTTAGTGTTACTACCTATAAAACTACCGTTATTGCAAATTTTTTTTTTGCTATTCTAATCTATGCTACTCTGGCTTTTGTTTAACACAAATTGTTCTGAGAAAATCAGGTCGCAAGTATATGATTTTTGAAATTTTGTGGAGTCTAACCCGCAAAAATCGCATTTTTTTTTTTAAATTTCACGACACTTTTTTTTTCTGCTCCCAATGGCACAAATCTAACTAAATACTAGCCAGGAACATTGTAATAGATAGAAGAAACATTACTTAGTGTAACAAAGAAAAAAACAATGTTGAGGATGTTACAGGGTGTCCGTGGCGCGCTCCCAAATATGAGGCTTTTACTGATGCCATATGGCATCATTGGCGGGGAATGGGCTAATGTATGTGCTGTACGGGCGACAGATCGATTGTGGCCAATCGATTGCCCAATCCGTCGGCCGAAAAATCGTCAGGTTTGTGGCACCCTTTAGTTATATCATTTCAAGTATATTTATATAAATCGTTTATACTCGTATCATTTGCCTTTTAATTACAATTTTCAAAACCGAATGAAATCAAATCGTTAACTAATAACATCTATAGCTACATCCTACATTACGTATGTACTACATGTACTTCCAATCCAATCTCTCGAATGCTTTTCAATACACATCGCTTCGCTAATCATTGCTTCAATAATAATAATATTGTGCGATTCATAGGAGCGCACATACATAAACTGATACATACACAAATAGGAAATAGTACACCAATTAGCATGATCTCTACGCTGAACTCGTAATTTGGAAAACAAAAATTATTTTAATTAATTTGTGATAATTCGTAAATTCAATTTACGCCTCAACGAGTTGAAAAGTACTTATAGTCGATTTTGCCGTTTTGTCTGAGTATTTGACATGGAATCTGTAGAGTGTGCATACATACATACGAGAGCCTACATACCAATAGGAAAAATAGGAAGCGTTTCTACTAGGAGAGAGTTTCCTGTTCCCTCTCCATGCTCAATTGAAATTCATGAAAAGCCGTTTAGCAGACCATTGAAAAATTTGAAGCGCTTTCATGCTATTTGAAATTATGATGCTTGAAATAGATTACACGCATCAGCAGCAGCATCGGCAGAATTTCATTGCTGACAAATATGCTGAATGCCAAGTCTTCTGCTCAGCATTTTTTCAGCAATGTAAAATGCATTGCTCTTGACGTTTCGCGATGCCGATGCTTCTGCTGATGCGCGTAATATATTTCAAGCATAAGTCGCCTGAATAAAAAAAATACGTACTCAATTCTTGGCTTAACCAGTCGATTTTAATGTAAATTGTTTTTGTTTGTGCTTGTTTAGCTAAACAATAAGCAAACCATCTTTTTACTCATACGACCTTATGAGTTTTTGCGGATAGTACCTACACCGCAGGCTGAGTAACGTGACGCCATCAAGCGGTATAATAAGGCAAGGAAGAAGAAGTGGACGCATATTATGGTCTTTCTAAAACTCTGATCCGAGCTTAAAAGGATTCCATTTGTGAAGAAACGCCATAGTAGACATGAAATGTTTACATGGAAACAGCCCGGGATGGGAGCTGAGAGATGGAAACATTCTATCAGCATATATGGGAGACGGCATTCTAGTGCGCCTCTTTTCCTATTGGGATATCATTGGAGGATATACTACTGATATGTGCATCATAGATACTACGCATTTCATTCAATATTACGTACCGGTGTCGATTTTCTACCTATTATGAGATTGAATTTATAAATGCATACAGGATTCGTGGGTGTGTATAGAAAACCCACATTAATATTATCAACCAAGTGGAAAATCCTTTATGGATAGGCGGCAATGAGTTCAATTAATGTTTTCATGAGCGTGGTCAAATTCAATTAAATTGTGGCGAAAGTATTTTAGCCACAATTACCTTTTTTAATGTTGTTATTTATTTTTATTTGATCATTGATTTTGATTTTAAATTATTAAAAAAATACAGAAATCAAGAAGAAGTAAAGACACAAATAAAAATATCTCTTTTGACTGTATAATCCCATTTATTGTCAATCACAAAAATACTACAAAAAACGCCTTAAATTGAATACATTAGAATCTGTAATAGTACATAATTTCTGCAGAATTATAATTTTCCTATAAAATGTGAAAAATGTTATATATTCGAAACATAACAGGATCGGTAATAATTATAAGCCCACTATTGTCCTTAAACAATTTTTTCAATTATTTTTTGCGTAACATTTTAATCATTAATTTATTTTTTTTAAATTGTATTTTCGTTATTGAACTTTTATCAAAATGACTACAGATTTTCCCACAGTTATGAGGTTATCGTTTCTATGCTTTTAGCATGTTTATGTGTATAAACTAAAACTAAATTTCGATTTGGATATGCTTTGGGGGAGGAGGTATGTATTCGTATTTTCATTTATCGTTACTATAACACTGTCATAAGATCTTCACACTGTAAAATGGGGGAAATTTGGTTCGATTTACTGTAAATTTTCTGGGAGTTTTATTAATCTTGATGATTTTTATTCCTCTTGGAGAACGGTTCCTTTTTTTTATCTAATGTGAAATCAAATTTTCAATATTTTTTGTTTCATATTCTAGGGATAACTTTATCGTCATAAATTTCTAATGATTTTATTGAAAATTAACTTTGAAGAGAAAATAGGACAACTGCTAAAAACTTTCATACTTGCAGTCAGGAATATTTCGACACTAACTTACTACAAACATATCAATAAATGACTAACACATTGAAAAGCAATAAATTAAGTTTTTACTTTTACTTTTCCTATGCATTTTCAACTCGCTAAAGTCTAAACTCATTTTATAAGTACGCAATAAATATCTCATAAGCATAATTTCAAATTACAATTGCCAGTCGTTGTGGAGAAAGTGAAACGTGTATCATACACATAATCTGGATGTCAAACACGAATATTGAATTCATGTTTTCATCAACGGCTATTGGAAGACGGATCCGAACTGTTGTAAATTTATTACTTTTTAATTGAATGTATTTTCATATCAATGCACATTGAAAGCATTTTTATTATATAAAAAAATCCAAGAGACTGTTTATAGTTAAATCTTCTTTTTTTTTTAATCCTAATACAAACACTTAAATACACCTAAGGCCTAGTAAAAAATAGCGAACTTTGTTTTTTTTTTCTTCTTCTTTTAAGTAAGTATACACAAGACACAAGCATCGTTCGATTAATAAGAATAAAATTTGTTTCATCACGTTTCATTCTACAATCTACTTAAAGAATAGACAAAAAATCTGTGTAGCTATAAATATTAATCCGAATTGACTTGATACTATGATGGGGATGGTATGACCATCAATGCTTATCATGCTGATTTCCACGAGAGTAGATCGTCTAGGAGTTTTTCCATGATGGGGTTGGGTCCAAGACGTGCCACCTGTGCGGGAAAGTGAAAGAAATAAGATGGAACAGATTAGTAAATTGATTTATGTTAAGTATGCGGAGATTTGGTTGTCGATGTAATTTAAACAATTTGAATAAGGTCCTTTCAGACAGCTGATCCTTCACCATGTCTCATATATTGTTTACCAAAAATTCAAGAATTTTCTCTCAAAAGGAAGTAGATTGCAAAACCTATCGATTTGTAACTTCCTTCGTCCTTCTGGTTGAAACCAAGATCCTTTCGATAAGAATCAATACAAAAATCAATCTTTCATTTTCCATTTATAAAATATTTTTCCACAAAAATCCCACGGCTTTGGGGTGTTTGGTAAAATTTGTGGCTGAGGCAGAACGAGCCAAGAGTCCATTTAGCGAAGTTTTTGAAACAAAAACTCTGTGTACGTATATGATGAAGTTTGGATGATGAATTTAGTAATGGAGAGGTGTCTTGAACCAGCCAGTGTTATTTAGGAAGCTCCCCTATTTTCACATTCGCTGCCCAGAGTGCGATACCGGATTCTGATGAAACCAGTGCCTTCTTCCTTTTTCCTTGCCTCGTTCTTTATACCGCTCCATGGTTTCGCGTTGCTCGACCTGCGGCCTAGCCAGATGAAACCAGTGCATGCACACAGAAAGTCAATCACAGTTTTTCTCTCATCTACATTCCCGTGCAGCTGCGGCAATGCGGATTACGCGGTTTACTCGGGATCCCCGAATTTCTTTGACAGTCATAGGAAGGTTACATCTTCTTAGATATGGCACATTTCTTCATATTTCGACATTTAGATTTAGCAGCCCTTATATAATGGGAGGAGCTCAAAGTCCTAACGGCTGTCAACGGGATGCACACGCGCACCACAAGAGAATTGCACCTCTTTTGGTGAATTCATCAGCCATTTCGTTACTCTCTATGTTTCTACGTCCGGGTACCCACAGTAGGCCGATTCTGTATCATGTGCCAAGGCTGCTAAACGCTTTCTCACATATTCTGTATCTGTATTATTTGTTCCTGAGTACATGATAGACCTTCATGATTGGCAGCATTTCGGCCTGAAAAATGCTGACATGACCAGGAAAGCAGTAGTATTCAGAGATATGAAAAGTGTGATGTCAAAGTCCTTGACCATCTCACTTTCCTTCCACTCACCTCTAGTTGGAAATTAGGCCTTCAAGTTCTTCTCAAAATTTAATTTGGGCACTTTAAAGTCCGTTGCGCACGTCTTCAGGCCAGTGGCTTAGAATATTTTTAATGCCCGAAATTTTTATCGCGGTACAAATTGGCACGGCAGCAACACTTTTTGATGCCGCTACTTGGTGGCGGGCAGCGAAAACATCTGGTTCCATTTAAGCAGACGAACCAGTTTGTGCCGTTGGCTGGCTGAGCTTGCAGCAAGGCAGAGAGAGTTGCAAAACATCATCAGACAAATTTCCACATTTGTTCGCCATTTGGAATCCGTTCGAGCGTGAGGGTACCCGCGATCAGTACTCGTACTCAGCTTATATCTACACGCGACCCAGCCATAACAGGATACAATTGAATAGATTTGGCGAAGTGTGAAGCTTAGATGGAGTCTTTTCCATTTGTTTTTGTTGGATTGTATAGAAGAAAGCTTGTCTTTGGAGTACGCCGAATTAATTTTCGTAAGGAAGGTTTGTTTCGCTCACGTTAAAACTAGTGCATCCAGTCGAAACAGAACATTTATGCGCTATATAATTAAAAATAAATTCCGCCAATTCGTTTTTCGCTAAATATCACTTGCGCGCATGCAAGCGGTCCTCGCCACAGCGCCTGTAGAGTAGTTGTTAGCCAAAGCAGAAGCAGCGTCTTCTTATTACTCATCGGACGGGGCACATCGCAGCTGCGAAAAGACCCAGCCGAAGCAGCCGTAACTCCACCTATTGGAACTCGGTCGCTTGGTCCTAAGCGTCCTAATTGTACAACGCAGTTTCCTTGTTTTTAAACGACGCGCGGTGAAAAAAAAAAATAAGAAAATATGAGTGAATATTTGGGGTTATCTAATCCGTCGTCGTGCTCTGTGGCCGTGATCGTTCGGTCGCCACTCTGTGAAATAGACACTCATAGAGAAACGAGTTTCCAAACTCGGCACGACTCGTCGCAAGTTTATTATTCAGAACAAGATGATAAGAAATATTCTTATCGTAGAATAATAAACTAACAATGCGACTAGGAAGTGGTATGGCTGACATCCGTATCACACTCCGAATTCAGTTGTCTTTGTAACGTTAATGACTACACACGGTAGTCATCAACGCACCATGCTCCACTAGGAGTTACGGTAATGAAGAGAGATCTAGTCCGTCTCGATAGAACGTGATAGTTTTTCGTAGCTTTTCGTTTGTCCTTTCTCGCGGTGTTCAGCATTTCCGGGTTTCGGAAGTTTGACGTCAGTCGTCCCTAATAGGCTTCTTTCTTTCGTTTTGTTTGTTAATTGGGCAGTCGTGCGATTCTCTCCGTTGATAATGGAGGAGACTGGTGACCCTGATGAACCCCCCCACTACTTCCGACAGCTGAGCTGCTCTGCCATCGCACGTCACTAGTCACACTAGTGATCATCAGATAGTGTTCTTGCATTTCTCTATTATATTACATATTGCTGTGGCATTTTCGCATGCTAGCTGAGATGCTAAGCCAAGACGATCGATGAACTCTATCAAGTTTTGTTACTTTGTAGCCTTTACCGAGCACTAGTGACCCGTAGAGTTCTCTGATATGAATGATCGCGATCGCTACATCATCCGCATATGCGACATCATCACTGTCAAGCCTAACTAAGATTATATTTATTACTACTAGCCACAGTAGTGGAGAGATGACACCACCCTGAGGTATTCCTCTGTACACGAATTTAGCCAGACTTCTGTTTCCTAAGTTGGCATATGGATTATTCTCAAGCCCGGGCTCAACTCCTGGGTCTGAGGGGGTCCCACGATTCAATGCGGATATTGTTGAATGGCAACATATATGTCGAGAAAAGCGGATAACGTATTGTTTCTATTCAAGGCTATGCTCGGCGATACGCACTATGTCGTTTCTCAACGTAGGATAAACTAATCGGTCTGAAATGAGTTTCGTGCCCTAGCTTGCCTAACTTCGGTATGAAAATTAATCGAACGCGTCGCCACGGCTGGAGGTGTGATTGAGTAGCAGAAGGCTTCTGAAAAGTAACAGCGATGGTGAAAATAGGAAATCTTGCTTTGGTATGCCATCAGATGATGGGGATTTATTGGGAGAGAAGCTGATAATTACCCATATAATCTTCGCCTCAGTAATAATGAAGTGACTCTGCCGGTCGCCCCTACTATGCGATCGCGGATTCTGCATGCACCCAGCGAAATGCATATTCATCGGAAGCTCAAGAGATTCGCCAGTAGATTTCGACGACGGAGCTGATCCAGAGATTTCACGCACTTGAGAGCTTAGTCCTACAAACCTGCCCGATCTTCTTCCAGTTCAGACACAGGCACAGCTATAGTTTAATTAATTATTCTGGCTGTGATGATTTTTTTTTTATTTTAAAAATTTTGTTTTATGAACCTAAAAGGTGAATTCCTCCAGCAAGAATCTTAGTCTTAGGAATATCTCTCTTTTGACATTTTTATGTCTTGACTCTGGCACATAAATCGAAAATCGTCACGAAAATTGCAACATAAAAGCGTTACGTTTCTGGCATTACATTACTGTGAGTTTTGGGTGCCATTCAAGGTTCAACGGAAGTTGGGCTAGGTGAGTGTTCTTTGGCGGACGATACGCTCTCGCGTCTCTTGATCACTAGTACATATATCCATTTTGACATTTTTATGTCTTGGCTCTGCCACATAAATCGAAAAGCGTCACGAAAATTGCAACGAAAAAGCGTTACGTTTTTGGCGTGCCATTCAAGGTTCAACGGAAGTTGGGCTTGGGTTCAATTTACGTTCAACTTGGGTTCAACTTGGGTTCTACTTGAATTCAACTCGAATTCAACTCGAATTCAACTTCAATTCAACTTTCAACTTAGGTTCAACTCACGTTCAAGTTTCGTTCAACTTTTGTTGAACGACCCAAAAAGTGTAACTTTCAACTTAGGTTGTATAAATCATTTCGAGGTTGCATCAGTACTGTACATTAGCATTTGTTGAAAACATGAAAATGTCCCACTGAGTTGCGGACTTATTGTACGCAAGCTGTTTTTCTAAAGGCCCGTCAAACATGACGTCACTTAAACACCCATAGCTCCACTCCTGGGCCACGTAGGCTGACCGTTGTGGTGTTGTTGAAAGGCCTAAATCTTGGGCTTTGCTCGTGCCAAGTTTCATCGAGAAAGAATCAAAGGGAGAGGCTTCAGGGGCTTTTTTCAGTCGTCCGCGGCCACGCGTTAAATTTAATAATATGTCTATCCGATTTTAAGTAAAAACTAGAAAAAAAAAATAAATAAAACTCAACCTTACCTCTTCGCGTGCTTGACGATCCAACGACTCGAGAATTTCGCTTGTATACTGAAAACTACCCAATTTCTCGAGCAAATTAACACAGTACTTTTTCACTTCGACGTCACGTGTACGTTGACGAAGAATATCTATAGAATAATTATTGCATAGAGAGATGTGTGGTGAAGGAAAATTTAAGGATTTCTTTTTATGCATTGTTATCATTTCAGACTTCTTAGGCCGACCACACACGAAGGGTCCGAACCCATTTTTCGGATTCTTCGTTTTGTCAAATTCACAATCATTTTCTTCGATTTTGAGAGAACGAACATTTAAAATAACGGGTTCGGATTGACCGTGTGTGTGCCACATTACGGGTACATTACATACTATTCGTGTAATCGGCAAAGCGCGCATTTACCTATAGAAGCAAACAAAAAATCTTAAAACTCATGCATAACAAAAAATTATGATACACCTCCTCAACAACAGTGGGAGTGTGTAACAGGCAGGATATACTATGTGAAAGTTAAAAAAAAATGATTTTATTTATGCAAAACGACCGAAAATTTCAACAACAACAACAACCAACGTACGCTCGCAACCTATATTTTGTGGCTAAGATGCATGCATCATACACTTTCGTCTAAGGACGATGATGACGACGATTTAGGCAAGGGAAGACGACGTCGTCGTTGTTTGTCGAGCTGTTGGAGAGTTTTAGTGTTACGGGGTGTTACACAAATTTGTTTGAAGGCAGAATGAGGATGAAATTTATGTTAAAGTTTCAAGTGTAGTTTATACTTGAAGCTTATATGGATGGAAGAAAGTGTGTGTGCATGTGTTTATGTTAAATTGCGAGTTTTCGGTAGCAAAGAAGCGGTGAAGTCTTTAAGCGAATGGAGAGTGTGTAAGAAGAGTGTTCTGAATTTTAAAGAAAGGGAGTTAGAATATGCATGCCCAAGTGAGTGCTTACTGACAGACAGATTGGCGTGGCTGTTTATTTTTGAATAATTAGTATGTCAAGATGATTTTTGACTTACTTGCTGAATTGATGTTTCGATAAAAAAAAATGATATAGAATTACATATTGAAAGTGTGCAGACGTGAAGCTAGAAGGTTGGGCTTGATGCAGAAACGCATAGACCGCCCGTGCCTATTTTTAAATCTTCAGCCAAGTACATATGTATCAAGGTTAAATTTGCAACCACAACTTTCCATGGGTTGCTGGCTGGAACTGTGTATTTTAACTCCCACCACCGCAATGTTATTTGCAATATCTAACATCGTCATCCCCTTATAGGCAGTGTACCTATGCATATGCATTCACAAGTCACCAGAAATCGTGAAACAGCATGAATCAGCGTCGTAAAAAGCCTCCTTAAAAATCAGGTTTTCTTGTCGTCAAACCATCCGACATTGCATTGTATGTGCACACGTGGCATCCCATCGCACGGCCCGGAAAAGCTCGGCCTCGCACTGTATGCGTACGCGCAGCGCCCGCTCTAAGGGGGGGCGAGCCGGGCGGTCGCCCGGGGCGCCAAATTTTGGGGGCGGCTTTTTGGCTAGTAGGTACTCGTATAAGAAAAAAGTGGAAAAGGCCGAAAGGAAAATATTAATATCAACTTCGATTTAGTGGAATTAAAACCATAAAAACTACAGATAAAATACATAAAAAGGAAAGTGTGTGTTGTGTTTTAAAGAAAAAAGTCTTTGCAAGGTTTTAATAACCCACAATTGATACGGAGTACTGCATTCGGATGCCAAAATTGTACGTCCTTGACTCTAGCACGCGTCTTACTTCGGAAAAGCAAAGTGGGAGGGCATATGAAATGAGAAATAAGAAGCCACATCGCATAACACTCACCACATAAAAGCATTTAAATCAACCTCTACTGGTAGAAATTGTATGCCCGAAACAACATTTTCATCACTTTTTCAGTCATTTTAGATAATTTCCAAACACCTTTTGCAGCAACTCGACTTTAATTTGCTTGATCTTTTCGCGGATCAGTTGATTCCAATAGCATTGATTTATCTAGCACTGAGATGACAAATTTTGAACAGGTTGGTTTAGATTTCAGCAAGTTAATGGATGGAACCACAGTAGGTACACATTGTCAGAGCTGCAACCAATCTTCCCTAATATTTTTCTAGACATGCTAATATCGAGATATTGCTAGGTTCTCCCGATTTAACTAGCTAGCTAAGCTACCCAATTCTCTATAATAGTTATCAAGATGACGCATTTATGAAAATAAGCCACTGAAAAAAATCAGTTCGCGAAGAAATCCGACTAATTGGAGTTTATCTGCTGCGCAGTGTATAAAGATGTTATCAAAAACTACTCCAAAAGATTAGTAATGAAAACGAGCACCATTGCAAATTTCCAAAATTTTTCCAAGCAGTGTTTTACAAAATGTGTTGATTCTTTTAGTGAACAAAATAATTTTGCATTAATTTTCAATTGCTTACGTCGCTGTGAAAGCCTCCAGGTTTCCGTGTGCCCTCTGCCTATTTTTTGACGGTGGTGAAAAAAATGTCGCTCGGGGAATTCAATACTAACCTCAATTTTTGGAACTCCAAATAAACTCTATATCAAGCCTTGCTGAACTGTGGCGAATTTCGCTTAGGAGTCTGAACGAAAGCGGAACAGTTTTATAGTGTATACTTTCTGGGCCTTTTCAGTGGATCAAGATTATATTTTCTGAATTATTAAGGCGTTGGTTCGAGTCCTACTGTCACCATCAATTTTTGTGTTGTCTTTCAAAAAATGCTTCTACCCAACTAACAATTATAGTTCTATATTACTTCGTAGAATATTCTCTTCGAAAAGTATTAGAAGCAGATTTCATGATATGAAAACAGAAAAGTGACATTTGCCGCCGTTTTTTCTAAACCAATAGAACCTTGTATTTTATATCTTATATCATCATTACTTTCGTGCCTCGTGCATTACCTCCGATAACCAATGTGAACAGATTAAATATTAATGCCATCTATAGGAACTTATAGAAAGACACTGATATCTGATGAAAAAAGTAGCGCGAAGCTAGCATTGAACCCATGCCCACCGTATCGCCCGTCCTATGCCTTAACCAAAAAGTATTAATGGAGTACCTATATTTTTTAGCTTCATATTAAGAGCAAGTATTACAGAAGCTTTACAGCACCATCTTTGAATTCCTCATACAATCTACGTTTAATTTGCCTTGAATAGTACCTAAGGGGCGGCAATTTGTCCTCTTGCCCGGGGCGGCGTAAGTGCTAGAGCGGGCGCTGCGTACGCGGGATTAGACATTGAAAGTTTCAGGATGCTAATATACATTATGATCCATAGCATCGGAACAACAACAAACTTCAGTGGAACGCCCGCAGCAATGTCTCCCTAGTCTACCCGATCAACATTTAGGAGGAAAGCTGTTTCAATTGCATGTTGCCATAACGCATGTGCCATGTGGAGTTAGATACGTGGAAGCAGCTGGACAATCTGGCTCAGAAAGCAGTTGTGGTGATTCGTGATTTCATTAACTATTTGAAACAGCATCTGGAGCAAATCATTCCCGCCAGAGCTTTAAGAATCTTATTTATGTTCCTGATATATGCGATAAATATTTATATGTATGGCTCTTGAATTTGCAAGATTTGACGAATTCTGGGGTCACGCATGGTAGGTTTCTCGACGCCCCTGTAGAGGTCAATCGGTGGCTCAGTGGTAGATATGGCACTCTATCTCTAAGTTGCCGGAGCGTGGGTTTCAATCCCACTGTTACCATGGATGTTTGTGTTGTCTATAAAAAAAAATGCTACTACGGCAGACGGTTCTTCGATGTAAATCGTCCCGGAGCTACCCGTTGTTAGAACAGAGCTGCAAAAAAACCCCTTCGATTCAAGAGAAAAAAATCTCTTGAGTCGCTGCAACAACAACAAGGTCCTTATTCGAATGCTTAGTCGCGATTCGGAGTAGGTTCAACCCTACTCCGAAATTTCGCACCCGTCACAAATCTATGAAGCAATTGACAACGCGTAAGAGTTGATAATTATTACCCAGGTTTCATAAGTGGAGAAAGATTTATGTATGGTAACTGAAACAGGTAAAATCAAATTGCTTTTAAAGAGGCTTTTAGACCTGGATCGGAATATTTTCCGCTAAAATTTTTACAATGAAAACTTACATACTTACTTGTGGAATAGCAATCCGAAAATGGTTACCCAATTTTCTCAGCCATTTTGTGTATTAATTTTCGATTCCTGGGCCATTGGATAATTTCCACGCCAGCTAATCTTAGAAATCGGAAATTTATACATAAATTGCAGAGACAAATTGAAAAACTATTTTCGGATTTCAGTTTATGGAATTCCCCAGCGTTTCCGACATTATCCACAAAATTAAGTTTTCTTTAAAAAAAAGCAAATTACTTTAAGTTTCCGGTTGACCAGTCAAAATATTTGGTCATGCTTAGCATGTCTTAGATATCCCCTCGCATGGATCGGGCGGCCAGGTGTTCTTCGGTCCGCCTCTGGCCTTGGGTCCATCAAGTGGAACTTCCATTGATATCGCCTTCTTAGCGGAGTTCTCAGGCGGACGCCCTTGAACATGGCAGTACAAATCCATTTGTCGGTCTTCGCACTTTTCGGTGATTGATTGGTCTATAGACAAGCTGGCTCGCAATTCCATATAAAGGTTAAAGCCAATTTTTGGAGGTTGAATTTACAATTTTTAAACTCAAAGGTTTTGTTGTGGCAGTTTTATAGGGTATTCCATTTATGTCTACTATGGGCCTTTACTTGTTTAGCGATTTCAATGCTCAGTTCGCCGATTTGAAGATCGTTCGGATCACACCTCTTCGTAGATCGTCTCCCACCTTAGTCAATTTAACCGGAGACGGGGAAAAACGGACTTAGTTTCGGAAAGCGGGCAGCTGGGAAGAATAATTTAGCTGCGGTCTGTAATATAGTCTGCATACATCATCCTCCACGATTTTCTTCTTAGATAGATGTGTTTTAAAATTACCATGTGATTTATGTTATTAAAGTTGCCCAGTAACAGCCGGTATTTTCCGATGGCTTTGATTTGAATCCTACGGGACAGCCTAACATTGAGGGTAAGTAAATGATGAGAATTTTCAATTTTTTTTCCTGACCGAAAGGATATAGCTTGTAATTAAATGGTATTGTTGGCAATGCTGACATCAATGACACCGTATGTGTATCAGGATAGCAAGACCTCTTCCCGCATCTGCAACTCTATCGCGTCGGATTTTGTAATTTTTGTAGAAATTACGCGATAAATTGACATTCAGTTTGGTTTTCTTATCTGTTACAATTTGGATGTGATGTCGGTTCATGAAGTCTGTGAGTTCAGCCACTTTATATTGCCGACCATTGCCGTTTATCTGCACTATTTTGGTAGTGTTTTTGACGACAAATTGTGGTGGTGTAGGTCTTAGGTTATGCCGTGAGACGAGTAGAAATATCTGGAGTAAATTGTGATAGTTAAGGGCCTTCGTTTGGTTGTTGCTGAGCTGCTCGACGAAGACTGCTGTCTACTGTTTCTACAGCGAGGGGCAGTATAAATGGATGTCTGTTAACTGGTGTTTTTCAATTTTTCAAATGCCACCCTTCGTCACAGCCCGTGTGCTGACGACTGAACGTTAGTAAAACTCCTTTTGTCACAGATGCAAGATCCATGGACTGATTGAGGATTGATTTCGATGCCGGCACGCATAAGTCGAACTTTGAGCAGCTGGGCCGATTATGGCTGCTCCACAAAGATACAAACTGAATTGTGCGTTTTCTTTCCGCTCTCCTAAATGTACATATTACTACCCTCTGAGCTAATCCATCCGACCCCATTTATCTGTACCAATGAGAAGTATTGTTCCACGCATATTTGTCTCCCGGCTTCGCTCTTGTCACCCCGATTAACCCCCAAGAAATGGCTTCGGTAAGGACGACCGTGGGGTTATTCATTGCAGCATAACCCCATGATCATTGCAGATTAACCCCACGATCGTCCTTACCGACGTCGATGATCTCTTTGAAAATTTGCTAGAGCCATCTCGAATCAACTGAATTAATATGTCACTGTAGCCTACTTCTCCACTCCACATTTAAAGCAGACGTTGACACATACAACAACCCAGACATTTTTTTATCGTGTATTCATATTTACCCGATCCAGGTCAAATCGCTTCCTTGTGCAACAGGCATGTATCGGCAGACCTAACAAGCCTGTTGATTTGCAATATAATTTTCGGTTTGTTCGGAGCAGATTCGCCTGGAAAACGATTTTAATAGTTCAAGTCTGAGCCACCGTTAGGTCACACTTCAACCTGACCAAATCCTTCTTGGCAGTGAAATTTGATGACTGAACTCCATCCATTAAGAGATGTTTATCAGAAAAGTTTTCGATATGCACATAAGGTCCATTCTATTTAAATAACATCCTCAGCGCTATAAGCAGTTTGCCTACAAATGAGGAAAATTCTACGAAAGCTCTATGATGGGCCAGAAAACCCAACGTTATGACGTTAAACACTATATTCTTTAACATATCAATCAAAAAACGATTTCTCCAATTGTTTGGAATGAGATTTGCAGCATTCTTTAAACCAGAACTGAGATTGACGCTCCCTTGTCTGCTTATGTGTATAAAAAAAAAGTTCTTTGAAAAGGATACGTAAAACTTGAGTATTCTGCTTATTTTGCAGTGCATGGATAATTGGAAAACTGAATTTCCCCTCCGTCAAATCTTCACAGTAACTTTTGTTTTCCGTGTACTGAAAAGAAGAAGAACACACAATTAAATTATTATTATTACGATGTTTCTACTACACAGTTTGATCTCCAACCCACCTCTTTCGATCTTAAATTACAATAATCATCGCGAATTTGAAAATACAATCCCAATATGGCAGTCAATTTCGAGAAATCCTCCTTATTCTTACTAAACAATTGCATAAGACGTATAGCTAACATAAATAAACCACCAGTCTTGCGTATAGTCATAAGTTTATAGCCTGATTCGGTTGGACATGTGAAATTATCACGCCAATAGATTTCCATGCCCTGACCACGATGCAGTTCCAACAATTGTTCCGTATACACTTTTGTAGCCTGTAAGAAAATAGATCGTGTCACCGTAAAACAGAAAGTTCACGTACTAATTGTGTTTAATTACCTCAGGATGGTCCAATAATTGAACTTTTTCCAGCGCCAAGAACAGGACATAGTTGGCCGCGTTGATTGTACTGGCGACACCATAAATTGAATGTGCTACAGGTATGCCTCTGCGAAGTATTGAATTGTCTTCAATATCGTCAATGCTGGGAATAAAATTGTTAATGGCATACGATCAATGCAAATGGTATTAATGCGAGATTAATAAAAATTAATGAAATTTGGCTCTACTTTGATTTGCAATATTTTGAGATTAAAAATAAAATTAAAATAAAAATGTAATTGCAGAAAAAAACTAATTTTAATTCATTCCACACAAAAGCTGTCAAATACACTCCGAAAAAAAATGTAGGTATGCCAAGGCAAAGCATATGATTCTTTGTTTTGGTGAATGAAAATACTTGAACAGAGCCTCGCGATTAATTCGACTCAGACACGATTCTAAATTTCAAGCAACAACAACGCATTAGTCTCGAGGATGACCTGCCTGTAGAAAAAAATTGAGAAATTACCGAAAGAACGGGCGGAGTACCTACATCGCAGGCCGAGCATGCGAGCATGGAGCGGTATAGTAAGACAAGGAAGAGAAGAAGAAATCAGATTATAAATTTTGACGGATTGTCAAGAGTGTGTGATCAACAACATGCTCTACCGAGTTACTTTAACGATGAACAATTGATATGCAGGTGCGCCAGAATGACTGTTAAAAAGGGTAACGAAATGACCATAATCCCATATTCCGCATAAGGAAAATTATTAAATTTGTTGTTCTAAATTGAAACCTACGGCATAAAAACATTTTACAGGGAGGTCCCCTAAGATGAAGTCATCATTTGGTAAGCGATATTGTACCAATTTCCTTCGCGGTACTGAAGAGTTTGCTTCGACGATACTTGAAAATGTTTCCACTGTAGTTGACGAAAAGCTTACAATCTTTCCTTTATACTCGGATTTCCGGAATATAATCTAAATTCGACCATGCTAACTAATAGAAGCTTGTCTAAACTTAATTTCAGCTCAAGAATCCACATCTTACTCACCACACATTATTCATTTAATAAATCTAATATATTACAAAATTTCCTCAACATCATCATCATGTCAAACGTCTTCTAGAACATGCATTTAATTTGAACTAATCAAAAAAGTTACAGTTGACAATTAAGTTGAAGCTGAACAACAATTAGAAAACTTATGCCAGGAACAATAATTATATTACACACACAAGCCAAACTCATTGATGCACCACACACTCTAGTGTCATAGTCATGCAGACAATATGAAATTAATTGTTTTGAAACTCGACTAAATACGAGAAACGGGACAGAAGTACGTAGTAGTAAAATGCAAGAGCTTGCCTTCGATAGGAATAATTGTGATTCAGAATGGAATCATCTGGTGGATCATCTTCATCTTTTGGTACAATTAAAACAGATTGTAACCTTTTCCAAGTGTGCAATTTAATTGTTAAGTGGATGTGCGGGGAAAATGTGCGTGTGCATGGGGGTGAAAAATGTATAGTAAGAGCAATGAAATTTTAATATAGTTGCGAGACAGATTAATTTACATAAAAAGTATGTAACAGGGGAAGGTTTGGAGATGAATATATTTTATGAAAGGAACCATATTACATAGTATGCAGGTTTTGAATGAAATAATCCACTAATTAAGTTGCTGTCACCTTGATATTAATCAATTAATTTTTTCTCCAGACTACAATAGACGTAACCAGTGGCGTAACGTACGGTGTTCCATGTGTTCATTGGAACACGGGCCCTCAAGGCAAAAGGGCCCCCAACGGCCGAGAACCATATTTGTTTCAAATATGAATGCTCATTAATCAAGGGCACAAAAACGTAGTCGCAGGATCAGAAGTACCAAACTAATGCCGCCGATTCATGCCTTAAAATAAAATTAAAAGTTTTGCTTGTTTTCATATTATCACGTTCCAAATGATCGATTTTAAGATCATGTTGGCGAATTTAGATTTCTAATTGACGAATTTCTATAGGGTGTTTTTTAGACATGTGGTTTTCAAGAAGAAATAAAACGCATACAATTTAACGTTATGGTCAAGAACTTAGCTTTGTTTTAAAGATAAGGGTTTGCCATTATGTTTTAAAAATGATTTCGGGCAAGTGGCCGCCGCGGCTGGCTCGAATAAGAGGCCCAATTTTCGACCACTTTTTGCAGCAATTGGGGCTGTATGTCAGCGCCGAATATTATCTTCCAAGGCGTCAATTGGATGTAACGGCGTCTCAACAATGGCTTGTGGATTACCATCACTCCAAACGCGACAATTTTGTCAATTAACGTACCTCTTCAACCAAATGTGAGCTTCATCGCCGAACAAAATTTTCTTGTGAAAATCGGGGTCGGTGGCTATCTCGTTTTGGGCACGATTTGCAAACGTTGTTCCGAGGTAAGTCTATTCATTATGAAATGGCAAACCAAACTGAGCATAAATCAAGTGACAAGTGTCAAAAAGACCAATTCCGAAAAAAAGTATTGCGAGATTGAAAACCACACCCTATATTTAAAATTAACGAATTTCATAATCATGTTCACAAATTTCCAAAACACGTTATTGAATTTCAAATTTACGAAACTCCATGTCAAATTGATGAATTTCCAAATCACGTTAGGTTAGGTTAGGTAAAGGGGCCGCCTGACTAGCGCCAGGCGCACTTAGACCAAAAATTGGTCCATTTGTGATACCACCGTAATTCCTACGTTCCGTTTAAAACCTGCCAGTGCTAACAATGTATTTGTTGAGCAATATAGGGCTCACATCTCGAAGATCATTTGTATCGTAAAAATACCTGGAAATCTCGGATCAGGCCGGACATTCACAAAGAAAGTGGTGAACACTCTCTTCCTCTTCTTCATCATCACAACTTCTGCCGAAGTCGTTCTGAGGAATTCGGAGTCTCCTGGCGTGCTCCCAATAGGGCAGTGCCCCGTAATAACTCCCACTATGTTGCGTATATATTACCTGTCTAGCGACAGTAATATGGCGGAACGGGATATAGGCCGGATCACCCTCGTCGTAGTACAAGTATATCCGCAGGCTCATCTCGCGTTGGTCCTACGTTCAGAAGCGGCTTCAATTTATCGATGCACAGACGGCAATAGGTGTTTTAATCTTCTCGTGGTCGCCTTCAACAATACTTGCTAACGCATTCCGAGCCAAATCTTCTGCGCAGCAATTACCTGCAAAGCCATTATGCCCTGGTATCCAGCATAGTGTAATGTTGAAGAAATTACCCATTTCTCTGAGTGCATAGCGGCACCCTTCAATAGTTTCAGATGATGTAAATGCTGATTCAAGTGAATTGTAGCTTGACTATCAGTTTATACCAGTGACAACGTGCCTAGCTAGCCATAGAAGCGCTTCCGAAATTGCAGTGATTTCTGCTTGGAGGACGCTACAAAAATTAGGGAGACAAAAAAACAAGCTGATGTCGAGTTCCTCCGAGTAAATACCAATGCCGACTCCTGCATCCGTCTTGGAACCATCAGTGTAGAAGGAAAAGGACCCGATCGACTGGGTCGTTTCGTTCATCCAGCTTTCCCTATGCGGGATTAAGGTAGAATAGTTCCTACCAAAAAAATATTTGGGAACAGTGTAGTCAGTAGCCAGTGGCAGGCCGAAATTACGAAGTATCGTTGAGTGACCATAATCCAGCGCTCGCCACAGACCAGTTTCACGAAGGCGTAAGGCCGTGTAAGCTGCTGACCGTTGGCCGTATATGTCCAATGGCAGCAATCCCAAAACCATGTCTAGTCCGAATGAAGGTGTTGTACGAAGAGCTCCGGTAATCAGACGAGAAGCCAACCTTTGCACGTTAACAAGTGAATTATGATAGGCAGTTGTACTAAGTGCGGTCCACCACACACTAACGCCATAAAGCAGATTAGGCCGCACAATAACTGTATACATCCAATATACAACTTTTGGTTGAAGGCCCCAGGTTTTTCCGATAGCTTTCCTGCACGAGTACAGCGCCACCATGGCTTTGTTCACCCTTTCTTCGATGTTAGGATTCCATCTTAATTTCTTGTCCAAGATATAAGGCCAAGAAATTTGGCCTTGTCAGAGAAATCAAGTTGAATGCCTCCTAGCTTAGGGAGGTTAAAAGTGGGGATCACACGCCTTCTTGGCTGGATTAATCCCAACCCCGCTGAGACTTGCCCAGTCTGTTAGGATAGCCAGGGCGTTCTTCAAAAGTCCGCTAAGTGTGTCAAGAAACTGATTCTTTCCAAATTTAAGAGCAATTGATTAATCGCTACGTTCTAAAGTAGAGGAGACAGAATACCTCCCTGTGGAGTCTCCCTGCAAACATATCGACTAGCAAATCACGTTGTCTAATTTTCGGTTAACGAATTCCCGATCAAATTGAATTTCTAAATCATGTTCAAGGATTTTCATTTCAAATACATACATCGAAACAAGTTGACGAATTTCCATGACAGATTCGCGAATTTCCAAATCAAAACAAGGAATTTTCAAATTAACTTGACTTTTTTCAAATTGACGAATTCCCATTACAAACTGATAAATTTCCAAATTATATTAACGCATTTCATCAAAATTTGGCGAATTTAAAATCAGTTCTACAAATTTCCGTCACAAATTGGCGAAATTCAAAAACATGTTGCCAAATTTCCAACTCAAATAGACAAATTTTTTTGGAAATTGACGAAATTTCATGTCGAATTAAAACATTTTTCAAAGAATTTCCGACAAAAAAATCGACGACATTCTATTTTAAATAAATTAGTTTTCATTGGTCGGTTTCCCAATCAATTACTCCAAAAATTTATCAATACGCACAATGCCGTAAAATAATTAAAATTAAAAATTAAGTGCCTACAGCTAGAAAGAGGTGATTAGAAAGTTCCTTGCCGCGTAGCGATTCATGAGAAATTTTTCAATGGACTGATACAAAAATTCAATTTGATTTGTGAATTAAAATTCGAAAAACATTTAAAACGAAAAAACGATTGAGGAACAGAGAATAGCAATTCCACTCAGCGAACACGGCCCTATGCAGGGTGTCCTATTCATGGTAGAGGATATTTTATTGCTGTGGCTCATTTGGGGAAAATTAATGTACAACGAGACCCCTTTATTTTTAACCATTACAATGTAATATCATATTTTTTTTTGTATCAAAATGCCGGACTTGCCGAACTAAATCAAAATTTGCCACATCATCAAACATTTCATCCGAGATATGACTTCATTTTCTGAAACTACATAACATTTCCAATAAAACGACACCTAGCCCGTTACAAACTTGCCAGTATCTTACGAGATACACCCGTTCAAACTTTAAAGAAATTTTAAAATCGACTTTTCATCAAAAATTCAAATGATAAAAATTGATAAAAACCCGATTTTAAAATTTCTTAAAAAGGGCCACCGCTTTGAATTCGAACACAAAAAATTTGAAAAACGTTACGCCACTGGACATAACGTTTTTCATTTGAGTTTTTGATTATTGTAAATGGATTTATTATATCCATTATTTAAAAGATACATTCAAATCGCATTACAAAGTAATTTTGATATTAAATCAATTATGTACTGTAGAATATAATTCTTTCATTTGCCAAGGCAGAATCAAATACAATGTAGGTATAATCAGGCCCAGTGCGCCAATAGGCAAAAGTAAGCGGCCGCCTAGGGTGCAATGCTCCAGGCGGAAATTTGACAAGTCAAAGGGGCGTACAAAAAAAATCACGGCGCACACAAACGAAATCATTTTTGTCCAAAACATAAAATAATCTTCGAGTGTCCTCGAGTATAAAACGCCCTAAATTCAGAGTCGTAGATAGCTTGTTCGAGAGGGAGGGGATCTGCGATCAGGGCAACTTTGATGAATCAACCTCTTTAGGACTAAATTCGTTTGATGTTATAAATAAATAACTTGTGTGCTCTTGTGATAGCAAATAAATGGAATGAATTGGTGGCAATTGGAAGAAAGGCGTGAAAAGCTTTAGCGAAGGAGCTAATTAAACGACTAATTGGCAAATCCTTTACCATCCTGTAAAAGATAAAGAAGGGTTGCTACTTGTCACCGATGAAGAGAACACTTTTTTGAGGTTCTCAACAGCAGCTTTGGACCTACAGGGGCATCTTCATCGGCGAAGAAAGATACAGCAACCACCATCCAAGACCGAATTAGAGCGTGTTACTGAATTTATGTTCGTCGGTAAGGCCCCGGGGATAGATGGCATTCTGGTTGAATTATTTAAAGCGGATTCAGATGCTACAGGGGATATTCTGATTCCCCTCATTAGAAAGTGTTAGGAGGCCGAAACTCTTCAATGCGGAAGCAAAAAGAGCGTAATTATTAAAATTCTGAAAAAGGGTAACCTTAAGGATTGTAATAATTGGCGTGGAATCTGCCTACTACTTCTGTCTCCAAGCTGATAGCAAAAAATATTTTGAACCGATTCGAGAATGAAGTTGATCGCACTTTAAGCGATGAAGAAGCTGGCTTTCGTGAGAGTTTTTCGTGTAGCGACTCCGAATTATTATTGAGCAACCCGTTCAGTGGAGATCCGCATTACACATCACATTCATTGATTTCGATTTTAACTTTTGTTTTTTTTTGGAATGCTGAGCACGAATCTGAAGCTTCCCACCAAAATTTCGTTGCAAAACCGAGTCAAAATCGCATGTTTTCTCTAAAATGTTCATGGGCAGGTTTTCGTAGAAATGTAGTTTCGAAATTATAGGTCAAAAAACGGAAAAACTCCGAAAATTTTGTTTTTTTTGTGGTTTTGGCACAACCACATTTTGGTGGGAAGCTTTGGATTTGAGTTCAGCACCCCAAAAAAAAACTTCTTCTTCTTCCTTGCCTCGTTCTTTATACCACTCCATTGATATCGCCTTCTTTGCGGGGTTCATAGCAATACCAATCCATTTGTCCGTCTTCGAGCTTTTCGGTGATTGGTTGGTCTATGGACAAGCTTTGTTTACCATCGAGACAAGATACTTGAACTTGGGACACCATTTTGTAAGAGCAAAAAGAAGAGATATTTCTGGGCCCTCGGAGATATACGTGTTAATGAGTAGCACATGATAATGTTGAAAAGCAACGGACTCAATACACTGTCCTGGTGTACTCCGACATTTACCGAAAATTCTTCAGATAGTCGTAGCTCCATCATACATCTCTCGTATCATCCTTACGTATGCCTAAGGGACATTCAAGTGCTCTCAAGGCCAACCATATCAGATAACGAGATACTCTATCCAATGCCTTTTTCTTTTTTATTAATACAAAGTGCAAGTCCTTTCGTGCTGCTCTATATTTTTCCATCTTAATACGAATGCACTGAATTGCATTGACTGTAGATCAACCTTCGACAAAGCGGTACAAACACAGGACCAACACAATATGGGCGCATGGCTATGGACTTGCGCAACGACGATGATCTAGCCAAAACTATACAACAAATCCGTTCTACCATGCTACTGTCCTTGGACAGAAAACATATTCGCAATGTGGTGGGGTAATAACGGGTCACTGCTCTATTGTTCTTTTGCAGAAGCTGTGATGACGACGAAGAGAAAGAGAGTGTGCATCACTTACTCTGTCACTGTCCGGCCCTTTCCGAGAAACGGAGGCGTTTCCTGGGCTCAAGGTATTCTTACGATATCGAGGATCTTCGGAATGTGAGGCTAATACTGCTCAATAAATATATTGTTAGCACGGGCTGGTTCCTAACATAAACGATTAATAGAGGCATGATTCGCTCGGTGGTTTCACAACCGGCCGAATTCTGGTCTAAGTGCGGTGGCCGTAGACCTGGCGGCCCTTGTACCTAACCTAACCTAGGCTACCTAAATCTGCAAAAAGTCAGATAAACCACAAGTCGAGTGAATGCTAAATTTTAAACAGTCTGTGGGATGATTAGTGTAGTGGTTCGCATGCTGACCTTTGAAGGGTCGCAGAATCGAATCCCACTGTAAGCAAATTCAGTTTATAATAAGTTTCCGAATTCGTGATACATGTGACGGACTATGAACTCACTCATATATTAAACGAATACCCATTTCTGATCGTCTTCACTTCTACAAAAATGTTCAATGTTGGACTCGCGCGCTAGATTCAATTTTAAACAGAATTTCGATTTGAAAGAGTCCATTCTCGGTCTATTTTCGAGAAAAATAATAACAAGTGATTGGCTAATTACAACCACATTCAGCTGAGAATCATGATGCTTGCTGCTCCAAAAACTCGCCTAACATTTCCTCATAAAATTTAAAAAACTTTCTCGGCCATTTTATTTATTTTTTCGATTCCCCGGTCATTTCACTTTTCACAATGAAATGACCGGGGAATCGAAAAAAATACATCAAATGGCCGAAAAAAATTATGGAACTGTTTTCGGATTGTACCTTATGGAATTCCCCACATATTCCACGACTGTAACAATTAGGGATGAGCATCGAACATCGATGTTTCGAAAACATCGATGTTTTTGGTCCGATGGTCGATGTTTTTACCATCGATGGTTTTGCGTCGATGTTTTTCACCATCGATGGTTTACGTTTCGATGGTCGATGGTTTTCACCATCGATGGTTTTCAACTATCGATGTTTTTTTCCTCAACATATTTTTTTTTACAACTCAACTTTGTCTTTATAAGTGTATGCAAATACCTTCAAACAGCCCAAATAAGAAAAAAATGTGAATCTATCGTAACATACAACATGCAATCCATCTATCGTGAACACTGTACACACAAAAAGGAGTGTCTTTCTTTATATAGTAGGGCACAATTTCCAAATGTGGTTTCGCCATGGAATAGTTTCAACCTTTGGTCTGGGCCAAATATCAGTGTCCTAAGGTTTAAACGGGCCGCAGAATAAAAAAATTGAATGCGCGTATTGAAACCTATGCATTTTTGTAATTTAATCTCAGAATCTCAGACTATTAATCTAAGTCAGTAGCTTCCTAGGGATTACATCTTTTGAAAATGCTCTTCAAATAAATTGAGAACCTTAGATAAGTATTTAAAACGCCAACATTATTTGTGAATTAATTTCCGTCAAATTTTGGACAGCTGATCCGAACATTGTGGAACCGGTCATTAACATCCAGAGGAAGCCCAAAACAACCTTGGGAGCGAAAATTCTTAGTCTGAGTTACATCAAATCCGGTCAGAAAGAAAGGCTCAAAATAGACAAAAATTGGTTCTGTGATGAGGTGTGAAACAAACGCATGTACCAGTGAAGCTTAATAAGCTAAAAGGGAAAAATTCTGTACTTGGGTTGAAATGGCCATATTAACAACATTTCACGCTCATATGATTTCCTCGTCAAGTATACGATTTCGGGGCTTTAGAACTTCGTCCCTCAAATAAATATCAGCCCAAGATGTTTTTGTCCAATAACCTGAAGGATGCGAACGCGAGTTATAGTGCAACGTGCCATCAGATAGCTAGCAAGCTCGGCTAATACTAAAAAAAATGGACCGAATTTCGGAATAAAACAATTTCACGAAAAGTCTTAACGATTTCTTCCACAAAAAAAGGATGCCTTAAGCAAATGTAACTCAAATAATCGTCGGCGATTTTTTTAAGCGTGCATAAGCCACCGACTTCTTGGGGAGTTTTAGTAAATTGTTGAAATTAGTTCAATAGCTCAAATTTGTGCTGCCACACATTTTTTAATTAAGTTCTTCGACCTGGCTGCGGGCCGCCAGTTTGATATGTCTGCTCTATGCGGTGGGTTCTGGGTACGATACGAATGCAAAAAAAACTCAAGGAGAAGAGTTATATTCTGGTGGGTGGGGGAGGCATTGAATGAAAACCATAATCAGCTTAATTTTTGATATTGAAGTGATTATTTTTTTTGAGTACTCAAAAAACCAAAAACATCGATGTTTTTGGTTCGATGTTTTCTTACCATCGATGGTTTCGTCTCGATGTTTTTTCGATGGCAACCATCGATGTTTTTCTTTCGATGCTCATCTCTAGTTACAATACATTTTCATTGAACAAATCGCAGCGGGCAAAAATTTCACTCCCGAGATCTATTAACCGGAATTCGGCTACTGCACCGGGGCGCCATAGAGCCTAAGTGCGATCAGCCATATCTTTCGATAGAATGTTCTGAATTTTCGATAAATTGAACCATTAATTGAAAGAGTCGACAAAAACTGGAAATTAGATGTTGACGCTATCCCACGTGATTTCGTATCCAGTCTCTATCAGGTGTCGTGCTACCATCGATTTTAGCGAACCGGGGTCCTTGTTCCTCTTAGCGATGTCTGCTTCCCTTGCATGTTAACTCCATCTGACAGCTACTAGTCGTTTCGTTTGTCCGACGTACGTTTTGTCGCATCCCGGCAAAAGACCGTTGTCCTCCGTCTTGTCCTTGGTCGAGCCTAGTTTGTTGCCTAGTTGGTGTTGTCTGCTCGTCGAAACCATTTCCAGAGATATGCCTTTCATTGTTTTTCCGTAGCTGCCTTGATATCTGTAAATGCGTTACTCCAATCCTCCTCATCGGCTCTTGGTTTTCTTCTTTCGGACAAGGTTCAATATCACCCGTGGGTCGTATCCGCTCTTCTAGCCTGATTCGATGATGTACGTTTGCTGCTTTTCGAACTCTCCTTGCGCAGCGGGACGGTGTAAGGGCAGTGAATCATGGAGTGGGAAGGAAAAGGAATTGTTAGAGTAAGAGGGGATAGTCCGCTGGGTGTAAGTGGGTTTCCGATATATATCAAACTCAATTTCGGCAGTTTTTTTTATGACTTTTATGTCCAGGAATGGCAGCTCACCGTTGTCCTCCATTCTATCGTGAACTGGATGCTCTTGTGAGTCTGGTTCAGATTGCTCAGAATCTTCTCGCCCTCTTCCTTGTTGATGATCGCTAGCACGTCGTCCACATATCTTCTCTTCCAGTTCTCCCTCGATTCTGTTCATTAATATCTCACTTACGAATGGAGGGAGTGGATTTCCCATGGCTACTCCTGCTCTTGTAGAAAGTACCCCGGAAGGTGAGGTAGTTTTCTGCTATGCACACCTTTGCTTGTCTCATGAGCAGATTAACTTCCATCTTCCAGGGAGGCGATGAAGGACGCTTCGATAATAGCCACTCTTACAGGTAGAGAAGAGCTGCCATGACCGAGATGCTGGGAAAGAGTGCCTTGACGTCGAAACGATGCCAGCCGCTCGGCTGATGAAATTGAGCTTTTGCGATGAGATCCTTCCTCTTCGTCAGACTCCTTGATGAACCGCTTCCACCTAGGCTATTGAATTTCAGGCGTAAAAATTTTGCGATGTTTTACGTCGGAGAGTTGGTAGCTGCCACGATTTACCTAAACTCATTTCCGGGCTTATGCACTTTAGGTAGGCCCTTTATCCTTGGCAGGGCAGGGTTAGTCATTCGCAGCTTGGACGGCTGATCGAAGATGAAAGCGCAATCTTTCAACACATTTTCAACCCTATTGATGGAGTCTGGAAGGGCATAATTTCCGCAATTCGAAATATTGAAGAATTGAGTTTTTCGAGCATCACTGAATCATATCCTTATCCACCACTACGACTGCGTCCCCTTGTCCGCTTGCAGATAAAAGACCCCTTTCTGCTTGAGCTCCTTAACAATTTTCGACTGTACTGCTCCCAGCCTCGATGCCGTTGGAAGTTGTTTCACTACAGACGCCTCCATTTCCTTCCGAATGGCCTCCTTGGTCCCCACACCCTCGAATTGGATACCAGCCTCTACGTCGACGACAATGCCCTCAATAGGAAGTTTCTTGAAGGGCGAAGTTCAACCCTATGTTGAGTAGATCCTCCTGCCTCTTCGTGAAAGTTTGCTTCGACTTGTTGATGACAAAGCCATCAACCCGTTCGACACGGGCTCTTTAATCCTTGTTAGGCATTCCGTTCCTTAACGCTTCCAGTTTCCCCATTAGTGTGTGGCGTTTCCTACGTCGTTCACATTGTTCCGCCTTCGCGATTTTCTCCAGTGTTGATGTCCCCTTTGCCGCCATCTCGATACCGTCCTAGATGTAGATAGCAGTTGAACGCCCGTAGAGATATGGCACTTAACTTTCCATACAGATGGTTAGTGGAGTTCTTCATAGCCAACTTTTCCATGCTTGCCTTCAGCTTGGAACATCATGGGATCGATGGTTTTATCGCCACACGATGCGACTTCGGCACGACTTTATGCTTTAAGCATAATCGCAGGAACCGAATGTCCTCGCTGATGCTGCCCATTGCCTTCCTAAATTTCAGTAAGTGGTTAAACTTCGACACAACTGGAAGTTTTTGGAAATTGAATATTTCTGATTTTGCTGTCCTTTTAGGTCTGTACATGCTGCAAGATTAGAATTCGGTCTCGTTTTATTTTTCCCACTGTTTGGAGAAATGTTTTGTCTCTGCCCTAAAAAAAAATTTATGTAAAGAACCGTTACGGTAGAGTCCCCCCAAATAGTTTACCCCAGTCTCTAGACTCGCGACAACCTACGCTCACTAATCTAGGAGAGGTTTGCATCTTCCGGACTGCACATTCCTCGACACATGATTTTCTGAGTTTTCTGTTATGTGAGTGGGATGATGCGATGCATCGACTTAAATGTTAAAGAATATTTGCACCTGATCTAGTTAAATATTTACAGTGGTCCCAAGTGCATAACGTCATACAGCTGTTGGCGCGTAATACCGAGAGTCGACAGTGTGTCACCCAATTTTCCCCAAGCATCATGAAATCATTATTTACTCTAATTTTACGTATTACTCAAATGCTTTCTACTCCGTAACCTTTTAACAGACAGTGCTCGCTTGGGTCACGATTATATCATCGCGCGCTCTGTTCTCCATGAGTCGATAACACTTTTGTGATAACAACAGTAGCCAGTGACTTACAACGGCTCTGAGACAGCGTAGATAAGCCGTTTGCTACCCATAATCAGTCTGAGGCCATATTGAGCATAAAAATGCGATAAAATTGAAAAGAAAGAAATTAGTTCCGCATACGTTACATGCTCAGTACAGCATGTACTTGAAAATTCCCAAATAAGCCGAACAAAAAGAAAATCTCAAGCAGCTGCAGATCGGCGGATCAGCTTCCAGAACATAATCGGAATCTATGCACGCACTTATCTATAATTATCTGAAATTCCAGAGGCCGAGACGAGTGTGGCTATCAATAATTATTCCCGAAGTATAAACACTCACATCCCATCAAAAGGGGATGAGATGAGAGACGAGACCTACGCCCGCACCGTTTGGATGTAAACAAAACCGCGAGCAGACCATACACTCGAGAATTGCCACTCGACCACTTGGAAACAGCACACTGCCTGTCTGTGTGTGCCCACGAATAAACAAACAAATGGATAAAAATAAAAACAACAAAAGTGCTCCACGGGTGGACCAAGGAGGTGAGGAGGGGGATGATGTTAACTGACAAAATGCACATGGGAATTATGCGCTACACAACACTACGAAAATTATTGCAAGGACTATCAACTTACAGGAGACTGGAATTGTGCAACATCTGCACGATCTCGCCAATTTGCAGAAATTTTTCCTCGGGGATCTGCAGCCATTGGTTCAGAGCGAGGGCCAATTTTGCTCGAAATTGTTTGCCGGGAATTTGTTGGATGTAGGCAAAAGGCTGCAAGAGGATCTGAAAAGAAAATTGGAAAAAATTAGGACTTGGACAAGAGTAGGACTTATAAAACAGCTGACACCCACCTCGTCCTGTTCTTTCTGATTGGACTGATCCTTGGCCGTGTCCAGGATTTCGTTGAGCTCTTCCATGTTGTGATTGGGTTATTCGTAGCGCGCACTTTTATCACACAAAGGAGTGGAGATATGTTTTGCAAATGGTACGCGACACTTTTAGTCACTACTTTCAAGCAATCTATCGATTTGTTCACACGGAACAGGGGATGAAACGTAACACAATCCAAACCGTACGAGTAAACACCAAAAACACTTCTGATGTCTGATCTGACAGCAAAAAATTTCCAACAGCAGTGAGTTAACATAACATCTGCACTGCGAACAATGTTCGAAAGAAATGTCAAATAAACATAACAAAAAGAGTCACTGCCAGATTGAAATGATTTCCGCAATTTAGAATTCTTTACTTAATTAAGCCTAGTACTGACCTCGAGAATGAAATTTTTCGCCACTGCGATTTTTTCAATGAAAATGTATTCTTAGTGTCGTGGAATATGTGGAGAATGCTGGGGAATTCCATAAGCTACAATCCGAAAACAGTTTAATAATTTTTCTCGCCCATATTATTTTTTTTTCCATCCCTGGTTATTTCATCGTGAAATGTCAAATGACCGCGGAATCGGAAAATAATAAATAAAATGGCCAAGGAGAATTATGGAACCGGTCTCGGATTGTAGCTTATGTAATTCCCCACCGTTTGTGACATATTTCACGACAGTAATGGTTGAATTACATATCCCGCGTCAGCATCAGCATCGGCAGAGGCATCAGCCTCAGCAGAAAAATTTCTATTTAGAACACACGCATTTGCCTTTGATGACCCACAATGACAGCAGCGGCAGAAGCAGAAAAATGCTTCTGCCGATGCTTCTACCGCTGCTGTCAATGTGGGTCATCAGAGGCAAATGCGTGTGTTCTAAATTGAATTTTTTCTGCTGATGCCGATGCCTCTTCCGATGCTGATGCTGACGCGGGATATGTAATTCAACAAATCCATTTTTATTGATAAAATCCCTGAGCAAAAAATTTCCCTTTCGATCTTAATTCAGCCCTTTAGTCTTTAAAAAAAAACGTGATGGTAAACAATAAATTCAGAAAGCAAAATCAATTGAAAGAATTCAAGACTACTGCGATGTATCAAAATGAGAATAAATTTGAAATAGTCCGAAATATTCTTCCGATTCCGAAAGCCTCTGCCACTCTGTATGGACACAAATGCTGCCAACATTTCCAGTTAACACAATCAGCTGATCTATTGACGCGTGTCAAAACATCTAAAACTGTCACCTGTCATTTGCATTGCACACGGTGGAAATATTCTTTTCATTCCAATAATTTCAGCAAATTTCGCGAAAAATGGCTCATGCAATGCCAATGAAGGTGAATTTTTCGCCAGAAATGAAGCACGGCGACCGCGAGAGGTAAGAGTTCCCACTGAAAGCTTAAAACTCTTCAAGCCCAAAAATCACCTTTGACCACGTCCTCATCTTTCAGATGGGTCTGCATCTATCCGGCCTACATAAATGCGAAGAAATCGCGACAAGAAGGACGTAAATTGCCCAAACCGCTATGCGTAGAGAATCCAACCTATGTCGAAATCCAGGACGTCCTGTCGGTGACAAACATGCGAATCGGCGTTGAGAACAAATTGTATCCGCGCGAGAAGAGCAAGGTAACACCAGGAACTTGTTTTTGCATTTGTCTCAAATTAATTTCATGTTTGCACCCTTTTCACAGGAACTTCTCTATCGCGGTCGAATTCGTGTCCAACTGAAGAACGATGATGGGTCCCCGTTCAACCCGGAATTCCCCACTCGCGACAGTCTCCTGAAATTCTTGGGAACGAAAATTCCCCAACTCAAGTCACGACAAAATAAACCTGCGGAAGCGCAACCACAACAGGCACAATCATCCACTTCCGCCGGCGGTGGTCACGGTTCCCATAAAAAAGGAAAGGGCAAGAGACGTTAATCCGCGCGGAAAGAAAACTTAGGCGAAATATTTTTTCCTTTTTTTTTATTTTTTTTTGCATATTTTCCACCTGATGACTCGATGGTGGGCACTGCAATAAAAACATGTACACAACAAGTAAAAATAAATCCTAAACCTAAACGCCGGGAATTTACGTTGAGTGTTTACAGCGTGAAGAACGGCTGGACGGGAAGTTTTGGCAATATGGGCGTCTTCAGAGCGAGACCCGTTTTAATACGTGCCAGGGCAGCGGCATGCGAAGCTTGCAGTGCGGCCAACGAGGCTTTGGCCTTGGCTGCGGGAAAAGCCAGGGCAATCGGAAGACCGAGAAGGGGTTCTTCAGTTGTAGTTGCATTTGGATCCTTCTCTGCGCCTTGTTCGTCATCGTCGTCTTCAGCAGGAGGAGTGTCTGTCGTGGATCGTGCCACTCTCGACGTCGTCATATTGCTCATCATATCGGATGATGTGTTGTTCGGTGACGATGACTCTGAATTGGCTGCCATTGTGGCCGCTGCGGCTGCCGGAGCTGCAGTATCAGCGTTTCGTGCATTGTCGACAACATCAGCCACGGCATCTTTCGCATCCGCTTTAAAATCCTCCTCCGAATCACAATCCTCAATGAAACGGCGGTCGCGTTCCTGCGTTGGCCGGTACAGCACCACAGTAGGTCGCTTCACTGCCGCCTGATTCTTGAGCGCTTCCTCGTACAGTTTCTCGAAAAGTGTCGCACTTCGCATAAAACGATTTCCACTCGGTCCCTGAATCAACACCTCGAACGGAAACTGCAACTTCTTGCACTTGTTACGCATTGTCGTCAAGCACTTGTTGTCATCCTCATTATCCCCGTTGCACTCACAGATGCACTCCTCGCCACAATAGAAGCCCCGACAACGACAATCGCCGCATACCGATTCGCAGTTTATTGAATTCTGCAATTCCGCCAGGTCGCCATCGCCGCGGAAGGAAGACGCCGACACCAGGGCCAGACAGGACGCAAGTCCTAGTATCAGGAGAAAAACTTTTATCAAATGATCCATTTTGTCCGACCAAACTCTCTGTAATTACAACGACAGAACGATACTATTATGGCTTTGTTATTATTAAATATTTTTATACCGCGAACAAACGGCGCAGCGGCCTTTTTGTTTGTTTATAAGTTTCGTAGAATGTTTACGGCCCCTGCGAGGTGACGCTTTTTTTTTCGCGCGACTACTAAGAAACATTCTAGCATTGCGGAAAGACATTGAAAATTTGATGAAATGGCGGTTTTTGGGTGCGAATATTATGACGAAGCGTCTTCTTATGGATGTCGCGACTCTGATGTGCATGGCAAGCGACAAATCTGCAAGGCCGCTGAGTGAGACTTTAGGCTAGTTGTGATTTGCTTTTGCAAGCAGTTTTGTAAAGAATGCCATTCATAGTGGCTGAAACTCAGCTTTTATTGCATCTGCAGCACATATTATGACACACAGATTTTTGGTTTTTCACATAATACAAGTGATCTTCGTTCAGGGATGATTGATTTGAATTTTCTCAGCCGTTATAAAGGTAAGAATACGACAAAGTGTTTCATTCAAACTAGCCCAGCGCAAATGCAGTTTCGCGATCGGGAGATTTGTTTTATAAGACCTCCAAATGCATTTTTGAAGCATTTTTCCGGAGTATTTTATGATAAATGGTAAAATTCATGAGGACAAAATTTGTAATGTTTTTGCTTGCTGTTTTTTTTTATACCCTTCACTCGTAGAGTAAAGGGTGAAGGGTATTCAAATTTCGGCCGCGCCCGAAATTAGCGTCGGTCTCGTTTCTATTTGAAATGAAGGGTAAGGGTTCTTCTTTATGGCACGATAGCCCGACGTCGGGCCTTGCGGATCTGGATGGTTGATCTCCTGAAGCCCAGCATCTGGTCTTCACATACTAATTGCTCCCATCGAGCTCTCGGCCGTCCACGCAATTTGGCTCCGTCCATTCGTTGCGCGTTCATCACTTTTTTAGGCATGCGATCGTCGTTCATCCGTTGTACATGTCCCGCCCATTGCAGTCGCTGCAATTTCACGATTTTCGACACATGTAGTTCATCGTACAGCTGATACAACTCATGATTATACCGAATGCGCCATTCGCCTCGCTCGCCAACGGCCCCGAAGATTCTTCGGAGAGCCTTTCGCTCGAATGTGTCCAACAGGTCTTCAAAGTTTTGGGTGAGGGTCCATGCTTCGCAGCCATGGCATAGCACAGGTCGGAAGTATTTACCCACAACGAAAGTCTATCGGTTTCTTCGATTGGAGGCCGGAGAAGGTCCTCCAACATCCAAAAAGATCCTCTTAAATGGTCTTCCAACAGTATAAGTCCTCTTAGCTTTTACAGCAGCATAACTGCAGCAAGATTCCTCTGCATAGTTTCGAGCATGCATCCTTCAGAATTATACATTAAACCTTCGTTAACAGATTTATTGAGTGCATTCAGCGAACGAAAAATGTAGCCGAAAAGTGCTCTTCCAATTAGATTCTCAATCTGCATGAGGGCTTTTCAACGGAGAAAGAGGTCGGTGGCGGGCAATTCTTGTAGCATTTCCAGTGAATTTTATTCGCCGAATGCAAGAGAATATTTTACGAAGTATTATAGGGACGAAATTGTTACTTGGGTCTGCGCGTTTGAATTATTACAGGCCATTCAAGAATTATTCAATTTCACACAAAAGAACGAACAAAAGTTGCAAAATTGTCACTTTGAATTTGACAAGCCGTTCGCAAAGCGGATGGTTGAGTTGCCATATTGAATATCAAAACTGGACGCACACCCAAATGGCGATCAGTTTGGATAGAATGACAACAGCCATTTGGCTGCACGTGACGCCATTTGGCGACTAATCTAGATGGACCTTTACGTTTGCCCATCGAAAATTGACGCCTCTCCATATTCATGAAAGCTGTTTCGACTCTGATGCTTGAAACAGATTAGACGCGTTGAATGCTGCCGAAGAAAGCAGCACAATGTTTTAAATGGCTGAGAATTTTTTGCTGCTGTTCAACAACAACAGCAAAAATATGCTCCTCCGGCTTTGCTGACTGCCCATTCCCCACGGATTGGTGTCGGCCTCGTCGCAGAGCTGCTTGAGGTAGGCTCGTTTACACTTTAGCAGCTTACGCGCGGTTTTATATGACTGCAGCAGATTGTAATGTAACTGGTTCGCCTGATTGAACGACTCATTTGTTTTCTGAAACACACTTTAATAATAAATTTACCATTGCTTTATGTGTATGCTTTTGTTTACTGTCCGTTGCTGAAGTAATGTTTTCTTGTTTCATAGAATCGGACCATAAGTTCGAGTCCCACTCAAAACTCACACTTTTTATCTTTCTATTTTTTCACTTTTTTATAAAAACTAATATAAAATCGCGACATTTTTGGCTTAAATTAAATTTAATTTCAAGCATTTAACAATTGATTCCGAAACAACAATATTTTATATTTGATATTCGACGGTCGTTTGAATCTAGCACACTGAGCAGTGGCGGTTACTCCTTAGGAGCACATGAGCACGTGAACCCCCTACGCTCATCATAACCATCACATCGTAAAATTGCTTTCCTACCTAAAATTTTATATCATAGAATTTAAAGCAAAACTTCAAATTTATTTAAAAATCGATGTCATGTATCTTAAACCCGCGAAGAGTAACCGAAATATTGATAACACAAGTCAAAGAACAAGCCACCTATTCTCTAATCGCACGTGCGGTTGGAGTTGCTTGTACCCATCATCCGTTTCCATACGATCCTATGCGATGTCCCATAGTATCAATCGACGCAGACTCGCTGGCATAGGAGCACACAAAATACATATGTGCGAACAGCGGAAGAATTGCGGGCGAGCTTCAGAATCGGTGATGTTGTTTCGGTTGATTTGTTGTGAATTGATGCATTTTGCATTGTTTGTATGAATATTTATGATTACATCATATTAATTGCTCAGTTTTTTCTTCTTTATGTGGAAAGGTATGGGCACATAAATTTAAATAAGGCAAAAGTAATGACGAATGTACTCGTATTAAGTATGGCTATGTAGTAAACAATATTTACAAATTTATATTTCTAATTTGGAAACATGTATGGATGATGTAGTGTTACCAACAAAATAATCGTGATTAAGTAGTATTTTGTAATTAAAAATTGTTTAACCCATGTTTTACATTTTTTGTACACAATTTTAGAGCTATATTCTTAGTATGTGTTGCTGATTATGTATGTGCTCTGATTAAAATCCGTTAAAAAAATCTGATGCAAAATTTGATACAATGATATGAGTGGTTCAAAAATGAATGTTTGGAACTAGAACTCTGATATTTACTTTTGTGTATCTATTATTCGAGAAATAATTGAAAAAAAATTGAATTTTTAATTTATTGAATTAACATGCATAGTGAAAAAAAACCGTTTCTATCTGTAACTATATTAGCAGAAATTAAATATTAATTTATTTTTTGTTGTAGTTCAAGATATTACGCTTCTTATCTTACTAAATTCGATCATTTTTATTGGCCTAAAATTTAATAGCCACAAAAAATCTCTATTTGTATAAAAAAAGCTAATGAAGCCGAAAAGAAAATTCTTCAATTAAAAAAGAGGTACAAAATGGTGCAAAGTACAAGGTTTACTGAAGTTAGGTATTCACATTATTTTGAAAAATTAGGCCCTCTAGTTTGTTTCAGTTGTGAACCCCCAATTTAGGGGGTCACGAGCCGCCACTGACACTGAGGGAAAATTTCCACATTCATAAGGCAATACCAATTACTCGAAACGAACAAGTTTCATGATACAAAATTGCTTTCGAATCGAATACGAAAGTATCGGCACTTTCGTTTTCATTTCGAATTACATGATTTGCAAGTTGAAAAGGAAAAACTAAAAAAAAAAACAGTGAAATTGAAAAAATCCCGTTACACTTAATGGCGCCTTATAACCCGTTAGACCAAGTGCACAGTTTAGTGAAATCCCTAGATTGAACTAAAATGAATAAAAATTATATCAAATATTTATAAAACAAAAATCAAGCGAAAACAAAGATGCAATTCACTTACTTCATAGTCTTGCATACAGGCATGCATAACGGCTCCTTGTAGTGCCCCAAAATACCTTCATCACTTTCCAACATGATTTCAGGCCATCGTTGCAAATATAATAGAAAAAAAATCTACAGATTCCCAAACGGTAATTCATCATTTTGCATTTAAATACCCCCATTTTCCCCTTTATTCAGTGAAGTTCACAATCACTCGTTTCGTTAAATCCAAAGCCATCTATATTTCCGGAACCAGAACCCGCTCATATACTTTTGCGGCAGATCATAGGCTCGCTTAGTTGGAAAATTTACATTGCGGTAAAGGCAAATCGGGTTGGGTCGCGGCAAACTTTACATGAAAAGTATTGGTTCCCGGTCGATTTTCGTCGCGAAAAGTGCAATGTGTCGTGAATTGAAGTGTCTATAATGCAGTGAAAGAAACAAATACCGATAAAAAGTGAATTTCCCACGTGTTTTCGCGATTTTTATCAGAGCAGACACGGTTTTTTTTACATGCGCTGTGCTTGGGTTAGTGCATCGTGCAACGTATATACGACATATTCATAGGCTCGCTTTGTGTGCATGTATTGCTGCTTCCCGGCTTTCTAAATTAAGGTGGCTTTGGTTAAATCCCACAAGATTCAGAAGCTTCTTTTAGTTGTCTCCAAAGCAGGATAGGATAAGGCCAGAATTGGGAACACAGAGTGAAAAACCGGGACATTTTCACCTAAAGAGCGACGTGTTGCTGTCCAATGCACAATTATATGATTAAAAATCTGTAGAAGTTGAGAGAGAGAGCGTATATATTTCGGATATCGAATAATTCGTTCCGAGGCAAAAACAGCCACGAAGTAGGATTTATCCATGGGTTGGAATTACCGCCAGCGATTTCCTATAGAAAATTGGCTTTCTACTCCCAAATGCCCTATTTCAGTCTCACTATAGGTAATCGTTATCGATTACCTGTAGTGAGACCGATTTGATTGGCGTTTTTATTATCTCATGGTTTGTTCTGTATGGCTTTGGTTAGAGCCCATGCGTTGTACTCCAGTCCAGCTTAAGTATTGAGATTGCGCTCCGCAAATATGTCTTAGCAACACTCTGCACCTCTGCAGCGAAAAGCTAAAAGTTGCATAGAGCTTGGAAAGTTTGGAAAATGCTTTCAAGTAATTATGAAGAAAAGTATGTTGATGTAACTCAATTTATTAAAACTGGGTTATTTTGTGTTGACGGGATCAATTAGTTAATTAGACAGGTTTGTATTGCCTCTTAGGTCCAGGAGACCTAGGACCTATAGGCAATACCAACCAGTCTAATGAAGAAAAGTATGTTCTGCACTGAAAGAAAAAGGTGTCCTGAAGCAATGAAATTGTTCATTAAAGTAATGAATATTTACACCGATATCCCACCGAAGACGGCTTTCATCAGTCTAATGAATCTGATTTTATCAAAACAACGAACAAAAATTTCATTAAAATTATGAACTAATTCATAAAATTAACAACTTGTTCATTGATATAATTACTGAGTTCATCAATTTAAAAAAAATGTGTTGACGACATCTATTTTGCCTCTGCTCTGAAAAGTCATCAAAACTTACCTACCTACCTATACAGTGGGAATCGATCCCGGGACCCTATGACTTGAAAACATGCGCCCTGCCTACCTACACCGACCAGACTATACGTTTCCAAGGTTTATTAAATACGCTTAATAGTGTAGTTCCTAGGTGATTTCAGGTTGCAAAGTGCGGTGAAGAATTTTTTTTCGTTTCTTATGTTTTTTTGGGGTGCTGAGCTCGAATCTAGAGCTTCCACCAAAATTTCGCTGCGGAACAGGGTCAAAACCGCGAAAAATCCCAAAATTTTCGCAGTTTTTCCGTTTTTTGCTTATAACTCCGAAAGTGTACATTTCTCCAAAAACCTGTCCATAAAAATATTAGAGAAAACATAATTGCGGGTCCAACGCGCCATTAATCATTAAAATGTGTTAAGCGGTATTGCTACAATTAAAAGTAATTTTTTGGCGTTTTTGCAATTTTGACTCTTTTTTGCAACGAAATTTCGGTGGGAAGTTACGGATTCAGGCTTAGCACACCAAAATACATAAAGAACAAGAAAAATGCAACTTTTGCGACCAAAAATGAAAAACCGTTCAAAATTTTATTCATAATATGGAACTATGTTAAAAATGGCAAATTTAAATTATCAATTGTAGTAATACTGCACAACGGATTTATAATATTTAAGTCTGTTTGGACCTTAGAAAAAGCATAGTAACCCATGCCATGCGTCCAGAATGGCTATGTGATCACACAACCCATATGTGTTTGACTCCAAATTTATTACACTACTCTCCACGAAATAATTCAAACGTCAAAATATTGTCGATGCAATTATTAACCCTTCTGTCGTCGCCTACGAGCTATTATGCCTAAGGTGTAGCTGAATTTTCTGTGAAATCAATCTTAATTTTTGAAGAGGTTTAATTTTGGATCTTGAAACAGTTTACATACTATGTCTTATGATGATACGCGGTTTTTTCGTTTCTTTAGACATAGTTTACATTTCGCCGAACGTTTGATCGCATTTGTGGCCGTCGGTTCCTTTGAAATATACGTACATATATGGAAAGGGTGGAAAATATTGTTGAACGATATTTTTCGTCAAGATATAGTACCAATGGTCTGTCTGGATCTATACGCCAACAGAAGGGTTAAATATCACGTTGGCATTTCAAGAGAGTAATAAATATTACGCGGATTTTATATTCTCAATTGTAAACAAAAAATTGACGTTTGAATAAAATTTTCACGCATACTATAAACTGCAATAGTGTGAAAACGGTGCCATTTTTATTTTCTGATGGCCATTCTGGACTAACGCATGGCATTGGTTACTATGCTTTTTCTAAGGTTTGGACGCGCAATTATGTGCTCTCTAAAATATTCATGGAGAGTTTTTCGCAGAAATAAATAGTTTCAGAGTTAGGGGCCAAATAACGAAAAAACAGCAAAAATTGGGTTCTATACAAAATCCAAAAATACAAAATCCAAAAAGACAAAATCCAAACAAATTGAAAAATCCACAAAGTCAAAATCCACAAAGGCAAAATTCACAAAGACAAAATCCATAAAGTCATAATTCACAAAGTCAAAATCCAAAAAGACGAAATCCATAAATTCAAATTTACATCAGTTTGCTTTTCACAATTGAATATTGAGAATATTTATGTACGTTATTACGATAACTAGACAATTACCAAATCCCGGAGCATATGCGCTTTACCTGAAGACACGGAAAAGGATTCATCTGTGGCATATACGATTTAGCCGATGACACGGAGAGGAGTGCACCGGACCATGAGCGCTTCAGGTAAAGACAGAGACACCTAAGGCGTATATGCTCCGGGTGCATCCTTCTCCGTGTCTTCAGGTAAAGCGCATATGCTCCGGGGTTTGGTAATTGTCTAGTGCCCACGCAATAAGCATTATGGCTCTCTTCATACAAAAATTTATGGATTTTGTCTTGATGGATTTTGACTTTGTGGATTTTGACTTTATGGATTTTGTCTTTATGGATTTTGTCTTTATGGATTATGACTTTTGGATTTTGACTTGTGGATTTTGACTTTGTGGATTTTGTATAGAACCCCGATGTCATGTAATTAATGAGCAATAACATCAAATTTTGTTTTATTTACATACTTACTATAGCGGCTAATATATGGGTTCATAGCCGGAATGTACAATGCATAAGATTCTACTGGAAGTTCATTGTGTTCATGATCACTTTATATTAACTTAAAAATTTTGTTTTCATTATACCCGGTGTATCGTAAAATAGAACTCTGTATTATTTTAAGGAAGAGAAGGTTTATTTACTATTAACTAATTCATCATGGTAATGAAAAAAAAGTCTATACTCCTAGTTCATTAATATTATGATGATTTTTTTTTCAGTGGATAGGAGAAAAAGTTTGGTGGCAGGTACTATTCGAGTGTTTTTCCTGTGAATTGTATCCGATGTTTGCGCTCTTTGATTTTTGCACGTCTGACTATTTCATCGAGAAAAAAAATGTATTTCATTGTCAAAAAGATTGCCATTTCGTGAATCTACAATGATATACAGACACACAGTCTAGTGAAAACAGCTGAATTAATATATATCCATGTTCCATTTTTTATCATAAAACGAATTCCAATGATTTTTGAACACATTTCGGAAGGGTCCGGACCCCATGGACCCCGTCCTTGGCGGCATATTAAACAGACTAATTTTGTTTTTCCCCAAATTTTTCTTTTTTTTTATTATTTATAAAATAATTTCATTCATTCTTCTACACTGAAACAAAAAGGTACCCTGGATCAATGAAATTGTTAATTAAAGTACATAATGAATATTTACACCGAAGACGGCTTTCATCAGACTTGTGAATCTGTTTTTATCAAAACTACGAACAAAAAGTTCATTAAAGTTATGAACAAATTCATTAAATTAACAACTTATTCATTGATATAATTACTAAGTTCATCAATTAAAAAAAAACCCGCAGGCCGGCATCCAGCTTCATAAGTGTTGACGACATTTATTTTTCCTCTGCTCTGAAAAGTCATCGAAAATTACCTACTTACCTACAGTGGGAATCGATCCCGGGACCCTATGATTTGAAGACATGCGCCCTACCAACCTACACCAAACAGACTATACGTTACGGAGGTTTATAAAATACACTTAAAGCGGTTATGACATCGTTCATAGTAATAATGTACTACTACATTATAGTACATTATTACTATGAACGATGTCATGTAATTAATGAACAATAACATCAAATTTTGTTTTATTTACTTACTATCAAGGCTAATGTATGGGTTTATAGCCGGAATGTACAATGCATAAGATTCTACTCAGCGCCCGCTCTAGCACTTACGCCGCCCCGGGCAAGTGGACAAATTGCCGCCCCGTCGGTACTGTACCAGATTGATAGTAGGTATCCATACTATCTAGATCAGTGGTTTCCAATATTTTCAGTCCGTGCCCCTTGCGATGTCTGCTGACCCCCAAGAAAATAGGTGTGTAAAAATTGCCGTTGCTTTTAATTTTACACGAAGTTCAGGAACTACATATTTTCGCATGTTAAATTGTTTAAACATTTTTTTTTGTAAGTGCAGCTCTTATTTTACTACTACTGAAATTTTTTAGAAGTATTTAAATTTCTTGATCTCCGCATGCTGAATTTCGTCGTGAGTTCGGCCGTTAGCATGGCTTCAGTGATACCAAAAGACCAAAATTCGCATGATTTTTACCAAAGATTCATTCTATCCATACAAAAACTAGCTGACTGGTGCGGTTCTTTTCAGAATCGCGAGCTTTATCAATTTCAATCAGCCATATCACCGCAGCTGTGATCAGCAAACGGATTTAGTAACATTGATTTTTTTTAATCGAAGAAAATAAAATTGTTGGCAATTTGCAACGTTTTGCAGCAACGGATTATCCCGGATGAGTTTCGTAAGAAATTCGAATGGTTGGTTTTGAAAGAAAACAATTCACAAATGGCATCAACATTAGAGTTGTTCTCGCGCCTCTCATTAAGGGGTGCGCCCTGGTTTGGGAAACACTGATCTAGATTTATAGTATGGTTGATGTAGAATCGATTCATGGTCGTTACTCCAACACAATTTACATAGTATGAAACCAGCTGACCTACGAGCATTTTTTTAAAAAACGAAATTTTGTTTTCCACTAAAACACTAAATACATTTTTAGAAAACTCTGCCCTTAAAAATGTTGGGCCAAAAAATTGTGCTCGCTTTCATTAGTAACCTCCTGCAGTTGTTGACCATAAATTCCTTAAAAACTTCAATTAGCCGGATTGCTTCAGGCTTTTCAATGTGCATGGCTTATTTTCATAAATGCGTCATCTCGTGAATTTTTAAAGAGAATAAGGTCAGAGCTAGTTAAATCGGGGTAGCCTAGCCAAATTACGATATTAGCATGTCCGAACACAAATTAGGCAATTTGTTCTGTGGTTCAATACCTTATCTTGCTAAAACTAACCACCTTCTTCGCAGTTTGCCCTCCAATGCTAGATGAATCAATGCATTCGGTACCAACTTAAGTAATCCATTCACGCGAAGGTTTGGTGAATTAAAGTTAAATTATGCTGCGAAATGTCGGAATTTTGGAAAACAACTCCAAAAAATTATTGATAATGCCTTTGTGGATAACAATTCTCACAGAGAAGTCTCTTGTAAACGCCTTAATGTGCTCAGTGTTTATTCGACTCCCTATTTCTCATTTCATATCAATTTTTTCGGGAGTTCAATATTTATTTAGTGGATTTGCTCTCCTGTTACTCTACATACTAAATAAAAACTTTAGATCTCATCTTCCGGAAATCAAATTGCATATAAATGAAAGAATAAAATTTCTTGCAATTTCGTCCTCTGAAAATTAGGCAATAACTATAGGTTTCATGCAATGTCCTTAATTCTGGTGAAAAGAAGATGAACTAAATGTTCAATCGGAGGACGAAAAAAGCGCATACGAGTATTTCTAGAATTAGCATGTTTTTTGTTTCTTTTTCAAAGAATAACTTAATGAGCACATAACCGAGCGAGTAGTCCAACTTTTAGTAGGTCGGGTGCTAGCATCACAAACGTAAAATTGGCGCGGCTCTTACTTAGCATTTTAGGATTCTAAATGCAGCACTTCGTATAAATTGTGGGCTCTCCATAGCCTCACAAGGATTATGCATCTTCAAAACACAATTTTAACCTCAAAAAACCCTTTTACCCTTAATGTTTATTTTATTTTGCACCCTTTTTATTTCATATGTAGAAAGGAAACCGCAGACCTTTCCACTAAATCGAAGTTGATATTGATTTTTTTCTTTCGGCTTTTAAATTTTTTTTTTTATTTGAGTGCTATCCAAAAAGCCGCCCCTAAAATTTGGCGCCCCGGGCGACCGCCCGGCTTGCCCCCTCCCCCTTTAGAGCGGGCGTTGATTCTACTGGAAGTTCATTGTGTTCATGATCGCTTTACATTAAGTTGAAATTTTGTTTTCGTTATACTAACGACCGGTATTTCGTAAAATAGATGAACACTGTATTATTTGAAGGAAGAGAAGGTTCATTTACTATGAACTAATTCATCATGGTAATGAAAAAAAAAGTCTATACTCCTAGTTCATTAATATTATGATGATTTTTTCCAGTGTATCAAACGGGCCCACCTTTTGTAAACGTAATGACAAAATGAAGAAGAATCTTTTTTTTTATATTTTTTTTTTTTATTTTCAATATTGTACAAATATATTTCTATAATACAAAAATTACAAATAAAATATTTATATAAAAAAATATACAAAAACAATGAAATTCAATGATTCACTTGCGAAATTATAAAAAGGATAGGATAAAAAATAAAATGTAGCAGATCAAAATTTTAGTCAACTTTAAGAGACATAAAATAAAAAAAAAATAAAAAAAGAGAAAAAAATCTGAAGATAATTTTCTATTTTCTATTTTAAATAGTAATAGAAATAGTGTGAACGTATCTTTCTCTCCAAAAGTTAATTTCCTTTTGAATTAATCAATGGCAAAGAAAAAGGATTTATAATCACAGATTGTGTCATGTTCCAATAAATCAAAAGAGATTTTTGTTTTCCGATTCGTGTATAGAGGATAAACAGAGCAAAGCAAACGCAAAAAGTAAAGAGAAAAAATATATGAAATGTGCTTTATGATATGATTTGGACGGTTTTGAAAGTTTCAAAAATTTAAATAAAATTAAAAAAAATAATAATAATTAAACAACAAGGGAATGATCGAGATTTCAGTATACATATGGACAAAAAATCAATTTCGTCATATCGTCATAAAAGTGTTAGCGCGCTCTAAACGTTTTTTGCTAAAATCTAAAATCATCTGATTTCGTTTCGCGTCTTTATCGTTTTCTGCTGAACACACACTACACGCGGCGCGTATGCGAACTTCATCATTAAAAATTAAGACTTAAGAACTATAAATAATATTAAAACCCTAAATAATTTATCAACATTCAAATTAATTCGCATTTATTTTGTATTCGTATTCGTTACTTTTCAATGTGGGCGCGGGCGTTGTTTTTGAGCCGGACACACTACATATTTTAACCCCTGGTGCACTACGTCACTTATATAGCATTTCAGTATGTACAAAAGTAGTTCAATTTTTTTCGTGTTGAGCAGGCATATAGAGCAGACAGGAGAAAGAACTAGAAAGTACCACTAAAAATATTTAATGTCATAAATCCAACAAAACAATAAGTTAAGAAGTGTCTGGGTGTGTGTGTGTGTTTGTAAATATGTTTGTGCGTTTTGAGAAAGAAATCATAAAATAAATTGCGAAACAATATTTCGAGTAATACATAAAGTTTATGTATCTTTCGGCATATCAATAATCAATTTATATATATTTATTTAAAAAATAAGAAACAGAGGACTCCGACGGATTAAATTTAAGGTGGTGGGGCTTGTGTGTGGTGTTGGCAACCCTCGACATTTTCGGGCCAATCACAAACGTTCTCGGACGGATTGAACACCAAATTGACAGGACATGGCATATGATGTCTGCGTTCTCCTTCGCACATGTAGTAGTGTGTGCAGTCGATTTTATCGGGATGATAGCTGATGTGACCATCTTCTTCGGCGCAAGTTACTTCGGTAGCTGCAATGAGGAAACATTCAATGAATGCCAATGGAATTCAGAAAATATTGATGGGAAATTTACGATCTTTTGTTGTGTAGGCACCGCGTGGTCCGTGACTTTCGTACGGTCCATCGTATTCCAAGAGGACCTTGTAGCCTTGCAGTTCTTGGCTGAGTGTTGACAGGAGTGGATACTTTCCGCTTCCGCAACGTCCCGAGAAATCATCCATATCCACGGACCAGACCATGATACCTCCGAAACCTTGCTCCTTCAGCCATTCCATCTGTGCGAGAGAGGGACGATTTTAGTAGCTGATTTTCTCAAAAGTTTTACTGAACTTACCTTTGTTTTCAATGACCGTTCATCGTCGAAGCCAACCCACTGATTATTTCTGTAGGCAAACGGCACCTGCTGCTCGGAGTCCCATACAAGAGTGGTGTTACTTCCAGCCAAGAATGCGCAAATTTCGTAGTAACTCAAGAAACCAGCTTCGTTGGTGAATTTTCCGGGCTTACCACCACCTGAAGCGGCTGAGCCAATATCAAATTGTGTTTCGTTGACCAATTCAAAGGAACGTCCATACGTGGGCATGCCGATCAAGAGCTTCTCTTTTGGTGCTCCCTGCTTGACCCATTCCCGAGCGCTGAAGTCAACTGTCAATTTCTTTTGGTGACTGGTGGCCGCTTCCAATGGGAAAAGTGGTGAATTGTGTCCGACAGTGCGTTCCCATTGTCCGTGGAAGTCGTAGGTCATGACATTGATGAAATCAAGATATTTCGAAATTTCCGGTACGTCGTACCCGGCAGCGATGGCTTCGAATGATGCAGGAACGGCAGCAGTGAGTAGCAGACGTGGCTGACCTGATGATTTGGCTTCACCTTCGAAAGCGAGACGCAATTCCTGTGAAAAGACAAACATCATTAGCACTTCTGAAACAAACCTCTCCAACTTGTATACTACCTTCAACAAATTAACATAAGCAACACGATCATCAGCACCACGTGGATACTCCCAGTCGACATCCAACCCATTGAATTCATAGTCACGCAAAAATTCAATAGCTTCGTAGACGAACTGATTCATACGGAAAACGTTTGAGGTCAACTCTTTGAACGGGGTCGAGCCGAAAGCCCAGCCACCGATAGCCAATAAAATTTGCAGGTCTGGATTCTTTTCGCGCAACGCCAGAACTTTTTCGTAGTTTTCGGGATCATCGTCAGAGGCTTCGGTCAATTTGTGATCCTTGAGTGTGGCGAAAGCATAGACGACGTGTGTGCAGAGTTTTGGATCGACATCCTTTGGTTCGAATCGACCGGCACCCGGGCGTTTGGCCGACCAGCTTGTCAAGTAGCAGAAGATTTGTCCAGGACGGCCTGATACGGGAAGAAGATAAGGGATTGTTATTTACATTTTCTAAATCGGCGAATTAGTTGGTTTTTAGGGTTACTTACTGTTTTTCTCGACAGACAATTGACCGGCCTTGATCTTTTTGCTTGGCTTTCGCACTTTTTGGAGGACTTCGTCGACTGAAATTTTGATTGGTTCTGGTTTATCGTCCTGTAAAATATCAAGAAGAATTTGCAAAAATTAGTTTTGGGGGTTGGGTTTATGAGGATCTCTTTTTCGGGTTTTTCCTATCTTTTTAATTTTTTTTTCAAATGCGATTTTGTATTGTTTGGAGATTTCCATTATGGGGATTAACATTTTTACGAATTCGGGGATTTTATGGGGGAATTTCGTATCGCTGGCTTTAAAGTGATACGCATTTTTCATTGACACAATCATCAAATTAGGAATAATTCTCAAAAACTAAATCCTTGAAATGAAAGTCATCAAAGATAAGTTTGTGCAAACCGAACACCAACTACTAAGTCCGCAAATACAAATCCGCCTAAAGCAGAGTAAAAAATGTGCCCTTGTATGGATATCATATTTGGGGATTTTCATTATTGGAATTGAGTTTTGGAGATTCCTCCTAATTTTGTGATTTTTTTAATCAGGGACCTCGCATCGGTTCAAGCAAGCAATACAAAATCCCCGTTCATTAAACCCCAAGTTAGGAAGAATCCCCAAAAAATAAATACCCGAAATGAAAATCCCCAAACTACGAAACGAAATCCCTGACCAATCCCGGTTTGGCTATCCGCAATGAAAATCCCCAGACTCCTCTAACATTAAATTTGGGAATTTAATTTTTGGGGGTTCTGCTGAATTGTTTTTTGTTGGACCAGGATTTTGAATGGGTTGGAGCGATATGAACACCCGATTCAACAAATTACCGAATGAGCAAGAAGTACGTATCATAGTTGGGGGATTTTCATTAAGAGGGTTTAATTATTGGGGATACTGCCGTATTGTTTTTTTTTTGCTTTTGGATAATGCTCCCTTAGGAATAATCCTCAAAAACTAAATCCTTGAAATGAAGGTCATCAAAGAAAACTACTCAATCCCCAAATACAAATCCGCCAAAAGCAGAGTAAACAATTTGTTTGGGGATTTTCATTGTTGGAATTTAGTTTAGATTTATTTAGTTAGATTCCTCCTAATTTTGTGATTTTTTGAATGGGGACCTACTATTGGAGGTCAAGTTAGGAAGAATCCCAAAAAAATAAATACCTGAAATGAAAATCCCCAAACTACGATACGAAGTTCCTGACCAATCCGGGTTCGGCCATCCTCAATGAAAGTCCCCAGACTGCATATTCGCAAAGAGAGACTCCTCGTCTAACATCAACTTTGGGAATTTAGTTTTTGGGGATTCTGCTGAATTGGTTTTTTTTTGCACCAGGATTTTAAATGGGTTGGAGCGATATGAACAACCGATTCAAAAAAATACCGAATGAGGAAGAAGTGTATATCATAGTTTGGGGATTTTCATTATTATTGGTTTTTTTTTGGGGATTCTTCCGAATTTGGGGATTATGGGTAGGAGCAGTATAAACACCCGATTCAACAAATTACCCAAGCAGGAAGAAGCATCAAAAACTAAATTCTCATATAATGGAGATAATAAAACATGATTTCTGCAGTCCAAAAATACATAAAAGCCAAAAGTAGAATCAAAAATTTGTTAATTCTGCGGATATGTACGTTTGTAAGTTTGCATTACTGCAATTAAATTTTTGGGGATTCTTACAAATGTTATGATTCTTCCCCACTTAGTCCTCAAATGCATAATCACTAAAAGCAGACTCAAAAATTTCTTCATTCTGCCAATATGTAAGTTTGGGGATTTTCATTACTGGAATTTATCTTTTGGGGATCCTTGCTAGTTTGGTGATATTTTATTGGGGTATTTCCATAGCTTCAACCATCACCAACTATAGAAAATCACGTTAATAAAATCCCCAAAAAATCTCCAAACATTTCATCCTCATAATGAAAATCCCCAAACTACAATACGAAATTCCTGGTCAATCGCAATCTTGTGATCCACTATGAAAATCACCAGACTGGTTATCCGGAAAGAGAGTCCTCTAAGACCAAACCCTTAACTATTTGGTCCCCAAATACATACATAACCCCCAAAATTTAAACAAGAAAAAAATACTACATCCTCATCATCCCTTCGAAATAAATTATAGCTAATCAGAGATACGACATTATGGGGATTTTTTTTTGGCAAACTTAAGAATTTCCTATCCAACCGATCTCTCCCTTTGCCAATCTCTCAAAAAAAAATTTGGCACCAAAACAGAGTCAAAGACAGAGAGAGACACCATAACTCCAATCACAAATGTCTACTTACATCCTTATCCTCAACATCATCAAAAGTAGCTGCAACCTTAGACCAGTCAATATCCTTAGCATCCTTGCCACGTGACACGCCCAAAAGTTCTTCTCGCATGGCACCAATCAACGGATACTTAACTTCTCCACCGCACACAGTTCCGGTAAAATCGTCCATATCAACAGTCCAGACCATAGCACCGCCATAGCCGTTCGTCTTGATCCAACTCATCTTGTTACGTATGGCACGTTCATCGTCGAAACCGACCCACTGTGTAACAAACATGTGAATTCATTAGCAGCTTACTCGTGTGGCTTTTTAAAGCGTATCCTTACCGTATCACCGTCCACCATATATGGAACCTTCATTTCCTCATCCCACACGTAGACGCCACCGTTCTGCAATTTTTCGCAAACTTCATAGTAAGCCAAGAATCCAGCTTCTTTGGTATATTCTCCAGCATTGCCTCCATCAATGGCTGGGGCGTTCGGACCGTGCTTATCCGGGTTTGCCAATTTGAAACTTCTACCATATGTTGGCATACCTAAGGAAAAAATTATATTTAGGAAAATGTCCCAAAAAACCAACCCTCAAAAACCACCAACTCACCAATAATAAGCTTCTCCTTCGGGCAACCCATCTTAACCCAAATATTAGCAGCATTATCCACGGAAAGTTGTTTCCTCCATTGCGAATCAGTCGACGGAGCATAGAGTGGAGCATTGTGTCCCGTTTCACGTTCCCATTTTCCGTGGAAATCGTAGGCCATCAAATTGATGAAATCCAAGTAGCTGGCAACGGCTGGCACGTCGTATCCGCCTCGAATATTGTCAGGACCGACTGGCACGGCAGCGGTGAGAAGCAATCGTGGTTTGCGGATTTCTTGCGATTCGGCATCGAAAGCTTCCTTCAATTCTTTCAGGAGGAAAACGTAATTCTTCTTGTCGTCACTGCCCTTCGGGTATTCCCAATCGATATCCAAACCGTCGAAACCGCGCTTGCGCAAGAACGGAATAGCTGAATAGATGAAGGTCTGACGATTGTAACGAGTGGCGGACATTTCCTTGAATTTTTGGGTTCCGAATGACCAACCACCGATAGCCATGAGAATCTATTCAAGAAATCGAAAATTATTAAAAATTTCAGCATTCTATAATCCACATTTACTTACCTTCAATTTAGGATTGGCCTTCTTCAAAGTCATCATCCTGTCATACAATCCAGGCACACCATCCTTAGTCTCATCGTTACTCTCGAACGAGCTCAACTTGCCCTTCTTCAACCAACCGAATGCAAAAATAATATGCGTACACAAATCCGATGGAATATCCTCTGGAGTGAATTTTCCGACCTTGGTACGATACTGTGACCAATTCGTGTAATAGCAGACGAGTTTGTAGCCCTCCTTTTCGGTAGGCTTGGCTTTCTTCGTACTCTTTGTCGAGGCCAAGGCCAGATCAGTGCCACCGGCGGCTGCCGCTGCTGCTGCGGCAGCTGCACCGCGTTTCTTTGACCTTACCCTGAATCTTTGTGCTGACGACGAGGGTTGTTGATCGACACGATCCTCGGCTTCTTGTGTACGGTCGGCATTTTTCTTAAGTGCCACTAGATTTGTTCTTGACCCCGTTGACGTGGAACTGGTTGGTCGTCGCACTCGTCTTCGTTTAGCTATATTGTTTCAAGGGTGAGATGGTGATGTAAAAATAGCATTAGTTAAATACACAAGACAATATTGTTATAAAGAAAACAAAAAATCAAAAAGAGCTCTAATGATAATAATCATTCCACATTCTTTTGCATGTTAAGTAATAAAGATCTTGTCACGATTTTCCTTTCGCTTTTCCACACACATATAGTGTTAGGCTATTTGCGATATTGCACGCTGGAAGGTCAGTCAGTCAGATGCAATAAGTACTTTAGACGTTGGCTATTGTTGACTATAATGCAAGAATTGTTGCGTATGAAGCAAAAATACAGTGGAAACGCATTCATTTAGAGTTTCAGTTAAATCTTGTTTTACTGGAACATGCAGTATATTCTAACAAATTGTTGCCTGAAGGAAATATGAGACTCGCTGTTGAATTAGCCAATATTTCTGTGAAATATACATACATATTCTGATTCTGAGTAGATATACGACTTTCTTATTAATTAAAACTTTAGAATAAAATCTAGTGAAAGGAAACTGTTATTTGTGTCTTCTCGTAAAAGGCAATGATATGAATATTTCACTACTCAAATTGCAAGCGCAGAGTATTCAATAAAATTATTCACAAAAAATTAAATGCAAATTAAATCTGCAGGAAAAATTCTATGCAACTGATTGACGCCTCATAAAAAAATGGAACCATAATGTCACTTTGAACATAAATTAAGGAATTTAGTAAACGATAACCTTGCGTCGAAATCACTCCACATACTATACCAGTAAAAACAGGCAAAAATAAAAAAAAAATGTTTTACGCAAAAAGAAAATGTGATTCCATTGACATTTCACACGACTAGCGCTTCTGATGATTTCGCGCGCATAAATTTTATCAATTCGTGTGTCCGAATTTAATTTGTTTTGGCAAAAAACATGAAACATGTCTATAAATAACTGATTAAACAAATAAGTTTATTAAATGCGTAATTTTTTCGTATGTAGTTTGTTGTCTAGCGGAACATCAAAATGTTTAAGGTTACTGCGTGAAGTCTTTCGTTTTTTGAATGTCTACAGATAAGCAGTGGCTTGGGACATTTATATGACAGTTTATGTTTATATGTAATTCCAGTTTTTACAGATTAGAATGTTCTGGACCTAAAATGATTGAACTGAACTTATATGAAATCCAAGCGAGTTTTAATGGAGGATTATTATTATTATTTTCGCTTCTCATGGCTGAATTTTATATATTGTTGTTCATTAATTTCTTATTGCTTGGTGTCCAATACAAGGGAAGTGAACAACTACACAGAAATGTTTACGCTGTGCATCCTCTTGTTGTTAAGGATGCTCCTCAAAATATGGAGCGAGCACAATTCCTTTTATACTTGAGTTTAGCTGAAATCTGAAATTGAACAGTTTGTTTTTGCATTCATTGAAGTCAAACGAAAAATATTAGAGGGTAAAGAGGTTTTCACACTTGTACTTAATCTGGCGAGCTTACGTAATCTGCGGTGTGGTGAATTAAAACATGTATGGAATTTGATAGCTCAAATTAAGTATTTTGCACACATTACGTAATCTGGCCGTAAGTGTGAAAACCTTCTGACTAATATATAAACTGTTAAAAAGTTTCCTGAGAAAGGAGGACTTTTGTTCTTCCCGTGAACCATTTTTATTGCTCCTTAACTTTTTACAGAAAAGACATTTTGCAAGAAGATCAGACTTGAAGTTTTTTTTTAAATGTATATCTAGGGACGCGGGAACGTCCCGCCCGCCCAAGAAAAACGAAAAAAAAATAGAACAAAAAATAAAAAATAAAAACCAAAAAATTGAAAAAAATTAAAGCTATCAAGACTATGTTTACATGACGGAACAAGTACGGGTTTTCGGACCTCTGTAGTTCGGACCCTGTTTGGCTCTGAGTATTCAAATTTGATAGGCATTGTCAATCGCGATGTCTGAAGAAGTGTAGAAAATTTCAAGAAGATACGATGAAAAACACTGGAGTTATAAAGAGTTTGAAAATCGCATTTTTTTGAAAATCTTGTTCTTGTTGTTCATTGACAGAGCTACAGCCTTGTAGGGAGCAACTCGGAATTCGCTCTTTTTTCCCAAAGATAGAGTCTGTCCCGAGGGTGTGCATAGGCTATCATTTGCTCAAATCCGTGCAGTAGAAAAAAAGTTACAGCGAAAAATGTGAAACTGCATTCAATTTCGGTAGAGTTTCTGGCTTAAGTCTTTTTGATATGTTTCAAAAGTTGGGAATAGACCCGAAATGCTTAGGAAAGAATCGTATAGTTTTGTGATTTGGTAGAATTGTTAAGAACAATCCCTTGGATATGTGCTCAAAAGTTTTCAGTTGTAGAACGTCTGGAAGACTGGAAGAGCAGGGGAAGGAGTCAAAGTTCCTGTTTTGGGTCCTCTCATATATGTATACACGAGTACGTACACATTATAATATAATATTGGATGACCATATAGTGCGATGCATTCAGTGCGTTCGTCCTTGTAAGTACGACTCGGTTTGATCCTGCTGTGGTAGTGGGTTGAGGAATTAGATTACACTTAGTTATAAAGTGACTCAAACAGATCATGATATCACTTAATTATTATAAAAGCAATTGCTTGGTATAATCGATTGGTCAGGAGTGGCCAGATTTTCGGGACCTTTGATAAAGGATAATTTTTTTTTTGACATATATAAGTCTTTTATCTGAGGGTCTGGTATAAACTTTTGAAACGTAACTAACGAGTGTAATGTAACGACGCTGAAGCTCGAGCAGCCAAAGGTAGTACATATGGGTATTTTAAAAGGTAGAACGATGGAATTTGGATGTTGGGACAGTCTTGAGTCTGCAGTAGCTGGGATCGTGTCTTAACCGTTTGGTAGGCCCAATTCAGATCTTAGGAAATATGGATAGAATTTAGATTACATTAGAGCAACGGACAGGGTTAAAGATATTGTTAGGTCGCAGTTAATGTTATTATTATGGACAAACTTAAGGATTAAGATCAGATTACCAAGGCGACTAAAGTTACTGAGGGTACAGAGGTTTCCAGGGGGGTAATTATTATTCTCAAATAATTTCGTCTTAATATAGCAGTGAATGACGTCTTAAGAGATGTTAAGTCGATTTTGTAAATTAAAAACTACAAAAAATCATGATATCTCACAAAAACAACTTTGTTGTAAGAGGTTTCCGCCAAAGAAAAAGTTGGCAGCCACAAAAATGATTGATACGGATATTAATACAATCCCGCCAAAATTCTCGCATCTTGAGTCAAAGATTTACCGCTCCCGCGCTGTTTTGGTGGATACTAATTTCTTGCAATGCTATTTGGTGGGGAGCTATAATAGGCGTAATAGGAGGATAAAACCAATCTTGTGAAAATGACTGAAGACCTTGATTGTATAGGTATAATAAAAGAGAAAATGTGAAGAAAAGTAAAAAAAAATAAGAAACATTTTATGTTGAAAGCTGGAAGATTCGAAAAGAAATCAGATCAAGTAAAGAAGATAGCAGCAAATAGCACTCTCTTCACGCTCCCAGCCAATAAACGTTGCAAGAAATTAGCCTCCACCAAAACAGCGCGGAAGCGGTATATCTTTGACTGAAGATGCGAGTATATATCAATCATTTTTGTGGCTGACAACTTTTTCTTTGGCGGAAACCTTTTACAACAAAGTTGTTTTATTGAGATCAACTTCACTTAAGGAAATTTCAAATTTATGAGCCTTCCTTGAAAGCAATAGCGAACTTTGGTTTCAAAGAAGTAATAATATTTTTTGAACAATTAATTTATATTGGAACTAAAAAACTTATAAGAAAAAATTATACATTTGAATGAAAAATACTGGAAATTACATCTCATTGCTTGAACTTAGGCATCCTTGACTACAGGTCGCCTAGGGTAAAGGCTTCCTGAATGTCAGTTTATAAATATTTCGAATATAGAGCGTGAGAAGCTTGATGATTACTTTTAGATTTAATTTGAGGGAATAGGAAAACTTTCAAACTAACAATTGTGTTGCAAAACTATAGAATAATAAAATCGAAAGAAGGAAAAAAGTCATATCCTCATTTTTGTCTAATTAGTCAAATTATGTGAACGACATACATAGTTCTGTCTAGTACGAGCAGCCTACAAAAGTACCGGGAAAAAATCGGGATAACACCGGTTTAAAGCCGATGTACCGGTATTACTAAGAGGCATAGCCTACCTAATTCATGAAAGGATTGACTTACGCGAAGCAGTTCGCGAGTATGGTCGTCGCTTCCCCCAAAGACGGCTTCCGGACAGTGGAACGTTTGGTAGGACGTTTCAGACATTACGAAAAACGGGGAGAACACCGAACCATTACACGTTGGAGAAAAGTCAACGTATTACGGCAAGGCTGCAAAACGAAATCCTTCGTCACTTCAACTCAAGCCCGGCCTCAAGCACGAGAAGGGCTTGGGTGTCCCTCCTACGACGATTCACAGAACACTTCAAGAGGATTATCAATATCCATATCACTTAACGGAAGTGCAAGGTCTAATGCCTTCCGACTTTGAAAGAAGGAGGACTTTGTGCACTTGGTTCTTAGAAAGATTGGCAGCGGATCAGCACTTCCAAAGAAAAGTACTATGGACGAATGAGGCTACTTTCACTCGGAGTGGTGCATTCAATTCACGCAACACTAATTTTTAGGTTTATCGAAACCCATACGAAACTCGTACTTCGATATACCAGCACGAATTTAGTGTAAATGTGTGGATCGGTGTTCTCGGAGATGAATTACTTCCAGAAATTATTCTTCCCCAACGACTAAATTCATCCGCGTTCCGCCAGATTCTGGAAACTGAAGTCGTGCCGAAGGTCTTAGATGACTGCGGACGACTGTAAAATTTTTAAATCCATTAAAAATTATGATGATATTTCAATTCTTCAACAAAATTTGAATTCATTTTATTCTTATTGTTGCAATAATAAATTAGAACTTAATATATCAAAATGTAATTTCATTGTCTTTAATCGATTTACAAGCATGTTTCCATACACTTATTCATTTAACAATGTTTTTCTAATGCAAGTTAACTCAATTAAAGACCTTGGAATTATTTTTGATCAATCATTGAATTTTATTGAACACATAAACTATATTTCTGAAAACGCTCGTCGTATGCTAGGCTTTATAATTAGAAATTCGTCTGATTTTAGAAATATTCATGCTCTGAAATCGTTATATTTCTCTTTAGTAAGGTCTAAGTTAGAATATATGACAGTTATTTGGAATCCACACTATAAAACACACACAATGAATCTTGAAAAAATCCAGCATAAATTCTTTAGGTATATCGCTTTCAAAATGTCTATATCGTTTGAAAATATTAATTATATTGAAATTCAGAATATTCTTAACACTAATACTTTGGAAAGTCGAAGAGATTATTATGATGCTATGTTTTTAATAAACATATTAAATGGTGTTATTGATGCTCCTGACATATTGTGTGAACTATCATTTAGAATACCTAGCCGAAGTACAAGGAATCACCATCTTTTCCATTTACATCATTTTCGTAGTAACTATCTAATGAACTCGCCAATTGAACGATTAAAAGCCATTGGAAATTTAGCTAATACTCGCTTGGATTTATTTAATACTAAAAAAGAAATGGTAAAACACTATGTATTAAACCTATTTAATCAATAACTTTGAATTACGCATTTAGTTTCGTTTGCATAATTGGATAATTGTATAGTGAAAACAATAGCTTGGATTAATATTTATTATATGAATTTTATCAAATATGTAGTATGTATGATTAGATGTAAGTCACTTAGATAAGCAAATATCATGTATATTCTAAAGGACATCTGTCCGTTGATATAAATAAATAAAAAAAATAAAAAAATATCCCATTAGCTCTACTATCAGAAATTTGGTCTCAAATGGACGGATGTCCGGCTCACAACGGGATAATTGTTACGGAATTTTTGAATAATGAGTTCCATGAAAAATGGATTGGACGACATGGGCGGACTTAACGTCGCTTGATTTCCATGTATGGGGTAGACTCAAAAATGAAGTTTACGATGAACCTATAGTGTCCCGGGAACACCTACTACAAAAAATTGAAACGGCTTACAATAATTTGCGGGAAAAAAGGGAAGAGGTGCTTCAGGCGGTCTCTTCTGTAGGTGAAAGGTGCCGAATTTGTGTCCGATATGGAGGAGGACACTTCGAACAGTATTTGTAATTTCAAGTTCCAATTCTTAATAATTTTGCTTTTTTCGATTTTATAAAAAAAAATCTTACATTGACTTAGGACCTTGTTTTTTTTTTTCTGTTAAACACGTAAAATTTGCAATTTTTCAAATCTTAATAATATGTTCACAGTGAGGGAAATCATGTAATTTGGGGATATTTTCATGTTTTCGTATGAAAACAGCCCGAAAACATTTCAATTCCCATACAAATTGACACATTGAAAATACGCTAATTTGGGTGTTTTCTATGAAACCTTGATTTTTTAAAATGAAAACGTATAAGCACCCAGGTCTCAAACCTAAATTCCCCTATTCGACTCACTCCAATATTTTAACTGACACCCGACCAAATTGTTTAGTTTCGTGTGTTTGCCAATGTTCTTAATTTCTCCATGATAAGAGAATGGACGGTCAGTTTGAAGTGACGAAATATGTTGCAAATTACTATCGATGACTGCACCAGCATATTTTTAAACTTAGAACGATTTATAGGCAAAATATTATTGTCGGTTGTCATATGAAATTACAAACAGTGCACTGTGAACACTTTTCGGTGATTTCTAAAAACTTACGGCGAAATCAATCCGTTTTCGTCCACTCTGGATAGAATATAAGACTCTAATATTTATATGTTGTTCGAAAGCTAACAAAATGGGCGAGGTTATAAAACACAACGTTCGCGCAACGTTTCAAATCAACCGGCCGTTACGGATCAGAAACTTCTCCCTACAAACAGATCCCCTAAGCGCCCCCTTGCGAGGCATAGCTTGATTGATTGACAGAAATTTACAATCTGCCGTCGAACCGTGCATTTCCGCCCTCATTTATTTATTAAACTATTTATAATCAAAATAAAATGTATCTGCATCTCGTTTAAAACTGGAAATTTTAATTTTCGAGCAAAACCTATCAGCTGTGATGTGTCAATTGTCACATTTGTCACTTTCCGAGAGATGGCGATGGTAACACCAAGTCTGATCCGGATCTATGCGTTTACAGAACACAATAGGAAACGTTTCGGAAAACGCGACACGTTACGCGAACGTTGTGTTTTATAACCTCACCCAATGACGCAAATTTTGTAAACTTTGCACATTTGTCAGTTCAAAGTACCGTTACGGTTTTACAATTAGAATTTACAAGAAAATATCAATTTTCGCAATTCTTTAAAGTTTGAATGGTACTATCTGGGCAGATGTTAAAATTATTTAATTGGGAAAAAAGTTATTTTATGTTGAATTTTGTGCAGTTTCAGAAATTGAAGTCAAATCTTGGATTAAATATTTGGGAGTGGGGCAAATAATGATTTTGGTCGGCAAGTCGACCTTTTGGATACTATTTACAAAAAATGCTATAACTTTAAAACGGTAAAAGCTCATTTAGGTACATTTAATGTTCTACATGACCCCTCTCATGTAGAACATTAATTGTACTCAAATGAGCAGTACTATTACCCATTATCGTATGTACCATGAGTCGTGGGACACCCTGTATACATTTTTGGTTTTATTAAGTCGAAAGCTAGAACACTAAAGCTTTTCCCAGCAAGTCATGGTTTTTAACAAGACTCACAAAATGCTAGTTTTTTTTTAACAGAAACTGTTAGAGACAAACATTGGGAATCATTATCCAGTAAAAAACTGTAGAATCCACGATACATCTATGGCGCATTTTCGCAGAACTTGCGGTTTGCAATTAATTCTAGCCGAAAATTCAAGAACAATTAACGAATTGTGAAAATATGCATACCATTTTAGAGACAAATTCACAAATCAACCCTTTAACAACTCAAATTGATCATCACTTATAGGAAATCACTTGTCATTGGTAAATAGTTAGCTTAACTTGTTAAAGCATTAAAAGCGAAATATGTAGTTAATTTAATCTGATCAATAGCTAATTTGAGTTGCAAAAATTGTGAAATTGTCTTTCTTCTTCCTTGCCTCGTTCTTGATACCGCTCCCTGGCATGACATCGCGTCTACCGGCGATGATTCTTAGACAATATAATATATCTCGCTAAAAAATTTTGTTTAAACTCTTTTTTTTAGTGAAAATCGCATCCTACTCATCAGTTAAGACTACAGCTCCAATATTTAGCAAAATTTGTGAACACAAGGATCTTTTAGGCAAACATTTGTAAGTCAGAGATTTTTTCAGAATTCAATTTTTTGTCGGAAATTCTAATTTGGCTTTTCAGCTTTGAGGCTCCTTTTTCAAATGATTCAATGAGCCTTTGTATAAGTTCCGATATGTTTGTAATGTTTCGGAACTTATGTTAATTTTTCGAACAGTATAAATTTGAATGGAATGTCGAATTTGATTATATCATTAAAACTATACTACGGAAAGGAGGAAGTTTCTACTTACATTCCGCTGTATCTGTTTGTATAAATAACGCTGCTATTATACATATTATTAACGCAATTCGTATCAGTCGCGGTGGTAACTGTAAAGAAAAAATAAAAACAATTTTAAGTAAAATCATATTTTTTTCTGATTATTAAAAATATTTTTTTTTCATTAAATTTGGAGTTGTATCCAATGTTGGTCATTTTTTCGCTGCTGAACAATTACTATTGACTGCATGTTTTTGTCCGAGAGCCAGAGGAAATATCACCTACAATAAATGATGTCAATTGTTTTTTGCATTTCATGCATTCCATTGAAAGCGCAAATTTGAAGCATTTCCTAATTTTAATTGTTCACATTACGATTATGCATTCGTAAAACTATTTATGCCAACCATTTCTTTCAATTATTTTTTTTAAAGTCAATTTCAAATAATTTGCCAGATGTCAATGAAAATAATAAGAAACAAAAAAAAAAAACGATTAATTCAAAATTCGAGTGTATAAGAAATCCAATTGGAAATGCCCTAAACGATTATTATTATAGGAGTATTCATCAATAATATTTATTGAACTAGATCAACTCTATTAGTAAAAAAGCGCCATATAGTTTTAAAGCATAATCATTTAAATCTATTGTATCTTGCGCAATTGAACTCAATTTTGTACGAGTATGTATTTTCATTTCCCTTATCGAAATATATTGCGAAAATATTTGAATGGTTTTTCTATTATCTTTTAGCGGACACACCTTTGAAAGATATACGAACTGTTTGATATTTCACATGAAATATTATAGGGCAACTATCACAACTGAAATGTTGAAAATGTTATATAAGCTCACTAATAGTGTCCCGATGCCATGTTAAGATTGAGATAGGATTAAAGCTGTATACAAAAAATGATCGCATGATTATCGCTAAGTACATCATTTTGTCGAATAATGCAGGCACTTAGTACTCGTACAGTCTTCATTGTGTTTTGATAAAAAATATATGTCTTCAACTAAATTGTTTTGAACAAAAATCAACATCGTAGAGGATAGAGCTATTGACCACAGAACGTAATGAACTTTGTCGCCCGTGAAGTATTATGGTGAAAGTGTCACCTTAATAATAATTTCTTGAAAAGTTGATTTAACGCTCTATTGCCATTAAATAATAATTGGCTATAAATACACATTGCTGAAATTGTTAACGAGATATAATCTATAAATCGAATACTCATAATGTGGTAATCTATTGTATGGAATAATGCAATGAGTCTTTTCATACCATGTATGTAAGTAGACATGTATCATATCGTTAATTCAATGTAATTCGTCATAGTACAACGATTGGAATTTCCATAAATCGATTATACCTGCGCAAGAAAACGATTAGTTGAGTATCAAGATATCTGAGTTATTGTTGTCCACCTAATGAGAAATTCCTCTTTGTGGGTTAGCAAGATGATATCGTAAAAAATTCAAAATTTGCTAGTGACAAATGCTTTATTTATGTATTTTTCTCTTCGATTTTGTCATGGGACAGACAGTAAAAAAAGTATCTGATATAAACAAGAATTTTGCGGAATCCTGTTGCTTTATATCCTCGGGCCGGAATACATGAGCTGAATTTGAAACAGTATTTTTTAGCACACTGATATCACCTTCAAACATCTTTGCAGTGCTTACTCGTTTCGTCTATATTTAGGTTTCCTTTTGTTTTTATTTATTTTTTTTTTAAATTCATATGTCTACCATCACCAAAACTATCCATGCATTCCGTGCAATATTCCACATGTCGTTGCCAACACAAGCGACAGCAGCACCATGTCGAGCATAAGACATGACACCAATGATGACATGTAGGTTTCATCGATGTAAATTTGAATAAGTGTACGTACACAAACACACAACATTACAAATGCACTTATTGGCATTTGGCGTGTTGGACACGATTCACATGACAATATTTTTATGTAATCTTACAATATCATAATGCAATAGAGATATATCGCGATAAAATTATAATCGTCGTCGACTCGACTATTGCAAACACATACTCAGATGTCATTGGCTCTAAAAGTGAAAGGTTTTCGTTTCGCTTCATGTGATCTTCTTTATTTGATTGCCTTTCTTAGTGGGCTTGCCGCTGTTCAATGCAATTTTGAATAAATTAAAATATAAAAAAATAAAGCCAACTGTGAGGCCAAAATGAGCTTATATTCATTGATTTGATTTGAACGACAAAAACGTGACTTCGTATATCCATCGTGCAAAATTCTAAACGAGATTCTTGCCGAAAAGAAAGCAATGCCGACATGTCAGATACCGTTCTCATCATCTGTATACATCTTGTACATAATAGCAAATTCATGCTGATCACAACGCATACAAATTCGAAGACTCGTTTTTTGAACTTTTCGTTTTTTTCCTTAACAATGAAAGCACAAAATCCTTCTATGAAACATGAACCGTTATAACTTTAAAAAAAAAGAAGAATAACTTAATCGTAACCCTGCAAATTCGTGAAAGCGAAAAAAAAAACACAGTGATTGCTATTTTATTGTTTTGTGCATAGATTGACCAGACAATGACTTAATAAGAATTGGTAGTAGACTCTTCTTTTTCATTTGGATTGAATTGATTCCGACTTCAAGCTGTTCAACTAAATGGCAATGACTTACAATGACTTCTGTTGTTTTATGATAGTTTTTGCAGTCATCATTGATCAAAGATGGTGAGTGTGTTCAATGTCCTCTAGTGGATGTCGTGATAAGAATTTATATATATACGCGATAATCGATAAAAGTGATTGGTGGATTACATTTGAAACTATATTTTTTTTTCATTTGCGTATTGTTGAAAATTAATGAAGTCTATGCATTAACATTTATTTCAATCCTCTAGTCGTACTCATAAAACTGAAAAATATCTTTTGTCTCCGAGCGGAAAATCAGATATCAATCAGAATTAATAAAAACGAAAGATTCAACCGAGTAACTCGGAGTTTGGAAATATTTAATTTTTTTTTCAGTTTTTATGTCGTGGAAAGTAATAATTCTAGATATTTTTTAGATTTTAAACATTAGAGAGTTTTAGTAAAAAAAAATAGAAATAGAAATAGAAAAATTCGCTTGCCTCCGTACGCAAAACAGTATACCACAATGTTGAATGTTCCAATAATATGATCACCCCACAATTTCGACTGTTTAAAGACATACCACAAACAAATTCACGGAAATACACCTTCCATAGAGAATGTCAAAGCCTATTCTTACAATCGTAATACAGTGAAAGCTCCCGTAGGCGGACACTGACGGTTCCATTAATTTTGTCCGGCTACGGGAGATGTCCGCTTGCGGGAGAGGCTGAGTATAGCGAACACCAAAATTATTTAAATTTATTTACCTTTCAGACCCCTTTAAATTCAACATAATTAAAAATTAAATATCGGTGTCGGAAATTATTGATATTTTTCAAGATTTTCAACAATTATTCTCAAAATTTTCTCTGCACAAGCGGACGGACATCAGGAGAGACTAAAACTTCAAACTTAAAACCCTTTCTTTGTCTACAAAAATCAGAAAAGTACTTCAGCAAGTTGTTTTGTAGTCATTTCTACCATTAAATCTCTCAAAATGTCGTTGATGAGTAGTCCTAGAATTTACTTTTTGTCCGTTTACGGGAGAGTCGACCCAAAAAATGCACTAGATATTAGTGTCCACGTCCGGCCAGGGGAGCGTCCGGCTACGGGAACGTATTTTGTTCGAAAATTGTATTGAAAAGCTTGGGACCGAGAAATTTGTCCGGCTACGGGAGGTGTCCGCTTACGGGAGCTGTCCGCGAACGGAGCTTTCACTGTATTTTCAACGACATGCTAAATCTCTCTATTTTTCAATTAAAAAATATATTATCTTCACCTAGAACTTTATGTCGTAAATTTTGCACAGAACAAAAAAAAAACCTTACTACTATAATTCTGCAATAATCAACGATCTATAATGTTTAAGAAATATCTAACTAAATAGGTAACAATTGCCTATTAAATTATTACCACAGTCACGATAAATCGTGCGCACATTGCCAAACACAGAACACACACAGGCAAAGAGTGTGTCATCGATCCTCTTGAATGCGAATCAACTACGTACCTCCAAAGCATATAGACGTAGCGTCGTCGTTGTCGCAGACCAAAGCTATAATAATATTGTGCAACCGAAAGAAAAAAAAATTACAAATTTTTTATGTGATTTTCTAATAATAATTTTCAGTTTTGTCAAAGAAACTTTGCAATCTCTTCATAATGATGTGGTGGTGGTTATTGTCGTATAAAGCCGTAGTAAAAATAAATCCTCCAACGGCCACAGGTGCTATTGGAAATGGATGGTTGTTGTGGTACGATACTGCACTACCTCAATGGAACATAGCTTAGCCTAAGCTGACCAGACGTACAGCATTTTGCTGTACAGTACAGCATTTTGACTTGTCGTACAGCATTAGTAAATGTACAGCAAAATGTACAGCATTTCAAATTTCACACAAAAGAAACCAAAATCACTACATAATAAGCTGCTCGGTGAGGCCTCTGGTCATTCTTGTCTCTTTTAAAAGTGATTTTAGCAAGATAATCGCACTTTCATTTTCGACACCTCGGGAACACTTTGATCGATCATTCTGAAACTTCACACTTATAGTTATTTAGAGCTTATAATTCCTTCATATTTTAAGATTTTTTACCTATCCGCGTTCGACAGTAACATCTGCCTAAATCACACTTTTGTCTATTCTAATCAAAAATTGTCCATAAAATTTCTCCAATGAATTTGAAATTTGGCAGATTTGTGAAGCGCCGCATGCCCATGTTTGGTGAAAATTTAGCTGTCAAGGTTCTGAAGTTATAACCGTCAAAAGATGCGATTTAAGGTGTATGTAAAGTTTGACTCCTGTACGATCGATATTTAGCGAGATAATCGTACTTTTATATTTGGCAATCGTTTATTTTCGATAATTCGGGAACACTTTGACTGACCTTTCTGAATTGGAACACTTATAGTTTTTAGAGCTTCTTGGCGCTGACATTTTCTATCCGCAAATTTTTTAGTGGAAAATTGTGAAACTTGCCAGATTTTTATGGTGCTCTATACAAGTCTGACAAGGTAGGTGCCTAATGTATTTTAGAAAGTTCAAGCATGTAGAGCTGCTAAGATCCAGAAGTTACAGCGGTGGAAAGATGCGATTTTAATTTTTCACAAAACAATGGAGAAATCACTGTACTCCATCCGACTACCCTATCAACCATTATAGGAAAATGCATACTACAGGACTCTGTTAAGGCTTCCAGGTAAAGTTTTTTTTCTAGAACCGGCATGGCATCGCTAATGTACCTATAGCCATGGGGGAATGCATACTCTCCCGTTGAAAGGTCGTAACCGGGCTAAGTAATCCTTCCACCGCTCTGGAGGTTCTCCACGAACTCCACTCCGTACACTCAGAGAAATATTCACTCATATTGAACGAAATATATTTAATTCAAACGATTTGCGCTTTTGATTTGGCTCCACAAGCAAATGCGTTTAATTCTAACGAGTGGCGTTTCTTTAAAAAGCATAATGAGTTGTAAAAATGCGTTTGAATTAAAAGAATTTGCGTTTACCTGAAAAGAAGGAGCCAGTCGATTTAAACGTATTCTTCATTGAAATAAACACTTATTCTTTGATTGTAAACGGGTAACGCATTTTGAATAAATGAAAGGCAATTGTATCAAACGTCTTCGTTTTTATAGTGAACATTTTTGTTATTTAAATTAAACGAAGCATTCTTTTTAATGAAACGATATGTATTTCGAAAGTAACATATCCCGTTTTCATTTCATAGAAATTACCCCATTCAAAATAATTGAGTTTTACATGGAATTAAAAGCAAACTCTGCTGAAATAAAATAATACATTCCGTTTGATTGTCCATTCTCCATTCGATTAGATACTCACTGTTACCTGGGTTGACAAATCAATAAATAATAAAACTTATGAACTTCAGGAAAACACTTTATTTTTTATTTATGTTTATTTTTAATATGATTAATACATAACACTTTTATTTTAACACCCGCTAAACTTAAATTGCACGTGTGGAAGCGTCCATTCCTCCAGATGAATGCAAAAGTACATTCTCGAAAACACTCTTAACATCGACGAAGATTCTAACTAATGACATACACGTTTGTTGTTAGACACTACACATTTGTACGCAATGAACATGAACACGTGAGACTCATCGGACCGGCCAGAAGTATTAACTACCTGTTGTGCTACGTTGAAACAAATGATATTTTGGCATCGCGTCCTTTATGTATGTGTATTTGTTACGTAAAGGAATGCATACACATTACTATGTAATGCGAAATCTTTTGATTTAAACGACCGCCGTTTGGGGCTTGGCTACTCTTTTGTTTTAAAAGAAATTCTTTTAGCGTAAATGAGAACTCATTCAAATCAAACGAGATTTTTCAAACGAATACTGCGTTCAATTTAAATGTGGAGCTTTTAATATGAATGTGCGTTTTTTTCTCTGAGTGTAGATGTGCCAGGAAAGCCGCCAACCACTTAAGGATTATCTGCCCACTAAGGTATCAGGTAGAAAGGAAGGGGTGTTTGAACACCTACACGCCGCCTGGCCGTTTATCACGGGATTTTTTTTACTTCTGTATCATTTATAAAAAATCCCTGTACTACGATATTAGAGAGTGTGAAAATACCGTGGTAAAAAAATTTCCGTACTTCACAAATAATCAACTACATGATTTCTGTCTCGGTGTCCCGGATAGTCAGAGACAGGAAAGAATTATTATCATCCGCTCAAGGCTGCTGAGACTGCAGTCTCGAACACTGAAATTCAAAACTTGAAAAAGCACTGAGTATCGACTGTCGAAAAATCGTAAGCGAATTGCATATTATCAAGAGGTAAAGGCACGTCCAAGATGTCATTTATCGTTAAAAAGTAACAAATGTCATTTTCAATTGTCCTTTCTTGAAATATTGTTTTAAAATGTGTGACATCCTTTCTAACCAAATGGGACCGCCAATTTTTTCGTAGATTTGACTCACATACCTATCCAAACTCCCCAACAAAATTTCGGGCCCATGATCTCAAAAATACAAAAATATTGGGCTTGCCCCTTCTGAACGAGATCCTGGCTACGCTGCCCTTACTTGTTACAACTTTGCGATGATGTATTGTAAATGAGAACATTGATAACTTCAGGGCTTAGTATCAACAGAACCTTGCTTTCTCAAGTTTCACCGTCAGAAATAGTATCATCGAGGGTTTGTCTGAAAACCGAATTCTGCAAGGTGTACAGCATTGAGTCTTCGGAAGTCTGGTCACCTTAGCTTAGCCGCTGGATAAAATTGCAAATCTATATGAATTTTTGTGTAAGAGAGGGTCTCACAAATGGTTGATATTAATGCAACAATATGCGAATAACCACAAGAGTTTAAATAAGCAATAAGCAGGTGTATGAATTTACACGGCCTTTTTGTATTGTCACCGCATGATTTTTCTTAGGATTTGGCAGATTTTCTGTGAAAATTATGTGATTTTGAGTACAGAGGGGTATATTAGGTGTGTTTTTTTGGTTATCCCGTGCAGGTTTGGGTAACGAAACTCCATGTAAAAAAAAATGACAGGTGCGTCAGCTGTCATTTTTTTTATATGGAGTTTCGTTACCCAAACCTGTACGGGATAACCAAAAAAACACACCTATTGTAAGTTTTTGTAGAAAAGAAAAGAGTAGAAAACCTCACATTGAATAAAAAAAGAAAGCATCATGACTTTAATCAATGTGCATGCGGGACGAAGAAGAAGTTGCTAACAAATTATCGAATTGTGAAAATTTATCAATATGTATAACGCCCGATAATAATTTTCGCAAATAAATTTATCAAAAAGGTCTACAAAACAATACGAATTTTTCTTCAATCAGAGATTCGTGGCATGCGGATAACATATCATCTAAAAGATTTGTTTTCCGTAGTTAATTGCAATTGTAATTTAGTTTTTGTAAGTTGAATGTTGGAAAGTGAGAACGGTTGATTTCTTTTTGCAAATTTCTTATCGCCTTTATCCTAATTTTTCTTTTTCCTAGGGTTCAAAATCAGTTGACAGTCATAATTAAAAGATTTAAGCGAGCACTTGGGTTATATGGTTATTAACTTCAAACCTGCAATGGCGGCTTTTCCGGGACCGCTTCCAGTTTATGGGGATGGATGCTGCTATCAGGGTCACGTGAAGCTCATAAGATTCGCGGATCAGATATCGGCCTCCATGTCCAAATTCGCTATTGGCAAGGCAGGCCTGGTTGCAGGTAGGATATTTGAATGTGCAATCCAGGGATTGGCGAATCGTAAAGTTGGAGGACGCTTGCTTGCTGGCTTCACTCATCAAATCGGCCAGAGTTGTGACTTGTGAGTTTTGGCTTCATTAAGCTAAAGAGCTTTAAAAAGGTCTGCAATTCGGTGCCCACCCACGATGAACATAACCAGCCTATGCCGTTCCTGAAGGTCTCCCTGTAGCAGATTCTGAGTCTGTGGACGAGGTTGTAGATGACGATTGCGTCTCCCTATGCTCAGATCTGGCTGTCCTGGATACTGCGTCTCAACCATCCCCAACAATTGACTCTATCTGATCTGATACGGATCAAGAGGGAAACATTACGCTGATTAAAAAGCTGTAATGGTGAGGTTCCTTCGGATTAACTCCCAGCACGGAAAGGCAGCATCAGCTGCTCTTATCTGTCCTCTATTGCATGGTTTAGACGATATCGTGCTTATTCAAGAACCTTGGGTTGCGGATGATCTCCCTAAGGGTCTGAAGTGTTTTGATTATACTATTTTTCAGGTTACAGGACCGCGATCCTGTATTCATTTCAGGAAAACCATCAAGGCGTTCCTGGTGCCTAAGTTTAAATTGAGAGGAGCTAAAGCGCAGTTCCTGGATAGGTTTTTTCGATAGGGTCTTTTGAATCATCTAGATTAAGGAAGTTTTGGCGCTCAACCCATGTATTCCAAGCTTTCCTCAAAAAGTGGACGGCTCTTGGACGACGAGTATTGAAACCATCGCTGCCTTACCCTACATGTGACACGGCATCCATACTCAGTCATGAGAAGGTTATGTGGGCGAAGCCCTTTAAATCGTCTGGGCCTGATGGCATTATTCCTGCGGTCCTGCAGCAATGCGCAGACATCAGTTATCCTTGAATAGAGCGCATACTTACAGCGAGCCTATAGTTGGTACATATTCCTCAAATCTGGAGAGAGGTGAGAGTTACTTTTATTCCTAAAACGAGTAGAAGGTCGCATGCGAGTCCAAAGGACCTCCGGCCCATTAACCTTTCATCGACCATACTAAAATTATTGGAACGACTTATTGATGTTCATATACGAACGATCGTCTCAGTTAATTTACTATCCATGCCACAACATGCATATTGGAAAGGGGGATCGGCTGATTCAGCTCTACACTCGCTGGTCAGTTATATTGAAACATCTCTTCATCATAAGGAATATACTATGGTGGCGTTCCATGATATTAAGGGAGCCTTTAACAATATTAAACCCAGAGCAATAAAAGATGCTTTCATGAGGTTGAAGATTCGATTTGTATCCTTACGAATAAGCTCCTCACTTCTAGGCGCATTCATAGTAGGCTAGTCTCATTTTTGCTAGTGGATATGTTTGAAGGGGCACTCCACAGGGAGGTATTCTTACAGCTTACACGGTCTTACGCCTTCATGAAACTTGTCTGTGGCGAGCGCTGGATTATGGTCACTCAGCGATACTTCGTTACTTCAGTCTGCCACTGGCGACTGACTTTTTGATAGGAACCATTGTAGCTTGATCCCGTCAAGGGAATCTTGGGATGGTCAGTGGATCCATTGCAATCTATACTGATGGCTCCAAGACGGATGCGGGAGTTGGTATGGGAATTCACTGGGATAAATTGAAAATTAATTTGTCTTTCCGCCTCCCCAATTTCTGTCCTCCAAGTAGAGATCCCAGTGATATTGGAAACCCTAACCTTTTTATTCAAAAAAAACTTCTAAACGTTAAAAAATACAAAAAGAGTCATTCATTCCCCAATTAAATTTATATTCAATGAAAAAAAAACGAATCGATGGGTTTAAAATATGGGCGAAATCTGAGGACGTGCTGAGCCTAAAGTCGTTAAAGCCGCGAGCGAGACTTAACGCACTTTTTCTCAGAAACCCACATAAATTTTCATCTAATTACTTTTGACAATAATTCTACTGTAAAATTCATTATTGAAGCGAAGACTTAACTCTTGTCTAAGTTGTGATAAATATTCCGATGAACTACTGCATTAATAAGGAATACATCCTAGGAGGTCTAGGATATGACAGTCTGAGCAGTATGTACACACCTCATTGTATCTAAATATGGGTCACGGCAGCGTGAGATAATTGGGATTCACCTCTTCAAAATTTGACTCTACTTGTTGAACCAGGACTCTACTTATGGGAGCGTCCTTTCAATAAACCCCACACTCTAATTGGTCAATTTCGGATGATTACTGAGTTCAGGCTCCCGTTGGTTAAAAATTCATAGTCAAGGCAACAAAACTGAACACAGTGGATTTCTGTGGGCGCTTAATACTTAATGGAATGCCGAATATAGAAAAAAGCTATAGGACCGCTTACTTACATTTTATCCAATAAATAAGCTTAAAGCATTATACAGCCATTGTAAACGACCATGCTACAAGTATTCTTTAAGCTTAAATTGTGAATATGCAAATCATTTGTCGGCATAAATGTTTTTAGCTAAACTAAACTAAATCAAAGACGTCTATTTACCCAATGTTGACGTAGTTATCTGGAAAGGGCTAATGCCTCTTTAGATCTAAAATTTTAATATATATAAAAGAAAGTCGTGTTAGTTACACCATTTATAACTCGAGAACGGCTGAACAGATTTTTATGATTTTGGATTTTTTGGATTAGGCTCTGGCCAGAATAGCATAATAACTATTGAAACATGCAAAAAATTCACAATGAGCTGAAATTCACATTTGATTCTTTTTCAACTATTTCTGCATGTATTTCTTTAACATATGAGCGGATTTCAGTAAATTTCTTCCGCAGGATTGGTCTCTACCCAAAGTAACAGGACAACCATCGAGACATATGAAAAATTCACAATGGCACAATTATGAAGACAATTCCTTTTCTTATACTTCTTTCTGTCTTTCTTGAACGAATTACAGGATTTCAGCAAGTTGACCCCACCTTATGGGTCTACACAAGGCTCCGACCGGAATAGCTATACTGCTATTGAAGTAAACAGAAAATTCACAACGAGAAACAATTCACAATGCATTTTTTTCACATATTTTTTTTTATATTTCTTCTTAGAAGATTTTTCCCAGCAAAATGTTGAAGGAAGCTCTTTTCCTTGGCCACTTTGAACGGATTAGGGGATTTTTGTAAATTTGCTGCACCGTATTTGAGTCTGTACCGAATACCATTAGAAGTATAGCAAGTTCGGATAAATTGGGAAGAACATGTTGATCAAAATAATTTTTCCCATTTCTTAAAAAAAAATGAAGTCAAGCTACTATAGGAACCGTGTTCGTTAAAGGGTTAATATTTTATGATTTTTGTTTGAACCCTGCGTCGCAATTCATAATGAGTTCTTTTTCACAGACTTCTGTCTAAATTACTTGGACATGCCAGCGGATTTTCGAAGATTTTTCCGAATAGCAAAATAAGTATTGAAAACTTCGGAAAAATTCACAATAAGCGAAATTATGAAGACTGTCCTTTTTCACATAATTTTGTTCTGTATTTGTTGAACCAATTGCAATATTTCAGTAAATTGATTCTACCGGATTTTCCTGCAACCAGAATGTCTCTATTGAAATATGCAGAACATTGAACAATAAGCATAATTATAAAAACACTTTTTTTGTCTATATCTCCTGAACTAATTCAATATTGAGTAAATTTGCACCACGGGATTGGATTCCATCTGGATGTATCAAATGGGAAAGCAACAACAACGCTTTGGTCTCAGTGATGACAGGATCCAAGATAGAGGTGTCTGTAGAAATAGACTCTACCCCGAATAGCGGAATTAAAACAAGCACAAAATTCACAATGAACAAAATTATGGAGACGGTTCTTTTTTACACACTCTCGCATTTATCTCCTGAACGGATAAGCAGATTTTGGTAAAAATGCTACGCCAAATGGGACTCTCATGAAAAATTTGAAATATTAGCAGTTAGTATGAGCGCAGCGAGCCCAAGATGGGAAAGCGAGCGAAGCGAGCTCTCACAGCTTGTTTTATAATACATTCGAATCAACTATTAATACACGTATTTCAACTGCGTAAATGTTTGGGATTCATTTTGACCTGTGACAATTTTGTAATTGCCATTAATGAAAACTTTTTTAAGCAAATAGTACTTTTATGCTTGAAATAGATTAAGCGCACCAGCAGCAGCATCGGCATCGCCAAACGTCAAGGGCGATGCATTTGACATTGCTGACAAAAACGTTGAACAGAAGACTGGGCATTCAGCATATTTGTCAGCTATGAGATTCTGCCGATGCTGCTGCTGATGCGCGTAATCTATTTCAAGCAATTTTGCTCCGAAACCAATAGGAAAACATTGGTTTAGGACAAAATTAAATTTTTGGATAGAGTTCGGAATTTAATATCGATTTCAGTAGCATTTTTTAAAATAAAGACATGTACTCCACTGGCGATGGAATTGGTTATCTATTTCATTACCAACATCACATTCGTTTGCCCTTATAAGAAATGTATTATTTAAGAATATTTTTTTTATTTGTTTAATTTTTGTTTTATCACTTTTGAAGGATCTCTTGTTATTCACGGTCTATGGCTAAACATAAGCCGCAAGATTAATCGGAACTACGCATTTATCAAATATTTTGTTTTATTCGAGTAACAGTCATTTATTTGCATGTTTGATTTCATTACCATTTTTTTTTCCTGGCCAGAAAAAAAATGAATTCGGACACACGAACTGATAATTTATGAGACGAGATGAGAAGAAAACCGTGCGAAATGTCAACGGAATCACATTTGCATTTGCGTGAAATATTTCTTTTATATGAACAGTGACTTCGACGCAAGGTTAGTTACCAAATTTTAAAGTGGCGTTTACCAAACTGTTGAATCCTACTATTCGGCTACTGCTAAATGCAGGGTCTACCAAGTTTAATATATTTATTAAAGGCGCCAAGCATTTGTAATCTGTTTTCCATTCGAATCGAATCAAACGAATTTCATTAGTACCTAGCCGTATTCACAATGATAATTTCTAATTTAAAACTTGTGTATTATGTGTAATAGAAAAATTTTAGCAGTTTTTTATCGACTACCTATTATATAGAAATATGTATGTATATGGAATATTGGACGATATTCAAATAGATTAATATCGTATGTCTATAATGTATTCCCGTTTTTAATGAATTCCATTAATTAATAATAAAATTGGGATTTACGTTAAGGTTGATATAGAGTCAGATAGTTTCATAAATTTATGTGCGTATTGTGGTGTTGACGTCCTTGATTTTTCTAAAATTTTGAGCGTTTTTTTTTTTTGTGTAGTTTAATACTACACAAAATCATTCACTTTGCATATGTTTGTAAATGTTATTGCATTCGGAAATCACATGATTCGATAGTGGATGACATTTGAATTATACAAACATAAAGCGATTAGCTGTGTATTTTGTCACTTATTTTAATTTATTTTAGGGAAAGGAAATGTCTGTTTTTTTCGTATTAATACATGCTAGATTCAGAAGTTTGATATTGAGATTAAATTTAATTTATTGACCATCCTTGCAAATATACACAACATAAATTTAGGGGATAGATAGGAATAGGGCAATAACAGTTTAAAACATGCAAACTTAAAATTGTCAAAGATATATATCATAATGATTTACTCAGATATTTCAATTGAGGTTTCTTTTAAATTTTATGTTTTTGAATGGACCCAGACTCCGAATATAACGTCCTTCTGTGCCCTGATTTGATTCATACATATGAATATAGGTACACTAATTTTATTTAACTGGGAAATTATCTTATACTTCAAGCACATCAATTGAGTGTAATTGTTGCTTGAAATTTTATCTCCTATGGTTGTCCAAACAAAAATGTTCAACACCAAAAGGCAAAGTTGTTCGAGTTTTTTACTTTACATTTTTTACGTAGTTTTTTACATGTAAAAAATTCATTTTTTTACATGAAGAGTTTCTTACATTATGTAAAAAAACTGGGATGCGCTGAAGCAAATTGCCATATGAGGTTGTTACAACAGAATATCAACCATTCCAAAGGAGCACAGGATTTTCTGACCAATCTTTAACACTTTAAGGGTGGATTACTCATACACCCAATGAATAAGCTTAAAGCGTTCGTCAGCCAGTGTAAATTACCATGCTTCAAGCACGCTTTAAGCTTATCTTATGGATAAGTACGTACGAGTAACCGACCCTAACTATTTTTTTAAACTTAGATTTTACTTCCTTTGAATAGATTTCTACGTAAACTGCTTCAGCTATGCAGCCGAGCAGTATATTTTTATCGTGTGTGCATTCATATTTATACAAGTGTATGCCTTTATGCCTGCATGCAGTGGCGATCTTAGGTAGGGGTTTTGAGGGTTCAAACACACTCCGATTTTTTTTTTACGAAATAAAGTTATAGGCATAGTGATTACAATCGTTCTTCTACATTTTGGAAAGGAGATCGTATTAATAGAAAGGAGGACATTACTCACTACAGCCGTTTCAATCGACAAAAAGTGAGAGCATTTCGCACCTGGCATTTGATGAATTCCTCAAGCAATCTAACCAGGCATTTGGAGCGGAGCGACCTTGAATTTCGAAGCGAAAGAGCAGAGCGTTTTTTTTTTCAGGCTGCAGCGGTGCGACTTTTGTTTTGAAAGTCACTCCGCTCCGCTCCGATGGCTTTAATTATAAAAATGTATAGTAATTTATAAATTGAATTACGAATGCTATAGTTTCGCTATGGCTTTCCAAATGAAAACATGGGAGAATCTTGGAAAAAAATCTAAAAATTCCGAGAAAAAAAAATTAGTTTTTTCGACGAAATTTTTGCATTTTATGGCTTGATTTTGGACGGTATAGAGGCGAATAATTCGTTGAGAGACTTGGACATTTTTTTTAGACTTCCTTAACAATGTGACAGATCTCGTTCTATATGGGATGTCCGGAAACTATCGCATAAATGCACCCAATTATGATTCCTCGTGCTATTTCCAGAAAAAAGGAGAATAAAACAAGCCCGAAATATTAACTCTTCAGCTATCACAGACATTTAAAGATTTTTCAAAAATGTAATACTCATAGGAACTACATATTTTCTTTCGGTCGTGGCCAACAATTTTCCCAAAGAACAAACCCCATAAATCTGATATGCAATTTAGTTTTAATGGAGCTTCAATATACATTTTCCAAATTTGTACGAAATTGGTCCTATCCTGTCCTGTACTTGATCGAATAAAACGCACCTATTAAGTCATATTCTATAATACTCGAGATATATGTAAGTTGAATTAATGTATTCAAAAAATTAATAAGTATTTACTAAGAGCAATGAAGTTTTGTTGTCTTAATGAAGCAGAGCGAAAAAAAAATAGTCGGAGCGCTCCAGCGGGGAGCGGTTTCAAATTGGTCGGAGCGGGAGCGGAGCAGAGCTAAAAAAAAGTGTCACTCCAAATCCCTGAATATAACCGACATTGAGCAAGGAAACGTGCTGCTAAGATGTTTTCTGCTATTCAGAAGATGATTCTAGTATCACAAAAAATTTTCAGGTTGATTTTTTGACCCGGCTAGGAATTAAACTGTTTGAAAGTGATTGAAGTCACACTTAGCAGCTATATAGTCGTGATGAACCTACACGACATCAACCTCCTCCCTAAAACCCCTACTGAAATATTTTTCTGCGTACGACCCTGCCTGCACGGAACGTGAGCAACAGCATAGAGCCCAACAAATTACCGGAATCAAATCGGTTTCAGAAGTTTCCAAAATGTTTTCGTTTGCACTTTCCAGACCCCGTTCTCGGCACCCTCTTCAGTGTTTATACAAAATTCGGCATTCGAGTAATAAACAAACAAAAAATAAAAATTTGCCTATTGCGGTGTTTCCAATACTTTGTGGCAAATATTGCAAAGAGCCAAATACCTTTTGGCTTCAACCTAGTAAAATGCAACTTTTTGAATTTGGTGGTGGACGGTATTCCTGGGTTCATTTTTTCAGAATATTTATCACAAACACGAATGGCTTCACGCACAATAATACAAATGAAACTGTATCACGTAATGCCAGTTGCAGGACGAAAAATAGGATTTTTCCATTTTTTCCATTTTTTACGTGTTTTTTTTTGTGTTTTTTACGTGCTTTTTACATTTTTTACATATTTTACCAAATTTTTACATTTTTTACAGTAAAAATGTAAAAAAATTTTTTTTTTTTACATGGAAATGAACAACTCTGCACATAGGCAAAACATTATTAAAATTGTATTAAATTGGTACTTTCAAATCAATAGATCGCTGACCGTCGCGACGTACAAAATTAAAGCAGAAAACAAATATTCAAAATATAAGAAAAATCATGCTAAAGATTATATAAAAATCCATTATTCGTATTCGTAATAGTCGTAATGTAGTACACGCAGACTAAAATTAATTTGCATTTACGAGTTTATGTAGATCAACCTCAACAGCAGCTTCGTATGTATATATGGACATACTCGTAGATACATATATCTGCGTAGGCATATGTGTATTGATCAAGTGATCTAATTGCTATACTTTCTTTTTTAACAGAGAAGACCTGTTTTCAATGTGTGGGAATTGTACACGAATCGATTATGAGTGTTATATAATGAAAATCCAAATTTCTGTAATATGCCAATGAACTGGCCTGAATAATCGACAGGCCCGGATGAGTTTTCTGCGTCACAGCCAAAATTAGCACGCTCCAATGATAGAAATTACTTATTAAATGAATGAGGTAGGTCTGCTATACCCATCTATGGCCTATAGATGGGGGTGTCAGTTTCTTCTGAATATTTCACAAATATGGTAAGTTAAAACGATTTTTTCTCAGAACGAAATAAACTATGCACACTAAATTTTCTTTGCACTGATATACCCTAGGGGCCTAGGGTATTACACAGGGTAGCTTACCTGACGGTTTTTAAAATGTCATAAAACATTAAAACTTAAATGCTCAAAAAATCGTTTGATACTTAATTCCCACCCCGTCGGCCAAGATGGTGTGACAGGACGATCAACATTTGAACACCAGGGATCCGGACCCCTACCGAAAAGATTTCAATGAGCTTTGAAACTTCAGTGATCCGTAATTTATTGATTTTTTAACGAAGAAATAGAAATATCCTTTTCATAATATACAGGAAAATATGAAATGTCCATACAAAAACTTTCTGAATAAGTATTTAATAAAGCTCACTTATCAAACGGCAGTGTGACTCGATTCCCCTTCTTATAGAGATTCTCAAAAGCAAATGTTCGTTTGTCCTCAGGGTATTTTGTGAATCACAACCTGACCTTAACTGTCAACAACCTTCCATTTATATACTCATGAATTTATTTATTTAACAAAACAAACTGAACAGGTGATAACCTAATAATCTACTATATAAAAATAAGTCGGGTTTTCCTCCCTGACGCTATAACTCCAGAACGCACGAACCGATTTGGATGATTCTTTTTTTGTTTTATCCGTCTTACGTTGGAGTAGGTTTATGGACCAAAAAATTTTTGAAAATCTCGAAGGAAGTGGTGGTAAATATCGAAATTTCATTTTGTATGAGAGTCACCTGTTGCAATCAAGTTTTCATCGACAACATTTAAATTTAATGGGAATATTTTAGTTGTCATTGGATCAAATACAATGTTAATTGTAGTCAAGGTGACTATGTTTTTACGTCCACACATCCTTGATGTTGGTCACAGCAATTTCACAATAGACTTCGTACTACTTCGGGAATCCGTCGATATCTCCGCACAGTGGCGTATTTACAGGGGGGGCACAGGGGGCACGTGCCCCCCCTGTGAGCACATCAAACTTTTTTTCACACCATACTAAAAATTGCAGTACCAAATGTTCCCTTTTTATGTTGAGCGTTTCTATTACTAAACTTTGTAAATCTTTTTCGAAACATTATCATCAAATCATCTTCTCAATTCGCCAGATCTTCTCGTTGATGAACCCTTTCCGTTTTTCGAACGGGTTGAGGTTATTTTCATAGAGGCGTGGTTTCAAGAACAAGAACTCTCAGAGAATAAGTACAATCTATGATTATGTCGAGGCAACGAGGTGGTCAAGAAACGTTGCCCAATCTCGACATGAATCTGTTCGGAAACAGGGACTGCTATTAAAAGTCTCGTCATGTGTGAAGTGACCCCATCGTATGTTGATATAAGTTGAGGAGATGTTGTTGCGGTATCGATGTCTTGGAAGCCGCTGAATTGATAAATATTTGAAACAATCGGTCTGATTTTTCGGTCGGGCTTGTGTATTTTAATTTGGGCGTAAGTTCGTGTTGGGCTGCTGTAAAGGTCTTTAAACCAGATGCTTCTCTTTCTGTTAAAATGCTAAAATGTGTTTTGGTGGGAAAGCATTTTTAGCATACATTTTCGAATTCCTACGGTTCGGTGTCTGTGGTGCCCTGCCTGGGGTATTTTCTTCAATGCTTCAATTTTCACGAAGTAAACATCATCGTAGCCATTCCTTCTCATTTCTATTTCGCGATTGATTTGTTAAAGCATGTTGGTTCAGCTCACCATCTAGGACTCGTTTTAAAAGGTATTGCAGATACTATATGTAGATTTGAAGCTAGTGTATAGTACATATGGAAATAACAAACAATCATACCTTCCTGCTTACTTTTGCTGCTTGATTTTAATAAATCGATTGATCACTTCCCGGCTCTACTCTATGCCACGGATAGTTCCTACACGGTTGAAAATGTTGGTGTAATTTTTATAAAAAAAATATATTCATGCATTTCCATATAAAAACTTAACGAAAAGTATAATTGAACTATATTGATAAAAATTTTACTCTTCAATAGTATACAATTGATAGGCAAATTTATACAAACCGCTCGAAAAAATAAAAATTGTAATACGAGTGCAGTCGGCTTCGAATCCACAATTCTGTAATTTGTAGGTAAGCGCGCACTGAACCAGACAGACTACAAATCAATCGATTTCTAGGTTTCTTTCGTTGATAGTGTAGATTTGATAACATAGTAGGATTGATTCTACCCTTTTATGTTTATTCATCATGTTCATTGCATCATTCAATGCAATTTATTCTATCCCGAACGGTGTAAAATGTTTAATATTAAAAGGGTATTTGGATAGTTTTATTCCGTAGCGGTTATAATTAATATAATTTTTGAATAAACTAAAATTATAAGTCGAAAAGGGTCAAATTTGATTCAAGTTTTGGAATAGATATAAAATTTACTCCCGGTTTACACCAAAATTTACAACCGTGTAGTATTCTGGATTGTACTTGTAAAATGTTATTCGGCACTTGTTACGATTTTACGGAATCTGTTACTAGATTTTTGACAAAACATGCAAAGGCCTCTTTTCCAGTAAATCCTAATTTTGCATTCAAATTCGCTTAAACTTGCCATGGAATTCAAGACGACAGTGTCAGCCAAAATTTGTCGTATCAGCTTTTCATCCGTGTTTCTTTCAAAAGTAAGCAGAACCACTTTTTGGCGGAATTTGGCCGAAATTTGGCAGAATGTCGGACGATGTATGACATTTCTCTTCCAAAGAAAAGTGTTCCGTCTGGAATCCGTTGTGTCATATGGAAACAGTCTCTTTGGATGATTAATTCCATAGCCAATTAAGTACATATTTGTAAAATTCCTTTTCGGCTTCAGGCTCCTTCGAACTACACTACGCAAACTTTTTTTAGGCCCTCCGTATTTTAGTTCAGGAAAAGCCAAAAGCAGTTAATAAGTGTTATTCTAAGATCTGTCAGGAAGACTAAACTTTTGGTGTAATAAACCTGAAATGCAAAGGACTCTCAGGCCCGTATTTATAAACATACCTTAACTCAAGGAGACCTTGAGTCAAGGATGCCGAAATTAAAATAAATGTAATTTTCCATACTTTTTCATAGAAATCACTTATACTCACGAGTCAATGCATCCTTGATTTAAGGAGAAACTCAAGGAGACCTTGAAATTTTCTATAGTCAACCTCACTTGAAGTCACCTACCTTCAAATATTATATTTCAAGTCTATTGAAAACTTAAGGTCTCCTTGAGTTTCGCCTTAAATCAATGTTTTCCCTATGTATGTATGTATGTAGCTGCTCTCGGGTATCCCCACACCAAAACTTTATGTAACAAATTAGCCCCGTACTCTGTGCCCCCCCTTTGAGAATTTTCTAAATACGCCACTGTCTCCGCAATCCTTTGGCGGAACGACACGATTGAGATATCGCCGGATTCGCAACAAAATTGCCTAAAGGTTCATGGGGTTTTTTTTTTTAATAGCCGTCAGCCCGGATGTTGGCATAGCAAGGTTACAATTAATTACAATTAAGTTACATTAACAACCGTCAACCTGGATGTATGATGATTTCTGGGATAGTATGAGCATTGTAGGTGGCGTGCGCACATTTTAGTGCACGAAAAACTGAGTAAATGAGTGTGCTGACATATTTAATAGAAATTTATTAAATTAATGATTTTCGAGATAACTCGCTAATATAGTTGAAGGGCAAGTGCAGTCTCATCAATCAGTTAGGCGGTTGAGTACATATGTTGTTGTTGTATTACCTTGACCGCTTAACTCCCCGACGGAAATCTATAGCGTTGTTTCCATTATACACTTTGGTTTCATCATCGAGAGGTCGATCCCAATAAATTATAGTTAGCACAGTTAGTTCAAATTAGTGTCAAGTTGTGAGTGAAGCCAATAATGCGAGCGAAGCGAGCTCTCTCAGCTAGTACAGTTTATAAAGGAACGGATTAATATTAAAGAAAGTAAACATATGAAGGTAAGTAAATTCGAAAGAAAATAAAAAATACAATAAAAAAAAGCCTATTACAAATTTTGTACTATATCGAATCAGAACATAATTTCAATAACGTTATTTTTTTTCTATAAGAAGACGTTTGAAAGCTTGGAAAGAAGTAGGTATAGGACCAAGCTCCAACCTGTCACAGTTCCGCATGATACGTAAAAGAGGCGAGTTAAAATATACAGAAATAACAGCAGAGGGAGGTTTAAAAACAGCGATAGACCGTGTTCTGTAACAGGGAGCGCGAAACCTGATGTCCTCGGAGAGACCCCGCAGGGGGGTCGGTGTCCTTGTGACACCAGCCAAGGAAGGCTGGATGTAGTGGGACAAAGATCTTTGGTGAGTTGTGACACCACGGACCTAACAGCGCAAGGGGGCCCCTGGTACAGTTGATACGCCATGGCGAGGATCTGTACAAAGACCATTCAGGCGGTAACGTTCCCGTGCTCCTGAGTTATGTACGGGTGGCTCTTGGCGTGACCTACCTCCTCCCATAGATTATGGGAGGGAAGTCACTAAAGGCCAAGCACGATTATGGTGTCCTCTGGTGGGCGAGTGCATCGTATGGAAATCGTGTGAGCTTCGGAGTTGACGACTTCGCATGATCCGAGTCCTGAAGGGGCTAGTTAGGGAGAACGGCCTTGGTGGAAAATGCCTACGCGCCTATATCTAACTAGTTTGTGGATTGATGACCACACTGCCCGAGTCGCATTGCTGACTAGTAAACTGAAGGGGCCACCTGGATGTGAAAAGCAGCGCTACGTGTCTACACAGGCTCGTAGTCACAGGTCCAACGAGCCTGGGATGTGCATGTCTGAATTCGACGTAAGGCTTAACCAATAGGGGGCCGAAGGAGGATCACACCTGCTATAGAGAAGTCTATAGCGAATAGTGAACTACGGGGATGGGTGTGCCCAGGGGACCATGGTCCTTACCCATCAAGGTGTTGGCTTCGTAGTGGCTGGAGGTTGTTACCCAAGTCATCCAGCTAGTGATGCAACCCCGGGGTTGGGTTCCTGATGGTGTGTGCATGCGCCGGATGGAGAAATCCCCATCTGACAATAAGACCTTGTCAGTAAAAAGCCGAAGGTCCAAACATTTAGCGGGACCGGGAGATAAAGGCCGAAAGGCTAGGTGCTCTCCTGACGGTATACCTCGTAGATGGTTTGCTTGTCCTCGGAGAGACTTGACGATAGCAATCCTTGACAAAGCCTGAAGAGAAAGCATTCATCAAGGAATATTCTTCTCTTACGCAATGACGTCATTTGAAGAAAAATTAATCTTTCGGGATAGGACATATATGGGAGGTTAAATTTAAATAAAAGGAATTTGTTGAACTTTCGTTGTACAGTCTCCAGAGCGTCGGAGGAGTCTGTGTAAAAGGAGACCAAACAACTGAGGCGTATTCAAGTACACTACGGACTAGCGAGATGAATAGGTTGGTGCACGTGCGCAATGAATGAAGAACACCGCAACACAAATCCAGAGAGCTTTTCAGCCTTTTTTATTATAAAGGTGTAATGATCAGAGAATCTGAGTTTTGTGTCGAAAACAACACCAAGATCTGTTGCAGAAGAAGCACTATCCAGTAGAATGCCATTTATTTTGTAGGCAAACAAAAGAGGGAATTCTTTTAGAGAATAAATCATAAAAGAGCATTTATCGATGTTGAGGTGAAGCTCGTTTAACGTACACCAAGAATGAAGATTGTCTAAGTCACTTTGCAAGGCCAAACAATCGTCTATTTCAGATACAGTGATGAAAAGTTTCAGGTCGTCAGCATAAAGCAAGGTAGGGCATTTGAGTAACGTTGGTAAATCGTTTATAAAAAAGGAAAAGAAGGGGACCGAGAATGGATCCCTGGGGAACTCCGGATGTTGGGGACAACGAAGAAGACAGTATGCCTTTGTAAACCACTCGAGCTGAGCGTTCCGATAAGTACGACGAAAGCCAAGACAGTATGTGGTTAGAGAAGCCAAAGTGTAAAAGTTTTTCCAACAAAATAGAGTGATTTACTCTATCAAATGCCTTGGAAAAGTCTGTGTATATCACATTAACGTCTCTATGATAAATTGAAAGATTTCGAGATGTAGTTCACTAATTCTACCAAGTTGGTGGTAGTTGACTTGTTCTTGCAGAAACCATGTTGGTTCTGGACAATAAGGTGTCCAAAGTAGTCGCTTATATAATTGAATACGATTCGCTCAAATACCTTGGAGAAAGAGGATAATAATGAGATCGGCTGATAGTTTGACGCAAGACAAGCATCATCCTTTTTGGGAATGGGGACGACATGAGAGGTCTTCCATTGTTCCGGAAAAACTCCTTCTTGTGCACTCTTATTGAAAAGAATGGCAAGAGGAAAAGCTACCGCACTGTGTGTCTGTTTCAGAAAAAAGTTCGGAATCCCATCGGGCCCTGGGGAAGAGTTTACACTAAGTGAGTCAGGTGGCAGTTTCTGCAATCGGGTCCAAGTGCATTGATGAGAAAATAGTATCGCTCGGATGCAATATTAGAGATTTTATGCATTAAAAAAAAAAAAGATATTCCGCTTTCCGAACAGTGCAAGTGTTCCCATGGAGACACGAGATATTTATGGTGTTAAAGTACAAATGGAATCAGGTGACTCTTTTTTTTTTGCATAATTCACAAATATAATAAAATAAAAGAAATTTTCGCATTAATATAAATTAACTGGTTTGCGCGTAATTTCCAGGATGCTGTTGAAATTGGGTTTTGGGTATCTTAACTTGCAGTTCATTTCATAATGCTTTATAAAAGCTCTAAAATTAGAAAAAAATTGTATCTTAGTAAGGCTTTTTTTTAAACCATTTTATCATCGGGCAGAAGATGTCCCTATACCCGATATTATCTACAGTTCCGTTACATGCTTTCCGACTATGAGATGTATACAGAGCGGATGGATTTGTTCCATTAATAACTCTACAGCTGTTCATTTCACCGCCTTTTCAATATCGCCCATCGGCGGCTTTCAGGCATTGGCTCAGGTAACTGCTGCTCTCAGTTAAGATTAGCCCTTCAAGTTTTTATCAAAGTTAATTCGACTCACAGTTTCACCGTCTCATCTTGACTGGTAATTTTTGGTATAAGTGATGTGAAATAGACGTTTCTGGGAAGGATTTGAAACATGATACTCACTAGATCATGAGAGGTCTATGGATTAGAAACGGTTTCCGACAACTTAATCCGGTACACATCGTAATCTAAATTAAAACTGTAGTGCGATTGCATTATCGGTGAAATGCACGGCAAAAGCACATTTTTTAACTGTCTGAACCCACGAAGCCCAACACGAATTATAATTTTTAAACAATCTAGCATCTAGCACTTTATCTCTTACTTGATTTTAATATTTGTTATTAATGAAAAAAAGCGTTTCTGCACGCTTTCGTCCAAGTCGCCAAGCTCTTCGGACGGCTTTGGCCGTTCTGTACCATCGGATAGTTAGAGTAAGTACTAACATCGTCATTTCACGCGAAATCCATGCAAATACTGCCAAAACGTTGATGATAGTGAAATTGAAATTGCTTGGTGGTACTCCATTCACACAATGCAGTTGCGGACTTTATTTCGCAGGGAAAAGGCTTTATCGACAATCAATCACGCCCCGAGTGCACTATTATCTTAAATTTAGTGGATAAAAGGCAAGTCTTCACGGAACATTTTTCGCAGGAGCCAGGATTCCAAGTTTTTCGCTCGGTGGACATAGTACTTATCTTTATGGCGAAAATATTACACTACTCTCCACAGACAACAAGAAAATTCAAACTTCAAAAAATGTCTACCAAAATTTCTGAAATCGAGCTTTGGACCCTTACCGAAACAAAGTTCTGGCAACGTCCCTGTTGAACATCTGTTCGTAACTGTGAAACCTTTGGCAGTACGACACTTACTTAACCCCCTGAACAGTGACATCTATGACATGGAAAAGAGAACGTGTTGTCTAGAATGACGGTTGGATCGCAGCTGTTCCGTTTTTGTAGCCCCTCACATTACATCTTTTGCTGATTAAATAGGTCGGGCGGGAGCGATATGTTCATAAAAACGTACCCCAACTCCAAGGTGGGACAGTATGCGGCCAGAGGATGCATGGCGAAGAGAGAGCTTGCTCGTTAGTATGTGAATCCGGAGTCGACCTCTAGTTTTAACCTCGACTCCCGGCGGCAACCTTGTGAATTCGTCGATGACTATTTTTACCGGATTTATGTGGAATCCGTTACAAACAAAACCAAACTTTTGGATGATTCTTCCAGCACTTGCCCTTCCGTAATTTATATGTTACTAAATTCTAAAGTGAAGACTGAATAGCCAGCCCTAATTGAGTATATCATCCCCCTACCACCCCTTACGGTATGTGGTATCCTCGTTAGTGTGGTGTACAGCAGTTCACTGCCGCGTTCATAGTCAGAGACAGTCTTCTTCTGTCTCATTGTATGACTGCAACAGTCATGACGACGACAACACAGTACCTTACTTTCAGACACGGACGTTTATGGTAATTAATACAACTCAAGGGTCTCTTCTGTTCGTACGGCTGTTGATCGCACATTTTAACAAGAACCGGAACCATGTTCGTTTTCCAACTGCACCAAATCGCACATACAGAAGCGCCATAGCTGAAGGCGCCACCAAGAAACAGGTGCGTCTGCTTTGGCGGGTAAGGCTTCTAAGCCCATGTACAAAAGATAACGCTCGGAGGAGCAATTCCCTGCCTCTGACGTTGCTAAATGGCCGCAGCTGCGGCAATGGGCGTTGTAGGGGATGCCCAGCCTGGCTGCGTGAAGCCCCATTGGCCAGTGCCCCGTGATAACAGGCGTAAGCTTGGCGATATCTCTACGCGGTTTAGTCAGAATCTCAGAAGTTCTTTTCCAGTCGTAGGAGGGCCACATCTTCCTTGATATAACAACGCAGGTCCTCAGATTTCGCCAGTTGAAATTAGCAGCCCTTAGATAGTGGGTGGATATCTTACTCTTAACAGCTGCCATCGGGACGCAAACACGCTCCGCATGAGAGCTGTCAAGGGTGGCACCCATTTTGGCTAGTTCGTCAGCCCTCTCGTTACCCTCTATGTTCCTGTGTCCGGGTACCCAGAGTAGGGTGATTCTTTGTCGTGTGCCAAGGCTGGTTAATGGCATAGGTAAATAATTTGCAAGAGAACTAATCGCACCAACTTTAAGCCAGGCAGTCTCCTCGATCAAGCTGTGTTTCTGCATGCCCGACTTTGAAACTCCGCTGTCAAATTACCAAATGGCTTATATTCACAAGGCTATTTTTCAGGTTACCAAGAAACACAGCCCTAGGGACCATCAAAGTATCTTCTTGTCCCTTATCGCTAGATCAGGTTGGTTCGCAGTCACACGTGAAAGGACTCTCCCACTGCTAAGTGGGTGAGAATTAATCAGTAAAACATTCGTGAGAAATGTACGTTTGACTTTGCTTTGGGTGAGAAAAGCAATTTTCCCAAGATGCATACTATTCAGGGGTATTTTCCCAGAATTAGTAAGCTGGAGACCGAAAGATATTCTAGCCTCTGGTTTGTTAGGGAGTCGAAATAATCATCAATTTGCCAATCTGTTCATCTCGTTCTCGGGACCGACGAGGTATCCATGAAAAAAACTAAAATGAATCTACGGAAACATCGGCTACAAGTTCACCTAAGTGACCCTAATCCTCGATGGCAAATCTCATCGGGAGAAGAGTATAGTACGACCATGCCAAAAGTCTTCGGCAGTGGCACCACGTTTTGCGGCGAATCTGAGAGGCCGGAGCCCTCAACCATCTACCAGCCGGGACATAGCCGCGCCCGTCAACTATGATCCTCGAACCGGAGCTCGACCAAAGCCTACACCCATCAACTAGGGACTTTTTAGAATGTTTCAAAAATCATAAGATTTCTGTTTGCCACCCTGTATATCAATGAAGAAATTCTATGGAACTCTCTTTATAGTTTTCCACTTTCGAACAACTGGTTTGGGAATAATCACAAAAGTAGCTGAAAAATTATTGTCCTACTTCTGGAAATTTTACCAGCCATAATATTTCTGTCCTACTTCTGGAAATCCAGCCATAATATTTCTACTAGAATTAAGAGGAAATTCCTCAACTGCCTACATTGAGTGATAAAAGCATTTTTGTAGCTCTATAGGTACAATTAAAATATTTTTTTACATGCACATGACCTTCTCGCTTTCAACAAATTACGCTCGTCAACGACACTAAAAGCCATCAGAGCCCAAAAGCTCAAACACATACCACCCACCATGTCACACGTCAATCATTTCGGTAACTTTCAAATTGATTTTATTGCAAATAGTGCCAAAGCCTTTATTATTATATTAACAAGTGCATACATAATAGCAATAACCTTTTTGGCCAAACGATTCAATAATAAGAGCCAACCGAAAAACCGATAATTAGCAATCAATGACCATAAGAGTAAATGCACGAGGTAAGCGTATGCGTAAAAGAGTATGATGTATGGTAAATGCTGAATCTGTTCATTAGTTGACTAATGTTAATTGAATTCTACATGTGAGCTGGCTTTTAACATTTATTTATTTTTAATGCAAAAACGTGCCTTTTTCAACAGCGCAATGTTATTCGTTGTACATATTTCGGAATGGGCTGGACACCGCAAGTAGGTACTCATGTCGACGTTTATTATGTCTGTTAAATTGTTCGAGTGAAAGTTTGCAATTATTTGCCACATTCCCTACTTGCCCATAGATATATTTTTAAGTGGTGGAGATATTTTCAATAAAATAATGAAAACACTTATTAATAATTTTTTGAACATTCATAGGCTCCTATAATAATCTGTACTCAAAATTTTCAATTCCTATAAAAAACTAGGGACTGGACTTTCTCCTACACAATGGATGATATGTTTTGACACATGACACTAATGGGTAAATACTAACAAAATGTCGACAAAAATAGCACTGAGTTTCAATTTTTGTATTTACGAATATAATATAATCGTATGCGAAAAGGCATATTTTTTCTATATCCTCTCTTCTCATATTAGAGCTTACATACAGACAAATAATTAAATTAAAAAAAAACAACAAATTTACTATTGAATCTGAGTTACATATAATCTTTTTTGCTCTAGTTGAAACATTTTTGTGATCAAATTCAGAAAGGTTACTGTCTTATGTCTTTCGTTTTTATAGAAACGCAATATGTGAGAAAATGACTTTTAAGAAATTAAAAGTAGTTTCTATGGGTCTTTTTTTTTTCAAAATATATTTGCATACTCACGAAGAAATTGTCATTTCCATTAATCACAATCAGATGCCAAAAAAGATCAGACACCCTGTCATGTTTTTAGACATACATACTTATGTTACCGCACTGTCATTGCTTTGTAACCATCTATCAAAACAATTAATTTTACTTCAATCTCATATCAATCAATGTTAACAGTTGTTCTCTGGTCAAATTGTTTTTTCCTCTCATGATTTTTTTGCATGTATAAGAATATTTTTTCCACCTGCGGAAATGACCCCGGTAGTTGCTTTTTCATGTAAAGAGTTATAAGCGTGAGCTAGGTTATCCAATAATATATAGTAATTTACAAAGCTTCTAATTCGCTATGGTTAAGAAGCAATCATCCAACTAATCTGTAACATTTCGTGTTCAATACGAAACCGCCGCCAACATCAGGAAGGCAGTTAGTGTACACTGTGTATTTGAAGACTTCCATGATATGTATACATTATGTCTCCAAGCAGATTTTCAACAAACACGACCTAAACTGGCAACGAAAAAAAAAAAACTTAAATACTTCCGCAAAAGTTCAACAGCACTGTTGAAAATGTCCGGTATTTGATGTTTGTTAGACACACTATGTGTTGTCATAGCTATAATGGCTTATTTTGCAGATATGAGATTGAGTTGGCGGCGGCTGTGCTACAAGCTACAAGTGTTTGCCTTTTATTTTCAGGAAAGGCATTTTAGTATAGGCATCATGCTGTTTTAACTACAATATAGCATTAGATTTAATCAAAAAAGTTTCGGACTATTGCATTAGACGGAATCCTAGCCGAAACCCGATACAGAGATGAGAGAAGATGCAATTATGATTGTGCAGATGTTTTGTAATAGTTATGTAGGTACACATAGCAGTGGTGTGTATGGAACGCTTGGCGGTGAGTGCATGTATTGTAAAATGGTCAAAGGTACATTTTCATTTCGTGACAATGTCTTCCTATTATGTATGAGAATGTCTGGCTAGCCTATCCTCGCCAGCTACTTTAGTAATGAATACTCGTAGTTGTTTGAAATATTTAGGAGATGTTGTCGGATTCACGCTTTTTTCGTTTTGAGATGTCGCGTCGTGGGAAAATTAGCAAAGAAAGTTGTAATCATACTTATTTATGTGCAGTTTAGAAATTACGGACTTAATGTAAAAATGTTGTTGCTCATGATGCACCGAGGGAGTCTAAAAATAGTTGCTGGGTACATGGAGCTTTCTATTATTGTTGGTTGTCTATTTCGATAGTGTCATAAGACAATAAAAATAAATAACAGGCGCGAACATTCAGCATTTGACTAAGGCCGCAGGATGTGTTAGTGACATCCTATTTCCAAGATCTTATCTGCTTTTTGTTGAGGTAATGAGAATCACAAGCTCGTGAGCTCGAAAAACACCATGATCCACGGTGAGATTCGAACTCATGACCCTGTGCACCGAAGGTGTGCGCACTAACCGCTAGACCAGCCAGACTGACTATAAGACTATAAGACAATGCTTGGAGGTAATATTACTGTCACATAAAGTTAATTGATTGATTAAATATTACTAAAAATAATATGGAAAATAGAAATGACTATCACAAATTAAAACAAAAATAACCACTTAACAGTTTTCACCAAAAATTTTTAGTTTAATTGTCTGAGCATAAAGTATATTAGAAGGTGTATTAAACAAAATAAATTTTTTAGCATACCTCTGTATGGATTTGCCTGGGAAGCTTTTTTGTTGCATTTTACGTATTCTTTATGTATTTTGGCGTGCTAAGCCTAAAATCCGAAGCTCTCGGCTAAAATTTGCGAAACAGGATCAAAATCGCGAAAAAACGCAATTATGTTTTGTCGAACATGTTCATGGACAAGTTTTCGCAGAAAGGTACAGTTTCGGAGTTACTCCGAAAATATTGAGATGTTTTTGGCCCTGTTTTGCAACGAATTTTTGATGGAAAGCTGCGGATTCGAGCTCAGCACCAAAAAATAAAATAAGGAAAAACATCTCCACCACGTTTTGTAATCTCAAATCACATAATAACTACACTCATAACAAGTTCGATGATTTTACAAAAAGCCTAGCGCTCTCACTTAAGCCAATCACGCTGGAGGCAAAAGCCTAACATTTGCAATAAAAAAAAACGAGCCAGTGGCGTAGTGGTAACCTGTGGTCACACAAATGGTACAGGGTGCTCCACATAGTAGCAACTGACTAGCAATTGTAACGATTCGAAAATAAAATAGAAAAAATATTTCATTATCTAAATATATTATAATATTTTTTTTCTAACTAAATAATTATAAAATTTTTGTTCTTTTCAATTTGTCGAACAATTCTTCCAAGATAACTTGATCGAATACTATTTTGACTGGATGGACTTGATTTCTTTAGGTAGTACCACAAGAACGATTAAGGTTACATATTTTACTTTAGAGCAACAACAGAAACTCACTTGAGAGATGCAAGTTGTTAAGATTATTGAACCAGAAATTAAATCAGAAAAAAACTCGTATGAGTGTAGTAACTATCAAATAGATGGCCAGTGAGGAATACATTTCTCCATGAATGTAACGTATTCCGAAAAAGTTTATCTAGAGAATCTAGTGTTAGACTTCTTTTGACTAGAACGGCGCATAGCTGCCTGATTAGCTGAGAATCAACTTCAGATAGAATTGTGACCGCCAGGCTTCGGACTGAAATGAGAAGCATTAAAATAATACAGTGTCATGCTCCAACTGATCCTGACACCGCCGAAGTGAAGCGCTTATTTTACGAACAATTCAACATAGTCTAGTGTAAAACACCCAAAGGCGACATTAGAATAGTGATGAAAGATTTGAGTGCTAAGGTTGGTACAGATAACGATGGATTAAGGCACGTGATGACGACACAAAGTCTGGGTACCCGGAATGACAACGGTGAGAGGTTTGTAGAGTTCTACAACTTCCACCACCCTGTCACCGGGGGCACTATTTTTCAACATAAAAAGTACCACAAATTCAACTGAACCTCTGTTGATCGACACCGAACTGAAAATGAAATCGACGATTAGAAGCAGATTTCAAATTTGTCTTCTAATAATATAGGCGTCGACGTGGGTATGGGTAGGGATCACCATCTAATGGTTACTACATGGGCGTAGGCAAGGCGAGACATTCCTTTTTCCTCTAAACGATGATCACGATAATTTTTGTTCCTCTTGCTACTGTACTACATTATAAAAAATCAGAACACTGCGATATTTTCGAGCGTAAAAATGCGGGTTCGACTGCTGGAACAGTCAGAAATTTGTTGTACTACAAAGAAAATACTGAGGGTAGGAGCTGATCAAAACACAAATTTCATGTTCGTACTTTTTAGGCATTTTATATTTGGGATTTTTATATAAGATCCTGCAATCCCTAGTTTTGCTTAGTCTCTCGAATTTGACACCTAACCCTTAGCAAAACCCTAAGGTTTTGCTCTCGCGATAATACCGAATAAAAAGCAGAAATCGTAACTGAGTCGAATTATTAAAATTAGACGTTAAAATGTTTAACAAATTTTCTGTCAACTTTAAGATCCGACAATAAACAAAACTGACGGGAAACCTTAATTTTTCTTGACGATTTTGAATGTTTAACCTCCTAAACAATTGCTGGATACTATCATGAAGTTTGAAAAAATGTTGGGGTTGCCCCCCTCTCGTCCCTGAACGAAATTCTGACCACGCCCATGCGTTACTATACTATACTGTTCGACTACGGTTTGCAACTGTGAAATCTCACCGAAACGGTGCATCAAGACGCGCGCCGTCAGTTCGAGACCGCCAAGATGAAATGGCCAGCTGCTGCACAACAATTTTCTGACTATCTTACGTCCACACCCGGCTAGTAGGTCGAAGCTTTGAATGTCGGACGCAACATGCCAACGGATTATCGAGTGGAAAGAACCCAGGGTGCGTCTCGATAATCGAGGGCAATCGTCACTAAGCAGGACAAACGCATTAAGCAAACAAAATGTGTATTCGGCAATTTGTCTAAACTCTGGCAAAGTTATTTCAGTGTTAAACCAAAATTGAGAATGCTACTGTATTCGGTACTGTTTGAGTAATGTATTACATTTTTTTTTGGCAAAAAATAGCCTTACTTTAGGCTCGTCGTTAGCACATGTTTTATATAGGTCTTTTCGACTGGGCAAATTGCTGGCCCACTCTGTTGTCAAACTAGGCTAGGTTGTCTGGTGAAATTTGAGTTTTAATTTATCAGTGAAAGATAATACCATGACCCTGTGCACTGCTATCTAGATAAGTCACATTAAAAATAAAATGAATAGCTTGAAACGTAAATTCTTTTTAGAGCCATAATATCCTATAAAATTCCTAAAAATGGGTGCCATTGGTTTCTTTTTTGGTGATAACGAAAGTTTACGAGTCTCAGGAGTGAGTTTTTCAAAAATGTTGACATCTAAATGTAAAAAGTAATATACCCATAGAAAGCTAACACACTAAGACGACTTTTGTCAACATTGCAGAATTGACAGTAACGTTATAAAATTGTTGTTTGAAATTCAAATAAAGGAGCAACTTTTAAAATCCACTTGAGGTTAGATATCTGAATCTTGGCAGCAACGTTAACATTTCGAACCGCTGGAAAGTCTCTTTATGAGGAATTTTATGCATAATTTCTTAAACCGAAGTGCAATTTGGAATTTACATATTGATTAGATGAGTGATCAATTTTAATTAAACAGTACCTACAATTCGTGATTTTTGTTGACTTCTACAAAAACACTACACCACATTAACAAATTTTATCAATTCTACTGATGGTGTTTTTGCTCAAACATATTGTGCGATCAACCCTTACAGTATTGATCACATAGTGCTGACACTCTGTATAATGGTTGCGTTTTTCATTGAGGTATAGGATAGAATGGCACAAGTTCCATTCAAATATATAAAACAACATTATGTACTGTCCACAAATAAGAAAGAAATGTATGAAAGTTGTGCTGTCCTGTACGCGATCAGAAAAAAAAGCAGATCATCACTTCATTTAATGAATTTTCCTTCTACCGAAAAAATTAGTCAAGCCCATATATGTATGTATCTTCTTACGGAATACCCACATAATCCCGAAAAACAAAATTCCACCCGTTCATAGTCCCGCCTTTTACAAAAAATCCCGCTTTTCACTATCCCGACATTTAAAAATTCCGCAATTATAAAATCCGCCACCTCAAAATCCCGCTAGAGTATAATGAAATAATCTCGTCAAAATACCGCCAAAAATTCTTATTTTCATTCTTAAAACAAATGATTCCTTGTTTTGTTATGTGACTCGCAGCAATATTTTCTCTTTGCACAAATCCGTTGCACTATTTTGTAATTTGTTTAGATCAAGATGATAATTGAGCCCCTACTGAACAAGACACATAGGGGATAACTAAGTCTCGATTACCAAAAGAAAAGGCCCCCTGCTATTTTTCAAATTAAGTCACTTGGCCCTTGGGTCTCCCCATGTGAGGACAGTGTGACATTGGGCAGAATTTGTAACTGGCGGAATATTGAAATGGCTGGATCATGAACGTAGGGATTTTGAAAAACAGGAATATGATGGGCACGATATCGCACCCAACCATCTCCTTGCCTTTTTGAAAGCAATTTACGCCACCGACCTGTCAACGATACCATAAAATCAGAGTGCGTACAACAGTGGTGCGAAGATGTAACATTTGCCATAGATGTAACGAAAACTAAAGTATAGTCACTAAAAAATCAAAATTTATTTTGCGTGAGATCTAAATAATATTAATTGTCAAACATCGCAAGTCTCTTTTTATCTCTCTAAAAATGATAAAAAGTTGCAATTTCGCAAACTAAACATTTTGTATTATGTACACTCAATACCTCATAATATCTTTTCTGCCAGCCTCCAAAACCATCTTACCTGCAAAGAAAATAGAAAAAAAAAGTTAATACATACAATATTTATGAATTATTATTATTTTTTTATCAAAAATGGCCGCATAATAATCAACATCATGCACAATTGCATGCACCAACTAAAAAAACAATGTTTGATGCGATTCGATACGATATTGAACAACAAACAATTCAAGCCAATCAAACATAATGTACGAGCACCTATATGTACGTACACTTTATGCTTATGGTTTGGCCTTATTATTTTTCTGTCTACCGTAAATTAATATAGTGTAGTTACAATAGTAACTTTAGTAAACCTGTTCACTCAGTGCAATTACTAACCAGTACCAACACTTTATAGTTAGTATAATCGAACAAACCACAAGAAGTACCATGGCGTGGCTTACCCACTGTGCGAGTATAACATACATTGTTACTGATATGAGTCAGTATAACGAAACTTATGTTCTTTTCTTCCGCCAATTGATTTACCACATCCGCATTTTGGTTACTTTTAGTTGAGATGCTCGCGATACGCGGTGGTATTATGAAGACTTAGATGCTATTCGAGCTCGAACATCAACATTACTATGTATTTTCAAGAGGAAGGAAATAGCAAAAAATTAATATAATTGAAAATTGTAACAATCAAAACGGAAAACTCGGAAATTTTGCAATTTGAGTAAATTGAATGTGCATATACGAGTACATATAGGTATATGAAATTTAATATAGTGCAGTAGGTAATATCCATCATTGCTTCGTTAAAACTGGAATGCCGCCGGTCGCACCTTGTAGTTTTACATTGCATTTCATTTCTAGATCTAGGATTTCAGTCATTTGTAGTGAATATATTAGTACAGAGTGTCGTATAAGTATGGTATAATATAGTGGTATTCATATTTTAAAATATTGCTATAAAACGATTGCGTCGTTGATGCTTACTGATCGGAAATTGTAAATTTCAACTGGAAAAATATATGTCGGAAGTAAGTAAGATCTGTTTGCAGTGTTGTAAGCTGAATGGGCGGTCCTATTAGTGTTCTACGTGTGATATCTTTTAAGATTTAAATTTCATATACAGTCAAACCTGTCTAATCGGACCACTGACGGGACCGATCAAATTTGGTCCGATTAGCAGGTGGTCCGATTACTAAGGGATGCCAGAAAAGTACAAAAAATTAATGAAATAATTTTTAAACGTTATTCATGAACATTGGACTTGTACAAAGGTCACCTATGCCCTATGTAATTAATGTTTTGAAACCGACACTCAACTCAACAGCGTAACTCCTTTCTGATTTTCTTTTTATTATAAATTCTCCCCACACTCAGTTCCACCGAAATTTTGAATATTCTTCAATATTTTATCAAGCGTTTCTATAATCAAAGTCATGGTTAATGGTTCAAGCAATCCTCCCTTTAACTTCACTTGCATCTTCTTGTCTCAGAAACTCCAGAATTATCTCACCACTTCATCTACCCAACACTGTTTCAATGATTGATGCTGTCTACGAAATTTCCTGTGGTCATGGGAAATAATATAGCTCATCATTGTAATCGGAACTGAAGTGAATGTAGTAACGAAATTTCTAAGATTTTTTTTAGTCAACAAAATGTCTTGCGACGTTGCCTGTCTGTTGGTCAAAAATTTCCTCGTACTGCTCAAGTAAGAATCAATTTGAAGTTTTGGTCCGATTTTGGAGATTTATCAGGTGGTTGGTCCGATTGTGGAGGTACGTCTAGTAGTGATCCATCTAATTGGAGTCACCGATCGTGGTCCATGGTCCGATTAAGAGGTGGTCCGTTTATAAAGGTTATTTTGTATGAAAAACCAAATAAAATTGACCAAGGGTGGTCCAATTAGAAGGTGGTCCGATTATAGAGTGGTCCGATTAACAGGTTTGACTGTATCTGACTTTAGCGATAAGTTTAAAGAAAATCAAATTCTAAAAATCTAGTCAGTATCAATTACAATAATATTTATTTCAAAAAAAAGTTGTTTTTAAACAAATTACATAATGCATTCAAATAACACAAAAATAAAGAAATCACGCAATGATTTCGGTTATAATTTTTTGTTTCCTTAAATATAAATGAGCCTATAGTCACTTCAATAAGATACTATACTTATCAAAGCACACGCTCTTAGTGTGAAGCGACTACATACATCCATTTCCGAATGAAAATGACTCTTGTATTTATCAAAAATGATTCTAGATATTTCTGCATACATAAAAATGTCTATTATGTCAATAAAATAAAAATTCCGCTTGTCTATAATATACATATAACTTTAGAATAATAGTTTTATGCTAGTTAGGTTTTTATTTTCAAAACCTGTCTATCATTTCTCATCATATTAAGTAAAATTAGCCAACCAAATCAACTAACATATTAGTGGTCCGGTTTTTTATTATATGTCTTGTTTTACGTTGTCTTAAAACGGAACTCGATCACCTTGCGCTGCGGTTTGACTATACATACAAATGTTTAATCATTAGTGTAAATTGTTCATAATGTTGAAGTGTGATTTAAATGACGATGTTATATATTCTAAATTTTGTACTTTCAGATTCAGATTCAATTTATTCAACCAAAAATTATGTTTAACTGTACTTAATCAGGGCCGGCCCTAGGGGTGGGCGAACTGGGCGGTCGCCCAGGGCCACCACATATAAGGGGCCACCACTCTCAAGGAACCTTACTTTCAAGGGGCCACCACTCGGAAAGGGGATCACTCAAAGGGGCCACAAGGCGAGAGATATGTACTCGAACTAAATTGAAGTTAGTATAAAGTGAAATAAAAAATCTGTTATAACATGCATTGGATAAGACATCCATCCCTCTCTCTCTGTTCCAACGTCACCATTGATGTCTTTGATGTTTGTTAAAAATACCACCTCTGACGGTAGCATGGTATGGAAGAAGTTTGATTTTCCGAACTTATCGAAAAAATTTACCAATAACTAAGCTCGAGAAGGTACAGGATAAACCTGAAATTATACCATGAAAAGCCGGTAGTGATGACACAAGAGGCCACCACTTCATGGATTGGTATAATAAGGGAAGAAAGAAGAAAAATAAACATAGATCAAAATTTTCGATTTACGGTATTCGGATCCTTGAATTTGTGCTCTCTTAACAGACCACATCGAAAGCTAAGGAATGCTGCCATACAAAAATCTTAAAATCGAGATTAGTGACAGGAAATCTCATACTTTTTCTTTACAAGACGTGACACCATTAGGACACAAAATGTGTGAATTGTTGTTTATTATGAATAGAGCACGGATTTTCGTGCAGTAATACATTTAAAAAAGTGCAATAAAAATACTGAAATGTGCCAAATCGTGCAATATCAATGCCCGAATGTGCGATATGAAAAAAAAGTATTTTTTTTTAGGACACATTCATTCAAGGAATTGAAAAAAAAAGTATTTTTTTAGGCTTTTAAGGTTAGGCTTCAGAGCAGTGGACGCAGGGAAACATTAAAAAAAATTGAAGAAGGCTTGGTCTAAAATTAAAAAAAAAATTTTTCGACCTATGCATGAGTTTGTTTAAAACCATATCACAAACATCTTTTTGTCTCTTTTCGCCACCTTTCTGCTGAAATTAATTTATTCTGACTATTTTGCCTCCCAATGTTATTTTGGGCGACCTCGGATGACTGGTGCTAAACATTTTTTATCATCTGTTCAAAATTTGGCACAAATCATGTAATTGTGGTTACTTGAAGATGCTATATTTTAAAAGTAATATTCTGTAATCAACTTTCGTAATACGATTATGTGTCCCATCGTTTGACAATTAAAACAACGAATGGGACCAACATTTCGACTTTTCCGAAAGTGACTAAATTTAACTGTGGTATGGAAAAGATGTTTTACACGGGACTAAAGATCTGTCAGTTGCACTTTTCCGCGAGGGAATGTTAGAATATAAGACGCTTGATGGTCATATCGTAAATTTTTCAAGTTCATTTTTTTAATTGCCGTGCAATTTACATTTTTCACCTTTAACTCTTTTTCGACGTCTTCAATGGGGAAAGAGTCCAATCCCGACATTACTACTTTAACCCTAGAGAGATAATCATATTTTTTACCCCTGAAAAGATAATCATACGTCGATTCGACGTGTTGCTAGTTAACATCCTTATAACTTCTTTGTTAAGAGTAACATGTTGCTAAAAGGTAGATATATAATCATTTGTATTTAATATTAATCTGTTAAACTCGTGGTTTTGCAAAATTATCATTTGTTTGTTTATATAATATTAATTTTAAAAAAGTGGTACTAGGAGAAAGTGGACTGTCCTTTCAATAGATTAAAATAAAGGATATCTTTATCGAAACAGGCTTTAAGTGGTTATATCCAAGTGAATACACATTCACATTATGATGATTTATAAAAATGTCAATTCGGGGCAATTAAAATATTTTTCAGTACAAATTTGTTAAAGATAATCATACGTCGATTCGACGTATATTTGACTTATGACCCCCAATATCTTAGGCTGTGTGGCACCCAAGCCAATAATTTATATATTTTTTATATTTTTTGTGGGGGAAGGAGGGGTAGATGGGTCGGACCTGACACATCTTTATTACCTTGTCAAGACATCCAACGGCTACCATTTGATACTAATTTGAAGTTTTTCGTGACATTCTATCAAAAGATATGGCTGAATATAACTTTGTAGGGGAAGTAGGGGTAGGGGTAGTCGGACCTACTCCACTTTCCATCAACTCAAAGTATATGTCAGAATGAGACATTAATCAAAATTTCAAGTCGATAGCGATATTCTACCGAAAGTTATGGCCGAATTAAAATATCAAGGAGGGGTAGTTTGTATGGGAGGTAGGGGAACCCGTGGTCCGATTTGGCCCATTTTCAATACCGTCCAAGATTTTAGCAAAACAAACATTTGGCTAAAATTTCAAACCGGGAGTTATCGTGCTAACAGACAGACACACGGACAGACAGACAGACATGGCTTATTCGATTCAGGGACCGACCCTGATCATTTATATATATACTTTGCCATACCTCCGGTGGCTCCTTTGAGGTGTTACATAATATCGGCGTAACAAAAACAATATACCCTATACCATCTTATGGGTATAGGGTATAATTAAAATGTTGAGACGTTCGATGAACTTCACATTGTTCCTCTTCAGTTAACGAAAACACTTTGGTGCCGATGCTTGTGAATTTCAATAGATATTCACCTATATCTAGTGTCAACAGCTCAGACTCGATCCTGCTGCGTGATACATTTCTAATTGTGATGGGTGGCATCGTACGACGGGTTATTTGTGACGTTTCCGCAGCATCTTCGTCTTCTTCGTTTGTAGGCAATTGGCTTAGCGGAGCGAACCTGTTATGGCTAGAGCTAGTTCTAGCCGTTGACTTAGAATTTTTATATTTGGCCATTTTCGGATTGAATAAGTTTTCCGCATCGCCGTAATTAGGCGATGACGGTCTAACACGCTTTTGTGAAATTATCACTTGCTTGAATATCTTTTAAACACTTTCGAAAGGGTTTACGAATAAGAAGATAGTCAAATAATAGAGAAAGTTGAATACTCAGAAACGGTTTAAGCGCACTAACAAAGTGTATGTTGTCCGCACGAGTGCTAGAACAGTCCAAAACTCAGTTGTGTTCTAGGCTAGAACACAACTGAGTTTTGGACTTTATTTTGTTTTTCTTCACTATAACCTAGCACTCGGAGAACTAGATGCTCTCTTCACTAGTTGTAGTTATCAAAACATACGATACTATACCTATACTCTCGCAAGAGGGCTACAACCAGTGAGTTCGAAATGTGAATACAAAAATAGGGTGAATCAGTTTTGCATTCTAGGAGATACCTAAGCGTCACCGATGTTTAAAAATAATATTTATTTCTCTGGGAGCTGAATATAATACAGTAAATTTATTTCAGGGTACAGCTCACAATATTTACAGGCAATTAGAATATTTACTAAGATATATATTGACAAGCAAAAAAATTGGTCCCGAATTATTTGGTGGGGCACTTAAGGTAGAGCTCTGATGCTGCAATTTTACTGAAACATACTGCTGGAAAACATTGTTAAACTTAACTGCGGCAACATGATTCAACAATTAATAAGTTGCCCTATCCAACGGAAAATGAATTCGGGTGACTTGTTGCTTGCAACAAAAAGAAAAATTATGCCGCCGTTTATTGATTACATAAAGTCACACTTTTTACCGACAACCATCGGAGGTAACATGTCGTATGCTAGAAATTGACCAGTGTTAAAAAAAAGGAATTTCGAATTAGAAGCAATATTTTCCCCTTCAAACACAATATCTACTAAAAAAATCTTCCCAGTACATATAATTAACACAAAAAATAAATAAAACATAATTTATACAGCACCGAATTACCTATAAAGCAAAATGGTATCAAAAACAAATCCATGTCTAATACCAGCGACATCCATTATGATTAGACATTGACAAATAGTCTACACATTTTCAAGATCATACCCTACATACATTAAACATACATATTTATAATGTCTCGAATTAAATCCATATCAACTTCCATCAAGTATGTGTGAATACTCTTGGAAAAGGTCACACACCCAATTAGCCACTTTAGCACACTGCGAGCACATATCCTAAGAAATTTATGCAATACCTCGAAAAGAATTCAAATTGGATACATTATAAGCTTTACAACAAAAGAAAATGGAAAAAATGTTATAATCCAAAAAATAAACAATAAATGTAAGACAGATATGTTTTATTAACTTTAGGTAAAAATTGAAGGTTATCATAATATAATATCTGCGCGCTATGCTGTGTGTATACACACGAATTGGCAATAAAATTTATTAACAATTGTCTAGTGCAGTGAGCGTTAACTTTAATAATAATCACTTGTATTTCGAGTAGACGGTCGGCGAGGAGCCTTCTTTGTGCTAAAAAAGAGCAAAATCTCGTGGAAACTTGTTTTGAGCACCCTTGATGGTGCGCGGCGGTCTTTTGTCAAGGTTAAATACTGATACTACCTATATATGGCCGATGCTTATTTAATTTCTGATTTAAAAAAAACGCTTATGACAACTCTTAAAAGAATGCTGTTTTTAAGCGGCTGAACATTGTTTATATAGGTGCACCATAGTTTCACAATGGTTAAGAATCTTAAAACATTATGGGCCATTTTTTCGTACATCTTATAGGCTGGTTAGTCTTATTGCCTAGAGAAGACACACACAATATTTAGAAAGCTTTTCCATTTTATTGAATGAAATTTTTGTTTATTTTGCATAGTTCTGCCATATTTTGATGGTTACACCATCATCTTAGATTAAAAAAATCATTGCACGGTTTCATGCAACAGCGTAAATAAGCAAAAGATAACATAACTATGCAAAATAAACAAAAATGTCATTCAGTACAATGGAAAAGCTTTCCAAATATTGTGTGTGTCTTCGCTAGGCAATAAGACTAACCAGCCTATAAAATGTACGAAAGAATGGCCCTATATTTAGTACCGGCTCTGTGGCCGTGATCGTTCGGTCGCCACTCTGTGAAATAGACACTCAGTGAAATAGACACTCATAGAGAAACGAGTTTCCAAACTCGGCACGACTCGTCGCAAGTTTATTATTCAGAAGAAGATGATAAGAATTATTCTTATCGTAGAATAATAAACTAATAATGCGACTAGGAAATGGTATGGCTGACAATCGTATCACATTCCGAATTCAATTGTCTTTGTAACGTTGATGACTACACATGGTAGTCATCAACGCACCATGCTCCACTAGGAGTTACGGTAATCGAGAGAAATATATTGATTCTTGTCTTGTCTTTTCATTGTAGAACTCTTACGAACAAGTAACTAACGGAAAACCAGTTACATTCCAAACTCTTGCCTAGATACTGTATATACCTAAATCCGCAGCAATTAAAACGAAATGAACAATGCTATTATACTGCATATTTGCAGTGGAAGACAGTTCTGAAGTTCAAAGAAAAAGTTATTAACAAATTTGATTAGTTTATGATCAAAGATCTTCTTCTTTGCTGATTTAACTTCAATAAGCTACCCATTTCGCGGTCCTTGAAATCGAAGAAATTTTAAACGACGTGTTTTAAGACCAGATTTGCGGAATCGATCAAATCGTAATGTCTACTTAATGAGAAGAGGGATATATATCTATATTTTTTGATCAGTAATTTATGTGTACATACTTTAAAAAATTGAAAGTTTCCAGATATTCAGAGAGAAAGTAATTTACATAGAAAGGAAACACAAAAACATTTCAGCAAACGAAAGATTTAGGACAGTAACTTGACTTGCTAATCCAAGTACTGTTTGATCTCATATTTGTGAAATTTGTTTACCTGTAAATATGATCACGTAATGTACACACTCTACGAGCGAAGGGTATAAAAATACGTAGTAGGGCTTAGAGCATGAATGGTCCAAGTGACAAAGAATAAATGCTCAGAAATTGAGACAAACGTGTTTCGTCCTAGAATTCCCTATCTGCTGATAATTATCAAGTTTTTTCTTTGTTGTCCGGCAGATAAATATGCATTCCAAAATTGAAAGTCCAAAGTCCAAAGTTGTCGCAAATAATACACCTCTCCAGTTCGGAGTATCGGTGTCGGAAGCGTCCGTTGCATATCAAACGTCAGCAAGGCTTGTTTGCTTTCAACTGAATTACATTCTATCTTTTTTTTTATTAATCAAATCTCTAGCATTTTGAGCGAGATTTTGATGGTGTCTGAGCTCACTCTGCAAATCTCGTTTCTCACTTTCGATCAAACAAGCCTTTATTTTAACCGCAAACATGTCGCAGGTTTTGCATGTATCTGAGCGAGGCCGGTAAAACGAAATGTTAAACTCCCTCCGTGTTAAAGATTTTACGATACATGCTCTGTTTCAGAGGCAGCTTATTTCCGGCTTCACAGAACTCACAATAGAGTTTGTACATCTCGGAAAGATTGAGTCCAGGCTAAAGATACTCTTCGTCCGGAAATTCTTTGACTGTAGTGGATCTTGTAGCGTGGGAACTTTTCAATATGTTCCTTCACGAAATCTAAATCTTGTGCTGGTAATGGATTTTTTGATGGCTGCTTTCCTCTTCTATTTGGGAAAGCCATTTTCGTTCCCGGATTCATCTTTTGACGGAATGCATAATCAAATTGATGATTCGATATCTGTATTACACCCAAGAGCATCATTTTATCTCCTTTACTCTGGAATGTAGCGATTAATCAATTACTTTTGAATCTAGGATTGGATGCAAAGTTACTGCCTATTCTGATGATGTTGCTATCGCCGTTAGAGGTAAATTTCCTGAAACTCTTAGTGGGTTATTGGAGAATGCGCTATCTATTTTAGCTGAGTGGGCAAGTCTCAGTGGAGTTGGAATCAATCCAGCCAAAACGTTGGTTGTCCTTTTTTACAGGAGAGCGAACGATTCCTATTATTAAACCCCCTTTGCTAGGGGACTCCCAACTTGTGATTGCTGATAAGGCAAAATTTCTTAGTGTTATCTTGGACAAGAATCTAAGATGGAAACCCAACATTGAAGAAAGAGTGAACAAGGCCACCGTTGCACTATACTCTTCCAGGAAAGCTATCGGAAAGACCTGGGGCTTACAACCAAAAGTTGTGTTTTAGTTGTATACAACTATTGTCAGGCCAGTCTTACTATACGGAGTTAGTGTATGGTGGACGGCACTTAGCAAAACCACCTATTATAATTTGCATGTCAAAGTACAAAGGTTGGCTTCTCTTGTCATAACAGGAGCCTTTCACACCACCCCGTCAGCGGGATTAGATATGGTGCTGGGACTGCTCCCATTGGACCTCTTTGGACAACGACTTGTTGCAAACACGGCCCTACGCTTACGGGAAACTGGCCTATGGAGGGCACTAGATGATGGCCACTCAATGATACTGGGTAACTTTGCGCTACCTTTGGAGACTGATTACACTGTCCCCAAGTATTCTTTTGGTAAGAACTATAATACCTTGATTCCGTCGAGAGATCAATGGGGTAATAGTACGTGCCGGCAAGTGGAGCTATCTCTATTTACACTGATGGTTCAAAGACCAACGCAGCAGTTTGTATTGGAATTTACTGGGAACAACTGGACATACGTTTGTCTCTACGTCTTACTGATTTCTGTAGTGTCCTCCAAGCGGAAGTCTCTGCGATTATGGAATCGGTAATTTGGTTGGGTATTGTTGTTGTTGTTGGGCAGGGATGACCATTAACACGTTGGCTGCGGCACATGCCCCCGGGGGCATGTGATAGTTATTATTTGTGTGCGGCTGAAAAATTTGCTTTTCATTCTCCAGGTGCGAAAGCTATAAAATCTCTAATTTTCATCCGATTTTAGCGAGACAAAGAGCATTTTACTTAGTTCGCCCTATATTATAATATTATAACAAAAACATAATACATGCCCCCGGGGGCATGTGCCGCACAGGAGTAATAAATTATTACTCATAGGATGTGCCTTGATGCACGAAAGGTGAATAGCGTCATTTCTTATGGAAATTATATACACAAGTCTTTTGAAAATTCCTATGAAGTCCATTCTATTTATACAGACTTTGTCAAAGCCTTTGATAGAATCAACTTCAATCTACTGGCTAAAAAACTAGAACGATTTGGTTTTCAGGGAGTTATTTTGAATTGGATAAGTGATTATATTAAAAATCGTACATTGATTGTTAATTTACAAAACCATAATTCTATCAATATTTTCCCAACATCGGGTGTCCCACAAGGCTCACATATCGGTCCGCTTTTATTCCTTATATTCATTAGTGATATCAACCTTGTGTTTAAAAATGTAGAATTCTTGCTCTTCGCAGATGACTGCAAAATATTTAAGTCAATAACATGCTATGAAGATGTTATCGATCTTCAGTGTAATCTAAATGAGTTTTATAATTATTGTAATGTTAATAAGCTTGAACTGAATATTGGTAAATGTCAATACATAATTTTTAACCGAACTAGATCGTCGCATCCATACACTTATAATATCAATAACACTGCTCTGAATAGTGTTATGTTAGTTAAAGATCTTGGAGTAACTCTGGATTCTTCATTAAACTTTAATTACCATATCAATGATATTACAGAAAAATCTAGGCGTACCTTGGGATTTTTAATCAGGAATTCTTACGAGTTCAGAAATATTAACTCATTAAAAACTCTTTATAATTCGCTCGTTCGATGTAAGCTAGAGTACGTCACTGTATTATGGAATCCTTTTTATAAAACCTACTCCCACAAAATCGAGAAAGTTCAACACATATTCCTTCGATATATTGCATCTAAATTGCGTATGGATTCAAATAATGTAGATTATTCTACCATTGAATCTATATTAAAAATTAATACACTTGAATCTCGGCGTAAATACTTTGATGCTACATTTATGTTTAATATTGTAAATAACGTACTCGATGTACCTGAAATTTTACAAAAGATAGAATTAAAAATTCCTTCTCGGCAAACAAGAAACCATGAACTTTTCCACCTTAATGTTCCGCGAACTAATTATATGATGAACTCCCCGCTAGAACGAATTAAAGCTGCTGGAAATTTAGTAGCAAACTGTTTGCACTGTTTGTATTAAAGATGTCGAGATGATCTTTAATACAAACAGTGATCATATCAAAAAATTTATATTAAATCTATTTCATTGAATTGATAAAATTGATTAACTTAATATAATTTATTTCACTAATATGATATGATATGATATAATATGAATTATTTAGATTTATCATAGTTATAGATTTTTTTTTTTGTACTTTTGTAGACTATCACTGAATTTATTTTTGTAATACCCTGTAAAAAGGACTTATGTCCGTATATAAATAAATAAATAAAGGACGCATACCCGCTACCCCTCATCGATGGGATTCGTCTATATACTGACAGTCAGGCTGCAATTCGATCACTCTAGTCGGTACTGATCACATTAAGAACTGTTGAAAAGTGCCGGCTTGTACTACAACGAAGATGATCTGGACAAAATTAGATTTTATCCGCTCTACCAAGCTATTGTCATTGGACCGGATGCATATTAGCAGTGTGGTTGGGGTTATAACGGCATTGTCCTATCGGGGAGCTCGCCAGGAGACACAAAATCCCTCACAACGACTACTGCAGAAGCTGTGAGGATGAAGAGGAAGAGGAAAGTGTGCATCATCTTCTCTGTGAATGCTCCGCTTTGGCTGAGAAACGTTTAAGGTTTCTTGGTTGTAGCTACTTTTACGATCTGGATGATCTCAGAAATGTAAGTCCAATACAGATCAATAAATACGAGTATATTGCCAGTACACGCTGGTTCCATACAAATTTTTGAATTTTTAAGGCTCTCATAGGCGGTATCACAATGGACCTATCACTGGTCGAAGTGCGCTGGTCTCACTTCCGGCGGCCCCACTACCTAACCTAACCTACACCCAAGAGCATGTTTTTGCAAATACGCTGCACAGTTAAATAACTTTCCGGCTCCTTTGCTTCATCTTAGTGGGATTTATTCCAGTTAGTCTTTGTGGAGGCACAACTTGGACGCAGGAACAAATGCAATTTGTTTGAGCATCCTATGTAAGCAGCTTATAAAATCATTATAGATTTTTTCTTGCTGTTTAAAAGGAATGCGATCCGCGCACTTCATTTTGCAGCAGTCTTGGATTCTCCTGAATATTTTTTTAGAAACTGTCCTTCCATTAACATTTTTGTATTCCACCAACGCATATCCTTGTTTCGCTCCCAACCCGATTCATTGGGTTGGCGTTTTTGTCCAAGGTGAATAGGTGCTTCAGTAGTGTTTTCGGATTCAATAGAAGCTGGAGAACGAATTGCTTTATATTTATGACCATTCTCTTAGTATACGTAGTAAATATTTTATATCACTAACTCCATTATGTATAGGTTATTCTTCTTGGTTTTAGATGATCGACCTTACAGTCTTCGGCGTATTTGGACAAAATTTACTTTTGACTATCAGTTTTCTTTCTGGTTCTTAAATTTTTTCCTGCAAGACAGATGTTTGTCATTTTTTTGGCCAAAGTTTCGAGCCACTGATGGGAATTTCTTCTTAAAATAAACGATCGTCTCAACAAATGAACTTGCAGCAAAAATGTAAAACAACGATCCAATCGAATAATTTTCGAAAGAAACTGTCGGAAATGTTTCTGAATCATCGGAGTCCAACGGTGCGGTGTACAAACGGAAGCTCTATTTGATTTGATGTTGATGCACTTCCAATCTCTCGCGGACAATTATCCTTTCCTTTATTTTGTGAGTTTTGAACTATTTTAAATCCTTTCCTTCTACCGCCTTAACTATCCGCTTACCGTAATTTTCAAGCGTACACACAAAAAATATTCCATTTTAAATGATGTATAGAAATCTGTATTTCTAGAGTAGCAAACTCAAACTCAAACTTGACTTTACATTTTTGCATACTTCTCTGTATCGTTATAATGTATTTCAATTTTTATAACGATTGAAAGATTTTCTAAAAAGAAAATTAGTTTATCAATTCAGCAAATATCATTTTAAGCAATTGAATTGTAATAGTGGTATAAATGCAGTATTTAGACCACTAGTGCAAAAAACAAACATAGCATATAAATGAACAAAGTACTTACACCAGTCTTGCATAATAAAGGAACATTGATAGTTTCGTGCAACAGGAGGTTTTTGGCCATTTATTGGCTTGGGTATGAAATGCACAAACATCCCTTTTGCAAATAAAATGAAAGAATATTTAGCAGTTCAATAAAAGCAATAACTCAGTTTTGACCAAAATCTCACTTGGACCACTCTTGCTCCAATCTATTCTATAGGGTTTTCATCTAAAACGAAAGGCTTAACGCAGAAGCTTGGTTTTAAATAAGACCCATTGCAGCTGGTAGTAGTTATGGTGATAATATTGCAAATGGATAATTTGGTTATCCGCTAGCTTCATATATTATTATTGCATGAATTTTTTTCTTCAATCAACTAAAACGAGTCACCTGCTTTAGGTCTAGGTCTACGCAATTTACCTCTTATCTTCAAAATATTCATAATGCAACAGATATTTTTAAATTTTGACACTGAAAAACACATACACTTCGCATGTTTATGCCATCACGTCGCATATTTACAAAAGACATTTAAATCATAAAAGATTTCGTCAAATTTACGATTACCTTCAGCGATGAAATAAAAGCAGCCGGCATTTGTATATATATCTTTCGCCATACCACGCCGCATTGCATCTATAAATTCTATATCAACCAACCAGCGCACACAGAAAAGTGGAGTGATAAAGTTAATAGAAGCACATGAATGAATGTTGTACCCTCTCTTATGCTCTCGGAACCAGCGCGTTGTCATATTTGCATAATTTATTTTATATTCAGCCGTTCATTTACTAAAGCGTGTGAGACCTCATAAAAACGTGCGTGTATATACATAAATACAAAGCTGCGAAAATTACTTAATATTTCCAGCTTGACCATATATGAATGTACATATTTGAATTCATGTCAGCCAGTTGGGAGACCTTCATACAATAGCATAGGCTCGAGTTGAATTAACTTGATAAAATAACCATAATATAAGATATCATGGTAAAATACTGAGCCCCGAAAAACCGTGATTTATGTAGGCGGAAAATCATGTTTACCTTATATATTTATTTCATATATTCACTTGATATTATTACCGGTATAGGATAAAATTTAAATGTTGAATTGGCTACTCGGATAACACATGCAGAACAGACGGCTTTCAAGAAGTGGATTGGATGGAATATTAAAGCGACTTAAAGTAGAAGTTGAAAAATTAAAATCACTTTCCATGAGTAGAATAGATGTTTCTCCTTCTATTGCTTTGATTTGAGTCTGGAAAAGTATTAATCGAGATGTGGGTGAGCATTCCTTGTTAACTGGTCATGGATCAAAATAGCTGAACTTATACATTGACACAACTAAAAAAAGATGCCATTTTAAAATTCAATGTTGGCAAAAGCTCAAAACTGTGCATTCTACTGTAGGGATTTAAAAAATATTTTTTTTTTAATTTATAATTGAAAAAAAAATATATTAAATTGAATCGTGCATAGATATTTTAGTCAAATCATTTTACATTCTGATTGAATAATTGAAAATAAAGCTCAGCTGATCATCTATAGATATTTCAATAAATTTGGGAAGATTCCTTAATGCCTTGCCAACTTGAAATACGCTGAAAGATCATACAATTAAATAAGTGGAAGTGGAAGTGCTTTTAAAATATCGCATGTTAAGGGGTAATTGAAAAATACTGAAATTTGAGTCAGCTATGCTCTCAACAAAGAAAATAAATTAACTTTTACTTTCATTTATTTTACTCAAATTGTATAAATATATGTCTCCCCATTTACGCAAATCAATGCCCGTAAAATAAATAATAAACCAAATACACTTACATCAAAGCAAAATATGCAAACTTAATTGACGATGAGAGTATCATATCCATACCTACGCCCCCGAATTACTCATTTACTCGACAGCTAACCGCGCAGCTTCACAAACAAGTCCCCCACGACTAAAGGTGCCTTTGGGGTCGAAGAAATCGAAATGAAAACAAAAGTTACATCTGACTGAATGATACCTGACCTGCCCTATGCATCTGAAATTGAAGATGTTGAGAATCTCTTTATTGCTGTCACTTAAAAGACAACTTGTGATGATGATCATCACACACATTAGAGATTTTCAAGTCAGCACGATTTCATTTTTAATTTCATCTCTAAGTGCTTGAGAAAAGTGTGCTTTAGCATCTTCCAGTCGCGATGAAAGTATGTATGTACATATGTGCAGATGTAGATATAATTGTGATTATTCATAAACCGCCATGGCGGTTTATGAATGCATTAGTATCTAAATACAAGTACATTCATAGGTGCACATTTACATCGAAGTGCTGATCGTCGTCAGCTCTTGTTGACATACAAAAAAAAGTGAAGATCATCATCGCCTATAAAGTTCAATGATCGTAATGTATGTGGAGGCTGCGTGCATGTGTTAACATAAAAGAAACTGTTGACTTATTGGCATACAATAATATGCAAAATGCTACCAATCAGTGAGGTACACAGTGTCAGTCAGTGGGTCAACTGTTTATTTATGCTGTTAACCTAAATGAACAACCGATTGAATGTCAATGAAAAGTGAGATTTTTTTGTCGGTTAGGGTTCAAATTGATAGTCGTGATTTTTTGTATGAATAGAAGACACGCTAATCGGATAGTAACCAACAAACGCTCTAATAATAGCTTTACAATTGTTTTGCAAGGCCCATCTAACCAAAGCGGATAATAAACATAATTTCATAAAGATTTTAACTGGAAACCGTAATAAAAATATGACAATTTCTTCTAAAACGAAAGGCTTAACCTTCCGGCGGGCGCAATACTAATCCTAACACGATCGGGCGCAATGCATCTGACAGATTAAGTTCAGAAAATAGGATGAAACTAAGTTTCTGTATATTCTACACTCTTATTTATTGTTGAATTATCTTTTCGAAACAGTTCTACGAAATTTTAGGAACAAATACTGGCTCACAAAGTTTGATACCCTTCACATTTTCAATTTTCTAAGAATATTCCGCTTTCAATAGCCTCAATATATAAAAAACCTCCAAAAACTCGACCGATTGAAAAATGTGAGCTTATTTTACTAAAAACACACTATTGAACGATTTGGTGAGCCTAAAAGTCAACACAACGTTATTACGCAATGTGAAGAGTATAACACGTGGAAATTTTCATAGAAAAGGAAAAATAACACAATCGGGCGCAATACATCTGACAGATTATTTCACCCCCTCCCGCCCCTCAGACATATGGTAGATAGAAGCTGAAAACGGCTTTGGGTAGTTGATCGATAAAGATTAAGCTACTGTGAGTTTCAGATCTCTCCCTTTTCATATCGCTGATTGGCGCAACAAAAACTGGTCACTTAATCTGTCAGATGCATTGCGCCCGCCCCAAGATTAAGGCAGAAACTCGCTTTAAGTAAATTTGACCCTAGGCGTAAGACATGATGAAGTAATATGTCTCGATGAAATTGGTGCTGATTTATTTCTTTGTTTTTTTCTCAATAAGTATTTTAATTTTAATATTACATTTACAAAGTTTATAATTAAAAATGTTTTTTAATTTAATTGTGAACGTGGCTATGTCGCCAAATACTAGAAAATATTACGTTATATAATGCAGGGAGTTTTTTTTATTTATTGTTTTTTTATAAAATCTTTTTCAGTTCTCTTCCTAAAAATATTTTTACGTATACTGTCTTGTACTAACTCTGATAACTCTGCGCTGGATCACGTCACTGTTGCTTCTGCGACTCTGATGATTTCATGGGTGCGTTGTGCGTTCTATGCACCAACTGCAGTACATGTCTGTAGTATTTTGGCATGGCAACTTACCAGACTCTATTGAAAATACACAGAACTTTGTTTGTTGGAGGAGAAGAGCCCCTTTCGGGAGATATCGAGTTATTCAATTTCAGAAATGACACATTACAATTTTGCATTTAGACCTCTAAGCGTCTATAGCTCAGTAGATTGAGTGCTGACCTTGTGACTGAATGTCGAAGGTTCGAGTCCCGATTGGGACGAAACTTTTTTTACTCACTTTCTTCAATTTTTGGTATTTTTTCACAAAGTTTTGTTTTGAACAGATACACTCATCCGGTATTGTGACCCTTGTCTATTTGTGTACAAACCCACGAAGCTTTGGGAAAAATACCAAAAGATATAGGGGAAAAAAGTTTCGACCCATTTCAACCTTCGACCTTCAGTCACAAGGTCAGCATACTCGACCTACTGAGCTATATGCGACATTTGCAAAATTGAATAACTCGATATTTCACCCGCAATGGGCTCTTCTCCTCCAACAGACAACATGGTGTATAGAATGGAACGACAAGTCAAGATTTCCACAATTAGTTATAACTTATAACTAACAGTTGCACTTCTGCAACCTCAAAACTAGCAATTTTCATATAAAAATTTGGTTTTAAGCTTTTGCACTCTGGTTTTTAAAAATTTAAATTAAAAATTTTTAAAAACGTTTTAATCCAAATGATTTAAACTAAATTTACCATTCAATTTTAACAGCTCGAAAAAATTATTTAGAGGGGAAGCGATTTCAAAAACGCCACAAAAATCGGAAATTCAGCTTTTGCCACTAAATATTTAGGCCCGGTTTCTCGTATGCACATCTTATCGTATAGAAAAGACGCACATATTTTCTAAAAGCTTTTACATTATATTGAATTAATTTTTTTTTTACCAATTGCAACAAAACATATATTAGTGAAACTATACAAAAGCTTGGCACACGTGTTAGTTAACACAAAAACGATTCCAAGAAAACACTTAATGAAAACCTTTCTGCACTTGCCAGAAATTCAATAAGTCGACACCATAAATTTAATTTTGATTGCGCTACAATTTAAAAAAAAGAGCGCAATAAATGTAAACTACAAATTCACGAAGTGAATCAAATCATTAAATTTGAGGATGTAGTATGCAATGAAAATAAGTGATAAAAGGCAATATACTAACACCTATATTAATTTAATTTATACCACCTAAACATCTGTTATATTTCTGATATTCAACTTGACATCTATTCATTGTTTACTTTTGTTTCTTTGTTACATTTAAAAAATTCTGTATTTCACGTCCGCCACATAACGGTGTAAACCATGCATTCTCAAAGTCCTTGGGGCCCCCTTGGGGTCCGCGAAGCCGTGCCGAGGGTCCGTGGGAGGTGTGAAAAGATTTGGGGGTCCGTAAAGCCGATTAGGGGGTTCGCGAGAGATTTCGATAAAATCAAATATTTATTAACCATTTGTATTCCGTTTAAAATTAATTTTTACGAGAGACATTATCTATTTCATTGATGATTGAATTCAACAAAAATTTGCAGAACAATTTAAGATGCGAATATATGCTATCAACGGTAACATCAGAAATCGATAACCGGGAGGAAAAAACACGAAATTTCGTTAAGAATATGCCAACGGCAGATTCAAATTCATTGAAATTATATAATTTCACAAAACATTGCCTCATTGAACTGCCAAAGCTTTCTTTACTGTGTTACCCGGCCGGATTCTAAGATCCACTCCATGTTCGCATTTTAAAAAGTAGAAAGACGCGACAGGACGTTGAAGCGATATCAGAATCGATCAGGTGCATCGACAACATTTCTGTGAACGCTTCGTTGCTCCTTGGTTATGTAAGGTTCATCAAACGAAAACAAATTTGCCACGAACTTCTTTCTTTTTGCAAAATGCTAGGAGAAAGACACTAAAGGACAGTATATAGCGAATTTAAAAAAAAATTGATTAAAGAAACATACCTCTTTGTAATATTCTGTCTGTCGCTACTGATAGTACTCAACCAATGATGGGACGATATCGGGCATCTCTGGCCTTCATGAAAAAAGACGTACCCAATGTTTTTACGGTGTCATACATCGACAGCACTTATTAGCCAAAAACCTGAGTCAATGGCTACATGACCCTTTCGCATACGTAATCAAAGCAGTTAACAAAATCAAAAGAAGGTGTAAAGGAGAGATTGTTTTCTCGGCTCTGTCACACCGAAGTCCGATGGCTTTCTAAAAGCGCATGTTTGGATCGGTTTAATTTACTATATGATTCCGTATTGGAATTTTGAGAAAAAGTCGATAATTACTTAAAACTCAAATGAAGAAGTATTAAACTAAATATAGCTTACATGACGGACATATTCAGTAAATTTATAGAAATCAATTTACAACGGGAATCTTGTATTGTTCAAGCAGAACATAGGGAGAGGCGAATGTTCTCAGTTTCCAAATCTTGCAAATTTGCCTAAACAAAATAAAGACCTTTTGGTTTACTGCGAGCAGCTTCATTCGAATTCGAAGATATTCTTAAGCTCAATATTCCTGATTGGGTATTGAATCCGTTTTCATACAGTCAAGAAAGAGACATTCTGAGTTGAAACCTAAATTCGAAGAAGGGTATCAGCAATTTAGGCTTCGAAAAATCATACCAAGTCTGTATCCTAAATTTTGGGCCACGGTTGAGACCCTTTTAATCGCTTTTCGCTCATCGTATTTAGTTGAGCGCGGTTTTAGCGTCGTTGTGAGGCTTATAACTATAAAAAGAAACCGATTAGACATAATCGCTCCTGGGTAGTTAAGGTTTTCACTGACAATCATGGATCCCGACAACAGCAAACTCATATCATCCCATCAAGTTCACCCATCCCACTGAACATTATGATCCAACTCTTTTTTTATATTTTTGGATATGATAAGTGTATGAATGTATTACTAATAATATACATAATAAACAATTTGTTAAAACATCAAAACTATTTTTACTTTGTATCTAATTTAAAATATTTAAACGTGAAATTCAGTTTGGGGTCCCTGAACAGGCTTCTCGTGTGTGAAGGGGTCCGCGGCCAAAATAAGTTTGAGAATGACTGGTGTAAACTAAAAATTACATTAGCTACTCTTAGGTATATCTCATGCTAAATTCACACAAAGTTTTATTATTAATTAAGTCATGTTTTATGTAATAGATGTAAATCAGACCCTGATGATGGACTTGGACCCTGATGATGGACTTATGTCCGAAATATATTGGTCGTTTATACAAAACTAAGTCTTGGTTTCTTTTTCGAGGATCGCCAATGGAGGCAATACAAAACATCCAATGAAATAATGTAAAAGCTTTCAGATAATCGTGTGCGTCTTGTCTAACGACTAGATAAGATGTATGAGAAACCGGCCCTTAGGATAAAAATAACAAATAACAAATTGAATATTGCACAAATTGAATCGAAAGGACAATAGCACAATGTAGATAACACCCGTTTCGAAAAATTATATGCCCTGAAATGGTTTTAATTTTCATCACTTAACTTCTGGAGTCGTTCCAATTTTTTCCAATGTCACCGAAAACCTGGCATTAAATTCACCGTTCGGATACAAGATATTGAGATCCCGGGAATAATAAATCGAAACAATCACAGCACATTTTTGGGGAGGACTCGCTTTGACACAAACATTTCTTCGTAAGGGGTGACATGTTTTTGCACTATTTGTTACAACTTTTTTAGGGGTCCCCAGACGACTCGGTTGCTGTTTTATCAAAATATATAAGTTGTGTTTTTTTTCAGTACCTTCTCATGAACTAGAAATGTTATTATTCCACTTGCTGAAAAAAAAACTGTCGGAAGACAAAAATAGAAGCATAGAAATAGATAGTCTCTTAAAATGCGAATTTGTCAAATATCAAAATAATAAAAAAAAAATTTAAAAGGGGCATTTCGAGCCAAATGGCGAAAGGAAACACACAGTAAAAAAAGAGGTGGTCACTCTAATGTTATTTTTAATTCAATGACTTTTCTCTGGCTTTTCTCTCCCCCATAGACATATAATTTTCTCAAATATTTGAACCTCTCTTATGGTTATCGTTTCCATTAACCCATTATTATCATCATCTGATATAACGTTTGATTTGTATAAAACATTCGCAATTAATAAAAAGATATAATCTGACGTCACCATATTGAATAAAACTCTTTTATAGCCAGGAATTCGCCAATTCATATAAAGCGGATTATATTTTGGCATACAAATTTAATTCCATCTTTATTTAGAAACGAAAAATTCCGTGAGGCATAGCCTATTGGTAAAATTCTCGCGCCTGAAGGTTTTGTCGTCAAAGAGAAGTGAAATAAAACATGTTTATATGAATATAGAAAAAACCGGATTATCTTATCTTGGTATAGTGTTATTTAACATTTTTATAGAAAACTACTACAGAATTAAATATACAAGACAATAAAAGCAGTAACGCCCCTTAAAAAATTCCATTATGCACAGGAGACACCGTCAGCCAATATTCTTTTCACGAGCACGGTGCTGTGTTGAACGAACGTTATAGTTCCAGTTGTTTTCTTTGCATGTGGTTCTCTGAATATTCATATATGGCCATTGATAATAAAAGACCCATTTTATGTATGTGTTAATACGAATAATTTTATATATGTATACAACTATTATAATCATAATGGAATATGGAAACACTAGCAATCGGTATCATTTTATTCCCCAATCCCCACTCTTGAAACAATCTGAAATATGGCTACGGATATCGGTGACCAGGAAGTTTACCAATATGAATCATACCACACCTGACAAGGTCACCGCATAGTTCTACCACTAAAGACATTGGACAATATATGTACATAATCTGATTTGCGGTCCACTTATATTTCTTTTTGCACTTCTTGAAGAATTTGCGGCCGACTGGAATATCGTCAAGTACTTTTGTATAGTATATCTTGAGATGGCTACCTCAGAACCGAATCGCGGTACTTTATATGTACATTATACTCGTACAGCACAGCTTAACTATAATAATAATAATTAGTTGTTGGACGGTGGTATGCTGTCAAGGACGTCTGACCATTCAGGGTGTGACATTATACGATCTTATTATAGCCGCTAAGTATCTGTCAAAATTGATACAGTACATATTTTCACAACTCCTACATTCAGTTCTGAGTAGTAGTAGTCATTTGATCAGCATTTTTTTCGGAAAGAAACAGGTTGGTGTCATAGTTCCAAACTAGGTTTATAAATTTGAACTGGATGGATATTCAAATATTTTATGTATACTTAATTTTTGGGCGTTTGTAAATAGCATTGAAATAAGATACCATGGCATTGTTATGTTGATATAGCCGGAATTAACAGTGAAATTGATAATGACTTTAATCACTTGATCAGGTGGAGTCAAGACATGTCATTGACCTGTAAAAATAGATGTAGAAAAACGGTTCCGTCATATGGCGCCGCAGGTTTGATAAGACCTTGCAATTGGTAGCATATTAGTGGCAGATTGAATCAAGTTATTTGTAACTTGCCATTGCCACCTGTGCGAGAAATAAGAGTTAAACAATTAATTGGTATCAGAAATGAGATGTCTTACTTTTTCGAAGTAATCTGTGTAAATTTACACAATAGTAGTACTATGTATCTTCTTACCTGTAATGAAATAAAAAAAAAACACGGAAATTAGTTTAACATAAAAATAAAATATTAAAAAATTGCAAACAAAATAAGTGCGAAAAATCCGATAACGATTTTTATGAACCTTAAAAAAAAACTTCACCTACATCTTAAGCCGATTTGTATTTAAATTTTCTGCATAAAGTAACGTACATAACATTCTTTATGAAAAATAACAAACAATCGCATAATTTTCTATTAAAATTAAGGGAAATATAAACAAGAATTTTAGGTAATTATTTTATGGGAAACTGAGCACACAAAAAAAAATGTAAATGTCTCTAAGGCTAAACATGGCTTTTCACATTGGGACAATTAAAGTTGTTTGTTGTTAGTTTTTCTCTTCAGCTGGTTTATTTTTATAAAATACAAGAAGTGAATTGAATTGCAGCTAGATGAAAAGGTAATTGAATAAAATCGTGACCTTGTGTTGAATAGACAAGACAAAAACAATCAAACATAATCATCAACTTGTATTATGATGGAATTATGGTAAAGCGGTGTATGTATTGTAAAACGGTGTTTAAATTACTCTTGTACTTCACATGCAATGATATAATATAAATAGAGTTCACCCTAAAAATGTATGGTGGCATGTACTGGGTCTGGAGACATGAAAACGAATACTCTTTTTTGTACAAGATATATTTCGTTGCACTTGTTCTGGTCGAAACTTAGGATTTAAATGCATTTCTCATGCCACTTGCAATCACGCTCATTGGATCGACCACACATGGATTTTGCGCAGCAAGTCCAATAGCCAAATTTCAAAGATTTGGTTTCGATCTGGATGGGTCCATTGAAATATATCATTCATTCCATCTTTCCGTATCGTTATCATTTGTCCGATATCTCATTCTTTGACGGAAAATTTCAGTGCAAAAAGCTATCTGAATCTCAACACAGTCGCGTAGATAGTTATTCGGAAAGGGACGGTAACATGTGATCTGGATTTATTTTTTCATCACAAATGTATCAAAATAGCTGGTGCCATTCCTTGGTTTTTTACTCACTCATAGTAACTAAGAATAGAGTTGGAATAAAAATTATTTTTGTTTATCCTAAGCTCCCACAATGTGCTTAGTTGCTTAATGGTCCGAGTTCAGCAATAATAGAAACTGTCTGGTGCTATAAATTATTTAGGGCGGCACTTTTCGCTTTAGTGTGGCTACAAGAATGATCGCCGACATAATAGGTATAATAGAAAAATGTAGAGTAGATGCGGCGAATCAGAAATTCGTTTTATTGCAATCGAAATGATACAGAAACAGGTGTAATTTAAGTATACTTTCTTATAAACAACGTTTCTCGTTTTATTGTTTGGTGCTCGAACGAACAAAGCTGATGGCTGCCCGACACGTGAACATGCCACGTACAATTGGTCTTGAGCGAAACATTCATTCTCCAAACTTAAACCACAATCTCTCAAAGATTGGCCTTGCGATTTATTGATGGTTATCGCGTTCGCGAACGCGTTCCCTTACACAATTTGGGTTGGTTAAGATTCCGAAGCATGATCACAACAGAGCCAACCTTAAATTCTAAATTATGCGGCTGCAAACCAGGGATTTCCAAAGAATTCAATAATTCAGTGGGATAGTTGGTTGCTTGGTCTTGGCTTGTAACACAGTCGATCCATTTGAAAGAATGCAATGGACCCATCATTTGGTTTTGCACACGGTTGAATATTTAGGTATAAATTTAATAAAAAATGATATCTATATAAATCCATAAAGAATGTGTATAAACTTTATAAATGTGCTAGGTATACAAATCTATAATCGGAGGTATGGCTTTTATCCAAGCGGGTATACCATTTGTTTATTTAATTCAGTGTATATTCAATAACATGTTGGTATTAATTGAACTGATAAATAATTTGTATAAACTATATACCATATAGAATAAGCCCAATTTATAACGATTTGTTATAGATTGAATAGTTATGATTTATGAATCGAATGAATAAATATCATTTATAAACTATATATTCATGTATGTATATACTCATTATTTATAAAAACTGTATATAGTAAATATATATACTATGCACAGTTTATTTTTATAATTATTGAGTATAATAGGTTATTGACGCATGTCAGCTGGTGTAACCAAAACGGACCACATCAAGAGTAGCTACATTCGAGGCAGCTTGTCCTTAGACCAATCAATCACCGAAAAACTCGAAGACCGACAAATGGATTGGTATTGCCATGTTCAAAAGCGTCCGCCTGAGAACCCCGCAAAGAAAGCGATATCAATGGAAGTTCCACTTGATGGACCCAAGGCCAGAGGCAGACCGAAGAACACCTGGATGTGTCAAATGAAAAGCAACAGCAACGCATTGGTCTCGGCGATGACATGATCCAAGATAGAGCTGCCTGTAGAAATATGCTGAGATGTTACCGCCAAAACGGGCGATGTGTCTACACCGCAGGTCGAGCAACGCGAAACTATGGAACGGTATTAAGAACGAGGCAAGGAAGAAGAACAAGAGTATAATAGGTTAAGAAATGATGAAGAAAACACTTTATTTAACTTTAAATATATTTTACTTTTATTCGCATTTTTTTACTAATATATACATTTTATTTGTTTTTCTGGAGGTTGCTTTACATATGTTTCATTAGATTAAATATTCCGGACACTATATTTCCACTATTGGGGAGCAGGACTCGTGCACAAACATTATTAACATGTTAATTCACTCGCGAAATAACGACAACTGAACAAAACCCACTTATAATTTTTGAATTTCAAAACCAAGCTAAAGTTTATAAATGTTGATATTGAAATTATTGACTCTACCAATATCAATACTACGCTGAAATTAATTGTATACCATCAGAAAATAAAAATCAATTTATACCGTTAACATTCTCCCAAGCCTCAATCATGTGCTGAAAATCCGAACGAAAAATTTCAATTGCTATTCTTCGCCATATCAAATTTATACATTTTGATATAAATGCTGCAAGGGCAAATGAAAATTTACTGTTATCTTGTCTCTTTGCACTTATAACCAGGGAATTCATTCTTACATGGTATAAAGTTTATTCCTTTGAGTATGCATTTTAGTATTAAAATATTATTTTCATACCATCGTCGAATAAACAATTTTTTGTATGCCATTTTCGTTTAAAATTTATCCCACGTTGGTATACTTTGTGTCAATAACATGGTAAAATATACATTTTATACCAATTTTGATATTCAACGATTGAATACTTTCGACGTTATTAAAAAAGGATAATTTTTATACCTAAATATTCAACCGTGCACTGTGTCGTTTATGTGACCCACGCCTTTATTCTTCTCTGCAAGAATGGCTCGTTCACTTAACCAATTGTGTAGTCTTCGTGATTACCAATAATATTTAGGAACACCTTCTCGATAAGCTCATCCTTCGTTGAGACGCTTCGCTTGCATTATTGGCTTCACTCACAACTTGACACTAATTTGAATGCCAATCAACCTGTTAACTATAATTTATTGGGATCGACCTCTCGATGATGAAACCAAAGTGTATAATGGAAACAACGCTATAGATTTCCATCGGGGGGTTAAGCGGTCAAGGTAATACAACAACAACATATGTACTCAACCCCCTGACTGATTGATGAGACTGCACTTGCCCTTCAACTATATTAGCGAGTTATCTCGAAAATCATTAATTTAATAAATTTCTATTGAATATGTCAGCACACTCATTTACTCAGTTTTTCGTGCACTAAAATGTGCGCACGCCACCTACAATGCTCATACTATCCCAGAAACCATCATACATCCAGGTTGACGGTTGTTAATGTAACTTAATTGTAATTAATTGTAACCTTGCTATGCCAACATCCGGGCTGACGGTTATTAGAAAAAAACCCCATGACCCTTTAGGCAATTTTGTTGCGAATCCGGCGACATCTCAATCGTGTCGTTCCGCCAAAGGATTGCGGAGATATCGACAGATTCCCGAAGTAGTACGAAGTCTATTGTGAAATTGCTGTGATCAACATCAAGGATGTGTGTACGTAAAAACATAGTCACCTTGACTACAATTTTTTTTTTTTATATTTTATATTCCTATTAAATTTAAATGTTGTCGATGAAAACTTGATTGCAACAGGTGACTCTCATACAAAATGAAATTGCGATATTTACCACCACTTCCTTCGAGATTTTCAAAAATTTTTTGGTCCATAAACCTTCTCCAACGTAAGACGGATAAAACAAAAAAAGAATCATCCAAATCAGTTTGTGCGTTCTGGAGTTATAGCGTCAGGGAGGAAAACCCGACTTATTTTTATATAGTAGATTAAGAAATGAGTAAGCAACCCAACCAAGCTGTATATTCCATTCTCTTGATTCAACAAAAGCGGTAAATGGAGAATTTAAAAAAAATATTGAAATATACTCGGTTATTTCGTTTCATAAGATAACTGAAAACTAGTTGGGATATAGTAGTTGAAAGTAAGAACTTGATTTAATTGAAAGTTATGCAAAACATTCTGTCAGCTTCGTATCATGACAAGTAAATTTAAATATTTGGAGCAGGGGTCACTCTTCAAAGACTATATGGTTCATACTTTGCATATAGCTAGTTACCAGTGGCATAACGTATAGCGTTCATAGGACCACGGGCCCCCAAGCCAAAGGGCCCCCAACGCCGAAATTTTTGGTTTTCTTTAATATATCCTCGAAAGATGTTTTTTTTTTATTAATCTGTAACAATCCGAAAATACGGTAAAAAACACCTGACAAACCTTGCCGCAACCACAACCAATATAGACGGGGAAAGTGGCATTTAACGGTATCCTTCCAATTGGATTAAGATTCAAAAATTAATCACAAACAATAATTTACAATGAAAGCATATGGCAAGATTGTTGAATGTGGGCCTGCTTCAATATCAGTTTCTTCTGGGATTTGAATCACAAGCTTATTGAAGGCAAAAGAAAAGTTCAACTTACAAGGTAGAGCACCTCTCTTGAAGGTGTGTGTCAAAATTAGTCACTATAAACCACTTCTCTGAGTATTCGAATCTTGAAGTGAAATTGGCTGCTGTATGAAGGAGAATAATGACTCACAATGTTGACAAGAGAAAACAGTGGAACTTGGAACTATTGACCGAGCTAGCAGTAGGCTACGCTTACAATGGTTAGTAAGATTATTCAATGAGGTGCAACTCAGAAAGCAAGTCTCACCGAAATGACTGCTAATTAATCCGTTGGCCTAGCTAATAGACCGACAATTTCCTCTGCGTGGTTGAGACACAATAGTTTGAAGCGTTGTTGCTCCTGGGGTAGTTTCATTTCTGTCCATTTATATTAATACTTCGGAGCACAACATACGTGTTTGTTAAGGAATTTGAAATGGTGACAATAACTGAAACATACTTAAGTCAAAAAACCAAGCTTGTTAATGCTGTAATGGCGTGTGGCTCTGTCTAAGGATCAGATGAGTTTCAGTCCATATGGTAATAAATAGAGATTGAACGTGCTAGAAGAGGTATTGCTTTTGAAAATACATGTGTACTTGCCGAAAATGGAGCCATTACGAACTGCTTCTCTGATTTTTATTATACCCTATACCCATAAGAAGGTATAGGGTATATAGTTTTTGTTACGCCAATATTATGTAACACCTCAAAGGAGCCACCGGAGGTATGGCAAAGTATATAATATAAATGATCGGGGTCGGTCCCTGATTTGAATAAGCTAGGTCTGTCTGTCTATCTGTTAGTATGTGTGTCTGTCTGTTCGCACGATAACTTCCGAAATAATGAAGCTAGCGGTTTAAAATTTTGCTCATATGTTTGTTTTGATAAAATCTTGGTATTGAAAATGGGCCAACCCTATCTCCCATACAAATAACCACTTTTTGATATTTTAATTCGGTCATAACTCTCAATAGAATAACGCTACCGACTTGAAATTTTGATCAATGCCTCATTCTGACATTTACTTTGAGTTAATGGAAAGTGGAGTAGGTCCAACTACCAAAAACACCTACCTTTTCTTTAAAGTCATATTCAGCCATATCATTTGATATAAATTCGCGAAAAACTTGAAATTGGTATCAAATGGTAGCTGTTGGAAGCCTTGATAAAATATTAAACATGAGCCAGGTCTGACCCATCTATCCATCCCTCCCCTACAAAAAACATGAAATTGAATATTTTGGGGTTGGCCCGCCTTCTAGGTCTGTACATGGGTATAGGGTATACACTCATCGTGCTATTCGCGCGATTAGAACGCGGTCTCGTTTTATTATTAATCCTGAATCCTTACAAACATATGGGTTGTTAAAAAATGAACAAAAAAAGTAGGAATATAGGGTCATAGTTCCGCGAGGATTAAGTCAAAAATTAATTTTTAGACTAATCTATCTACCGTATATTCCAGTCCATAAATGCTGCATACCGACAAGGCTTCTGAGCCTGTAAGAGTTTTTGAAGTATTATAAAAGCGGGACTGTCGGGATGGGGGACTCGCGTGTCCGATAGTTCAACTTTTTGCTGGCCATCATGTTGCCAAAACACACGGTTCTCCCAGTCTATCTTATTAGCAAACTGCTTTAATTAGAGGCTGGAAATGCGTTGAACTCCCTATTTAAAAAATTGACACGTGTGGGGCCCACTTTCCAATTTAAACAAGAGATATTTAGGGAACGTTACTCCACTGCTAGTTACTTTCGTTTTTGGGCTTAGATTTTTCTTCGAATCGTAAACTTGTTCAAAAAAGAAGAGGCGTAACATGCATAGCCGCTTCTACAGCACTTCAAAGCACCTTCCTTCTATTGACATGATTTTTATCTATTCTCTAATTTGAACAATAAATTAACTACTTTAATCGGATTTCATTTTACTAAGGTGGTGATATTTTTGATTAATTAATTTTAGTCTAGAATATGAATCCATCTTCTATTTGTTTTAACCTCTACGGATGTGGGACAATGTAAATATTGCAAAAAATGCCGCTTACCAACCAATTTACACATGAAGTGTGTCTTTACTTCAGATTCTTCTCTTAATTTTTGAAAATTCCTTCTAATCGAACATTCACATAAACATGATATTTGTTTCAATAAGGGTTCCTTAACCCTTTAACGACCACAGACAAATATGTTTGGCCGGAGTTTTTTGGCGTTTAAAATTGTTCACGTAAAAAATATATAATAAAATACACTTAAAGAAATGCATAAAGGAGAGTTGGGGCAACAAAATTATTAAGGGTATAATTTCCTATCTGACCCGCTTTGCCCCTCCCCCACGGGCCCACAAAGTTAAGTAAAAAGTAGCAGTGGCGTATTTAGAAAATTCTCAAAGGGGGGGCACAGAGTACGGGGCTAATTTGTTACATAAAGTTTTGGTGTGGGGATACCCGACAGCAGATACATAGGAAAAACATTGGGAAGACTAAGTGATTTCTATGAAAAAGTATATGGAAAATTACATTTATTTTAATTTCGGCATCCTTGACTCAAGGTCTCCTTGAGTTTTCCTGACAGATCTTAGAATAACACTCATTAACAGCTTTTGTCTTTTCCTGAACCAAAATACGGAGGGCATAAAAAAAAGTTTGCGTAGTGTAGTTTGAAGGAGCCTCAAGCCGAAAAGGAATTTTACGAATATGTACTTAATTGGCTATGGAATTAATGCAATGACCAAAGAGACTGTTTCCATATGACAAAACGGATTCCAGACGGAAAACTTTTTTTTGGAAGATAATTTTTATACATCGTCCGAAATTCTGCCAAATTTCGGCCAAATTCCGCCAAAAAGTGGTTCTGCTTACTTTTGAAAGAAACACAGATGAAAAGATGATACATCAAATTTTGGCTGACATTGTGGTCTTGAATTTCATGGCAAGTTTAAGCGGATTTGAATGAAAAATTAGGATTTACTGAAAAAGAGGCTTTTGTATGTTTTGTCAAAAATCTAGTAACAGATTCCGTGAAATCGTAACAAGTGCCGAATAATAGTTTACAAGTACAATCCAGAATACTACACGGTTGTAAATTTTGGTGTAAAGCGGGAGTAAATTTTATAAATAAAATAGTAAAACTCCTATCTATTCCAAAACTTGAATTAAATTTGACTCTTTTCAACTTATAATTTAAGTTTATTCAAAAATGATATTAATTATAACCGCTACAGAATAAAACTATCCAAATACCCTTTTAATATTATACATTTTACACCGTTCGGGATAGAATAAATTGCATTGAATGTTGTTATAACATAAAAGGTAGAATCAATCCTACTATGCTATCAAATCTACACTATCAACGCAAGAAACCCATTCAACCTAAAAATCTATTGCTTTGTAGTCTGTCTGGTTCAGTGAACAGCGCGCTTGCCTACAAATCACAGAATTGTGGATTCGAAGCCGACTGCACTCGTATTACAATTTTTATTTTTTCGAGCGGTTTGTATAAATTTGCTTATCAATTTTATACTATTGAAGAGTAAAATTTTTATCAAGAATACTTATACTTTTAATATAGTTCAATTATACTTTTGGTAAAGTTTTTATATGGAAATGTATGAATATATTTTTTTATGAAAATTACACCAAAATTTTCAGCCGTGTAGGAACTATCCGTGGCATAGAGCCAGGAAGTGATCAATCGATTAATTAAAATGAAGCAACAAAAGTAAGCAGGAAGGTATGATTCTTTGTTATTTCCATATGTACTACACTAGCTGCAAATCTATAGTATCTGCAATACCTTTTGAAACGAGTCCTAGATGGTAAGAGAAGCCACATGCTTTAACAAATCAATTGCGAAACAGAAATGAGAAGGAATGGCTACGATCGTGTTTACTTCGTGAAAATTGAAGCATTGAAGAAAGTACCCCAGGCAGGGCACCACAGACACCGAACCGTAGGAATTCGAAAATGAATGCTAAAAATGCTTTCCCACCAAAACACTTCAATTTTTAGCATTTTAACAGAAAGAGAAGCATCTGGTTTAAAGACCTTTACAGCAGCCCAACACGAATTTACGGCCAAATTAAAATACACAAGCCCAATCGAAAAATCAGACCGATTGTTTCAAGTATTTATCAATTCAGCGGCTTCCAAGACATCGATACCGCAACATCTCCTCAACTTATATCAACATAAGATGGGGTCACTTCACACATGACGAGACTTTCAATAGCAGTCCTTGTTTCCGAACAGATTCATGTCGAGATTGGGCAACTTTTAATGACCACCTCGTTGCCTCGACATAATCATAGCTTGTACATACTTATTCTCTGAGAGTTCTTGTTATTGAAACCATGCGTCTATGAAAATAAACTCAACCCGTTTGAAAAACGGAAAGGGTTCATCAACGAGGAGATCTGGCGAATTGAGAAGATGGTGTGATGATAATGTTTCGAAAAAGATTTACAAAGTTTAGTAATAGAAACGCTCAAAATAAAAAAGGAACATTTGGTACTCCAATTTTTAGTATGGTGTGAAAAAAGTTTGATGTGCTCACAGGGGGGCACGTGCCCCCTGTGCCCCCCCTGTAAATACGCCACTGAAAAGTAGTCACAGTTCAAGGGGCTGTAATATGACGGTAAAAGCGAAAAAATGAATGAGGTTCAAATAGTGCATTTGGTCTATATCTTCCCTTTGTAAAATTGCAACGTTCCAGGTTTTTCAAAGTTCAGTCAAGCCATACAGGCCTAAAATAAGTTGAGCAAATATATTCGCCTATGGTCTGAAATAAAACAAAATGCACTATGGATGTGTGTTTTTATTGCATTTACAACATTTAAAGTTAGTGTCGCAATAATGAATTGTGTAAGAAGGTTTTCGCACTTGCACTCAATTGTGGTGAGTTTATCGAATTTGCAATGGGGAAAATTTAGAATATTATGAATCTGAAAGGCCAAATAATTTGCGATATATAGCGTTCATAAATGTGAAAACCTTCTACCTAGCGACAGTTTTTTCAGTAATCAACCGAAATAAATAGAAACTACTGCTTTACGAATCTAGTGATTATGGCGAAGAAAACGTCATAAAAATATATTACTAATTTGTAGCCGTGTACTCTCATTCCGAAAGCCGTTTTGAACGTTTGATTTGATTTTGATTTTTGATATAGACCGCCATCCCTCTGCTAACGATTTTGATTTCTGAACATGAACTTATAGATATTTGATTATAGACCGCGACCCCAATGCTAACGATTATGATTTACGAACTTGTGAGTGTTTTAATTTTGAAAAAGGTCCGTCGAGTACTTTTTGAACTCTTTCGAACATTTTGTTGAACTCTTTCGAACATTTTTGGTGGTCAATGGTCTAAGTCTAAAAATTGTCATTGACGTAGCAAGATCCGCTGCATTTCCAAAACGCCGAATCTACTCCTAAGATAGACAGTTTTATAAAGAAGGCCATCTTTATTTACTCCCCTAGACGAATTCGGCGCCTCTGGCTACACAACTTTAACGTCTCCAATGAAAAAAAAAAAACAAAAATGTATAACCTCGATGAGTTTGATGTATTACATTTATGAGAGCAAAGAAATGGGTTCAAATTTATGTTGACAGTTTTTTGTAAGTGTCAATCAATTTCACATTCTCTACAAACATTCTAATATGGCAGGTGGAAATTTACATCAGATAAAGAAGCGAGGTCAGTGGGGAGCATATCTGAATGGGCATTCGGTTGCTCAGTGGCAGAGATGTCCCTCTATGTCAGAGTTGCCGGAGCGTGGGTTTGGATTTTTGTGTTGTCCCCTCTCTCGATCCTAATTTCCCTCCTATCAAGACTATGCTTGCATTAAAGGGTTATCCCGTAAAGCCTTGACGTCGACGTTGTAAGGGACATAACATCTTCATCTGACCGACTGATACAGTTCAATTGTAATTGTTTTCAATTTGGACTTTTTTTTATAATCTACCATTAAAATACTTATGTATTACACGTCACGATGCCGTTTTTATGTTCAGTCTTTTTTAGGTATTAAATTGTTTTTTAATTGTTAAATTTCCTTTCAACCCACAGGCAAATATATTTGCCAATCGAAATGAGGGGCACCATTTTTGGTTACATAACTACTACTGACCTAGAGATCACTAAAATAAGACAAAAAACAAGATCGCTTCGGCCAAAAATGAATGGTCTTCAAAGGGTTAATGAAAAATGTAAAATAAACACTCTACTTTACAGTTATTTTATTAAAAATTTATATGACTCAAATAACTGGACCTTATAAACCTTTAGCCAATATATTTGCAATTCAAACATTTTCCATCATGGTCTAATCTACCTGTAGTGATCGCATGTAATTTAAAACTAAATTGGGATCAACCTGTTGCTCTTAAGAAACGAAAAGTATTACGCCTGACTTAGCATTCGATATTTCACCTGTTGTAATCGAAGGTATACTACGAGTACTATAACTAACTTGTATTTGGTTGTTTTGTTCAGGCTATAATATTGCAATATCGCAATATTAATCTGCTCCACTCTTAAGGTACTGTAGGTAGAATAAATAGACTGGTCATGGCTACGGCTATTAGATAATTATTTGCAAGAGTAGTACCAACGGAAATTGCATAGAGTAGGTCCAATTCAGTCCAAGTCGACCGCAGTACCAGTAATTGAAAGTTTAAAGTTCATTCAATTGCAGCCAATATATTTGAACCAATCTTTGCAATTGTTATTTATGAAGATGTTTTTAGCTTGTTACAGAAAAATTGGAAAATAGCAAGAGACTGCAAAAGTTGGTGGGGAATCGTTTTTTAATACCAAATAGAACGTGAGTCATTAGATCTAAAATGAACGTTGACGCTGCAATATCCGAATTGAATACTGGACTATATTAACCCTCATCCAGCGGGATAGGTACAGGTGTACCTTTTTCGTTTTTAAAACACCGTAACTTTTTTGCTATGGGTCCGATCGGGCTGAAATTTTCTGACATCTCTACGATTTTAGTTCAAAATATGTATTCCAAATTTCAGAAATGTGTGACCACCCATCCCCAAGTTAGGGAGCAAAATTAATCTTACACCCTTTAACGGCGGCAAAGGTACATTTGTACCTTCATATATTTTGTATGAAAGAAAATTTACAAAAAACGAAAATAAAATATTTTTGGCGAATGCTCATGCTTAGAGAGATTTATTATAGCATCAATAAGTTGAGAATCGAGTGATGTACAGAAGTATTTGATTTACGAATTTTATTATTATCCTTGGAGATATTGATCTAGAAGGACTAATCTAACTCATACAGCGGTTTTTGGTTATTTGACATTAATCTGAAGACTTTTACTGGCATAGCAAACATTTTGAAGTAATGGCTTGGGCCAACCAATACAATGTATTACGCCTTCTTTCCCCCATAACATCTAGTGAAAATTAGGTTTGTAATAAATGCTAAAATTTTGGATTTTAGCGGTTGATTTTCTTTACCACAGATTCCCATAATTTGTATTCCATCACCTAATATTTATTATTTGTGTAATTCGGGACCTCCACCCGAGTTCCTTTTGAAGTTTCAGCTGAAAACCAGTAGATGCATCCAACCAAATTTCTAAATGGATGTTTGGGTGTTATATAAACTCGGTTGAATTGTACGTCGGTACCATATATAGATGACGATAACTGCTATAGAATATGCCACATGTCTTCGGTTTCCTGTTTTAATTTTTCAATCGATCCTTGGATTTAATTACATATACGAGCAAATATATTAGATACAATTAACCAACAACAATCACAATTAAAATTTTAGATATTTTTCTACTATAGGAATTGGCCTGAGTTTAGATTTACAAAGATTAGAGACTGGAAATTATACTAGCCGATTCTACTTGCTTGTTGCTTGACAGGACCTTTCTTTTGTATAATAACACATTTACTCATTTCTCCAATATATTTATTGCTTCAAATATTGTTGTTTTATGGAAAATAACGAGAATGTGATAATTATTGACGTTTTTTTCGTTAGCAATAACGGGTTCTAGTAACAGAGTAATATAGTGGGGACAGGGGGGTAAATTTTAACCTAAGACTCCACAATTCGCAAATCAAACATACCAGATTCTTCTAAAATCATTAATGACTTAATTTGAACCGTTTTCTACTTTTCATTTGTAAATCAATTTTAGATTTCGTCAAATTAAAATTCCAAGCAACCCATTTTTTCAATTTTCTTTTTAAAATTTTGCCTATTTCTTAAATTTACCCACTCCAAAAATTAAATCCACATAAACCCAACTTCTTAAAACATTCACTTCGGCAAAAACAGTTACTAATTTGTGACTAGTCAACATAATATAACGGTTTTACGGTCAAAATTGATACAAATAGTGAAGATTTTCATACAAAATGTACTAAGGTACAGGTGTACCTTTGCAGCCGGCAAGCGTTGTAAAAATCTGCCGCTGGATGAGGGTTAAGTTAGACGATTCTCTTCTTCTTCTACCGCTGTACATAGGACTGTCTAACCACCTAAAATCAAATATTCAAAAAGAATGTATTATACCAATTACATACACAATTAAAACACTTTCATTTTCCGTATTGCAACTAATTAACTCGAAAGACTGCAGTTGTATAGCTTGTCGCAGCGGCACGACATCGACACGACAATCGTGTTAATCTTATCCCACGAGACCAACTATCCATAAAACATACTCCTCCCTTAGCGGTTATCTAATACACTTGGAAGTTTGTCAGTTTTTCTTACTGGTAATGCAGGCAGTACTATTAATTTAATTTACTCTTGGATCTCTAGACAAACGTCTCTATACATATTTTCCCGAAATGACCCTTCACTCCTTTCGAGACCTCAGTAGAGATATATTTGAAATAAACTGACATCTTGTATGAATCCACCATACCATATGCCTCTCCGTAACAAAAGTTGCTTATCTTTTACAATATCTTACATTCCTTTTTATCGATTGTCTTATCCAAACAGTCATTCTGCATTTTTAACCAAACTTCTTCTACCTGCTTTCCTATTTATGTGAAAATTGAAAGTTAAGGTGAAGCAGGAAATTGGCCATATCGCCAAGTCGCAAAGATACTCTAATCCAGGAAATATACATATTGTACCATAGGTGCGATAGGAAAAAAAGTCGCTACGTTCGTCTCCGTGCCTATAGGCAACTCCATCTCTAAATGCACATAGAGAGGTGTCTTAAATGGTTGTAGTTTACTATTATGTGGCGAGATTATTCGCGGATACTTTTTTTTTGTGCAACTGGATAATATGGCAATTGGCAATGCAATTTGAAAGTGAAGATGCGAACGCGATGTGTTTATATGCAAAAGTTGTATAGGCGCGAGAAAAATATACATACGCACAAAAATACATTAATGCGAAAGAATATATGTATACAAACAATGCCTCATAGAGGCAGGATAAAGTGGGTCATGGAGGCTTTTTGCAGAGTGTGATGTAAAAAGCTTATCTGTGTACATAACAAGCAAAAGAAATATTTTTCTGCTTAATTGCAATCGGTAATGATTGTTGCTTTCTAGTGTTTGTTGTTTTTTTTTTTGTTAAGTTGTATTCTACGTTTTAGTTAAGGAAATTCATTGGTAGCAATTGTGGAAATTTTTCTTACACTTAAAAAATTTATTTTCTCTTAAAATTTAATGAATGGATCGTATAGTGGTTGCAATTCTCCTACACTGAAAACAAAAACATTTGCTTGAAACAAGAAAAAATGCAATAAAAACAGCCAATGAACAAGAAAATACACCTTAAATTAGAAAAAAAACTTTTATTGGAACAACAAAATATATCTTAAATCAGGAAAATTCTTCCTTGGGTGTTTTTTATTGTATTTGTTTCTTGTTTTTAGCAAATGATTCTTTCAGTGTACTTGTTCTGTCTAAGCTATACTACTCCGAAAAGAGCGTATAGGTAATTTGGCTTTTAACATACTGATTGTATTTCAATTCATCGAAGCCTTGAACTTTAAATCAAAACATATTGCAAATCATTTTCAAAATAAGTAGTTTTTCAGTCACTCGGCAGGTTCCACATTAAAAAACTTCGATCAAAAACCAATCATAATTATTCCACACAAACAACTCATCTTCCCATAACGAAACAATATTTAATAAATCTTTCATCTGCTGGCATTATTGGTTTGTAAATATGCTTTCCGGCAACACACTTCATTGTCATTTTAAGCTCGGACATTTCAACACCTTTCGATTTTAATTCGTATTTATTCATTTCATTATGTCCGCGCGTCAACTTTATTTCAATTTAGTTGTTTGACTACCAATTTAGGGTCAAAGAGTGATCAGTCACACTTATTCATATTTATGAAGCATAATATTGCCCATTCTCTCTCAATTAAATATGTGTACAACACAAAATAAGATACAACATAAGATTAAAAGCGGTAACCTCAAAAAGCGATTCAAATATACACTTAATTCAGTTTTAACCTTTAAAATAAAAATTATGCATATCGGCATGATGACAAATGACAGATATTTTAGTTCATACTGACTTATTGAAGCCATAAGCGCAAGAAAAGTTTACAACGGAAAAATTGTTGTCCGTTTCTCGTGACTTCTTCAGATTTATTCAGAAGATTTTCAGTGTATACAAAACAACACTAACACGTGAACACATAGCTTCTTCGAGTATGTTGTATTAATCACATAAAATATGATACACTCTGTGCATTGTCATTTTTTACTGAAAATTAAATATCTGAATGGCTGTAACAGATGCATTTTGTCATGTTGAAGAGTTTATTACGAATACCATTATAGGGTACATAATAGTATTCGTAATACTAGTCAATGTGTAGAATTTAAATGCCAATTGTTATTCACGGTCAATATAATTGTCAAGGTAAAAATGTATTTTTTATGGGGACCGCGCTTATTGACTTTCAATTTTTACGAGAAAGTAAGTAAACGAATGACTTGGTATAGCGTGCTGGGTCGCTATTAAGATATTTCTTGTTTGTTTTCTTTACTTATAATTTATTGTTGAAAAGAAAATTAAATTGGGAAATTGTATGAATGTAACATCAACGCTTCGAAGGAAAGCTACCAAATGAAACTCTGGCAATAATTTCATAACGGTACTTTGAACTGGTAAATCGGCAAAGTTGACGAAAGTTCCTTTGGTGCTTAGACTTTCCAAGGCCATGTTAATTTTTTTGACATTTGAAGGATCAAAAGTCATTTTTTTAAGAATCAAAAGAAGTATTAAGATATCAATTTTTTATTGAAAGAGACAGTTCTGAATTGTTTTTTTTCCAGATTTCAACTTTTTATTTATTCAGAAAAAAAAACAAAAATATTTTTAATTGTCAAAATTTCGAGCTTTGGAAATACATAAATAAGTGGCAATATGCACATTAACATTGTTTCGTGGTCTTGGTAAGTGCCCCAAGTAATTTAGAATCTGTTTCATTTTTATTTTTCAAATTATTAAACATTCATTCAACATTTAATTTTAGTCAGAAGACCAGATTTCGTTTCGCACACAAAATTAAAATAGGCTTTAGGATACCCATTATCTACAAATATGGTTAAATGACGCCACTTATTATTGAAACTGAAACCTTACAGATACTCAGGGGCCTTTCTACATTTTGAGTCTTTTAATTTTTTGGCTAAGAATAATAATAATAACATATACCAATCTTGTCTTTGAATAAAATATTTTGGCTAAAATTAGGAATAATAAAGCAAATGTACCGTACCGTACCGTTTTGGAATCTTGACAACATGCGCAAACTTCTAAAATGACTTTCCACAAAGCCATGGTGAATTTTTTTTGCAATAATAACAATTGCAGGTTGGGCTGCAATCGATAGAGAACTATTTTGTTCCTTGTTGTCACAGGAATTTGAGGAATATTAAGATTTACCAGTGGCGTAACGTTTTTAAAATTTAATGCGTTCGAAATTGGAATGGGGACCCCTTAGGTTCAATTTTTCGACCAGGAAATAATAACATAAACGCGCATTTAAAGCAGTTCACAAATAAGCAAGAGCAGATTCTTCTGTCTTGTCCACACGTTCTAAAAATTTTAGTTTTTTAAGATGTAAATTGAAATTTTAATAATTTTACATTTACATTAATTTTTACATAGCCTATTTAACTATTTATCAGTAAATTCAAAAGAAGTGCCAAAAATACCGTCTCGAAGACCTACAAGCCTGTCTTGTAACAGTCCTTGATCCTAGACGCTACATCTGAGGATCAAATGAAGTAACTCACATACAAGGCTATGACGACCCTACCCTTACTCGTTGGCATATCCATGCCCAAGGCGAATTAAATCGGCTGAAATCAAATTCTCGCTCTGTGGCTCATTTGGTTGAGTCGTACTCTACGATGCTAGTTATCTAGAGGTCCGGAGATCGAATCTCGGCGTGGTCCAAAATTTCAGTACAAATGCGGATAGGATATATTTCCTGTCTGTTTGTAACATTATATACACTCCGAAATGATATGTAATGTAACGTTGACTCGAAATTGCCTATAAACGGCTGAGTTAACGCACAATGGCCCCACATGCGGCTATACGGTACTGAGAAGAAGAAGAAATCAAATTATTGGCAGAGCTCCCACTAATAAAAATGAGCCATGCCGAGGAAACTGCAGTTTAATTTATCTGCACAGAAGGCTTTTAGGCAAACATTTGTTTGTTTCAACGAAAAAACTTCTGACTTTATTGAACGATTTTGCGGTCAATAAATCCACAGTTATTCTTTTATCGACATATTGTCCTTGTTGTAGCTGTCAATTTCCCTTCAAGATTTAAACATTCAACGAACTGGATGAACATTCAAAATGAGCACTCTTCCTAGCAAGTTTAAAGGTTCTCTTCAATATTCTTGTGACTTTGGCTTGGCAGCCCGTGTTCCACTAAACACACCGTACGTTACGCCACTGAGATTTACAGTTACAGTATGTGACCAATTATAGCCAGGTGTGTGTGCATTGTTTCGACTACATTTTGATTGCGTATAGCTGTAAAAATAAAAGACTGAAATTTATTTCATACTTTTTTTTACGTAGCAGGCATCATGATCGCTCTCAGCCACTGACTTATGGGACGCCTCAGCTTTCTGCAGCATTAATGTAAATAATATCAAAAAATATTGCCCCAAATTTGACGCCCTACGCTCCAGGCTACTGGTAAGTTCGCCATTGTGAAAAATGGCATTGGAGAATAGACAGCAGGGACGTAGCCTGGGGATGGGTCCGGATCCAGTGGATCAATCAGGATCAGTAAATTCACTCCGCAGGATTGGTCTCAACCTAAAGACAACTATGGAGACATATGCAAAATTCACAATGGGTACAACTATTGAGACATATGCAACATTCACAATGCGCACAATTATTAAGACAATTATTTTCCACATATACTTCTTTCTGTCTTTCTTGAACGAATTACAGGATTTCAGTAAGTTGACCCCACCGGATGGGCCTACAAAAGGCTCCGCCCGGAATAGAAGAAATAAGCAGAAAATTTACAATGAGCAACAATTCACAATGAGTTTTCTTCGTAAAAAGGGAAACGCAATAGAACTGGAGAAAAACAAAAAACTTGTGGACTCGTAAAAAAAAATTAAAAACAATTGCCTTCTCGTGGCTCATTTCCGTATCAATATTTGGTCAAAAACCGAAACCTTGATGACACAAAGAAATTTTAAAATGAAAGAATATTTTTCTGCGTTCAGAATTGATCTGTTGAATCTATTCAAACGAGTAAGAAGTTTGAAGATGTTTGGAGTGCAATCGATTTTTTTTTTTCGTTAACTTGAGAGAGTTTTGGGCGAGAAAATCTTGATTCTCTCTATTTTTGCAAAACAGTTCGCGTCGCGCTTGACCTCTACCCTCTACGCAGTTAAGGCACAAGTTAGAACAATTTCACTGCAAAAGCAAAGAAGACTAATCATCTAACAATGGCCTCGATTCGGTGTGAATAGAGATAAAGTTTCTTCTAATAGTATGAGCAACACTGAACCCGAAAATCAAACATAATTTAGCGCCCTTATCACTAGAATTTTCCCACTTTTTATTTCATTAATCGTGCGTATATGACAAAAATTACAACAAATTACAACATCTACGGTCTAGGTTCAATAATGGACACTAGCGCAACTTATTTATCTTACCTATGAAAAGATATATAATCATTTATGTTTCATGAACTTTTTATGGTTTTGACGCCACTTTCACATTACACACATATTAATGGGATTTCTTGATTGATTTGTGAGAAATTCAGCCAACACATAAAATGGACAATATATTCACGTGTCAATAATTCATTGACCATAGTGATCATTATGCAGATTTTTTTTTTACCACATTTTCAATGTCCTCATCTTTTCGTGACAGTCAATCACGTTTGACGAGCACTGTGAAATAATCAAATGTGTTACAGCAAAAAAAGGCAATTGAACTGGTCTTGAAATATCATGTCATTTCTTTAAAAAAAAACTCTAAATTTTAATGTTAATCAAAGCATTTCCAATCATCATAAATTGATTTACATTGAGTGTTAATGAAGGGTTCGAATTCTCTCTTCCGATTGAAATGAATGAAGGAAAGAAGAAATTCCTTTGTGTTCTTATAGGCACCAGTGACACTTAACTTACCATCCGCCATATAGCGGTAAATATCGGAAATTACAAATTTCTCCTTATGAGAACGAATACCAGAACAAGCCACTTTAGTCTTTGATGTTACACCATTTTTTCGAAAAAAAATTTCGCTATCAATTATTGCTCTTTTTGTTACTAAGTTTTCTAATTCTAAATCAGCATGTGAATTAATTGAACTGCAGCACAAACTATTCGTCTATTGTAGGTAAACTATAGATTTTCCACTTTCCTGATGGTCAGTTATCCTAGTCTTTCACTTCAATTTCAATTATGTCAGCTCAGGCTTTTCATGTTTTTCTTAAAAGTAGTTTCTTAAAAGTTCTTTAAACCATTACTTATTTTTTTAAATAAGCTCCTAACGGTAATGAATCAAAATTATTTTTCTGGTAGCCCAGTGCTCTAGCAGAAATCAAATACCTTACAGAAGGAATTAGTATGAGAATACGCTGTGCAACTAACCCAGCTAATTTCTTTCGAATTTTTCAATTGCGTTTCCTTTGAATCGGTGAATTATAGAAAATTTATGATAATTTAGGTCACCCGCCCACTAAAAGCATGTAGCATTTGAATTAAGCAGACTAACAAAATTTATTCGGTTCACAGAGAAGTTTAATTCATTAGGTAAGAAAATTCAGTTCAAAAATGTAAAGACTAATTTTGTTACTGGATATACCAACTTAACAATACTACAAATATTAGTTAGAATCAAAATACAAAAGGAAATCTTTAGAACTCGCTTTACGCTACGGCCTAATTCATAGTCTAATGTATACTTTGAAAAATGTGAATTTCCAATGAAACTTTTGTTTGTTTCATCGGATTTTCTTTAGTTTTATTTTTTCTGCGTATGACTGAAACTTGCCTTTTATGCAATCAATTTTTTTTTTTGTAAAATTCTAGTGTTTACTAATGAACAGTTTACTGTATGAATTAAAATTCAAAATTAGAGCACAGAAATTTTGGTCCATCAAATCTAAGTGTACAATTAAATTTTGTCAAAATAACTATGCGGCCGCCATCTTTACTTTTTTTATAGCAAGTGAGTTCGGCAATGAACAGGATAAATATTTTGCTGTTGATGTATATGTACATGGATTTCACTTTAATTATAATTGTTGTTAAAAAAGTGTCGGGTTCGAGAGTACGAGATGTCAAAATAAATATTGGGTATACAGTTATCACAACAGGACTTGCATACACTCTATTTGATTCTCATTATTAAAATTTAAAACAAAACTCAATACCTTTGGAAATATAAAAAAAAAGTTAATCTTACTACGGGTTACTCGCTATAGTCTTTCGTTTTTTGAACATTCAATGAACAATAAAGAGAGAAATAATCAGAGCCTCAGTGTGTTCTAAATAAGTATTGTTGTTTTCATCTAAAATGCATATAAAATAATCGATTTCGGATCATTTTCAATGCTTGCCTCTATTTCAAACATATTTAACAGTTTGCGAAAACAATTAAATGTTGCGCATGAATTGTGAAATTTTGTTGCGAATGTACGCATAATGAATGCGTTATTCGACATATTTATTCACAATGACCAGACCTACTGAGCTCGTCAGTCATAGTGCAGTCATACCCAAGCAGCACAAAATAACCTTGGTTGGATATACAACCCGATTTTTGGTTATATTTTAGTTGAATAATCAACGATATGGGTTATTGTTACTAAAGTGAGCATTTTCTTGGAGTCTAAACTTAAATATTTGCTTCAAAATTAACTAGATGGTTTCATTTGAGACATTTTTTTCTCCCGAAAACCTTAATGTTTTCTTTGCAACATTATTGCTTATAATTTGACTCAATTGTTACTCTTTGAACCATTTTGTCATAAAAGAACATAATTGTCACAAATACAACATGGTTTAAAGTATAACACAATTGTTAGAATTTGAACCGAAAGTATCTTTTTTATATTTGCAAATATATTGGATACAAAGCTTCCCAGCGCTAACTGAAACAAATATCATAAAAAGGATTATGTTAAGAGAATTTTTGACATAAGAAAAAAAGAGAAATAAAATATGGCATGACTGAGAATCAATCTTGCGACCGCCATGTATGGCGCGTCAAGTACTTCAGATTTAGTGAACATGAGAAGTATTTCCTTTCTGCCGCAATGGCAATGGCGACAGACTAGCACGCAAGAGGACCAGGTTCGAATCCAGTTGTAAGCAAATAGATAAAAAGGTAATTGTCTTGGATAAAAAGTTAAAAAATATAATATGTCTGAGACAAAAAGTGTCTAAGATAAAAATAAACTTAACTTGTCAATTCTGAAAAAGAAAAAGTGTAAAATTTTTAATTTTTTAGCATACGAAATTGTGGTTATATTCACAACGATTTTACAACAATAATGTCTGAAAGACAACGCTATTACAACAATAATGTTACGTTTAGAGCCAGGCAAAAACCTCTTTTTTACGGTTTGGCAAACGTTTTTAAAACGTTTTTACAACCATTTTCCTAACAATATTGTCATATAACCATGGTTGTATTTCGGTTATATAACCGTTTTCCAACTCGTTTGTGCTACTTGGGTATTAGCATTTCAAATAGAAAAAAATAGTGTAAGGCTAATTTTTGTTGTTTTTGAATCAGTGGGCTCCCAGGAATCTACAACTGATTTTGCTAAAAAAAATTTTGATCGCAAAGGTCCCAAAAAGGACAAAAAAGGATACTCTTTAATCCTTGACCCGAGGTCGGCATTCGGGGTATCATATCAAAGGGGACGTCGAGTACATTACATATCCGGTGTTTGTTTCATGTTTCGAGGACCCTCAAAGGAATAAATCGAATTTAAATGGAAAATTTTCGAGTTTCCCGTGTATCTTTCCAAAGCCATAACTACGAGAATAATTCAAGTTGTCCCTACTTTTATCACTTTTCGGAATCTAAAATAGCTGGAGATTCTCCCATTAAATTTGCTAAGAAAAAAGTTGATCGGAAAGCTCTGAAAAAGGACATAAAAGGACACTAGTTGCACACCTTAGTCGAACGTGGGCATGTGGGGTGTCATATCAAAGAGGATGTCAAGTAAATTCCATATCCGGCATTTGTTACTTGTTCCAAGGACCTTAAAAGGACAAAATTGGGCTCAACTTAAAAATTTTTGTGTTTCCCGTATCTGTATCTTTCTAAAGCCCTAATTTTCCATTTAAGCCCGACTTATTCCATTTAGTGTCCTTGAGACAGGAAACAATCACCGGATATGCAATGCACTCGACGTCCTCTTTGATATGACACCCCACATGCCCACGTTCGATCAAGGTGTGAAATTAGTGTCCTTTTATGTCCTTTTTCAGAGCTTTCCGATCAACTTTTTTCTTAGCAAATTTAATGGTAGAATCTGCAGCTATTATAGATTCTGAAAAGTGATAAAAGTAGGGAAAACTTGAATTATTCTCGTAGTTATGGCTTTGGAAAGATACACGGGAAACTCGAAAATTTTCCATTTAAGCTCGATTTATTCCTTTGAGGGTCCATGAAACAGGAAACAAACACCGGATATGTAATGTACTCGACGTCCCCTTTGATATGATACCCCGCATGCCGACCTCCGGTTAAGGATTAAAGAGTATCCTTTTTTGTCCTTTTTGGGACCTTTCCGATCAAATTTTTTTTTAGCAAAATCAGTTGTAGATTCCTGGGAGCCTACTGATTCAAAAACAACAAAAATTAGCCTTACTCTATTTTTTTCTATTTGGAGGCCTGAATTGGGATATTTTGACTGCACTATCATGGCATACACGGTTAGGTCAGAATGCAATAGTTCAATTTTCGCCAAAACACGTTTAAATCAATTTGTATTTGTACTTGTAGATGTATCCATACGATTATACTCCACATGTATGGAGCAATGCTCCAATATCTTGATGCCTGAACTGAATGACGTATGACCAATCAATTTAATTTGCTGCTGCGCGCTGTGTCTGCTGTTTCTTTGGCTAGTATATGACTTCAACGTGTATCTCGTAAAAGTCGTAGACCTTGGAAAATTGTAATCTGTCAAAAGGCTGTTATATCAATGAGTACAAAAAAAAAAAAAAGATTAATATGTATACAAGAAATACTGGACAACAAAATCAAGTAATAATCGCAGAAAGCCTGCACACTATACACAAAATGCGGGTGTAAGGTAAGCGCGCTGCTGGTATCGGATAGTCTCCATGCTGCTTGTTTGAACCATAGTTTTGACCGATTCGAAATAGACGTCAAATTGGATGATATATGCGTAACACGCTCTGTATGATGTCTAGCCACCATGCCGTTGATTGTCGGCGTTGTCATTTTTTCGACATAATTTGCTGTCAACGCATAATATAATAATTTATATATCTTTCACTTTACACCCAACTCCGATGGTGTGCAAAACCACATCCATAAATTTCAAAACATATGTTTTGTATACCCAACCGAGCGGTAATAGCTAAAAAAAAGAAGTTTTATATATTTGGTCATAACAACAAACTTTAATTGTTTGACTTTTCGCACTCCCGATTTGATGTGGACTGATGAATGTAAAGTTATGATAAATAAATTGTAAAAAAAATAAGGGACAAATGTATGTATGGTAAATGAACCCAAAGCCATAAATTCGATCGTCTCAATCGTTTTCAATGGAAAGCTGCTGAATTTTAATGATTGTCGGGCAAAGGTCTAAACATTTTACCAGGTATGGTTCATTATGGTGGCTATAGAGAAGAAAGTCAATCAGTACGTTTCTTTGTATGTACTTTCCCTGCGGGATATGTGTTATAATTTTTAAATTTCTATAATTGGTATGATGATTGATAAAAAGTAATAATTGGAGCTTATTGAGCAGGCAAATTTGAAAAAAAGTTTGATTTTGATTTGTTTCTTATTTCTTATGTAAGAAATTACATTGAATTTCTTCAATGTGATTAGATAATATAACTGCGTCAGTTCAACCTTCGTCCGAGGACGCAGATATGTTATTGGCATCCAATTTCCAAAATCTTACGTATGTTTTATGTTGAGATCAAGAGTTATTTATTCCGGCAACCACGCCATTCACGTTCTTGCAACCTGGTACTGCGACATGCAACATGCCTACAAATCACTTAATTTCCGCTTTTTTTTTGCATGTTGCCAACTTAGGTTGGCAACCAAGTTGCAGGTGTATAAGAGCTGTAAGACTCTCCCAATCGTGTAATATCTAGTCGATTTTGTCCAGCGTGGAATTTTTGGTTTTGGGATGTTATTTTTAATTAAATTTTAGAGAAGGTTTGACGATTGTCGTAAGGCCGAAAAACTGATTTATCCATTTCCCAATATTTCCTGATAATAATCATTTTATGCAAATCATTTTAATGGTTTTGTTTGTAAAGAGGTTGTTGTAAGAGATAATCAAAAAACCTTTCGATTTTTTTTAGGAAAACCCTATAAAGTGGTTTTGCATGAGCATGATGCCATATGGCATCATTGGGCGTGAAAGGCAAATCAGCAAGTCCTCTATTCATATAAATGCTAGTTGCTTGCTGTATGGAAGGCACCCTTAGTTTTTATCCGAATGAGCTAATTTTTGGTGATTATGAGCTCCAATCGCAATAAACCAAAATTTAGCACTCTGCTCTAAATTTGGGGGGAGTTATGGACATGTCCTTTCGCCAAATTTAAATGAGGTGATAATGGGGGTCGTTGATCGCAGCGATTCAATGTTTCTCCCAAAATAATATTGAACTTATTGTTAATACTTGTACGAAATTTTATGGCTGAACTAACATTCTTTCAAGAGTTATGGGGCTTTTAAAAAAGATATAAAATGAAAAAGTTTTAATTTATTTTTAAGCAAGTGCCGAATCATTGGGCCGTATTCATAAAAATGAATGATATCCTCCTAATCGTAAGGTAGAAGTATAAGGTTGTGCTCTGAAGTAAAAGGTAAGAGTATAAGCATTTCCTTTTTTCGTATTCATAATCATTACCTTATACTTGCGAGGATTTCCTTCAAGTACGAGTAAAAGGTTAACTCAACTGAGATCTGAATGACATATCAAAACGTACTATAACATAGTATGTCACGATGCCTTTGATCATCATTTGTCTTTTCGCTCACGCATATGCATTCAGTTTCATGTGGGGTTCAGTGCGGTAAAAATGCGTCCTTTATGTAGTGCTAGTGAAAGCTCAGTCCAGAAGATAACAGTACCAGCGAACAACATTTTATAGCGGAAGGAATTGCTGCTGATCCAGTTAATTTGGAGAAATCGCAAGATGCAAAAAAAAACAAAGAAAAGATGAGGCAATTGCATTACTCACCACTAAGTATTCAGCAACATTTGGTAGGACACTGGATGCTAAAGGCTTATTGAAAAAAGTTAACAACATGAAGACCAGTCTGAAGAAAAAAAACAGACCTAAAAAACGGGGAACAAAACCATCAAATTGTTGAATTGGGAGAAATACCAACTTAAGGCTATGGAGGGAGACAGCAATCCTATAATTAGAAGAGTTAGAGGTGCCCTGCAGATTGGAACTCGTGAAGACAGATCTCCTCAGCAAAGGAGTGAAGCATCTACTACGCAAACAGGTGAAACCTCAGGGCAATCAGTTAACAATAGGGACTCGGCTGCTCAACCATTTGTTAAGCCACCAAAAAAGAAAAAACTCGACCGAATTACACGAAACGGATGAAGCACGAGGACTGACTGCAAAAGAACTCCAATATTTAGTTCTGTGGCAGCAGTACCAGACGAGTAAAGTTCAAAAGGAGTATCCATCATTTCCAAGAAGGACCACATTGCTTTTGTTTCGAAGTTGTAAGAACACTTGCGAATTCCACCATCCTCCGTCGTGGACGGAGCCAGGCCAACTAGCATCAACACTAGTGAACATTTCTCTAGCATCACAAGTAGCCTGAACGTTCAGAGTAGCCTTACCTTTTCGGTTAATGTACTCATCTCCATGGTGCTTGGGTTTCAGTATTCCAATTCCATTACAATCAACAACTCCAATAGCTTTTGGAAATTTATACTTTGTTTGCCATATCTGTTTTGCCTCGGTTACTTCATTGTTGGTAGTTGGAAACTTGGAAACAAAAAAAACGAAAAATGATCCCCATTTCCCCCTTTCCCCCTTTTTTAAGGTTGCGGACCCCCAATCGGTTGGGACTTTTTTCCCCATAATCTGGGGGCCGTCACCAAAACCATTCTGCAGAAAAATTTCCGATGTAGGATTTTTGCCGACTAAATATCTCATTTTTCACACGGAACTTGCTTTCAGTCCCAATGATGCCATATGGCATCATGCTCTAATTTGTTAACTAAAGCGCTAATTTTTTTTTTTAAAGAAAATATCATAAAAGATGCTTACTGAACGACATAATGTTGTTGGAAAAATTCTCCGCTTAAAATCCATAATTTGGGCATGAAAGGGTTAATATCTGAGTGATATTCGAACACCATCATAAGCTGAACCCGCTCTGATTTATAGTTATAATGAAGCATACGTTACACGAAGTTTTCTCTGGGAAGTTAATGGAATTTGACACGATTTCGTCTGAAAGGGATAAAGTTTGTTGGTGACAAAGGTAGTGATGATGAAAACATTTTGGACTGGAAAATCCACCCCCACCCATAAAATCGGAGGAACCTAGCCAAATGCTGATACTAGCATTTCCGGAAATGATAGATTGTGACATTTCCCATCAATTTCTCCTTTTTTAGTGGACGAGCTCTACTCCGATTTAGTAGACTAAACATAGGCCTTAGCTCTAAATGCAGCACCGTTTCCCAAGGACTTTGTATCTTCAAAACACAACTTTCAAAGGAGAGCTAATGATATAGTTGATAAACAAGTGCATCTTCAAAGCTTTTTTAATTAAGAAATACCTTAAAGGAAAACTCTTATGCCTTATTTTGCCCACTAAATCGAAGTTGAAATTGAATTATTTTTTCTGTTTTTTTTTCGTCTTTTTTTATTCGAGTGTTAGCCTAAAATTTGGCGTCCCGGGCCCGGCTTCTTTTATAAATAGTAATCCTTTGAAGATATCAAGCACATAGCCAAATTACTTGCTACAAACTTTTTGATTTTGTGAAATCTATTTCATGCAATTGCGATGGTATTCTCTCCCCCAATGTCCTTAATTGAAAATAAATACATAAATTAGTTTTTTAAGTGTGGCCGACTTTATTTTATTGTTATTTTATTGATTTACGAGTATTATACTAGAATATGCGTGTGTCTGAATTAAATTTTAATATATTAACATTTTTAAAAATACGCCATAATATTCAAATTGTCAAACTAGTAAAACTACTGAACTAGTTTTGTCACTTTTCGTTGCCTTCAATTTGTTTAGAATTATATGAAATTTAGTTTAAAGGTTAAGGACTTTGCGGTTACTTTGAAGATTCATTAATCTTTTTTTTAGCGAATTTATACAGAAAGAAAGTCTTAATTAAGAACAAAATAAGATTATTGTTTGCTTTTTACAGTCCTAATACTAAAAAAAATAAAAAAACTTGTTTTATTATTTAGAAAAAAAACATACAAATTATAGGAAGGAAACGAGAAAATGTTTACTTTATAGATTAGGAACCGGAAATTCGCATCTACATATATTTTTTGTCATCTAATATTTTAATGTGAACGAACAGAATATTATTTACTTGTTAGGATTTTGCTCCATTTTATGTTATTTTTGACAATTTTTCCTGAAATTCTTGGAACTATTTTCTTTCTATTAATCACGAGCTAAAATTTCATGCACTATATACATTAAAGCAAGAGAAACCAAAACAAAAACCTTTGCAATAAATCATTGTGAAAGATTTCTCTTAAATTTAAATATTGAGCACTCTATGGTACTATAAAGCCACTTAGACAAAAACTAAGAAAATATATCTACTTTTCAAATGCATGTACATTCGATTTTCTTTGTGCAACGGGAATGCTGTTACGAACAATATTTTCCCTTTCTTGTATTTTAACTCCATTATGCATAAAATTCCACTAAACAACATTAGCACTCATACTAAGAGTCATAGACAAATAGATTCGCTCTGTAAACCATATAGGTGGCCAAGTATAGTCCTATAAAACTGATTTTCACATCTCCTCCACCACTCCACATCATGGCAATATTTTCTGCAAATCAATGCACAAATGCTCGTGGACTATGGCGCACTATAAGAAGAAAAATTCATGTAGAAAACTTTCAATTCGAATAAAAGCCATATGAGCACAAGCGCATAGATTAATACTTTTAGATAAAATTAAAGAGATATTCAATGAATACGTGTGTAACGTATGTCATGAAAATAATTTCCCTTCCAATTCGCCAATCTTGAACCCATACCTTTGTGAGACCATATTATTGTTTGCGCGGTATTCATATACTACGAATATGAATTTATTAAAAATGCATTGATAAATAAGATATTCATTCATACGGTTTTTTTTTTCTTCTATTTATTCAAAGGCATTGTTTGAATTCATTGACCGATTTTTCAATGATCCATTCGTGATGTGTACCTACAGCTGACTACGACTAACCCAATCACTTTATTAATAGATAGACGCAAGAAAAAGTTCATTTCAAATATGCATATTTACATCTCTTTGTAAACGGCCACAATATCGCGTGGGTGTTAAATGTTGACCGCCACATTTAAAGACAGAATCCAATATATGAAAACAAAATGCATTTTTGTTTCCATTTTTTATATAGCAAAATGGTGAAGATTGTTTTTGTTCTTTTTCCTATAGGAGAATGGATTTTGGAATTGTGAAGATATTCATTGTGCAGATGGTGTTTTCATTTTTCTAATGTAACCTTGAAGCGATTGTGTGTTCGTTTGTTTGTTTTGCAATCGCTCAGGCGCAACTGGTGTCTTTCAGTGAAAGTGAATTTATTTGTAGATGGTGTATATAAATTCAAAAATATTGAAAGTTATTCACATATTATCCCTGTGATGTGATAATAGTGAATAGAATCAATTCAAAAGGAAAGTTATTTAAGGAAATTACATAAAATCCAGTGTATGCCTATCTCCATATCGATAGTTAAAATTGAATGCGAGTCTTAGTTGAAATAAACGTTTGATTCTCTTTGATTGAGCCACGAAATTAAATACACAACAGATCAAACTTTTATTAGTTTAAAAGTAGTTAATACAATACAAGGAAACTTGTTGCGGTACTTAAGATTCCACTGACTGGCAAAATGAGCTGAATTGATTAGAGTCGCCACCTAGTATTCATTCCATTTTCAAGATGAATTAGCTTTTTTAATCACATATTCACTGCAGATTAAATGAATCAATTAACAATTCAATTGAAATTCACAAATCCAAATACCCAATTATAAAATCACGTATCATTATTAAAGGGTTAATTTTACTTATTACAATGTCGCTAGTTAGTTTGAAAAAAGTGAATTTGTATTGAAAATGGTATATATACAGAGTGTCACGAAAGTCATCGTTAAGCCTTCACGAAAAAAAAAATACTGAAAAAGTTCCAGTCCCGTATTTTCACATTTATAAATATTAAAAAAATGCACATTATAATCAGGGTTATGGTACACAAAAAAATGAGAAATTTGAATATCTACAGAAACACACGTTATAAATCCAAACTCCAAACAATATTTGGTGATAACCTATCTTCTTAACCCTCAGTGACTTTGACTTTTGGGGCAGCCTGTATATCGGGACATGGGAAATTAATTATTCTTCGTATTCACATACAAATACAACTTACAATTTACGATATACGATATAAATTCAGTCATTTACTCACCTGAAAAGAAGAAAAAAAATTTGGTTAAACTTTGTGGTGTTTATACATTTATAAAATATGTAAATCAACAAAATAAAATATAAAACAAAACGATGGGACAGTAAAAATCAAAAGAGTTTGATTTTTTTCGCCAGTATAAGCGAGTCATGCAATTGAAACATTATTTCTTATTGCTTAACCCTTTTAGGCACAACTGAGGTCAATATGACCCCAAGACGGAATTTCTTTCAATTACTTTCTACCATGTGTTTGGCTGGAAATCTTCGCAATATATCCAGTAACAGGTAATCGCTTTAACCCGCAAGAACTTAGCCCGATATATGGAATTATCTTTTGATTTTTTGGACAAAAAACATTGACCATCCCGAAATGCATACCTGGGGTCAATACGACATCGGCCTCTTTATTTTGAAAACCAACTGCAAACACCCTTTTTAATTTCAAGATGTACCTTCCGGGAGGGTCATCGTTTATCGTCCATAAAAAATCGATAAGAACATGGAACAATGAAGCAACAACAAGTAACCGGAGCTATTGCGACCGTACAATAAAATAATAAATTTTAAATGTGTTTAAGCCAATTTTCATTGTAGGGTCATATTGACCCCAGGTGTGCAATCAGCATGAGTTTGAAGAGTGGCACACCTTAAAATTCATACTGATTGCTGGATGATTGAAGGACTAAATATCAAGACTCATTTTGGTCATCAAATATCAAGTTTGTAAGCTATTGGAGAAATTCCGTTTATTGTTTAACGGAGAAGCAGATGAATTTATACATAACACTACTTACTAGGGATGTCAAAAACCGGACGATTAGTCCAAAAACCGGTACTTTCAAAACGGTTAACCGGTCTATTTTCGGTTTTTTCCTCCTCCGGTTTTAACCCGGACGGTTGTTTGTTCATCCGGTTAAAACCGGAAATAAAATTCTTTCAAGTTCATACAATTTTTCATATTTTCTTGATTTTTTAGTCAGCAATTCTATTACTTGTCCCCTATAAAAAATTGCGTTTTCAAATTTCAGCCCTTAAACATATTTTCGAACACTCTCCTTATGACTATAGGGGCGCCAGAGAAACTTACTTATTTGAAGAGTCAATAAAAACATTCTATTTGAGAATACAATTTTCCAAGTTTTTTTTTCATACAGTCATGAAAGTGACATCGGTTAAATTTCGACCGCCTTTGTGCATACACTGAGAAGTCGATTTCTGAAGTTTGTCTCCACTCTTTGCAGCATATTAATCGGTACGTTAGCAATGGCGTCGCGAATGAAAGGTTTATAGGTGAGCTATGGTCCGTGGTCGATCGAGATAAGCCAGGGATTCCAAATAACCACATAAAAAAATACCGGCGTACAGAGGGCTGCGCCCGCAATACGAGGGTTTTTTAGATATTGGATACAGTGAATAATTTTGCAAATATATTTTATAGGTAATAAATAAGAATTATGCACAATGTTAATGAATTGCTTCTCGTAAATCTATTTTTGGATTGGTCTAAATAAACGCGTTCCAGAATGAAAGATCGATCGGTTAGTGAACAAATTTGTAAATGTCCGGGACACCCTGTTATCTTGGCTATACCAATTTTTAAGTATTTCATGCCAAAGACTGTTACCATTCTACACATTCCTACCAAATTTCATGACGATCCGTTAAGCCGTTCGCGAGTTATTTAGTGCACAAATTTTCAAATGTCCGGGACACAATGTTATTTTTGCCCTACCAACTTTTAAGTATTTCGTGCCAAAGACTGTTACCATTCTACACATTCCTACCAAATTTCATGACGATCGGTTAAGCCGTTCGCGAGTTATTTAGTGAACAGACGGACGGACAGACGGACGGACGAAATCGATTTCATAAGGGTTCTTTTTTTAAATCTAAAAAACCCTAAAAAATGCATGGAGCAAATCTCGAGACCGTGCCAGTCATGGGAAATTGCCTTTCTGAGAGATGAGGTGGTCGAAGTGGAGTCGTCGCAACAAATTTATTCAGCCTCGTGCAGTGTTTGCTATGGCTCCATCTGTGACTGAAACCACACGTCCCTAAAGTTCGTTTGAAAAAATCCGCGATCATGTCCCTAGTGACCGTTAGAAAAGAAGCTCTCGACTGCGAAGGCCCGCTGCTCTCTATACCAGAGCATGATGGCTACTGACTAGAATGGGAAACAAACTTGGGAACTTAATTTCTTTCTCTGAGGTAACTCGCTTGAGTCTTTCGTTTTAAGTAGTTTTCCAAATGTTATAGTGACTTCTCATTTACGAACTTAATTCTTTCTGTCGCCTTTTCGGCTAATTTATTCCCTGGGATGCTCATTAAATTAGATAACATTAGTTCCGTTCTTAACTGTTGGCTGAGAAGTTCAAAATTTCGTTTTTGATATGTATTGGACTAATCATGGTTACAAAATAGCCTTGGGGTTTTGCGACGACTGCGTTCTTTGGATTTTAGTACGCTGTTGATTCACAATTCCACCTCATGCCGCCATCGAGAGTTCTAAAACAACATATTAGAAAGAGTAAATTTTTGCGTAATTGAAAAAAGGTCTGCCTCGTCGTCGAGAATTTTTAGAAGGTTTTTGTTTAGCAAAGAACGATACGTTCCTTAGTAGCAACACTGTGAGTGGCAGTTGTCACTGGCATTTTTCGGATGCTGCTGTGCTGATTCTTGGAGCCGTACATACGTAGTAGGCAAAACAGACAGGGGCCTCGCAAAAGCTGTGGTCGACCCTGACTTTCCTAGCTGCCTTTTCTTGGCTTGTGAGAAGCGCCAATTTGACTATTGGTGGCGGCAGCTGGCTTTCCGCGTTCTGATACCCACCACCTAGTGGTGGGTATCAGAACGCGACTCGAATTTATTGAGAAATGCCATGAGCGTCGATGATCAATCGCATCTGGCAAGTAGTTAATCGAATCGAATTCAGTAAAATTGATGATAGTGCTGCATATTGATACAGAAATTTCCAATATTTGCTCGTTACCAGTCTGTAATGGAGAATATATTGTTTGATATCCATATTACCTCGATCTCGGGCGGATCTGCAACGGACACAATCCAAAAATTGCTAGACTGAGACTCGGACATATTTAGATAATGCTTCGTCAGGTTGAGTTTGTGAGGGAAAGACAGAAGGGTTTTAGGCAGGCCCCACAAAAAAATTCCGAACCTGGGACTGAAATTTCTTTGGCGATCAAGATGAATTATGGAAGTTATTTCCGCGTATAATAATTTCAAGTTTTTTTTGGAAACGATTCTGGACAGAAGAGTTCATCGGTCGGCGTGTGTTTCTCGATTAAACGACAGGTAAGCTATGATGGTGGCTAGTTCAAAAAATTTCAAGTTTTTACTTGTCAGCACACTGGTCTGAACTCGGTGAAAATAATAAATAAACTTTGTTTTTTGTGAATTTTCGTAAAAAAAAATGTAGCTTCATTCGTGGTTTTTATGAATTTGTTCATTGCAAAATGAAAAAAAATTTCAAAAAGCACAGATCATATCATACCAATTTGTGGCTGCGAATAGAAAAAATAACCTTAGGCTATTTTTTTCTTGGTTTTGAAATCCCAGAGGCCTAACACTCATTTTACCACGCAAAATATTCGGTCGAAAGATCCCAAATTAGGTAATTTGCACATATTACGTAATCTGGCCGTAAGTGTGAAAACCTCCTTAGACAGACGAACAATTTCACCTTGCAGTCCTGATGATTTGTTGTTCTTATTGCTTATATACTTACAAAATATTGTTTTAGGCGATTGGTATTTTATTGGCGTCGTAGCGGTAAAGAGTTTGGAAACCAGTATATATTCAAGCGCTACAATAACAAGTCCCTACGGAGGTTTTCACACTTGCACTTAATCTCGACAGATTACGTAACCTGCGGTGTGGTGAGTTTAAAAATGTATGGAATTTGACAGCTCAAATTAAGTAATTTGCACAGATTACGTAATCTGGCCGTTAGTGTGAAAACCTCCTAATCAAGATCACACAGGAATCGGCTGTCTAGAGGAACTGGTCACACTAATATTTTCCTAAACCCGCATTTTATTTTCATATAAATTTCTAGAAACATAACAAACTTTATCACAAACCGTGAAGTCGGAAAAAGAAACAGAATAAATCTTCTCCTCCAAGCAGACAAAGTTCCGCGTAGTTCCCATAGAGCTGGTAAGTTGCCATGCCAAAAATACTACAGACATGCACCGCAGTTGGCGTATAGAATGGAACGATAAGTCAAGATTTTCACAATTAGTTAATACTCGCACCCACGAATTTGGGAACCAGAATTAATACAGTAATTGTAAATTCGAGAGGGAGAAAATATCTAACTACCATCACATTTCCCAAAGCAATGTGAGCATTCAACACCGGTACAGACTTGCACGGTCGAGCGTCATGGTGGTAGCCTTCACGGCAAATCAAAAATCTCCATAATTCTCCCGCTAAAATTCAAGTGGTCGTCTTGTCCACAGATAGACAACAGACACAAGACCTGATGAGTGTGTCTATCTGTACGAAACCACAAAACTTTGGGAAAAACTACCAAAAATTGAGGAAAGTGAGGGAAAAAAGTTTCGTCCCAATCGGGATTCGAACCTCCGACCTTCAGTCACAAGGTCAGCAACTCTACCCACTGAGCTATAGACGCTTAGATGTCCTGATGCAAAAATTCCAATGTGACATTTCCGAAATTGAATAACTCGATATTTCTCCCGCTGGGGCTCTTCTCCTCCAAACAGACAAAGTTCCGCGTAGTTCCCATAGAGCTGGTAAGTTGCCATGCCATAAATACTACAGACATGCACCGCAGTTGGTGTATAGAATGGAACGATAAGTCAAGATTTTCACAATTAGTCACAATAAATTGTTTATATCTATTCAAGTAGTAACTCATTTTTCATCAGAATTTGATATTTGTATTTACCATTGTATACACCCATTTCTTCTATAAACATCAACATATAAGTTTTCATTGCCGAAAGAACCATAAACTTTAATGAAACTAAAATTGAAGAGCGTCTAATGTGAGGAATGACTTTTGTGAAGCGAAGAAATTGGAATTTCATTTAATTGGGGCAGCAATTTCGCCACAAAAAAAAATCATTTTATAGGTAAAAAATAAAAAAATGATAAAAAAATATTTACGAATTTTCTGCGTTTTCTGAAGAAACAAATCATATGCGTTGGTCTCAACAACCACAATAGACATCCTCTTATCATTTCCTCAAACATTATTCTTTGAAATTATCGAATATGATCATCGTGATATGATCAGTACATATGCATCAAGATTCTTCATTATGACTGAGAAACAATTTGCTATTTGTAATACATAATATAAATAATAAAATAAGACCACAACTAATTAATATTACAGCACTATTTATGAAGAAAATACACATTTTGCAATTTTTATGAGTATCTATCTCTTTACGGGCAATTAATATGCATAACAGCCCGCATTATCTTCTTCTCCGAAATATGGAAAAGAGCTTGAATAATAAAGATATTCACATAGTGTATTTATGATGAAAACCTAACTGAACTAACTCTAACTAACTACTTCATTCTACATGATATGAAACGGATTACCGCACTACCGAACTCATAAACGAATATGAGAGACAGTTGTAAATGGATACTTCTTTCACAACGAAGAGTAAATTGTTAGGTCGTTGATCTTGGCCGTTAGGCTAATAATAGTTTTTTTTTATTAAATATAATTTCTTTATTAATAACGAAAAATTTCTCCAACTATGTATTTGATATTATGATTTATGCCAAAAGCACAATTCACCATTAATTTGACCAATCATCAAATTTTCACATGCAATGATAAAAAAGAATAAAAGCTACTTACATAAATCACCTGAGGCGATTTACGTTCATGTACATGATACATGTCATTTACAACTATCTTAACAATAATAATAATTGTAATCACATTATGAAAAGAAATTAAATGATTTGTAAAAAATTTGTTGCATTACAACGGCAAAATCGATTGATTACTTTGGAGAAAAGTGAAATTCTCCAGTGGCATCAATTATTGCAATTATTGGATGAATGATTCTACAAAATGCTGTTTTTTTCTAATTTTTTTTAATAAGTCTCAAAACAATTGATTCGTTTTTGTCAATTGACAAACCGAGATACCTTCCGGTGATATTAAGTAGTGCGGTATTGAAGGTTTGACTTATCAGCGTAATTAATCTGAAACTTTCCCACACAAGCACAGACACTTTCGGATCTTAAAAGTTATCGAGATATTATTATGTAGCTATCAACTATCAGTTTGGTAGCTAGTGCGGAAACGGATAATCTTCAGCTAGCACCACTTTGATGTGTCATGTCATGATGATCAGGCGTCATGAAGCTGTCTTTTAACATTTTCGGTTAAGATGGTTATCTACTAGGGTGGCGGCGCCGAAAAAAACTTAATTGGCAAAAAATGTGTAAAGTAAAATGAATACTTCCGGTGAATACTATAGATATGAATCTAAGAAGTTTTCATGTAAAGATTAGCTTTTAATCAATTCATGCTATCGCAACTTTTGATGAAAATAATCTTTTTAATTTCGTCAAGCCGTTTATAAGCAAAAATTTTTAGTGGTATTCATTTATGATGATCGTGTGTGACTTTGAATGACAAAGGATTTTTTTTCGTGAAGTGATTATATATTAAGCCGCACCTCTGAATATTAGTATTTTGATGCCCAGTATGGCCTGTGACATGGGTCAAGAAAAATGCCACCGCTTTAGAAAGCGCCTAAAATGGCAGGGGAGAATAAAATCCTTATGAAGCTCTTACAATTACGCAAGACATTGATTGCGCTCAAGGGTGTACGAGTGTATGTACGAGACTTAACAAAAATGTATCCCTGTGGTGTTGGGGTTAGAATCATATGACACAGCAATCTCAACTTGTTGTAGAAGGCGGCTAGAGGGATAGGGTATGTAAGCTTGTAACTACCATACCCAACGCTGGTATGTTTATTTTAGGAAAAGGCAGGCAAAATCTATCAAACGTCGTCATTTGACAGAACAACGCTATTGAAAAGGCAGAACCGAAAGAAGTACAACCAAAACGACGCATAGCGCACTTGACTGCGTAGTATTTGCGTATTTCAATAATATGAATACCCATAGATATTAATCGTTAGCTAACTTAAATTAATTTTTTAGAGAGATAGGTCAGAGGACTAATTTATTTTACATCCTAGCTCCTAGCTACCATAGACATCGGTATATGGAAAATGTCATCAAAGGCGTTTCCATCAGGACTATCTAGTGTTAAGTCATTGCTTCGTTGCCCTTAATCAGATTCCTCATTTTGTTAAGCAATTGATGACATTTCCATTTGGTTGTATCGTCTAATATAAATTTTGACAGAAAAAAAATTGAATGTAGAAGACGTCGAATACCAAACCCTACACAAGGCGATACTCAAACATGAAAGTGACTGGAGTCTATCGTTGTTGTAGTATGACATTTAGACGTAGTTTTCTCAAAATTTGGTTGGCATTTGGTGAAATGTAAACTCAAAAACAGGACAACGCAGGACAAAAGCGGAATATTCAACGAATTGGCAGGACGGCAAGTTAGGATCGAAAAGTCAGGACTGTCCTGCCGAAGACAGGACGGATACCACCATTATGCATACCTGAAGCTAAATTGCACTCGAAACGTTGAACGAGCCTCGAATCGGCCCTTTGGCTACACAAAAAACACCGAGAAGTTTTCCCTTATGGGAAAAATCTTAGATCATGTATATGTCTACGTTATTGCTTACAAAATAATCCACATTGCATCAGTCTTTATATTGTCACTCCAGAAGCCAGAAGCCCCACAATCCTTTCAAACCGATTACATACAGTACCCCAAATATCGACTTTCGAACGACAACCATAATGCCCATTCTCAGTTTCCTTAGAGAAGTGTCCTTTTTGGTGGTACATATATACATAATATCCTTTGAAAACCCAAAATGAGCTTGTGGTGATTTTAAAGGGCTCAACTCACCAAATACTGTATTTTGATATGCATATCGACTATAATGCATTCCCAAAGAAAAAGGAACCTTTTTTGTCCAAGGATATCTTTCTCATAACAAGTGCCGACACTAAAATAATAAGGATTGCTTCACTTAACTTCCATCCGAGTTTCATCCAAATCAGTCTACAGGGGGAGCCAAGAGAACCAATTGAAAGATAACTTTTCATTCGCTTCAACGGCGAATTTACCGCTATTCCCGCAACTCATCAGTGATTGTCGATTCTTTGCAAGGGTGGTCAAAGGAAAATGAATACATACCAAATTAAGCAATGATCAAACTACTTAAAGCTTCGTTAGGTTTTCGCTATGTTTTACAAAGTCACATATTTTTTCACTGAACAACCCAGCGTAAATGCCTCGAAATAATCACACGTGTTTTACTATGTTCCAAATAATTATCACCAAGCTAAAAAAAATGTTTTGGATACAAATAAGAGAAATAAAAAAAATATGCTGCTGTGGGATTCGAACACATTGCCCTACGCACCAAGCTTGGCGGATACTCCACCAGGCTACATGGACTACATGTTATTACGATAAATCTAGCAATCATACCATGATCATGTTCAAACGTACGTACGTACTGTACAAACACTGTTACGTACTGTTTCATTTCAAAATTCAACGTTCAGTGGCTGTACAAGCACTGTCAACCAACGTCCCACAATGTTCCGAACACACAATAGCATTCTTCCGTTGCCCAGAAGCTATTCAACTAACAATGACGATGTCGACGACGGCGACGACGACAATGGCAATTATGTTCTGCCTGCATCCACCGACCTGTGCGAGATAATCTGTGATGATCACTAGATTTGCTTGTCATCTCCGACATCGGCATAGCCGAGCAGGTTGGGTGATAGGTGTGTGGTGCATGGGGTTGGTGTTTTCGAGTCGCCACAGGGCCGTATGTTTTTTTTATTTAGTTACATGAACATTCTTTTGATTTTGGTGATCATACTAAAACGACTATTGATTTTCTACTCTTCGTAAATTTACGCGATAAATCGTATTGCATTTTGGATGCCTCTTTTTTACGCGCGCGTTTTACATGTGACAAATTCGAAAGTGCACGCATATGCAATCGAAAATTCAATTTATACCTGCTCGCCATTTGCAATTGTACCAGGCATTTGCATCAGCCATCCGTTGCTCGTCTCCACGGAACTATACTGCACTGTGTGATGGCTATAGACCAGAGGATTATGATCACTAAAATTATTCGTACTGATAAGGCGCAGTGTGGTCATGGCGGTTTGGTGATCGTTGTTGACTTTTTGGAAGGTATTGACGACGGTTTGGACCATGGTTCGAACCTCCCCTGAGACATGAGATATTTTTTTTCTTTAAAAAAAAAAAAAAAAATATTTTGAAACCGATTACATACAGTGCCTCAAATATCACCATTCGAACGACACCCATAATGCCCATACTCTGTTTCCTATGCTAGAGAAATGTCCTTTTTGGTGGTAGTATCCTTTAACAAAACTCAAAATCAACTTGTCGTGATTTTACAAGACTCGTCGCATCGGATTCTGTAGTTTGATATCCATATCCTTATACATAGCGTCTATAATGCATTCCGACAGAAAAAAGGACATTTTGTGTCCAAGGACATGTTCCTCATAAGAAGTGCTGGCACCAAAATATAAAGGATCGCACCACTTAACTTCCATCCGAATTTCGTCGACATCGGTCCACGGGGAGAGCCAGGAGAACCAATTGAAGGATGAATTTTCGTTCGCTTCAATGGCGAATTTACCGCTATTCCCACAACTTATCGAAATCGTAATTGTCGATTCTGAGTCAGAGCGATCGAAAGATAATGTATACCAAATTTGGTGAAGATCGAACTACGGGAAGGTCGATTTTAAGCGTCAAACGTTTTCGTTACAGTTTTTCGTGACGCTTTTTCACGGAACGACACCCAGTATTTCTCAGGTAGCCTCCGCAAAGACATATACATGTCAAAAACAGACTACGATTGGTTTTGCTACCTTCGAATCGAAAGATGTGGGGCAGAAATCGAACGAGAAATGGCCGCATATAGAGTATCAATATTAGGGCTGAGCAAAAGAAGATACACCGGTACGGGAACGAACTTATCAGCCAGTTCCCAAACTATGCTGTTTTACTCTGGTAGTGAACTTTAAAGCCTCACCCAGAAGTGCTGAAATTAGTATACTTTTGAACAAGGAAACTCGGCAATATTTTGTAGAGCGAAAGCCTATTCTCGACCGAATAATTATTGCCAGATACGAAAAATCACTATAATTCAGTGGTCCGTCCCGACAGAGTCAGCCGACCAGCATGCGAAGGAGGCCTTTGACCACCTGCATGGCGACACCATATCTATACGCAAAACCTGGGCCCAGTGGAAATTTGAGTTTCCTTCCGCAAGTTCAATTATGGTGCTATATTTTCCCGTGATGACGCTATACAGTGGTGTTTTGCTCCCATCACAGCCATGCCTATTTTTGATGTAAATTTTTTGTTATACAATCGATTGTACAATTAAGCTCATTTTCTCTATTGAAATCGGTAGTGGAACCTAAAACTAGGAGCTTTATTGTACAATCGATTGCAAAGTCTATGGCGACCCTTAGAGTCGTTAAATACGAGTGTAATAGCACACTTGTACTCAGCACGTTGTACCAACCGTTGTATAAGCTTTCAAGTTGAACAAAGTAAATTTTGTTGTACGTCATATGCGATTATGTCTAACGACTCTTGTCGTTATATCGCTACGTGTTGCGAGTAACATTAAGGAACTTTGAAACAAGGCCCAGCGCAATTAGAGCTGAATTTGTGAAAAGAGAAAAACAGGAATTTAAGAACATACAAAAAATTTAGACCGACGATGGGTTAATCGTTAATGTCGCTTTAATATGGCTCCAGGCAAGCTTATCTTCTCAGTTGAAATATACCTAATGTGGAAGCACGAACTCTATTTAAAAAAAAACCAATTTATTGAAGATGTGAATTGCTGCTAAGGCGGCTCGTTATGTTATGATATAACATCTAAGGATACAACTCTTGTACCAATTTAATTTTTTACTAGATTATATTTGTACCACAATAGTTAGGCTTCAAATATTTTATGAAATGATGGACAGAAATATGTTTTATCGATATTCCTTTTATATTAATCACTTAGACCAAGCCACCCAACT